>OZ059834.1:29966056-31350818 GCA_964057195.1 Orthosia cruda | reverse complement strand
TTCTTACTTTAAGCTTTTTCTAAATTAGATTGTGTGAATGATTAGTAAAAAATGACGCAGTTATACAAAAACACTGTAACTCTAGATAAAAACAAATTATTTTAGAAATAACAATTTATTTAAATAAAACATACCTAGTTCTAAAATATACATATTGAAAATGTTCGCTAGAAACTGAATTTATTAATTTTATCAATTAATAAAAACTGGAAACAATGCAAACACTCACTACAAAAATAAACGTGCAACCAACAGCGCAGTCGAAACTCGTCTGAGTACGTGTATCTGACAAGAATTCGGTAAAAATTATGGCCAGGAACACTGGGCTCCTTTATCCCTTGGGTATCAGTAGATAAGGCTAATTTCTAGGAAAGCGGAACTTTTTTTTAACTGAATATTGGCCGCGTTTTAGGGTATAATACCCGTCTGTGCGGCGCAGCGTGATCTGTCGCTGCACCCGTCTCTCAACCCGCGTCTTTACCCCCTCTCATCACCGGCATAGTGTCACGATGTTTTCGCCATCTAACCTAACCTAACATAATTTCTTCTGCAGTCTCTCTTTGAACAATATTTTATAATCATTTTAATTATTGCAGAGTTGTGCGAGGTTTTCCAGCACCTAAAATAACATGGCTATTTGGAGGAAAATCAGGTTCAAAGTTCACATCTATAGATTCTGAGAGCGTGCTGCTTATAACAAACGTGCAAGACAAAGATGACGGAAGATACAAGTGTGTGGCGGAGAACGTTAAAGGCAAAGATGAGCACGTCATAACATTACAAATTCAAGGTAAATTCAACGTAGTGATATGAACAGTCGGTAATTGCTGTTACTAAAAACGAGCGAATTTGAACCCTTCGCCAGTAACATTAAGGATTGAATTTTGAACTCATAACCATGTTGTCACAGGTTCACTGATGCAACCACTAAACCAAATCGACTTCAAAATATTGTAGAAATTAACAAGTCCATCATAGTGACAAAACAGTATTCAAACGCATACATAATCTAACGTTACGTGTTAAAGATCTAATTTGCCTAAATGTATACTATAATTTTTGCCTACCTTGAAGAAGTCGTTCTAGTTCGATAAGCTTATGCGTATCAAAAACACTTATCTACTGCTAATTACAATAGGTTCAAAGTCGTCTTACTTTTAGTGGGTCGACTAACGGCAGGGTGGTTTAGGTAACAGCTATTACCGACTGTACTACACTTATTGGCAGTAAAAGTGGCCCAAGCTCAAAAAGTGTTTCCTAATTCTAGAGGAGCAAACAAATGGGCTGTCAAAAGTTGTTTTGGAGGAGTATCCAAAACAGAGAAAAAATATCGTTGTGTTGATTATGTTTTTAAAGCGATAAAAGTATTTTTTTCGTCTAACTATTATTAGTTAGATTTAGATTAAAAAAACATGTTTCACAAATAATAAACGCTTCAGGATGGCCCAAAAGTTTGGCGCGAACTGTACTTGCAACTTATGACATTTGGCGTATTACAGAGAGGCCACAAGTATCAGGAGTAACTACTAAGAAAGTGATGATAGGTACGGCGGCTAATATCGAGTGCACGTAAGTGTTTTAATGGTTTGAATCTTGAGACATAATTGGATGACAAATAAAATCTTAATAATGTGTTGATATTTCAGGGTCGTCAAAGGTGAACCGAAACCGACTATACGATGGCAATTTATGGTCAATGCCGGCTCAAACTTTTTAAATATAACTGGATCCGACAGAACGCTGCATATTTCAAGGGTGGAGAGTAAACACGCCGGGCGTTACAAGTGTATAGCACAGAACAATTTTGGAAACGCTGAACACATCACAACACTTGAGGTTCAAGGTACGGAGTATTAACGTATTTCTAGCTAAAATAAACAAAGATGTTCTGAAATAATTAAGTGTTTTAGAACCAATCTATTTACAGAACAGCCTACAATTGTTGTAAGTGCTTGTACCATCTATCAAAGCACTGTTATTCTGGCTGCCACAACTTATCCAGTAACTGTATAGTTTAGTTTAGTTTTTAGTCATTGTCGATTTTTAAGGTTACTAAGCCATGTTAAAAAAAGTTAATCAAACACATTTTCACAATAAAATTAATATCACATAATATCGAGTGTTTCCGCCACGTTCTCATAATAAAGTTTACACCCCGCGTAGACAAGTAGAGAATTATGTTATCCATTGCCTCCTGTGGTAGTCTCTACCATTCCTATACAACGGGGCTTCGCAGTTCACCCACACTGACAGGTGTAGGGTTTATGAATTTTGCCCTTCGTTTTAGCAGGTCCCAGAAGTACCAGTAACCAGATGCATATATGTTGATTTTGCCGGCTATTCCAAAACAGCAATATTAACATTATTAAGATAGACTGGAGTTGGAAAGTGGAATGCAGCACAATATTTTCCTCCTTTCCTTGAACCAAAAGTCGATGTTCTCTAGCAAAAATTATTCTGTTTCTAAGGAGGTGTAGCTCAAGTTATAAACCTTTAATGGACACGAACGAACCAAAACCAACTTTCTTCAACCTCTTTCATACGGTAAGCTCACTTACGTCACTGACTGCATCTCGAACTTCGTCCAGCTTATTTCTGGCTTGAACGGCCTTTAAATGCGGGTTTTTGCAAATGCAAAACGGAATGAAACGATTATTTCTGTTAGAAGTATGGGTTTTCTGCCTTTTCGTGTCTTCTCACAAAAGCATTAGTCTCTGAATCATTGGAAACTGCAATAAATTGCTGAAACAGATAAACTATGAATGATGCACATCAATATGTAGGTTGGATCATTTCTTCCCATCAGGTGCCCTGGCTCTCTGTGTTTTGATTAAGTTGGACACAATAATATCCCTTACTTCGATAAAGATCTAAATGTTAAAAAAAAAGATTGTCGGTATGTCAATGATTTTTTTTGAAATTTTAAAACAATCTCATAAAGTGGCGATAAGTGAAATTGTCTCAAAATTATGTAAGTTTGAAAAAAGTTAAAACAATTGCATGAAAGGTGAAGTTCAAATGTTTTTCAATTTACAATAATTGGTTTCACTATAAAACAAAATAAAAAACACACGGTACCGGTAAAAAAGTTTTAAGATAGTTGTTTCTTGTTCCGCTAATTTTGCCAATGTGTGGAGCTGTTACAATTGATGTGCCAACTCATAAAATTTGGCGTATTGTTATTTACAGAGGCACCACAACTATCAGGAGATGCAGCTAAGAAAGTGAGATTAGGTTCGTCAGCTAGTATAAAGTGCAAGTAAGTGTTTTAATACACGTATAAATAAAACGAGTCGTTGTTAAAATGCTCTCCATTTCAATGAAGGTTTACTACTTATATGTTACGCTCTTTCGAATATGATCACTTAATATTTTCAATTCTATATTCAGCAATCGTTCATAATATTACAGAATCAACGAAGGTGAACCAAAACCAAAAGTAACATGGCAATTTATGGATAACTCCCGCTCAGAGTTTTCACCAATTCTCGGATCCGACGAAGTGCTGCATATTTCAAGCGTGGAGAGTAAACACGCTGGGCGCTACAAGTGTGTTGCACAGAACAGCGTTGGACGCGATGAACACAATACTACACTTGAGGTTCAAGGTGAGGAGATGTTGCATAATATACTACGTAATTGCATGATTCTTCGTGGTGGCTTTTTATAAGAAACAAAAATGTTGTTTAACAATAAATAATGTTATTTTACTAGCTGCCCAACCAGGTTTTGCACAGGGTTACTAATGTAAACAATAAACCTTTTTTCACTGTGATATTCTATTATTTTCTTAAAAATCCGAATAGAAAAGTTTGTCCTGACAATAATTAGAAACACAAAATTAGTCAAATGGGTGCTTACATAACATTCGACATTGGTTTTTATTTGTTTATAGTCATGTTACTAATCTATTTACAGATCGGCCTAAAATTGTTTCACAACGATCTTCCTCCTATCAAAGCACTGAAGGAGATGCTTTGTTGAGCATTCCTTGTGCCGCTACCGGTCTGCCCAAGCCAAACATCACTTGGAAGTTGGACGGCCGTATCGTTAACCCAAGTAAGATAATTACACTATTATTACAAGCAACAGCAGCTGCTGATTAATAACTCAGACACGTCTTTGAGAGAACTTTAAAAACCTTCCACAACAAGACGCCCTGTAGATTTTTGAACAAAACAGAGTTGATCATAGACAGATTTGCATTTTTTTAAGTACACTCGTTATTTTATGCTTCAGGTGGTAAGTTTTCGATACAAGATGGAACGCTTATAATAAGAGGTCCGACGGTGAGCGATACTAACTCGTACACATGCGAAGCGAGGAACGAAGTCGGCGCAGTCAGCGCGACGTTCAAAACATACATCCGTCGTGAGTATCATCACTATCTTATGATTCAATACAAAACTAAACACGCTGGCAAAATTAGCGGACCAAAATAAAAACCTTTTTTTTATTAAAAAAAATATATTTTAAGGCAGCTACGTAAAAAATCACCTTTAAATTAAAATAAACCGGCCACGTGCGAATCCAACTCGCGCACGAACTGTTCCGTACCATAATCGCAAAAAACCGGCAAAAAAATCACGTTTGTTGTCTGGGAGCCCCACTTAAATATTTATTTTATTCTGTTTTTAGTATATATTGTTGTTATAGCGGCAACAGAAATACATCATCTGTGAAAATTTCAACTGTCTAGCCTGGTGACTGACAAACGGACAGTGGATTCTTATTAATAGGGTCCCGTTTTTACCCTTTGCGTACGGAACCCTAAAAATGAGATCGCATTTAGTATATTTTTTGTAATTCACATGATTTTATAGGAAAACTATACATTGTCTATTTTTAAGGTTACTAAGCCATGTTACACGTTTTCACAATAAAATTAATATCACATAATATCGAGTGTTTCCGCCACGTTCTCATAATAAAGTTTACACCCCGCGTAGACAAGTAGAGAATTATATTATCCATTGCCTCCTGTGGTAGTCTCTACCATTCCTATACAACGGGGCTTCGCAGTTCACCCACACTGACAGATGTAGGGTTTATGAATTTTGCCCTTCGTTTTAGCAGGTCCCAGAAGTACCAGTAACCAGATGCATATCTGTTGATTTTGCCGGCAATTCCAAAACAGCAATATTAACATTATTAAGATAGACTGGAGTTGGAAAGTGGAAAGTAGAGGTTACGAAGTCTCTTCCTTCCTCTTCTAAATTAGCTGAAGCTCTTCTTAAAGAAAACTTTACTAAAGACATACCAATCTTTAAATTTAAACCAATATGTATTGATTCAATTAAAAACGCGTTCAAAAGTCTCAATAAAAAAATACTGAAGACTTGTGGGGGATATCCGTAAGGCCTCGGTCTCGAATTCCGCGGGCAGCGGGGCGGCGGCGGCAGCGGAGCGGGAGCGGCAGGATCTTATGCGCATCGTCAAATGGACCGGGTCTCGAAAACAGCGGCGCGGGAGCGGCGCGGCGGGAGCTCTCCCGCGCCGCCGCCGCTGCCGCTCCGCCGCCCGCAAAATTCGAGACCGAGGCCTTAGGGTTCTTGGAGATATTATTGACTCAATTGCTCCTGTCCTAACAGGCATATTCAATCAATGTTTGGACAGCGGCACTTTTCCTGACTTAATGAAACACAGTAAAGTAGTACCAATTTTCAAATCAGGCTGTAAGAGTGATCCTTCTAATTATAGACCTATATCCGTGCTTCCAGCATTGAGTAAAATCTTTGAAAAAACCATGCTGGAACAGATGTTGTCTCACTTCAATTCAAATGGGATACTGCATAGTCAACAGTTTGGTTTTACGAAAGGTAGGTCGACAACGGACGCGGGAGTAAAACTCATCAGCCACATCTTGGAGGCTTGGGAGAGGTCCCAGGATGCCATTGGTATTTTCTGTGATCTCTCAAAAGCTTTCGACTGCGTCGACCACAACACACTGATCTGTAAATCACACCACTACTGAATTCGTAGAAAATCTGCTGATCTCGTGCTTTCCTATTTATCAAACAGACAGCAAAAAGTAAATGTTAATGGGGTGACGACCTCCGGGTCTCTAGTCAAGATGGGCGTGCCCCAAGGTTCAATTCTCGGCCCTTTCCTTTTTCTTGTTTACATTAATGATCTCCCTTTTATGATGGCCAAATTTTCTAATATAATTCTATTTGCTGATGATACTTCGCTAATTTTTAAAATAGATAGGCAAGATACGGATGTCATAAATGTCAACGAAAGTCTAATTGTTCTCTCAAAATGGTTCGCAGCTAACAATCTTTTACTGAATGCGAAAAAAACAAAATGTCTAAAGTTCTCTTTACCAAATGTACCACAACATGACCTAAACTTAAATCTTGACGGCAAAAATCTTGAAGTTATAACGGAAACTGTATTCTTAGGGATTACTATCGATTCAAAATTGCAGTGGGGCGCGCACATTAGAACTCTTTCGGGTAGGTTAAGTTCGGCTGCATATGCAGTAAGGAAAATAAGGCAGCTAACCGATGTAGCTACAGCTAGGTTAGTATACTATGCTTATTTCCACAGTATTATGTCTTATGGCATTCTGCTGTGGGGATCAGCAGCAGACGTTGACTCAATTTTCATCCTACAAAAGAGGGCAATCCGCGCAATCTATAAAATGGGTCCTCGCGAGTCCCTCAGAGAAAAATTTAAAGAGATCGATATACTGACTCTACCTTCACTTTATATTTTGGAATGTATTTTGTATGTCCGTAAAAATCGGGGGCTTTTCAAAACTAGAAGCGACTTCCATAATTTAAATACACGCAGTAAGCACGAAATTGTAATACCCCAATTCAGATAAACGAAAACTAGCAAGTCTTTTCTTATAAACAGTATACGCTTTTATAACAAGTTGCCAAAGTCAGTTATAGAACTGACCGATGGAAGGTTCAAAAACTACATCAAACGTATCCTTGTTAAAAAAGCATATTATAAAATCAAGGACTACGTTGAAGATAAAAACATTTGGCCTTAGCTCCTTCTGCGCATGCAGCTTCCCTGGTAACTTGTAAACGGCACAAATATGTGGATGTCTCTAACTATTCTCAATCTCATTTTTTCTTTCCTTCTTTTAATTAGACTTTTTAAAATGGTTTTCAATCATCTTTAAAGCCCTTTGCTAAGAATAGTTACAGCACTGATACCAAAATTTGTGCAACATGTTAAATTTAGTCTTGTTATACTTATTTTCATTATTTTTTACCTTTGTATAGATTCTTTTACCGATTGTTTTGTGAATGTGTGAACATTGTAGGCCTTCTAGATGCTAGTTAACATTTGTTAACTTTTTTATATAATCTTTTTCTTTTTTTTTAGTTTCTTACGACTTATTGTCATAATTCGGGCCTACGTTGTCCCCCCATATCTAAGTACTAATGTTGTAACATGTAAATATTGAAAAACCAAACCATTTTTAAAAGAGTAACCATGGAGTTTCTTGCCGGTTCTTCTCCATAGGAAACGACCAACCCGAACCGTGCTCATTTTGTAGACGTTTTATAAGTGCCCATGTAGGCCTATGTGAAATAAAAAAAATGATTTTGATTTTTTTTTTTGGAATGCAGCACAATATTTTCCTCCTTTCCTTGAACCAAAAGTCGATGTTCTCTAGCAAAAATTATTCTGTTTCTAAGGAGGTATAGCTCAAGTTATGAACCTTTAATGGACACGAACGAACCAAAACCAACTTTCTTCAACCTCTTTCATACCGTAAGCTCACTTACGTCACTGACTGCATCTCGAACTTCGTCCAGCTTATTTCTGGCTTGAACGGCCTTTAAATGCGGGTTTTTGCAAACGCAAAACGGAATGAAACGATTATTTCTGTTAGAAGTATGGGTTTTCTGCCTTGTCGTGTCTTCTCACAAAAGCATTAGTCTCTGAATCATTGGAAACTGCAATAAATTGCTGAAACAGATAAACTATGAATGATGCACATCAATCTGTAGGTTGGATCATTTCTCCCCATCATGGGCCCTGGATCTCTGTGTTTTGATTAAGTTGGACACAATAATATCCTTTACTTCGATAAAGATCTAAATATTAAAAAAAAAGATTGTCGGTATGTCAATGATTTTTTTTTGAAATTCTAAAACAATCTCATAAAGTGGCGATAAGTGAATTTGTCTCAAAATTATGTAAGTTTGAAAAAAGTTAAAACAATTGCATGAAAGGTGAAGTTCAAATGTTTTTCAATTTACAATAATTGGTTTCACTATAAAACAAAATAAAAAACACACGGTACCGGTAAAAAAGTTTTAAGATAGTTGTTTCTTGTTCCGCTAATATTGCCAATGTGTGGAGCTGTTACAAATGATGTGCCAACTCATAACATTTGGCGTATTGTTATTTACAGAGGCACCACAACTATCAGGAGATGCAGCTAAGAAAGTGAGATTAGGTTCGTCAGCTAGTATAAAGTGCAAGTAAGTGTTTTAATACACGTATAAATAAAACCAGTCGTTCTTAAAATGCTCTCCTTTTCAATGAAGGTTTACTACTTAGAACAAATTCCTATCTGTCGTGAAGGTTACTGATATGATAAGAGTTAACATAGAAATAGACGCGAGAGGCACCGGCAATATATGTTACGCTCTTTCGAATATGATCACTTAACATTTTCAATTCTATATTTAGCAATCGTTCATAATATTACAGAATCAACAAAGGTGAACCGAAACCAAAAATAACATGGCAATTTATGGATAACTCCCGCTCAGAGTTTTCACCAATTCTCGGATCCGACGAAGTGCTGCATATTTCAAGCGTGGAGAGTAAACACGCTGGGCGCTACAAGTGTGTTGCACAGAACAGCGTTGGACGCGATGAACACAATACTACACTTGAGGTTCAAGGTGAGGAGATGTTGCATAATATACTACGTAATTGCATGATTCTTCGTGATGGCTTTTTATAAGAAACAAAAATGTTGTTTAACAATAAATAATGTTATTTTACTAGCTGCCCAACCAGGTTTTGCACAGGGTTACTAATGTAAACAATAAACCTTTTTTCACTGTGATATTCTATTATTTTCTTAAAAAACCGAATGGAAAAGTTTGTCCTGACAATAATTAGAAACACAAAATTAGTCAAATAGGTGCTTACATAACATTCGGCATTGGTTTTTATTTGTTTATAGTCATGTTACTAATCTATTTACAGATCCGCCTAAAATTGTTTCACAACGATCTTCCTCCTATCAAAGCACTGAAGGAGACGCTTTGTTGAGCATTCCTTGTGCCGCTACCGGTCTGCCCAAGCCAAACATCACTTGGAAGTTGGACGGCCGTATCGTTAACCCAAGTAAGATAATTACACTATTATTACAAGCAACAGCAGCTGCTGATTAATAACTCAGACACGTCTTTGAGAGAACTTTAAAAACCTTCCACAACAACACACCCTGTAGATTTTTGAACAAAACAGAGTTGATCATAGACAGATTTGCATTTTTTTAAGTACACTCGTTATTTTATGCTTCAGGTGGTAAGTTTTCGATACAAGATGGAACGCTTATAATAAGAGGTCCGACGGTGAGCGATACTAACTCGTACACATGCGAAGCGAGGAACGAAGTCGGCGCAGTCAGCGCGACGTTCAAAACATACATCCGTCGTGAGTATCATCACTATCATATGATTCAATACAAAACTAAACACGCTGGCAAAATTAGCGGACCAAAATAAAAACCTTTTTTTTATTTAAAAATTATATTTTAAGGCAGTTACGTAAAAATACACCTTTAAAATAAAATAAACCGGCCACGTACGAATCTAACTCGCGCACGAATTGTTCCGTACCGTAATCGCAAAAAACCGGCAAAAAAATCACGTTTGTTGTCTGGGAGCCCCACTTAAATATTTATTTTATTCTGTTTTTAGTATATATTGTTGTTATAGCGGTAACAGAAATACATCATCTGTGAAAATTTTAACTGTCTAGCCTGGTGACTGACAAACTGACAGTGGATTCTTATTAATAGGGTCCTGTTTTTACCCTTTGCGTACGGAACCCTAAAAATGAGATCGCATTTAGTATATTTTTTGTAATTCACATGATTTTATAGGAAAACTATACATTGTCTATTTTTAAGGTTACTAAGCCATGTTAGAAAAAGTTAATCAAACACATTTTCACAATAAAATTAATATCACATAATATCGAGTGTTTCCGCCACGTTCTCATAATAAAGTTTACACCCCGCGTAGACAAGTAGAGAATTATGTTATCCATTGCCTCCTGTGGTAGTCTCTACCATTCCTATACAACGGGGCTTCGCAGTTCACCCACACTGACAGGTGTAGGGTTTATGAATTTTGCCCTTCGTTTTAGCAGGTCCCAGAAGTACCAGTAACCAGATGCATATCTGTTGATTTTGCCGGCAATTCCAAAACAGCAATATTAACATTATTAAGATAGACTGGAGTTGGAAAGTGGAATGCAGCACAATATTTTCCTCCTTTCCTTGAACCAAAAGTCGATGTTCTCTAGCAAAAATTATTCTGTTTCTAAGGAGGTGTAGCTCAAGTTATAAACCTTTAATGGACACGAACGAACCAAAACCAACTTTCTTCAACCTCTTTCATACGGTAAGCTCACTTACGTCACTGACTGCATCTCGAACTTCGTCCAGCTTATTTCTGGCTTGAACGGCCTTTAAATGCGGGTTTTTGCAAATGCAAAACGGAATGAAACGATTATTTCTGTTAGAAGTATGGGTTTTCTGCCTTTTCGTGTCTTCTCACAAAAGCATTAGTCTCTGAATCATTGGAAACTGCAATAAATTGCTGAAACAGATAAACTATGAATGATGCACATCAATATGTAGGTTGGATCATTTCTTCCCATCAGGTGCCCTGGCTCTCTGTGTTTTGATTAAGTTGGACACAATAATATCCCTTACTTCGATAAAGATCTAAATGTTAAAAAAAAAGATTGTCGGTATGTCAATGATTTTTTTTGAAATTTTAAAACAATCTCATAAAGTGGCGATAAGTGAAATTGTCTCAAAATTATGTAAGTTTGAAAAAAGTTAAAACAATTGCATGAAAGGTGAAGTTCAAATGTTTTTCAATTTACAATAATTGGTTTCACTATAAAACAAAATAAAAAACACACGGTACCGGTAAAAAAGTTTTAAGATAGTTGTTTCTTGTTCCGCTAATTTTGCCAATGTGTGGAGCTGTTACAATTGATGTGCCAACTCATAACATTTGGCGTATTGTTATTTACAGAGGCACCACAACTATCAGGAGATGCAGCTAAGAAAGTGAGATTAGGTTCGTCAGCTAGTATAAAGTGCAAGTAAGTGTTTTAATACACGTATAAATAAAACGAGTCGTTGTTAAAATGCTCTCCATTTCAATGAAGGTTTACTACTTATATGTTACGCTCTTTCGAATATGATCACTTAACATTTTCAATTCTATATTCAGCAATCGTTCATAATATTACAGAATCAACGAAGGTGAACCAAAACCAAAAGTAACATGGCAATTTATGGATAACTCCCGCTCAGAGTTTTCACCAATTCTCGGATCCGACGAAGTGCTGCATATTTCAAGCGTGGAGAGTAAACACGCTGGGCGCTACAAGTGTGTTGCACAGAACAGCGTTGGACGCGATGAACACAATACTACACTTGAGGTTCAAGGTGAGGAGATGTTGCATAATATACTACGTAATTGCATGATTCTTCGTGGTGGCTTTTTATAAGAAACAAAAATGTTGTTTAACAATAAATAATGTTATTTTACTAGCTGCCCAACCAGGTTTTGCACAGGGTTACTAATGTAAACAATAAACCTTTTTTCACTGTGATATTCTATTATTTTCTTAAAAATCCGAATAGAAAAGTTTGTCCTGACAATAATTAGAAACACAAAATTAGTCAAATGGGTGCTTACATAACATTCGACATTGGTTTTTATTTGTTTATAGTCATGTTACTAATCTATTTACAGATCGGCCTAAAATTGTTTCACAACGATCTTCCTCCTATCAAAGCACTGAAGGAGATGCTTTGTTGAGCATTCCTTGTGCCGCTACCGGTCTGCCCAAGCCAAACATCACTTGGAAGTTGGACGGCCGTATCGTTAACCCAAGTAAGATAATTACACTATTATTACAAGCAACAGCAGCTGCTGATTAATAACTCAGACACGTCTTTGAGAGAACTTTAAAAACCTTCCACAACAAGACGCCCTGTAGATTTTTGAACAAAACAGAGTTGATCATAGACAGATTTGCATTTTTTTAAGTACACTCGTTATTTTATGCTTCAGGTGGTAAGTTTTCGATACAAGATGGAACGCTTATAATAAGAGGTCCGACGGTGAGCGATACTAACTCGTACACATGCGAAGCGAGGAACGAAGTCGGCGCAGTCAGCGCGACGTTCAAAACATACATCCGTCGTGAGTATCATCACTATCTTATGATTCAATACAAAACTAAACACGCTGGCAAAATTAGCGGACCAAAATAAAAACCTTTTTTTTATTAAAAAAAATATATTTTAAGGCAGCTACGTAAAAAATCACCTTTAAATTAAAATAAACCGGCCACGTGCGAATCCAACTCGCGCACGAACTGTTCCGTACCATAATCGCAAAAAACCGGCAAAAAAATCACGTTTGTTGTCTGGGAGCCCCACTTAAATATTTATTTTATTCTGTTTTTAGTATATATTGTTGTTATAGCGGCAACAGAAATACATCATCTGTGAAAATTTCAACTGTCTAGCCTGGTGACTGACAAACGGACAGTGGATTCTTATTAATAGGGTCCCGTTTTTACCCTTTGCGTACGGAACCCTAAAAATGAGATCGCATTTAGTATATTTTTTGTAATTCACATGATTTTATAGGAAAACTATACATTGTCTATTTTTAAGGTTACTAAGCCATGTTACACGTTTTCACAATAAAATTAATATCACATAATATCGAGTGTTTCCGCCACGTTCTCATAATAAAGTTTACACCCCGCGTAGACAAGTAGAGAATTATATTATCCATTGCCTCCTGTGGTAGTCTCTACCATTCCTATACAACGGGGCTTCGCAGTTCACCCACACTGACAGATGTAGGGTTTATGAATTTTGCCCTTCGTTTTAGCAGGTCCCAGAAGTACCAGTAACCAGATGCATATCTGTTGATTTTGCCGGCAATTCCAAAACAGCAATATTAACATTATTAAGATAGACTGGAGTTGGAAAGTGGAAAGTAGAGGTTACGAAGTCTCTTCCTTCCTCTTCTAAATTAGCTGAAGCTCTTCTTAAAGAAAACTTTACTAAAGACATACCAATCTTTAAATTTAAACCAATATGTATTGATTCAATTA
Organism: Orthosia cruda; assembly: GCA_964057195.1. Lineage (NCBI taxonomy): Eukaryota > Metazoa > Arthropoda > Insecta > Lepidoptera > Noctuidae > Orthosia > Orthosia cruda. Next base: position 31,337,441 of record OZ059834.1, on the reverse strand, counting down.
AAAACGCGTTCAAAAGTCTCAATAAAAAAATACTGAAGACTTGTGGGGGATATCCGTAAGGCCTCGGTCTCGAATTCCGCGGGCAGCGGGGCGGCGGCGGCAGCGGAGCGGGAGCGGCAGGATCTTATGCGCATCGTCAAATGGACCGGGTCTCGAAAACAGCGGCGCGGGAGCGGCGCGGCGGGAGCTCTCCCGCGCCGCCGCCGCTGCCGCTCCGCCGCCCGCAAAATTCGAGACCGAGGCCTTAGGGTTCTTGGAGATATTATTGACTCAATTGCTCCTGTCCTAACAGGCATATTCAATCAATGTTTGGACAGCGGCACTTTTCCTGACTTAATGAAACACAGTAAAGTAGTACCAATTTTCAAATCAGGCTGTAAGAGTGATCCTTCTAATTATAGACCTATATCCGTGCTTCCAGCATTGAGTAAAATCTTTGAAAAAACCATGCTGGAACAGATGTTGTCTCACTTCAATTCAAATGGGATACTGCATAGTCAACAGTTTGGTTTTACGAAAGGTAGGTCGACAACGGACGCGGGAGTAAAACTCATCAGCCACATCTTGGAGGCTTGGGAGAGGTCCCAGGATGCCATTGGTATTTTCTGTGATCTCTCAAAAGCTTTCGACTGCGTCGACCACAACACACTGATCTGTAAATCACACCACTACTGAATTCGTAGAAAATCTGCTGATCTCGTGCTTTCCTATTTATCAAACAGACAGCAAAAAGTAAATGTTAATGGGGTGACGACCTCCGGGTCTCTAGTCAAGATGGGCGTGCCCCAAGGTTCAATTCTCGGCCCTTTCCTTTTTCTTGTTTACATTAATGATCTCCCTTTTATGATGGCCAAATTTTCTAATATAATTCTATTTGCTGATGATACTTCGCTAATTTTTAAAATAGATAGGCAAGATACGGATGTCATAAATGTCAACGAAAGTCTAATTGTTCTCTCAAAATGGTTCGCAGCTAACAATCTTTTACTGAATGCGAAAAAAACAAAATGTCTAAAGTTCTCTTTACCAAATGTACCACAACATGACCTAAACTTAAATCTTGACGGCAAAAATCTTGAAGTTATAACGGAAACTGTATTCTTAGGGATTACTATCGATTCAAAATTGCAGTGGGGCGCGCACATTAGAACTCTTTCGGGTAGGTTAAGTTCGGCTGCATATGCAGTAAGGAAAATAAGGCAGCTAACCGATGTAGCTACAGCTAGGTTAGTATACTATGCTTATTTCCACAGTATTATGTCTTATGGCATTCTGCTGTGGGGATCAGCAGCAGACGTTGACTCAATTTTCATCCTACAAAAGAGGGCAATCCGCGCAATCTATAAAATGGGTCCTCGCGAGTCCCTCAGAGAAAAATTTAAAGAGATCGATATACTGACTCTACCTTCACTTTATATTTTGGAATGTATTTTGTATGTCCGTAAAAATCGGGGGCTTTTCAAAACTAGAAGCGACTTCCATAATTTAAATACACGCAGTAAGCACGAAATTGTAATACCCCAATTCAGATAAACGAAAACTAGCAAGTCTTTTCTTATAAACAGTATACGCTTTTATAACAAGTTGCCAAAGTCAGTTATAGAACTGACCGATGGAAGGTTCAAAAACTACATCAAACGTATCCTTGTTAAAAAAGCATATTATAAAATCAAGGACTACGTTGAAGATAAAAACATTTGGCCTTAGCTCCTTCTGCGCATGCAGCTTCCCTGGTAACTTGTAAACGGCACAAATATGTGGATGTCTCTAACTATTCTCAATCTCATTTTTTCTTTCCTTCTTTTAATTAGACTTTTTAAAATGGTTTTCAATCATCTTTAAAGCCCTTTGCTAAGAATAGTTACAGCACTGATACCAAAATTTGTGCAACATGTTAAATTTAGTCTTGTTATACTTATTTTCATTATTTTTTACCTTTGTATAGATTCTTTTACCGATTGTTTTGTGAATGTGTGAACATTGTAGGCCTTCTAGATGCTAGTTAACATTTGTTAACTTTTTTATATAATCTTTTTCTTTTTTTTTAGTTTCTTACGACTTATTGTCATAATTCGGGCCTACGTTGTCCCCCCATATCTAAGTACTAATGTTGTAACATGTAAATATTGAAAAACCAAACCATTTTTAAAAGAGTAACCATGGAGTTTCTTGCCGGTTCTTCTCCATAGGAAACGACCAACCCGAACCGTGCTCATTTTGTAGACGTTTTATAAGTGCCCATGTAGGCCTATGTGAAATAAAAAAAATGATTTTGATTTTTTTTTTTGGAATGCAGCACAATATTTTCCTCCTTTCCTTGAACCAAAAGTCGATGTTCTCTAGCAAAAATTATTCTGTTTCTAAGGAGGTATAGCTCAAGTTATGAACCTTTAATGGACACGAACGAACCAAAACCAACTTTCTTCAACCTCTTTCATACCGTAAGCTCACTTACGTCACTGACTGCATCTCGAACTTCGTCCAGCTTATTTCTGGCTTGAACGGCCTTTAAATGCGGGTTTTTGCAAACGAAAAACGGAATGAAACGATTATTTCTGTTAGAAGTATGGGTTTTCTGCCTTGTCGTGTCTTCTCACAAAAGCATTAGTCTCTGAATCATTGGAAACTGCAATAAATTGCTGAAACAGATAAACTATGAATGATGCACATCAATCTGTAGGTTGGATCATTTCTCCCCATCATGGGCCCTGGATCTCTGTGTTTTGATTAAGTTGGACACAATAATATCCTTTACTTCGATAAAGATCTAAATATTAAAAAAAAAGATTGTCGGTATGTCAATGATTTTTTTTTGAAATTCTAAAACAATCTCATAAAGTGGCGATAAGTGAATTTGTCTCAAAATTATGTAAGTTTGAAAAAAGTTAAAACAATTGCATGAAAGGTGAAGTTCAAATGTTTTTCAATTTACAATAATTGGTTTCACTATAAAACAAAATAAAAAACACACGGTACCGGTAAAAAAGTTTTAAGATAGTTGTTTCTTGTTCCGCTAATATTGCCAATGTGTGGAGCTGTTACAAATGATGTGCCAACTCATAACATTTGGCGTATTGTTATTTACAGAGGCACCACAACTATCAGGAGATGCAGCTAAGAAAGTGAGATTAGGTTCGTCAGCTAGTATAAAGTGCAAGTAAGTGTTTTAATACACGTATAAATAAAACCAGTCGTTCTTAAAATGCTCTCCTTTTCAATGAAGGTTTACTACTTAGAACAAATTCCTATCTGTCGTGAAGGTTACTGATATGATAAGAGTTAACATAGAAATAGACGCGAGAGGCACCGGCAATATATGTTACGCTCTTTCGAATATGATCACTTAACATTTTCAATTCTATATTTAGCAATCGTTCATAATATTACAGAATCAACAAAGGTGAACCGAAACCAAAAATAACATGGCAATTTATGGATAACTCCCGCTCAGAGTTTTCACCAATTCTCGGATCCGACGAAGTGCTGCATATTTCAAGCGTGGAGAGTAAACACGCTGGGCGCTACAAGTGTGTTGCACAGAACAGCGTTGGACGCGATGAACACAATACTACACTTGAGGTTCAAGGTGAGGAGATGTTGCATAATATACTACGTAATTGCATGATTCTTCGTGATGGCTTTTTATAAGAAACAAAAATGTTGTTTAACAATAAATAATGTTATTTTACTAGCTGCCCAACCAGGTTTTGCACAGGGTTACTAATGTAAACAATAAACCTTTTTTCACTGTGATATTCTATTATTTTCTTAAAAAACCGAATGGAAAAGTTTGTCCTGACAATAATTAGAAACACAAAATTAGTCAAATAGGTGCTTACATAACATTCGGCATTGGTTTTTATTTGTTTATAGTCATGTTACTAATCTATTTACAGATCCGCCTAAAATTGTTTCACAACGATCTTCCTCCTATCAAAGCACTGAAGGAGACGCTTTGTTGAGCATTCCTTGTGCCGCTACCGGTCTGCCCAAGCCAAACATCACTTGGAAGTTGGACGGCCGTATCGTTAACCCAAGTAAGATAATTACACTATTATTATATTACAAGCAACAGCAGCTGCTGATTAATAACTCAGACACGTCTTTGAGAGAACTTTAAAAACCTTCCACAACAAGACGCCCTGTAGATTTTTGAACAAAACAGAGTTGATCATAGACAGATTTGCATTTTTTTAAGTACACTCGTTATTTTATGCTTCAGGTGGTAAGTTTTCGATACAAGATGGAACGCTTATAATAAGAGGTCCGACGGTGAGCGATACTAACTCGTACACATGCGAAGCGAGGAACGAAGTCGGCGCAGTCAGCGCGACGTTCAAAACATACATCCGTCGTGAGTATCATCACTATCTTATGATTCAATACAAAACTAAACACGCTGGCAAAATTAGCGGACCAAAATAAAAACCTTTTTTTTTATTAAAAAAAATATATTTTAAAGCAGCTACGTAAAAAATCACCTTTAAAATAAAATAAACTGGCCACGTGCGAATCCAACTCGCGCACGAACTGTTCCGTACCATAATCGCAAAAAACCGGCAAAAAAATCACGTTTGTTGTCTGGGAGCCCCACTTAAATATTTATTTTATTCTGTTTTTAGTATATATTGTTGTTATAGAGGCAACATAAATACATCATCTGTGAAAATTTCAACTGTCTAGCCTGGTGACTGACAAACGGACAGTGGATTCTTATTAATAGGGTCCCGTTTTTACACTTTGCGTACGGAACCCTAAAAATGAGATCGCATTTAGTATTTTTTTGTAATTAACATGATTTTATAGGAAAACTGCACATTGTTGATTTTTAAGGATACTAAGGCAAGTTAAAAAAAGTTAATCAAACACATTTTCACAATAAAATAAATGTCACATAATATCAAGTGTCCACCACGTTCTATTAATAAAGTTTACACCCCGCGTAGACAAGTAGAGAATTATGTTATCCATTGCCTCCTGTGGTAGTCTCTACCATTCCTATACAACGGGGCTTCGCAGTTCACCCAAACTAACAGGTGTAGAGATTATGAATGTCGCCCTTCGTTTTAGCAGTTCCCAGAAGCACCAGTAACCAGATGCATATCTGTTGATTTTGCTGGCTATTCTAAAACAGCGATATTGACATTATTAAGATAGTCTGCAGTTTTTTTTTTCTCTTTATTTATTAGGGACTTGTAACCAACAACAGGTTATGTTAGCCCCATCTAATCACTAACCTAGTTACACACACTTCTTAACACTATTTAGGATAAACTTATAAATAAACTTAGATTTAATACTTGCAGGCACAGCTAACACAGTTTGAAATTTGCCTAAATGTAGTGAATTTAATTTTAATCGCTCACATAAAAGTTTTCTTTCTAAATGATTTCTAGTGCAATCCAAAAGGAGGTGTTTTACATCTTCTGGATTATTGCACGTATCACATAATAAAGGTAGGCATAAGTATTAGGGGAAAGAGATTTTTTCATTAAAAAGGCCTTCCTAAATGCCATTTCATCTCCAAAGCATCACAATTATTCTCCTCTTCATCATTTAGTACTTGGTCATTCGCCATTCCTCCTCATTCCTCTTCAATACTTTCGTCAACGGAATTATTTACGTTCATGATAACTTTATATTATGAATGTAGGGCAGACCGAAAAAAAAAACTTCTGTGCGCTCGAGTACAATACGTGCGTCAACTGTGCCATACCGCGCGCGATTGTATTCTGGAGTTGAAAAAGTGGAATGCAGCACAATTTTTCAGAATGATGCAAATCAATCTGTAGGTTTAATTATTCCTCCTCATCATGTGCCCTGGCTTTCTCAGTTTTGATTAAGTTGGTTACAATAACGTCCTTAACTTCGATAAAGATCTAAATGTTAAAATAAAACATAAAGTGGCGATAAGCGAAATTGTCTCAAAATTATGTAAGTTCGAATAAAGTTAAAACAATCGCATGAAAGGTGACGTTCAAATGTTTTCAACTAATAATAATTGGTTTCACTATAAAACAAAATAAAAAACCTCACGGTAACGGTAAAAAAGTTTTAAGATATTTTTTTCTTGTCCCGCTAATTTTGCCAATATGTGTAGCTGTTACAAATGATATGCCAACTTATAACATTTGGCGTATTTTTATTTACAGAGGCACCACAACTATCAGGATTTGCAGCTATGAAAGTGAGATTAGGTTCATCGGCTAGTATTGAGTGCACGTAAGAGTTCTAATTCTATATAAATAAAAGCTTTCTACCATAAAATATGATTGAATTAAAGGAAACGTGAAAAGAAAAAATGAAATCGGTACCTCGTATACTTGAACTTACCTGTTCACTTGTTTCTATTCGACTTTACGAAAGGTCTTTCTTTTAATCATTTACATTCTTTTTCTTTACCTTTTAGTGTTAAAGGTGAACCAAAACCAACAATAACATGGCAATTTATGGATAAATCCAGCTCAAAGTTTATACCAATGCCGAGATACGACAAAGTGCTGCATATTTCAAGAGTGGAGAACAAACACGCAGGGCGCTACAAATGTGTAGCAAATAACAGCGTCGGAAGCGATGAACACATCACAACACTTGAGGTTCAAGGTAGGTAGATGTTCCTTTTTGATCGAATTTCTAGCAGAGACGAACAAACATATTCTTATACTCGTTTCTTTACGTATCCTTTTATTTTGCCAACTGGATTGGATTCGTTTCCTGTTCTTATAATGCAGCTGTATTATGAAAATGTTGCAACTAGATAATCATATTATTATCCTAGGTGGTCGCATTACTACCTAGACAAAAAATATTTTAAAATAATTAAGTATGTGACGCTTATTTAGTACTAGCTTTTGCCTTTTTTAATCTGGTTTCTGGTCTATCCATATGCCAAGTTTCATACAAATCCAGTCGTTAATGCGTGAAAGCGTAACAAACTAACACACATTTGCATTTATAATATTGTGTTAGGAAGTTAGGATATACTCGTTTATAGCGCGTATCTTAAATTGTATGTGTGTATGCAATATTATTTATTTCCTCATATCTTTTAAACCGTTAGACCGATTTATATAAATACCCTCCTCTAATACTCCCAATTTTTTTTTTCCAATCCCATCGAGTGGGGTATCAAAATATAATGAAGGGTTTTAAGAGGTCATTACAAAAATATATACCACTTATATGTTTAAAAGTAATTCGAAAAAAAAGGTAACTAAAAAGTTGTAAATAAAAAAGCGAATTTAAAATGTAAACAAGAAAATGTCATGCTGTGGAGTCTGTGTAAATTTTAAAAACGGTATTTTATGTATCCGCCGACTGCATAGCATAATTTTCTTCATGTTTACATCTTTTTAGTTCACTTCTTAAATAGTCGGGTTTTATTATAAGAAATAGCAACATACATTGTTTTTATCATAAAACTAATCCTGTCTCGGTTTATGAAATTCTCAGGTTTATGATAACATAAAGTAATAATTTTGTCTTCTTCCGGTTCTTGATCATAAGCTGATCAGATCTGTCCGATTTTGTCATTAATCTGCAACATATACACCGTGACATTTTAGTGGGTGTACTATGCCAAATCGAATGCCAAATAATTGAATATCAATTGATTCACTTTAAATCGAACGCCTAAATACTCGAACGTTCATAATATCGAATGGGTAATAAATCGAACATTCAATATATCGTACACTTAATACATCGAGTGTTCAAAATATCGAATGTTTGTTTGATCGAGCGTTCAACTCACCACATATTAATTCTATCGAAATGTCAATATACTGAATACTTTTTATATAGAATACATAACTCAGGAGGCCTAATAAGCCCTAAAATAAGTAATTTGACAATTGCATGTGTCAATTTTGTCTCAGATATAAAAAAAAACAGACTATGTAGTGCAATACAAGTGAATTTTGTGAAAAATATCTGTAGGTTCGTAATGTAAGCTTGAATTGTCTCAAAAACGCAAGTCGGTCTTAGTTTTGGATGGCTAAGATGTTATTAATGTTATCGCTCACATAAAAGTTTTCTTTCTAAATGATTTCTAGTGCAATCCAAAAGGAGGTGTTTTACATCTTCTGGTTTATTGTACGCATCACAATTAGGGGAAAGAGATTTTTTCATTAAAAAGGCAAACTTCTTTAATGGCATATGTCCCGGACGTATCCTAAATGCCATTTAATCTCCAAAGCATCACAATTATTCTCCTCTTCATCACTTAGTAATTGGTCATTCGCCATTCCTCCTCATTCCTCTTCAATACTTTCGTCAACGGAATTATTTACGTTCATGATAACTTTATATTATGAATGTAGGGTAGACCGAAAAAAAAAAACTTCTGTGCGCTCGAGTACAATACGTGCGTCAACTGTGCCATACCGCGCGCGATTGTATTCTGGAGTTGAAAAAGTGGAATGCAGCACAATTTTTTCAGAATGATGCACATCAATCTGTAGGTTTAATTATTCCTGATTTAAGAAGAAGAAGCTTGAATTGTCTCAAAAACGCAAGTCGGTCTTAGTTTTGGATGGCTAAGATGTTATTAATAACAAGTTCTACTGGCATTGTTCCAACAAATATAAATACCATTGTAATAGCACTGCAACAACAATATTGCACGGAAGTGAGAAGCATTTGTTGGAAAGCTATACAACACAGCATAATCACGCACCAGATCCTGGTAAGGTAGATGAACTACGTTTTAGGAATTCCCTATATTACAAAATCAAGTTCGAGTGCTCTTCCAAACAAAAAAGCAGCATCGCAAATTATACGTCGAGCAAGAAGAAAAGAAATGCCAAAGGAACCGACTACTTTGGATGATATAAACGAAGGAAAACACGAAAGAAAGAAGATACACAAGAAACAGAAAATAAAAAGAATAATAATAATAGATCCACAGGGCAGCTTTGTGGCGTGCTGGTAGGCAGTGGTGGCCCCACGGACGTGATCACCAGGAAGAAGTCTTGTCCTTCATCTCCGGCTTGCCTTTATTGACCGGTCGGAGTGAACACTGACGGGGAACAGAGCTTCCACCTCTCTATTGCCTTAATTGGCTGGCTTGAGTGGAGATTCGCAAGAGCAAAAGTGCTCGTAGGTCGTTAACCCAGTAAGGTGCTGGTAGGGATCTTGACCTTACTTCTGGGATTGTCCAGATAGCCGTGGCATACCTCTCCACTCCTCAAGCATCTTCGTATATATTGCCCCCTTGGCGCTACGTCACTAAAGGGCTAGCGACTGTTTATGGGGGGGGCATTATTTGATTGTGCCAGTCATCCCCTGCCATTTTAAAGCCGTGTAGATCAACAGTGGTCAGGCAGGGGCCAATAGTCTTTCTATAGTTTTAGTTAATCGAGCCACGAAACCTCCCAAACCCCAATGTGTTTTATATTCATATTCTGCAATAGTCCTGCACCAGCCAGGGATTGTCCTTGGGTGCTCTTGCGTACTGACTGGTGCGCATACAGGAATAATCGCCGGTTGTTGTCTCATTTTATCCTATATGTCTAACAAGACCTCTGCTCTCTCTTGGTTTCGGCCCGTGGTACGTCTTTCAAAGGTCCGGGACCCTAGGGTCCCGAGAATCACAAAGAAATAAAATAGAAGATGGAACACGTTGCATGATAAGCACAAAAGGGGTATTTATGCTACCATATAATTTTTAGTTAAGGAGCAAGCTATAACAAATAGAACAATTGAAAAGGCAAACGCGGGATTGTATATGTTGGAAAAACTAGTAAATAATAATATTTGTTATTTATGTTGTGAAGAATTTTAATGAAGTAAAGTGACAAAACAGCTGATCGTTCTTAGTACGAATTATTTTCAAAAATGACATTGATATAATAAAAACTAAACACCCACCCCTCAATGGAGATAAAGGAAAATACACCAATACATACATAGAACAATAAAAGAAAAACATAAAAACTAAGTATTGGTTAAACCCATTCCTGTGACACATCTTAGGTGAGCTGTGCGCCTTAAGGGCTTAGTTAACACATCAGCTGTCATCTTATCTGTCTGCAAATATTTAACATTGATAACACCATCGCAAATTTTTTCCCTTATAAAATGATATTTGGTATCAATGTGCTTGGTCCTGTTGTGGTGGATTGGTTTAAGCGCAATTTTCTGTGCACTTTGGCTATCATTAAAAAGTACAACCTTATCAGCGTTACCAGTAATTTCAAACACTAACCTCCTAAGAAAAGTAGCTTCCTTTGCAGCGCTAGTTAACGCCATGTATTCGGCTTCAGTTGAAGATAACGCTACGGTTTGCTGTTTCTTACATTCCCAACTAATGGGTCCGCCTGCTAGCGTAAAGTAGAAACCGGTGTATGACCGCCTGTCATACATGCAATTAGCCCAATCTGCATCCGTGTAGCCACACAAATAGGCACCCGTTTTCCTGTAAGTAATACAGTAATCAATAGTACCTTTCAGATACTGCAAAATCCTTTTTGCGGCCGACCAATGTTTCTTTTCAAAACAATTATTAAACTGGCTTAAATAGCTCGTAGCATAAGCTATGTCTGGCCTAGTATTTACCGCTAGGAACATCAAACAACCAATTAAGCTTTGGAAAGGATAAGACTCATCAGATTCTTTACCTTTTTCATACTTATTATTCTCCAGCGGAGTTGACATATGCTTACAGTCTTGCATATTAAAACGTTTTAAAACTGTTTGAATATACGTCTTTTGGTTCACGCATATTTTCTCGTCCATTCGCTTTACATTCAAACCTAAACAGAAATCTAATTGCCCTAAATCTTTTAATGAGAAATATTTTGCCAATTCTGTTTTGACGGTAACAAATGACATTTCCTTTTTATAAAAGATGACAATATCATCGACATAGACTGCCAGGATGACAGTTTCAACACCAAACTTTTTTAAATAGATACATGGTTCCGAAGAGGTTCGTACAAAACCTATAGAAGATAAGGTTTGGTTTAATTTATTATTCCAAGCTCGAGCCGCTTGCTTTAAACCATAGAGCGATTTTTTCAACAAGCAAACTTTTTCTTCTTCGCCTTGTTTAATAAAACCTAGAGGTTGATGCATGAAGACTTCCTCTGCCAGGTCACCATTCAGGAACGCAGTATCCACATCCAAGTGCTGCATTTTTAAATCCATTTCTGCCGCTAAAGCAATAAGTGTACGCAGAGACGAATTTCGAACAACTGGTGAAAAAGTTTCATAATAATCAACACCTGAAACTTGAGTGAAGCCTTTAGCAACAAGTCTAGCCTTGTACTTCACCAATCTACCTTCGGCATCATTTTTTATTTTATACAACCATTTACATGGTATAACTTTTTTGTTGGTTTTTTCAACATTACATACTTTATTACTAAAGAAATTTGAATTTATTTACATAGATAAAAGTATATACAGTGTATAAATTACTTAAATAACTAAGACTACAAACATATACACTTTAACCAAAAACTCCTTACTAACTAAAACTAAAAATATACACAACTAAAATATGGCGTCGAAAAACTCCTCCACATCGTTGCCCACTGGTAATGTACCCAAAAGGCTGGCAGCATTGCCACGTTGTATGGCAATGCTTAATCTCTGACCAAGATAAAAGCCAGCCCTTGGGTCACGCGAAGTGTCAACTAGGCGTTTGGACAGATCTTTAAACAAAGCGTGAGCAAGCCGTTTTTTTTTTTCAACTAACTTCCAAGTCTTGTTTTTAGTCAGTGAATTAAACTCATCTTGCATAGCAGACTGCCAGCTTGCACTATCTTCTGCTTTGATAGCTTCTTCAAAGCTTTGGGGCTCTTCAGGTTCAGTTGTAACAGTAGCATTACAATCAAAAATACTGTGAGTTTTCTTAGCTATTCTGTTTCGAAGAGGATACCGTTCTTCAGGCATCACTGTCTGTTCGCTTATATCTTCTGTGTCAGAAATATCTTTGGCGCTAAGAAATTCTGAAGTATTATGAACTTGATCTGTTATTAGCTCCAAGTCATTAGCTTCTTCATCTTTTTCAGTTGAGACTGCGTGACTGCTCTCCTGAGAAGTCGAACCAATTGACGACATCTGATTATGCTCCTTCCTATGAACCAATTCTAAAATAGATTCACTATGGACAATCAAAGGAACTGATTGTGTGGTTTTAGCCTTTATATCGGTAAAAGAGTTTTCAAAAAATACCACATCTCGTCCTTTCACTAACCTTCTTGGACAACTTGGTTCGCGAAATAAATAACTTTGTCGATCGTCTGAATATCCGACAAAAATATACTGTGCGGCTTTAGGATCTAACTTCTTCCTTAGAGGATCAGGAATCTTCACCATCGCGCGACAGCCAAAAACTTTCAAATTAGACAGGTTTGGTTTTCTATTATGCCATAATTCATAAGGCGTCTTCCCGGCGAGAGTTCGATGCGGACATCTGTTCTTTAAGAACACAACAGTTTCCACAGCATCTTGCCAATATCCTTTTGAAAGAGAACTATCTGAAAGCATACAACGAGCCTTTTCAACAATAGATCTGTTTGTTCTTTTAGAAATAGCATTCTGTTGAGCATTATATGGCACTGTAGTTTGATGCTTAATACCTTCTTTGTCTAAATATTCATTAAACTGTTTATTGACATACTCAGTCCCATTATCGGATCGCAAAGTTTTAACTTTTAATCCCGTTTGCCTCTCGACCATTGATTTGAACATACAAAACCTGCTAAAAACCTCATTCTTAGATGAAATAAAATATATAAAAATCATGCGGCTAAAATCATCTATAAAAGTCAAAGCGTATTTATTTCCCTGAAAAGAATTTTCAGACATCGGACCACAAAGATCCGAATGGATAAGTTCCAATTTACATGTTGTTCTTTTGTGCGATACGGATTTGAAAGGTTTTTTAGCCTAGCTTACCTTCTATGCACGCAATGCAAGGATCTTTATCAAATTCAGTGTACACTACGCCTAGATTATCCCTTTTAAGTTTATCTAATCCTATACGGCATAAGTGCCCAAGCCGTTTATGCCATAAACGAAAACATGCTACATCACTTTGTACTTCGAACGCTGATAAGGATTTGGTGGGACTAACTGTACAATCCAGCGAATATAATCCACCAGAACAAGATCCATGTAGAACTGCTTCACCTGTACAACAAAAATTTTCAGAATTAAAAAATGTACAACCTTCCGTAACAAAAACAACACTAAAACCATTTTCAGTGGCTTTCTTAACAGAAATCAAATTAGTATTTAAATTAGGAACAAAAACTACATTGAGATCTTCGTAACTTTGCTGTCACTTTCCGTTCTAAGTTTATTCACAATAGGTACATTACCTATTCCTGCACTTGATAATATGTCCCCGTTGGCAATATTTATCTGACCAGTTGAAAAATCCTTATAGTTTACTAACCAATCAGATCTTCCAGACATGTGTGCACTGGCGCCAGAATCTACGTACCATTTATCAGACGAAATTTCCTCAGTATCCGCGTTTAGTGCACCGAATAAGTTTGAGAATTTGTTCTTGTTATTGCCTGAGCCTTTATCTTCGGACTTTCTGTTGAGTGGACAGTCCGGTTTTATGTGTCCAGGCTTCTTACAATTATAGCAAACAACACCTCGTTTCTTACGACTTTTCTTCATCTGTACCCGCAAAGCTGCGTCAGAACTAGAACCTTCGTCGTGAATGGATGATCTCGAAAAATCTGTTAAAAGTTTCGTTTTAACGAACTCACTTGAAATGGTACTCGTAGAGTTCTCTAAAGCCATTGTAAGAGGATCAAAACGAGCAGTCAATCCTCCTAGAAGAATCGCTGCGACAGATACATCTTCAATAACTTTGCCAATGTCTGACAAGTCTTGGACAGTAGTCATCACAGCATTTATGTACAACTCTATGTTTTCAAAATCAGTCAAATTGTACCTGTATAACTTGCGTTCTAAGGCTAGACGACGACCCATAGACTTGTCTTCATAAGCCGCCGCTAATGCATCCCATGCGTCTTTAGCAAACTTGCTATTTCTTACGTGTGTGCAAAATCAGTCAAATTGTACCTGTATAACTTGCGTTCTAAGGCTAGACGACGACCCATAGACTTGTCTTCATAAGCCGCCGCTAATGCATCCCATGCGTCTTTAGCAAACTTGCTATTTCTTACGTGTGTGATAGCTGCACCGTCTAGAGTTAAGCAAATTTTTGCTAAAGCAACTTCCTCATTTCTATCCTTGGTAGTATCCTTATTAGTAGCAGGAACTTCGTTTGAATAGCCCGTAATACAACTCCACAAACCTTCGTGTATAAGGTACATCCTCATTTTGAATTTCCAAATAGGATAGTCTTGCCTACTCCTTAAGAAAATCCCAGCAAGGGAACGCAGACCAGATCCTCTGTTGTGATCTGACATCTTCACAAAGTATCGAAAAATTCACTTCTAAATGGTGAATTTAAATTTTGACTTCACTCACAACAACACCACAAAAGTACACAACTTATTATTCACTTTTTCAAAGCATTCGTGCTGATAACGTGTTGGAAAAACTAGTAAATAATAATATTTGTTATTTATGTTGTGAAGAATTTTAATGAAGTAAATTGACAAAACAGCTGATCGTTCTTAGAACGAAATATTTTCAAAAATGACATTCATATAATAAAAACTAAAACTACAACAGTATAGATCTACTTCACAAAAAGAGGCAAAAGGGATGATAATTCGATAGAAAAATATTAAATAATAAAAACAACACGGATTTATTACTTTCTCCGTGCAATTGCAATTCATACAAATTTTTAAGATGTACATATAAAAGATAATTATTAAAGATTTAAATGTGATTTATTAGTAAATTTTGTGTTTTTCTTGTATTCTATATATAAAGTATTCAGTATATTAATATTTCGATAAAATGAATATGCGATGATATTTTGAACAATCGATGTATTGAGTGTACGATATATTGAATGTTCGATTTATTAACCTTTCGATATTATGAACGTTCGAGTATTTAGGATTTCGATTGAAAGTGTTCGATCAATTGATATTCGATTATTCTGCGTTCGATTTGGCATAGTACACCCCATTTTAGTCGTATTACAAATATGGTTCACTTAATATCTATCCGACATAAATAAACTACTTTAGGCGCGAATGTTTTTTAACATTAAACATTTTTATTTTGCAAACTTTTACATACTGAGAACATTAAGATTGCAAATAAGATACACAGTTTTGCGTGAATAAACTGTTACAAAGATGTCGCTGCCACTTGGTACGCACGGAGCGCGCTCGCTATAGATAGTTTCAAACTACGTCATGCACACTGACATTATTATGAATAATATTTTTTTTAGTATTCAAATGTTCTTAAATATGTTTAGTTTTTATAAAAGTTTGATGAAGTGGACTGCTTTGATAATTAAGATCATTAAATTGTCAAGATGTATATGGAATAAAATTCATTACAATATTATTGCATAAACGTTTAAAACGAATGAAATGTATTTTATTAGTTATCTTATATACTAGCTGATGACGGCGCTTTGCTATCAGCACTATGTCAATAATCATTGCACAAATGTAAGCAATATATTTCCTAAGAATTATAGCAATCGGCCATTTTGGTAGTGCATAAAACGAACAAACAAACAAAGATTAATTTTATATTTAGTTAATTATACCATACTTAACACACCTATTGTAACCAATCTATTTACAGAACTGCCAGAAATTCATTCAACTGTTTCTACCATCTATGAAAGCACTGAGGGAGACGCCTTGTTGAGAATGCCTTGTATTGCTGCCGGTCTGCCCAAGCCAAGCATAACTTGGAAGTTAGATGGCCATGTCATCAATCCAAGTAAGATACTTCTACTTACTAACTGAATCTCACTCAGCCACATCTTAGGGTTAAATCAAAAACTTCCAGAAGATTTCTTTCATCATCATCATTTTTTGCACTGCTGCGCTTCTTGCAACCAGGTAAGCTTAATTCCATACTGGATATAGAATTTGAAGCAGAAAGAATCAAAGCGGGCACCATCGGTGCATAGGAAGGTAATTGCCCAGAGAAAAAAGCCTTTTGCAAAAAGGTACCCTGGTTGACTCCTGAACTAGCTAAAATACGTCAGGAAACACGACAGGCTTTTAATGATGCAAAAGCCAGGAAAGATTTTTCTGGCTATCATAGCATGCTGACGAGGTATAACACGGCGGTACAAGGCCAAAATAACTAATTGGCAGCAGCATTGCACCTCCATCGAAGCTCTACCAAGTAGGAATGAGGTTGTGCAAAGCAATTTCCATGACTAAGACAAACCCACTATCATCTGTAAAGGATGAGAACGGGTATCTCACGGAAACTGGACAGGATACTCTGGGCGTGATGTTTAGGAGTCACTTTCCAGAATGTATACTGCGCGACAGCGATGAAGAGGAACAAGTCACAAGGGACGAGCTCACAAGGCTCACGAACAAAAATAACTGACTCACGGCAAAGAAAGTGGTAGATGCAAAATAAGCTGAAGCTTGCCGTAGCGGGATTTCAGCCTCTCAAATCCTCTGGTCCGGATGGCATCTACCCAATACTATTGCAAGAAAAGGCATCTGTTTTGATACCCCATTTGAGTAAGCTCTACAGAGCCTGCATAGCCTTTAGGTACGTACCCAAGGCATGGAGAGAGTTCAAAGTCACCTTTATACTGAAGGTGGGCAGACCGACTTATCAAGAAGCTAAAGCTTACAGGCCAATCAGTCTATCATCCATTCTCTTAAAATCTCTCGAGAAACTGGTAGACAAGTACCTAAGAGAGGGTCCACTTAAAGTATTCTCTCTACATAAACTACAGTGCGCCTACAGCCCTGGAAAATCTACGTAACGGCATTGCACTATGTTGCGAGTCGAGCCGAGGCTGCGCTAGAGGGACAAGAGATCTGTGTCGGGGCTTTCCTCGACATAGAGGGACGCCCCTTAGAAGCCTTCGACAAGACAACATTTGAGTCCATACGCATTGCTGCTAAGGAACATGGCATCAATGATACCTCGTGCAACTGGATTGACTATATGCTGAGAAGCAGAATAGTCAGATCGGAACTGATAGGAGACAGACTTAGCGCTAAAACAACAAGAGGTTGTCCGCAAGGCGGAGTGCTGTCACCATTATTGTGGTGCTTGGTAGTAGACTCGCTACTCATCAAACTCAATACCGGACCATTCTACACAGTAGACTATGCAGATGACATAGCTATAATAGTTAATGGTAAATTCCCGAACATAGTCTCTGCACTATTACAACAAGCAGTGAGGATGACAGAGGAATGGTGTACAAAGAACCACCTCTCTGTCAACCCAAGCAAAGCAGTCATTATTCCATTCACGAGGCAGAGACAACTAGGAAACCTAGGAGAGCTCTCCCTCAATGGAATAAAGCTGCCGTGGTCCATCGAAGTTAACAGAAATCTTGGTGTAACGCTTCATAAAGATATACGCAAAAGGTTACAAATGTAGCAAAATCTTAGGCAAGATGGCAACTGTATTCCATGCAGAAACATATGCCATATTAACCTTTGCTCAAGAGAATATAGATAGAGGAACCAGAGGTAAATCCATATGTATTCTTAGTGACAGTCAGGCTGCAATCAAAGCCTACAAAGTGGACTCCAGACTTATTCTGGATGCTATCCAGACCCTAAACCGGCTTGGGAGGAATAACAGTGTAAGACTGATGTGGGTCTCTAGGTACAAAGGAATCCATGGTAACGAAGAGGCAGATGAACTGGCAAGATAAAACTCAGCAAATGATTTTGTGGGTCCAGAACAATGTGTAGGCATTTCGACGTGTCTCGTAAAAGCCACATTTAGGGAGATCACACAATTTGCAGACACATTGGCTGTCTAATACCGGTCTACAACACTCCATGAAAATTCTAGAATCTACGTTCAAAGCCCGGGAATGCTTTTGGAATATGAGCAGGGGGCAAATCCGCTACCTGCTTGGGGCCTTTACTGGGCACTTTGGAACCAACGACATGCTCATGATGATGGGTGTGGCCGCGATACCCATGTGCTTGTAGTGTGGGGAACATATGGAACGCATGGAGCACCTTCTGTGCACATGCGATGCACTAGCTGGTAAGCGAATGAGTCTCCTAGGGGTTGTATATCCGAAACCAGAAGACATAAAAAAAAAAAAAAAAAAGGCTCATATCTTCTAGTCTTGTTGTAAAACTCATGAAAAGAGTTTTCAACGAGATTGGGGAGGAGTAAGTTATCTAGAGGACCACAATAGATACCAATGGGTTGAAGTGTCCGAGTTATTTCTCGCGACATACTCCAGGCAATTGAATCCATGGCCTATGGTATAGATCTACAATGTGCCATCAGGCGTCCGTTCTCGTCAGTAGCCTTTTTCAGCTGCGCATTCTTCGATCGACTCCGCAGAGTACTCTGGGCATGGCAGTCTTCATTGCAGTTTAGGTCACTTTCAGTCTTCTAATGAGACTCATGATGAGCGGCCACGTTCAAGTATAGGGTAATCACAAGGAACATACACTGGTCTAAAACTTATATAAGTATTGTACTTATTGTCGTCAAAGACTGATGTGGGTGATGATGAACTCTTTCCAGTCCAGAAACTTGAAAATGTCCTCTAGTATTGGTAGTTTTTCGAAATACACCCCGTTACTTATTAGATTTATGATTTCATTCAGACGTTCTCTTATGTTTCAGGCACGAAGTATTCCATGGAGGACGGGACGCTCATAATAAAAGATCCGAAGATCAGCGACACTAATTCGTACACGTGCGAGGCGAAGAACGAAGTCGGCACAGTCAGCGCGACGTTCAAAACTTATATCCGACGTGAGTACAAAACCGTTTGCGTGACGAATTGTCTGCCACGCTCATGCTCAGACTGTATGGATGCTCCCAGTGGTAATGCGTCGCTGCAGTAAATTGTATTGGTTTGGAAATGTGTTAAACCAGTGATAACTGTGTTTGTGTAAGGCGCCTCTACGGTTTTCTGCCGCGGGCGGTTGTTCGTTAATACCGCAAAACAGGACATCGTACCTACACGCATTACGGTTAAAAACCGTTTGTTCTTATCGGTTGTAACATGACTTCGCCAGAACAGTTTGTCCTTATTTTCAAAAACATTTCCAGTCGTCCACAGTTCATTAATAACTGGCCTTTTTGAACCTTGCTCGATATTTATGACTATCTTTTGCCGATAAACTTTCATAAATATCGTTTGAAATTGGCTCCGCGAATCACTCTACCACATAGCTACAATCACGAGATAACGCGCGCTAGATGGGACGGAAACAGCGTACTCGTTACGAAGGTCCGGCTAGCACTGACAAAAAAAATCACAAGCAGTAATCGCCTTAAGCGGGCGCGCCTACTAAGTTTCATACTTTACAAACTGTTGCGCGGTTATCTCCCGCGCGCTATTTGTAACTAATTGTGGGTTTTAAAATCAATTGCTGGATAAAACCGCCAATGAGTTCGCTTGTATGAATATCTGAAGATCACAATATAATTAAACAGCTAGAATCCGCACGTACGGCCTTAAATCAAACCTTTGACGATGTTTATAAATATGTCCAATATGTAATGTCTTGGTTATGTTAATGAGGTGTTATAATCTAAACCATTCGAATCGGAAAATCTAGGAAGAAGCCTTTGACTGTCTACATAAAATGTTGTAATTTTTCAGAGTTTCCAAAACTATCAGGAGTTGCTTCGAAGAATGTGAGAATGGGCAAATCTGTTAATATAGAGTGCAAGTAAGTGATCTTAAAATTGTTTTTATATATTTCAAGTACTTCTGTATTTCAAACTCGCATAACATTGTGTCGTTACTTGGTTGTATGATAACCGAGACCCGTGATCGGGTGTTGAGTAATGGATGGGACCATTCATTTAAAAGAGACTTCACGTCTACTGTCATTATTACATCTTTTGCAGTCGTCGTTAGGGTGCAAGATTTTTATGTCACAAGATATAAAAATCTTGCATCAGTCAGTTATTGGGTTGTGGAGGTCAAATAGGCAGTTACTCCATGTAGTCTAGAAGCCGAGCTCAACATAATTATGTAGTTGGAAAAAAGACTAGGCAGAGTTATCGACTTGGTTGGAGTAACAATGATTCCTGATCGGGTCCACATGTGCGCATTTCTGGGCTCTAAAAGAGAACTTATTTCTTCACAGAGTTTTCGGACAAGAAAAACCGTTTTAGGTTTCGGGTTTCATGCAGTTGGTAAAGAAACCGACCGCGACATGTTATGTCGATCTCCTTCTTCTTATCGCTGGCACCACAGTTGTTCAAATTTGTTTGGACCAAAACTTAGCCACTTCCACGGCGTCGTCGGTGGCAGCGCATAGATCACCCTGATTACATATTTTGGGTCACAAAGATGGGGCATGGCTTGTAACTCAGCGACACATGCACACCCTGCTGGTGCTCTGTCGAGGTAGCCCCATTTTGTGAGGTTGACGTTACACCTGCCTACTTGGGTTCTGAGGCGGTTCAGAGACTTCCAGGTAGACCACGGATGGTTAGATCCTGCGGGAAAAAAGGGCGCTTTGTGGTAAATACTGAGTGGGTGGGGCTAAAGTGTCCTGCCACAGTTTGCAGCGGGCATCAGCCGGGTCTCCTGACAGGGGAACTACCGATTTCAGGACGCTGTGTCTGCTTTTCAGCCGTTGCGTCGGTAGATGTGCACCGGATAGTGGGTGCCTTGTGTCACATTCCTGTTTCTGTTTCGTGAGTGCACTCGCCGACGCCCACATCCCGGCTGTGGGGTATAGTGCGGTGGCCAGGGTTGGTTTGAGGCGGCCGAAGATCGTACGGCATGTTTCGTTTAGAGCAACATCTACTTCCTTGGCGTGGGTGGAACGGTGCCACACTGGACGCGCATATTCGCCTGCAGAGAAATAGAGTGCTAGGCCAGTAGTCCATAGAACGTGAGGTGAGGCCCTCCAGGAGGTTGATGTTAGGTGTCTGAGTAACTTGTTACTCTAACTGAGTAAGTTGTTGCGGGACCCGATTTTTTCTTGGTTTTTAGGGGGTTATTACACTTTCATATATCTATGATCATACAGGATCAGACATAGGATCCTTTATAAATGAGACAAAATTATCACAGACGATTTGATACATATTGTGTCAATATTATACCATCATAATTATAAATATGACGCCTAGATCTATGATTCTAGTGTAAAACCCCCCGTGGCTCTTAAATGTCAATACTCTATCAAGAGTAACACCCAAGTAGGTCGGATTACTTTAGTGATAAATAGCAATCCTTGCCAATTGATGATTAGAGTGCGTCTAGCTGAATTGCAGTGGAGATAAAAAGCGCATCCCTGAGTTTTTGAAGGGTTCGTCAAAGTCCGTTATATGAATAATACTTCCCAAGGACCTCTAGACCTGCCTCTAGAGCTTTTTCCGCATCTTTACATTTATTTTTATGGGTTGCCAGCGCGAGATCATCAGCTTACAAGAATCATTATGTCGATGTATAGGGATAACAGTTCTCCAACGGGAAAATTAGGTTTTTCTATCAATCCAGTTTATCATTTCGTCACAGCAATTTTCGGTGTTTTCATAGTTTATAAACTTCAAATATTTAATGTTACCTATGTATGTTGGTGAATGTAGCCGTTTGTACAGAACCCTCGGTGGGCAAGGCTGGTTTTTGGGGTTCCATACTTCAAAAGCAAAAAAGCGGAATCCTTATAGGATCACTCGCGTGTCTGATTGTCTATCCATTTGTCACAGCCAATTTGCTCCGAAAATCCTCGACCAATTGAGTTGAAAAGCTAGGAATGAGAATGTAGCTATTTGTACGGAACCCTCGGTGCACGAGTCCGACTCACACTCCCACACCGGTTTTTTTTTTATGACGTGTGAACATGTTTATTAAATCATTCACCGACAATATTATCGTGTTCATCTGTGTTATCGCGTCGCTAAGTGACATTCAATTAATTGATATTTTCAGGATAGAGCAAGGTGTGCCAACACCAAAAATATCTTGGAAATTTATGGATAAAGCTGGTTTAAAGTTTGTACCAATCGCCGGAGCTAAGACTACACTGCGCATAACAAACGCGGGGAACAAACACGCAGGGCGCTACAAGTGTGTGGCACAGAACAACGTAGGAAGCGATGAACACATCACAACGCTTATTGTTGCATGTGAGTACCTATTTGCCTAATATAACTGTGAAAATCAGTATGTTTAGATATAGGTATATAAATTAGTCTTGCCTCAACGGCTGAACGAATTTGGTGGCTCGTACTGGCATTGTCGTAGATGAAGACATTTTTCTTCTTGGTAAAGCAAGAAAGTTCTCACCTGAAATAACTCTTTGTCCACAGCTCTGCCACGAATCACAATAAACTCGACAACAGTAGAAGGGATTCAAGGAGATCTAGCTTTGAAGATTCCATGTAATGTCGTGGGTGTGCCACAACCAGATATTACGTGGAAAATAAATGGCACTACAATTACACCCAGTGAGTATAACGTAAAATATATTAACGACCGTTGATTTTAGATAAATTCGCGTACGGACTACTGCGTATGGGACTTACTCTACATATTATCCTGCGGTCATCTGATCGATTTATATTACATCGCTAAACAATATGATTAGATATACTTAATTCACTTATTCCAGATAAAAAGTACGTCATTGAGGACGGGGCCTTACTGATTGTGAAACCGATAGCAAATGATTCTTTAGCCTATACGTGTGAAGCAAAGAACTCTATTGGTTCCGTCAGCGCTACGTTCCGAGCAACAGTTGCAAGTAAGTTACAATGTAAATTCAGTGTCAGATCTCATAAACCTTTACAAAAATAAAGCATCCGATCGTAAAGGTCAATTTAGATTTTTAAATAACCGGGAACTTCCGGGAGTCTGAACTTATACTAATTTATGAGTAACTACATATTTGGGTATCCATATACCTCCATTTCTAGACACACATTAATTTTACCAGCTTGTAAAGTAAGACCAAAACTATTGTTCGTAAATGCAAAACAAACCCTTAAACAAACGCGGTCCCTGTAAATGTTAAAGAAGAAACAAGGTTGGTTTCTGGGTAATTAGGGGTCGCTGATTTCATTTCTGGAGGCGCAAATGGACAAGGGCAAATCATATGCCACTTTCATAAATAAAATATGTTTTTAAAATACTTTAAAATTACTGTATTTTGCAACCTAATGCGCTTGTATCCAGCAGTAAATAATCTATTTCCAGTAGTTTATGAATCTATACAAAAATATTACTTACCAGATTTTT
Organism: Orthosia cruda; assembly: GCA_964057195.1. NCBI lineage: Eukaryota > Metazoa > Arthropoda > Insecta > Lepidoptera > Noctuidae > Orthosia > Orthosia cruda. The sequence goes on along the minus strand of OZ059834.1, from coordinate 31,314,130 downwards.
TGTTGAAACAAACTTTAAATAATCCACGTGCACACCGCAAAAGTTAGTCAGTAATTAAATTCTAAAATAAATCAATTATAAATGTAATGTACATCCAACATGAAGAAAATAAATAAAAAGAAACAAGTGGTTCGTATTCATCCTTTATTTGTCTAAGGGAGCAATAAAAATATTTTACCACGACGAAATTATCAATTAATGATGCCAAGATATGTTGTGAGGAAATTTTTTTGTATGAATATGAGTGGTTAGAAGAGTAAAGTAACACCGTAGAAACGATATGTTTTGTGACAAATTAAATGGCTAGTAAGGAAGCCCATACATCTCTGTATCTAAAGGAGTCGGGATAAGGACCCGAATTGCCGATTGACCGTTATCTAGTTTTGTTTAATGTATGATAATATTGAGTATTTTTAAATCGTATGTATCTTCTACTATTCTACAGACCAACCCAAGAGCTTCGGCACAGAACATTACGTGTACTTGAGAGAGGGTGAAACTAGAAAACTGGAATGTGAAGCGTATAGTTCTGAATCTCAGTCAGTTAAATGGTTTGAAGTAAGTTTGTTTTTTTCTTCTTTCCAACCAGATTTATTATTAGTATTAAGGTCTATCCACACATATCAGGGCCGTGCCCGGGACGTGATAGGGCCGGGCCCAATCATTGAAACTTCGTCACTGGCCCGTGCACGGCCCGTGCACGGCCCGTGCACGGACGTGTGTGAACGAGTTCATATAAAATATACGCAACGATATTGTTAGAGCCACTGACGGGGCACGGTCCGTTCACGTCCCGGGCACGGCCCTGATATGTGTGTCATGGGTATAAGATACAACAGTATCGCTACATAAATATGTAGATACTCTGATAAAAATTTTAGTTAAATATTAAATGATAAATATGCGAATAATAAATACTGTGAAATAATAACAACGATAAAATTATTTGATTTCTGTTAAAGACAAAACCCCTGGACTCATTGCTAACCATTCGCTCGCCACAGAGCACCACCTCATCGCCGCTGAGCACCAACTCATCGCCGCTGGAACTTGAATCACTCGAGACTACAACCGCGTCAATATCGAACAAGGATTCCTCGATGACGCCACCAACAATTGTAAGTGAACAGGGGAGAGGCCGATCACCGAACGGCATGCGGTTCAAGAGCAAATCAACTCCATCCAAGTCAACTCTCTGCTGTCGGTGGTTGACAACACACTACATGTTTCTGCTTCAGAATCTAGAACTAAGCGGCTATTATTGTCTTGTCAACGACAAGAGACTTGTCAGAGATAAGATACTAGGATTATACATTGAGGTAATAATGTACTACGCACTAGAAAAGTCACCACACATCCCTGCTGTGTTCCGTTCATGTGCGGTTTGCCGGCCGCACTTCACTCAGTTGCTTGCTAGATCTTGAGCGCCTATGTCATTGTTTGTTTTTAAACGAAAAAACGTTCAGGCGCATTAAATATGCCGTCGTGTGTTTTAAGATATTGCACTTATAATTCAACCAATACGGCGATATGCAAAGGAATAACTTTTCATCGATGAGTAACTAGATAATCATTTTAAATGTTGCCTCATTTTTCATATAGACAAAAAATTAAGATGTGACAATTTGTGTAACAAGTGTAGGTAGAATTAGCTGACATTTGTTTTTATAGCGAAAAATAATAATCTCACATTTAATCAGAAAGGAACTGACTGTGGTTATTCAAATAAATAGTTTAACAAATTGGTAGGTAGGATAGGTGGGTAGGTTTGTAGGGTAGGGTAGGGTAAGTAGGTATGTAGGGTAGGGTAGGTAGGTTGATAGGTATCGGGAAGACGGTTACAAATTATCCGCGGCGTGGAATCCAGTGATTCAAAAAACATTACCTCGTTTTGTGCAGTCGGCGAACTTACAGAATAAGGACACGGTTAGTGTTGTGTGTAGAAATGTGAGGGTAGAAGAAGAATTTTCTGCCCCAACGGAGCCAGTACACCGAGACACCAGTCTACCCGGGACCACGGTCGTTGCAACACGGCCGAAACGTCGGGTGAAATAGGTAAATAAACAATCGAAATTTCATCGCGTTAATGTCCCGTGATATATTGTTTTTGAATTATGAAACGCGAAAGTTTTAAAGTTAATATAAATTATTTTCCTTCAAGCTCGTTGCCTCGCCTTTATGTCAGTGTTCTACATCTGACTGCGACTGTGTACAATCTGCACATCGTATCTTATGGGAGTGTATTCTTTGGCAGAATGAACACAATATTATGTTGAATAATGTACAGGCTGCATCAGGACTTATTTACTATACGGACCTTGTGGAAACTAAAACAAATTTCAGTGTGTTCAAGCGTCTTTGCCATATCTATTATTGGAATCAAATATAACAGCTAGCAATGTAAGCACCCATTAATATTAATGCTAATTTTTATCCGTGGTGCTAGGCAACTGGGCTTATCCTTAAACGACTCTTTGTGATTGTGCCTATCGCCTTGTTTGTTCCGTCTCCTACTTGGTATGGAAATTTGTATTTTTTCCTGCTCCTCCGTTATTCTTTTCTGATTAATTTCGTTGCAGCATCCGAGATAGTTAAATTCATTCTCCGGGACTTCGTCGAACTTCATTGGCAGAGCCTTGGCGCTTTTCTGGTCCGCCACTATTGATTCTGGCTTTCAGGATTTGCAGTGGTTTGGGAAAAGTGCGGTGGGATTGTCCCAAAAAAAAGTGCATAAATAAAGAGAAACAAAGTTTCTTTTACTTTACTATGGTGATTTCAACAAATAATAAATTTTGAAAAAAAAATGTGATTTCTAATGAAGTTTCTTAGGTATAAAGCTATGTAGGTACTTCTGTAGTCAGTCAGCAGTTTAGTCTATATGAGTTACAAGTTGTTTCAGAATGTTGAACGAGAAAACTACACCTTAGAAGCGCTCTAGCGCTGCGTGTTTATACTCTTTTGTTAGACGACTAATTATTTTTTCAGCACTGCAGCGTACTTTAGTTTAAACTCTTGTCAAAATGGAGCATGTCTTTTGCTTAGGATAGCTTCTCTAGTACGTAGTACATATTATCTCAATGGGATTATACGATGTTCATACTGGTATTGTATTTTAAGAAAGAAAGAAAACAAAAATATTTATTTGGTACCCGCACCTCCAGACACGAGAGATATAAGCAAAATAAAAATTTTAAAAATCATAAAAACAAAAAAAAAATATCAAATAAACAACAACAAAAACATCAATAGAACTAAAATGTACAATTATGGATAGATTTTGTAAGGATGTCATGACTCAGAATCAGGAGTATTCTGGGATGACAATCCATAGAGATGAAGGCATAAAAAAACCAACATTAAAATAAGTAATATAAATCGTTGCTTTAATTCAAAAAAGCTACAAATAAAATAAAAATAAACCTTTTTATTGTTAAAACAAAAACTCTCAGTATTTTCGCATTTTAATCTGGCCTTTTGGTATTTTTACTATTTTTGTTCAAAACTTGTAGTATTATTACTGCAAGTTTTGAACAAATTTGGCAGTTTTAGGGTTCCGTACCCAAAGGGTAAAAACGGGACCCTATTACTAAGACTCCGCGGTCCCTCTGCCTGTCTGTCTGTCTTTCACCAGGCTGTATCTCATGAACCGTGGTAGCTAGACAGTTGAAATTTTCACAGATGATGTATTTCTATAGCCGCTATAATAAAAATACTAAAAACAGAATAAAATAAATATTTAAGTGGGGCTCCCATACAACAACGTGATTTGTTTGAAGTTTTTTTGCGATAATGGTACGGAACCCTTCGTGCGCGAGTGACTCTTACTTAGCCGGTTTATCAATTTGGCTGTTTTTTTTAAATATTTTTAACGAATTTCAAATTGTAGACCAATAGAGGCTTAAAATATCCATCCAATAATAAAATTATATAATCATCGCGTTAAATTCTCGTGATATATTGTTTCTCAATTATGAAACGCGAAAGTTTTAAAGTTAATAATATTAAATAAGAAACAGGATTAAAAAAAAACTGTTTTTACTTTTTTTGTTAAAAGGTTTTACTTGTACCATGAAAGTTATTTATAGCCAGAGTAACATCTCCTTTCGATTCTTATAAGGTCAAAAACGACTAGGATACATTGTATTATTACTGAGTTCTAGTGCCTACCATCAGACTTCATCAACAGATCATTTCGATAGTACTATTTTCATAACAACGATTTATTTATATGCATACCATTCATTCATCACCAAATGGTAATTAAGTGGCGACCGCGTACTAGAAGACGTGTTGAAAGGCCTCCCTCTAGGTGGAGTGATGACCTGGTCAAGGCTGTGGGAACCCGGTGGATGCGAATGATGATTCATTCATCGTAGTCATAACTATTCGAGATATCTTATACCCATGACATACTTATTTAGAAGTTCTAGTGGCCATCTGTGGTCGTCTTCATCAGTTTGACTTCATACTTACTTTGCTATATGTCTGCCTATAATATTTGAGGAGTTCCCTCGATTTCCTTGGGATCCCATCATCGAATTCTGACTTGGTGACAATGGGATCACCTCAAGGAAGTCATAGGCAATTCCAAAACAAAGTTTTTGTCAAAATATGTATGGGAGGTGCAATATGTATGGGTGGTACAATATTTTTTTGAGAATTGACTATGACTTCCATGGTGAAAGTTAGTCATATACATGGGTAAAAGATGTATTTAAAATACGATGGCACCTTTCCGTTACACCTTGTATACATAGTAATAAGTAATTCCCGCCTGATACAATACATTACTACGCTACGCTGCTATGACTACTGATAGCTTGAACCCTATGTCCGAAACACGACCCACATTTTTATATTTGTGAAGTTCTTATGCTATTTCAAGAACCATTTTATTTTGGAAATGTGGCAAGCTTTGAAAGAAAGTTTATAAGTACTTACATCATAAGGTTTCTAAGCAAGATGTTATGATTATTTTTCACTTGACTGTCTGGAAAGCTATACTAAGATAATTTTCTGCTAAATACAGGTCACAGGCAACAATAAACCATACGTGCAAATAGTAAATGCTTCATCTTCCGAACACGACGGCAATTATACGTGTCGTGTGAGCGACAAGCATGGAAACACACAAACACACACGTACATGGTGGATGTCGGTATTGCGCCGAAATTTGGTTCCGGTGACACTTCCATTAGCGACTGGCAAGGCGATGTATCGGATATCACGCAATTCTGTTACCTTCAACGAAAAGCGAAACCGACGCCCGTGGTAAGTTTACATTATGCATAGCAATTAAACTGCTATAAAAAAACAAGAGCCATTTACTATAACTACAAAATAATATCCCTTTGTAAAATATGCAAACACTAACGCAGTTCCTTTTATTTGCGAGTATACCTACATATCCACAACGGAATGCTTAATTAGTTAACCACCTCTCACTCGACAGAATACTACAACTTCTTAACTTTCAGGTTCAATGGACATTTAACGGCAAAGTGTTAACCGATCTTAACTCGGCAGGCGTGGGTCAGTATACCTGTAATGTAAGCAACGTGCACGGATCTGTACTGAAGAGATTTGACGTCACGACCTCAGGCAAGTCTCAATTATTATTTGTATAAGCGGTCCAGAATATTCGCAGAAATATCTTTGAATATTATATGAAAAGCGCCATTTACATACATATCCTCAAATATTTAAAATATGCATTGTTTTGTTACAGCATGTTTAATAACTAGGAACTTAAAAGATGCGCCATATATGCCTCTCATATTGAATGACGAAGGATCGTGGCATACATTTAAAACCACAAAATATTATACGATAGTACAACCGGAAGTGAAAATTACCTTGTCTTGTCCAAGTTCAAAAGGGACATCAAATACATTCAAAAAATTCCCTAAAAAGAGTAAATTTGAGGCAATTTGTTATAAAGAAGACTCTTTTATGCTGGGAGAAAAAATTTACAAGCTCTCAGACCTACAGTGTACTAACACCATTCAACCTTCCGTTATAAAAAAGAAAGTGAAATGTTCAACGAATTCCTCCGAATTAGTTAGTGTGGGTTACAACGTGCCTGACTTCTTGGAGGCTTACGAAGTCTGCTTCGACCATAAAACAAATATGCCTGTATACACACGCATTCAAATGACTGAAACAAACAACAACGGTCTGAGCGCCGGTTACAACTGGTACACATACCCAGGAATAGGCTACGAGAAAACTGAGAGAGGGTTCACCTGTAAGGACGCGTCATCGTCGTGTTGTTATAGTAAATCCCAGCTTGTGAATGCAATAGACTTTAATGATGGCCCTGCAAAGAAGAGCACGTTCATCGATCCTCTGAATGCAATCCCAGTCTGGCTCCCTTGCAATAGAGATAACACTTCAATGGTAGGCGCTATTTTATCTATTAACCATATTAAATAGCTTTTACCCACTTAGTTTAAGATGATCAAATTTAAAATGTATTTTATTATTTCAGTCATGGGAAGATGTTAATGACATGTTGAGACAACAGCTGGAAATCTACACTGACATCATTGTCTGGTCTGGCACGCACACGTTGCAAGAGAAAAATGGAGCTGTTATACCAAAATATTTATGGAAGGTAATAACATCAGGGTGGCCGCAATGCGAAACATCGGGCGGTCAGAATTTTTTCCCTTAGGTTAAGATATCGTGAATTGATATCACAAATTTTTCGATGCACAGGATTTATTATAATAGTCAAAATTACACAATCAACCTTACAAGCTTGCTTACAAATGTCATGAATCGAGAGTATGGTTCTGCGATGTCTCATGGAGGCAGTTAGTGACTTTTCTGCAGTGCCGACCGCTGTAAGCCAACATAGCAGTGCGGCGCCATAAATAGCGTCAAATGGTAGTTGTTCTTGATTTGGCACCAGGGGGCACGCTTGCGATTAGTTTTGACGTCCATACTAATGACTGAACCCAAAGACCTTATACTTCTTACTACTAGACTGTGCACTATGGCGTAAAAACCGGTCCGAGCGAGAGGGCTCCCTTTGGTAGTGTGTCTCTTTTTAATGAGGTGACCATGACCAAACAGAACACGGGACAAATTTATTGTAAAAACGATAGTTTAAGTATTCCGATATGTTGATACTACCTAACTGCGCTACCTAACCCTACCTACCTAATTTATAGTTAATAAAAAAAGTGTTTATATTTTTTGGTATCTACATCACTAACCGTATGGTGTCGGGCGTAAAGAATTTCACCATTCCATGTTTGCCCGTGGGTGTCGTAAGAGGCGACTAAGGGAAATACCAGAGAATGGCCATCAGCGTTCTCTGTGCATTTGTAACAACCATACTGCGATCACCAACAAGCCTGCAAAGCACTCCCCATGAATAGCACAAATAAAACATAGCCCCTATTGCCCGGCAGCCTGTACCCTCGACTACGGTAGCGGTCGAGGTTACGGTATGGCAAGGGGTGCTAAGAATCCCGGACGAGATCCGGCTACCCCAACAAATACCGACGACTGGACCTGGCAACGTACAACACGCGCACACTCCGGACCGACGAAAATATCAACGAACTCGAAGAGAAATTGAGCAGTTCACGATGGAGTATTAAAGGGTTATTCAGAAGTTCGAAGAGAGGGGGAGGACTCAATAATCCTCAAATCCCAAGTCTCTTCAAGTTTCATTCTTCAAGACCAGCATATATATTGAAACAAAAAGCTCTCTGATCCTACTCTGAAGCTCATGAAGGAGAGGCATTAGATGACCCTGCAGTCTTCTGACGGTGCTTTGAAATACCGGCAGCTAAATATACCTCAAAGGATCTCTATGATTTCACATATTGTCCAGTTGCGTAGACAGTTGAGAAATAAAACTACACCAATTGTATTCCACTAGGAATCAATTTGCAAATAATATTAACAGCCGCTGAATTTCACTCGAACAAAGTCCGTCAAAAAATCCGCAAACCACCATCCTACATTTAGTAATACCAGGCCCAAACATTTAATAGTACTACTCTTACTCAGTATTAATTAATATTTTAAAAAATACAACGAATTGATTAAATATAGGAACTGTAGAATATTTTTTCTAGAAATATTTAAATACGTGTCAAAGTCTATGAATTGTTCGTTTTGGTATAACATAAAAAGAAAATATAAAATTTTCTACCATTTCTACCAACCCCAATGACTAGTTGAGCTAGCAAGAGGTCAGACAAGGACACACTACCAGCGGAAACCCTCTCGTCAGGACCGCTTTTGGTTAGCTACCGCTTATAAGGAAATAGCTAACCTAAGTGTATGATGATAGATTTCATTATAGCTAAACAAAAAAATTTGGTACACAGTCTAGTAGTAAGAAATACGTATAAGGTCTTTGACTGAACCCGACAAATATACAATGTGTTCGAAGTTCTTGTAGTAATAAAACATTAAGGCCGTAAAATATTAATTTCGATAAAAACACCCCAAATAAGGGGTTTAATCCCCATACGTTTTTATTGCATTTCCTAAAATACTGCTAAAAATATAAGGCATAAATGCGCAGGGGTTCTTTTTATGCAATAATAAAATTAAAAGTAATTAGCTCAGAGCTGTGATGTTTCTTAACTGTTTTATATGGCTCAGCTCAATACAGCAATATCTTATCTTTTGAATGTTACTTGAATATTTGCACCCCTTAAGTGGAGTTTTTTTATCGGTAAAATTAAGTGTATATAACGGCCTTAAAGTTTTATTACTACAAGTCCGGACACATTGTATTATTATATTGGTAAATGTAACTGTTTATACGGAACCCTCGGTGCGCGAGTCTGACTTGCAATTGGCCTATTCTTTTTATAATTTCTAAATTGCATTATGAAATATTTGTCTCTATAGTAAATTTCTTACATGTTTAGCGCAACAAAAATCTTTTTCATCAACAAATGAATATAATTCCAGGTGGTAAGGCTCGACAGCTATGAAGTAATGGCCATTGTTCACGTTAACAATCCTAAACCAACTGACAAGGACATCAAATGCAAGACACCAGACATTTGTGAACAGAAACATAAATGGTTTGTCAGAAACAAATCTACTTACTGCTGCTTACTGCCAGACTTCATGGAATCGTTTGATTTGCACGACACTAAGATTGGGGGTAAGCAAACGGCCTGTGACACCAAATTTTTTTTTGTTAGTTTAATCCTTCTGTGCCAACACATTATCGTTGATTCAGCTTCCACAGTAAATCAAATCTCTTGTAGTTTAAATGCGACAGTCTACAATGTAATAATAGTAGTTTATGCAATGATCATATAATAGGGGTTATTAAAACACGAGCGTGGGTTTATCACATGGCGAAGCCGAATGTAATAATAACACACGCGAGTGTTTTAATACCTAATTATATGTCGTTGCATAAACTACTTTATCTTCACTCATACAGTTGTAATAATTTCTACATTAAGTCTACGCTCTAAGAAATTATAAAATAAAAGTGTGTTAGAAAAATTAAAAAGTTATTTTATGATGCAGTTTTAGGGTTCCGTACCCAAAGGGTAAAAACGGGACCCTATTACTGAGACTCCGCGGTCCGTCTGTCTGTCTGTCTGTCACCAGGCTGTATCTCATGAACCGTGATAGCTAGACAGTTGAAATTTTCACAGATGATGTATGCCTGTTGCCGCTATAACAACAAATACTAAAAACAGGATAAAATTAATATTTAAGGGGGGCTCCCATACAAAAAGCGTGATTATTTTGCCGTTTTTTGCGATAATGGTACGGAATCCTTCGTGCGCGAGTCCGATTCGCACTTGGCCGGTTTTTTATTTTACCTATTCACTAATATAAAGATCGTATTTATTATACAATATTTTTTGAATTCATATTGGGAACATAACGTTGTGAGTGTAGATAAAATGTATTTACTTGCTGGCCTTTTCTTCGGCCAAAGAATGAATGGCAATGCTGATTGCATTGCCATTCAACATACATAAAACAGTGCCTAGAACGCTGGCAGCATTGCTGCTGCCAGCATTCTAGGCACTGTTTTATAAAATTTTCATGATTTGTTCTTTCTTTCTTCTCTTTTTATGGGCGCTTGTATATTATTATAATTAGTGTGTATATTCAGGTTGAGTTTTCAAGTGGGCATGGGTGGCAAAGCCAAAAGTATGACGAACAGCTTACTGAAAAAAACTCATAATCAAAAGTTTCGATTCCTGACTAGGAATATTCATTTACAAAAAATCCAATGATGCAGTTTTAGTTTTATCAAAATTGTCCCCGAGACTCCTTCAATATTTTACGCTATTCCTAATAGTTTTGGATTTGGCAATCCACGCCCACTTGGAAAGTCAGCCAGTATATAGCATAATTTTATATTTCAGTTTGTAAATAAAGAAAAAAATACATGCTGGTTTACTAACAATAAATATTTATTTTCTAGAAACATTGGATGCGGCATTGGAATTGATGCAAGAAATACCTGATATAGATATGTTTTAACGATAGGCTCGCGTTTGACCACTATCTAGCTTGATGATAAGCGATGATGTGCGGTGAAGCACGCTTGCCTAGAAGTAACCTACTATTATATAATATTAAAATAAAAACAATGTTTTTTAGTAAAGTAGCAAAGATATGAAATATGATTTACAGAAAAATAATTACACTTTACAATGGTGAGCAAAATGGTGAATGGCTCGGCAGTGGGACTGAGACCTGTAAAATGGATATCAAAAAAAAGGTTTTGGTACAAAATATTTGTTTTTTTTTTCCCACCAACGTATGAAAATCATTTTAGTGGCTATTATGGCTTTAACAAAAAAACACATGTTAATGCTTTTATTTAAAACAAAAAACCTTAGTATTTCAGTGTTTTGATTAGGATAGATAAATTGTACTCATTTTTTATGAATAAATTTTGTTTATTAAAATAAATAAATAAAATCGTTTATTTCTCTTCACAAAACAGACATTAAAAGTTACTAAGGTATAAAAATACAGGTACATATTATGTTCTTAGTCTAGAATGTGTGAGGAGCTGGTGTCTGAATTAGGCATAAGAATGTCTGTATTACAAATCACCAGGTCCCCACCCCAGAAAACGAAAGCAATACAATATAGTGGTTCTGGTTTAGTTCTTTCAATTTAATCCAGTTTGTGAGACTGTTAGAAGAAATGGGTAAGATGATTAACAAAACTTTTTAAACATTATCATGCAGAAAAAACAAATGGAATAAAAAATAAAAAAACGCCACAGTGTGTGTCACGAAGTTTATTTACTTCGTTTTAGTTGTGGTTATGTGTGTGCGTGGAAGTGTGAAGCATTTATTTGTGTGCTTACTTTTAATTTAATCCAATTTAATTCAATCCAAACCAATTTAGTTTAATAAAATTTAATAATTATACTCCAATCCAATGTAATTCAATTTATTTTAACCTAATTGAATTTAATTCCATTCAATTCAATTTAATTTAAACCAATGCAATTCAATTCAATTTAACTTAATCTAACTTAACTTAGTCTAATTTAACCTAATCTAATCTAATTTAATCAATTTAATTTAACTTTATTTAATAAAATTTAATTTAATCGAATTTAATCCAGTTCAATCCAGTATAATTCATTTTAACTAATTATGGAGTAATTTTTCTCTAAGTTCGTAATCTAACTTAATCAAGCACTCCATGACCACAGATTTGCATTTAGCTTTCGGTAGAGAGTACATTGAAAGAGACCCGTTCAACTTATTATACAAATTGGAACCTTGGTAGCAAAAGAATCGATGCGCAAGTTTAGTTCTAAAAGACGCTGTAGTGCAAACCAAATCCTTGCGTCATTTGTTTCTAAATTTATCTGGTTCATATTTTAAAAGGGAATGCTTTTTCAGAACCGTATACAAAATGAAAAGCTGTCGAACCGTTAACACCTCCCATCTCTTATAGAAGTCTACCGTTGGGTGATAAAATGGCAGGCACAGGCTCACCTTAAGAAGTGCTCTTTGCGCTATTTCAATCTTCAAAAATTGCGTCTTACAGGCACCTCCCCATGAGGTAATACAACAAATAAGTAGATACTGGCAGAGGGCGAAATAAACCGGCTTGAGAATCCTTTTTGGAGCGACATGTCTTAAGGCCTTAAAGATCACCATCAGTTTACGCACTCTGCCAGCTAGGAGGTCAATGTGATGGTGGAAATTAAGGTTGCTGTCTATCATTACACCCAGATACTTTGTTAATGCTGTGTTTGTAAGATTGGGACAAGGACAGTTTGTATTATTGGGATTAGAGCATGAGTGTGAGATAATACGATGCAAAGGATCAGGCCTATCACTAGTTTTTATGGCAAAGGTTATGTAATTAGTCTTCGCAACATTTAGCGTTAGAAGGTTCCTGCATAACCAGCTAGTCACCATATTCATTCCTTCCTGGGCACATGAGAAAACCTCGTCCTAAGAGTCACCGGAAAAAAGCAGAGCCGTGTCATCTGCAATAGGGTTTCCATCTGACAAAGGTCGTTAATGTACACAAGGAAGAGTGTAGGCCCCAGTATACTCCCCTGAGGAACACCAAAAGTCACGGGGACCTCCTCACTGATGACATTGCCAATTTGCACACATTGCGTCCTGTCCGTCAGGTATTCCTGGAGAAGTTTCAACTGGAGGTCTCTGACACCAAGGTTTTCTAGCTTTTCTATCAATAAAGGGGCAGAGACTGTGTCAAATGCCTTTGCCAAATCCAAAAATATCCCAATTGTTTTCTTTTTATTATCAAAATTATTAACTACATTATTTGACAGCTCAAATACCGCATCAGCTGTGGATCGGTTTGCCCTAAAACCAAATTGTGATTTAGAAAGAAGATTTTTATTTTCCAGACAGTTAAAACTAGTCTCTTATTAATAAGGCGTTCCAAAATTTTTGAAAGAGTTGGGAGAACAGAAATTGGCCTATAATTATTGACACAGCCTCTGTCTCCAGCTTTATAAATCGGGTGTATTCGCGATTTCTTGTAGACTCTAGGGAAAACTCCAGTCGAAAGTGATAAGTTGCAAATGTATAATATCGGAGCTATCAGGACATCCCTGTTCCCCCTTAAGACTTCACCAGATATCTTATCCAGGCCAACATAGTAATCAGTTTTTAAACCTGTTATTAGTGTCCCAATTTCATCTTCATCAGAAGGTAGAACAGCAAAAGAGTTCAAGATGAATTTAATTTATGGGGTTTGTTTCTGGTATTATTCTTATATATATATATAGTTACTTATCTGATCACATGATAGAAACAAAGCAAAATATTAGAAATAACAAGGGTGGTGAGATAATCAAAAAGTTTGAAATAGGCGACACAATTTATGCAAAAGAGGTTAATACTAGATTAAGTAAAGATAAGCCACGTTATAGGAAGGCAAATATCAGCGGTGATTTAGGACATAATGTAATCCCTGTTATAATTGGAACTAGAAACACAAAAGCCACAATAAAAAAAAATTCAACGTCCTCCGCAGGTGGTGCCCCACGCTAGATAGCTTAGGTAATGATCTAGAATTAAGTTTAATCCATACCAATATTATCAATATTATAAATTTGTTTACTTATTTCTATTGATACACTGCTTATGTTATTACTATATCTATTGGTACACTTTGTGGGAAGATGCATGGCAGTGCGAGTAGACCAGCCCCGGCCGACGGTTCCGGTTATAGAACCCCGTCGTTAGGACGTTAAGGTGAGTATGACTGACTCGCTCCACCATGCAGCTTCACATGTATATATATAGTTTTCTTTAGACAGGGTGATGGTTTGGGTGTTTGGGTTGGAGTTTTTGGATGGGACTTGTTAGGTGGTGTTTTGGCTGCTGACCAGGGACTTCGCTAGCGTGAGCAAGGCCTCTATGACGACTACGTCTCGATGCTGCATGGCCGTCTTACGATTGTAGTTGACGACCGTTTTAGTCGGCGCATCCATCGCCTTCTTAGCAAGGCGGCCTGCGGCGTCATCGGCGTCGTCGGTGTAATAGACGCAACTGACTGTATGTCTGGACACCGCCACTACCGCGTGGGAGATGCTGTCGTGGACCTGAAGCCTCCTGGACTTGGTGTTGATGATGATAACGCTGTCGTAGGTCGACCCCTGAGCCTCATGTATGGTTAGCAGGCGCGACCCCTCGCCGGATCCATATCCCTGGCTCGCAAGAGAGGCTTTCTCCCCCTGCGTATGAACCAGGAACAGGGTGTTTTGGGCAGTACCCGGTATTTGCGCCCCTGTGTAACCTTTCACCTTCAGGGAGTGGACCCGCGACAGCGACGACTTGGAGGAGTATATACCGGGGTATATCTCACTCAGTGCAAACGCCACATCCATTGGATTGCGGTGTGTGCAGAGAAACTCCTGGGTGATGCCAGCCACCAGGTCTGGACGGGTATACCTAAGCTCGAAAAGATTCTCCCTGTCCAAAAATGGAAGCTGGTTAACGTCTCCGACGAGGACAAGCTCGCTCGCTCCAGACAACTTTACTGCCATGACTATGGCCCCAAAGTGGTTCATAAGAGCCTCGTCTACCGTAAGACGGTAGCATTTGTCTTGGCTCTTGAAACCGTTTGCTAGGATTGAGGCCATAGTGCGCACTTTGGTCTTTGCTCGGTTTCCTAAGCGGCGCGCAAGCTTTTCTCTAAGATCTTTGGCAGCTTCTGTTGTCGTGGTTGCTATCACGTCCCTGTCCTCTTCGAAGTGCTTTACCAGCCAGGTTGTCTTACCGCAACCCGGAACTCCGTTAATCCACCTGATATTGGGTACCGCCCAACTTTCCTGTGATGCCGGGATACCGGAAGTCCCCGAAATGGAGTGTGCTATTTCCAGGATCTTATCGTCCGGCATGATTTTGGTACATTTGGCGGTAACCACTATCGGGTCGTCATTTGGCACACTGAACTTGAGTTTGCCTGAGCGCTCCGTCTCCTCCTTGTGCAGGGCCACAAAGCCACTCCTCGCGCTGTAGGCTGCCATATATGACCCCGTCATTTCCCCTTTGATGACTTGGGATGTGACGTTGTCATACACCGCTGCCCCTGCTTCCTCGAGCAGTACCCTTAACAGACCCTCTGTGTCTCTCTGGGAGGTCTGCAGGATCTTCCTGCATGTCGTAAGATTGACCTCTCTGGTCGCTTTTACGATTGCTACGTACTCGAGGAACGCGCTTTTTACGTGGTCCGTGGTACCCGACTTTACTGCGAGGGTCGGCGGGCTGACTTGCCCTTTGTCGGCTCGTGTTGGCTTAGGCTTTTGCTGGGTTGGTTCCTTTGGTGTTTTTCTGAAGAACCTCTCCAGTGCTGTCTCCTGCTTGTGAGATGGTGATGCGTAGCTGGTGCTTGGGAGCAGTGCACTGAGGAAAGTGCCAAACGCTTTCAGGCGACTCCTCGACCGGGCCCGGTCCTCCGGGTTTATGGTGTTACACTGCACCTTTGCGGCTTTTTCGGCTGCTGCCTTCTGCTGGGCCCTCTCCAATCTGCTTTGAGTGGTGGGGCTTGTTTTGGGACTCATTTCGCTGGCTATTGGTTGTCTGGGGGCTTTGAGGAAACTCAGGGTTTCCTCTCTGTCCTCGTAGACAACAACCTCATGATGTTCTGAGGCCTTTAAACAGCCAAAGCGGTCTGCGACGTCTCCTCTCTCTCCTCCCACCACCATTGCGTCCACACTTATGGTTCGGGCCGTGGCTGACGTTTAGTCTCCTGCCTCCCTAATCTTCTGAAGCAATGAGCTTGCCTGAGCAAATGGAGTAACCTCTCCCCACTCGAGTAATGCGATTGTTTTCCCTTTAAATCGCATTAGACGGCATCGGTGAGTGGCCACTTCCATTTGAGGTAGTGCAGCATACTTGCTGCCTGTTATGCTCGTTTTGGTGGTGCTTCCGTTAATCAGGGCGGCAAGGCCCGGTGAAAGGTCTATTCGGGCCGCAGCTTGACTTGAGCCTATGCAGAAGCCTATGCCTAACTTCTCCTGTTCCCTGTTCATGAACAGATGAACAGTCTGATGCCAGGGACTCCGTCTTCTCCGCTTGCCAGGAATTGTGTGGTAGTCATGCTAGGGGCTGGTTGTAGGCTGGCTGTTGCTGCTACCGCTGCTGCTACCGTTGGTAATGGCCGTTGGTTAGATTGTGTATGTGTAATTTGTGTATCAGTCAATGGTGTACTTGTTGTTGTTTGTGTAGTTGTGGTTGTTGTTTGTGTGGTTGTGGTTGTTTGTGTTCGATTGTGTGGTCGACTTCGCAAGGTTACGTCCGTTTTGTTGGCCTTTGCTGCGATTGTGGCGACTTTGCTCGCGAATGCCAAGAATGGAATCCTAGTAGCCGGTCTCCCCATGATGATGTGGAGTGTGGACTGGCTAAGCTGGGTTTCGAATTTTACCTCGAGCTCCATTCTGTCTTGGCTGAACCTTGGGCATTCGAACAGCAGATGCCAGACTGTCTCTTCACAACTCGGGTCACAGACGCACGAGGGACTATCTTTAAGATGGAAGCGGTGGAGATACGCTGAGAATCCGCCGTGTCCTGTAAGGACTTGTACGTGGACCGGTGTGAGCACTGCGTCTCTGAGTGTCCTTTTCGCCGCTAGGACGTCTGGAAAGAACGCTTTCGTGACCGATCCTGTACTCGAAGACTCGTACCGCGCTTGCCACTTCCTTATAGTCCCCTCCCGAATCTTCTTCCTCACGAACGAAACGGGGACCTTGCTGTATTCTGATGTGAGTTTTGTTAGGGTTGCCACCTTGGCCAGCTCATCCGCCATCTCATTCCCGGCAGTTCCCACATGGGCCTTGAGCCAAAAGAGCCTCACTTCTCTGCCCTCCTCTCTGATTTCACGGACGCTTCTCTTGATTTGGAGTGCCAGGTGGTGAGTGACAGACGGTCTCCTCAGCAGGTCAAGTGACGATCTCGAGTCACTTAAGATGCTTACGGAGGCCGCATTGGATTCTCTTGCCATCCTGACAGCTCTGAAGAGAGCGTACATTTCCGATTGGAAGACTGTGTTGTGAGGCTCCAAGCCAAAGGTGCTGAACCTTGACTCCGTCCCGTTTTCCCACCAAGTTAGGGCAGCTCCGACTTTCCCCTCTATCTTGCTGCCATCGGTGTATATTTGGGGGCCGATTACTTGGTGGGTTGCCAGGGTTTCGGGAGTCAAATTCTCTAGGCATTCATACTAGGTTGTTGTGAGCCACCAGGTTACATGATCTGGCTGCATTATACCTGATATTTTTTTGACAAATTGAATTGATGAGAAATAAATCGAATATTTTTTTGCATTTTGCGGAAAAAAGCGACATTCGTCCACCAAGCAACGCGGTCACTGTCAAATTGCACTGGATGGAAACAGAAGCACGATGGAATTTGTATAGATTGTTTTATTTATTTATTTATAGTTAATTAAAACGATATAGATACCAATTAACATAGAAATTGTAAAACATAACTTAACAATGTTGACACATAAGATAATTAAATAATTCACATATACAATTAACATGGCACAGTGGAGCGGCAATGTATCAATAATGATATCAAATTATATTAAAATATAATGTAATCAATAATTCATAATTAAAAAAAAAAAAATAAGAATTAATAAAACATAAAAACAATACAATTAACATGGAACAGTGGACACCCTCGCATATTTTCTCTCACAGAACACGAGACATGCACGCATTAGTTTATACCATTCGTCCGCAAACACATCACATTCAGGATTGGCAGTCAAGAGGGCATTGAGCATCTTCAAAGCACGACACACTGGGGATTCAGCTCTAGCGACCGTTCTGGATGACGGTGGTGCAAACAGGACGTGACGGCGACTCTGACGGTGCCCAACGTAATTGCTGGGCACAAACAGTTTATAAAATATAATAATATTAAGTACTTAAAAATAATGAATGAAACTTCAAAATATACGACACTGAAGTTTTGCGTCCTGTTATGATACGTTATTGTTGTTAATTGTACCAATGTACGCTCGTCAGTATTACCGGATTTTTTTTTTGAAGATCACGGTAAGATGTTACTTTGGCATTCAATTGTATCGAGATTTTTGTGCGTAAACGTGTTTCGGCCACAACGAAGTTTTCGAAAATATGATTAATATTAACATATCTTTTTTTCCGCTGCCACATCTTCAATAGATTTGGCAAAAAATGTTTAATAAAATGCATATTTTGGGAATTTAGCCCCTTAAGTCACAATAGCAGCTTTTGTGTTCTAAAATGTAATTAGATCGCTGGTAGAAACACAAGTTGGTAACATTCGTATTTATTCAAATATAAATATTTTAAGAAATTGGTAGATAGGGTAGGGTAGGGTAGGGTAAGCAGGGTATGTAGGATAGGGTAGGTAGGTATGTAGGTGTGCAGGATATGGTATAAACTTGAAACTTGAGATAATTTCCAACCTCAATAAACAAAAAAGGTTTTCATTATTAGTTTTTAGAAACTAACCCCAAAAGATGATTGAGGGGAAGTATTTTTTTTGAAGAATCTCATATCTTTGGTTAATAAAAATGAAACTTGACATAAATAACTACCTTAATAAACAATAAAGGTTTTCATTATTAGTTTCTCGAAACTACCGCCAAAAGATGATTTAGGGAACGTAATTTATTTCTCTAAAAATCTTATATCTTGGGTTAGTAAACATGAAACTTGACAAGATAGCAACCTCAATAAATAATAACCGTCTTAATAATAAACGTTGACTAAGGTAAGATTAACATTATTCCAAGCATTAGGTTGGTATTAACAAATTTCCGTATAACACGGAATAAGGAGAGATTATACTAATCTGACTCTAGTCTTGGACTAAAAGATACTCCATGGTGCTAGCTAGTTTAAGGTCGGATAAAAGTGTATCCATGGCGATTACATTTATTATTTTTGATTGAGATTTTGTTCGTTGTGATTTGATGATAAAAAATGCTAGTTTAAAATAAATGTATTGTATTTGTATTTACAAACACTCCTTCAGTTATTGTTTATACCTACTTTTTCTAGTAATATATCAAAATAACACAGCGTAAGACTAAACACGAAACACTATATCAGGAATAGGCATGAAGATGTGTTTAATACTTAGGTATTTTACTAACATTAGTAAGAGGGATACACTCGTCATCAGATCTATCAAAGCACTACGAATATTAAATACTAGCTGTTGGCCGTGACTTCGTCTGCGTAGCATTAGTACTCCTGACAGCCTATTTTTACCGCCTTACTGGAGAAATTATTAGTTCACCATACAAATTTATACCTTCCTTGCCACCTCCATAAGGATGGTTTCCGGGATAAAAAACTATCGTATGACCTTCCTAGGGGCTTAAACTAACTCCATTGAGGTAATTATGTAGTACATAATTATTATCTCAATGACTAAATCCATTCAAAATCAGTTCAGCGGTCTAAGCGTGAAAAGGTAACAGTAAGACAGAGTTACTTTCGCACTTGAAATATTTTATTATATGCGATTTCAGTTGCAATTATTAACATAAATTTAAAATTGCCGCCTTTTCTTTCAATTTGTCACTTTGTCCGCTATTTTTCTTTCTTTTTCTACTTTATGTCATCAACAATTAAAATGTATGTTAAGAGTGTGACTTTGATTAGCACTTTACGGTGACTGCCTTCAACATCGGCTAAGGTTTAGTGTTTTTAATCGATTTTACTCTTCACTTATCAATTTCTATAGATTCAAAGATTTGTGCAAGGATTCAGGCAACTACCACTGTATTGTAGATAACAATATTGATACGATGAAGAAAACCATGGCTTCAAAATGGAGCAGGTTATCAATTCGACTATATTCTTATTTGTACCTCAGAACTTTTTACTAGGTGAACAGTTTTTGATAATTCTTTTTAATTGAAAGTTAGTGCTTGCCATGTGGTCCCATATAAATTTAATAAAGATCTGATGAAGAATTTCGGATAATGCAACTAAACTCTTCAATAAATGACGGCAAATCACTATGGATAGCTGCAATCGCATGTTTATTTATTGTTTACATCATATAATAACATAACATAACTCTGGTACGCTCTAAAGGGGTACACAGGTGTGAACAGTTCACCCTGGAATACTCTCATTCCACCGGTTTTGTTCAAGTTGCATGGACGCATCACTTTGGACATTATAGGTACCAAACTATAGAAATGGTCCAATATGTACCACAATTAAAAAGAGAAAAAATAAATAAAAAAAAATACCAAAAAAATACAACCGACTTCCAAATAAAAACACTACTGTAAAATGAAAAATATCTCTGATTTCGGCAGTCGGTGTCAAAAAACGAAGAAACGAAAACAGGAACACCGAGTGCCGAAATTCAAGTTATTTTTAACTTTGTAGTGTTTTTATTTGGAGATCGGTTGTATTTTCTTGGTAAAAAGTTATTTTTTCTAAATGAACAGGTTCGATGCCTAACTAAGAACACTGAGTTTTCAAAAGGCCATAGTTTTAGTTTTCATCATCAAAACGGCACCGAGGCTCCTTTCAGCGTTATGGCTTTTCCTCATAATTTCGAATATGGCCCACTTAAAAAACTGTATATTTTTTTCAAAATGCCCGTGACTCACACTAATGTGATTGATGCCATAGTAAATCAGAACCATATATCAATGCATTCTACTATATTTCGTTTGTGTACGCCATGGGTTTGGTTTCTATACTAAGATGCCCAATGACCTGTAATGGTGGACGGTTAATTGTGCCAATGAGTGGACTTGTGTGTGCCATGTTTAACGTGTTTTTTTTTCTATTTTTGTGTGAAAATCTTAATGCGGTTCACAGAATACATCTACTTACCAAGTTTCAACAGCATAGTTCTTAAAGTTTCGGAAAAAAGTGGCTGTGACATACGGACGGACAGACAGACAGACAGAAATGACGAATCCATAAGGGTTCCGTTTTTTGCCATTTGGCTACGGAACCATAAAATGGGCCTTTAAGGATCGGTTTCCCAGTTGAAGACGGTCCTTCAGGAGTTCGGTCGTGATTCCGTCATCATCCGGTGTTTTAGAGCCATTCTAATCTCGTACAGGCTGACGTCCTATATGTCTTCGGTTTAATGTTTGGTCAATCTAGCTCTTGGGTCGTTTGCTAGATTTGCAACGGGATTGCTGTGTGTTGTGTACAACTGTCCATAAAATATCTCAATCTGCTTCAGAAGCTCCGGTTTGGCGGATACGATCCTGTTTTCAGTTTCATGAGGTAGCTCTGCCCAAGAGCCATATCCCGTAAAAAAACCCAGGAGCCTTTATTTCGCTCAATCGCGTCTGTAATACGCTCGGTATTAAAGCGGTGGAGGTCTCTTTTCAAGAATTTAGATATCTGTACGACGGGTCTTGAAGAACTTAGACCCAATCGTATGGGCATTTACCACGAACCAATCGTTGAATCGTCCACGGAGCGCCCTAGACACTCGAAACGATTCTGGAGTTCGAGCTGAAAGCTCTCGGGATTTTGGATATGAATCTGTGCAAAACGGAGCGTGGACTTCATCAGTCGAGACCTTTCAAGCTTAATATTAATGTCCAATATGCCTCCTACCATGCGGTGATCGAGCCCGGTTTTCACCGTTTTTGATCACAGAGACATCATTGAACATTTGCTACTTGGTTGACATGATGAAGTCGATCAGATTTTTTTTTCAACCATCGGGGCCCTCCTAGGTCCACTTACTGTGCTCCCAACAATCCTATAATTTTATATCAATAACGGTTCTATTTTCAAAATATAATTAAATTATAATATAATTAACATACGTATATTTTCAAAAGTAATACAAGTTAATGATGACCGAATGACAAGTAAAGTCACGTGCGAGCCACGAGCGGCGAATATTGGAAATATGTTGCTTTTTAAATTTAGGCTTCGGTTATGTTTAACATTATTCCAACAATGTGTCGTAATTTTTCGATTAGGTACGTAAAAAAACACGTGATCAATATTTTTAACTAATTTATAACAGGATGAAACACTTTTTCAGCAGTGATTACTTGTTCTTGATCAGCCCTTTTAAATGTTTGCAGGTGTTCATGCGAAAATAGTAACTAAAGATCCCAACGAATTTAAAAAAGCATTAGATGCCGTTAAGGAACACAATGAATTGAAGTGGCCAAATCTCGATTGTTGGGAGCCGGCTATGAAAGGACTACTCCTGGCACTGGACAAAAGTGAAAACGACTCTTACATCTTCGTATTTACTGACGCCCCGGCTAAGGATTACATCGACAGCCAGTCTGTGATAGAAATGTGCCAAAAGAAACAGACCCAGGTAAGCTGGGAGAGAGCAAGCTGCATCAGACTAATGTTTCAGTACATGCTACCACTAACACGCTTTGTTGTTTCAGATAGTGTTTGTACTCACCGGCTCACTTTGTAGTAAGTATAAATATGCACCTGCGGCCATCGATTCTTACTTCGAAATAGCAGCTGCTTGCTCTGGGCTTGCAATTAGGGTTCAAAAAAATGAGGTTGACAAGGTAAAGTTTGTAATCATATAACTGAGAAAATAACAAAATATGGAAAATACGAAATCGATTATCATAGACAATTTTATTTTAGGTGTTTGGACCGATAGAAGAAATAATAAAAGGCAACAAGAACGTGATTACTACGGTGACTGTGCCAGCCGGCGTTTCTAAAAATATACCGGTAAGCACCTATAGTTTTCATGTCGTCTTAAATTTAAAATAGATGGTAGATTGAGTGAGTTATCAATGTTTACGGTTCTTCTCGATCTGTTCCTATAATATCAGGAGAAGTGTCGTGGTGGCCCAGTGGCTAAGACCTCGCCTGTCGTGCTTGAGGTCGTAGGTTCGAATCCGGGCAAGTACCAATGTGATTTTTTCAAATTCATATGTACTTTCTAAGTTAATCTTGGACATCACAGGCAACGGTGAAGGAAAACATCGTGAGGAAACCTGGACTTATATAGTTATAATGTAAGACTGAAATAGCCAAGTCAGAGGCCTGTGGGGATTCCCAGAGGAGGCTTAATTAACTCTGACACCAGAGGTGGCCACACCTCACACGAAAAGAAAGAAGAGGAGAATCAGTTTAAGTGGTGTTCAAACCAACAAAATAATGAATACGAAAAGAGAGAGACGTTCCACGTAGGGCGGGCAGGGTGCGTCGTTACTTACGAGTATAATCTGTCCGGTCAAAGTTTCGTCTTTCTATAAATAAAGCGACTTGAGTTAAGTCTAAGGCTAGTTTACCTAGATCCTAAAATAACAACGATTTTAATCCGCGTCATGTAGGTATTCGAAAAATATATTCTTCGAATAGGTACCCATTATTGATTTTATAAATACAGTAGCGCTATGTGTGAATTTTCAAAATAAGAAAACCTTACATTGAGTAAATGTTGGATTAGGTTGATGGTTAGGTGAATGATAAATTTTCTTTATTAACACTTAATTAAGGCTATATGGATGTTGTGTGTTGCGGTTTACTTTTTCGCGAGAGAAGAATATATTTACAATATTTTACACAAAATTTGTAACATACCTCATCAATTCAACGATATGCACCAGGTAAAATAGGGATTAAATTAAAACAGGAGAATACCTACAATATTCATTTTAGGGATGTTAAAACATATTACGGTGTTTTTCTGTATTAAGTCTATTTAAATCTATATTTTATTCTATTTTCAGTTCACGATAGATGACTTCACTGACTACGTGATTGTCTACGCGTCCGGCAAAGACGTTTCTTTGAAGATAGAAGATCGCTCAATTTCTTTAAAGTCCATTATGTCCACCGAAAATGCAAAAGTAAGTCTCGATACCACAGACGACGGCAGCGGCAGAATGGCCCAAACGCAATGGCTTTTCATAGACGTGCGGCACGTGTGCCTTTCACTCGTTTTGTAGTCGCATGAAAGATTTTTTTTCAATTTTGTAACTCAAACAGGAACAAAAAAACAGGCAGTCGTCAGAAGGACTGCCGCCAGAAGTGAAAACTTTGGTATAACTGTGTTTTTGTTTGACATGTCGATGACGCTGTGACAAGCATGTCAATGAAGCGTACCCAAAAGTCCTGCACCTACCAAAAAATTGCTCAACGCGGCTACAGAAGATCAAAATTAGATAATTAAAAAAATATTATAACAAAAACTGTGTGAGCCCAAAAAAGGTTTTATGAATGAGGATGCATATTTTACGACAACGTGATGGTTGATGTCGATCGAATACTATTTTTTTTGCCCCTAATGCCATTTGCACAATGTTTGATGATTTCTTGTTGCGGTCAAATCCCATATTAAATGGTGTGATTACTATGACATGTCACAACACATTTTTTTTTGCAAATTCCCACAATCACTCACAATGTTGAATAAAACAAGTATTTAATATCTACCTTTTTATTGCGTGTGGAATTCTTCATGGATGTCCTCCACCCTTGGGCGAATGAACCATGGACTGAACCACGACTGAAAGCGACAAGTTATCCGCAGCAGCAGTTGACATTTAGCTCTTTGAAGGAGCTTATTTGATATAGAACTGTATCTGCGTAGCAAGTTGAATATTAATAAATTAATTTAAATATTATAGGTGATCAAAGTAAACAACGCAAAGCCTGGTAGTTACGTTGCTACTGTGAAGGGAGCGACAAAAACGTCCGTCATTATCGTCGGGAGAACTGATTTCTTCTTTAGTCATGGCTTCTCCGAGTCAAAACCCAAGTCGCTGAGCGATACGTCACCACAACCAATATCTTATGGTTAGTTTATAAAATAAACCTATTTTAATTTAGTACTTTATGCAATGGTCATGTAATAAGGTTCATAATTTTCACTCATGTTGTAAACATGTGTGAAAATTTGAAATTTCAATTTTGAAATAAAACAAAATTGGAAACGGAAAAAAATATGTGGTATGGCGGGCATCCATAGACAATGACAAAAATTTTCTACATTAAGTCAGTGAGCCCATAAGCGCGAATAAATTAAAAAGTAAAAGTGTGCTATAAAGTTTTTTTATGATGCAGTTGTCGCAGGCAATCGATGGAAAATGTTGCACTGTAATGGATTTATTTTTTTAATACTTACATATCTACGAATATAAAGTACGTGTTTATACAATATTTTTTGAATTCATATTTGGAATATTACGTTATGAGTGTAGATAAAAATATTTTAGGTTCGTCAAGTGCGGACTTACAAAACTTGTATGATATTTTTTCAGATGCCAACGTCTATCTGTCGATATCCGTCAGTGATGAACAACACCCAGTGAACATAGTATCGGCGCAACTTTTAGAAATGGATGGAAATCCAATTCTAACAAACCTGACTTTATCAGAGATCTCAAAAAATTTTTACGTCACGGATCCGTTTGTTGCTCCATCGCAAAGGTTCAAAGTGGCCGTAAGTACATTTTTGTTTTTATTTTAATAGTACTTTTTTTGTAATTAGTAATGTAAGCTTGGCAATTATTCCACTAACGTATAGAATAACATGTCTTATGTGTCCTACAAGTTTAAAAGGTGAACGGTAGATTTTGTACCGCATACTTTTTTTGCTGTACTGTTATAGAATTTGTACCACTTATTAAGGCAACTAAGCCTTTATTTTCATGTGGGTTTACTATTTTTGATCTTCGTATTAATTAATAATATCAATAAAAAGATTTTAATAAATAAACCTAATAAAATCGTACAATAAAAGCAGTTATGTTTTTAGAAGTTGCCTTATGTAAAATAACGCAAATATTGAAATGATAATTAAAATAGAAATAACATTAAATATAATCAAACTCACCATTATCAAACTGTTGCAGTCCGCTGCTGGACATAGGTATCTCCTAATGCCCTGAGTAGGTACGATCCTCATCTCAAGGTACCTACTACCTGCAATGTAAACACTACAAAGATAGCAACAAACAATGAACTACTATATACTTTATGTACACACAATATGTAACATTTACCTATAACAAACTACATTGGTACACTAGTATATAATCTTAAAAATAAAACTGGTTATAACATTTACGTCCCAAGTTCTAAAATCTTAGAATTTAAAAAGGGATCATCTATCAAATTGGCTACCAATTAAAATAAGAAATATCCCAAAACACGAAATTTTACTAGCAGTACGAAATGCCCATACAAGCCTACTGTTCGCCATTAGTCAAAAAACCGGCCAAGTGCGTGTCGGTCCACGCGCAGTAGTAGAGTTCCGAAGTTGCATAATAATACGGACTAAGAAGAGGGTCTTTTGTTGTTGCATGAACATTAAAACGGACAACGTCTAGAAACGATATAAATAGATAATATACAAATAGATAATATTTTTTCTAACTTCACAAGTGAAGTTAGAAAAAATATTATCTATTTGAGTACCACCGCGGGTAGAGGCAAGCGTTTGTAATAAAGATTTATAACCAGCATCACTTAATAATTTGAATACTGCAGTATTTCCGTTACGGAGATAGTCTTCGTTAAAATCTCCAAATATTTACAAACCGAAAACAATTTTTTTAGTATGAGTATTTTCAAACAACCTACACAACTACCAAAAAGTAAAATCAAATTATTCAATGATAGCAACAAACAACCAACGTAAATAAGCTGCAATAAATAATCTATATGAAGGATACCCCGATACGAGCGCGCGTTAGAGCCACGGGGAATGTTATGGTTCGTTTCTAGATCCTCGTGCCCACGCTCCTTGTTTTATTTCTCTTTCGGAATTTGAAAAATTTCGTATCTCACCTGTAATCTAAGATATACACTATTTACTTCTCGGAGCCAAGTACATTTTATAAGTTTGTCGACTATTACTCGTAAACTTGTAAAGCCTGTTGAGATTTTATTTTTGTATATTTTTTTTATGATCCATAAGCATATATTTACTCTGTTTTACACAGCTCACAACGTTATTTAAGTAATTTTTCAATGACATTTGTAAACAAAAAATTACTGTTCCAAGAAGATTTTATAAGTTGGTCGACTATTATTCGTAAACTTGTAAAGCCTACTTATCTGTGATAGTTTTTCTTTTAATTTCGTTATATTTACTACTGCCGTGAATTTTTTCACATAGCCAAGAGCAACCATTTCGCTGGCACTTGTCTCTAACAAACATATTGAAATTAAAGCTTAATTTTACGCAAACGGATACCTGAATCGAAAAATGTTACTTCATGATTTTATTTCACCACTTTGTCGGCATTATTAATATGTATGTCCATGCCAAATTATAGCTTTCTAGTACTTAGAGTCTCTGAGCTTAGCTGCGGACGGACAGACGGACAGAGCGAGACTATAAGGGTTCCTTGTTGACTTTGGAACCCTAAATAACAAGCTCTTCCATTATTCCTTGAATTTAAAATATAATCATATACTAAAATATATATATATTTAAAACAGAACCATAGAGAATAATTTTAAGGAGGAGGATAGAATATCGGTGCTTTTTAGTCTATTTTTCGGCACAACTCAGCGACCGCGATCGCGGTTCTGGCGCATGAGTGGAGTAAGATTAAATTGTGTTAAAATCACTTGCTTATTAAGCTAGTTTCAGAGAAAAAAAAACAACATTGTAATTGCACCACCGAGCAATTCCTGTATTTGATTATGTGTATATAACCTAATATCAATTGTTTTAGGTAAATGGGATAGTAGTAGCTACTGGAAAACCTATAAGCAGGACTGCTAAAATCCCTGTCACACCACCACCACCAAAAAGTAAGTTCAGATTTATTACACCTAGGAAACTGAATTAATCGCATCGTATAAGCTGCTTTGTATAAGATTTTCTATCACGCACCAAACGCTATCTGGAAGATGATACCGCCCACATGAAGTTTCCAGAGTTATGATCCTGTAAACGGTTGCACATTGGGGAATCTCTTGATCTATTGTAAGGCAGATTAATTGTAAAGGTGTAAATTGTGAAGTAACTAATTATATTATTTGCTAGATTGAGTCAAACTACTAATGATTCGTTCCTTTTTACTTATAGCCGCGCCCAAGGTACAAGGAGTAACGGTCTTGAAAGTCAAAAAGGGTGAAACTGCTCGCTTAGAATGCAAGTAAGTAGCAATCATTGTTTAAACGAGTTAAGTACCTACTAACGGATATTACGTGCAACGTGAACAGTAGATACTAGGTACCTCTCAGTTTGAATGAAGATTTACATCAAACAATCAAAATCTTCATCCGCTTAGGAGCATTGATGTGTGAAGGCAGACACGCTGGTACCAACACAAATACACACGTCATTTTTAAGGCGTTTGTAAATGATCTTCTTAGGAAAGTGGTTTGCAGTTTGTGAAGGGGGGGTGAGCAAATAAGTAATTAAGTAGTTTTATAAGATATGGGTCATGAGATATAAGATAAGATGCCTTAATTAACTTTTCATTGGATAATTTATATTAGTGTAGGTCTTTTTTTTATAAATTCTTTATGTGGAAATTAAGTTTCCGCACTATTAAACTTTATTTTTTATACCATTTGTTCGGTTCCCACAGAAAAACCGTGAAAACGGTTATGTCGGGCATAGTTCTTAAGTTAAGATTTTATAAAATTGTACTTGTACTTGTGGTTTTATAAATAAATAATAATAAACTTATAAAGACCCCCTTTTTCCGTGACGTGATGAAGAAAGTGGTTTCGAGTCACAATCTAAGCTGTATGTGGTGTAGCAATAAATTATTTGGACCAGTATTCGCATGGGTAATTTTTTCACTTAGTGTGATTTCAAGTTGATAACAGATTTCTACTGTGGTTTTGGCGTTAGTTTATTTTAATTTTTAATACATTGTTGCAGAGTTATTAGAGGCTTCCCAGCACCTAAAATAACATGGCTTTTTGGAGACACATCAGGTTCAAAGTTCACACCTATAGATTCTGAGAGTGTGCTACTTATAACGAACGTGGAAGACAAAGATGATGGGATATACAAGTGTGTGGCGGAGAACGTTAAAGGCAAAGATGAGCATGTCATAACATTACATATTCTAGGTAAATTCAACTAAGTGTTATGTATTACACTCAGCGGCACTAAAAGTGGCCCAAGCCCAAAATGCAATTTTTAGACAAACGAAACTTGTGCTACCTATTTGATTTTTAATGAGAATAGTTACAAGTTCACAGCGTGAAAGTGGTAATAAAATCTATCACACATTTTAGGGGAACTGTTCTAACAACTGTTGCATAAATTCATATGATATTCAATTTAAAAAATAACCTAATGTGAATTTATTCACTTTAGCTCATTGGTACCATCTTCATTAAAAATCACATAAGTAAGTGAAGTCGGTAATAAAATAGGTATATTTTATCACATTTTTTTATTTAGAGCTGCTATATTTAATGCCGGTGAGTGTATTATTCTAATAGAGAGGTTCTATAAACATTTTTTTTTCTTTTTATTTACAGATCAGCCTAAAATCGTTTCAATTAAGTCTACCGTCTATAAAAGCAACGACGGGGATGTTTTTATGAGGATTCCTTGCGTAGCAACTGGTTTGCCCAAACCAAAGATCACTTGGAAGTTGAGCGGCGACGTCATTCATCCAAGTAAGATACTAAAACTAACATCTACTTAAACCTTCTCAGCCAAATCCTTGAGTAAACTTTAAAAAAAAACACAACAGTAGTAGGTAGTTGAATACGCAAAATACGCCCTGCAGCCACATGTATCACCAAACACGGTGAACGAAACATAGAAATTATTTAAATATAATTATTGTCTTCTAATTCAAACGACCTTTTACGTTTCAGGCGCGAAGCATTCTATAGAAGACGGTACACTCATAATAAGAGATCCGAAGATGAGCGACATTAACTCGTACACGTGCGAGGCGCAGAACGAAGTCGGCGTAGTCAGCGCGACGTTGACAACTTACAGTCTTGAGTAAAAATATTATTCTTCTGACCGAATTTAGGCCATGGCGATCAGTCTCAGCGGAGATAAGCCATTGATGCGGGCGATATTTTTTCCTTTAATCAATTTGTATTTTAATGAATGTATATTGAATTTGCTGACGATTGGAAGGATAATGTATTTTAATGATTTGTAATTTTTATGTTTTTATTTATATTACGTATTTTAACTAACTGTTCCTATAATTTAAAAATTGGGACTTGGTCGCCGTCGCCTTAATAAAGAAATTTTGTTATTATAATTTCGTTTTCAATTAATATTAACTCAACATTTTATTTATTCTTTTCGGTTTGGGGGAGAGATGGGGGTTTGCTGCAATCGCCACGCTTGGCAGGCGGCAGCGATCGCAATTTCTTGTCAAAGTGCATAGAGTACGCTGCTGCCTATTCACTCGTATATCTTTAGTCGCCTCCTCACTTACACTCACATATCCTATCTCACAAATAAACACCACATTATAATGGCGATCCCGCATAGTTCTTTAGGTCTTGAAGCGTTTTTTCAATAGTTCCGTTGATTTTACGATCAAAATTGCATTTAGAAAAAATAAGATGCTATCTTCGCAATACATATCATAGCATCATATCGAATTTCTCAAAATTGACCTTGTTGGAGTTGGAAGCAAAAGAGTTCTGCATCCTAAACCTATTCTGTTGATAGTTCCACCCGTTGAGTCTAATTAAAATCACAAAAAAATATTAACGAAATATAGTATTTACAAACCACTGTTGAAGATTTAGGTGAACAAAAATCGAGAAAATTTTCATTGTTCAATATAAACTGAAATTATGGAATCAAAGGAAAAAAATAAACAATTGTACAGTGCAGGAAAAAAACAATAGGTTTAGGTAACAATCGCAGTTCGTGCATTTTTTTAAATATATACCCAACAAGATACTTATAGATACATCACAATGTAAAATTAAACTGAAAGCGATAAAGATACAAGTAGCTGATGAACAAGAGAAGAAAGCATTGGTGTTTGAAGAAACACAAAGTTCAGGCATTTACTTGACCGACATTTTCAATTATAAATATTATTTTCCTTATGATAAACTTAGCTTCAACTGTCTATAGCTATTAAAGCCAATCCTGAAAGTCGATTTTGACCCATTTAACCCATTGGGTGCCTAAAACGTGTAATTCACGCGAGACTCAATAGTTTTCAATTATTCGGTAAATACGGCTCACAACCGGTGAATTGCCACAGCATTGATACAGCCTTTATAGGTGAACGTTTGTAACTCTGTATCAGGTTCAGGTCTATGACACGTCCACAAATCAGGAGGTTATGGGTTCATCAGAAAAGAATATGCCTCAACAAGGTTATTGGTTTTCAATCATTCTAGCAAATGCTAAATAATTCCTAATGTGCGCTTACAAGTGCGTCTTGCTTTTAAAGGTTACTCGCTCATCACGAAATATCAAAAACCGCTTGACGTATAAAGATGAAATTTGGCAGGGAGATGCTGAAGATGAATGAAGAGCGCGCGAAGTGCTAGTTATAAATATGTTAGTTATAAATTTATTGTTGTGTAGGCACTGCAAAAGATTCTAGATGGACTTAAACACAATCAGAAATACCAGATGCCGAAACAGTAATGACTTCGGTAAAAACGCAACCCAACCCAGCACCCAATATACTTTGGGAAGATGACATCGGAGTAAACTTGTCTTCAGAGGTATATGGTATTTTTTTTTCTTTTAGTGTCAATGATCTAACCCATCAACATAACGGGTGTAAAAACACCCGTTTGACAAGTTAAAAGTTATTTGCTCTTCCTGTTATTGTGATAAATCTTTATTAAGCAGTTACTTCATTTCACTGTACTGTTGCATTTATGTTTGCGTTACTTATGAACACTACAGTTAACAGCGATTTGTCACGCCAAAAACAAAAGTAGCTTATTTATTACAATGTAGAAATTGCTAAGTCTATTATTGACATTGTCGCACCTAATTTAGCTATTATCTTTAATAATTGTATTGACTGTGGGGATGAAAAATAGTAAAATAATACCTTTGTTTAAATCAGATAGTACATCAGACCCTACAATTATATATTAGATAAATTATATACATATTTCAGTATTACCTACGTTTAGTAAAATATTCGAGAAATTAATTTTAGAGCAATTGAGATTTTAATAAACATAAATTATTACATAGCAAACAGCTCGGTTTTACAAGGGGTCGTTCAACTACTGATGTGTGAAGTGTTGAGCTTTTAGGACATATTTATAATGCATGGGAAGATAAGTGCGATGCCTTGGGAATCTTTTGTGATTTGCCCGAAGCATTTGATTGTGTTCTTCATGAAACATTAATCAGAAAACTCCGCCACTACGGGATCCAGAACAGCGCTCTGGACCTTCTTACTTCATACTTGAGTAATAGGATTCAGAGCGTTGATGTTGATGGCAAAAGATCTCCTGGATCTATAGTAACAATGGGAGTCCCGCAGAGCTCAATTCTTGGTCCTTTCTTGTTTTTTATTTATATTAATGACTTGCCTTACCTCACAAAGGATAACCGTGACATAGTGTTGTTTGCGGATGATACTTCACTTTCGTTTAAACTTAAACGTCAGCAGCTGGTTACTGACACTCTTCGCCTGCCATCGCCGCCGAGCGGACGTCTCGCTGCCGCCCGCCGCTCTCGCCGCCCCCACCGCGCGCCCCGCCGCGCCCCTCTCTCCGACTCGTCGCGCCACTGCGTGACGTCACTGCGGTCGCCGCGTCTCCGCGCGCCGCTCACAGGTGTCGCTACTAGTAACTTCGGTTACTAGTAGGGACATCTTTTTTGGCCCCTTCCGGGTTAAAACCACGACTTAGTGGTCCTTGGTGGAAACCTAACGGTGTTAACTAAGCCAAGTGAAGTGGTGACCCGCCCACTTGCCAAGTCCCGTCTGGACACGGCAGTCAGAAGGAGTCGGGAGCAGGGTAGTTGGCCTTGGTAGATAGCCTAGTCAACCCCTGTCTCTGCCCCACAGCGATTCACCTGGCACGGTCGGGTGTCTCAACCCCGACGTGCCAGACTTTCGGTACACAGGAGGAGGGTGGCCCACCTTCGGTGGGTTCACCGGTACCCTAGGGCCCCTGCCACCCAATAAGATTGGTGGCAGGATTACAAGCTTAGGGCTCACCAGTTACTCACCTCCCAGTCTAACCCGGCTGGGAGGGTAGGATTCACACATCCCCGGGCCCATCCACCCGGGGAATAAGGTTATCAGCCCCTTAGTAGGTTAGTCTTTTTTCTCTTCTCCTTGTTCCGACTCTATCGACAACGATGCATCCCGTAGAGGTGTTGATAGAGCTCGTAAAGGACTTGATGTCGGACAATCCCAGTCCGCGTCATGAAAACCAGGCCCGATTTAAGATCATTCTTTCATCTCTTGCCAGATGTGCACCTTACAGTGCCCCTGCCCCCCCGCCCTATTCTGACTTTAGTCAGCTCCCTGAAAATGAGCAAAACGCCATTAAAACAATTAAGGAGAGGTTCGCTCAGGACTTTCATCTCCGAGCTAGACTCGCCACCCCTTTTGGCACAGTGTTAAATACACTAGTACCAAGCAGGGTTCTGGTCGTGGATGATCCGATACTGGAACCCGAACCTAGCATGGCCCCCGTGCCATGTGAGGAGAAGGACTCTCCCAGATCACCCACCCCACCCGTCAGGCCCACTTCCGGGCCTAGATCACCCACCCTTTCCCAGGGTGAGGTTAGTAAGTCAGACAAAATTCCCTCTGAGAGAGACCGTAGCCCTTTAAAGCCCCAGACTTCGGCTACTAAGCCTCCTCCTCGTAGGAAGTCCGATCGCCTCCAGTACAAAAAGTACAAGGAGCGCATAGCCGCTTTTCACGCGGACACCAAGTCCAAATCCAAATCTTGGGTCGATGAGGAAGGTGACTCTCCCAACGATATGGACGTAGCCCTTAGTACCGACGACGAATGGGCAGCAGTAGCTGTCCACGTCGATCAGGTTTTAGATAATCCCCCAGTCGACCCTAATAACCCCGATTTATCAGAGGACTATGCCACCATGTCCTCTTCTTCTGACTCTGATGACAGAGAATTCACTGTCCACTCTGGTGGAAAGAGGAAGATGAGGAAAAGTCCCCCTCACGCTACCAAGGCCAAAAAGCCAGTAGCCAAGACCTCTCCCCAGCCAGTTCTGCCGCCGGCCTTGCCCGACAGGCAACCCTCCCCCGCCCCCGCCCCCGCTAGTCCTTCTCAGCGGTCAAACCGCTCGCCTAGCCCTATGGTAGTAGTAAATAATACTACCACTAGGAAGCCTCCTCCTCCACCACCCATTTATCTTCAAGATAAAGGGAAATGGAGCGACATTTTAAGCGCCTGTGTAGCGCGGAAAATCAATTTCACCAAGGCCACTGCATGCCAACAAGGCATCAGAATTCAGGTCCCCACTCCCAATGATTATCGAGGTTTAACTCGTTTTCTAAAAGACAGGAAAGTTTCTTTCCATACTTACTCCCTTCCGGAGGAAAAGTATACTAGAGTCGTCATTAAGCGCGTTCCGAAGGAAATCCCGACGGAAGAAATCCGAGAGGATTTATTAGCGCAAAAAGTCCCTGTGTCAGCGGTCCACCGATTGCATAAAGCAAGAGGCGGAGAGCTCTACGACATGGTCCTTGTCGTGTGTTTCCCCTTCCAGGGTCACAATCCCATTTTTAATGTCAGGACCGTATGCAACTTGTCAGGCATTTCCATTGAAAAGCCATACCGTCCCCATCTAGTTGGTCAGTGTCACAACTGCCAACTCTACGGTCACTCTCAGACCAATTGTTTCGCTCCTCCCAGGTGCGTTAAGTGCATGGGAGAGCACAGTACCAAGGACTGTTCCCGTCCAAAAGACCGATCACAATGCACGGAGCCCCCCAGCTGCGTGCTTTGTGGACAAGTCGGGCACCCGGCTAATTACCGTGGTTGCCCAAGAGCCCCTAAGCTTGCGCCTAAAATGGCCAAGCGTAATGACGCGCGCCAAGCGCGCCAAGCCCCTACTACTCAACTCCCCCCCAGACTAGCCCCTCAGAGGCCTTCACCCTGGGGCAAGCTGAACCACCAAAGTGTGGCTCCTCAGTCTTGCTCCCAGCCAATTCCAGCGCTGATGGCTACTCCCATCGCAGCGCCAATTATTATCCCCGCCTCAATGCCCCCCGCCGCCCCTATGGCCGCCCCTATGACCGCACAAAGCCAGAAGGTGGCTTCCACCACCCCTGTTGCTAAGTGCCAGCCCCCTGTCGCCCCCTCCGGGCAAAAGCCATATATATGCGTTGGTATAAATATAATTAGCGCGTACTCCATTTTTATGACCCCTCAAGCCCATGCTCTGGATGCTGAAATCCGGAATGCGGGCTCTCTCCTTCCCGCTGAATGCGCCAACCTCTTTAAGAGGTATGAGTCCATCACTGAGGAGCTCGATAGCCTTATCTACAAGGACGGTCAGTGGGTTCGTAAATAGTACGAACCCGCCGTTCATACAAAATTATCATACATATTCGTTCCGTCCTCACCGCAGAGGCTCGTCGCGTAATCCTATTCGATTCTATAAGCTAGCCCGCGTGCTGAGCCATAGTTAAATGCCAGTCAGATATTATGGAGTTTCTTGTCCGTTCTTCTCCACGTAGGCTTTTCCTAACGGATGGTAGAATCACTTTATCAGATCCGGCCTTTGCCATCCCCCAAGCGACGCCCTGAGCCGAGGTCCGACCCCAACTGGGGTAGCCCTTAGTGCTGTCGCTTTAGGTTTAGAAACTTTAAGCCTGGCCGGAGGCTACTTAGCTTAGTCTCCACAGGTTAGTCCGGTTAAGCAGAGGACGGCTACTTTGGCCGAACTGCGAGACGCCACGTATTAAAAAAAAAAAAAAAAAAAAAAAAAAAAAAAAAAAAAAAAAAAAAAAAAAAAAAAGCTGGTTACTGACGATGTAAATAGCTCGATATCAAAAGTAGTTCACTGGTTCAATGTTAACAATTTACTTCTTAATGAAAAAAAAATCAAATGCATTAAGTTTACCCTACCTCACGTTAGGCAGGTGCAAACTGAAGTGTTGATAAAGGGCGAAGAATTGAATCCTGAAAATAGCACAGTATTCTTAGGCTTCACTTTGGATGCTATGCTTCAGTGAGGCCCACATATAGATAAATTGTCAAAGAAGCTAAGTTCCGCTGCATAAGCAGTTAGAAAAATTCGTAATTTAACTGACGTAGAGACAGCCCGTTTAATGTACTTCAGTTATTTTCATAGTGTAATGTCGTACGGTATTCTGTTGTGGGGAAATGCCGCCGACATCCTGGCTATCTTTGTTTTGCAGAAAAGAACTTTTCGACCAATTTATAAATAAAGCCCGAGACAATCTCTCAGAGAGAAATTTAAGGACATTAATGTTATAACTGTGCCATCTCAGTATATTTGTGAAAATCTTATATATGCCCATAAAAAAAAATTTAAAAAAAAATACAGTGATATCCATAACATAAATACTAGGAAAAAACACAAATTTGTAGTACCCACAACAAGGCTCAAGAAAATATGTGGCTCGTTTAAATGCCAATGTGTACGCTTTTATAATAAGCTTCCAAGCCACGTACAAGATCTAAGTTTTAATAAATTTAAATCATTCATTAAACGTAAAAGAAAGAAAGCGTTTTATACGTTTTATAAAGATTACGTTGAGGACAAAAAGTTATGTTTTTGGTTTTCTTGCAATGACAAGAATATTTTCTTTTTAAAGTATTATATTATTTATTTTAATTATTGTGAATGTGAAGACTATGTGGATGATTCTTTTGTTTTTAATTTATCTTAGTTTTAATCATGGTCTGGCAGTTTGAGTAGTTTATGCGGCCTACCCGAATGTCCTTTCTTTGGTATTGTTCGTCGAATCGTTGAGCTCCTTAAATTCTGAGTTGAGCTGCTCGTTTATTGACAAATGCGTGCACTGACTGGACAGGTCCACTCAATCTGGCTGGTTCTTTCCTCAAAAGACCATTTCAGACATCAGTCTACATGGTCTTCACATAATCTAACCAATACTTTGTCTGGACTTTGAAAGAGACGGTGACCTCTGAGTTTGTTTTGCCTTTCTTCTCAGAGTAGTCAGATAGGAAACGCCGACCTCATCTAGTTTAAAAAAATATGATCGACATGTAAAAGTGTTTGTACAAACCAACTTACAGAAATACAAATCATTTATCAATGTAGGATAAAGTTTCTCAAGTGTGCAATAATATTATGTATGTTTTTATACACTCCGTAGAGGAGCTATTGATACCGTGCATGTGAAGGGATTTGAGACTACTTTACATTTCCTGATTGCAAGCCAACACGGCAAGCACGGTTTTAACATACTATAAACATACAATGTTAGACCTTTCTCCTTTGCTTCGTTGATAACGAATAGAAACCTTTAATATAACTTAGCTACACGACTTCCACGATTATTTCGCGAGGATCAGTTTATACTAGTAGTAAAGTTTGCCTTCAGTAAGTGGCTCACCTTTTAGTCATGCCGTTCAAAGCTAAAAGTTTAACCCATACACCAAAGTCATGCTTACCATACAACTAAGTTACTTTTCACTAATACATAATTATTAGTGAAACGTAACTTTTTGAGTTTATGGGTAGGTATACCTGTTGACTTATTATATTTTGGTTCCCGATTGTGTTATTAGAAATACCGTCACTTTATATAAGTTACTTTAGCATAGAAAATGTTACGGTAAATTCTACAATATCACGTTAAACGCCGATTCAAATTTAGTTGTTGTTCCGTTTGGGCCGTGGGGCTCACCGGTGAGCGACAGCTATGTTACCCGTTCAGGCCGTGGGGTTCACTGGTGACCGCGCGACGGGCTCGTGTTTTATCTAAATTTTCTCACTGGAGGACACAGTGCCGGTACAAAACTATATTGAGCGTGCGCGGTGTGGCCCTGCAAAACAGTTTACACATACTAACTCGTTTCGACACTTAGTATAAAAAGTAAGGTTATTTTTGTTTAGATAAACAAGGTGTGATTTTAAAATAAAAGACGGTTTACAAAATATATGGTTTATTAGAATAGTAGTTTATGAAACTGTTGCATAATGAGGGGTATTAAAACATGAGTGTGTGTTTAAAAACCGAGCCGTAGGCGAGGTTTTTAATAGCTTTCACACGAATGTTTTAATACCTAGTTATGTGCAGTTTCATACACTACTTTATCTACACTCATAAATTGGGATTGAACCTACTAAATACCTCTTTTTGCATTTTCCATGCCATAAAATCGTGATAGTATTTGTCATATACTTTTCTCGACTTTGCTGGTAATAAATTAAGAGAAATTTCCTTCGCCGCATCTAAAATATCGGGCGGAGTCAAATTTTCTTCACATTCACTGATATCAGACATTTCACACACAATAATTTAAATAACTCATGAAATTCATTACAGCAAAACTTGCAAAACGTATGAATGAATGGCGCCAAAACCCAGCACATCACCGCATTAACCGCGCATGCGCTAAGGCTTAGCACGCACTGCGATCTTTATTCGCGCGATTTTTTTCCGCCCATTCTGCGACCTATGTAATTGTATGAAGTTGTTCGCATCGGTAACGAAATAGTGCGGAAGTAATTCCGCAAGTAATCCGTGTTTTGCCACAGAATCCACCGCACCACGGCGCGAATTTTATTCGCCCGAATATTTTGAGCTCTATGAACAGGTAGAAGGAAACAAAATTCGCGCGAATAAAAATCACAGTGCGTGCTATGTCTAAAGCGGGCATTGTCATAGACAATTTAAAATCGGAATCAAATCTTTTTATAATAGGTACTATAAAATGGCATTCCAAAAAAAAAATTGATGGAAGCTCCTTAGTGATTAACTTCTTGGATTTGTCCTGTATCGTAATAGAAAAAAAATTGTTTTATAGCATTATTTTGTTAGAGAAATAGTGTTATAATAAGATTCTATTTTTAAATTTCGGTATTGTGTTTATAAAGTATGCCAATATAAACTCGTTTTGAATTTTATAATTAGAATATTACGATATGAGAGTAGATAAAATATTTAAAAATAGTTTTATTCAATGTTAGGCTATCACTTATTTTTGGACTTAGTAAAACAAACTAAACGAACTTCGAAAAAAAGACTTAAAAATAATTAAAAAAAATACAAATTTGTCATGAATATTTGGCGCATAAGTGAAACCTGTCTTGACACCAAATTAATAAATAAACACATTTCCTTTCTTTGCGTCGCATAGTCGGGTAAAAAAAATATCAATGATGAAGCAAGATACGTAAAGAAAAGGCTTCTCCGGGCATTGTGGACAAAACATTCTCACCTTTTTAGTCTTGTTTTAGCCAACTTTCTGCCATAAGTAGCTACGTTAATTTTGTGGCAATTCACACATGTTCGCCTGCTTGTTCTGGCTTGCCCTTCTTTTTGTTGCAGTTTGTGTGCCATTCTTCTAGTCTTACAACTGGAACATCTTGTTGGCTACAAAACGACTTCAGTATTTCCAGCCGGAAGTCTGCCATTTGTATTTTCTTGCCATTGACGCTTTGATATAAGACCAGTGTATTGACCAGTGCTGTGTTTACGAGATGGTTGATCGCATACTTCTTGTACCATTTTATCGATTCCTCAGTGGAGTTAAGTAAACAGCCATCTAAACGGACAGATCTACAGCCCCTTTAGTTCCGTTATAGTCAATGACTATTTTCAGTTTAGAAATAACTTTGTTGCGTTTTCGGACATTTCGGAATCGCTCTGAGTGTTTTGTAGACAGCAAAAGGACGTCTCTTTTATCCTTCCACTTCATTCAAGTTGTGTCCCTCAGCTTTTTTCGCCACGAATTGGCCTCGCTTCAGTTTAGCATTTACTACATCCTTTGGCAGATGCTTCCGGTTCTTCCGAATAGTGCCTACGAAATGAGTCTCTGCATCCAGAAGTTTTTTGGCAAGATCTATACTGGTGTACCAGTGGTCTGTCACTAGTGTATGTCCCTTGTATAGAAGATAACTGCATAGAGACATAACGACATTCAACGGTGTAGTATTAATTTTATCGTTATTCTTTCGCGTATACATTTATTATGTATGTATATCCAGGAACGGCACATAACTTGAACTCATTTATACCATATTTATGCCTTTTTGTTTATTGTATTCTCGAAAAATAATTCGTCCGCGAAAAGGCACCACGCTTTCATCTATGCAGATCTCTTCGGAAGGTGTGTAGTTTTTTTGGAAGTTCCTGTTCACAACTACAAGCAATTTCAAGCGATTTATTTTCTTCGTCTTGCTGCGTCAAATTACAACTTCTAGCAGCATTTGCAACAGCAGCTCAAATCGGTTTCGACTCATTATTTTTCGAGAAAATTCTGTCCAAGAACAGGATCTATTGACCAGTAGTCAAAGTCAAACAAAAATTAAAATTTACAAGTAATAAATGTTGATTCTACCGTGCATTCGGAAAAGCTTGTTATGGAGAAGAATGCACGACAAACTCCATACGTACTCATTTAAAAAAAATGGTGTTTTACAATATTTAGATAAGTATATACATTAATAAATTCTGATATGTGAGGACTATGCACCCAGAATAATACTACACACTATACTACGTACAGGTATAAAGTATTAAAAGCATTAACAGGTAAAATCATTAATTTCATAAATATAGGAACATGGTGGTCACATACAAATATTGCAAACATAGGTAAAATACCTAATTCAACAACAACGGAACATTGTATGAGTCAATTTTCAAATTTGATTTCGTCTACACTAAAGATTGTCCGTTGGAGCAGGACCAGCGTGTTTCCAAGCATTCTTATCTTGAATATAATCATCCAATTTGTAATATGCTTGTTTACAAAGTGTGGTTTTAACTAAAGTTATTTTGGGTAATTTTACGATCCCCATGAAAATAATCAATCCGAAATATCATTTCCTGGCGAATCCGCGCAGATTTAGATACTGCGTCAGACCCTGTGACTTTTCTGATAGCAAAGCTACTCGTATAATCGGCCACCATTTCAAATACTTCGTCTGGTACTAAAAGATGAAAAAATCTGCCAGGGTCTTCACGATCATTGCTCTTACAAGTCGTGAGTCTAATCCTGGCAATTCAGTGTACGGGATAATCCGACGCTGATTACCTTTTGGTTGGTGCCACATGGTAGATGATGCAGGAAGCGACGCGGTGTGACCAGAAGTACTTGGCACGAAATTTTCAAGTTCAATGTCGCTCGTGTCACTAATGGACAGAACTCGTTGACGTCATTTTCGTAAAGGTAAATCATACTCTTCCTCAGACTGCGAACTTAGCTGAAAGCTACTATTGAGCAACGAAATTTCAATATTTTACTATGCGCGTGACCTTGCGTGCGATTACTAACACTAATGATGCCACTGCACTGGTAAGGGTCAAGTGTGCGCATCCCTTTCGGGAATCCTGGAAGAGATGCGCACACTTGGTGTGCGGTTGTGGCCGGCGCCGCAATCCCCGCGGCCCCACGCGAACGCGTTACGCGCGCCGCGGGGGTCACTGGTGAGCGACAGCAATTATTTTGTTACTTTATTGGATAGTAATAAGAATAACTGTGGGATTTTTGACTATTTTGAACCGTATGAGCCAATAAAATATAATGCGTAAAATTTGTCGAAATCGCGAATCGGCGTCAGCCCATATGGAAAGTATAGTGGTGGGCAGCGGTGACCACCACGGCGTTCAATGTGATATATATATAATGTCTCTCACAGTTTGAATCTGTATGTTTACAGATCATATACATATACTTCTTTCAAACACCTTCAGG
Organism: Orthosia cruda; assembly: GCA_964057195.1. NCBI lineage: Eukaryota > Metazoa > Arthropoda > Insecta > Lepidoptera > Noctuidae > Orthosia > Orthosia cruda. The sequence continues at coordinate 31,272,365 of OZ059834.1, read as the reverse complement.
TAACGTTTCTCACTTAAGTATTTCGTCGCTGGAAAGCGATTTTGTAGTATCTAATGTTAGGGTTTGTGAATTTTGATTTTGCTATTCGATAATTTTAATTGATATTCGTATTAATATAGCTTTAATTTTAAACTTTTCGTTGGCAACTTTAACCTCTTATTATATTCGTGGTCGCTCTGAGATTGGTTATCGCAAAATGGCGGGAACCAATCAGAGAACTCGCTTTTGCCCGCTAAAAATGGAGGGGTTAACGTGGGCTAACGGAACGTTTGGCCGGTTGCGCCGCTCTTGGTTTTTGGGACTTGACGCGATAGGTTGTGTTAGAATTAATAATATACTGTAACCAGCTAATAAGTACCTTGTGATAAGTATTGATTTATGTATGTATAGTTCAAGTGAAATATAAAACAGTTTCGTATAATCGTTGTATTTTACTCAACTACGTCCTGATCCTGTTGGTGTTTACTACACTATGTATCTCGAAAAATACGAAGTCTCGTTTCTTTAGATGGTCTGAGCAACTTTTTCCTATGACATTTTTTTATGGTACGACGTCGTTTTTTCTAACATTTTTAACAAAACATACTTCGAAATGCTGCATATGTATACTATAATATTTACTATTATTCAATTTTTTATACAGAACATACATACATACATTTTTTACAGCAAACATGCTATAAATACTTGTTAGGCAGTCAAACAAGATACATGATCCTCGTTACAACTACCATGATGCACCAATATTGCTTCTTGAAATTGAAGTACCAAATCGCTGTAACTATTATGAAAATGCATGTAAGAATTACTTTAGAATGCTAACATTAGTAGCATCTGATAAATTTCATTATAAGAAACACGTGTTTCAACAAGTAAAATTTCAAAATTTAGAAAACCCCCCGACACATTTATCTAGCGAAAACATCCCGATTCAAACAGTAAAACGCCCATAACTTTTGAACGGCTGAACCTAAATTTTATTCAAACATAGCTAAGAACACTCTCGACACAGTCACAAACCTGTACCTTTACCAAGTACCTTTCAAACAAAAAAAAACTAAATCAAAATCGGTTCATCCGTTGAGGCGCTATGTGCCACAGACAGACACACAGATACACAGCAACACACCCCAAACTTATAACACCCCTCTTTTTCCGTCGGGGGTTAAAAAATGGCATCCCCGATTCAGCCAGTTTACGAGTTATCAGTTAGTGACCCCCGCGGCTTCACTTCTGTTAACTAGCTATCTACCTACCTACCACCTACCGATCTACCTACCTACCCTACATACCCACCTACCTTACCTACCAGCCAATCTACTCACCTGCCCTACCGATCAACCTACCTACTCTACCCTATCCTACATACCTACATACCCTACTCTAACCTACCAATTTGTTAAACTATTTATATTTGAATAAATACGAAGGTAACCAACTTTTGTTTCTACGAGTACCAGTGATCTAATCACATTTTAGAACACAAAAGCTGCTACAGTAATTTAACTATGATAGTGAGATATATTCTATCCAAGACTTTTTTATAGTTAATAATGAGTACTTTAATCATATAGTACATAATTTTTATGTATCATCAATAGTTTTCTCAGCACGCGCCAAATAATGAATTTTATAGGCAAAATTTTGCTACTTCGGGTTACATTATTGCAATTTTCATAAGGGTCTCTAATTTTTTTGAAAATAATTTATGGCCTATGTATGTTACATGGGAATAATGTAGCTTTCCATAAGTGAATGAATTATTAAAATTGGTCGAGTAGTTTCGGAGCTTATTCAGTACAAACAAACACACAAACAAACAAAACAATCTTTCCTCTTTATAATATTGGTATAGATAGATGAATCATTGCTTTTAAAAAAACAAACAATATCTATATTCCTTATTTAGGTACGGCAAGTATATTAATATGGTATATAGGTATTTGTAATGACCACACAAGCGTATTTGTTATTTAAATAAAGTCCTGTTTTTAATATTTATGTGATTACAACGTTAATTAACACCACATATAAACGAGTGCTGTATTGTCTGCCTCATTAGAGTATACTATTTATAATTTAATCATAGAGTAACGGATACTCACATAAAAATAACTCGTAAACAGAAGGCATGCACAAAAGATTTTATAAATAATTTCCTGTTTCATAACGAGAGGAAACCTATGTATCACACACATAAAAATATCGGTGCATCGGTTTTTTTTATTTGTTTTTTATTTTTATAAGTTAGTTGCTTGCTAATTATGCACATGAGCACAACTTAAAATAGTGAATACAATGTTCAAGTCGAAACCAAAGAACAGATGGACATGGATCTCTGCAGACAAAATGACAAAAAACGAGATCGATTAAATTATGACTACAAAGCCCCACTTGTTTTCAAACTACAAATTACTAGCATCGTTCCCCTTCGGATCGGATCACAGATTGTTGAGAGCTACAATAAACGTGAAAACAAATAGAAAAAGTAGGCGCAATTTTTCAAATACACCAGGAAAGGTGAACACGTTAAAAGAGTAAGAGATTTACCTTGAAAACCTTAGTAAATATATTTCTGAACTTATAACGACAAATAACACGTATTAAGCCGAAGAATATTGCCAAAAAATCGCAAACTCTATATTAGAAAGTTTAAAATCCATTAAAGGGCCTCAAGAAAGAAAGGAACAAACTTCAAAATAAGTCTAAATTGGGTAAAATCGTCAAAGAAAAACTTAAATCACTCTACAAAACTACCAACAAAGAAATTAGAAGATGCTACGACCAAAAAAGCTTACAAAGAACTGAATAGGACTAAAACATGGATTCCATCTCTACAGCCCAGCTCTGCCAATAGTAAGTCCCGAATTGAGGTTATAAATGCAGCAACGAAGTATTACAAAAAACTGTATAGCCAGCCAGACTCAATAAAGCAAATAAATGCCGATAACCAATGCATGGAAATCTCACCTACTACAGAGTTCACAGAGCCTGAAATCCTAAAACAAATGAAGAAGCTTAAGTCAGAGAAAAGTCCGGGACCAGACGGAATCACAAATGAGCACATCAAGTTCGCAAGGACTCTACTACTGGCGCTCTTTTATTTAACAAGATATTAGAAGAAGAAGCTGTGCCGCCCATATGGACCGAATCTGAAATTATCTTGCTATACAAAAAAGGCGACCCGGCTGACATAGGGAATTACCGCCCAATAAGCCTCATGCCTTGCCTTTACAAATTATTTGCCTCATGCTTGTTGGAAAGATTATCCCTAGACATAGACGCAAACCAGCCGATAGAACAAGCCGGTTTCAGAAGCGGTTTCAGTACAACGGATCATATTCAAGTGGTCGACCAAGTGATTGTTAAATATCTGGAATTTCGCAGACCCTTGTATGTAGCATTTATTGATTATAAAAAGGCCTTTGACTCTATATCACATGACAGCATCTAGGAAGCATTAAGATCACAGAACATAAAAGAAAAATATATAACTATACTTAAAAACATCTATGCCAACAGTACAAGTAGAGTCAAGCTAGATAGAATAGGGAAGAAAATCAACATAAATAGGGGCGTGAGACAAGGTGACCCGATCTCTCCAAAAATCTTCATAGGTGTCTTACAAAATATAATGGCAAACTTGCCATGGTCAACGCAGGGCATCAGCATAAACGGCAATTTTCTAAGCCATCTCAGATTCGCCGACGACATTATTCTATTCTCGGAATCGGCACAAAAACTACAAAACATGATAAACGACCTATACCATGCTAGTGCAAGAATTGGATTAGAGATGAACCCAGATAAGACGAAAGCCATGACTAACCACCACAAGACACCCATCTCGATAAATAATGTCTAAATCGCAGCTTCCACTGCCTACCAAGAAGATAGTTATGGACTCTGCAATTCTACCATGCCTCACCTACGGATGCCAAACCTGGACATTTGATCTATAAACTAAAAACGAAATCCAAACTACTCAGAGAAGAATGGAGAGAAGTTGTCTAGGCTTAAAAATAAAAGACAAGGTGAGAAATGCAGACATCCGCATGAAAACAAAAATAACCGATGCTCTTACTTTCTGCCTTCAAAGAAAGTGGAAATGGGCAGGGCATGTGGCCAGGTATACAGACGACCGATGGACACAAAGAATAATTAAATGGTTGGGACCGCAAGGCACCAGAATGAGAGGCCGGCCTTGTGCTAGATGGGCAGACGAAATAGCGGGAGTGGCGGGCCGTGGATGGCTAGAGACTGCGAAACGCAGAGAAAAGTGGAATTCCTTGGAGGAGGCTTTTACCCGAAAGGGATCCATACAAACATAAAAAATGGATGGCAATACTATTTTTATCATAATTATTTAATCACTTTTTATAAATGCAATTTATAACAATTTTAAATTTTATTTGATACTATTTTCATTTAATACAATTTTCAATTATTATTTAAAATAATTTTCAATTATTAATTAGTACAATTTTCAATTATTAATGAGTACAATTTTCAATTATTATTATTAAAATAACATTTAAAAAAAAACAATTAATATTTGTAATGATGATGATTGTTTATAATATTTTTTTAAATTATTATTGCTAATTTAAAAGTACGACTTATGATAAACTCATTGTAATTGTTTGCATGGAATGTTTATTATTTATTATTTAGTTGCTTATTACTTTTAAAGTAATTTTAAAGTGTTTAAAGTGTCATGAGTTTTAAAGTGTCATGAGCATATTTATTTCCTACCTACCAATCTACCGAAAGAAGAAATATGAAAGAAGAAATATTGCTTTTAGCAGAAGTAAGAATGGCATAAATAGATAAATTAATAATATAAGGGAAAGTTTGATATTGGCGATAATGTCAGAAAATATAAACGCGACGTTTGTCTTAAGGCTGCTTTCTGTATTCAGAACTTGAAGTTACTCGTAAGAACGTTTCAAACACAACTTAATTGCCAAAGTTTGCAAGACTTACAGGCTTAAGTGGAGTTTGACAAATACACAACTTCAAATATTTAGGGTTTCGTAGTCAACAAGGAACCCATATAGTTTCGCCATGTCCGTCTGTCCATCCGTCCGTCCGTAACTTAGCTCAGAGACTCTTTGAACTAGAATGCTATAATTTAATATCCTATGGCGTGGGGTATCGTTGGATAAGCCATTCAAAAAGGCGTCTGTGAAAACGATATTTCGATTCAGGGATCCGTTTGCATAAAATTAAGCTTTATTTTTTTTGTTAGAGTCATGCCCCCCTCTCCACCCGCCAGGTAAATGGTTGGCTTATGAATATGCGGTGAAAAAAATTACGGCAGTAGTATACCTATATAACGAAATGAAATGGTGATTTAATTATTGCATAAACATCACGCTTATGTCTCGGTTAGATAGAGCAGCTATACCTATAATATTATCTACTTAGGTATTCCCAGATAAGTTGTTTGGTAATTTAACTGTCTTCTTATCTGTGAACTGACAGAGATAAACCAATAAATATTAAAACAGTTAAAATTATTTTAAAATTTTTTGCGCTATTTTTACGTGATACTAACTGTGCTTTACTTACTACAGCAGTACAGACGATAGAATATAGCAGTGAGGGCACGCTATACTGTGAAGTGTCAGCATACCCCGCGGCGGTTAGAAAGTGGTACCATATCGACACTGTAGTGGCCCTGTCTGATGGCCTACAGGTAGACTCAGAGACTTATAGCTTATGGATCCAAAACATCACTGTCAGCAACATCGGCGAATATAAGTGTGAATGGACGAGAAGCCAATATAACTTACAGCGCTCTTGTCACAATTTCAGGAATAGGTAAAATACTTGCCGATGCGTTTTTTTTAAATAATGGCCTAACCAAAATTAAGAAATGGATCCTTAGCAACGTACCTAAACGAAAATCATTAATACACGAGTTACCTTATCCCTACATTTATTAAAACGTATTTGCAGAGGCACCTCAAGTAGGAAAAAAAACAAATTTACTTTGAAATTGGGAGACTGGAGTTATGTCGAATGCAGATAAACTCATGTTTACATGCTTATTCTGTTTTGTTTTTTTCCCGTCACTTTTAGGTATTGTTAATCTAATCCATGATTCAACCTATAATTATAGACATACCTACGTTTGTTTAATTTTCAGGATAATTAAAGGAAAACCAGCACCAACCATAACATGGACGTTTAAATCTGAGAATGACGAGTTTGGTTTTTTGCCCGATGCCGTGGTGGTAGACGGTGATAAACTAAAGATAGAATCAGAAAGGCGTGAACACAAGGGGCTCCATAGATGTGATGCCGCTAACAAAGAGGGCATCATTCTGTTGATATCAATGTCCAACTGCAATGTAGATACTTAATTAATTTAATTTTGTGGCGTGCTTGGTAGTTTCATATTCATGTTTAGAGCTAGCAATGAAAATTCTGTTGAATGTTTTTAAAATACCGGAACTGTGCAGCGGTCGATAGTACCGCGTGTATTGCACATTATAGGTACCTTACTATTGAACTTGCTCATTTTGTACCACAACAAAAAAGTAAAAAATTTCTTTACAAAAAAAATACAACCGACTTCCAAATATAAACACTAAAAAGTGAAAAATAACTTCAATTTCGGTGTCAAACAACGAACACAAAAAGAGTAACACCGACTTTCAAAATTGAAGTTATTTTTCTTTTAGTAGTGTTTTTATTAATTGGAAGTTGGTTGTATATTTCTTCATGAAAACAACAAGGTGTCTTGCATTTGAAGGATTTTGTAAGTTGGGTCGCGGTAAAGTCAATTTTTGAATCAAATGGCAGTCATAGCGCTCTACATCACCATGACTATTGACACATAGTCTCAACATAAAATTAAGCATGTGTCTTCACCGTTTCATCAACAGTTTGTAATCAAAGTAGCTGGAGAACGGTTCAAATTACGTAGTGAATATCTAAGTGACGGCTACAACATGCTCTCTATATTCATTTTGCAGTTGCACATTACATAGAAGCTCCATAACTTAAGACTGTGGTCGCGACGACTGGCGACAATGTTATGTTGACTTATAACGTGCTGTTTGGCAACCCTGTACCATCTACGAAATGGCCGTTTATAGCTCCCGACTCGACCACTAAGGTTTTGAACAGAAATCTCTACGCCATATTTCTGATTATGTATCTATTACTTACTTTTATGAAGATAATACCTATGAGTTTCTAATAATTTATGTTTTAGGAGTAATTCTTCGAGTAAGCTGCTTTTAAATAATTTAGTTTACACCAACGTCGTTGTCAACAATACAAAGACACGATCCTAGGGAACTGACAGTATCAATATTTATGTGAACATCACCATCATTATTTCAGCTGAAAGACGTCCACTGCTGGTCATAGGCGTCCCCCAGGCGTCACCACATTGACCGATCCCGTGCGTCTCACATCCAGCGCATTCCCGCAACCTTAACCAGGTCATCGGTCCACCCAGTGGGAGGCCATCCAACGCAACGTCTTCCGTATTGCGGTCACCATTCCAGAACTTTTCAGCCCCATCGGTTTTTAAACTCTTTTCGTTAGTAAAAAAAAAAAGTAAGAAGGGGTTTGTAAGTTGGACACCGCAAGTGGTATCTGCGGGGAATCTAATAATATATAATAAGTGACTCCAGGTAAGACGGTAGCACAGTGAATGTTGGTGTACCGAAACTTTCTTAGAAATCAATAGAAAACAATGCATTTTTTGTTTTCTATTTCCGCAACTAATTGGGGAATTGTTCTGGTTTAACTGTTTGGTCGCACGTGTCACTTGAGCAAGTATTATCAATTTTTATATAAATCAGTTTAATATTCGTTTGACCGGTACCTATTCTTGTTGCCCGGGCTTTCCATAAATCTTTTATAGTTTGAGGAAGCATATTTTAGTTCCTATAGTTTGGTTAATATTGACCGTACCTGATTGTGGTGCATTCACTCGAATTCGATTCATATTCGTTGTTTTGAACATCATAAAAGCAGGTCCGAATAATAATTATCATAATAAATAATCACAAAAACGAGTTATAACGGGGGTTACTTTTACTTCTACGCAAGCAAAGGCAAAGCCGCGGGCAGAAGTTTTGAATAATTTTGTCTGATATTTTCCTGTAGGTTACTTGAACGAACAAGATAAGAACGAATTGAGTTAAAAATAAACAGCTCATTTGTCTAGAACAATTATGAATATACTGCAAAAACCAAGATACGTAACAAAAACAAAATATTTTTTGATAAAAACTACAAGTGTAAATTAGGCACGAATGTTTGAATTGTCACAGTGTGTAACTACGCTTTAGTAGTGATCAGTGCAGTTATATTATTACGGACTACGAATAATAGCAACTAAGATCTGATGCCCAATATATACACACGCGGTGTCCTTAATATTAGCGAATATTATGTTAAAAGCATCATGCAAGAATGGCAGTTTAACTTTTCCCATAGATGATACAAGCTCTATGGGTGAAGATATTAAAAACGTTAGGAAAAGTGTGAACCGAATCAAAGATATTGTTTTAAATGAAACGCCCAGTCTAATCGACAACATGGTGCTGGTAACATTTAACGACCCAGGTAATATGCTCTAATCTTATGGGCATAACTATTGTCCCCTCAGTTCCATAGGAAGATACTAGTGCCTCACATATAGACAATACTCTTGGAAGATGCAGACCAGCACACGGGAAATGTACTATGCTAAGGCCATCGTTATTTGCCTCTGGTCATAGATTTAATAATTTTGTTGGTTTCCTTTGACGAAATACTTACCGATACATCACAGACTTGACTTTGGGATATCTATCCCTTTCATTCGATTGAAGCCGCCCGCCCCAGCTTGCTTATCGGAATAGCAAGTCTAATTAATAAATTACAATCTATATAAGTTTCTAAACTGTCATGGTCACTAACACTAACATTAAGATTCGAATCGGGATTTTTACCATGTTCCCTGTTTGTAGCGAGTTACCGATATTTCGGCGCTGTTGCAAGCACCATGATCACGAATAAACAAATTAAATTACAATCTAGCCTTAATAGACTAATAAGCAATAACTCTAACTTATTATTATATTGTTTAATGTTATGACTAAGAGTAGTGTCAATTTGTACTTTTATACAGTTCGGTAGCACTTTCTTAGACTCTGATACGTTAAAACACTTAGTTCATAGCACAGTATTGTTTGCTATTATTTTTTCACTTATTATACACTACAATAACTCAAATGGTTTAGTTATCTTTAGCCTACGCACTATGTCCGGTTATGTAGCAGCTGGATTTCTTCCACATTCACATGTCGATGAAGTCTGTGTTCGTGGGTTTCAGCAAAGTTTTGAATAACGGTGGTGACGAGTTTTGAAAAAGATTACAGTATTTTAATATAAAATTACATTTAAATATGTAACATCTTCTTATCCTATAAAAGTAAACTGTTCCAGATAAATCATTCATCATCATCACCAGATACCTAACAATCATTACTAAAGCCTGAGCTTTTTATGACTGTAATTATTAACCACTTCTAACTAAATAGCTATTTACTCCTTTTTTTTTGTATGGTAATTGACATGATGTCGTTTACGTTATCACGATCGAGTACGTTATTTAATTGTCCAAGAGCCGGAGATCCTGGAATCTGAAGTGGAAGTTGCGCTGACAAAACTAAGATCTGACAAGTCAGCTGGAAGAGACAGCATTTTCGCGAGAAAAGCTAAAGTGTCTTGGAGACAGAGGTGTTAGTCTTCTGCGGGAGCTGTGTAACCAGCTTTGGAGAACAGGTAGATGGCCTAAGGACTGGAAGGAGTCTCTTTTGATACCGCTGCACAAGAAGGGGTCAACCAAGAAATGCGAGAACTATCGGACAGTGGCACTCATATCCCATGCTAGCAAGATAATGCTGTACATAATCTTCGGACGGCTCCAATATTACCTACAGCGACAAATACCAAGTGAGCAGGCTGGTTTTGTCAAGGGTCGAGGCACGAGAGAACAAATTGTAAATTTAAGACAAATGATCGCGAGTTTAATGTTCCAATGCTCTTGTGTTTTATCGTCTACTCCAAGGCGTTTGATTGTGTGAAGTGGGATTGCCTATGGAGGATACTCGAGGAAACGGGAGTACCTTCGCACTTGACAGCATTGATCTCAAACTTATACGAGGATGGTGAGTCGCTAGTCAGAATCAACAATGTGGTGTCGGGGCCAGAGAAAGGAGTACGCCAGGGCTGTATTCTGGCCTTAGAAGAGTGGAAGCGAGGCATAGCGGTAGGTGGCAATAAAATCAGCAATCTCCGATATGCAGATGACACCACATTGTTTGCATCTTCGGAGCGCGAACTTGCTAAGATATTTGTGAGGATCTCTTTCCTGTGAATATCTGTGTCGTGAAAGCGAGATGGTCGGACTGTCGATCAACAAGTCCAAGACCAAAGTCATGATCATCGACAGAGCTGGACTATTAGCACGCACAGGGGAACTTGTAGATCTAGAATTCGTCAATGAGTTTGTGTACCTGGGCTCCATGATCAGCAATCAGGGGGGTGCAGTTGGGAAATTCGGAGACGTACACAGATGACCAAAGTTGCTATGAGCAAGATGTCGAGGATGTGTCAAGATAGGAACATCTCTAATAACAACAAGAAGAGACTCGTTAGTACCTTGGTATTCTCAATTTTCCTTTACGGCTCCGAATATTGGGCAATTTGCTCGGTGGATCGAAGAAAGATTGAGGCTTTAAAACCAGACTCTCCACGATCTGCTACCAAAGAGTCCTAAATTACTTTGGACACATCGCCCGGTGATAATCTAGAAAAACTGGTTGCTGTAGGAAAAGTGGATGGAAAAAAGCCACGCGGACGCACACCCACTCGGTGGTCAGACCAGATCAGGGTGATTACGGGCCTCTCGGTGACCACTGCCCTGAGAAGAGCCGAAGACAGAGTGGCTTGAAAGCAGCTAATCGTCAATGACTCCGTGAAAGCTTTCCAAGACGGGCACGACCTTCAGTAATGAAGACAACGAATAAGAAGAAGAAGAAATTTCCAACAAACTTTCAACCCCCCGTTTACCCCCCTAAGGGTGGCATTTCCAAATATCCTTTCTCAGTGCGCACTTACGTCACTTGAGGAATCTCTCTGCCAAATATCATCTTTATACGCGAAGTGGTTTTTGATTTTTCGTGATGAGCGAGTGAGTGATCTTTCGATTTTATATATATGGATATAGATGGAATATCTTGAGCAAAGCAAGACGCACTTGTAAGTTCACATTAAGAATAATTTAGCACTACCCGCCCCGGCTTCGCATGGGTGCATTGTATTATACATATAAACCTTTCACTTGTATCACTCTATCTACTAAAAAAAACCGCGCCAAAATCCGTTGCGTAGTTATAAAGATCTAAGCATACATAGGGACAGACAGACATCGGGAAGCGACTTTGTAGTATGTTGTGATTTGCTAGAATGATTGAAAACCAATGACCTTGTTGAGGCATATTTTTTCTGATGAACCCATAACCTCCTAATTTGTGGATGTGTTATAGACCTGAACCTAATACAGAGTATCAAACGTTTACCTATACAGATTGTATTAATGCTATGGCAATTAACCGGTTGTGAGCCGTATTTACCAAAAGAACTGAAAAACTATCGAGTCTTGCGTGAATTCACGTTTTAGGCACCCAAGGGGTTAAATGGGTCAAAATCGACTTCCAGGATTGGCTTTCATAGCTATTGACAGTTGAAGCTAAGTTTAAAATAAAGAATCTCATATTTACCCAAATGCAAAAGCCTTATTAGGTTCAATGAAAATGTCGGTCATGTAAATGCCTGAACTTTGAGTTTCTTCAAACACCAATACTTTCTTCTATTGTTCGTCAGCTAATTGTATCTTTAACGCTACCAGTTTAATTTTACATTGTGAAGTATTATAAGTATCTTGTTAAGTATAACTAATTAAAACAAAAATTGCACGAACTACTGCGATCGTTACCTAAATCTATTGATTTTTCCTGAACTGTACAATTGTTTATTTTGTTTCCTTTCATTCCATACTCACATCAAATCGTATTATTTTTTCGTCCATTTCAGTAGCTTACAATGTATTAATAACAATTTGAATAAAGAATTTGTATGTTATTTATTTAATTAAATCATAAAATATCACGAGGAAAGATTCCGACATAAACAATTATTTATGCCGCAATCTTTCCTCGTGATCTTTTATGATTTTAGTATGATGAAATACCTGTGTGTGTCGGGTGTCCAATATGCTTTCAACTGTACTTAATGCACCATTTGGTGTTGATACTTCCAGTCTAGGGTTACCGCCGGAAACCACCAACAACACAATTTTGGTAAACGAGTCCACTGTAAACTAAAATTAGTCTACGTTAATACATATTATGTTTCAGCTAATGAACTTCTGATTTGGTTGGGTAACGGAATCAGATACGATATGTTTACGATGCTAGGAACAGTTATGATTTTTATAAAAATACTCCTTCGCTCAGTGCAGTAGGTTGAGTTTTTAAATACTCTTGATTCCGTGCTGTTTTAGGATTGTTTTTAATTGGTATGACAGAGAAGTGTCGGCAAAAGTTCAAAATGGACGACTGCTCCTGAGCAAGCTTTAGCGACATCATAATAAACTTGCTCGCTCACGGTAGGTGATATGATGATTGAGATGAACAGAACTCACTCAAAAAAATTAATCCCTAAAGATATGCAAATATGCAGATAGTCGCCTAATTTAAATGTGAATGTTAACTAGACTTTATTGAGCTAATAAGTTGTATAGTTTTGTCACCTTGACTAAGAATAACCAATAAGCCAGTATAAGATATCGCAATTTCCCAATTCAATGAAATTATTATATATAAATTAGGTAGATATATTAATGAGATATTGTGTTGCACAATATTACTTAATTTACAATATTACTCTGATAACCTTTCACTCCACATTGATAAACTGAAGTTTTGGCATATCTTAAAAAAAGTTATGTGAATCACACGTAAAGATAAAAGTTGAACCTAGTTGAACCTGGACAGTTTAGGTTTTTCCATGAAGCATTTTGCGGACCTATTTCTGGGGTGGTGATGACTGGTACATTTTCCAACCCCGTCTCCGTCGCCCATATACCGCAATACATTGTCTTATGCAAAGGACAGTACGCTCTATTCACTAATTTGTGACTACTGATTTCGAGGAAACCTCGTTTTAGGCGACGAAATGTTTCGTTTCCATCCGCTGTTTCTGTGGTTTGTATTGTTTTTTTAAATAACACTGTCATACTTTTAGCATGTGTGACTGTGTAAACTGATACTTCTCTATCGCTTATTTTGTTAATTAAATATTATAAAAACAATGGAAATTCGCTTTTCTGAAGAGAAGATTCTTCGAAACGATGTCTAATCTATTTCTATGTTTTATCTTCTATACCAATATTATAAAGAGGAAAGATTTTTTTTGTTTGTTTGTACCGAATAGGCTCCGAAACTACTGGACCGATTTAAAAAAATCTTTCACCTATGGAAAGCTACATTATTAAGGCTATAAATTAATATTAAATAAAATTATAGACCTTTATGAAAATTGCAATAATGTAACCCAAAGTAGCAAAATTTTGCCTATACAATTCATTATTTGCCGTGCGCTGCGAAAACTATTGATGATACATAAAAATTATGTACTACATGATTAAAGTACTCCTTATTAACTACAACAAAAGTCTACTAGAGAGTATATCTCACTGTCATAGTTAAGGGGCTGAAGTCAAACAGTTGACAATCGACATCATCATCATCATAGAACCTCTTCTAAGCCACGCCCACTGTCATCGATAGCTTAGGGGCAAACTTTAAATTGATGCGAAAAGTATTTGAAAATAAAATACACAACCCGACCACAGAGGCTCACATCATAAATGGACTCTTCCGATGGTTAATACAAAAACATTACCGCGCAAGTTCTTATTTCAAACTGGCGGCTAGCATCTTACATAAGATCGTTCACTGTTATTTTGCCTATGAATGCAACCTTATTGCCTTAGCTTATTGCTACGAAAATAAAGATCACTAAAATAGGTAATCTGGCTAGTGTCATACGAATCTTTACCTGCAAATTGAATAAATATTATAATTATGCCTGCTTCGATGCGACTGCCACTTATAAGAAAATACGTAAATGACATTTTTTTTATAATGGTTTTATACCCAGGTAATTTAATTTATATTATTTTAATGAGTTCTACTGTACTGAAATGGACTGTGTAATGTTAACCTGGAAACTTTAAATTGAATTGAATTGAGGTTTGGTGCTTTCATTAATAAATTTAATCATTATTTAGAATAGGAAAGTCCCATCAAATTGTAAAACACCTTAAATTTGCAAATATCCAGAACTTACAATGTTCGGAATTGTCTTTTTTATACATATTTAAAATATCCAATAGATTTTAGGACATTAATATCATTTGTACAATTCGTAGGTTCATATTCCTTGTTTAGTATTCTCTTGAAATATTAAGATGTCATTAAGTTACTAATACAACATGACTTTCCATAGCCTTCTTCAAATCATAATATATTTTTGCGCAATCCTGGAATATAAAACCTAGTTTCGAGGCACTTACTGGGTTTTGATATACAGCAGCCCTCTGGGGTGAGGAGGTCACGTGGTGCCGTTTTTGAGATAACATTAGTTCTATTCTTAAAGAGGTTTAAATACTTTTTAGTTATGAACTTAGTAAATAAACTAAACGACATGTAGTGCCAGAGAATAAAAAGAATACAGAGTTTGACAATATCCTTGTGATTTCGTTAGTTATAATTAAAGCCACCAGGTTACATGATCTGGCTGCATTATACCTGATATTTATTTGACATATCGAAATGATGGGAAATAAATCGAAAATGTTTTTGCATTTTGCGGAAAAAAAAACGACATTCGTCCACCAAGCAACGCCATAAAGCGGTCACTGTCGAATTGCACTGGATGGAAAGAGAAGCACTGGTTTTTTTTTTAAATATAATAATATTAAGTATAATGAATGAAACTTCAAAATATACGACACTGAAGTTTTGCGTCCTGTTATGATACGTTATTGTTGTTAATTGTACCAATGTACGCTCGTCAGTATTAACGGATTTTTTTTTTGAAGATTTTGGCATTCAATTCTATCAAGGTTTTTGTGCGTAAACGTGTTTCGGCCACAACGAAGTTTTCGAAAATACGATCAAGATTAACTTACCTTTTTTTTGCTGCCACATCTTCAATAGATTTAGCAAAAAATGTTTAAAAGAATGCCTATTTTGGGAATTTAGTCACAATAGCAGCTTTTTTGTTCTAAAATGTAATTAGATCGCTGGTAGAAACAAAAGTTGGTATCATTCGTATTTATTCAAATATAAATAGTTTAATTTTAGTAAAATTGGTAGATAGGGTAGGGTAGGGTAAGCAGGGTATGAAGGTTAGGGTAGGTAGGTATGTAGGTGTGCAGGATATGGTAGGCTAGGTAGGTTGATCGGTAGGGCAGGCGAGTAGGTTGTAGCAGGTAGATAAGTGGGTAGGTAGGTAGAGCATGAAATTTGGCAGAAAGGTTCCTCGAGGGACGAAAGTGAGCAATGAGAAAGTATTTTTGGTAATTCCACCCCTAAGAGGAAAGTTTGTATTCAAACTCTAATTACTTCGGCCAAAATTCTTGAAACTTGGCAAAAATTGTAATGAAAATAGTAAGTAAATGATAAAGGCTGCGATTATTAGCTTTTCAAAACTAGACCTAAATTATGATTTAGGGGTGTTCAAGTTTGTATGGAAAAATCTGATTTCTTTGTCAATAAACTTGAAACTTGAGATAA
Organism: Orthosia cruda; assembly: GCA_964057195.1. NCBI lineage: Eukaryota > Metazoa > Arthropoda > Insecta > Lepidoptera > Noctuidae > Orthosia > Orthosia cruda. The sequence goes on along the minus strand of OZ059834.1, from coordinate 31,256,484 downwards.
TTTCCAACCTCAATAAACAAAAAAGGTTTTCATTATTAGTTTTTAGAAACTACCCCCAAAAGATAATTGAGGGGAAGTATTTTTTTTTCTAAAAATCTTATATCTTGGGTTAGTAAACATGAAACTTGACAAGATACCAACCTCAATAAATAATAACCGTCTTATTAATAAACGTTGACTAAGGTAAGATTAACATTATTCCAAGCATTAGGTTGGTATTAACAAATTTCCGTATTAATAAACACGGAATAAGGAGAGATTATACTAATCTGACTCTAGTCTTGGACTAAAAGATACTCCATGGTGCTAGCTAGTTTAAGGTCGGATAAAAGTGTATCCATGGCGATTACATTTATTATTTTTGATTGACATTTTGTTCGTTGTGATTTGATGATAAAAAATGCTAGTTTAAAATAAATATATTGTATTTATATTCACAAACAATCCTTCAGTTATTGTTTATACCTACTTTTTCTAGTAAAATATCAAAATAACACAGCGTAAGACTAAACACGAAACACTATTTCTGGAATAAGCATGAAGATGTGTTTAATACTTAGGTGTTTTACTAACATTAGTATGAGGGATACACTCGTCATCAGATCTATCAAAGCACTACGAATATTAAATACTAGCTGTTGCCCGTGACTTCGTCTGCTTAGCATTAGTACTCCTGACAGCCTATTTTTACCGCCTTTCTTGAGAAATTATTAGTTCACCATACAAATTTATACCTTCCTTGCCACCTCCATAAGGATGATTTCCGGCATAAAAACTATCGTATGACCTTCCCAGGGGCTCAAACTAACTCCATTGAGGTAATTATGTAGTACATAATTATTATCTCAACGACTAAATCCATTCAAAATCGGTTCAGCGGTTTAAGCGTGAAAAGGTAACAGTAAGACAGAGTTACTTTCGCACTTAAAATATTTTATTATATGCGATTTAAGTAGAAATTGTTGACATAAATTTAAATTTGCCTCCTTTTCTTTCAATTTGTCACTTTGTCCGCTATTTTTCTTTCTTTTTCTACTTTATGTCATCAACCATTAAAATGTATGTTAAGAGGTTGACTTTGGTTAGCACTAAACGGTGACTGCCTTCAACATTGGCTAAGGTTTAGTGTTTTTAATCGATTTTACTCTTCACTTATCAATTTCTATAGATTCAAAGATTTGTGCAAGGATTCAGGCAACTACCACTGTATTGTAGATAAAAATATTGATACGGCGGAGAAAACCATTACAGTCAATGTTTTAGGTGAGTTGATTTTCGAAAAAAATCCCTTGGGTAGCAACTGGTTTGCCCAAACCAAGCATCATTTGAAAGTTGAGCGGCGACGTTATTCATCCAAGTAAGATACTAAAACTAATATATATTTAAAACCTTGAGTAAACTTTAAAAAAACCACAACAGTAGTAGGTAGTTGAATAAGCAAAATACGCCCTGCACATACCACCACACATGTACCACCAAACACGGTGAACGAAACATAGACATTATTTCAATAGACTTATTGTCTTCTAATTCAGACGTCCTCTTACGTTTCAGGCCGAAGCATTCTATAAAAGACGGTATGCTTATAATAAGATTTGAAGATGAGCGACATTAATTCATACATGGCACGTGCGAGGCGCAGAACGAAGTCGTCGAAGTCTGCGTGACGTTGAAAACTTGCATCGTTCATGAGTAAAAAAATATTATCCTTCTGACCGAATTTAGGCCATGGCGGTCAATCCCAGCGGAGATAAGCCATCGATGCGGGCGATATTATGGTGCACACATGTGTGTACTATATCTTCCTTTAATGATCCAACTGCTTAAAGAAAGCCTCCTCAGGTGTTCGTCAAGACTCTTGAGTATTCGGAAAAGTGATTGCTGTATACACGTCCCAATAGTCGACAACCTTGCGATATAATATCCAATAATATTATTAGTAGGATACATATGTATTACACATATTAGTAGGAATAATAGGAGGACACCTTATCAAATAGTCTCATCGGCAAAATTAACCATCCACCATTAATTATGCCTACAAGTGCATCTATCGCAATTTTTTTTCGTCGTTCAAATAACTTAAAAACTAACGCAATTAATACAGCAAAGTATTTAATGGTGGACGGTTAATTGTGCCAATGAGTGTACTTGTGTGTGCCATGTTTAACCAACTTAGGATATTACTATTAATAAACAAGAATTTCCAAAAAAAAACTTGATTAAATATGAGCTTTATTAAACAGTGTCTATTATTATCATTCTTCTAGAACTATGCTGAATTTGTAAATAAGGAAAAACCTATACCGAACCCAAATACCTAACATAAACAATTGTGTTAACGATATGATAAACGCGAGTATAAATTGACCCTTAATGTAACATACTGTCACAGTGTGTACTGCGTATTAGAAGTGATCAGTAGGGGAATTTATATTACGGAATATTAATAATAGCATTTAAAATGTGGGGGCGGATATATCCGAACGCGGTGTTCTTAATATTCGTGAATATTATGTTAGAGGCGTCGTGTAAGAATGGCAGTTTAACTTTTGTCATAGATGATACAAGCTCTATGGGTGACGATATAAATAATGTTAGAAGAAGTGTGTACCGGATCAAGGATATTGTTTTAAATGAAACGTCAAGTCTAATCGACAACATGGTGCTGGTAACATTTAACGACCCAGGTAATGTGCTCTTATCTAATGGCTTATTTAATACTTAAACTTCTAACGGAAAACGAATAAGTAATAATTGTACACAAGAAGCTGATAACATAAAGTTTTAAACTAAATAAACCCGATTCCGGAATATGTTACGATTGATATAATTCAGAACTGTAGGTACTACGATGGAGCATAGGTACGTTAATACAAACATTATGTTACTGTAAAAGCCCGAACTACGGTCAAACCGTTCGCTCGGTATTTATTATGTAGAATAAAAAAAAACTGCATGATAGATTTTTGAAAAATCAATATTCTTAGCCAGGAATCGAACCCTCTGATTTGGAAAAATAAACACACAATAATTTTGATTACGTTTTTCTAATCGTAATCAAAATGACTGTAATTCACTAAAGATTTTTGCATGTCATCAATTGCATGATACGAGTCTTCGTAGATTTCCTACAAAAAAATATTTAGTTAGTAATTAGTTTAATTCTAAAATAAATTAAAAACTAAATTTGCCGGTGTGGGGTACACGTACGTAAATAAAATATATAATACAAGCTTTATTTCAAGCTTTTATTTTCCGATTAACATGAAATTTTGCATACACGTTTGATATGGATGACAATGCACGGTAAGCTAAAGAGCTTGTTTAAAAAACCGGGCAAGTGCGAGTCGGACTCGCGCACGAATGGTTCCGTACTTGGTTAATTGCGGCTTACGATTTATGAAGTATTGAAAAAAACTACTTACTAGATCTCGTTCAAAACAATTTTCGGTGGAAGTTTACATGGTAATGTACATCATATATTTTTTATAGTTTTATCATTCTCTTATTTTAGAAGTAACAGGGGGAGGGGCACATTTTACCACTTTGGAAGTTTCTCTCGCGCAAACTATTCAGTTTAGAAAAATATATTTGAAACCTCAATATCATTTTTGAAGATATATCATCAAACCCATACGTGTGGCGTATCCATAGATACCCCACACGTATGGGTTTAATAAAAAAAAAAATATGTGTCAGTTCTAAGTATGGGGAACCCCCAAAATTTATTGATTTTTTTTTCTATTTTTGTGTGAAAATCTTAATGCGGTTCACAGAATACATCTACTTACCAAGTTTCAACAGCATAGTTCTTAAAGTTTCGGAAAAAAGTGGCTGTGACATACGGACGGACAGACAGACAGACAGAAATGACGAATCCATGAGGGTTCCGTTTTTTGCCATTTGGCTACGGAACCATAAAATGGGCCTTTAAGGATCGGTTTCCCAGTTGAAGACGGTCCTTCAGGAGTTCGGTCGTGATTCCGTCATCATCCAGTGTTTTAGAGCCATTCTAATCTCGTACAGGCTGACGTCCTATATGTCTTCGGTTTAATGTTTGGTCAATCTAGCTCTTGGGTCGTTTGCTAGATTCGCAACGGGATTGCTGTGTGTTGTGTACAACTGTCCATAAAATATCTCAATCTGCTTCAGAAGCTCCGGTTTGGCGGATACGATCCTGTTTTCAGTTTCATGAGGTAGCTCTGCCCAAGAGCCATATCCCGTAAAAAAAACCCAGGAGCCTTTATTTCGCTCAATCGCGTCTGTAATACGCTCGGTATTAAAGCGGTGGAGGTCTCTTTTCAAGAATTTAGATATCTGTACGACGGGTCTTGAAGAACTTAGACCCAATCGTAGGTATGGGCATTTTCCACGAACCAATCGTTGAATCGTCCACGGAGCGCCCTAGACACTCGAAACGATTCTGGAGTTCGAGCTGAAAGCTCTCGGGATTTTGGATATGAATCTGTGCAAAACGGAGCGTGGACTTCATCAGTCGAGACCTTTCAAGCTTAATATTAATGACCAATATGCCTCCTACCATGCGGTGATCGAGCCCGGTTTTCACCGTTTTTGATCACAGAGACATCATTGAACATTTGCTTCTTGGTTGACATGATGAAGTCGATCAGATTTTTTTTTCAACCATCGGGGCCCTCCTAGGTCCACTTACTGTGCTCCCAACAATCCTATAATTTTATATCAATAACGGTTCTATTTTCAAAATATAATTAAATTATAATATAATTAACATACGTATATTTTCAAAAGTAATACAAGTTAATGATGACCGAATGACAAGTAAAGTCACGTGCGAGCCACGAGCGGCGAATATTGGAAATATGTTGCTTTTTAAATTTAGGCTTCGGTTATGTTTAACATTATTCCAACAATGTGTCGTAATTTTTCGATTAGGTACGTAAAAAAATACGTGATCAATATTTTTAACTAATTTATAACAGGATGAAACACTTTTTCAGCAGTGATTACTTGTTCTTGATCAGCCCTTTTAAATGTTTGCAGGTGTTCATGCGAAAATAGTAACTAAAGATCCCAACGAATTTAAAAAAGCATTAGATGCCGTTAAGGAACATAATGAATTGAAGTGGCCAAATCTCGATTGTTGGGAGCCGGCTATGAAAGGACTACTCCTGGCACTGGACAAAAGTGAAAACGACTCTTACATCTTCGTATTTACTGACGCCCCGGCTAAGGATTACATCGACAGCCAGTCTGTGATAGAAATGTGCCAAAAGAAACAGACCCAGGTAAGCTGGGAGAGAGCAAGCTGCATCAGACTAATGTTTCAGTACATGCTACCACTAACACGCTTTGTTGTTTCAGATAGTGTTTGTACTCACCGGCTCACTTTGTGATAAGTATAAATATGCACCTGCGGCCATCGATTCTTACTTCGAAATAGCAGCTGCTTGCTCTGGGCTTGCACTTAGGGTTCAAAAAAATGAGGTTGACAAGGTAAAGTTTGTAATCATATAACTGAGGAAATAACAAAATATGGGAAATACGAAATCGATTATCATAGACAATTTTATTTTAGGTGTTTGGACCGATAGAAGAAATAATAAAAGGCAACAAGAACGTGATTACTACGGTGACTGTGCCAGCCGGCGTTTCTAAAAATATACCGGTAAGCACCTATAGTTTTCATATCGTCTTAAATTTAAAATAGATGGTAGATTGAGTGAGTTATCAATGTTTACGGTTCTTCTCGATCTGTTCCTATTATATCAGGAGAATCAGTTTAGTGGTGTTCAAACCAACAAAATAATGAATACGAAAAGAGAGAGACGTTCCGCGTAGGGCGGGCAGGGTGCGTCGTTACTTACGAGTATAATCTGTCCGGTCAAAGTTTCGTCTTTCTATATATAAAGCGACTTGAGTTAAGTCTAAGCCTAGGTTACCTAGATCCTAAAATAATAACGATTTTAATCCGCATCATGAAGGTATTCGAAAAATATATTCTTCGAATAGGTACCCATTATTGATTTTATAAATATAGTAGCGCTATGTGTGAAGTTTTCAAAATAAGAAAACCTTACATTGAGTAAATGTTGGTTTAGGTTGATGGTTAGGTGAATGATAAATTTTCTTTATTAACACTTAATTAAGGCTATATGGATGTTGTATGTTGCGGTTTACTTTTTCGCGAGAGAAGAATATATTTACTATATTTTACACAAAATTTGTAACATACCTCATCAATTCAACGATATGCACCAGGTAAAATAGGGATTAAATTAAAACAGGAGAATACCTACAATATTCATTTTAGGGGTGTTAAAACATATTGTGGTGTTTTTCTGTCTTAAGTCTGTTTACATCTATATTTTATTCTATTTTCAGTTCACGATAGATGACTTCACTGACTACGTGATCGTCTACGCGTCCGGCAAAGACGTTTCTTTGAAGATAGAAGATCGCTCAATTTCTTTAAAGTCCATTATGTCCACCGAAAATGCAAAAGTAAGTCTCGATACCACAGACGACGGCAGCGGCAGAATGGCCCAAACGCAATGGCTTTTCATAGACGTGCGGCACGTGTACCTTCCACTCGTTTTGTAGTCGCATGAAAGATTATTTTTCAAGTTTGTGACTCAAACAGGAACAAAAAAACAGTCAGTCGTCAGAAGGACTGCCGCCAGAAGTGAAAACCTCGGTATAACTGTGTTTTTGTTTGACATGGCGATGAAGCTGTGACATTAGCATGTCGCTGAAGCGTATCCAAAAGTTCTGGACCTACCAAAAAATTGCTCAACGCGGCTACAGAAGTTCAAAATTAGATAATAAAAAAAATATTATAACAAAACCTGTGTGAGCCCCAAAAAGGTTTTATGTATGAGGATGCATATTTTACGACGAAGTGATGGTTGATGTCGATCGAATACTGTTTGTGTGCCCCTTAATGCCATTTGCACAATGTTTGATGATTTCTTGTTGCGGTCAAATCCCATATTAAATGGTGTGATTACTATGAGATGTCACAACACATTTTTTTTTGCAAATTACACAATCACTCACAATGTTCAATAAAACAAGTATTTAATACCTACCTTTTTATTGCGTGTGGAATTCTTCATGGATGTCCTCCACCCTTGGGCGCAAGAACCATGGACTGAACCACGACTGAAAGCGACAGGTTATCCGCAGCAGCAGTTGACATTTAGTTGAGCTCTTTGAAGGAGCTTATTTGATATAGAACTGTATCTGCGTATCAAGTTGAATATTAATATATTATTTTTTTGTTTTTATAGGTGATCAAAGTAAACAACGCAAAGCCTGGTAGTTACGTTGCTACTGTGAAGGGAGCGACAAAAACGTCTGTCATTATTGTCGGGAGAACTGATTTCTTCTTCAGTCATGGCTTCTCCGAGTCAAAACCCAAGTCGCTGAGCGATACGTCACCACAACCAATATCTTATGGTTAGTTTATAAAATAAACCTATTTTAATTTAGTACTTTATGCAATTGTCATGTTATAAGGGTTATTAAAACACGAGTGTGGGTTTATCATACTATTGTTTCTATACCTAATTATATGCTGTTGAAGAAAATCTACAAAATTGCTTTTGTTATCTTTCAACAACAATGCGACAGAGAAAGAAAGTCATGTAGCTGATAATTTCGTTTTGTAAAAAGTTGCATTGGCGTTACTAGGCAATCATACAATCAAGTAGCGTACTTTTATAAACAATGCATAGTGACATGTGAGGCCATTCACACACTAATTACGATACTTAACCACTGCTTTGTGCTGCGCTCCTAGTAAACGCGCACTATTTTATCTTCACTCATGTTTACAGTTGAAATAAAACAAAATTGGAAACGGAAAAAATATGTGGTATGGCGGGCAATTTAGATTCTCAACGCGAATGACTGCTCAGCTCGCGCGTCCATAGACAATGACAAAAAATTTCTACATTAAGTCAGTGAGCCCATAAGCACGAATAAATTAAAAAGTAAAAATGTGCTATAACAATTTAAAAGTTATTTTATGATGCAGTTGTTTGAAAATCGAAGGAACATGTTGCACTGTAATGGTTTTTTTTTTTAAAGTTTTACCTATCTACGAATATAAAGTACGTGTTTATACAATATTTTTTGAATTCATATTTGGAACATTACGTTATGAGTGTAGATAAAAATATTTTAAGTTCGTCAAGTGCGGACTTACAAAACTTGTATGAATATATTTTCAGATGCCAACGTCTATCTGTCGATATCCGTCAGTGATGAACAACACCAAGTGAACATAGTATCGGCGCAGCTTTTAGACATGGATGGAAATCCAATTCTAACAAACCTGACTTTAACAGAGATCTCTAAAAATTTTTACGTCACGGATCCGTTTGTTGCTCCATCGCAAAGGTTCAAAGTGGCCGTAAGTACATTTTTGTTTTTTTTTAAATAGTACATTTTTTGTTATTAGTAATGTAAGCTTGGCAATTATTCCACTAACGTATAGAATAACATGTCTTATGTGTCCTACAAGTTTAAAAGAGAAGTTAGAAAAAATATTATCTATTTGAGTACCACCGCGGGTAGAGGCAAGCGTTTGTAATAAAGATTTATAACCAGCATCACTTAATAATTTGAATACTGCAGTATTTCCGTTACGAAGATAGTCTTCGTTAAAATCTCCAAATATTTACAAACCGAAAACAATTTTTTTAGTATGAGTATTTTCAAACAACCTACACAACTACCAAAAAATAAATCAAATTATTCAATGATAGCAACAAACAACCAACGTAAATAAGCTGCAATAAATAATCTATATGAAGGATACCCCGATACGCGCGCGCGTTAGAGCCACGGGGAATGTTATGGTTCGTTTCTAGATCCTCGTGCTCACGCTCCTTGTATTATTTCTCTTTCGGAATTTGAAAAATTTCGTACCTCACCTGTAATCTAAGGTATTCACTATTTATTTCTCGGAGCCAAGTACATTTTATAAGTTTGTCGACTATTACTCGTAAACTTGTAAAGCCTGTTATGATTTTATTTTTGTATATTTTTATATGATCCATAAGCATATATTTACTCTGATTTACACAGCTCACAACGTTATTTAAGTAATTTTTCAATGTAATTTATGTATAATTTGTAAACAAAAAAATACTGTTCCAAGTACATTTTATAAGTTGGTCGACTATTACTCGTAAACTTGTAAAGCCTACTTATCTGTGATAGTTTTTCTTTTAATTTCGTTATATTTACTACTGCCGTGAATTTTTTCAACCATTTCGCTGGGAAGGGGGCGGGGGGGGGGGGACCCTTGTCTCTAACAAACATTTTGAAATTTAAGCTTAATTTTACGCAAACGGATATCTGAATCGAAAAATGGTTGTAGTAAACTCGTAATATTTTTGAATGGCCTATCCAACGATACCCCACACCATGGGGTAGGCAAGAAGAAAAAAAATCATCCCCACTTTACGTTTTAGAGTACTTAGAGTCTCTGAGCTTAGCTGCGGACGGAGAGACGAACAGAGCGAGACTATAAGGGTTCCTTATTGACTTCGGAACCTTAAAAAACAAGCTCCTCTATTATTAAATATATGAATTTAAAATAGAATCATATACTAAAATATATGTATATATATATAAAACAGAACCATAGAGAATAATTTTTAGTAAGGAGCATAGAATAACGGTGCTTTTTAGTCTATTTTTCGGCACAACTCAGCGACCGCGATCGCGGTTCCGGCGCATGAGTGGAGTAAGATTAAATTGTGTTAAAATCACTTGCTAATTAAGCTAGATTCAGAATAAAAAAACAACATTGTAATTGCACCACCGAGCAATTCCTGTATTTGATTATGTGTATATAACCTAATATCAATTGTTTTAGATAAATGGGATAGTAGTAGCCACTGGAAAACCTATAAGCAGGACTGCTAAAATCCCTGTCACACCACCACCACCAAAAAGTAAGTTCAGATTTATTACACCTAGGAAACTGAATTAATCGCATCGTATAAGCTGCTTTGTATAAGATTTTCTATCACGCACCAAACGCTATCTGGAAGATGATACCGCCCACATGAAGTTTCCAGAGTTATGATCCTGTAAACGGTTGCACATTGGGGAATCTCTTGATCTATTGTAAGGCAGATTAATTGTAAAGGTGTAAATTGTGAAGTAACTAATTATATTATTTGCTAGATTGAGTCAAACTACTAATGATTCGTTCCTTTTTACTTATAGCCGCGCCCAAGGTACGAGGAGTAACGGTCTTGAAAGTCAAAAAGGGTAAAACTGCTCTCTTAGAATGCAAGTAAGTAGCCATCATTGATTAAACGAGTTAAGTACCTACTAACACGGATATTACGTGCAACGTGAACAGTAGATACTAGGTACCCCTCAGTTTGAATGAAGATTTACATCAAACAATCAAAATCTTCATCCACTTAGGAGCATTGATGTGTGAAGGCAGACACGCTGATACCTACACAAATACACACGTCATTTTTAAGGCGTTTGTAAATGATCTTCTTAGGAAAGTGGTTTGCAGTTTGTGGAGGGAGGGTTAGCAAATAAGTAATTAAGTAGTTTTATAAGATATGGGTCATGAGATATAAGATAAGATGCCTTAATTAACTTTTCATTGGATAATTTATATTAGTGTAGGGTTTTTTTATAAATTCTTTAAGTGAAAATTAAGTTTCCGCACTATTTAACTTTATTTTTTATACCGTTTGTTCGGTTCCCACAGAAAAACCGTGAAAACGATTTTGTCGGGCATAGTTCTTAAGTGAAGATTTTATAAAATTGTACTTGTACTTGTGGTTTTATAAATAAATAATAATAAACTTATAAAGCCCCCCTTTTTCCGTGACGTGACGGTGAAAGTGGTCTCGAGTCATAATCTAAGCTGTATGTGGTGTAGCAATAAAATTATTTGGACCAGTAATCGCATGGGTAATTTTTTCACTTAGTGTGATTTCAAGTTGATAACAGATTTCTACTGTGGTTTTGGGTTTAGTTTATTTTTAATTTTAATACATTGTTGCAGAGTTGTTAGAGGCTTCCCAGCACCTAAAATAACATGGCTTTTTGGAGACAAATCAGGTTCAAAGTTCACATCTATAGATTCTGAGAGTGTGCTACTTATAACGAACGTGGAAGACAAAGATGATGGGATATACAAGTGTGTAGCGGAGAACGTTAAAGGCAAAGATGAGCATGTCATAACATTACATATTCTAGGTAAATTCAACAAAGAGTTATGTACTACACTCAGCGGCACTAAAAGTGGCCCAAGCCCAAAATGCAATTTATAGACAAACGAAACTTGTGCTACCTATTTGATTTTTAATGAGAATAGTTACAAGTTCAAAGCGTGAAAGTGATAATAAAATCTATCACACATTTAAGGGGAACTGTTCTAATAACTGTTGCATAAATTCATATGATATTCAATTTAAAATATAACCTAATGTGAAATTATTCACTTTAGCTCATTGGTACCATCTTCATTAAAAATCACATAAGTAAGTAAAGTCGGTAATAAAATAGGTATATTTTATCATATTTTTTTATTTAGAGCTGCTACATTTAATGCCGGTGAGTGTATTATTCTAATAGAGAGGTTTAATAAACAAATCATTATTTTTCTTTTTATTTACAGATCAGCCTAAAATCGTTTCAATTAATTCTACTGTCTATAAAAGCAGCGACGGGGATGTTTTTCTGAGGATTCCTTGCGTAGCAACTGGTTTGCCCAAACCAAAGATCACTTGGAAGTTTAGCGGCGACGTCATTCATCCAAGTAAGATACTAAAACTAACATCTACTTAAACCTTCTCAGCCAAATCCTTGATTTTTTTTTTAAAAAAAACCACAACAGTAGTAGGTAGCTGAATACGCAAAATACGCCCTGCAGCCTATCATCAAACATAGACATTATTTAAATATAATTATTGTCTTCTAATTCAAACGTCCTTTTACGTTTCAGGCGCGAAGCATTCTATAGAAGACGGTACACTCATAATAAGAGATCCGAAGATGAGCGACATTAACTCGTACACGTGCGAGGCGCAGAACGAAGTCGGCGTAGTCAGCGCGACGATGACAACTTACAGTCTTGAGTAAAAATATTATTCTTCCGACCGAATTTAGGCCATGGCGGTCCATCTCAGCGGAGATAAGCCATTGATGCGGGCGATATTTTTTCCTTTAATCAATTTGTATTTTAATGAACGTATATTGAATTTGCTGACGATTGGTGAGATAATGTATTTTAATGATTTGTCATTTTTATGTTTTTATTTATATTACGTATTTTAACTAACTGTACCTATAATTTAAAAATTGGGACTTGGTCGCCGTCGCCTTAATAAAGAAATTTTGTTATTATAATTTCGTTTTCACTTAATATTAACTCAACATTTTATTTATTCTTTTCGGTTTGGGGGAGAGATGGGGGTTTGCCGTAATCGCCACGCTTGGCAGGCGGCAGCGATCGCAATTTCTTGTCAAAGTGCATAGAGTACGCTGCTGCCTATTCACTGGTATATCTTTAGTCGCCTCCTCACTTACACTCACATGTCCTATCTCACAAATAAACACCACATTATAATGGCGATCCCGCATAGTTCTTTAGGTCTTGAAGCGTTTTTTCAATAGTTCCGTTGATTTTACGATCAAAATTGCATTTTGAAAAAATAAGATGCTATCTTCGCAATACATATCATAGCATCATATCGAATTTCTCAAAATTGACCTTGTTGGAGTTGGAAGCAAAAGAGTTCTGCATCCTAAACCTATTCTGTTGATAGTTCCATCCGTTGAGAGTAATTAAAATCACAAAAAAAATATTAACGAAATATAGTATCTACAAACCACTGTTGAAGATTTAGGTGAGTAAAAATCCAGAAAATTTTCAGTGTTCAATATAAACTGAAATTATGGAATCAAAGGAAAAAAATAAACAATTGTACATTGCAGGAAAAAAACAATAGGTTTAGGTAACAACCGCTGTAGTTCGTGCATTTTTTTTAAATATATACCCAACAAGATACTTTTAGATATATCACAATGTAAAATTAAACTGAAAGCGATAAAGATACAAGTAGCTGATGAACAAGAGAAGAAAGCATTGGTGTTTGAAGAAACACAAAGTTCAGGCATTTAATTGACCGACATTTTCATTGGATTATAAATATTATTTTCCTTATGATAAACTTAGCTTCAACTGTCTATAGCTATTAAAGTCAATCCTGAAAGTCGATTTTGACCCATTCAACCCATTGGGTGCCTAAAACGTGTGATTCACGCGAGACTCAATAGTTTTCAATTATTCGGTGAATACGGCTTACAACCGGTGAATTGCCACAGCATTGATACAACCTTTATAGGTGAACGTAAGTAACTCTGTATCAGGTTCAGGTCTATGACACGTCCACAAATCAGGAGGTTATGGGTTCATCAGAAAAGAATATGCCTCAACAAGGTCATTGGTTTTTCAATAATTCTAGCAAATGCTATATAATTCCTAATGTGCGCTTACAAGTGCGTCTTGCTTTTAAAGGTTACTCGCTCATCACGAAATATCAAATACCGCTTGACGTATAAAGATGCAATTTGGCAGGGAGATGCCGAAGATGAACGAAGAGCGCGCGAAGTGCTAGTTATAAATATGTTAGTTATAAATTTATTGTTGTGTAGGCACTGCAAAAGATTCTAGATGGACACAATCTGAAATACTAGATGCCGAAACAGTAATGACTTCGGTAAAAACGCAGCAATTGCATGTAAAGTCACAGGTTACCGAGCACCCAATATACTTTGGGAAGATGACATCGGAGTAAACTTGTCTTCAGAGGTATATGGTATTTTTTTTTCTTTTAGTGTCAATGATCTAACCCATCAACATAACGGGTGTAAAAACACCCGTTTGACAAGTTAAAAGTTATTTGCTCTTCCTGTTATTGTGATAATTCTTTATTAAGCAGGTACTTCATTTCACTGTACTGTTGCATTTATGTTTGCGTTACTTATGAACACTACAGTTAACAGCGATTTATCACGCCAAAAACAAAAGTAGCATATTTATTACAATGTAGAAATTGCTAAGACTATTATTGAAATTGTCGCACCTAATTTAGCTATTATCTTTAATAATTGTTTTGACTGTGGGGAGTTTCCTGACCTAATGAAAAATAGTAAAATAATACCTTTGTTTAAATCAGGTAGTACATCAGACCCTACAAATTATATACCTATTTCAGTACTACCTACGTTTAGTAAAATATTCGAGAAATTAATTTTAGAGCAATTGAGATTTTTAATAAACATAAATTATTACATAGCAAACAGTTCGGTTTTACAAGGGGTCGTTCAACTACTGATGTGTGAAGTGTTGAGCTTTTAGGACATATTTATAATGCATGGGAAGATAAGTGCGATGCCTTGGGAATCTTTTGTGATTTGCCCGAAGCATTAGATTGTGTTCTTCATGAAACATTAATCAGAAAACGCCGCCACTACGGGATCCGGAACAGCGCTCTGGACTTTCTTACTTCATATTTGAGTAATAGGATTCAGATTTCAGAGCGTTGATGTTGATGGCAAAAGATCTCCTGGATCTATAGTAACAATGGGAGTCCCGCAGAGCTCAATTCTTGGTCCTTTCTTGTTTTTTATTTATATTAATGACTTGCCTTACCTCACAAAGAATAACCATGACATAGTGTTGTTTGCATATGATACTTCACTTTCGTTTAATCTTAAACGTCAGCAGCTGGTTACTGACGATGTAAATAGCTCGATATCAAAAGTAGTTCACTGGTTCAATGTTAACAATTTACTTCTTAATGAAAAAACAAAATCAAATGCATTAAGTTTACCCTACCTCACGTTAGGCAGGTGCAAACTGATGGTTGATAAAGGGCGTAGAATTGAATCCTGAAAATAGCACAGTATTCTTAGGCTTCACTTTGGATGCTATGCTTCAGTGGGGTCCCACATATAGATAAATTGTCAAAGAAGCTAAGCTCCGCTGCATAAGCTGTTA
Organism: Orthosia cruda; assembly: GCA_964057195.1. Classification (NCBI taxonomy): domain Eukaryota; kingdom Metazoa; phylum Arthropoda; class Insecta; order Lepidoptera; family Noctuidae; genus Orthosia; species Orthosia cruda. Next base: position 31,241,444 of record OZ059834.1, on the reverse strand, counting down.
GAAACATTCGTAATTTAACTGACGTAGAGACAGCCCGTTTAATGTACTTTAGTTATTTTCATAGTGTAATGTCGTACGGTATTCTGTTGTGGGGAAATGCCGCCGACATCCTGGCTATCTTTGTTTTGCAGAAAAGAGCTTTTCGACCAATTTATAAATAAAGCCCGAGACACTTTCTCAGAGAGAAATTTAAGGAGATTAATGTTATAACTGTGCCATCTCAGTATATTTATGAAAATCTTATATATGCCCATAAAAATATAAAATTGTTTAAAAAATACAGTGATATCCATAACATAAATACTAGGAAAAAACATAAATTTGTAGTACCCACAACAAGGCTCAAGAAAATAGGTGGCTCGTTTAGATGTCAATGTGTACGCTTTTATAATAAGCTTCCAAGCCACGTACAAGATCTAAGTTTTAATAAATTCAAATCATTCATTAAACGTAAAAGAAAGAAAGCGTTTTATAAAGATTACGTTGAGGATAAAAAGTTATTTTTTTGGTTTTCTTGCAATGACAAGAATATTTTCTTTTTAAAGTATTATATTATTTATTTTAATTATTGTGAATGTGAAAACTATGTGGATGATTCTTTTGTTTTTAATTTATCTTAGTTTTAATCATGGTCTGGCAGTTTGAGTAGTTTATGCAGCCTACCCGAATGTCCTTTCTTTGGTATTGTTCGTCAAATCGTTGAGCTCCTTAAATTCTGAATTGAGCTGCTCGTTTATTGACAAATGCGTGCACTGGACAAGTCCACTCAATCTGGCTAGTTCTTTCCTCAAAAGACCATTTCAGACATCAGTCTACATGGTCTTCACATAATCTAACCAATACTTTGTCTGGACTTTGAAAGATACGGTGATCTCTGAGTTTGTTTCGCCTTTCTTCTCAGAGTAGTCAGATAGGAAACGCCGACCTCATCTAGTTTAAAAAAATATGATCGACATGTAAAAGTGTTTGTACAAACCAAGTTACAGAAATACAAATCATTTATCAATGTAGGATAAAGTTTCTCGAGTGTGCAATAATATTATGTATGTTTTTTATACACTCCGTAGAGGAGCTATTGATACCGTGCATGTGAAGGGATTTGAGACTACTTTACATTTCCTGATTGCAAGCCAACACGGAAAGCACGGTTTTAACATACTATAAACATACAATGTTAGACCTTTCTCCTTTGGCTTCTTTGATAACGAATAGAAACCTTTAATATAACTTAGCTACATAATTTAATATAACGACTTCCACGATTATTTCGCGAGGATCAGTTTATACTAGTAGTAAAGTTTGCCTTCAGTAAGTGGCTCACCTTTTAGTCATGCCGTTCAAAGCTAAAAGTTTAACCCATACACCAAAGTCATGCTTACCATACAACTAAGTTACTTTTCACTAATACATAATTATTAGTGAAACGTAACTTTGTGAGTTTATGGGTAGGTATACCTGTTGACATATTATATTTTGGTTCCCGATTGTGTTATTAGAAATACCGTCACTTTATATAAGTTACTTTAGCATAGAAAATGTTACGGTAAATTCTACAATATCACGTTAAACGCTGATTCAAATTTAGTTGTTGTTCCGTTTGGGCCGTGGGGCTCACCGGTGAACAACAGCTATGTTACCCGTTCAGGCCGTGGGGCTCACTGGTGACCGCGCGACGGGCTCGTGTTTTATCTGAATTTTCTCACTGGAGGACACAGTGCCGGTACAAAACTATATTGAGCGTGCGCGGTGCGGCCCTGCAGAACAGTTTACACATACTAACTCTCTCTTATTATAAATAGTAAGGTTATTTTTGTTTAGATAAACAAGGTGTGATTTTAAAATAAAAGACAGTTTACAAAATATATGTTTTATTAGAAAATATTTAAAAATAGTTTTATTTAATGTTAGGCTATCACTTTTTTTTGGACTTACTAAAACAAACTAAACGAACTTCGAAAAATAGACTTAAAATAATTAAAAAAATTACAACTTTGTCATGAATATTTGGCGCATAAATGAAACCTGTCTTGACACCAAATTAATAAATAAACACATTTCCTTTCTTTGCGTCGCATAGTCGGGTAAAAAAAATATCAATGATGAAGCACATTGAAGCAAGATACGTAAAGAAAAGGCTACTCCGGGCATTGTGGACAAAACATTCTCACCTTTTTAGTCTTGTTTTAGCCAACTTCTGCCATAAGTAGCTACGTTAATTTTGTAGCAATTCACACATGTTCGCCTGCTTGTTCTGGCTTGCCCTTCTTTTTGTTGCAGTTTGTGTGCCATTCTTCTAATCTTACAACTGGAACATCTTATTGGCTACAAAACGACTTCAGTAATTCCAGCCGGAAGTCTGCCATTTGTATTTTCTTGCCATTGACGCTTTGATATAAGACCAGTGCATTGACCAGTGCTGTGTTTAGGAGAAGGTTGATCGCAAACTTCATGTGTTGAGTAAGCAGCCATCTAAACGGACAGATCCACAGCTCCTTTAGCTCCGTTATAGTCAATTACTATTTTCAGTTTAGAAATAACTTTGTTGGGTTTTCGGACATTTCGGAATCGCTCTGAGTGTTTTGTAGACAGCAAAAGGACGTCTCTTTTATCCTTCCACTTCATTACAGTTATGCCCTCAGCTTTTTTTTGCCACGAATTGGCCTCGCTTCAGTTTAGCATTTAATACATCCTTTGGCAGATGCTTCCGGTTTTTCCGAATCGTGCCTACGAAATGAGTCTCTACATCCAGAAGTTTTTTTGGCAAACTGGTGTACCAATGGTCGGTCACTAGTGTATGTCCCTCATTCAACGGTGTAGTATTGATTTCATCGTTATTCTTTCGGGTATACATTTATTTTGTATGTATATCCAGGAACGGTACAACTTGAACTCATTTATACCATACTAGCTGACCCCCGGGGCTTCGCTCCCGTCAGTTGGCTACCTACCTGCCTGCCCTGCCTGCCCTGCAACCAAAAAAAAAATAGATAAATACAATCATTGATGCGGATTATATATCATGCTAAAATTTCAGCTCGATCGGTGCAGAACTTTTTGAGTTTTTGAAGCGTACACAAACCAACATAACATTTATATATATATATAGATAGATTTATGCCTTTTTGTTTATTGTATTCTCGAAAAATAATTCGTCCGCGAAAAGGCACCACGCTTTCATCTATGCAGATCTCTTCGGAAGGTGTGTAGTTTTTTTGGAAGTTCCTGTTCACAACTACAAGCAATTTCTCAATCCTGTGTAATCTATTAGATTTATTTTCTTCGTCTTGCTGCGAAAAATTACAACTGCTTGCAGCATTTGCAACAACAGCTCAAATCGGTTTCGACTCATTGTTTTTCGAGAAAAAATCTGTCCAAGAACAGGATCTATTGATCAGTAGTCAAAGTCAAAGTCGAATATATTTATTAAACTAGGCCAATAAGCGGCACTTTTGAACGTCAAACACAAATTAAAATTTACAAGTAATAAAAGTTAATTCTACCGTGCATTCGGAAAAGTAGTTTGCTATGGAGAAGAATGCACAACAAACTCCATACTTACTCTTTTAAAAAAAAATGGTGTTTTACAATATTTAGATAAGTATATACATTAATAAATTCTGATATGTGAGGACCATGCACCCAGAATAACACTACACACTTTAATACGTACAGGTCTAAAGTATTAAAAGCATTAACAGGTAAAATCATTAATTTCATAAATAGGAACATGTTGGTCACATACAAATATTGCAAACATAGGTAAAATACCTAATTCAACAACAACGGAACATTATGTGAGTCAATTTTCAAATTTGATTTTGTCTACACTAAATATTGCCCTATGGAGCAGGACCAGCATGTTTCCAAGCATTCTTATCTTGAATATAATCATCCAATTTGTAATATGCTTGTTTACAAAGTGTGGTTTTAACTAAATTTTTGTAGTAGTCGCCTATTTTGGGTAATTTTACGATCCCCATGAAAATAATCAATCCGAAATATCATTTCCTGGCGAATCCGCGCAGATTTAGATACTGCGTCAGACCCTATGACTTTTCTGATAGGAAAGCTATTGGTATAATCGGCCACCATTTCAAATACTTCGTCTGGTACTAAAAGATGGAAAAATCTGCCGGGGTCTTCACGATCATTTCTGTTACAAGTCGTGAGTCTAATCCTGGGAATTCAGTGTACGGGATAAGCCGACGCTGATTACCTTTTGATTGGTGCCACAAGGTAGATGATGCAGGAAGCGACGCGGTGTGACCAGAAGTACTTGGCACGGCATTTTCAAGTTCAATGTCACTCGTGTCACTAATGGACAGAACTCGTCGACGACGTTTTCGTAAAGGTAAATCATACTCTTCCCCAGACTCCGAACTTAGCTGAAAGCTACTATTGAGCAAGGAAATTTCAATATTTTACTATGCGCGTGACCTTGCGTGTGATTAATAACTCTAATGATGCCACTGCACTGGTAAGGGTCAAGTATGCGCATCCCTTTCGGGAATCCCGGAAGAGATGCGCAAACTTGGTGTGCGGGTGTGGCCGGCGCCGCAACCCCCGCCCGCGGCCCCGCGTGAACTATATGGAGTGTTCCGACGGCGTGCGCCGCGGGGGTCACTGGTGAGCGACAGCAATTATTTTGTTACTTTATTGGATAGTAATAAGAATAATTATTTAGTGTGGGGTTTATGACTATTTTGAACCGTATGAGCCAATAAAATATAATGTGTAAAATTTGTCGAAATCGCGAATCGGCGTCAGCCCATATAGAAAATATAGTGGTGGGCACCGGTGACCACCACGGCGTTTAATGTGATATATGTATAATGTGAAGACTCTCACAGTTTGAATCTGTATGTTTACAGACCATATACATATACTTTATTCAAATCAAATCAAATCAAATCAAATTTATTTATTTGCCAACATAGGTAGGGGTAAAGATGTTATACAAGTTTTATTTTTATGTTCTCTATGCTCTGCCGTCATAAGGGCATGCAAAATCTTACACATAAATTACAACCTAGTATCAAAATACAATAAATATTTAATATCAAGCCAAATAACAGTAAATATTACAAAATCATTAAACCATTTAATTTTTAATGTCAAGGAGTATCCAATAGTCAAAATTTAATAAATGTCAGAGTAGATAATGAAATTAATGTCGATAAAATAAATAAAAGTCCTATATACCTAAATAATAATTGAGACCAGAGTACCTACGTATGTCATCAATAATATCGTAAATATTATCTGCCATAAGGATTCCCGTTTAAATACTCCTTCACACTGTAATATGCCTTATCAGTTAGAAATTCCTTTAGCTTCCGCTTAAATATGTGCAAGTTGTCAATATCTGTAATACAACATGGCAATTTATTAAAAATCTTGGATGTCATACAATAAACACTGGAGCCCATTAAATAAGTTCTGCATGGTGCAATCTGAATTTTATTTTTATATCTACAACTTCGGAATTTTTCATACATATGCATATTACTTTTGACAAAGACTGATATCTCATAAATGAAGAGACTAGGTAAAGTTAGAATCCTAAGTTTTCTAAAATATGGTTCACAGCTATCTGTGTTCTTAAGTCTACAAATTGAACGTATGCATTTCTTTTGGGCTTTAAAAACAGACTCCCACTCTGTCGAGTTCCCCCAGAAAATTAAACCATATCTCAGCGTGGATACCACATATGCATGGTAGGCTGTCATTACCGTGGATATATTTACAATTTTTGTGAGCATGTATAACATATAGGAATATCTATTCAATTTTAAGCAAACAGATTCTACATGTGATTTCCAATTTAAATTACAATCCACATTCAAACCTAAGAATTTTGTTACATCAACTTCATTAATTTTTGTACCATCATAATGTATGTTTAAGTCTGTGGGTGGTTTAGTCCTGTTTCTGAACATCATTAAATTAGTTTTCTGTAAATTAATTAGAAGGTTGTTTGTCTTTAACCAATCGACAATGTGAACCAATGTGGTGTTAATGTCATTTTCCAATGAAGCATAATCTTTGTTACAAAATATGGCTGTACTATCATCTGCAAAAAGAATCATCGGAAAGTCCACAGTTTTCGGCAAATCATTAATGTAAATTAAGAACAATAGGGGCCCGAGGACACTGCCCTGTGGCACGCCATATATCACTTCTACGTAGTCTGAAGCAATTTTTGAGCGATTGTATGATTCTATGGATGTCAATTTCTTGTTTTTTTATAGAGCAGAATTTCGTTACTAACGTGGCTTGTTTCCTATTACTTAAATATGACATAATTAGATCTAAGGCGCTGCCACGTATGCCATAGGCATAAAGCTTGTTTTTTAGTATTTTATGGTCCACATAGTCGAACGCTTTGGTTAAATCCATGTATAATGCACAAACTGGTAGCCCCTTATCAACACTTCTGGTCACTTTTTCAAGAAAGTTATAAATTGCTTTATTAATATTTTTGTTTTTCCTAAAACCCATCTGTTCATCGACTAAAATATTAAACTTTTCTAGGAACTGGTATAAGCTATTATAAATTATTTTTTCAAGAACTTTGGAGTATACCGGTATTAGGGAAATTGGTCTGTAACATGACATAACGCCTTTATCACCTTTTTTAAAGAATGGCTTGACAATAGTTGTTTTTAAAATACTAGGGAAGTGACCATGCTCAATGCAGAGATTAAAAATATGACTAAGAACTGGACTTATTACAGTGCTTACGTATTTCACTATTTTAGTAGCTATGCCATCAAAGCCGGTGCTGTTTGTATTTTTGAGCGATTGTATGATTCTATGGATGTCAAACGGTGCAATTGGATTTAAAAATATTGAATTATTTTGTGTAAATGTCGGTTTATGTGGGTTGCTATTACTACTGTTATTAATTGGTTTCAAAGGCCTGACTTGGTCAATAAAATACTTGTTAAAATTGTGAGCGATATCAATGGGGTTTTTAATCATTTTCCCCTCAACATTTATTTCCGAGATGTAATTCTTTGGAATGTTCATCTTGCTCTTGTTAATGACACTCCAGCTAGCTTTAGATTTGTTATAGGCAGTGTTTATGTGATAATTATTTTGAGACTTTTGTGTTTGTTTAATGATTCTGTTAAGTCTAGACGAGTACATTTTAAATTTATTTTTGTCTTCGACAGACTTTGTTTGCCTATATTTCCACAGTAGAACTCGTTTTCGCTTAGAGCAAGATTTTAAACCTTTACTCATCCATTTTGGCCGCCTTTGAAATGACTGTTTGATTTTTATTTTGGGAAAACATAAATTATAGAGGAGACAGAAAAGTTCATGAAAATCATGAAATGCACTTTCGGCATCATTGTTTTGGTAAACTTCTACAAATTTAAGAGAACTAAGATAATTAAGAGATCAAACACCTTCAGGTAACGTTTCTCAGGAGCTGAATACTCAAAATAGGCTTTCTTTTAAACATTTTTTAGCCAAATCCATTGAAGATGTGGCAGCGGAAAAAGATATGTTAATCTTGATCATATTTCCGAAAACTTTGTTGTGGCCGAAACACGTTTACGCACAAAAACCTCGATACAATTGAATGGCAAAGTAACCTCTTACCGTGATCTTCAAAAGATTTTGCCGGTAATACTGACCAGCGTACGTTTGTACAATTAACAACAATAACGTATCATAACAGGACGCAAAACTTCAGTGTCGTAGATTTTGAAGTTTCATTCATTATTTTTAAGTAATTCATATTATTATGTTTTATAAAAAAATCTATACAAATTCCATCGTGCTTCTCTTTCCATCCAGTGCAATTCGACAGTGACCGCTTTGCGGCGTTGCTAGGTGGACGTATGTCGCTTTTTTCCGCAAAAAGCAAAAATAATATTTAATTTATTTCTCGTCAATTCAATCTGTCAAAAAAATATCAGGTATAATGCAGCCAGATCATGTAGCCTGGTGGCTTTAATTGGAACTAACGAAATCACAAGTAATATTGTCAAAGTTTGTATTATTTTTATTTTCTGGCACTACCGCTGTCACTGGCATCTATATTTTTGTTGTATTATAAACAACTCACGTCGGTTAGTTTACTTACTAAGTCCATAACTAAAAAGTATTTAAACCTCTTTATTATGTTATCTCAATTTGAATTAAAAATATTTAAAATAGGGTGGGAGGTCGAATACGATTTCAACCTTCTTCGTTGATGTAAAAACAATAGAAGGAAAAACACAGAACATGGAATGTTCGTCCCGTTGACGTTGAGGCGTGATTAATTCGAGAAAATATAGTTTTAGATAATATCAGATTCCCATATTTCGTTTACTTATTTATTTTCGTTTTTTTTTTTAAGTTAGTAAGTCGTGTTTATATTTTATTTTGTTAGTAGGTATAAGTTGTAAAGTACAAAACTAAGCCGTGTAAATGATATTATAATTCCGTGCCAAATGGGAACAAACAAAAATGTCTCAAATCAGCAAAAAAGCTTTTGTATTCTAACAGACAAAAACATATGGAAGAGGTAATGTAAGTACCTACACATTTTTTAAATAATTGTTATATTGGTAGCTAGCTTTTTTAGCCCAACGCTTTCGTTTTTAGGGTTCCGTAGCCAAAGGGACCCTTTTACTAAGACTCCACTGTCCGTCTGTCTGTCTGTCACCAGGCTGTATATATTTCTGTAGCCGCTTTAACAACAAATACTCAAAACAGAATAAATAAATATTCAAGTGGGGCTCCCATACAACGTGATTTTTTTGCCGTTTTTTGTCGATAATGGTATGGAACCCTTCGTGCGCGAGTCCGACTCGCACTTGGCCGGTTTTTTAATAGTCCAAGAATGTTTGTAATCTGGTCAGTACATCCAATGCATCCAATCTAGTCCATCCTATCATATAAAATATATATGAGTATAGATTTAGATAGATTACCCATAATACGAGTACCGTCCGGGTCCATGGAACAGACATATGAATGAATGATTTTTCTTAACAGTATAAGAAGACGTTTGGCCAATTCAGAAACAGGTGAAGCATCGGAGATTGGTTTTAACGAGTAAGTTATTATTAGATAAGTATCGCTTGAACCTGACATTATTATTGTTTCGTTTATATAACTTTCATATACATTGTTACATATTTCTTAAGAAATAATCATGGCTAAGTCCGTACCAGCCCTTACTGAAATACTTTCTACTCCGAGTACGGTTGCCTTTGCGAATCTCCACTCAAGCCAGTTAATAAATGCAAACCAGAGATGAGGAATAAGACTTTTCCAAATTATCAGGTCCGTGGGTTCGCCAAAGAAGTTTATTCCGATATGGTCCCATTTAAACTTGGTAAAGATCTGATGAAGAACTTCGGAGCTATATAAAACATAACTCTTCAATAAATGACGGCAAATCTCTCAGGATTGCTGCAACCGCATTTATGTTTATTGTGCATCACTATAGAACATGCCCACTAGGTAGGTACCACAACTAAAAGTTAAAAATAAAAACATTTTACAAAAAATACAACCACCGACATCCACATCAAAAAAAAATATTACAAATAACTTCAATTTCGGAAGTCAGTGTTCCGGTTTTCGTTTCTTCGTTTTTTTACACCGCCTTCCGAAAGTGAAGTAATTTTTTACTTTGAAGTTATTTTTCACTTTAATGTGTTTTTATTTGGAAGTCGATTGTATTTTTTAGTAAAAAAAGTCGTTTTACACCTACCACGTAAGTAGTATTCTGGCACGTTCGGGTTTTTATGTCTTGATGTTTTTGGGTCCGGCCATGTTCCAAACAATCTGAGTCGTGGTTCTCGACAGCCCGAATGATAAATAACCCCCTGGGACCACGCCTGCAAGTAGGTACTTATTGAGCTGCTCCAATTAATTTTGTTTTTTTATTATATTTTGCACCGTGAATTTTGTTATTATATTTTTTAATATATTTTTTTTGGTTTTCTTGCAATGACAAGAATATTTACTTTTTAAAGTATTATATTATTTTATTTTAATTATTGTGAATGTGAAGACTATCTGGATCATTCTTTTTTGTTTTTTTTTTTTTGTTTTAATTTAAATTTATCTTAGTTTTTAATCATGGTCCGGCAGTTTGAGCGATTAGTTTATGCGGCCTACCCGGATGTCCTTTTTTTGGTATTGTTCGTTGAATCTTTGAGCTCCTTAAATTCTGAGTTTAGCTGCTTGGTTATTGACAAATGCGTGCACTGACTGGACGGGTCCACTCAATCTGGCTGGTTCTTTCCTCAAAAGACCATTTCAGACATCAGTCTACATGGTCTTCACATGATCTAACCAATATTTTGTCTGGACTTTAAAAGTGACTGTGACCTCTGAGTTTGTTTCGGCCTTTCTTCTCAGAGTAGTCAGATAGGAAACGCCGACCTCATCTGGTTTTAAAAAATATGTTCGACATGTAAAAGTGTTTGTACAAACCAACTTACAGAAATAAAATCATTTATCATTATCAATTGTTTGTAAATAAAATGTAATGTTAATAAAATTGCTCGTATTTTTTTCGCCCTGTCTATTAATTTTTAACTCTATTTAAAAATGCAACATGTGTACAGACAGTATCACGGCTGTTGCACGCTATACACAAAAACCCAGTATATAACTTTTTCGAACAATATTTTCCAGAAGAAAGCAAAAAATATGTAAAATTGTATAAATTGAAAAGACTTTTGGAAAATAATCTTGTGTTCGGTAACTACATAAAATTATAACACTTATAGTGATAGAGTTATAATATTAAAATAACCCATACAAAAATACGCACACACATATTATCTAATAATCATAGTAAACATTTTCTCCATGTTCTTACGTAGTTTTATAAACCTTTACTAGGTTGAAAAGCTTGCCTAAATAGAGCAACTAACCATTTCAAAGCCTAGTAAGTTAGTTTTTTTTTTACGTAACTGCGGTGGAGCCCAAAAATACCTTTATTCAAAATTTGATGGGTCTACTCTGCTATAAATTTGAGTATCTGGGTATAAAACCATCATAAAGAAGTTGGTTCAAAATGTCACCTACTGTTTTCTTATTTGTGGCAGTCGCATAGAATCAGACAAAATTTTAATATTTATTCAATTTGCACGGCAAGAACTTGTATGACACTAGCCAGATTGCCTATTTTAGTGATCTTTATTTTCGTAGCAATAAGGTTGCATTCATAGGCAAAATAACAGTGAACGATATGATGTCAGATGCCAGCCGCCAGTTTGAAATAAGAACTTGCGTAGTAATGTTTATGTAAAAACTATCGGAAGAGTCCGTTTATGATGCGGGCCTCTGTGGTCGGCCTTGTGAATTTAATTTTCAAATACTTTTCGCTCCAATTTAAAGTTTTCCCCTAAGCTGTCAATGACAGTGGGCGTGGCTTAGAACCTCAGATGTCGATTGTCAACTGTTCGAACACAGCCCCTTAAGTATTTCGATGCTGGAAAGCGATTTTGTAGTATCTAAGTATCTCGAAAAATGCGAAGTCTCGTTTCGTCGGACGGTCTGATCAACGTTTTCCTATGACATTTTTTTATGGTACGACGTTGACTTTTCTAACATTTTTAACAAAACATACTTCAAAATGCTGCATAATATTTACTATAATATTTACTATTATTCAATGTTTTATACAGAACATACATACATACATTTTTTACAGCAAACATGCTATAAATACTTGTTAGGCAGTCAAGCAAGATACATGATCCTCGTTACAACTACTCGTACCATGATGCACCAATATTACTTCTTGAAATTGAAGTACCAAATCGCTGTAACTATTATGAAAATGTATGTAAGAATTACTTTAGAATGCTAACATTAGTAGCATCTGATAAATTTCATTATAAGAAACACGTGTTTCAACAAGTAAAATTTCAAAATTTAGAAAACCCCCCGACACATTTATCTTGCAAAAACATCCCTATTCAAACAGTAAAACGCCCATAACTTTTGAACGGCTGAATCTAAATTTTATTCAAACATAGCTAAGAACACTCTCGACACAGTCACCTTTCAAACAAAAAAAACTAAATCAAAATCGGTTCATCCGTTGAGGCGCTATGTGCCACAGACAGACACACAGATACACAGCAACACACCTCAAACTTATAAAACCCCTCTTTTTCCGTCGGGGGTTAAAAAATGGCATCCCCGATTCAGCCAGTTTACGAGTTATCAGTTAGTGACCCCCGCGGCTTCGCTTCTGTTAACTGGCTATCTACCTACCTACCACCTACCGATCTACCTACCTACCCTACCTACCCACCTACTTTACCTACCAGCCAATCTATTCACCTGCCCTACCAATCAACCTACTTACTCTACCTACTTACCTAACCTACCAATTTGTTAAACTATTTATATTTGAATAAATACGAATATAAGCAACTTTTGTTTCTACCAGTGATCTAATCACATTTTAGAACACAAAAGCTGCTACAGTAACTTAACTATGATAGTGAGATATATTCTATCCGAGACTTTTTTATAGTTAATAATAAGTACTTTAATCATGTAGTACAAAATTTTTATGTATCATCAATAGTTTTCTCAGCACACGCCAAATAATGAATTTTATAGGCAAAATTTTGCTACTTCGGGTTACATTATTGCAATTTTCATAAGGGTCTCTAATTTTTTTGAAAATAATTTATAGCCTATGTCTGTTACTCGGGAATAATGTAGCTTTCCATAAGTGAACGAATTATTAAAATCGGTCGAGTAGTTTCGGAGCCTATTCAGTACAAACAAACACACAAACAAACAAAAAAATCTTTCCTCTTTATAATATTGGTATAGATAGATGAATCATTGCGTTTAAAAAACAAACAATATCTATATTCCTTATTTAGGTACGGCAAGTATATAAATATGGTATATAGGTATTTGTAATGACCACACAAGCGTATTTGTTATTTAAATAAAGTCCTGTTTTTAATATTTATGTGATTACGACGTTAATTAACACCACATATAAACGAGTGCTGTATTGTCTGCCTCATTAGAGTATACTATTTATAATTTAATCATAGAGTAACGGATACTCACATAAAAATAACTCGTAAACAGAAGGCATGAACAAAAGATTTTATAAATAATTTCCTGTTACATAACGAGAGGAAAACTATGTATCACACATAAAAAAATATCGGTGCATCGTTTTTTTTTATATGTTTTTATTTTTATAAGTTAGTTGCTTATTACTCGTAGTAGTAGTTGAAGTTTTAAAGTGTCATGAGCATATTTATTTCCTACCTACCAATCTACCGAAAGAAGGAATATTGCTTTTTAAGAATGGCATAAATATATAAATGAATAATATAAGGGAAAGTTTGATATTGGCAATAATGTCAGAAAATATAAAAGCGACGTTTTTCTTAAGGCTGCTTTCTGTATTCAGAACTTGAAGTTAAGTACGTTTCAAACACAACTTATTGCCAAAGTTTGCAAGACTTACAGGCTAAAGTGGAGTTTGACAAATACACAACTTCAAATATTTAGGGTTCCGTAGTCAACAAGGAACCCATATAATTTCGCCATGTCCGTCTGTCCATCCGTCCGTCCGTAGCTTAGCTCAGAGACTCTTTGTACTAGAATGCTATAATTTAATATCCTATGGCGTGGGGTATCGTTGGATAAGCCATTCAAAAAGGCGTCTGTGAAAACGATATTTCGATTCAGGGATCCGTTTGCATAAAATTAAGCTTTATTTTTTTTGTGAGAGTCATGCCCCCCCCTCTCCACCCGCCAGGTAAATGGTTGGCTTATGAATATGCGGTGAAAAAAATTACGGCGGTAGTCCAAACTAATATTATAAATTCGAAAGTAACTCTGTCTGTCTGTCTGTCTGTCTTTCTGTCTGTCTGTCTGTCTGTCTGTCTTTGCTTCACGCCTAAACTACTGAACCGGTTTGAGTGAAATTTGGTAAAGACATAGTTTGGAACTTGAGAATGGACATAGGATAGTTTTTATTACAAAAAATAAAATATAAAATAAAATTTATTCCGGACATACAGCGCCATCTATTGGTCAAGAGTCGGCATCAATTCAGTACTGAAAATTTATCGGAAAAATGTAAATAAATAGTAAAAAGGTATGAAAATATAACATAATACAACTTTTAGTACAAATAAATAAATAGTAAAAAGGTATGAAAAAATTATATCAATATAATAAAACTTTTAGTACAAAGAAAATGCCCGAACGGAGTATAGATAAATAATCCGAGTTGTCACTATGCTCGATAGACGGCGTTGGGATCGAAATAAATCGCGCTATGGTTTCGTTACACGCATTTGGTTGGGTATCGGCCGAGCGCTTCGGTACTGTCGTGGAATTGTGGATTGATCGTTTCGTAAATTTAAAATTGGTTCCGTTGTATTAGTAGATTAAAAGGTTTATTTGTTGGGTTGTCTGGTGGTTGTTTTCAATTTTTTTGTTTTGTTTTTTTTTTATTGAAGAGATTCCGCGAGATCGGGAACTATGTGGGTAAAACCAAAAATCTGCCGGAAGTCACTATTCCACGCGAACGAAGTCGCGGGCAAAAGCTAGTATACCTATATATCGAAAAGAAATGGTGATTCACACGTATACATACACACGTATTCATCACGCTTATGTCTCGGTTAGATAGAGCAGCTATACCTATAATATTATCTACTTAGGTATTCCCAGATAAGTTGTTTGGTAATTTAACTGTCTTCTTATCTGTGAACTGACAGAGATAAACCAATAAATAATAAAACAGTTAAAATTATTTTAAAACGTTATGCGCTATTTTTACGTGATACTAACCGTTCTTTACTTACTATAGCAGTACAGACGATAGAATATAGCAGTGAGGGCACGCTATACTGTGAAGTGTCAGCATACCCCGCGGCGTTTAGAAAGTGGTACCATATCGACACTGTAGTGGCCATGTCTGATGGCCTACAGGTAGACTCAGAGACGAAACATCACTGTCAGCAACATCGGCGAATATAAGTGTGAATGGACGAGAAGCCAATATTAAGAATTACAGCGCTCTTGTCACAATTTCAGGAATAGGTAAAATACTTGCCGAAGCATTTTTTTTAATAATGGCCTAACCAAAATTAAGAAACGGATCCTTAGCAACGTACCTAAAAGAAAATAATTAATACAGGAGTTAACTTATCCCTACATTTATTATATCGTATTTGCAGAGGCACCTCAAGTAGGAATAAAAAAACAAATTATCTTTGAAATTGGGAGACTGGAGTTATGTCGAATGCAGATAAAACTCATGTTTAATTATTTTATAATTAATGTACACACAGTAAATACATAAAGACAACACATTAATACAATAGAGTACAAATGAACTGCTTATTTCTAAAGAAATTTTAACCAGCAGACCCGCGAAAAGGAAAAATGAAAAATAAATGTAGACAACAGTGTGTGAGAACAGGAAGAGAAGAAAAGTGAACGACTTAAACTAAGATATAAAACCTACACAATAATGTAATGGTGCATATATACTTACATAAATACATATTTTAAAATGTACAGATTCTTAATATTTATACATATGATTATAAAGATCAGATTTGAGAGGAAAGATTATGCTCTTTTAAACGTGTTTTAAATAGTGAGATATTCTTTAAATCTCGGATGCTAGGCGAAAGTGAGTTACACAATCTTACAGCATGGACAGAGAAGGAATAGGAATTATAGCTGATTTTATGTGGTTGGGATTTAAGGATAGATCTGTGATAAGATCTGCACAGTGCATCTTTAGGGCGAGCGTAAGAGAATCGCTCACGCAGATAGGAAGGATAGGACGGGTTATGTAAGATGTTAAAGAGGAGACATAAAATCCGAGTGTTCCTGCGAAGACGGATTGGGAGCCACTTGAGGTTGGAATGAAATGTTTACATGCTTATTCTATTTTGTTTTTTTTTTCGTCACTTTTAGGTATTGTTAATCTAATCCATGATTCAACCTATAATTATAGACATACCTACGTTTGTTTTATTTTCAGGATAATTAAAGGAAAACCAGCACCAACCATAACATGGACGTTTAAATCTGAGAATGACGAGTTTGGTTTTTTGCCCGATGCCGTGGTGGTAGACGGTGATAAACTAAAGATAGAATCAGCACGGCGTGAAAACAAGGGGTTCCATAGATGTGATGCCGCTAACAAAGAGGGCATCATTCTGTTGATATCAATGTCCAACTGCAATGTAGATACTTATTTAATTTAATTTTGTGGCGTGCCTGGTAGTTTCATATTCATGTTTAGAGGTAGAAATGAAAATTCTGTTGATTGCTTTTAAAATACCGGAACTGTGCAGCGGTCGATAGTACCGCGTGTATTGGACATTATAGGTACCTTACTATTGACTTGTTCATTTTGTACCACAACTAAAAAACAACGAACACAAAAAGAGTAACACCGACTTCCGAAATTGAAGTTATTTTTCTTTTAGTAGTGTTTTTATTAATTGGAAGTTGGTTGTATTTTTCTTCATGAAAACAACAAGGTGAGTCTTGCATTTAGAAGATTTTGTAAGGTGGGTCGCGGTCCAGTCAACTTTGGGAACCACTGGTGGTTCGTTTAATAAGTGTAATTATAAATACCTCGACAGATAACCATTAAAATGTAAGTTACGAGGGTGACTTTGATTAGCACTAAACGGTGACTGCCTTCAACATCGGCTACGGTTTAGTGTTTTAATCGATTTTACTCTTCACTTATCAATTTCTACAGATTCAAAGATTTGTGCAAGGATTCAGGCAACTACCACTGCATTGCAGAGAATAATATTGGTACGGCGGAGAAAACCATTACAGTCAATGTCTTAGGTGAGTTCATTTTCGAAAAAAACTCAACGATAAAAAGTACCCTATCGTTAATTTTTATTCGGTTTTGAATCAAATGGCAGTCATAGCGATCTACATCACCGTGACTATTGACACATAGTCTCAACATAAAATTAAGCATGTGTCTTCACCGTTTGATCAACAGTTTGTTATCAAAGTAGCTGGAGAACGGTTCAAATTACGTAGTGAATATCTAAATGACGGCTTCAACATGTTCTCTATATTCATTTTGCAGTTGCACATTACATAGAAGCTCCAAAACTTAAGACTGTGGTCGCGACGACTGGCGACAATGTTGTGTTGACTTATAACGTGCTGTTTGGCAACCCTGTACCATCTACGAAATGGCCGTTTATAGCTCCCGACTCGACCACTAAGGTTTTGAACAGAAATTTGTACGCCATATTTCTGATTGTGAATCTGTTACTTACCTTTATGAAGATAATACCTATGAGTTTCTAATAATTTATGTTTTTAGGAGTAATTCTTCGAGTAAGCTGCTTTTGAATAATGTAGTTTACACCAACGTCGTTCTCAACAATACAAAGACACGATCCTAGAGAACTGACAGTATCAATATTTATGTGAACATCACCATCATTATCATCATCATTTCAGCCGAAAGACGTCCACTGCTGGTCATAGGCGTCCCCCAGGCGTCACCACATTGACCGATCCCGTGCGTCTCACATCCAGCGCATTCCCGCAACCTTAACCAGGTCATCGGTCCACCCAGTGGGAGGCCATCCAACGCAACGTCTTCCGTATTGCGGTCACCATTCCAGAACTTTTCAGCCCCATCGGTTTTTAAACTCTTTTCGTTAGTAAAAAAAAAAGTAAGAAGGGGTTTGTAAGTTGGACACCGCAAGTGGTATCTGCGGGGAATCTAATAATATATAATAAGTGCCTCCAGGTAAGACGGTAGCACAGAAACTTTCTTAGAAATCAATAGAAAACAATGCATTTTTTGTTTTCTATTTCCGCAACTAATTGGGGAATTGTTCTGGTTTAACTGTTTGGTCGCACGTGTCACTTGAGCAAGTATTATCAATTTTTATATAAATCAGTTTAATATTCGTTTGACCGGTACCTATTCTTGTTGCCCGGGCTTTCCATAAATCTTTTATAGTTTGAGGAAGCATATTTTAGTTCCTATAGTTTGGTTAATATTGACCGTACCTGATTGTGGTGCATTCACTCGAATTCGATTCATATTCGTGTTTTTGAACATCATAAAAGCAGGTCCGAATAATAATTATCATAATAAATAATCACAAAAACGAGTTATAACGGGGGTTACTTTTACTTCTACGCAAGCAAAGGCAAAGTCGCGGGCAGAAGTTTTGAATAATTTTGTCTGATATTTTCCTGTAGGTTACTTGAACGAACAAGATAAGAACGAATTGAGTTAAAAATAAACAGCTCATTTGTCTAGAACAATTATGAATATACTGCAAAAACCAAGATACGTAACAAAAACAAAATATTTTTTGATAAAAACTACAAGTGTAAATTAGGCACGAATGTTTAGTATTATCACAGTGTGTACTACGCTTTAGTAGTGATCAGTGCAGTTATATTATTACGGACTACGAATAATAGCAACTAAGATCTGGTGCCCAATAGATACGCACGCGGTGTTCTTAATATTCGCGAATATTATGTTAAAGGCATCATGCAAGAATGGCAGTTTAACTTTTCCCATAGATGATACAAGCTCTATGGGTGAAGATATTAAAAACGTTAGGAAAAGTGTGAACCGAATCAAAGATATTGTTTTAAATGAAACGCCCAGTCTAATCGACAACATGGTGCTGGTAACATTTAACGACCCAGGTAATATGCTCTAATCTTATGGGCATAACTATTGTCCCCTCAGTTCCATAGGAAGATACTAGTGCCTCACATATAGACAATACCCTTGGAAGATGCGGACCAGCACACGGGAAATGTACTATGCTAAGGCCATCGTTATTTGCCTCTGGTCATAGATTTAATAATTTTGTTGGTTTCCTTTGACGGAATACTAACCGATACATCACAGACTTGACTTTGGGATATCGATCCCTTTCATTCGATTGAAGCCGCCCGCCCCTGCTTGCTTACCGGAATAGCAAGTTTTGGTCTCAATTGCTGGGTGAACTTCCAAAATGTCTGGAGTTGTTTGTTTAGCATGATGCTCCGAGCCAAAATGTTCATTTAACTTGTTCCTCATTATCTATCAGCTCCCTGTACGCCAAACCCTTATATTTCTCGTTACTCAAAACTGCATTCCGCTGCTTCCCGACGCGTTGTTACAATATTCTTTACATAAGTACAATATTATAATTAACTTATTACAGCACGAACCACTATATCAGCAATTATTACTTGATCGTGATCAGCCTTTTCATTTATTTTTAGGTGTTTACAAAAATATAGTTACTATAGATCCCAACGAATTTAAAGAAGCATTAGATGCCGTTAAGGAACACAATAAATTGAAGCGACCAAATCTCGATTGTTGGGAGCCGGCTATGAAAGGATTACTCCTGGCACTGGACAAAAGTAAAAACGACTCTTACATGTTCGTATTTACTGACGCCTCGGCTAAGAATTACATCGACAGCCAGTCTGTGATAGAAATGTGCCAAAAGAAACAGACTCAGGTAAGCTGGGCAGATAGCAAACTGCATCAGACTAATGTTTCAGTTCATGCCACCACTCACACGCTTTTTTTTCTATATATTTTAGATAGTGTTCATACTCACCGGCAAACTTTGTAGTAAGTTTAGCTATGTACCTGCGGCCATCGATTCTTACTTTGAAATAGTAGCTGCTTGCTCTGGGCTTGCATAGAGTTTAAATAAATAAGGTTGACAAGGTAAACAGTTTGTAATCATATAACTGAGAATATAAATAACAAAATATGGAAAATACGATTAAACACAATTTTATCTTAGGTGTTTGGACCGATAGAATAAATAATAAAAGGCAACAAGAACGTGATTACTATGGTGACTGTGTCTAAAAATATACCAGTAAGCACCTATCGTTTTCATGATGTGTTAAATTTAAAATAGATGGTAGGTGAAAATAGAGTGAGTTATCAATGTTTACGGTTCTTCTCGACCTGTTCCCATTATATCAGGAGAATCAGTTTCAGTGGTGTTCAAACCCACAATATTGAATACAAAAAGACCGCGTAGGGCGGGCAGGGTGCGTCGATACTTACGAGTATAATGTCCGGTCAAAGTTTCGTCTTTCTATATATAAAGCGACTGTGTGGTCTATACCTAGCTTTAGATCTAACACAAGTCGCTTTTATATTATTTTAGGATCTAGGTTACCTAGATCCTAAAATAATATAAAAGCGAAATAATATAATAACGGTTTTAATCTGCGTCAAGAAAAATGACATATATATTCTTCGAATAGGTATCTATTATTGATTTTATAAATACAGTAGCGCTATGTTTTTTTATTCCAAATTAATATAAACTAAGGTTCTAATTAATAAATTACAATCTATATACGTTTCTAAACTGTCATGGTCTCAAGAGTGGAAGGGAGGCATAGCAGATCCTCCGATATGCAGATGACACCACATTGTTTGCACCTTCGGAGCGCGAACTTGCTAAGATATTTGTGAGGATCTCTTTCCTGTGAATATTTGTGTCGTGAAAGCGAGATGGTCGGACTGTCGATCAACAAGTCCAAGACCAAAGTCATGATCATCGACAGAGCTGGACTATTAGCACGCACGAGGGAGCTTGTAGATCTAGAGTTCGTCAATGAGTTTGTGTACCTGGGCTCCATGATCAGCGATCAGGGGGTCTGCAATTGGGAAATTCGGAGACGTACACAGATGACCAAAGTTGCTATGAGCAAGATGTCGAGGATGTGGGAAGATAGGAACATCTCTAATAATAACAAGAAGAGACTCATTAGAACCCTGGTATTCTCAATTTTCCTTTACGGCTCCGAATATTGGGCAATTTGCTCGGTGGATCGAAGAAAGATTGAGGCTTTCATGGAGAGCAAAACGCTCAAATAAGTCCATTCTCGACCAGTGAAACATCAAAACCAGACTCTCCACGATCTGCTACCAAAGAGTCCTAAATTACTTTGGACACATCGCCCGGTGACATCCAGATAATCTAGAAAAACTGGTTGCTGTAGGAAAAGTGGATGGAAAAAGGCCACGTGGACGCTCACCCACTCGGTGGTCAGACCAGATCAGGGTGATTACGGGCCTCTCGGTGACCACTGCCCTGAGAAGAGCCGAAAACAGAGTGGCTTGAAAGCAGTTTATCGTCAATGACTCCGTGAAAGCTTTCCAAGACGGGCACGACCTTCAGTTATGAAGACAACGAATAAGAAGAAGAAGAAATTTCCAACAAACTTTCAACCCCCCGTTTACCCCGTTAAGGGTGGCATTTCCAAATATATTTTCTTAGTGCGCACTTACGTCACTTGAGGAATCTCTCTGCCAAATATCATCTTTATACGTGAAGTGGTTTTTGATATTTCGCGATGAGCGAGTGAGTGATCTTTCGATTTTATATATATGGATATAGATGGAATATCTTGAGCAAAGCAAGACGCACTTGTAAGTTCACATTAAGAATAATTTAGCACTACCCGCCCCGGCTTCGCATGGGTGCATTGTATTATACATATAAACCTTTCACTTGTATCACTCTATCTATTAAAAAAAACCGCGCCAAAATCCGTTGCGTAGTTTTAAAGATCTAAGCATACATAGGGACAGACAGATATCGGGAAGCGACTTTGTAGTATGTTGTGATTTGCTAGAATGATTGAAAACCAATGACCTTGTTGAGGCATATTTTTTCTGATGAACCCATAACCTCCTGATTTGTGGATGTGTTATAGACCTGAACCTGATACAGAGTATCAAACGTTTACCTATACAGATTGTATCAATGCTATGGCAATTAACCGGTTGTGAGCCGTATTTACCAAAATAACTGAAAAACTATCGAGTCTTGCGTGAATTCACGTTTTAGGCACCCAAGGGGTTAAATGGGTCAAAATCGACTTCCAGGATTGGCTTTCATAGCTATTGACAGTTGAAGCTAAGTTTAAAATAAAGAATCTCATATTTACCCAAATGCAAAAGCCTTATTAGGTTCAATGAAAATGTCGGTCATGTAAATGCCTGAACTTTGAGTTTCTTCAAACACCAATACTTTCTTCTATTGTTCGTCAGCTACTTGTATCTTTAACGCTTCCAGTTTAATTTTACATTGTGAAGTATTATAAGTATCTTGTTAAGTATAACTAATTAAAACAAAAATTGCACGAACTACTGCGATCGTTACCTAAACCTATTGATTTTTCCTGAACTGTACAATTGTTTATTTTGTTTCCTTTCATTCCATACTCACATCAAATCGTATTATTTTTTCGTCCATTTCAGTAGCTTACAATGTATTAATAACAATTTGAATAAAGAATTTGTATTTTATTTATTTAATTAAATCATAAAATATCACGAGGAAAGATGCCGACATAAACAATTATATATGCCGCAATCTTTCCTCGTGATCTTTTATGATTTTAGTATGATGAAATACCTGTGTGTGTCGGGTGTCCAATATGCTTTCAACTGTACTTAATGCACCATTTGGTGTTGATACTTCCAGTCTAGGGTTACCGCCGGAAACCACCAACAACACAATTTTGGTAAACGAGTCCACTGTAAACTAAAATTAGTCTACGTTAATACATATTATGTTTCAGCTAATGAACTTCTGATTTGGTTGGGTAACGGAATCAGATACGATATGTTTACGATGCTAGGAACAGTTATGATTTTTATAAAAAATACTCCTTCGCTCAGTGCAGTACGTTGAGTTTTTAAATACTCTTGATTCCGTGCTGTTTTAGGATTGTTTTTAATTGGTATGACAGAGAAGTGTCGGCAAAAGTTCAAAATGGACGACTGCTCCTGAGCAAGCTTTAGCGACATCATAATAAACTTGCTCGCTCACGGTAGGTGATATGATGATTGAGATGAACAGAACTCACTCAAAAAAATTAATACCTAAAGATATGCAAATATGCAGATAGTCGCCTAATTTAAATGTGAATGTTAACTAGACTTTATTGAGCTAATAAGTTGTATAGTTTTGTCACCTTGACTAAGAATAACCAATAAGCCAGTATAAGATATCGCAATTTCCCAATTCAATGAAATTATTATATATAAATTAGGTAGATATATTAATGAGATATTGTGTTGCACAATATTACTTAATTTACAATATTACTCTGATAACCTTTCACTCCACATTGATAAACTGAAGTTTTGGCATATCTTAAAAAAAGTTATGTGAATCACACGTAAAGATAAAAGTTGAACCTAGTTGAACCTGGACAGTTTAGGTTTTTCCATGAAGCATTTTGCGGACCTATTTCTGGGGTGGTGATGACTGGTACATTTTCCAACCCCGTCTCCGTCGCCCATATACCGCAATACATTGTCTTATGCAAAGGACAGTACGCTCTATTCACTAATTTGTGACTACTGATTTCGAGGAAACCTCGTTTTAGGCGACGAAATGTTTCGTTTCCATCCGCTGTTTCTGTGGTTTGTATTGTTTTTTTTAAATAACACTGTCATACTTTTAGCATGTGTGACTGTGTAAACTGATACTTCTCTATCGCTTATTTTGTTAATTAAATATTATAAAAACAATGGAAATTCGCTTTTCTGAAGAGAAGATTCTTCGAAACGATGTCTAATCTATTTCTATGTTTTATCTTCTATACCAATATTATAAAGAGGAAAGATTTTTTTTGTTTGTTTGTACCGAATAGGCTCCGAAACTACTGGACCGATTTAAAAAAATCTTTCACCTATGGAAAGCTACATTATTAAGGCTATAAATTAATATTAAATAAAATTATAGACCTTTATGAAAATTGCAATAATGTAACCCAAAGTAGCAAAATTTTGCCTATACAATTCATTATTTGCCGTACGCTTCCAAAACTATTGATGATACATAAAAATTATGTACTACATGATTAAAGTACTCCTTATTAACTACAACAAAAGTCTACTAGAGAGTATATCTCACTGTCATAGTTAAGGGGCTGAAGTCAAACAGTTGACAATCGACATCATCATCATCATACAACCTCTTCTACGCCACGCCCACTGTCATCGATAGCTTAGGGGCAAACTTTAAATTGATGCGAAAAGTATTTGAAAATAAAATACACAACCCGACCACAGAGGCTCACATCATAAATGGACTCTTCCGATGGTTAATACAAAAACATTACCGCGCAAGTTCTTATTTCAAACTGGCGGCTAGCATCTTACATAAGATCGTTCACTGTTATTTTGCCTATGAATGCAACCTTATTGCCTTAGCTTATTGCTACGAAAATAAAGATCACTAAAATAGGTAATCTGGCTAGTGTCATACGAATCTTTGCCTGCAAATTGAATAAATATTATAATTATGCCTGCTTCGATGCGACTGCCACTTATAAGAAAATACGTAGGTGACATTTTTTTTATAATGGTTTTTTAGGATTTTTTTATAAGGTAATTTAATTTATATTATTTTAATGAGTTCTACTGTACTGAAATGGACAGTGTAATGTTAACCTAGAAACTTTAAATTGAATTGAATTGAGGTTTGGTGCTTTCATTAATCAATTTAATCATTATTTAGAATAGGAAAGCCCCATCAAATTGTAAAACACCTTAAATTTGCAAATATCCAGAACTTACAATGTTCGGAATTGTCTTTTTTATACATATTTAAAATATCCAATAGATTTTAGGACATTAATATCATTTGTACAATTCGTAGGTTCATATTCCTTGTTTAGTATTCTCTTGAAATATTAAGATGTCATTAAGTTACTAATACAACATGACTTTCCATAGCCTTCTTCAAATCATAATATATTTTTGCGCAATCCTGGAATATAAAACCTAGTTTCGAGGCACTTACTGGGTTTTGATATACAGCAGCCCTCTGGGGTGAGGAGGTCACGTGGTGCCGTTTTTGAGATAACATTAGTTCTATTCTTAAAGAGGTTTAAATACTTTTTAGTTATGAACTTAGTAAATAAACTAAACGACATGTAGTGCCAGAGAATAAAAAGAATACAGAGTTTGACAATATCCTTGTGATTTCGTTAGTTATAATTAAAGCCACCAGGTTACATGATCTGGCTGCATTATACCTGATATTTATTTGACATATCGAATTGATGAGAAATAAATCGAATATGTTTTTGCATTTTGCGGAAAAAAAAACGACATTCGTCCACCAAGCAACGCCATAAAGCGGTCACTGTCGAATTGCACTGGATGGAAAGAGAAGCACTGGTTTTTTTTTTAAATATAATAATATTAAGTATAATGAATGAAACTTCAAAATATACGACACTGAAGTTTTGCGTCCTGTTATGATACGTTATTGTTGTTAATTGTACCAATGTACGCTCGTCAGTATAACCGGATTTTTTTTTTGAAGATTTCGGCATTCAATTCTATCAAAGTTTTTGTGCGTAAACGTGTTTCGGCCACAACAAAGTTTTCGAAAATACGATCAAGATTAACTTACCTTTTTTTTGCTGCCACATCTTCAATAGATTTAGCAAAAAATGTTTAAAAGAATGCCTATTTTGGGAATTTCGTCACAATAGCAGCTTTTTTGTTCTAAAATGTAATTAGATCGCTGGTAGAAACAAAAGTTGGTAACATTCGTATTTATTCAAATATAAATAGTTTAATTTTAGTAAAATTGGTAGATAGGGTAGGGTAGGGTAAGCAGGGTATGAAGGTTAGGGTAGGTAGGTATGTAGGTGTGCAGGATATGGTAGGCTAGGTAGGTTGATCGGTAGGGCAGGCGAGTAGGTTGTAGCAGGTAGATAAGTGGGTAGGTAGGTAGAGCATGAAATTTGGCAGAAAGGTTCCTCGAGGGACGAAAGTGAGCAATGAGAAAGTATTTTTGGTAATTCCACCCCTAAGAGGAAAGTTTGTATGCAAACTCTAATTACTTCGGCCAAAATTCTTGAAACTTGGCAAAAATTGTAATGAAAATAGTAAGTAAATGATAAAGGCTGCGATTATTAGCTTTTCAAAACTAGACCTAAATTATGATTTAGGGGTGTTCAAGTTTGTATGGAAAAATCTGATTTCTTTGTCAATAAACTTGAAACTTGAGATAATTTCCAACCTCAATAAACAAAAAAGGTTTTCATTATTAGTTTTTAGAAACTACCCCCAAAAGATAATTGAGGGGAAGTATTTTTTTTTCTAAAAATCTTATATCTTGGGTTAGTAAACATGAAACTTGACAAGATACCAACCTCAATAAATAATAACCGTCTTATTAATAAACGTTGACTAAGGTAAGATTAACATTATTCCAAGCATTAGGTTGGTATTGTAGAAGGCGTAGTCAGAGTTTAACAAATTAAATACTTTAACTTTTATAGTTTATATATTTTGTAAGACTTTCACAATATGCCTGCCTTCTGGGCGGCTACACTAGAATTGACAATCAAAAACATATTCTCTTATTTTCTATTCGAAATTCATTTACCTTTCAAGTAATACCAATTGCCAGTATTTATATAGGCAAGTAGGTTGCCTTCTAGTTAAGCAGAGTCCTCACATGAGCTACGCCCCTACGAATAGACGCGCAGAATCATATGAAGTGCTTCTATTCTATGTCTTGAAAGGTTACATGAATCCTACCTTACCCTAACCCGAATATTTACCTAACAGAGGAATCACATTTACAATTGAGGTACGACCCTTAAAAGGGGAAGGCTTAATCATGACAAACGAGTTATCGGACGCTCCGATATGTGCTTTTAACTTCAGCTAACGTGCACACACACACTAACAAATCTACGCCGTCATGCCTGAACCTCCTTGACCAAAACCTCTGAAAAAGGAACAAGGCGTCCTCCCAACACTAACAAGAATGACGCGTCAACTCACATCGACCCGGATGGGGTTTAATCTCAAAAATTCAAATAAGACACAATTTTTCGATCTCGTGCGTTTATCAGGCCAGAGAAGGAAAGGCTGGATCGCATCGAATTTCTAATCCTATTCATAGAGCTTGCACCAGGGTTTATTATTATAAATTCATTTATTATTTTAAACATCAGACATAAACTGGACCAATGATGTCAACTCGACATCCTTTGCAAAGGCTATGCCCCGTTAGCAAAGTCGGTTTCAGTTATGACTATTACTTTTAGAAACCCCTGGGTTATACTATTACCCTGGCTTGTGCCTATGCCTTAATCGCATAACCAAAAAATATTTCTTCGATGCGTGGCCAACGTTGCCAGCCTCTTCTTCCCCCTGCGGCTCACAACTCAACAGCACATGCAACGGAAAGAACTTATTTAATTATATATATCGATACTATTTGAGAATATCGATAGGAAAACTATCGATACATTTTTTCCTACTTTCCCATCCCTATTAATTTCAATATGTCAAATTTGATAGTTGTCATTCATATTTTTTCTTTTATTTGACAACGGGCCTCTTCCTTTATGGAACCTTACTAACCTTAACCTATTCTTAACTATTTAAACCTATCTCTTATCCTACTCTAACATTAAAAGGTTTTAATCTATTTACATGTACTATGTCCCTAAATCGCCTATTATTATTTTTTATAATTACATAATTTACATCAGATAAACTTCTAACTATTCGGTATGGGCCTTTATACAACCTACATAGTTTTATACTTCTATTTGTGGTCCGGCCTAATTAATCTGTGGCTTATACGGCGCATAGAGTAAAATTAAATTTAATTATGGTGTGAACACTGTGCTTTATTATATTGTTTATGGCATTATGTGTCAAACCAATTCTTATAATGAAAACTATACTTTACTTTTGACAAGGTTTTGACACTGTCCCTTTTTTGTATTATCTGTGTGACTACGTGTCAAACCAATTCTTATAATGACATCTATGCTTTCAAAGCATTTTTTCGCCTTAGGGGCATAAAAGACTTTTCTATTAATTTTTGACTGTTTCTGACTTAGTCCTTATGGATTTGTATTTGGACTTCGTCAGTAATTTCAAAAGCTAATCCTATTTAGTAAATAAAGACAAGGCAGAGGAATATTTAATTTCATAAAAACATATACAGATAAATAATTCAAACAATCATTCGCATTTAATTTCATTCGATGCCCAGCGCGCATCGCAAATTCCTTACCGTATTCATTTGCACGACATGAAAAGAAAACATTGGTTAATAAATCACAAAATATAAGACACAACATTAAATAAATCAGTTTGCATAATACAATATTTACAACATTTTATACCTAATCTTCTTTCTATAAAATTTCCATAATTTGCATTTTACGAGTTCAAATTGCTTTATGTATTTGCAATGCAAAAATCTTTGTACAATGTTACATCTTAGGCAAATATGATGGGAATTCTTCTTTGCAACAATCATAGTAATCTTACTTGAACCAAACATTGCTCCCCAAGAAGTTTTAATAAAAATTCTCTTGAATTTAATTCGAATAATTTTTTTATTGATCGCCTTTTTTAAGTTTATGTTGGCGCAATAAGAAATCTTACAAAAGACTCTTTTGAATTTCCTATGGATCTCTTTCGGTTTATTTCGAGCATTTTTTTTCTTAATGGCTGTCAACTTCTTTCTTTTCAAAATGACTTTTATAAAATTTTGTTTAAAGTCAGATTGAGAAATTTCAATATTATTTTCAATTTTATGGTTAAAATCAATTGGAATCATTTGCATGTTAATATCCGCGACATATTGGTGTCCCGATGGAACCACAACTAGTTGTTCCGACGAAATCTCATCATTGTTCTCTGCAAGACAAATGGAATTAGTGGAGTCAATTTGACTGGACCGACACATTACTATACCCTCGTCCACGCACTCGCTGTTGGATAGGGAGTCCAACTCCTCGTCAGCCGGGCCGTCCGCGCGCTCGCCCTGGAACGACGACGAAGACTCCACCTCCAACTGGACATCGACGGGGCCGTCATCTCCGCTGGTCTGATCACCATCGTCCTCGAACATGCAGCTCCCTCCGTCGGTGTGATCGTCATCAATTGTGTCGCCTTCTCCGTCAATGTGGTCAACGCTTTTTTCACTGCACTGTATATTGTTTTGTGTTTCTTCGTCCTTAATCACGATACTAGAAAATAAATGTGCATTAACATCCTCACACAATACATCAGGTTGTTTTTTATCTGCTTTTATTTCAGCGATTATTATGCGCTGTTCGCAATAACGACATCTGCGGTGAAATATAGAGAATTCACTCCTCAAGCGATCGCATAACACTTCAAAGTCCATGTCATATTTAAAAATCATACGATAAAAATAATATGCAGCCCCCTGCAGGAATCCTCCCAAGATCAGGCTGTAGTCGCTCTCTCTCCATTCATTTATTTCGGCCACCGACTTGAATTCGGTTAAAAATTCTTCTAGACAATACCCGTTCGTTCCCGTGTAGTAATCATTCATCATGCTAGCCTTTATGCTCAATTACACTAAATAATAAAACCACTTAGCTTTACTCCGACTCTTCCTTATATTTCCATCCGCTTAAGGGAGGGAATGAGAGGTAACAACCCTCTCTGTTAAAACTTTTTTCGCTTTATGTACGCCGATAGGGCTTCGTGCACTATATATCGCCATGCACACGCGAACTTCCGTCTTCAAACACTTTCCTCGTTTTTCACTCACTTTTACGTATACTGTACGCCGTATACACGCGTATTTATTTTTATATTTTCTTCTGGGATTCTGTACCCGGAGCATCCACCAAATGTAGAAGGCGTAGTCAGAGTTTAACAAATTAAATACTTTAACTTTTATAGTTTATATATTTTGTAAGACTTTCACAATATGCCTGCCTTCTGGGCGGCTACACTAGAATTGACAATCAAAAACATATTCTCTTATTTTCTATTCGAAATTCATTTACCTTTCAAGTAATACCAATTGCCAGTATTTATATAGGCAAGTAGGTTGCCTTCTAGTTAAGCAGAGTCCTCACAGTATTAACAAATTTCCGTATTAATAAACACGGAATAAGGAGAGATTATACTAATCTGACTCTAGTCTTGGACTAAAAGATACTCCATGGTGCTAGCTAGTTTAAGGTCGGATAAAAGTGTATCCATGGCGATTACATTTATTATTTTTGATTGACATTTTGTTCGTTGTGATTTGATGATAAAAAATGCTAGTTTAAAATAAATATATTGTATTTATATTCACAAACAATCCTTCAGTTATTGTTTATACCTACTTTTTCTAGTAAAATATCAAAATAACACAGCGTAAGACTAAACACGAAACACTATTTCTGGAATAGGCATGAAGATGTGTTTAATACTTAGGTGTTTTACTAACATTAGTATGAGGGATACACTCGTCATCAGATCTATCAAAGCACTACGAATATTAAATACTAGCTGTTGCCCGTGACTTCGTCTGCTTAGCATTAGTACTCCTGACAGCCTATTTTTACCGCCTTTCTTGAGAAATTATTAGTTCACCATACAAATTTATACCTTCCTTGCCACCTCCATAAGGATGATTTCCGGCATAAAAACTATCGTATGACCTTCCCAGGGGCTTAAACTAACTCCATTGAGGTAATTATGTAGTACATAATTATTATCTCAACGACTAAATCCATTCAAAATCGGTTCAGCGGTTTAAGCGTGAAAAGGTAACAGTAAGACAGAGTTACTTTCGCACTTAAAATATTTTATTATATGCGATTTAAGTAGAAATTGTTGACATAAATTTAAATTTGCCTCCTTTTCTTTCAATTTGTCACTTTGTCCGCTATTTTTCTTTCTTTTTCTACTTTATGTCATCAACCATTAAAATGTATGTTAAGAGGTTGACTTTGGTTAGCACTAAACGGTGACTGCCTTCAACATTGGCTAAGGTTTAGTGTTTTTAATCGATTTTACTCTTCACTTATCAATTTCTATAGATTCAAAGATTTGTGCAAGGATTCAGGCAACTACCACTGCATTGTAGATAAAAATATTGATACGGCGGAGAAAACCATTACAGTCAATGTTTTAGGTGAGTTGATTTTCGAAAAAAATCCCTTGGGTAGCAACTGGTTTGCCCAAACCAAGCATCATTTGGAAGTTGAGCGGCGACGTTATTCATCCAAGTAAGATACTAAAACTAATATATATTTAAAACCTTGAGTAAACTTTAAAAAAACCACAACAGTAGTAGGTAGTTGAATAAGCAAAATACGCCCTGCACATACCACCACACATGTACCACCAAACACGGTGAACGAAACATAGACATTATTTCAATAGACTTATTGTCTTCTAATTCAGACGTCCTCTTACGTTTCCGGCCGAAGCATTCTATAAAAGACGGTATGCTTATAATAAGATTCGAAGATGAGCGACATTAATTCGTACATGGCACGTGCGAGGCGCAGAACGAAGTCGTCGAAGTCTGCGTGACGTTGAAAACTTGCATCGTTCATGAGTAAAAAAATATTATCCTTCTGACCGAATTTAGGCCATGGCGGTCAATCCCAGCGGAGATAAGCCATCGATGCGGGCGATATTATGGTGCACACATGTGTGTACTATATCTTCCTTTAATGATCCAACTGCTTAAAGAAAGCCTCCTCAGGTGTTCGTCAAGACTCTTGAGTATTCGGAAAAGTGATTGCTGTATACACGTCCCAATAGTCGACAACCTTGCGATATAATATCCAATAATATTATTAGTAGGATACATATGTATTACACATATTAGTAGGAATAATAGGAGGACACCTTTTCAAATAGTCTCATCGGCAAAATTAACCATCCACCATTAATTATGCCTAAAACGTCATACAAGTGCATCTATCGCAATTTTTTTTCGTCGTTCAAATAACTTAAAAACTAACGCAATTAATACAGCAAAGTAAAAGGTCATTGGGCATAATCTGACCCGCTTTGCGAAGACTGGCGAACATTAACCAAAATAGTTTTATTCTAAATATAATAATTTGACTATTCATTGCATATATTTATTTGATTCAAAATCGATGGAGAATAATGTACCGAACACTATCGGATCGTTTAATAATCAGCGTGTTTATTTTAAATGGGCTTCAAAATGGAGGAGGTTATCAATTTAACTTTGTTTTTATTTGTACCTCAGAACTTTTTTACTAGATGAACAGTTTTTGATAATTCTTTTTTATTTGAAAGTATTTACTTGCCATGTGGTCCCATATAAATTTAATCAAGATCTGATGAAGAATTTCGGATACTGCAACTAAACTCTTCAATAAATGACGGCAAATCACTAGGGATAGCTGCAATCGCATGTTTGTTTATTGTTTACATCATATAATAACATAACATAACTCTGGTACGCTCTAAAGGGGTACACAGGTGTGAACAGTTTACCCTGGAATACTCTCATTCCACCGGTTTTGTTCAAGTTTCATGCAGGCATCACTTTGGACATTATAGGTACCTAACTATAGAAATGGTCCATTATGTACCACAATTAAAAAGTGAAAATTAAAAAAAATACATTTTTACCAAAAAAATACAACCGACTTCCAAATAAAAACACAACAAAATGAAAAATAACTCTGATTTCGGAAGTCGGTGTCAAAAAACGAAGAAACGAAAACAGGAACACCGACTGCCGACATTCAAGTTATTTTAAGTTTGTAGTGTTTTTATTTGGAGATCGGTTGTATTTTCTTGGTAAAAAGTTATTTTTCTAAATCAACAGGTTCGATGCCTAACTAAGAACACTGAGTTTTCAAAAGGCCATAGTTTTAGTTTTCATCATCAAAACGGCACCGAAGCTCCTTTCAGCGTTATGGCTTTTCCTCATAATTTCGAATATGGCCCACTTAAAAAACTCAGCCGGTATATGATAATGTTATATTTTTTTCAAAATGCCCGTGACTCACACTAATGTGATTGATACCCTAGTAAATCAGAACCATATATCAATGCATTCTACTATATTTCGTTTTTTTACGCCATGGGTTTGGTTTCTATACTAAGATGCCCAATGACCTTTAATGGTGGACGGTTAATTGTGCCAATGAGTGTACTTGTGTGTGCCATGTTTAACCAACTTAGGATATTACTATTTATAAACAAGAATTTCCAAAAAAAAAATTGATTAAATATGAGCTTTATTAAACAGTGTCTATTATTATCATTCTTCTAGAACTATGCTGAATTTGTAAATAAGGAAAAACCTATACCGAACCGAAATACCTAACAAAAACAATTGTGTTAACGATATGATAAACGCGAGTATAAATTGACCCTTAATGTAACATACTGTCACAGTGTGTACTGCGTATTAGAAGTGATCAGTAGGGGAATTTATATTACGGAATATTAATAATAAGCATTTAAAATGTGGGGGCGGATATATCCGAACGCGGTGTTCTTAATATTCGTGAATATTATGTTAGAGGCATCGTGTAAGAATGGCAGTTTAACTTTTGTCATAGATGATACAAGCTCTATGGGTGACGATATAAATAATGTTAAAAGAAGTTTGTACCGGATCAAGGATATTGTTTTAAATGAAACGTCAAGTCTAATCGACAACATGGTGCTGGTAACATTTAACGACCCAGGTAATGTGCTCTTATCAAATGGCTTATTTAATACTTAAACTTCTAACGGAAAACGAATAAGTAATAATTGTACACAAGAAGCTGATAACATAAAGTTTTAAACTAAATAAACCCGATTCCGGAATATGTTACGATTGATATAATTCAGAACTGTAGGTACTACGATGGAGCATAGGTACGTTAATACAAACATTATGTTACTGTAAAAACCCGAACTACGGTCAAACCGTTCGCTCGGTATTTATTATGTAGAATAAAAAAAAACTGCATAATAGATTTTTGAAAAATCAATATTCTTAGCCAGGAATCGAACCCTCTGATTTGGAAAAATAAACACACACAATAATTTTGATTACGTTTGTCTAATCGTAACCAAAATGATTGTAATTCACTAAAGATTTTTGCATGTCATCAATTGCATGATACGAGTCTTCGTAAATTTCCTACAAAAAAATATTTAGTTAGTAATTAGTTTTATTCTAAAAAAAAAAAACTAAATTTGCCGGTGTGTGGGTACACGTACGTAAATATAATATATAATACAAGCTTTTATTTCAAGCTTTTATTTTTCGATTAACATGAAATTTTGCATACACGTTTGATATGGATGACAATGCACGGTAAGCTAATGAGCTTGTTTAAAAAACCGGGCAAGTGCGAGTCGGACTCGCGCACGAATGGTTCCGTACTTGGTTAATTGTGGCTTACGATTTATGAAGTATTAAAAAAAACTACTTACTAGATCTCGTTCAAAACAATTTTCGGTGGAAGTTTACATGGTAATGTACATCATATATTTTTTGTAGTTTTATCATTCTCTTTATTTTAGAAGTTATAGGGGGGGCACATTTTACCACTTTGGAAGTTTCTCTCGCGCAAACTATTCAGTTTAGAAAAATATATTTGAAACCTCGATATCATTTTTGAAGATATATCATCAAACCCATACGTGTAGGGTATCTATGGATACCCCACACGTATGGAGGGATATGCCCTATAGCCATATCCCTTGAAAACACCAAGGAGCCTTTATTTCGCTAAATCGCGTCTGTAATACGCTCGGTATTAAAGCGGTAGAGGTCTCTTTTCAAGAATTTAGATACTTAGGATATTACTATTTATAAACAAGAATTTCCAAAAAAAAAATTGATTAAATATGAGCTTTATTAAACAGTGTCTATTATTATCATTCTTCTAGAACTATGCTGAATTTGTAAATAAGGAAAAACCTATACCGAACCGAAATACCTAACAAAAACAATTGTGTTAACGATATGATAAACGCGAGTATAAATTGACCCTTAATGTAACATACTGTCACAGTGTGTACTGCGTATTAGAAGTGATCAGTAGGGGAATTTATATTACGGAATATTAATAATAGCATTTAAAATGTGGGGGCGGATATATCCGAACGCGGTGTTCTTAATATTCGTGAATATTATGTTAGAGGCATCGTGTAAGAATGGCAGTTTAACTTTTGTCATAGATGATACAAGCTCTATGGGTGACGATATAACTAATGTTAGAAGAAGTTTGTACCGGATCAAGGATATTGTTTTAAATGAAACGTCAAGTCTAATCGACAACATGGTGCTGGTAACATTTAACGACCCAGGTAATTTATCAAATGGCTTATTTAATACTTAAACTTCTAACGGAAAACGAATAAGTAATTATTGTACACAAGAAGCTGATAACATAAAGTTTTAAACTAAATAAACCCGATTCCGGAATATGTTACGATTGATATAATTCAGAACTGTAGGTATTACGATGGAGCATAGGTACGTTAATACAAACATTATGTTACTGTAAAAACCCGAACTACGGTCAAACCGTTCGCTCGGTATTTATTATGTAGAATAAAAAAAATCTGCATAATAGATTTTTGAAAAATCAATATTCTTAGCCAGGAATCGAACCCTCTGATTTGGAAAAATAAACACACACAATAATTTTGATTACGTTTGTCTAATCGTAACCAAAATGATTGTAATTCACTAAAGATTTTTGCATGTCATCAATTGCATGATACGAGTCTTCGTAAATTTCCTACAAAAAAATATTTAGTTAGTAATTAGTTTTATTCTAAAAAAAAAAACTAAATTTGCCGGTGTGTGGGTACACGTACGTAAATATAATATATAATACAAGCTTTTATTTCAAGCTTTTATTATCCGATTAACATGAAATTTTGCATACACGTTTGATATGGATGACAATGCACGGTAAGCTAATGAGCTTGTTTAAAAAACCGGGCAAGTGCGAGTCGGACTCGCGCACGAATGGTTCCGTACTTGGTTAATTGCGGCTTACGATTTATGAAGTATTAAAAAAAACTACTTACTAGATCTCGTTCAAAACAATTTTCGGTGGAAGTTTACATGGTAATGTACATCATATATTTTTTGTAGTTTTATCATTCTCTTTATTTTAGAAGTTATAGGGGGGGCACATTTTACCACTTTGGAAGTTTCTCTCGCGCAAACTATTCAGTTTAGAAAAATATATTTGAAACCTCGATATCATTTTTGAAGATATATCATCAAACCCATACGTGTAGGGTATCTATGGATACCCCACACGTATGGAGGGATATGCCCTATAGCCATATCCCTTGAAAACACCAAGGAGCCTTTATTTCGCTAAATCGCGTCTGTAATACGCTCGGTATTAAAGCGGTGGAGGTCTCTTTTCAAGAATTTAGATATCTGTGATCGTGCCCGGTTTTCACCGTTTTTGATCACAGAGACATCATTGAACATTTGCTTCTTGGTTGACGTGATGAAGTCGATCAGATTTTTTGTTCAACCATCGGGGCCCGCCTAGGTCCACTTACTGTGCTCCCAACAATCCTCTAATTTTATATCAATAACGGTTCTATTTTCAAAATATAATTAAATTATAATATAATTAACATACGTATATTTTCAAAAGTAATACAAGTTAATGATGACCGAATGACAAGTAAAGTCACGTGCGAGCCACGAGCGGCGAATATTGGAAATATGTTGCTTTTTAAATTTAGGCTTCGGTTATGTTTAACATTATTCCAACAATGTGTCGCCGTAATTTATCGATTAGGTACGTAAAAAAATACGTGATCAATATTTTTAACTAATTTATAACAGGATGAAACACTTTTTCAGCAATGATTACTTGCTCTTGATAAGCCCTTTTAAATGTTTGCAGGTGTTCATGCGAAGATAGTAACTAAAGATCCCAACGAATTTAAAAAAGCATTAGATGCCGTTAAGGAACACAATGAATTGAAGTGGCCATATCTCGATTGTTGGGAGCCGGCTATGAAAGGATTACTCCTGGCACTGGACAAAAGTAAAAGCGACTCTTACATCTTCGTATTTACTGACGCCCCGGCTAAGGATTACATCGACAGCCAGTCTGTGATAGAAATGTGCCAAAAGAAACAGACCCAGGTAAGCTGGGAGAGAGCAAGCTGCATCAGACTAATGTTTCAGTACATGCTACCACTAACACGCTTTGTTGTTTCAGATAGTGTTTGTACTCACCGGCTCACTTTGTAGTAAGTATAAATATGCACCTGCGGCCATCGATTCTTACTTCGATATAGCAGCTGCTTGCTCTGGGCTTGCAATTAGGGTTCAAAAAAATGAGGTTGACAAGGTAAAGTTTGTAATCATATAACTGAGAAAATAACAAAATATGGAAAATACGAAATCGATTATCATAGACAATTTTATTTTAGGTGTTTGGACCGATAGAAGAAATAATAAAAGGCAACAAGAACGTGATTACTACGGTGACTGTGCCAGCCGGCGTTTCTAAAAATATACCGGTAAGCACCTATAGTTTTCATGTCGTCTTAAATTTAAAATAGATGGTAGATTGAGTGAGTTATCAATGTTTACGGTTCTTCTCGATCTGTTCCTATAATATCAGGAGAAGTGTCGTGGTGGCCCAGAGGCTAAGACCTCGCCTGTCGTGCTTGAGGTCGTAGGTTCGAATCCGGGCAAGTACCAATGTGAATTTTTCAAATTCATATGTACTTTCTAAGTTAATCTTGGACATCACAGGCAACGGTGAAGGAAAACATCGTGAGGAAACCTGGACTTATATAGTTATAATGTAAGTCTGAAATAGCCAAGTCAGAGGCCTGTGGGGATTCCCAGAGGAGGCTTAATTAACTCTGACACCAGAGGTGGCCACACCTCACACGAAAAGAAAGAAGAGGAGAATCAGTTTAAGTGGTGTTCAAACCAACAAAATAATGAATACGAAAAGAGAGAGACGTTCCACGTAGGGCGGGCAGGGTGCATCGTTACTTACGAGTATAATCTGTCCGGTCAAAGTTTCGTCTTTCTATATATAAAGCGACTTGAGATAAGTCTAAGGCTAGTTTACCTAGATCCTAAAATAACAACGATTTTAATCCGCGTCATGTAGGTATTCGAAAAATATATTCTTCGAATAGGTACCCATTATTGATTTTATAAATACAGTAGCGGTATGTGTGAATTTTCAAAAAAAACCTTACATTGAGTAAATGTTGGATTAGGTTGATGGTTAGGTAAATGATAAATTTTCTTTATTAACACTTAATTAAGGCTATATGGATGTTGTGTGTTGCGGTTTACTTTTTCGCGAGAGAAGAATATATTTACTATATTTTACACAAAATTTGTAACATACCTCATCAATTCAACGATATGCACCAGGTAAAATAGGGATTAAATTAAAACAGGAGAATACCTACAATATTCATTTTAGGGGTGTTAAAACATATTACGGTGTTTTTCTGTATTAAGTCTATTTAAATCTATATTTTATTCTATTTTCAGTTCACGATAGATGACTTCACTGACTACGTGATTGTCTACGCGTCCGGCAAAGACGTTTCTTTGAAGATAGAAGATCGCTCAATTTCTTTAAAGTCCATTATGTCCACCGAAAATGCAAAAGTAAGTCTCGATACCACAGACGACGGCAGCGGCAGAATGGCCCAAACGCAATGGCTTTTCATAGACGTGCGGCACGTGTGCCTTTCACTCGTTTTGTAGTCGCATGAAAGATTTTTTTTCAATTTTGTAACTCAAACAGGAACAAAAAAACAGGCAGTCGTCAGAAGGACTGCCGCCAGAAGTGAAAACTTTGGTATAACTGTGTTTTTGTTTGACATGTCGATAACGCTGTGACATTAGCATGTCAATGAAGCGTACCCAAAAGTCCTGCACCTACCAAAAAATTGCTCAACGCGGCTACAGAAGATCAAAATTAGATAATTAAAAAAATATTATAACAAAAACTGTGTGAGCCCAAAAAAGGTTTTATGAATGAGGATGCATATTTTACGACAACGTGATGGTTGATGTCGATCGAATACTATTTTTTTGCCCCTAATGCCATTTGCACAATGTTTGATGATTTCTTGTTGCGGTCAAATCCCATATTAAATGGTGTGATTACTATGACATGTCACAACACATTATTTTTTGCAAATTCACACAATCACTCACAATGTTGAATAAAACAAGTATTTAATATCTACCTTTTTATTGCGTGTGGAATTCTTCATGGATGTCCTCCACCCTTGGGCGAATGAACCATGGACTGATCCACGACTGAAAGCGACAAGTTATCCGCAGCTGCAGTTGAGCTCTTTGAAGGAGCTTATTTGATATAGAACTGTATCTGCGTAGCAAGTTGAATATTAATAAATTAATTTAAATATTATAGGTGATCAAAGTAAACAACGCAAAGCCTGGTAGTTACGTTGCTACTGTGAAGGGAGCGACAAAAACGTCCGTCATTATCGTCGGGAGAACTGATTTCTTCTTTAGTCATGGCTTCTCCGAGTCAAAACCCAAGTCGCTGAGCGATACGTCACCACAACCAATATCTTATGGTTAGTTTATAAAATAAACCTATTTTAATTTAGTACTTTATGCAATGGTCATGTAATAAGGTTCATAATTTTCACTCATGTTGTAAACATGTGTGAAAATTTGAAATTTCAATTTTGAAATAAAACAAAATTGGAAACGGAAATAAATATGTGGTATGGCGGGCATCCATAGACAATGACAAAAATTTTCTACATTAAGTCAGTGAGCCCATAAGCGCGAATAAATTAAAAAGTAAAAGTGTGCTATAAAGTTTTTTTATGATGCAGTTGTTTGAAAATCGATGGAAAATGTTGCACTGTAATGGATTTTTTTTTTTAATACTTACATATCTACGAATATAATGTACGTGTTTATACAATATTTTTGAATTCATATTTGGAATATTACGTTATGAGTGTAGATAAAAATATTTTAGGTTCGTCAAGTGCGGACTTACAAAACTTGTATGAATATATTTTCAGATGCCAACGTCTATCTGTCGATATCCGTCAGTGATGAACAACACCCAGTGAACATAGTATCGGCGCAACTTTTAGAAATGGATGGAAATCCAATTCTAACAAACCTGACTTTATCAGAGATCTCAAAAAATTTTTACGTCACGGATCCGTTTGTTGCTCCATCGCAAAGGTTCAAAGTGGCCGTAAGTACATTTTTGTTTTTATTTTAATAGTACTTTTTTTGTAATTAGTAATGTAAGCTTGGCAATTATTCCACTAACGTATAGAATAACATGTCTTATGTGTCCTACAAGTTTAAAAGGTGAACGGTAGATTTTGTACCGCATACTTTTTTTGCTGTACTGTTATAGAATTTGTACCACTTATTAAGGCAACTAAGCCTTTATTTTCATGTGGGTTTACTATTTTTGATCTTCGTATTA
The DNA here is from genome assembly GCA_964057195.1 of Orthosia cruda. Taxonomy (NCBI): domain Eukaryota; kingdom Metazoa; phylum Arthropoda; class Insecta; order Lepidoptera; family Noctuidae; genus Orthosia; species Orthosia cruda. The sequence goes on along the minus strand of OZ059834.1, from coordinate 31,201,133 downwards.
ATTAATAATATCAATAAAAAGATTTTAATAAATAAACCTAATAAAATCGTACACTAAAAGCAGTTATGTTTTTAGAAGTTGCCTTATGTAAAATAACGCAAATATTGAAATGATAATTAAAATAGAAATAACATTAAATATAATCAAACTCACCATTATCAAACTGTTGCAGTCCGCTGCTGGACATAGGTATCTCCTAATGCCCTGAGTAGGTACGATCCTCATCTCAAGGTACCTACTACCTGCAATGTAAACACTACAAAGATAGCAACAAACAATGAACTACTATATACTTTATGTACACACAATATGTAACATTTACCTATAACAAACTACATTGGTACACTAGTATATAATCTTAAAAATAAAACTGGTTATAACATTTACGTCCCAAGTTCTAAAATCTTAGAATTTAAAAAGGGATCATCTATCAAATTGGCTACCAATTAAAATAAGAAATATCCCAAAACACGAAATTTTACTAGCGGTACGAAATGCCCATACAAGCCTACCGTTCGCCATTAGTCAAAAAACCGGCCAAGTGCGTGTCGGTCCACGCGCAGTAGTAGAGTTCCGAAGTTGCATAATAATACGGACTAAGAAGAGGGTCTTTTGTTGTTGCATGAACATTAAAACGGACAACGTCTAGAAACGATATAAATATTATCTATTTGAGTACCACCGCGGGTAGAGGCAAGCGTTTGTAATAAAGATTTATAACCAGCATCACTTAATAATTTGAATACTGCAGTATTTCCGTTACGGAGATAGTCTTCGTTAAAATCTCCAAATATTTACAAACCGAAAACAATTTTTTTAGTATGAGTATTTTCAAACAACCTACACAACTACCAAAAAGTAAAATCAAATTATTCAATGATAGCAACAAACAACCAACGTAAATAAGCTGCAATAAATAATCTATATGAAGGATACCCCGATACGAGCGCGCGTTAGAGCCACGGGGAATGTTATGGTTCGTTTCTAGATCCTCGTGCCCACGCTCCTTGTTTTATTTCTCTTTCGGAATTTGAAAAATTTCGTATCTCACCTGTAATCTAAGGTATACACTATTTACTTCTCGGAGCCAAGTACATTTTATAAGTTTGTCGACTATTACTCGTAAACTTGTAAAGCCTGTTGAGATTTTATTTTTGTATATTTTTATATGATCCATAAGCATATATTTACTCTGTTTTACACAGCTCACAACGTTATTTAAGTAATTTTTCAATGACATTTGTAAACAAAAAATTACTGTTCCAAGAAGATTTTATAAGTTGGTCGACTATTATTCGTAAACTTGTAAAGCCTACTTATCTGTGATAGTTTTTCTTTTAATTTCGTTATATTTACTACTGCCGTGAATTTTTTCACATAGCCAAGAGCAACCATTTCGCTGGCACTTGTCTCTAACAAACATATTGAAATTAAAGCTTAATTTTACGCAAACGGATACCTGAATCGAAAAATGTTACTTCATGATTTTATTTCACCACTTTGTCGGCATTATTAATATGTATGTCCATGCCAAATTATAGCTTTCTAGTACTTAAAGTCTCTGAGCTTAGCTGCGGACGGACAGACGGACAGAGCGAGACTATAAGGGTTCCTTGTTGACTTTGGAACCCTAAAAAACAAGCTCTTCCATTATTCCTTGAATTTAAAATATAATCATATACTAAAATATATATATATTTAAAACAGAACCATAGAGAATAATTTTAAGGAGGAGGATAGAATATCGGTGCTTTTTAGTCTATTTTTCGGCACAACTCAGCGACCGCGATCGCGGTTCTGGCGCATGAGTGGAGTAAGATTAAATTGTGTTAAAATCACTTGCTTATTAAGCTAGTTTCAGAGAAAAAAAAACAACATTGTAATTGCACCACCGAGCAATTCCTGTATTTGATTATGTGTATATAACCTAATATCAATTGTTTTAGGTAAATGGGATAGTAGTAGCTACTGGAAAACCTATAAGCAGGACTGCTAAAATCCCTGTCACACCACCACCACCAAAAAGTAAGTTCAGATTTATTACACCTAGGAAACTGAATTAATCGCATCGTATAAGCTGCTTTGTATAAGATTTTCTATCACGCACCAAACGCTATCTGGAAGATGATACCGCCCACATGAAGTTTCCAGAGTTATGATCCTGTAAACGGTTGCACATTGGGGAATCTCTTGATCTATTGTAAGGCAGATTAATTGTAAAGGTGTAAATTGTGAAGTAACTAATTATATTATTTGCTAGATTGAGTCAAACTACTAATGATTCGTTCCTTCTTACTTATAGCCGCGCCCAAGGTACAAGGAGTAACGGTCTTGAAAGTCAAAAAGGGTGAAACTGCTCGCTTAGAATGCAAGTAAGTAGCAATCATTGTTTAAACGAGTTAAGTACCTACTAACGGATATTACGTGCAACGTGAACAGTAGATACTAGGTACCCCTCAGTTTGAATGAAGATTTACATCAAACAATCAAAATCTTCATCCGCTTAGGAGCATTGATGTGTGAAGGCAGACACGCTGGTACCAACACAAATACACACGTCATTTTTAAGGCGTTTGTAAATGATCTTCTTAGGAAAGTGGTTTGCAGTTTGTGAAGGGGGGGTGAGCAAATAAGTAATTAAGTAGTTTTATAAGATATGGGTCATGAGATATAAGATAAGATGCCTTAATTAACTTTTCATTGGATAATTTATATTAGTGTAGGTCTTTTTTTTATAAATTCTTTATGTGGAAATTAAGTTTCCGCACTATTAAACTTTATTTTTTATACCATTTGTTTGGTTCCCACAGAAAAACCGTGAAAACGGTTTTGTCGGGCATAGTTCTTAAGTGAAGATTTTATAAAATTGTACTTGTACTTGTGGTTTTATAAAAAAAAAATAATAAACTTATAAAGACCCCCTTTTTCCGTGACGTGATGAAGAAAGTGGTTTCGAGTCACAATCTAAGCTGTATGTGGTGTAGCAATAAATTATTTGGACCAGTATTCGCATGGGTAATTTTTTCACTTAGTGTGATTTCAAGTTGATAACAGATTTCTACTGTGGTTTTGGCGTTAGTTTATTTTAATTTTTAATACATTGTTGCAGAGTTATTAGAGGCTTCCCAGCACCGAAAATAACATGGCTTTTTGGAGACACATCAGGTTCAAAGTTCACACCTATAGATTCTGAGAGTGTGCTACTTATAACGAACGTGGAAGACAAAGATGATGGGATATACAAGTGTGTGGCGGAGAACGTTAAAGGCAAAGATGAGCATGTCATAACATTACATATTCTAGGTAAATTCAACTAAGTGTTATGTATTACACTCAGCGGCACTAAAAGTGGCCCAAGCCCAAAATGCAATTTTTAGACAAACGAAACTTGTGCTACCTATTTGATTTTTAATGAGAATAGTTACAAGTTCAAAGCGTGAAAGTGGTAATAAAATCTATCACCCATTTTAGGGGAACTGTTCTAACAACTGTTGCATAAATTCATATGATATTCAATTTAAAAAATAACCTCATCATCTGCCTAGCCTTTTTCCCAACTATGTTGGGGTCGGCTTCCAGTCTAACCGGATTCAGCTGAGTACCAGTATTTTACATGGAGCGACTGCCTATCTGACCTCCACAACCCAGTAACTGAGTAATACGGTACCCCTTGGCTAGACTGGTGTCAGATCTCAAGCTTCTGACTACTCGTAACGACTGTCAAAGATCTTCAAATGACAGCCGGGACCAACAGCTTAACGTGCTTTCCGAGGCACGGAGGAAACCCGATATGTTGAAATGGTCACCCATCCACGGCCCGACCTCGTCAAGCGTTGCTTAACCTTAAGATCGACCCGTACGGCTGTTATTATTTAGCCACGAGCTCCTCCAATGTGAATTTATTCACTTTAGCTCATTGGTACCATCTTCATTAAAAATCACATAAGTAAGTGAAGTCGGTAATAAAATAGGTATATTTTATCACATTTTTTTATTTAGAGCTGCTATATTTAATGCCGGTGAGTGTATTATTCTAATAGAGAGGTTCTATAAACATTTTTTTTCTTTTTATTTACAGATCAGCCTAAAATCGTTTCAATTAATTCTACCGTCTATAAAAGCAACGACAGGGATGTTTTTTTGAGGATTCCTTGCGTAGCAACTGGTTTGCCCAAACCAAAGATCACTTGGAAGTTGAGCGGCGACGCCATTCATCCAAGTAAGATACTAAAACTAACATCTACTTAAACCTTCTCAGCCAAATCCTTGAGTAAACTTTAAAAAAAAACACAACAGTAGTAGGTAGTTGAATACGCAAAATACGCCCTGCAGCCACATGTATCACCAAACACGGTGAACGAAACATAGAAATTATTTAAATATAATTATTGTCTTCTAATTCAAACGACCTTTTACTTTTCAGGCGCGAAGCATTCTATAGAAGACGGTACACTCATAATAAGAGATCCGAAGATGAGCGACATTAACTCGTACACGTGCGAGGCGCAGAACGAAGTCGGCGTAGTCAGCGCGACGATGACAACTTACAGTCTTGAGTAAAAATATTATTCTTCTGACCGAATTTAGGCCATGGCGATCAGTCTCAGCGGAGATAAGCCATTGATGCGGGCGATATTTTTTCCTTTAATCAATTTGTATTTTAATGAATGTATATTGAATTTGCTGACGATTGGAGGGATAATGTATTTTAATGATTTGTAAGTTTTATGTTTTTATTTATATTACGTATTTTAACTAACTGTACCTATAATTTAAAAATTGGGACTTGGTCGCCGTCGCCTTAATAAAGAAATTTTGTTATTATAATTTCGTTTTCAATTAATATTAACTCAACATTTTATTTATTCTTTTCGGTTTGGGGGAGAGATGGGGGTTTGCCGTAATCGTGGCGTTTGGCAGGCGGGTTAGCAGCGATCGCAATTTGTTGTCAAAGTGCACAGAGTACGCTGCTGCCTATTCACTGGTATATCCTTAGTCGCCTCCTCACTTACACTCACATGTCCTATCTCACAAATAAACACCACATTATAATGGCAATCCCGCATAGCTCTTCAGGTCTTGAAGCGTTTTTTCAATAGTTCCGTCGATTTTACGATCAAAATTGCATTTGAAAAAATAAGATGCTATCTTCGCAATACATATCATAGCATCATATCGAATTTCTCAAAATTGACCTTGTTGGAGTTGGAAGCAACAGAGTTCTGCATCCTTAACCTATTCTGTTGATAGTTCCATCCGCTAAGTCTAATTAAAATCACAAAAAAAATATTAACGAAATATAGTATCTACAAACCACTGTTGAAGATGCAGGTGAGTAAAAATGCAGAAAATTTTCAGTGTTCAATATAAACTGAAATTATGGAATCAAAGGAAAAAAATAAACAATTGTACAGTGCAGGAAAAAAACAATAGGTTTAGGTAACAATCGCTGTAGTTCGTGCATTTTTTAAATATATACCCAACAAGATACTTATAGATACATCACAATGTAAAATTAAACTGAAAGCGATAAAGATACAAGTAGCTGATGAACAAGAGAAGAAAGCATTGGTGTTTGAAGAAACACAAAGTTCAGGCATTTACTTGACCGACATTTTCATTGGATTATAAATATTATTTTCCTTATGTTAAACTTAGCTTCAACTGTCTATAGCTATTAAAGTCAATCCTGAAAGTCGATTTTGACCCATTTAACCCATTGGGTGCCTAAAACGTGTAATTCACGCGAGACTCAATAGTTTTCAATTATTCGGTAAATACGGCTTACAACCGGTGAATTGCCACAGCATTGATACAACCTTTATAGGTGAACGTTTGTAACTCTGTAACAGGTTCAGGTCTATGACACGTCCACAAATCAGGACGTTATGGGTTCATCAGAAAAGAATATGCCTCAACAAGGTCATTGGTTTTTTAATCATTCTAGCAAATGCTAAATAATTCCTAATGTGCGCTTACAAGTGCGTCTTGCTTTTAAAGGTTACTCGCTCATCACGAAATATCAAAAACCGCTTGACGTATAAAGATGAAATTTGGCAGGGAGATGCCGAAGATGAACGAAGAGCGCGCGAAGTGCTAGTTATAAATATGTTAGTTATAAATTTACTGTTGTGTAGGCACTGCAAAAGATTCTAGATGGACTTAAACACAATCAGAAATACCAGATGCCGAAACAGTAATGACTTCGGTAAAAACGCAACATTTGCATGTAAAGTCACAGGTTACCCAGCACCCAATATACTTTGGGAAGATGACATCGGAGTAAACTTGTCTTCAGAGGTATATGGTATTTTTTTTTCTTTTAGTTTCAATGATCTAACCCATCAACATAACGGGTGTAAAATTCATCAGTATGAGGTCACTACAACATCAATAGTCAGATTTATGGAAAGCCCGGGCAACAAGAATAGGTACCGGGCAAACGAATACTGAACTGATTTATATAAAAATTGATAATATGTGCGACAAAACGGTTAAACCAAAACAATTCCCCAATTAGTTGCGGTAATAGAAAACAAAAAATGCATTGTTTTCTAATGATTTTTAAGTAATTTTCGGTACACCAACATTCACTGTGCTACCGTCTTACCACTATGCTATATGTACGCAAGTGGTATTGATATATACCATATATCGATACCACTTGCGTTGTCCAACTTACAAACCCCTTCTAACTTTTTTTTTACAAACGAAAAGAGTTTAAAAACCGATGGGGCTGAAAAGTTTTGGAATGGCGACCGCAATCCGGAAGACGTTGCGTTGGATGGCCTCCCACTGGGTGGACCGATGACCTGGTTAAGGTTGCGGGAATGCACTGGATGTGAGACGCACGGGATCGTTCAATGTGGTGACGCCTGGGGGACGCCTATGATAAGTCGTGCTTTTAAATTAGCAATAATAATTTAAAAAAAATATTATAAATAATCATCATCATTACAAATATTAATTGTTTTTTTAAATGTTATTTTAATAATAATAATTGAAAATTGTACTAATTAATAATTGAAAATTATTTTAAATAATTATTGAAAATTAAATTAAATAATAATTGAAAATTGTATTAAATGAAAATAGTATCAAATAAAAATTTAAAATTGTTATAAATTACATTTATAAAAAGTGATTAAGTAATTATGATAAAAATAGTATTGCTATCCATTTTTTATGTTTGTATGGATCCCTTTCGGGTAAAAGCCTCCTCCAAGGAATTCCACTTTTCTCTGCGTTTCGCAGTCTCTAGCCATCTACGGCCCGCCACTCCCGCTATTTCGTCTGCCCATCTAGCACAAGGCCGGCCTCTCATTCTGGTGCCTTGCCGTCCCAACCATTTAATTATTCTTTGTGTCTATCGGTCGTCTGTATACCTGGCCACATGCCCTGCCCATTTCCACTTTCTTTGAAGGCAGAAAGTAAGAGCATCGGTTATTTTTGTTTTCATGCGGATGTCTGCATTTCTCACCATGTCTTTTATTTTTAAGCCTAGACAACTTCTCTCCATTCTTCTCTGAGTAGTTTGGATTTCGTTTTTAGTTTTTAGATCAAATGTCCAGGTTTGGCATCCGTAGGTGAGGCATGGTAGAATTGCAGAGTCCATAACTATCTTCTTGGTAGGCAGAGGAAGCTGCGATTTAAACATTATTTATTGAGATGGGTGTCTTGTGGTGGTTATTCATGGCTTTCGTCTTATCTGGGTTCATCTCTAATCCAATTCTTGCACTAGCATGGTATAGGTCGTTTATCATGTTTTCTAGTTTTTGTGCCGATTCTGAGAATAGAATAATGTCGTCGGCGAATCTGAGATGGCTTAGAAAATTGCCGTTTATGCTGATGCCCTGCGTTGACCATGGCAAGTTTGCCATTATATTTTGTAAGACACCTATGAAGATTTTTGGAGAGATCGTCTCACGCCCCTATTTATGTTGATTTTCTCCCCTATTATATCTAGCTTGACTCTACTTGTACTGTTGGCATAGATGTTTTTAAGTATAGTTATATATTTTTCTTTTATGTTCTGTGATCTTAATGCTTCCCAGATGCTGTCATGTGATATAGAGTCAAAGGCCTTTTTATAATCAATAAATGCTACATACAAGGGTCTGCGAAATTTCAGATATTTTTCAATCACTTGGTCGACCACTTGAATATGATCCGTTGTACTGAAACCGTTTCTGAAACCGGCTTGTTCTATCGGCTGGTTTGCGTCTATGTCTAGGGATATTCTTTCCAACAAGCATGAGGCAAATAATTTGTAAAGGCAAGGCATGAGGCTTATTGGGCGGTAATTCCCTATGTCAGCCGGGTCGCCTTTTTTGTATAGCAAGATAATTTCAGATTCGGTCCATATGGGCGGCACAGCTTCTTCTTCTAATATCTTGCTAAATAAAAGAGTAATTGGCGCCAGTAGTAGAGTCCTTGCGAACTTGATGTGCTCATTTGTGATTCCGTCTGGTCCCGGACTTTTCTCTGACTTAAGCTTCTTCATTTGTTTTAGGATTTCAGGTTCTGTGAACTCTGTAGTAGGTGAGATTTCCATGCATTGGTTATCGGCATTTATTTGCTTTATTGAGTCTGGCTGGCTATACAGTTTTTTGTAATACTTCGTTGCTGCATTTATAACCTCAATTCGGGACTTACTATTGGCAGAGCTGGGCTGTAGAGATGGAATCCATGTTTTAGTCCTATTCAGTTCTTTGTAAGCTTTTTTGGCGGATCTAGATTTTTCGAGGTGCCTTTGTATAGTATTAATCCTGTGTCGTAACATCTTCTAATTTCTTTATTGGTAGTTTTGTAGAGTGATTTAAGTTTTTCTTTGTCGATTTTACCCAATTTAGACTTATTTTGAAGTTTGTTCCTTTCTTTCATGAGTTCTATCGCCTCATCTGATAAGATATTGCGCTTTATTGGCCCTTTAATGGATTTTAAACTTTCTAATATAGAGTTTGCGATTTTTGGCAATATTCTTCGGCTTTATACGTGTTATTTGTCGTTATAAGTTCAGGAATATATTTACTAAGGTTTTCAAGGTAAATCTCTTGCTCTTTTAACGTGTTCAACTTTCCTGGTGTATTTGAAAAATTGCGCCTACTTTTTCTATTTATTTTCACGTTTATTGTAGCTCTCAGCAATCTGTGATCCAATCCGAAGGGGAACGACGCTAGTAATTTGTAGTTTGAAAACAAGTGGGGCTTTGTAGTCATAATATAATCGATCTTGTTTTTTGTCATTTTGTCTGGAGAGATCCATGTCCATCTGTTCTTTGGTTTCGACTTGAACATTGTATTCACTATTTTTAAGTTGTGCTCATGTGCATAATTAGCAAGCAACTAACTTATAAAAATAAAAAACAAATAAAAAAAAACGATGCACCGATATTTTTATGTGTGTGATACATAGGTTTCCTCTCGTTATGTAACAGGAAATTATTTATAAAATCTTTTGTTCATGCCTTCTGTTTACGAGTTATTTTTATGTGAGTATCCGTTACTCTATGATTAAATTATAAATAGTATACTCTAATGAGGCAGACAATACAGCACTCGTTTATATGTGGTGTTAATTAACGTCGTAATCACATAAATATTAAAAACAGGACTTTATTTAAATAACAAATACGCTTGTGTGGTCATTACAAATACCTTTATACCATATTTATATACTTGCCGTACCTAAATAAGGAATATAGATATTGTTTGTGTTTTTAAAAGCAATGATTCATCTATCTATACCAATATTATAAAGAGGAAAGATTTTTTTGTTTGTTTGCGTGTTTGTTTGTACTGAATAAGCTCCAAAACTACTCGACCAGTTTTAATAATTCATTCACTTATGGAAAGCTACATTATTCCCGAGTAACATACATAGGCCATAAATTATTTTCAAAAAGATTAGAGACCCTTATGAAAATTGCAATAATGTAACCCGAAGTAGCAAAATTTTGCCTATAAAATTCATTATTTGGCGCGTGCTGAGAAAACTATTGATGATACATAAAAATTATGTACTACATGATTAAATTACTCATTATTAACTATAAAAAAGTCTTAGATAGAATATATCTCACTATCATAGTTAAGTTACTATAGCAGCTTTTGTGTTCTAAAATGTGATTAGATCACTGGTACTCGTAGAAACAAAAGTTGGTTACCTTCGTATTTATTCAAATATAAATAGTTTAACAAATTGGTAGGTTAGAGTAGGGTATGTAGGATAGGGTAGGGTAGGTAGGTAGATCGGTAGGTGGAAGGTAGGTAGGTAGATAGCTAGTTAACAGAAGTGAAGCCGCGAGGGTCACTAACTGATAACTCGTAAACTGGCTGAATCGGGGATGCAATTTTTTAACCCCCGACGGAAAAAGAGGAGTGTTATAAGTTTGAGGTGTGTTGCTGTGTATCTGTGTGTCTGTCTGTGGCACATAGCGCCTCAACGGATGAACCGATTTTGATTTAGTTTTTTTTGTTTGAAAGGTACAGGACAGGTTTGTGACTGTGTCGAGAGTGTTCTTAGCTATGTTTGAATAAAATTTAGGTTCAGCCGTTCAAAAGTTATGGGCGTTTTACTGTTTGAATCGGGATGTTTTCGCAAGATAAATGTGTCGGGGGTTTTCTAAATTTTAAAATTTTACTTGTTGAAACACGTGTTTCTTATAATGAAATTTATCAGATGCTACTAATGATAGCATTCTAAAGTAATTCTTACATGCATTTTCATAATAGTTACAGCGATTTGGTACTTCAATTTCAAGAAGCAATATTGGTGCATCATGGTAGTTGTAACGAGGATCATGTATCTTGCTTGACTGCCTAACAAATATTTATAGCATGTTTGCTGTCAGTTGAGTCAGTTTGAGGAAGCATTTTTTAGTACCTATACTTTGGTTAAAATTGACCGTACCTGATTGTGGTGCATTCACTCGAATTCGATTCATATTCGTGTTTTTGAACATCATAAAAGCAGGTCCGAATAATAATTATCATAATAAATAATCACAGAAACGAGTTATAACGAGGATTACTTTTATTTCTACGCAAGCAAAGCCGCGGGCAGAAGTTTTGATTAATTTCGTCAGATATTTTTCTGCAGGTTACTTGAACGGACAAGATAAGAACGAATTGAGTTAAAAATAAACAGCTCATTTGTCTAGAACAATTTTGAATATACTGCAAAAACCAAGATACGTAACGAAAACAAAATATTTTTTGATAAAAACGAAAGTGTAAATTAGGCACGAATGTTTAGTATTGTCACAGTGTGTAACTACGCTTTAGTAGTGATCAGTGCAGTTATATTATTACTGACTACGAATAATAGCAACTAAGATCTGGTGCCCAATATATACGCATGCGGTGTTCTTAATATTCGCGAATATTATGTTAAAGGCATCATGCAAGAATGGCAGTTTAACTTTTCTCATAGATGATACAAGCTCTATGGGTGACGATATTACAATCGTTAGAAAAGTGTGAACCGGATCAAAGATATTGTTTTAAATGAAACGCCCAGTCTAATCGACAACATGGTGCTGGTAACATTTAACGACCCAGGTAAAATGCTCTAATCTTATTTAAAATTGAAACCTCGGAGCGAGTGCTTGAGTGCCAGAATAGCAGTTTCCGTAGAAAGCACAGCGCTAAAACCAAACTGTGCATCCTTTAAATTGAGCTGTTCAGTTAGTCTTTGCTCAACCACACCGTCCAGAACCTTTGTTTTTACAGTTGTTAGCGAGATTGGCATTACTTATTCCTGTCCGAGACATTATCGGCTGTAGTGCCCCATACACTATAATATAAACGCCCCTTGGAAGATGCGGACCAGCACACGGGAAATGTACTATGCTAAGGCCATCGTGATTTGCCTCTGGTCATAGATTTAATCATTTTGTTGGTTTCCTTTGATGAAATACTAACCGGTAGTAGTAGTAGTAGTAGTAGTAGGGACCCTTTTCCGCACTTAGACTCCCATTTGGTCCGTTTTACGTGGGGGTACTGGCTAACATAGCCAGTCCAACTCCGCCCAAAAGCACAGAAGCTTCCTGGGAGCTTCACAGGCTTCACGGAGCGACCTCACTGTTCCGAGGGTTTCTTCGCGTTGAGAAGCCACGGCCTCGCATTCCAGGATTACGTGGGCGGCTGATTCTTCGGCGTTAAAACAGCCCCTGCAAAGTGGGCTTTCCGTGGCGCCTATGTTGAATAAGTGTTTGTAAAGAAGGGTGTGGGCCGTTAATGTCCCTATAATTATTTTGAGGTTATTTCTACTCAGGCTGAGGAGTTTCTTGGTGAGACGCGGGTTTACTATCGGCACAGCCATTTTTGACTGTCTACAGTCTGTAGCCCGTGACCATCTGTTATTGTGTAATTCTGTTGATCTTTGACGAATCAACGCACGAAATTGCGAGAAAGGCAAGGGGATAAGTGGGTACGGGCCTAGCACTAACATCTCGGAGCCCTTTTTCGCAAGTTCATCTGCGGCATCATTGCCTAGGGATCCAATGTGCCCTTTGATCCACTGGAGGGTGATTTGATTGGATTTTGATATACTCTCCAGGGCGAGGTGGCATTCAAAGATTAGTTTGTTGTTGGTTAGTTTGTTTTCTAAAGCTTTGAGCACAGCCAGACTATCAGATAGGAATCTGATTCCGTAGTTCTGGATACCTAAACGCTTTACGGTTTTTGCGGCTTGTGTTAAGGCGACACATTCACATTGAAAAATCGAACTATACTTCTAACGCCACCTCCCAGTCTAAGCTGCTCGTAGCCCTTTCCCTGTACGGTTCCCAGCTTTGCTGGGTGGCAATCTGGCAGCCCGGGAAGTGGGTAGTTAGGAGTAGTTCGCTAGTTTCTGCGTCGTTTGTTGTGTAAGTGTTATCTGGTTTTCTCAGGCATCCTATAGAAAGGTCTGCCTGTTGAGCAAGACATGGTTTGACCCTATTTGCCTGGTTTTTGTTTTCAATGTTAGTACAAAAACGCCTCCAACTTGTTTTACCTCGCAGGCGAATTCGTTTTTTTATAGGTTTTGCGGTTTGTTTTGTAACGGTCCCAGTCTACTGGCGACCGTGTGTTCCTAGCTCTATTGAATAGCCTTCTCAGTTTGTGTCGGTGTCTCTCCAGTTCAGGACTCCACCAGGACTGCATGATTCCTCTCCTGGGTAAGGTGAGGGGACACGGCTGTTCATAGCTCGATAATGGGATGGAAATGATTTTGTTTACGTGTTCGTCTAAATTGGTTATCGTTATTTCAGCCGGAAGAGAGGGTAACCTACCCAGTTCAGTACCTATAAGTATGACGAACTTCGATTGGTCTGTGTTGCGAGGAACCCTTCTTGGCTGTGGTGTGGTTAAGTTGAAGTTAATTGTAAAACGGATCCATCTACGGTCTGAGCATGATATCTCATTGGACACATGCCAGTCCTGGATGGAGTTGGATACACCTAAAGTTGCTAAAGTTAGGTCTATATATATACTAACCGGTACATCACAGGCTTGACTTTTGGGATATCGATCCCTCTCATTCGATTGAAGCCGCCGCCCCTGCTTGCTTACCGGAACAGCAAGTTTCGGTCTCAATTGCTGATAAAGTTCCAAAATATCTGGAGTTGCTTATTTAGCATGATGCTCCGAGCCAAAATGTTCACTTAACTAGTTCCTCATTATCTATCAGCTTCCTGTACGCCAAACCCTTCTATTTCTCATTACTCAAAACTGCATTCCGTTGCTTCCCGACGCGTTGTTACAATATTCTTTACATAAGTACAATATTATAATTAACTTATTACAGCACGAACCACTATATCAGCAATTATTACTTGATCGTGATCAGCCTTTTCATTTATTTTTAGGTGTTTACAAAAATATAGTTACTATAGATCCCAACGAATAGATGCCGTTAAGGAACACAATAAATTGAAGCGACCAAATCTCGATTGTTGGGCCCCGGCTATGAAAGGATTACTCCTGGCACTGGACAAAAGTAAAAACGACTCTTACATCTTCGTATTTCAGTAAATACGAAGATGTAAGAGTCGTTTTTACTTAGGTTCGGTTTAGGCGTCAGTACGCCTCGGCTAAGAATTACATCGACAGCCAGTCTGTGATAGAAATGTGCCAAAAGAAACAGACTCAGGTAAGCTGGGCAGAGAGCAAACTGCATCAGACTAATGTTTCAGTTCATGCCACCACTCACACGCTTTTTTTTCTATATATTTTAGATAGTGTTCATACTCACCGGCAAACTTTGTAGTAAGTTTAGCTATGTACCTGCAGCCATCGATTCTTACTTTGAAATAGTAGCTGCTTGCTCTGGGCTTGCATAGAGTTTAAATAAATAAGGTTGACAAGGTAAACAGTTTGTAATCATATAACTGAGAATATAAATAACAAAATATGGAAAATACGATTAAACACAATTTTATCTTAGGTGTTTGGACCGATAGAATAAATAATAACAGGCAACAAGAACGTGATTACTATGGTGACTGTGTCTAAAAATATACCAGTAAGCACCTATCGTTTTCATGATGTGTTAAATTTAAAATAGATGGTAGGTGAAAATAGAGTGAGTTATCAATGTTTACGGTTCTTCTCGGCCTGTTCCCATTATATCAGGAGAATCAGTTTCAGTGGTGTTCAAACCCACAAAATATTGAATACAAAAAGACCGCGTAGGGCGGGCAGGGTGCGTCGATACTTACGAGTATAATGTCCGGTCAAAGTTTCGTCTTTCTATATATAAAGCGACTGTGTGGTCTATACCTAGCCTTAGATCTAACACAAGTCGCTTTTATATTATTTTAGGATCTAGGTTACCTAGATCCTAAAATAATATAAAAGCGAAATAATATAATAACGGTTTTAATCTGCGTCAAGAAAAATGACATATATATTCTTCGAATAGGTATCTATTATTGATTTTATAAATACAGTAGCGCTATGTTTTTTTATTCCAAATTAATATAAACTAAGGTTCTAATTAATAAATTACAATCTATATACGTTTTTAAACTGTCATGGTCTCAAGAGTGGAAGGGAGGCATAGCAGATCCTCCGATATGCAGATGACACCACATTGTTTGCATCTTCGGAGCGCGAACTTGCTAAGATATTTGTGAGGATCTCTTTCCTGTGAATATTTGTGTCGTGAAAGCGAGATGGTCGGACTGTCGCTCAACAAGTCCAAGACCAAAGTCATGATCATCGACAGAGCTGGACTATTAGCACGCACGAGGGAGCTTGTAGATCTAGAGTTCGTCAATGAGTTTGTGTACCTGGGCTCCATGATCAGCGATCAGGGGGTCTGCAATTGGGAAATTCGGAGACGTACACAGATGACCAAAGTTGCTATGAGCAAGATGTCGAGGATGTGGCAAGATAGGAACATCTCTAATAATAACAAGAAGAGACTCATTAGAACCCTGGTATTCTCAATTTTCCTTTACGGCTCCGAATATTGGGCAATTTGCTCGGTGGATCGAAGAAAGATTGAGGCTTTCATGGAGAGCAAAACGCTCAAATAAGTCCATTCTCGAACAGTTAAATATCAAAACCAGACTCTCCACGATCTGCTACCAAAGAGTCCTAAATTACTTTGGACACATCGCCCGGTGACATCCAGATAATCTAGAAAAACTGGTTGCTGTAGGAAAAGCGGATGGAAAAAGGCCACGTGGACGCTCACCCACTCGGTGGTCAGACCAGATCAGGGTGATTACGGGCCTCTCGGTGACCACTGCCCTGAGAAGAGCCGAAAACAGAGTGGCTTGAAAGCAGTTTATCGTCAATGACTCCGTGAAAGCTTTCCAAGACGGGCACGACCTTCAGTTATGAAGACAACGAATAAGAAGAAGAAGAAATTTCCAACAAACTTTCAACCCCCCGTTTACCCCGTTAAGGGTGGCATTTCCAAATATCTTTTCTTAGTGCGCACTTACGTCACTTGAGGAATCTCTCTGCCAAATATCATCTTTATACGTGAAGTGGTTTTTGATATTTCGCGATGAGCGAGTGAGTGATCTTTCGATTTTATATATATGGATATAGATGGAATATCTTGAGCAAAGCAAGACGCACTTGTAAGTTCACATTAAGAATAATTTAGCACTACCCGCCCCGGCTTCGCATGGATGCATTGTATTATACATATAAACCTTTCACTTGTATCACTCTATCTATTAAAAAAAACCGCACCAAAATCCGTTGCGTAGTTTTAAAGATCTAAGCATACATAGGGACAGACAGACATCGGGAAGCGACTTTGTAGTATGTTGTGATTTGCTAGAATGATTGAAAACCAATGACCTTGTTGAGGCATATTTTTTCTGATGAACCCATAACCTCCTGATTTGTGGATGTGTTATAGACCTGAACCTGATACAGAGTATCAAACGTTTACCTATACAGATTGTATCAATGCTATGGCAATTAACCGGTTGTGAGCCGTATTTACCAAAATAACTGAAAAACTATCGAGTCTTGCGTGAATTCACGTTTTAGGCACCCAAGGGGTTAAATGGGTCAAAATCGACTTCCAGGATTGGCTTTCATAGCTATTGACAGTTGAAGCTAAGTTTAAAATAAAGAATCTCATATTTACCCAAATGCAAAAGCCTTATTAGGTTCAATGAAAATGTCGGTCATGTAAATGCCTGAACTTTGAGTTTCTTCAAACACCAATACTTTCTTCTATTGTTCGTCAGCTACTTGTATCTTTAACGCTTCCAGTTTAATTTTACATTGTGAAGTATTATAAGTATCTTGTTAAGTATAACTAATTAAAACAAAAATTGCACGAACTACTGCGATCGTTACCTAAACCTATTGATTTTTCCTGAACTGTACAATTGTTTATTTTGTTTCCTTTCATTCCATACTCACATCAAATCGTATTATTTTTTCGTCCATTTCAGTAGCTTACAATGTATTAATAACAATTTGAATAAAGAATTTGTATGTTATTTATTTAATTAAATCATAAAATATCACGAGGAAAGATTCCGACATAAACCATTATATATGCCGCAATCTTTCCTCGTGATCTTTTATGATTTTAGTATGATGAAATACCTGTGTGTGTCGGGTGTCCAATATGCTTTCAACTGTACTTAATGCACCATTTGGTGTTGATACTTCCAGTCTAGGGTTACCGCCGGAAACCACCAACAACACAATTTTGGTAAACGAGTCCACTGTAAACTAAAATTAGTCTACGTTAATACATATTATGTTTCAGCTAATGAACTTCTGATTTGGTTGGGTAACGGAATCAGATACGATATGTTTACGATGCTAGGAACAGTTATGATTTTTATAAAAAATACTCCTTCGCTCAGTGCAGTAGGTTGAGTTTTTAAATACTCTTGATTCCGTGCTGTTTTAGGATTGTTTTTAATTGGTATGACAGAGAAGTGTCGGCAAAAGTTCAAAATGGACGACTGCTCCTGAGCAAGCTTTAGCGACATCATAATAAACTTGCTCGCTCACGGTAGGTGATATGATGATTGAGATGAACAGAACTCACTCAAAAAAATTAATACCTAAAGATATGCAAATATGCAGATAGTCGCCTAATTTAAATGTGAATGTTAACTAGACTTTATTGAGCTAATAAGTTGTATAGTTTTGTCACCTTGACTAAGAATAACCAATAAGCCAGTATAAGATATCGCAATTTCCCAATTCAATGAAATTATTATATATAAATTAGGTAGATATATTAATGAGATATTGTGTTGCACAATATTACTTAATTTACAATATTACTCTGATAACCTTTCACTCCACATTGATAAACTGAAGTTTTGGCATATCTTAAAAAAAGTTATGTGAATCACACGTAAAGATAAAAGTTGAACCTAGTTGAACCTGGACAGTTTAGGTTTTTCCATGAAGCATTTTGCGGACCTATTTCTGGGGTGGTGATGACTGGTACATTTTCCAACCCCGTCTCCGTCGCCCATATACCGCAATACATTGTCTTATGCAAAGGACAGTACGCTCTATTCACTAATTTGTGACTACTGATTTCGAGGAAACCTCGTTTTAGGCGACGAAATGTTTCGTTTCCATCCGCTGTTTCTGTGGTTTGTATTGTTTTTTTAAATAACACTGTCATACTTTTAGCATGTGACTGTGTAAACTGATACTTCTCTATCGCTTATTTTGTTAATAAAATATTATAAAAACAATGGAAATTCGCTTTTCTGAAGAGAAGATTCTTCGAAACGATGTCTAATCTATTTCTAAAAGTCCCATCAAATTGTAAAACACCTTAAATTTGCAAATATCCAGAACTTACAATGTTCGGAATTGTCTTTTTTATACATATTTAAAATATCCAATAGATTTTAGGACATTAATATCATTTGTACAATTCGTAGGTTCATATTCCTTGTTTAGTATTCTCTTGAAATATTAAGATGTCATTAAGTTACTAATACAACATGACTTTCCATAGCCTTCTTCAAATCATAATATATTTTTGCGCAATCCTGGAATATAAAACCTAGTTTCGAGGCACTTACTGGGTTTTGATATACAGCAGCCCTCTGGGGTGAGGAGGTCACGTGGTGCCGTTTTTGAGATAACATTAGTTCTATTCTTAAAGAGGTTTAAATACTTTTTAGTTATGAACTTAGTAAATAAACTAAACGACATATAGTGCCAGAGAATAAAAAGAATACAGAGTTTGACAATATCCTTGTGATTTCGTTAGTTATAATTAAAGCCACCAGGTTACATGATCTGGCTGCATTATACCTGATATTTATTTGACATATTGAAATGATGAGAAATAAATCGAATATGTTTTTGCATTTTGCGGAAAAAAGCGACATACGTCCACCAAGCAACGCCATAAAGCGGTCATTGTCGAATTGCACTGGATGGAAAGAGAAGCACGATGGAATTTGTATGGTTTTTTTTTATAAAACATAATAATATTAAGTATAGTGAATGAAACTTCAAAATATACGACACTGAAGTTTTGCGTCCTGTTATGATACGTTATTGTTGTTAATTGTACCAATGTACGCTTGTCAGTATTACCGGTTTTTTTTTTGAAGATGGGTAGGAAGTAAGGGGTTACTTTGGCATTCAATTCTATCAAGGTTTTTGTGCGTAAACGTGTTTCAGCCACAACGAAGTTTTCGAAAATACGATCAAGATTAACATAACTTTTTTTTCGCTGCCACATCTTCAATAGATTTAGCAAAAAATGTTTAAAATAATGCCTATTTTGGGAATTTAGCCCCTTAAGTCACAATAGCAGCTTTTTTGTTCTAAAATGTAATTAGATCGTACCAGCGATCTAATTACATTTTAGAACAAAAGTTGGTTACATTCGTATTTATTCAAACACATCACACACAAACCACACCATCGCTTACTATCTGGTGAGATAGTGGTCAAGCGCGAGCCTATATTAGATTAAAAAAAAAAAATATATATATAGTTAATTTTGGTAAAATTAGTAGATAGGGTAGGGTAGGGTAAACAGGGTATGTAGGTTAGGGTAGGTAGGTATGTAGGTGTGCAGGATATGGTAGGGTAGGTAGGTTGATCGGTAGGGCAGGTGAGTAGGTTGTAGCAGGTAGATAAGTGGGTAGGTAGGTAGGTAGAGGATGAAATTTGGCAGAAAGGTTCCTCGAGGGACGAAAGTGAGAAAGGATTTTTGGTAATTCCACCCCTAAGAGGAAAGTTTGTATGCAAAATCTAATTCCTTCGGCCAAAATTCTTGAAAACGTGGCAAAAATAGTAATGAAAATAGTAAGTAAATGATAAAGGCTGCCATTATTATCTTTTCAAAACTAGCCCTAAATTATGATTTAGGGGTGTTGAAGTTTGTATGGAAAAATCTGATTTCTTTGTCAATAAACTTGAAACTTGAGATACAAACACTCCTTCAGTTATTGTTTATACCTACTTTTTCTAGTAATATATCAAAATAACACAGCGTAAGACTAAACACGAAACACTATTTCAGGAATAGGCATGAAGGAGATGTGTTTAATACTTAGGTATTTTACTAGCATTAGTATGAGGGATACACTCGTCATCAGATCTATCGAAGCACTACGAATATTAAATACTAGCTGTTGGCCGTGACTTCGTCTGCGTAGCATTAGTACTCCTGACAGCCTATTTTTACCGCCTTACTTGAGAAATTATTAGTTCACCATACAAATTTATACCTTCCTTGCCACCTCCATAAGGATGGTTTCCGGGATAAAAACTATCGTATGACCTTCCTAGGGGCTTAAACTAACTCCATTGAGGTAATTATGTAGTACATAATTAGTATCTCAATGACTAAATCCATTCAAAATCAGTTCAGCGGTTTAAGCGTGAAAAGGTAACAGTAAGACAGAGTTAC
The DNA here is from genome assembly GCA_964057195.1 of Orthosia cruda. Classification (NCBI taxonomy): domain Eukaryota; kingdom Metazoa; phylum Arthropoda; class Insecta; order Lepidoptera; family Noctuidae; genus Orthosia; species Orthosia cruda. The sequence goes on along the minus strand of OZ059834.1, from coordinate 31,180,754 downwards.
TTTCGCACTTAAAATATTTTATTATATGCGATTTCAGTTGCAATTGTTAACATAAATTTAAAATTGCCTCCTTTTCTTACAATTTGTCACTTTGTCCGCTATTTTTCTTTCTTTTTCTACTTTATGTCATCAACAATTAAAATGAGAGTGTGAGAGAGTGTGACTTTGATTAGCACTAAACGGTGACTGCCTTCAACATCGGCTAAGGTTTAGTGTTTTTAATCGATTTTACTCTTCACTTATCAATTTCTATAGATTCAAAGATTTGTGCAAGGATTCAGGCAACTACCACTGTATTGTAGATAACAATATTGATACGATGAAGAAAACCATGGCTTCAAAATGGAGCAGGTTATCAAGTCGACTATATTCTTATTTGTACCTCAGAACTTTTTACTAGGTGAACAGTTTTTGATAATTCTTTTTAATTGAAAGTTAGTGCTTGCCATGTGGTCCCATATAAATTTAATAAAGATCTGATGAAGAATTTCGGATAATGCAACTAAACTCTTCAATAAATGACGGCAAATCACTACGGATAGCTGCAATCGCATGTTTATTTATTGTTTACATCATATAATAACATAACATAACTCTGGTACGCTCTAAAGGGGTACACAGGTGTGAACAGTTCACCCTGGAATACTCTCATTCCACCGGTTTTGTTCAAGTTTCATGGACGCATCACTTTGGACATTATAGGTACCAAACTATAGAAATGGTCCAATATGTACCACAATTAAAAAGAGAAAAAATAAATAAAAAAAATTACCAAAAAAATACAACAAGCTTCCAAATAAAAACACTACTGTAAAATGAAAAATATCTCTGATTTCGGCAGTCGGTGTCAAAAAACGAAGAAACGAAAACAGGAACACCGACTGCCGAAATTCAAGTTATTTTTAACTTTGTAGTGTTTTTATTTGGAGATCAGTTGTATTTTCTTGGTAAAAATTTTTTTTTTCTAAATGAACAGGTTCGATGCCTAACTAAGAACACTGAGTTTTCTCAAAAGGCCATAGTTTTAGTTTTCATCATCAAAACGGCACCGAGGCTCCTTTCAGCGTTATGGCTTTTCCTCATAATTTCGAATATGGCCCACTTAAAAAACTGTATATTTTTTTCAAAATGCCCGTGACTCACACTAATGTGTTTGATGCCATAGTAAATCAGAACCATATATCAATGCATTCTACTATATTTCGTTTGTGTACGCCATGGGTTTGGTTTCTATACTAAGATGCCCAATGACCTTTAATGGAGGACGGTTAATTGTGCCAATGAGTGTACTTGTGTGTGCCATGTTTAACCAACTTAGGATATTACTATTTATAAACAAGAATTTCCAAAAATAAACTTGATTAAATATGAGCTTTATTAAACAGTGTCTATTATTATCATTCTTCTAGAACTATGCTGAATTTGTAAATAAGGAAAAACCTATACCGAACCGAAATACCTAAAAAAAACAATTGTGTTAACGGTATGATAAACGCGAGTATAAATTGACCTTTAATGTAACATATTGTCACAGTGTGTACTGCGTATTAGAAGTGATCAGTAGGGGCATTTATATTACGGAATATTAATAATAGCATTTAAAATGTGGGGGCGGATATATCCGAACGCGGTGTTCTTAATATTCGTGAATATTATGTTAGAGGCATCGTGCAAGAATGGCAGTTTAACTTTTGTCATAGATGATACAAGCTCTATGGGTGACGATATACATAATGTTAGAAGAAGTTTGTACCGGATCAAGGATATTGTTTTAAATGAAACGTCAAGTCTAATCGACAACATGGTGCTGGTAACATTTAACGACCCAGGTAATTTATCAAATGGCTTATTTAATACTTAAACTTCTAACGGAAAACGAATAAGTTATTATTGTACACAACAGGAGGTCTCGACTGATGAAGTCCACGCTCCGGCCAGCACAGATCCAGGTCCAAAACCCCGAGAGCTTTCAGCTCGAACTCCAGAATCGTTTCGAGTGCCTAGGGAGCTCCGTGGATGAATATAGCAACGGGTTCGTGGAAGCTGTCCATACGGTCGGGTCTAAGTTTTTCAAGACCCGTCGTACAGATAGAAACAAAAAGCTCTCTGATCATACCCACAAGCTTATGAAGGAGAGGCGTGAGATGATCCTGCAGTCTTCAGATGAGGCGTGCAAATACCGGCAGCTCAATAGACAGATCTCTAAATCCTTGAAAAGAGACCTCCGCCGCTTCAATACCGAGCGTATTAAAGACGCGATCGAGCGAAATAAAGGCTCCAAGGTGTTTTCAAGGGATCTGGCTATTATTGGGCAGAGCCAACTCACGAAACTGAAGACCGACGATGGCAGGATCGTATCCGCCAAACCGGAGCTTCTCAGGGAGATCGAGACATTCTATGGGCAGTTGTACACATCGATCAGCAAGCCCGTTGCGAGTCTAGCAAATGACCCAAGAGCTAGATTGACCCGACACTATACCGAAGATATCCCGGACGTCAGCCTGTACGAGATTAGGATGGCTCTGAAACAGCTCAAAAACAACAAGGCGCCGGGTGATGACGGAATTACGGCCGAACTCCTGAAGGCGGGTGGAAAACCGGTCCTTAGGGCCCTTCAGAAGCTGTTTGATTCCGTCATACTCGAGGGCAAAACGCCACAGGCATGGTGCAGGGGTGTGGTGGTACTCTTCTTCAAGAAGGGCGACAATGCCCGGTTGAAGAACTATAGGCCCATCTCACTTCTTAGCCATGTCTACAAGTTGTTTTCAAGAGTCATCACGAATCGTCTCGCGCGCAGGTTAGACGAATTCCAGCCCCCCGAACAAGCCGGATTCCGAAAAGGCTTTAGCACCGTAGACCACATACATACGCTGCGGCAGGTTATACAGAAGACCGAAGAGTATAACCTGCCTCTCTGTTTAGCGTTTGTGGACTACGAGAAAGCCTTCGATTCGATAGAGACTTGGGCTGTACTGCAGTCTCTCCAACGGTGCCAGATCGACTACCGGTACATTGAGGTGTTGAAGTGTTTGTACAAAAACGCCACCATGTCAGTCCGTCTTCAGGATCAGACCTCGAAACCAATCCTTCTCCAGCGCGGCGTGAGACAGGGAGACGTCATTTCTCCGAAACTGTTCACTGCTGCGCTGGAGGATGTCTTCAAGGTTCTGGACTGGAGGGGGCTGGGCATCAACGTTAATGGCGAGTACATTACTCACCTCCGGTTTGCCGACGACATAGTGGTCATGGCTGAGACCATGGAGAGCCTCAGTAAAATGCTCGATGACCTCAGTAGAGCTTCCGAAAGAGTGGGTCTTAAAATGAACATGGACAAAACCAAGATCATGGTGAATGCCCATGTAACACCCACTCCTATCAAGGTCGGAGACTCTACTCTCGAAATTGTAGACGATTATGTCTACCTGGGACAAACGATCCAGTTGGGTAGGTCCAATTTCGAGAAAGAGGTCAACCGTCGAATCCGACTCGGCTGGGCGGCGTTCGAGAAGTTGCGTGGTATCTTCTCGTCCAATTTACCGCAGTGTCTCAAGACAAAAGTCTATGACCAGTGTGTGTTGCCAGTGATCACCTATGGGACCGAGACGTGGTCGCTCACAATGGGCCTTATCAGAAAGCTCAAAGTCACCCAAAGGGCAATGGAGAGGGCTATGCTCGACATTTCCTTGCGTGATCACGTCAGAAATGATGATATCCGCAGGAGAACCAAAGTTACCGACATAGCCCGAAGAATTGCCAAACTTAAGTGGCAGTGGGCAGGGCACATTGCTCGCAGAACGGATGGCCGATGGGGCCGAAAAGTTCTGGAATGGCGACCGCGAACCGGAAGACGATACGTTGGAAGGCCTCCTACTAGGTGGACTGATGACCTGGTTAAGGTTGCGGGAAGGCGCTGGATGCGAGACGCACGGGATCGGTCAATGTGGCGACGCCTGGGGGAGGCCTATGTCCAGCAGTGGACGTCTTTCGGCTGAAATGATGTACACAACAAGCTGATAACATAAAGTTTTAAACTAAATAAACCCGATTCCGGAATATGTTACGATTGATATAATTCAGAACTTTAGGTATTACGATGGAGCATACGTTAATACAAACATTATGTTACTGTAAAAGCCCGAACTACGGTCAAACCGTTCGCTCGGTATTTATTATGTAGAATAAAAAAAACTGCATAGTTAGATTTTTGAAAAATCAATATTCTTAGCCAGGAATCGAACCCTCTGATTTGGAAAAATAAACACAGACAATAATTTTGATTACATTTTTCTAATCGTAATCAAAATGACTGTAATTCACTAAAGATTTTTGCATGTCATCAATTGCATGATACGAGTCTTCGTAGATTTCCTACAAAAAAATATTTAGTTAGTAATTAGTTTAATTCTAAAATAAATTAAAAACTAAATTTGCCGGTGTGGGGTACACGTACGTAAATAAAATATATAATACAAGCTTTATTTCAAGCTTTTATTTTCCGATTAACATGAAATTTTGCATACTCGTTTGATATGGATGACAATGCACGGTAAGCTAAAGAGCTTGTTTAAAAAACCGGGCAAGTGCGAGTCGGACTCGCGCACGAATGGTTCCGTACTTGGTTAATTGCGGCTTACGATTTATGAAGTATTAAAAAAAAACTACTTACTAGATCTCGTTCAAAACAATTTTCGGTGGAAGTTTACATGGTAATGTACATCATATATTTTTTGTAGTTTTATCATTCTCTTATTTTAGAAATTACAGGGGGAGGGGCACATTTTACCACTTTGGAAGTTTCTCTCGCGCAAACTATTCAGTTTAGAAAAATATATTTGAAACCTCAATATCATTTTTGAAGATATATCATCAAACCCATACGTGTGGCGTATCCATAGATACCCCACACGTATGGGTTTAATAAAAAAAAAATATGTGTCAGTTCTAAGTATGGGGAACCCCCAAAATTTATTGATTTTTTTTTCTATTTTTGTGTGAAAATCTTAATGCGGTTCACAGAATACATCTACTTACCAAGTTTCAACAGCATAGTTCTTAAAGTTTCGGAAAAAAGTGGCTGTGACATACGGACGGACAGACAGACAGACAGAAATGATGAATCCATAAGGGTTCCGTTTTTTGCCATTTGGCTACGGAACCATAAAATGGGCCTTTAAGGATCGGTTTCCCAGTTGAAGACGGTCCTTCAGGAGTTCGGTCGTGATTCCGTCATCATCCGGTGTTTTAGAGCCATTCTAATCTCGTACAGGCTGACGTCCTATATGTCTTCGGTTTAATGTTTGGTCAATCTAGCTCTTGGGTCGTTTGCTAGATTCGCAACGGGATTGCTGTGTGTTGTGTACAACTGTCCATAAAATATCTCAATCTGCTTCAGAAGCTCCGGTTTGGCGGAAACGATCCTGTTTTCAGTTTCATGAGGTAGCTCTGCCCAAGAGCCATATCCCGTAAAAAAACCCAGGAGCCTTTATTTCGCTCAATCGCGTCTGTAATACGCTCGGTATTAAAGCGGTGGAGGTCTCTTTTCAAGAATTTAGATATCTGTACGACGGGTCTTGAAGAACTTAGACCCAATCGTATGGGCATTTTCCACGAACCAATCGTTGAATCGTCCACGGAGCGCCCTAGACACTCGAAACGATTCTGGAGTTCGAGCTGAAAGCTCTCGGGATTTTGGATATGAATCTGTGCAAAACGGAGCGTGGACTTCATCAGTCGAAACCTTTCAAGCTTAATATTAATGTCCAATATGCCTCCTACCATGCGGTGATCGAGCCCGGTTTTCACCGTTTTTGATCACAGAGACATCATTGAACATTTGCTTCTTGGTTGACATGATGAAGTCGATCAGATTTTTTTTTCAACCATCGGGGCCCTCCTAGGTCCACTTACTGTGCTCCCAACAATCCTATAATTTTATATCAATAACGGTTCTAATATTATATATAATATTAGAACCGTTATTAATATTAATATATTAATATAATATTATTCTAATATTTTCAAAATATAATTAAATTATAATATAATTAACATACGTATATTTTCAAAAGTAATACAAGTTAATGATGACCGAATGACAAGTAAAGTCACGTGCGAGCCACGAGCGGCGAATATTGGAAATATGTTGCTTTTTAAATTTAGGCTTCGGTTATGTTTAACATTATTCCAACAATGTGTCGTAATTTTTCGATTAGGTACGTAAAAAAATACGTGATCAATATTTTTAACTAATTTATAACAGGATGAAACACTTTTTCAGCAATGATTACTTGCTCTTGATCAGCCCTTTTAAATGTTTGCAGGTGTTCATGCGAAGATAGTAACTAAAGATCCCAACGAATTTAAAAAAGCATTAGATGCCGTTAAGGAACACAATGAATTGAAGTGGCCATATCTCGATTGTTGGGAGCCGGCTATGAAAGGATTACTCCTGGCACTGGACAAAAGTAAAAGCGACTCTTACATCTTCGTATTTACTGACGCCCCTGCTAAGGATTACATCGACAGCCAGTCTGTGATAGAAATGTGCCAAAAGAAACAGACCCAGGTAAGCTGGGAGAGAGCAAGCTGCATCAGACTAAAGTTTCAGTACATGCTACCACTAACACGCTTTGTTGTTTCAGATAGTGTTTGTACTCACCGGCTCACTTTGTAGTAAGTATAAATATGCACCTGCGGCCATCGATTCTTACTTCGAAATAGCAGCTGCTTGCTCTGGGCTTGCAATTAGGGTTCAAAAAAATGAGGTTGACAAGGTAAAGTTTGTAATCATATAACTGAGAAAATAACAAAATATGGAAAATACGAAATCGATTATCATAGACAATTTTATTTTAGGTGTTTGGACCGATAGAAGAAATAATAAAAGGCAACAAGAACGTGATTACTACGGTGACTGTGCCAGCCGGCGTTTCTAAAAATATACCGGTAAGCACCTATAGTTTTCATGTCGTCTTAAATTTAAAATAGATGGTAGATTGAGTGAGTTATCAATGTTTACGGTTCTTCTCGATCTGTTCCTATAATATCAGGAGAAGTGTCGTGGTGGCCCAGTGGCTAAGACCTCGCCTGTCGTGCTTGAGGTCGTAGGTTCGAATCCGGGCAAGTACCAATGTGATTTTTTCAAATTCATATGTACTTTCTAAGTTAATCTTGGACATCACAGGCAACGGTGAAGGAAAACATCGTGAGGAAACCTGGACTTATATAGTTATAATGTAAGACTGAAATAGCCAAGTCAGAGGCCTGTGGGGATTCCCAGAGGAGGCTTAATTAACTCTGACACCAGAGGTGGCCACACCTCACACGAAAAGAAAGAAGAGGAGAATCAGTTTAAGTGGTGTTCAAACCAACAAAATAATGAATACGAAAAGAGAGAGACGTTCCACGTAGGGCGGGCAGGGTGCGTCGTTACTTACGAGTATAATCTGTCCGGTCAAAGTTTCGTCTTTCTATAAATAAAGCGACTTGAGTTAAGTCTAAGGCTAGTTTACCTAGATCCTAAAATAACAACGATTTTAATCCGCGTCATGTAGGTATTCGAAAAATATATTCTTCGAATAGGTACCCATTATTGATTTTATAAATACAGTAGCGCTATGTGTGAATTTTCAAAATAAGAAAACCTTACATTGAGTAAATGTTGGATTAGGTTGATGGTTAGGTGAATGATAAATTTTCTTTATTAACACTTAATTAAGGCTATATGGATGTTGTGTGTTGCGGTTTACTTTTTCGCGAGAGAAGAATATATTTACAATATTTTACACAAAATTTGTAACATACCTCATCAATTCAACGATATGCACCAGGTAAAATAGGGATTAAATTAAAACAGGAGAATACCTACAATATTCATTTTAGGGATGTTAAAACATATTACGGTGTTTTTCTGTATTAAGTCTATTTAAATCTATATTTTATTCTATTTTCAGTTCACGATAGATGACTTCACTGACTACGTGATTGTCTACGCGTCCGGCAAAGACGTTTCTTTGAAGATAGAAGATCGCTCAATTTCTTTAAAGTCCATTATGTCCACCGAAAATGCAAAAGTAAGTCTCGATACCACAGACGACGGCAGCGGCAGAATGGCCCAAACGCAATGGCTTTTCATAGACGTGCGGCACGTGTGCCTTTCACTCGTTTTGTAGTCGCATGAAAGATTTTTTTTCAATTTTGTAACTCAAACAGGAACAAAAAAACAGGCAGTCGTCAGAAGGACTGCCGCCAGAAGTGAAAACTTTGGTATAACTGTGTTTTTGTTTGACATGTCGATGACGCTGTGACATTAGCATGTCAATGAAGCGTACCCAAAAGTCCTGCACCTACCAAAAAAATTGCTCAACGCGGCTACAGAAGATCAAAATTAGATAATTAAAAAAATATTATAACAAAAACTGTGTGAGCCCAAAAAAGGTTTTATGAATGAGGATGCATATTTTACGACAACGTGATGGTTGATGTCGATCGAATACTATTTTTTTGCCCCTAATGCCATTTGCACAATGTTTGATGATTTCTTGTTGCGGTCAAATCCCATATTAAATGGTGTGATTACTATGACATGTCACAACACATTTTTTTTTGCAAATTCCCACAATCACTCACAATGTTGAATAAAACAAGTATTTAATATCTACCTTTTTATTGCGTGTGGAATTCTTCATGGATGTCCTCCACCCTTGGGCGAATGAACCATGGACTGAACCACGACTGAAAGCGACAAGTTATCCGCAGCAGCAGTTGACATTTAGCTCTTTGAAGGAGCTTATTTGATATAGAACTGTATCTGCGTAGCAAGTTGAATATTAATAAATTGATTTAAATATTATAGGTGATCAAAGTAAACAACGCAAAGCCTGGTAGTTACGTTGCTACTGTGAAGGGAGCGACAAAAACGTCCGTCATTATCGTCGGGAGAACTGATTTCTTCTTTAGTCATGGCTTCTCCGAGTCAAAACCCAAGTCGCTGAGCGATACGTCACCACAACCAATATCTTATGGTTAGTTTATAAAATAAACCTATTTTAATTTAGTACTTTATGCAATGGTCATGTAATAAGGTTCATAATTTTCACTCATGTTGTAAACATGTGTGAAAATTTGAAATTTCAATTTTGAAATAAAACAAAATTGGAAACGGAAAAAAATATGTGGTATGGCGGGCATCCATAGACAATGACAAAAATTTTCTACATTAAGTCAGTGAGCCCATAAGCGCGAATAAATTAAAAAGTAAAAGTGTGCTATAAAGTTTTTTTATGATGCAGTTGTTTGAAAATCGATGGAAAATGTTGCACTGTAATGGATTTATTTTTTTAATACTTACGTATCTACGAATATAAAGTACGTGTTTATACAATATTTTTTGAATTCATATTTGGAATATTACGTTATGAGTGTAGATAAAAATATTTTAGGTTCGTCAAGTGCGGACTTACAAAACTTGTATGATATTTTTTCAGATGCCAACGTCTATCTGTCGATATCCGTCAGTGATGAACAACACCCAGTGAACATAGTATCGGCGCAACTTTTAGAAATGGATGGAAATCCAATTCTAACAAACCTGACTTTATCAGAGATCTCAAAAAATTTTTACGTCACGGATCCGTTTGTTGCTCCATCGCAAAGGTTCAAAGTGGCCGTAAGTACATTTTTGTTTTTATTTTAATAGTACTTTTTTTGTAATTAGTAATGTAAGCTTGGCAATTATTCCACTAACGTATAGAATAACATGTCTTATGTGTCCTACAAGTTTAAAAGGTGAACGGTAGATTTTGTACCGCATACTTTTTTTGCTGTACTGTTATAGAATTTGTACCACTTATTAAGGCAACTAAGCCTTTATTTTCATGTGGGTTTAATATTTTTGATCTTCGTATTAATTAATAATATCAATAAAAAGATTTTAATAAATAAACCTAATAAAATCGTACACTAAAAGCAGTTATGTTTTTAGAAGTTGCCTTATGTAAAATAACGCAAATATTGAAATGATAATTAAAATAGAAATAACATTAAATATAATCAAACTCACCATTATCAAACTGTTGCAGTCCGCTGCTGGACATAGGTATCTCCTAATGCCCTGAGTAGGTACGATCCTCATCTCAAGGTACCTACTACCTGCAATGTAAACACTACAAAGATAGCAACAAACAATGAACTACTATATACTTTATGTACACACAATATGTAACATTTACCTATAACAAACTACATTGGTACACTAGTATATAATCTTAAAAATAAAACTGGTTATAACATTTACGTCCCAAGTTCTAAAATCTTAGAATTTAAAAAGGGATCATCTATCAAATTGGCTACCAATTAAAATAAGAAATATCCCAAAACACGAAATTTTACTAGCAGTACGAAATGCCCATACAAGCCTACCGTTCGCCATTAGTCAAAAAACCGGCCAAGTGCGTGTCGGTCCACGCGCAGTAGTAGAGTTCCGAAGTTGCATAATAATACGGACTAAGAAGAGGGTCTTTTGTTGTTGCATGAACATTAAAACGGACAACGTCTAGAAACGATATAAATAGATAATATACAAATAGATAATATTTTTAAAAATATTATCTATTTGAGTACCACCGCGGGTAGAGGCAAGCGTTTGTAATAAAGATTTATAACCAGCATCACTTAATAATTTGAATACTGCAGTATTTCCGTTACGGAGATAGTCTTCGTTAAAATCTCCAAATATTTACAAACCGAAAACAATTTTTTTAGTATGAGTATTTTCAAACAACCTACACAACTACCAAAAAGTAAAATCAAATTATTCAATGATAGCAACAAACAACCAACGTAAATAAGCTGCAATAAATAATCTATATGAAGGATACCCCGATACGAGCGCGCGTTAGAGCCACGGGGAATGTTATGGTTCGTTTCTAGATCCTCGTGCCCACGCTCCTTGTTTTATTTCTCTTTCGGAATTTGAAAAATTTCGTATCTCACCTGTAATCTAAGATATACACTATTTACTTCTCGGAGCCAAGTACATTTTATAAGTTTGTCGACTATTACTCGTAAACTTGTAAAGCCTGTTGAGATTTTATTTTTGTATATTTTTATATGATCCATAAGCATATATTTACTCTGTTTTACACAGCTCACAACGTTATTTAAGTAATTTTTCAATGACATTTGTAAACAAAAAAATACTGTTTCCTAGAAGATTTTATAAGTTGGTCGACTATTATTCGTAAACTTGTAAAGCCTACTTATCTGTGATAGTTTTTCTTTTAATTTCTTCACATAGAATTTTTGAAGAGCAACCATTTCGCTGGCACTTGTCTCTAACAAACATATTGAAATTAAAGCTTAATTTTACGCAAACGGATACCTGAATCGAAAAATGTTACTTCATGATTTTATTTCACCACTTTGTCGGCATTATTAATATGTATGTCCATGCCAAATTATAGCTTTCTAGTACTTAGAGTCTCTGAGCTTAGCTGCGGACGGACAGACGGACAGAGCGAGACTATAAGGGTTCCTTGTTGACTTTGGAACCCTAAAAAACAAGCTCTTCCATTATTCCTTGAATTTAAAATATAATCATATACTAAAATATATATATATTTAAAACAGAACCATAGAGAATAATTTTAAGGAGGAGGATAGAATATCGGTGCTTTTTAGTCTATTTTTCGGCACAACTCAGCGACCGCGATCGCGGTTCTGGCGCATGAGTGGAGTAAGATTAAATTGTGTTAAAATCACTTGCTTATTAAGCTAGTTTCAGAGAAAAAAAAACAACATTGTAATTGCACCACCGAGCAATTCCTGTATTTGATTATGTGTATATAACCTAATATCAATTGTTTTAGGTAAATGGGATAGTAGTAGCTACTGGAAAACCTATAAGCAGGACTGCTAAAATCCCTGTCACACCACCACCACCAAAAAGTAAGTTCAGATTTATTACACCTAGGAAACTGAATTAATCGCATCGTATAAGCTGCTTTGTATAAGATTTTCTATCACGCACCAAACGCTATCTGGAAGATGATACCGCCCACATGAAGTTTCCAGAGTTATGATCCTGTAAACGGTTGCACATTGGGGAATCTCTTGATCTATTGTAAGGCAGATTAATTGTAAAGGTGTAAATTGTGAAGTAACTAATTATATTATTTGCTAGATTGAGTCAAACTACTAATGATTCGTTCCTTTTTACTTATAGCCGCGCCCAAGGTACAAGGAGTAACGGTCTTGAAAGTCAAAAAGGGTGAAACTGCTCGCTTAGAATGCAAGTAAGTAGCAATCATTGTTTAAACGAGTTAAGTACCTACTAACGGATATTACGTGCAACGTGAACAGTAGATACTAGGTACCCCTCAGTTTGAATGAAGATTTACATCAAACAATCAAAATCTTCATCCGCTTAGGAGCATTGATGTGTGAAGGCAGACACGCTGGTACCAACACAAATACACACATCATTTTTAAGGCGTTTGTAAATGATCTTCTTAGGAAAGTGGTTTGCAGTTTGTGAAGGGGGGGTGAGCAAATAAGTAATTAAGTAGTTTTATAAGATATGGGTCATGAGATATAAGATAAGATGCCTTAATTAACTTTTCATTGGATAATTTATATTAGTGTAGGTCTTTTTTTTTATAAATTCTTTATGTGGAAATTAAGTTTCCGCACTATTAAACTTTATTTTTTATACCATTTGTTCGGTTCCCACAGAAAAACCGTGAAAACGGTTTTGTCGGGCATAGTTCTTAAGTTAAGATTTTATAAAATTGTACTTGTACTTGTGGTTTTATATATAAATAATAATAAACTTATAAAGACCCCCTTTTTCCGTGACGTGATGAAGAAAGTGGTTTCGAGTCACAATCTAAGCTGTATGTGGTGTAGCAATAAATTATTTGGACCAGTATTCGCATGGGTAATTTTTTCACTTAGTGTGATTTCAAGTTGATAACAGATTTCTACTGTGGTTTTGGCGTTAGTTTATTTTAATTTTAATACATTGTTGCAGAGTTATTAGAGGCTTCCCAGCACCTAAAATAACATGGCTTTTTGGAGACACATCAGGTTCAAAGTTCACACCTATAGATTCTGAGAGTGTGCTACTTATAACGAACGTGGAAGACAAAGATGATGGGATATACAAGTGTGTGGCGGAGAACGTTAAAGGCAAAGATGAGCATGTCATAACATTACATATTCTAGGTAAATTCAACTAAGTGTTATGTATTACACTCAGCGGCACTAAAAGTGGCCCAAGCCCAAAATGCAATTTTTAGACAAACGAAACTTGTGCTACCTATTTGATTTTTAATGAGAATAGTTACAAGTTCAAAGCGTGAAAGTGGTATTAAAATCTATCACCCATTTTAGGGGAACTGTTCTAACAACTGTTGCATAAATTCATATGATATTCAATTTAAAAAATAACCTAATGTGAATTTATTCACTTTAGCTCATTGGTACCATCTTCATTAAAAATCACATAAGTAAGTGAAGTCGGTAATAAAATAGGTATATTTTATCACATTTTTTTATTTAGAGCTGCTATATTTAATGCCGGTGAGTGTATTATTCTAATAGAGAGGTTCTATAAACATTTTTTTTTTCTTTTTATTTACAGATCAGCCTAAAATCGTTTCAATTAATTCTACCGTCTATAAAAGCAACGACGGGGATGTTTTTTTGAGGATTCCTTGCGTAGCAACTGGTTTGCCCAAACCAAAGATCACTTGGAAGTTGAGCGGCGACGTCATTCATCCAAGTAAGATACTAAAACTAACATCTACTTAAACCTTCTCAGCCAAATCCTTGAGTAAACTTTAAAAAAAAACACAACAGTAGTAGGTAGTTGAATACGCAAAATACGCCCTGCAGCCACATGTATCACCAAACACGGTGAACGAAACATAGAAATTATTTAAATATAATTATTGTCTTCTAATTCAAACGACCTTTTACGTTTCAGGCGCGAAGCATTCTATAGAAGACGGTACACTCATAATAAGAGATCCGAAGACGAGCGACATTAACTCGTACACGTGCGAGGCGCAGAACGAAGTCGGCGTAGTCAGCGCGACGATGACAACTTACAGTCTTGAGTAAAAATATTATTCTTCTGACCGAATTTAGGCCATGGCGGTCAGTCTCAGCGGAGATATGCCATTGATGCGGGCGATATTTTTTCCTTTAATCAATTTGTATTTTAATGAATGTATATTGAATTTGCTGACGATTGGTGAGATAATGTATTTTAATGATTTGTCATTTTTATGTTTTTATTTATATAACGTATTTTAACTAACTGTACCTATGTATAATTTAAAAATTGGGACTTGGTCGCCGTCGCCTTAATAAAGAAATTTTGTTATTATAATTTCGTTTTCACTTAATATTAACTCAACATTTTATTTATTCTTTTCGGTTTGGGGGAGAGATGGGGGTTTGCCGTAATCGTGGCGTTTGGCAGGCGGGTTAGCAGCGATCGCAATTTGTTGTCAAAGTGCACAGAGTACGCTGCTGCCTATTCACTGGTATATCCTTAGTCGCCTCCTCACTTACACTCACATGTCCTATCTCACAAATAAACACCACATTATAATGGCAATCCCGCATAGCTCTTCAGGTCTTGAAGCGTTTTTTCAATAGTTCCGTCGATTTTACGACAAAATTGCATTTTGAAAAAATAAGATGCTATCTTCGCAATACATATCATAGCATCATATCGAATTTCTCAAAATTGACCTTGTTGGAGTTGGAAGCAAAAGAGTTCTGCATCCTAAACCTATTCTGTTGATAGTTCCACCCGTTGAGTCTAATTAAAATCACAAAAAATATTAACGAAATATATGTAGATACTATATTTCGTTAATATTTTTTGTGATTTTGAACCACTGTTGAAGATTTAGGTGAGCAAAAATCGTGAAAATTTTCATTGTTCAATATAAACTGAAATTATGGAATCAAAGGAAAAAAATAAACAATTGTACAGTGCAGGAAAAAAAAATAGGTTTAGGTAACAATCGCAGTTCGTGCATTTTTTTAAATATATTCCCAACAAGATACTTATAGATACATCACAATGTAAAATTAAACTGAAAGTGATAAAGATACAAGTAGCTGATGAACAAGAGAAGAAAGCATTGGTGTTTGAAGAAACACAAAGTTCAGGCATTTACTTGACCGACATTTTCATTGGAATATAATATTTTCCTTATGTTAAACTTAGCTTCAACTGTCTATAGCTATTAAAGCCAATCCTGAAAGTCGATTTTGACCCGTTTAACCCATTGGGTGCCAAAAACGTGTAATTCACGCGAGACTCAATAGTTTTCAATTATTCGGTAAATACGGCTTACAACCAGTGAATTGCCACAGCATTGATACAACCTTTATAGGTGAACGTTTGTAACTCTGTATTAGGTTCAGGTCTATGACACGTCCACAAATCAGGAGGTTATGGGTTCATCAGAAAAGAATATGCCTCAACAAGGTCATTGGTTTTTCAATCATTCTAGCAAATGCTAAATAATTCGTAATGTGCGCTTACAAGTGCGTCTTGCTTTTAAAGGTTACTCGCTCATCACGAAATATCAAAAACCGCTTGACGTATAAAGATGAAATTTGGCAGGGAGATGCCGAAGATGAACGAAGAGCGCGCGAAGTGCTAGTTATAAATATGTTAGTTATAAATTTATTGTTGTGTAGGCACTGCAAAAGATTCTAGATGGACTTAAACACAATCAGAAATACTAGATGCCGAAACAGTAATGACTTCGGTAAAAACGCAACATTTGCATGTAAAGTCACAGGTTACCGAGCACCCAATATACTTTGGGAAGATGACATCGGAGTAAACTTGTCTTCAGAGGTATATGGTATTTTTTTTTTCTTTTAGTGTCAATGATCTAACCCATCAACATAACGGGTGTAAAAACACCCGTTTGACAAGTTAAAAGTTATTTGCTCTTCCTGTTATTGTGATAATTCTTTATTAAGCAGGTACTTCATTTCACTGTACTGTTGCATTTATGTTTGCGTTACTTATGAACACTACAGTTAACAGCGATTTATCACGCCAAAAACAAAAGTAGCATATTTATTACAATGTAGAAATTGCTAAGACTATTATTGAAATTGTCGCACCTAATTTAGCTATTATCTTTAATAATTGTTTTGACTGTGGGGAGTTTCCTGACCTAATGAAAAATAGTAAAATAATACCTTTGTTTAAATCAGGTAGTACATCAGACCCTACAAATTATATACCTATTTCAGTACTACCTACGTTTAGTAAAATATTCGAGAAATTAATTTTAGAGCAATTGAGATTTTTAATAAACATAAATTATTACATAGCAAACAGTTCGGTTTTACAAGGGGTCGTTCAACTACTGATGTGTGAAGTGTTGAGCTTTTAGGACATATTTATAATGCATGGGAAGATAAGTGCGATGCCTTGGGAATCTTTTGTGATTTGCCCGAAGCATTAGATTGTGTTCTTCATGAAACATTAATCAGAAAACGCCGCCACTACGGGATCCGGAACAGCGCTCTGGACTTTCTTACTTCATATTTGAGTAATAGGATTCAGATTTCAGAGCGTTGATGTTGATGGCAAAAGATCTCCTGTAGATCCAGTGTAGTAACAATGGGAGTCCCGCAGAGCTCAATTCTTGGTTCTTTCTTGTTTTTTATTTATATTAATGACTTGCCTTACCTCACAAAGAATAACCATGACATAGTGTTGTTTGCATATGATATTTCACTTTCGTTTAAACTTAAACGTCAGCAGCTGGTTACTGACGATGTAAATAGCTCGATATCAAAAGTAGTTCACTGGTTCAATGTTAACAATTTACTTCTTAATGAAAAAACAAAATCAAATGCATTAAGTTTACCCTACCTCACGTTAGGCAGGTGCAAACTGATGGTTCATAAAGGGCGTAGAATTGAATCCTGAAAATAGCACAGTATTCTTAGGCTTCACTTTGGATGCTATGCTTCAGTGGGGTCCCACATATAGATAAATTGTCAAAGAAGCTAAGCTCCGCTGCATAAGCTGTTAGAAACATTCGTAATTTAACTGACGTAGAGACAGCCCGTTTAATGTACTTTAGTTATTTTCATAGTGTAATGTCGTACGGTATTCTGTTGTGGGGAATTGCCGCCGACATCCTGGCTATCTTTGTTTTGCAGAAAAGAGCTTTTCGACCAATTTATAAATAAAGCCCGAGACACTTTCTCAGAGAGAAATTAAAGGAGATTAATGTTATAACTGTGCCATCTCAGTATATTTATGAAAATCTTATATATGCCCATAAAAATATAAAATTGTTTAAAAAATACAGTGATATCCATAACATAAATACTAGGAAAAAACATTAATTTGTAGTACCCACAACAAGGCTCAAGGAAAATAGGTGGCTCGTTTAGATGTCAATGTGTACGCTTTTAAAATAAGCTTCAAAGCCACGTACAAGATCTAAGTTTTAATAAATTCAAATCATTCATTAAACGTAAAAGAAAGAAAGCGTTTTATAAAGATTACGTTGAGGATAAAAAGTTATTTTTTTGGTTTTCTTGCAATGACAAGAATATTTTCTTTTTAAAGTATTATATTATTTATTTTAATTATTGTGAATGTGAAAACTATGTGGATGATTCTTTTGTTTTTAATTTATCTTAGTTTTAATCATGGTCTGGCAGTTTGAGTAGTTTATGCAGCCTACCCGAATGTCCTTTCTTTGGTATTGTTCGTCAAATCGTTGAGCTCCTTAAATTCCGAATTGAGCTGCTCGTTTATTGACAAATGCGTGCACTGGACAAGTCCACTCAATCTGGCTAGTTCTTTCCTCAAAAGACCATTTCAGACATCAGTCTACACGGTCTTCACATAATCTAACCAATACTTTGTCTGGACTTTGAAAGAGACGGTGATCTCTGAGTTTGTTTCGCCTTTCTTCTCAGAGTAGTCAGATAGGAAACGCCGACCTCATCTAGTTTTAAAAAATATGATCGACATGTAAAAGTGTTTGTACAAACCAACTTACAGAAATACAAATCATTTATCAATGTAGGATAAAGTTTCTCGAGTGTGCAATAATATTATATATGTTTTTTATACACTCCGTAGAGGAGCTATTGATACCGTGCATGTGAAGGGATTTGAGACTACTTTACATTTCCTGATTGCAAGCCAACACGGAAAGCACGGTTTTAACATACTATAAACATACAATGTTAGACCTTTCTCCTTTGGCTTCTTTGATAACGAATAGAAACCTTTAATATAACTTAGCTACACGACTTCCACGATTATTTCGCGAGGATCAGTTTATACTAGTAGTAAAGTTTGCCTTCAGTAAGTGGCTCACCTTTTAGTCATGCCGTTCAAAGCTAAAAGTTTAACCCATACACCAAAGTCATGCTTACCATACAATTAAGTTACTTTTCACTAATAAATAATTATTAGTGAAACGTAACTTTGTGAGTTTATGGGTAGGTATACCTGTTGACTTATTATATTTTGTTTCCCGATTGTGTTATTAGAAATACCGTCACTTTATATAAGTTACTTTAGCATAGAAAATGTTACGGTTAATTCTACAATATCACGTTAAACGCCGATTCAAATTTAGTTGTTGTTCCGTTTGGGCCGTGGGGCTCACCGGTGAACAACAGCTATGTTACCCGTTCAGGCCGTGGGGCTCACTGGTGACCGCGCGACGGGCTCGTGTTTTATCTCAATTTTCTCACTGGAGGACACAGTGCCGGTACAAAACTATATTGAGCGTGCGCGGTGCGGCCCTGCAGAACAGTTTACACATACTAACTCTCTCTTATTATAAATAGTAAGGTTATTTTTGTTTAGATAAACAAGGTGTGATTTTAAAATAAAAGACGGTTTACAAAATATATGTTTTATTAGAAAATATTTAAAAATAGTTTTATTTAATGTTAGGCTATCACTTTTTTTTGGACTTACTAAAACAAACTAAACGAACTTCGAAAAATAGACTTAAAATAATTAAAAAAATTACAACTTTGTCATGAATATTTGGCGCATAAATGAAACCTGTCTTGACACCAAATTAATAAATAAACACATTTCCTTTCTTTGCGTCGCATAGTCGGGTAAAAAAAAATCAATGATGAAGCACATTGAAGCAAGATACGTAAATAAAAGGCTACTCCGGGCATTGTGGACAAAACATTCTCACCTTTTTAGTCTTGTTTTAGCCAACTTCTGCCATAAGTAGCTACGTTAATTTTGTAGCAATTCACACATGTTCGCCTGCTTGTTCTGGCTTGCCCTTCTTTTTGTTGCAGTTTGTGTGCCATTCTTCTAATCTTACAACTGGAACATCTTATTGGCTACAAAACGACTTCAGTAATTCCAGCCGGAAGTCTGCCATTTGTATTTTCTTGCCATTGACGCTTTGATATAAGACCAGTGCATTGACCAGTGCTGTGTTTAGGAGAAGGTTGATCGCAAACTTCATGTGTTGAGTAAGCAGCCATCTAAACGGACAGATCCACAGCTCCTTTAGCTCCGTTATAGTCAATTACTATTCTCAGTTTAGAAATAACTTTGTTGGGTTTTCGGACATTTCGGAATCGCTCTGAGTGTTTTGTAGACAGCAAAAGGACGTCTCTTTTATCCTTCCACTTCATTACAGTTATGCCCTCAGCTTTTTTTTGCCACGAATTGGCCTCGCTTCAGCTTAGCATTTAATACATCCTTTGGCAGATGCTTCCGGTTTTTCCGAATCGTGCCTACGAAATGAGTCTCTACATCCAGAAGTTTTTTTGGCAAACTGGTGTACCAATGGTCGGTCACTAGTGTATGTCCCTCATTCAACGGTGTAGTATTGATTTCATCGTTATTCTTTCGGGTATACATTTATTTTGTATGTATATCCAGGAACGGTACAACTTGAACTCATTTATACCATACTAGCTGACCCCCGGGGCTTCGCTCCCGTCAGTTGGCTACCTACCTGCCTGCCCTGCCTGCCCTGTAACCAAAAAAAAAATAGATAAATACAATCATTGATGCGGATTATATATCATGCTAAAATTTCAGCTCGATCGGTGCAGAACTTTTTGAGTTTTTGAAGCGTACACAAACCAACATAACATTTATATATATATATAGATAGATTTATGCCTTTTTGTTTATTGTATTCTCGAAAAATAATTCGTCCGCGAAAAGGCACCACGCTTTCATCTATGCAGATCTCTTCGGAAGGTGTGTAGTTTTTTTGGAAGTTCCTGTTCACAACTACAAGCAATTTCTCAATCCTGTGTAATCTATTAGATTTATTTTCTTCGTCTTGCTGCGAAAAATTACAACTGCTTGCAGCATTTGCAACAACAGCTCAAATCGGTTTGGACTCATCGTTTTTCGAGAAAAAATCTGTCCAAGAACAGGATCTATTGATCAGTAGTCAAAGTCAAAGTCGAATATATTTATTAAACTAGGCCAATAAGCGGCACTTTTGAACGTCAAACACAAATTAAAATTTACAAGTAATAAAAGTTAATTCTACCGTGCATTCGGAAAAGTAGTTTGCTATGGAGAAGAATGCACAACAAACTCCATACTTACTCTTTTAAAAAAAAATGGTGTTTTACAATATTTAGATAAGTATATACATTAATAAATTCTGATATGTGAGGACCATGCACCCAGAATAACACTACACACTTTAATACGTACAGGTCTAAAGTATTAAAAGCATTAACAGGTAAAATCATTAATTTCATAAATAGGAACATGTTGGTCACATACAAATATTGCAAACATAGGTAAAATACCTAATTCAACAACAACGGAACATTATGTGAGTCAATTTTCAAATTTGATTTTGTCTACACTAAATATTGCCCTATGGAGCAGGACCAGCATGTTTCCAAGCATTCTTATCTTGAATATAATCATCCAATTTGTAATATGCTTGTTTACAAAGTGTGGTTTTAACTAAATTTTTGTAGTAGTCGGCTATTTTGGGTAATTTTACGATCCCCATGAAAATAATCAATCCGAAATATCATTTCCTGGCGAATCCGCGCAGATTTAGATACTGCGTCAGACCCTATGACTTTTCTGATAAGATGGAAGGAAAGCTATTCGTATAATCGGCCACCATTTCAAATACTTCGTCTGGTACTAAAAGATGGAAAAATCTGCCGGGGTCTTCACGATCATTTCTGTTACAAGTCTAATCCTGGGAATTCAGTGTACGGGATAAGCCGACGCTGATTACCTTTTGATTGGTGCCACAAGGTAGATGATGCAGGAAGCGACGCGGTGTGACCAGAAGTACTTGGCACGGCATTTTCAAGTTCAATGTCACTCGTGTCACTAATGGACAGAACTCGTCGACGACGTTTTCGTAAAGGTAAATCATACTCTTCCCCAGACTCCGAACTTAGCTGAAAGCTACTATTGAGCAAGGAAATTTCAATATTTTACTATGCGCGTGACCTTGCGTGCGATTAATAACTCTAATGATGCCACTGCACTGGTAAGGGTCAAGTATGCGCATCCCTTTCGGGAATCCTGGAAGAGATGCGCAAACTTGGTGTGCGGGTGTGGCCGGCGCCGCAACCCCCGCCCGCGGCCCCGCGTGAACTATATGGAGTCTTCCGACGGCGTGCGCCGCGGGGGTCACTGGTGAGCGACAGCAATTATTTTGTTACTTTATTGGATAGTAATAAGAATAATTATTTAGTGTGGGGTTTATGACTATTTTGAACCGTATGAGCCAATAAAATATAATGTGTAAAATTTGTCGAAATCGCGAATCGGCGTCAGCCCATATAGAAAATATAGTGGTGGGCACCGGTGACCACCACGGCGTTTAATGTGATATATGTATAATGTGAAGACTCTCACAGTTTGAATCTGTATGTTTACAGACCATATACATATACTTTATTCAAATCAAATCAAATCAAATCAAATTTATTTATTTGCCAACATAGGTAGGGGTAAAGATGTTCTACAAGTTTTATTTTTATGTTCTCTATGCTCTGCCGTCATAAGGGCATGCAAAATCTTACACATAAATTACAACCTAGTATCAAAATACAATAAATATTTAATATCAAGCCAAATAACAGTAAATATTACAAAATCATTAAACCATTTAATTTTTAATGTCAAGGAGTATCCAATAGTCAAAATTTAATAAATGTCAGAGTAGATAATGAAATTAATGTCGATAAAATAAATAAAAGTCCTATATACCTAAATAATAATTGAGACCAGAGTACGTATGTCATCAATAATATCGTAAATATTATCTGCCATAAGGATTCCCGTTTAAATACTCCTTCACACTGTAATATGCCTTATCAGTTAGAAATTCCTTTAGCTTCCGCTTAAATATGTGCAAGTTGTCAATATCTGTAATACAACATGGCAATTTATTAAAAATCTTGGATGTCATACAATAAACACTGGAGCCCATTAAATAAGTTCTGCATGGTGCAATCTGAATTTTATTTTTATATCTACAACTTCGGAATTTTTCATACATATGCATATTACTTTTGACAAAGACTGATATCTCATAAATGAAGAGACTAGGTAAAGTTAGAATCCTAAGTTTTCTAAAATATGGTTCACAGCTATCTGTGTTCTTAAGTCTACAAATTGAACGTATGCATTTCTTTTGGGCTTTAAAAACAGACTCCCACTCTGTCGAGTTCCCCCAGAAAATTAAACCATATCTCAGCGTGGATACCACATATGCATGGTAGGCTGTCATTACCGTGGATATATTTACAATTTTTGTGAGCATGTATAACATATAGGAATATCTATTCAATTTTAAGCAAACAGATTCTACATGTGATTTCCAATTTAAATTACAATCCACATTCAAACCTAAGAATTTTGTTACATCAACTTCATTAATTTTTGTACCATCATAATGTATGTTTAAGTCTGTGGGTGGTTTAGTCCTGTTTCTGAACATCATTAAATTAGTTTTCTGTAAATTAATTAGAAGGTTGTTTGTCTTTAACCAATCTACAATGTGAACCAATGTGGTGTTAATGTCATTTTCCAATGAAGCATAATCTTTGTTACAAAATATGGCTGTACTATCATCTGCAAAAAGAATCATCGGAAAGTCCACAGTTTTCGGCAAATCATTAATGTAAATTAAGAACAATAGGGGCCCGAGGACACTGCCCTGTGGCACGCCATATATCACTTCTACGTAGTCTGAAGCATGGTCAATTTCTTGTTTTTTTATAGAGCAGAATTTCGTTACTAACGTGGCTTGTTTCCTATTACTTAAATATGACATAATTAGATCTAAGGCGCTGCCACGTATGCCATAGGCATAAAGCTTGTTTTTTAGTATTTTATGGTCCACATAGTCGAACGCTTTGGTTAAATCCATGTATAATGCACAAACTGGTAGCCCCTTATCAACACTTCTGGTCACTTTTTCAAGAAAGTTATAAATTGCTTTATTAATATTTTTGTTTTTCCTAAAACCCATCTGTTCATCGACTAAAATATTAAACTTTTCTAGGAACTGGTATAAGCTATTATAAATTATTTTTTCAAGAACTTTGGAGTATACCGGTATTAGGGAAATTGGTCTGTAACATGACATAACGCCTTTATCACCTTTTTTAAAGAATGGCTTGACAATAGTTGTTTTTAAAATACTAGGGAAGTGACCATGCTCAATGCAGAGATTAAAAATATGACTAAGAACTGGACTTATTACAGTGCTTACGTATTTCACTATTTTAGTAGCTATGCCATCAAAGCCGGTGCTGTTTGTATTTTTGAGCGATTGTATGATTCTATGGATGTCAAACGGTGCAATTGGATTTATAAATATTGAATTATTTTGTGTAAATGTCGGTTTATGTGGGTTGCTATTACTACTGTTATT
The DNA here is from genome assembly GCA_964057195.1 of Orthosia cruda. NCBI lineage: Eukaryota > Metazoa > Arthropoda > Insecta > Lepidoptera > Noctuidae > Orthosia > Orthosia cruda. Next base: position 31,156,806 of record OZ059834.1, on the reverse strand, counting down.
AATTGGTTTCAAAGGCCTGACTTGGTCAATAAAAAACCTTGTTAAAATTGTGAGCGATATCAATGGGGTTTTTAATCATTTTCCCCTCAACATTTATTTCCGAGATGTAATTCTTTGGAATGTTCATCTTGCTCTTGTTAATGACACTCCAGCTAGCTTTAGATTTGTTATAGGCAGTGTTTATGTGATAATTATTTTGAGACTTTTGTGTTTGTTTAATGATTCTGTTAAGTCTAGACGAGTACATTTTAAATTTATTTTTGTCTTCGACAGACTTTGTTTGCCTATATTTCCACAGTAGAACTCGTTTTCGCTTAGAGCAAGATTTTAAACCTTTACTCATCCATTTTGGCCGCCTTTGAAATGACTGTTTGATTTTTATTTTGGGAAAACATAAATTATAGAGGAGACAGAAAAGTTCATGAAAATCATGAAATGCACTTTCGGCATCATTGTTTTGGTAAACTTCTACAAATTTAAGAGAACTAAGATAATTAAGAGATCAAACACCTTCAGGTAACGTTTCTCAGGGGCTGAATACTCAAAATAGGCTTTCTTTTAAACATTTTTTAGCCAAATCCATTGAAGATGTGGCAGCGGAAAAAAGATATGTTAATCTTGATCATATTTCCGAAAACTTTGTTGTGGCCGAAACATGTTTACGCACAAAAACCTCGATACAATTGAATGGCAAAGTAACCTCTTACCGTGATCTTCAAAAGATTTTGCCGGTAATACTGACCAGCGTACGTTTGTACAATTAACAACAATAACGTATCATAACAGGACGCAAAACTTCAGTGTCGTAGATTTTGAAGTTTCATTCATTATTTTTAAGTAATTCATATTATTATGTTTTATAAAAAAATCTATACAAATTCCATCGTGCTTCTCTTTCCATCCAGTGCAATTCGACAGTGACCGCCTATATAAAATGTACTCTGTGGTGACCGCTTTGCGGCGTTGCTAGGTGGACGTATGTCGCTTTTTTCCGCAAAAAGCAAAAATAATATTTAATTTATTTCTCGTCAATTCAATCTGTCAAAAAAATATCAGGTATAATGCAGCCAGATCATGTAGCCTGGTGGCTTTAATTGGAACTAACGAAATCACAAGTAATATTGTCAAAGTTTGTATTATTTTTATTTTCTGGCACTACCGCTGTCACTGGCATCTATATTTTTGTTGTATTATAAACAACTCACGTCGGTTAGTTTACTTACTAAGTCCATAACTAAAAAGTATTTAAACCTCTTTATTATGTTATCTCAATTTGAATTAAAAATATTTAAAATAGGGTGGGAGGTCGAATACGATTTCAACCTTCTTCGTTGATGTAAAAACAATAGAAGGAAAAAACACAGAACATGGAATGTTCGTCCCGTTGACGTTGAGGCGTGATTAATTCGAGAAAATATAGTTTTAGATAATATCAGATTCCCATATTTCGTTTACTTATTTATTTTCGTTTTTTTTTTTAAGTTAGTAAGTCGTGTTTATATTTTATTTTGTTAGTAGGTATAAGTTGTAAAGTACAAAACTAAGCCGTGTAAATGATATTATAATTCCGTGCCAAATGGGAACAAACAAAAATGTCTCAAATCAGCAAAAAAGCTTTTGTATTCTAACAGACAAAAACATATGGAAGAGGTAATGTAAGTACCTACACATTTTTTAAATAATTGTTATATTGGTAGCTAGCTTTTTTAGCCCAACGCTTTCGTTTTTAGGGTTCCGTAGCCAAAGGGACCCTTTTACTAAGACTCCACTGTCCGTCTGTCTGTCTGTCACCAGGCTGTATATATTTCTGTAGCCGCTTTAACAACAAATACTCAAAACAGAATAAATAAATATTCAAGTGGGGCTCCCATACAACGTGATTTTTTTGCCGTTTTTTGTCGATAATGGTATGGAACCCTTCGTGCGCGAGTCCGACTCGCACTTGGCCGGTTTTTTAATAGTCCAAGAATGTTTGTAATCTGGTCAGTACATCCAATGCATCCAATCTAGTCCATCCTATCATATAAAATATATATGAGTATAGATTTAGATAGATTACCCATAATACGAGTACCGTCCGGGTCCATGGAACAGACATATGAATGAATGATTTTTCTTAACAGTATAAGAAGACGTTTGGCCAATTCAGAAACAGGTGAAGCATCGGAGATTGGTTTTAACGAGTAAGTTATTATTAGATAAGTATCGCTTGAACCTGACATTATTATTGTTTCGTTTATATAACTTTCATATACATTGTTACATATTTCTTAAGAAATAATCATGGCTAAGTCCGTACCAGCCCTTACTGAAATACTTTCTACTCCGAGTACGGTTGCCTTTGCGAATCTCCACTCAAGCCAGTTAATAAATGCAAACCAGAGATGAGGAATAAGACTTTTCCAAATTATCAGGTCCGTGGGTTCGCCAAAGAAGTTTATTCCGATATGGTCCCATTTAAACTTGGTAAAGATCTGATGAAGAACTTCGGAGCTATATAAAACGTAACTCTTCAATAAATGACGGCAAATCTCTCAGGATTGCTGCAACCGCATTTATGTTTATTGTGCATCACTATAGAACATGCCCACTAGGTAGGTACCACAACTAAAAGTTAAAAATAAAAACATTTTACAAAAAATACAACCCGACATCCACATCAAAAAAAAAATATTACAAATAACTTCAATTTCGGAAGTCAGTGTTCCGGTTTTCGTTTCTTCGTTTTTTACACCGCCTTCCGAAAGTGAAGTAATTTTTTACTTTGAAGTTATTTTTCACTTTAATGTGTTTTTATTTGGAAGTCGATTGTATTTTTTAGTAAAAAAAGTCGTTTTACACCTACCACGTAAGTAGTATTCTGGCACGTTCGGGTTTTTATGTCTTGATGTTTTTGGGTCCGGCCATGTTCCAAACAATCTGAGTCGTGGTTCTCGACAGCCCGAATGATAAATAACCCCCTGGGACCACGCCTGCAAGTAGGTACTTATTGAGCTGCTCCAATTAATTTTGTTTTTTTATTATATTTTGCACCGTGAATTTTGTTATTATATTTTTTAATATATTTTTTTTGGTTTTCTTGCAATGACAAGAATATTTACTTTTTAAAGTATTATATTATTTTATTTTAATTATTGTGAATGTGAAGACTATCTGGATCATTTTTTTTTGTTTTTTTTTTTTTGTTTTAATTTAAATTTATCTTAGTTTTTAATCATGGTCTGGCAGTTTGAGCGATTAGTTTATGCGGCCTACCCGGATGTCCTTTTTTTGGTATTGTTCGTTGAATCGTTGAGCTCCTTAAATTCTGAGTTTAGCTGCTTGGTTATTGACAAATGCGTGCACTGACTGGACGGGTCCACTCAATCTGGCTGGTTCTTTCCTCAAAAGACCATTTCAGACATCAGTCTACATGGTCTTCACATGATCTAACCAATATTTTGTCTGGACTTTAAAAGAGACTGTGACCTCTGAGTTTGTTTCGGCCTTTCTTCTCAGAGTAGTCAGATAGGAAACGCCGACCTCATCTGGTTTTAAAAAATATGTTCGACATGTAAAAGTGTTTGTACAAACCAACTTACAGAAATAAAATCATTTATCATTATCAATTGTTTGTAAATAAAATGTAATGTTAATAAAATTGCTCGTATTTTTTTCGCCCTGTCTATTAATTTTTAACTCTATGTAAAAATGCAACATGTGTACAGACAGTATCACGGCTGTTGCACGCTATACACAAAAACCCAGTATATAACTTTTTCGAACAATATTTTCCAGGAGAAAGCAAAAAATATGTAAAATTGTATAAATTGAAAAGACTTTTGGAAAATAATCTTGTGTTCGGTAACTACATAAAATTATAACACTTATAGTGATAGAGTTATAATATTAAAATAACCCATACAAAAATACGCACACACATATTATCTAATAATCATAGTAAACATTTTCTCCATGTTCTTACGTAGTTTTATAAACCTTTACTAGGTTGAAAAGCTTGCCTAAATAGAGCAACTAACCATTTCAAAGCCTAGTAAGTTAGTTTTTTTTTTACGTAACTGCGGTGGAGCCCAAAAGTACCTTTATTCAAAATTTGATGGGTCTACTCTGCTATAAATTTGAGTATCTGGGTATAAAACCATCATAAAGAAGTTGGTTCAAAATGTCACCTACTGTTTTCTTATTTGTGGCAGTCGCATAGAATCAGACAAAATTTTAATATTTATTCAATTTGCACGGCAAGAACTTGTACGACACTAGCCAGATTGCCTATTTTAGTGATCTTTATTTTCGTAGCAATAAGGTTGCATTCATAGGCAAAATAACAGTGAACGATATGATGTCAGATGCCAGCCGCCAGTTTGAAATAAGAACTTGCGTAGTAATGTTTATGTAAAAACTATCGGAAGAGTCCGTTTATGATGCGGGCCTCTGTGGTCGGCCTTGTGAATTTAATTTTCAAATACTTTTCGCTCCAATTTAAAGTTTTCCCCTAAGCTGTCAATGACAGTGGGCGTGGCTTAGAACCTCAGATGTCGATTGTCAACTGTTCGAACACAGCCCCTTAAGTATTTCGATGCTGGAAAGCGATTTTGTAGTATCTAAGTATCTCGAAAAATGCGAAGTCTCGTTTCGTCGGACGGTCTGATCAACGTTTTCCTATGACATTTTTTTATGGTACGACGTTGACTTTTCTAACATTTTTAACAAAACATACTTCAAAATGCTGCATAATATTTACTATAATATTTACTATTATTCAATGTTTTATACAGAACATACATACATACATTTTTTACAGCAAACATGCTAAAAATACTTGTTAGGCAGTCAAGCAAGATACATGATCCTCGTTACAACTACTCGTACTATGATGCACCAATATTACTTCTTGAAATTGAAGTACCAAATCGCTGTAACTATTATGAAAATGTATGTAAGAATTACTTTAGAATGCTAACATTAGTAGCATCTGATAAATTTCATTATAAGAAACACGTGTTTCAACAAGTAAAATTTCAAAATTTAGAAAACCCCCCGACACATTTATCTTGCAAAAACATCCCTATTCAAACAGTAAAACGCCCATAACTTTTGAACGGCTGAATCTAAATTTTATTCAAACATAGCTAAGAACACTCTCGACACAGTCACCTTTCAAACAAAAAAAACTAAATCAAAATCGGTTCATCCGTTGAGGCGCTATGTGCCACAGACAGACACACAGATACACAGCAACACACCTCAAACTTATAAAACCCCTCTTTTTCCGTCGGGGGTTAAAAAATGGCATCCCCGATTCAGCCAGTTTACGAGTTATCAGTTAGTGACCCCCGCGGCTTCGCTTCTGTTAACTGGCTATCTACCTACCTACCACCTACCGATCTACCTACCTACCCTACCTACCCACCTACCTTACCTACCAGCCAATCTATTCACCTGCCCTACCAATCAACCTACTTACTCTACCTACTTACCTAACCTACCAATTTGTTAAACTATTTATATTTGAATAAATACGAATATAAGCAACTTTTGTTTCTACCAGTGATCTAATCACATTTTAGAACACAAAAGCTGCTACAGTAACTTAACTATGATAGTGAGATATATTCTATCCGAGACTTTTTTATAGTTAATAATAAGTACTTTAATCATGTAGTACAAAATTTTTATGTATCATCAATAGTTTTCTCAGCACACGCCAAATAATGAATTTTATAGGCAAAATTTTGCTACTTCGGGTTACATTATTGCAATTTTCATAAGGGTCTCTAATTTTTTTGAAAATAATTTATAGCCTATGTATGTTACTCGGGAATAATGTAGCTTTCCATAAGTGAACGAATTATTAAAATCGGTCGAGTAGTTTCGGAGCCTATTCAGTACAAACAAACACACAAACAAACAAAAAAATCTTTCCTCTTTATAATATTGGTATAGATAGATGAATCATTGCGTTTAAAAAACAAACAATATCTATATTCCTTATTTAGGTACGGCAAGTATATAAATATGGTATATAGGTATTTGTAATGACCACACAAGCGTATTTGTTATTTAAATAAAGTCCTGTTTTTAATATTTATGTGATTACGACGTTAATTAACACCACATATAAACGAGTGCTGTATTGTCTGCCTCATTAGAGTATACTATTTATAATTTAATCATAGAGTAACGGATACTCACATAAAAATAACTCGTAAACAGAAGGCATGAACAAAAGATTTTATAAATAATTTCCTGTTACATAACGAGAGGAAAACTATGTATCACACATAAAAAAATATCGGTGCATCGTTTTTTTTTATATGTTTTTATTTTTATAAGTTAGTTGCTTATTACTCGTAGTAGTAGTTGAAGTTTTAAAGTGTCATGAGCATATTTATTTCCTACCTACCAATCTACCGAAAGAAGGAATATTGCTTTTTAAGAATGGCATAAATATATAAATGAATAATATAAGGGAAAGTTTGATATTGGCAATAATGTCAGAAAATATAAAAGCGACGTTTTTCTTAAGGCTGCTTTCTGTATTCAGAACTTGAAGTTAAGTACGTTTCAAACACAACTTATTGCCAAAGTTTGCAAGACTTACAGGCTAAAGTGGAGTTTGACAAATACACAACTTCAAATATTTAGGGTTCCGTAGTCAACAAGGAACCCATATAATTTCGCCATGTCCGTCTGTCCATCCGTCCGTCCGTAGCTTAGCTCAGAGACTCTTTGTACTAGAATGCTATAATTTAATATCCTATGGCGTGGGGTATCGTTGGATAAGCCATTCAAAAAGGCGTCTGTGAAAACGATATTTCGATTCAGGGATCCGTTTGCATAAAATTAAGCTTTATTTTTTTTGTGAGAGTCATGCCCCCCCTCTCCACCGCCAGGTAAATGGTTGGCTTATGAATATGCGGTGAAAAAAATTACGGCGGTAGTCCAAACTAATATTATAAATTCGAAAGTAACTCTGTCTGTCTGTCTGTCTGTCTTTCTGTCTGTCTGTCTGTCTGTCTGTCTTTGCTTCACGCCTAAACTACTGAACCGATTTGAGTGAAATTTGGTACAGACATAGTTTGGAACTTGAGAATGGACATAGGATAGTTTTTATTACAAAAAATAAAATATAAAATAAAATTTATTCCGGACATACAGCGCCATCTATTGGTCAAGAGTCGGCATCAATTCAGTACTGAAAATTTATCGGAAAAATGTAAATAAATAGTAAAAAGGTATGAAAATATAACATAATACAACTTTTAGTACAAATAAATAAATAGTAAAAAGGTATGAAAAAATTATATCAATATAATAAAACTTTTAGTACAAAGAAAATGCCCGAACGGAGTATAGATAAATAATCCGAGTTGTCACTATGCTCGATAGACGGCGTTGGGATCGAAATAAATCGCGCTATGGTTTCGTTACACGCATTTGGTTGGGTATCGGCCGAGCGCTTCGGTACTGTCGTGGAATTGTGGATTGATCGTTTCGTAAATTTAAAATTGGTGCCGTTGTATTAGTAGATTAAAAGGTTTATTTGTTGGGTTGTCTGGTGGTTGTTTTCAATTTTTTTGTTTTGTTTTTTTTTTATTGAAGAGATTCCGCGAGATCGGGAACTATGTGGGTAAAACCAAAAATCTGCCGGAAGTCACTATTCCACGCGAACGAAGTCGCGGGCAAAAGCTAGTATACCTATATATCGAAAAGAAATGGTGATTCACACGTATACATACACACGTATTCATCACGCTTATGTCTCGGTTAGATAGAGCAGCTATACCTATAATATTATCTACTTAGGTATTCCCAGATAAGTTGTTTGGTAATTTAACTGTCTTCTTATCTGTGAACTGACAGAGATAAACCAATAAATAATAAAACAGTTAAAATTATTTTAAAACGTTATGCGCTATTTTTACGTGATACTAACCGTTCTTTACTTACTATAGCAGTACAGACGATAGAATATAGCAGTGAGGGCACGCTATACTGTGAAGTGTCAGCATACCCCGCGGCGTTTAGAAAGTGGTACCATATCGACACTGTAGTGGCCATGTCTGATGGCCTACAGGTAGACTCAGAGACGAAACATCACTGTCAGCAACATCGGCGAATATAAGTGTGAATGGACGAGAAGCCAATATTAAGAATTACAGCGCTCTTGTCACAATTTCAGGAATAGGTAAAATACTTGCCGAAGCATTTTTTTTAATAATGGCCTAACCAAAATTAAGAAACGGATCCTTAGCAACGTACCTAAAAGAAAATAATTAATACAGGAGTTAACTTATCCCTACATTTATTATATCGTATTTGCAGAGGCACCTCAAGTAGGAATAAAAAAACAAATTATCTTTGAAATTGGGAGACTGGAGTTATGTCGAATGCAGATAAAACTCATGTTTAATTATTTTATAATTAATGTACACACAGTAAATACATAAAGACAACACATTAATACAATAGAGTACAAATGAACTGCTTATTTCTAAAGAAATTTTAACCAGCAGACCCGCGAAAAGGAAAAATGAAAAATAAATGTAGACAACAGTGTGTGAGAACAGGAAGAGAAGAAAAGTGAACGACTTAAACTAAGATATAAAACCTACACAATAATGTAATGGTGCATATATACTTACATAAATACATATTTTAAAATCTTAATATTTATACATATGATTATAAAGATCAGATTTGAGAGGAAAGATTATGCTCTTTTAAACGTGTTTTAAATAGTGAGATATTCTTTAAATCTCGGATGCTAGGCGAAAGTGAGTTACACAATCTTACAGCATGGACAGAGAATGAATAGGAATTATAGCTGATTTTATGTGGTTGGGATTTAAGGATAGATCTGTGATAAGATCTGCACAGTGCATAAGAGAATCGCTCACGCAGATAGGAAGGATAGGACGGGTTATGTAAGATGTTAAAGAGGAGACATAAAATCCGAGTGTTCCTGCTAAGACGGATTGGGAGCCACTTGAGGTTGGAATGGAATGTTTACATGCTTATTCTATTTTGTTTTTTTTTCGTCACTTTTAGGTATTGTTAATCTAATCCATGATTCAACCTATAATTATAGACATACCTACGTTTGTTTTATTTTCAGGATAATTAAAGGAAAAACAGCACCAACCATAACATGGACGTTTAAATCTGAGAATGACGAGTTTGGTTTTTTGCCCGATGCCGTGGTGGTAGACGGTGATAAACTAAAGATAGAATCAGCACGGCGTGAAAACAAGGGGCTCCATAGATGTGATGCCGCTAACAAAGAGGGTATCATTCTGTTGATATCAATGTCCAACTGCAATGTAGATACTTATTTAATTTAATTTTGTGGCGTGCCTGGTAATTTCATATTCATGTTTAGAGGTAGAAATGAAAATTCTGTTGATTGTTTTTAAAATACCGGAACTGTGCAGCGGTCGATAGTACCGCGTGTATTGGACATTATAGGTACCTTACTATTGACTTGTTCATTTTGTACCACAACTAAAAAACAACGAACACAAAAAGAGTAACACCGACTTCCGAAATTGAAGTTATTTTTCTTTTAGTAGTGTTTTTATTAATTGGAAGTTGGTTGTATTTTTCTTCATGAAAACAACAAGGTGAGTCTTGCATTTAGAAGATTTTGTAAGGTGGGTCGCGGTCCAGTCAACTTTGGGAACCACTGGTGGTTCGTTTAATAAGTGTAATTATAAATACCTCGACAGATAACCATTAAAATGTAAGTTACGAGGGTGACTTTGATTAGCACTAAACGGTGACTGCCTTCAACATTGGCTACGGTTTAGTGTTTTAATCGATTTTACTCTTCACTTATCAATTTCTACAGATTCAAAGATTTGTGCAAGGATTCAGGCAACTACCACTGTATTGCAGAGAATAATATTGGTACGGCGGAGAAAACCATTACAGTCAATGTCTTAGGTGGGTTGATTTTCGAAAAAAACTCAACGATACGTACCCTATCGTTAAGTTTTATTCGGTTTGGAATCAAATAGCAGTCATAGCGCTCTACATCACCATGATAATGACACATAGTCTCAACATAAAATTAAGCATGTGTCTTCACCGTTTCATCAACAGTTTGTAATCAAAGTAGCTAGAGAACGGTTTCAAATTACGTAGTGAATATCTAAATGGCGGCTACAACATGTTCTCTATATTCATTTTGCAGTTGCAGATTACATAGAAGCTCCAAAACTTAAGACTGTGGTCGCGACGACTGGCGACAATGTTGTGTGGACTTGTAACGTGCTATTTGGCAACCCTGTACCATCTACGAAATGGCCGTTTATAGCTCCCGACTCGACCACTAAGGTTTTGAACAGAAATTTGTACGCCATATTTCTGATTGTGAATCTGTTACTTACTTTTATGAAGATAATACCTATGAGTTTCTAATAATTTATGTTTTTAGGAGTAATTCTTTGAGTAAGCTGCTTTTAAATAATGTAATTTACACTAACGTCGTTCTCAACAATACAAAGACACGATCCTAGAGAACTGACAGTATCAATATTTATGTGAACATCACCATCATTATCATCATCATTTCAGCCGAAAGACGTCCACTGCTGGTCATAGGCGTCCCCCAGGCGGCGCCATATTGACAGATCCCGTGCGTCTCACATCCAGCGCATTCCCGCAACCTTAACCAGGTCATCGGTCCACCCAGTGGGAGGCCATCCAACACAACGTCTTCCGGATTGCGGTCGCCATTCCAGAACTTTTCAGCCCCATCGGTTTTTAAACTCTTTTCGTTAGTAAAAAAAAGTAAGAAGGGGTTTGTAAGTTGGACACCGCAAGTGGTATCTGCGGGGAATCTGTCCTCCCACTAAGTGACTCCAGGTAAGACGGTAGCACAGTGAATGTTGGTGTACCGAAAATTTCTTACAAATTATTAGAAAACAATGCATTTTTTGTTTTATATTTCCGCAACTAATTGGGGAATTGTTTTGGTTTAACCGTTTGGTAGCACGTGTCACTTGAGCAAGTATTATCAATTTTTATATAAATTAGTTCAGTATTCGTTTGCCTGGTACCTATTCTTGTTGCCCGGGCTTTCCATAAATCATTTATAGTTTGAGGAAGCATTTTTTAATACCTATAGTTTGGTTAATATTGACCGTACCTGATTGTGGTGCATTCACTCGAATTCGATTCATATTCGTGTTTTTGAACATCATAAAAGCAAGCAATAATAATTATCATAATAAATAATCACAAAAACGAGTTATAACGGTGTTTACTTTTACTTCTTCGCAAGTAAAGCCGCGGCCAGAAGTTTTGAATAATTTCGTCTGATATTTTCCTGTAGGTTACTTGAACGAACAAGATAAGAACGAATTGAGTTAAAAATAAACAGCTCATTTGTCTAGAACAATTATGAATATACTGCAAAAACCAAGATACGTAGCAAAAACAAAATATTTTTTGGTAAAAACGAAAGTGTAAATTACTACGAATAATAGCAACTAAGATCTGGTGCCCAATATATACGCACGCGGTGTTCTTAATATTCGCGAATATTATGTTAAAGGCATCATGCAAGAATGGCAGTTTAACTTTTCTCATAGATGATACAAGCTCTATGGGTGACGATATTAAAAACGTTAGAAAAAGTGTGAACCGGATCAAAGATATTGTTTTAAATGAAACGCCCAGTCTAATCGACAACATGGTGCTGGTAACATTTAACGACCCAGGTAATATGCTCTAATCTTATTTAAAATGTAAACCTCGAACCGTGTGCTTGAGTGCCAGAATAGCAGTTTCCGTAGAAAGCACAGCGCTAAAACCAAACTGTGCATCCTTTAAATTGAGCTGTTCAGTTAGTCTTTGCTCGACCACACCGTCCAGAACCTTTGTTCTTACAGTTGTTAGCGAGATTGGCTTTAATTATTCCTGTCCGAGACATTCTCGGCCAGGAATTAAGGGGACAATAGTTGTGCCCATAGTTAAGAATAGTTAACTATGGGCATAACTATTGTCTCCTCAGTTCCATAGGAAGATAGTAGTGCCTCACATATAGACAATACCCTTGGAAGATTTATTTATTTATTATTATTAACACATACATTTATTTTTACAGGTAAGACCCAAGCTAACAAATGTAGTCATACATTGCCAGTTTGCCAGTCTGAGTAACGGATCTGGGTAGAGGCACATGTTACACAGTGGACAACACACTAAGTGTCACCCTCTGGAATTCCGCCAAAGAGCAAGAAAATATGTCCAAACGCAGAGAGACGCTATTCAGTATCCTAACTGCTCGAGTGACTGGTGCAAACTTTAACACGTTAGTGCGTGCTGACGGGACTTTAAACAGCCCTTCCCTCGGTCCTAACCGTAGCCTCCTGTTTGGAACGAGCAATCCCAACGATTCTTATATTTGTGGATTATTTAGCATACCACGAAAAACCATGAAGACATATTTTACAAGGGCGAGGTTGCGCCTTACCTCCAACTTATAGTACCCAACCATCCCTATAACAAAGAGGGTTGGATACATAAGCGGGTAAAAAGGGTAAATACCAAATTGCCTCATGTATAGGTACCGGGTAAATTTGCTTTGCATTTTTTCCACCATCGTAGAATACTTCGTTTCATAAGGATTCCAGATGATAGCACTAGTTTCCAAGTTGCTTCGTACTAACGCATTATAAAGCGATTTCACTGCTGCCATATTGGTGAAGTCACGGGTTTCACGCATGACAAACCCAAGATTTTTGAAGGCTTTTCTACATACCTGCACCACATGAGCACGAAACGACAGATCCTCGGAAAAGGTAACACCAAGATCTCGCACTAACCGCACCCGCGGTATGACGTGACCCCCCATGCAATAATCATGAAGTCGGGGTACCACGGCCCGCGTGAAGGACATTATGTTACACTTCGTCACATTGAAGATTAATTTGTTCTCTTCACTCCATGCTACCACCCGATCGATGTCTCGCTGAAGCATGCCGCAGTGTGACTCGTCTGTGATCCGCATGAATAACTTGAGATCGTCAGCAAATAACAAACAACCAGCGTCTTTAATGACTTCTGGAAGATCGTTAATCATTAAAATAAATTCTAAGGGTCCTAAATTTGTCCCCTGGCTAACCCCCGTCAGGGTGAAATACGAGTCCGAGGTGTAACCTGCGTATTCCACAATTTGCTTACGGTTACCCAAGTAGCTAGCAAAAAACTCTAGGAGGGCTGGGGTAAAACCAACCCTCGCAAATTTATTCAAAAGGATGTCATTGTCCACACTATCAAATGCCTTCCTGAAGTCGAAGTAAGCGACGTCCAGTTGTCCACCTGATTCCGAGTCCAGCACTGTGGCGGCCTGGTTTAAAAAACACATTAGGTTAGAATTCGTGCTGCGGCCCGCACGGAAACCATGCTGCGCGTCGTTGAGCTGTGATGCTACTTGCGAGTGGATGCAAGAGCATAACGCGGACTCGAAGACTTTAGCAAACACTGAAAGTACAGCTACAGGTCTATATCCGCTGACATCCGAGCTTGGAGTGCCCTTCGGTACCGGAGTAACCCTAGTCAACTTCCAACCGTCGGGATACGAGCATTCTCGTAAAAATATATTAAATAAATGCATGAGCGGCCGGGCCAGTACTGCCCTGCAATCCCTAACAATGAAGGGTGGCACCCCGTCCGGCCCAACTGAACGCTTGGGCTTGAGGCGCGCGAGCACACCACCACCACCACCACCTATCCACCTCTCCGAGGGACAACTGTCCCACGTGAACCCGGGCGCCGCGCTCGGGCGCCACCTGTCCAGCGGCAGCCGCATCTAATCGCGGCGCCAGCGTCCCATTGACCGAGTGGAAGTAATCAGCGAACGCCTGGGCGCACTCATGCTCTGGTAACGGCTCACCATTCCTAGCTATCTTCAGTTTACTACGTTTCGAACGCTTGCTACCAACAAAACCCCAAAAAGACCTCGGTTCCTTAACAAATTGTTGTTCAGTACGGCTCTGATAATCATGGTATGCGCTACTGATTTTATCTTTGACAATAGAACGGTAGTGAGAAAAGTTAACATAATCGCTGACCGAACGAGTCTTCTTAAAAGATTTGTGCCAAAAAGCCTTCAGTTTAATATAACCAATTATGTCAGCAGTGAACCATTCAGGGTAGTGATAACGAAAGCAATCCCGCTTGGAGCTCTTTCTTGGAGTGCTATCATCCAAAATCCTATAAACTATGTCATAAAATATCCTATATGCTTCGTCGGCATTACTCGTTTCATACAGGGCGCTCCAGTCTGTCTCTGCAAGACCCAAATATAAATAATGGAAGTCTGCCTTTCTATAATTCCATCTCGGTAGGGAGGTGGAAGCCTGCGGTACAGGGCCACTAGGGCTAGAAGTCACTCGCGACCTCAGATCACGCGACCTACTTATACTTATTCGTAGCGGCGGATGCTGCGGGTCTATGCATGACAAACAATCCCCACGTTCCTCGCTTACGATAATATCATCTTCGGGCAAAGTAGTTAGGACAACATCGAGCGTGCGATTGTTGCAATTAAGTATATTGTTAGATTGGCGAAACCCACAGAAGGTGAAAAAGTATTCATAATAGCATTGTACATCTTGGTTTGTTGAATACATATTTAAATCAGCCACTAGAACAACATTATCATAGCGAACACATAACCGCTCCAGTAAATGGAACATAAACATATATTCCCGTTCAATAGTGTTAGGTGGAATGTATGCAACACAACATAAAAACAATAACATATTTTGACGGTATACCGTCGCACACACGATTTCGAACGGGTGGTGGATCAAGCTAGCGTTATCAGGCAATGGTACTCTGCGTAAGTCGAGCGCGCCGTGTGGAGTGGCGGCCAGCATGACCCCTCCGTGTTTACGGCCATCCTCGCGGTCACATCTTAGTATTGTGTATCCGCTCGGAGCCAGTTCACCATCATGTATTGAATCATTAATACCAGTCTCGGTTATGGCTACCAAATCAACCATAGACTCTAAAATATTATTATAAAACGACTTTAACTTAGTGCGTAGTCCTCTAACGTTTTGGTAAAATAGATCTAACGAGCACTTCGGTTTCTTGCCACTAGCTTGAACCACATTCACACCGTTTAAGCACTCTAGTCCCAACGTTTGCGAATGGGAACTATTAGTATTAGCATATCGACACTGTAAATCATTCCTGTTTCGTTGTTTCGTACCGTTTTCACTAAGAGGAGCGGTCGACGACTGCGCCTGCACTGGCGCCGGTGCGAATCTCGGTACTTGTCCCCCCCCGCTGCTCGCGGGGACGCCTCGGAAACCAGTCTGACAACTTCACTCCCGCGGGCCACGCCGCCGGCGTGTTTATCCGCTCATTTAAGCTCTCAGGAAATGCAATTACGAAAGCAGCGTGTCTTGAAGTCTTAATTAAACGTTTTTCAACAAGATATTGATCACAATCTTGAAGCTTGTTCAAGTAGGTGAGCACCTTTTGTTCCGTAGTTTCCGGCTTGAAAGACCAAGCCTGCAAATATTTAAGCTTTTCTACGGTTTTGAGCTCGTCATCCTCTTGTCCGCTGCCAGTTACTACTCGCCGTTTAGAATTCCGTGCTTTGCGCGCCGGTTGCCAGCCTTCATCGGCGGTAACGTTTTCGTGGCTATCATGTCTTGTATCGTCCGTGCGCGTTTCCGCTAATTTCGTGGCCGGACACTCCAACGATGATAAGTTTGTTTTTGTGGGTAGATTGCGACTTGCAGTCATAGCTGTCACCGTGTCAAGATGCGGACCAGCACACGGGAAATGTACTATGCTAAGGCCATCGTTATTTGCCCTCTGGTCATAGATTTAATAATTTTGTTGGTTTCCTTTGACGAAATACTAACCGAATCATCACAGACTTGACTTTTGGGATATCGATTCTTTTCATTCTATTGAAGCCGCGCCGCCCCTGCTTGCTTACCGGAACAGCAAGTTTCGGTCTCAATTGCTGGGTGAACTTCCAAAATGTCTGGAGTTGCTTGTTTAGCATGATGCTCCGAGCTTAAATGTTCATTTAACTTGTTCCTCATTATCTATCACCTCCCTGTACGCCAAACACTTCTATTTCTCATTACTCAAAACTGCATTCCGCTGCTTCTCGACGCGTTGTTACAATATTCTTTAAATAAGTACAATATTATAATTAATTTATTACAGCACGAACCACTGCTTCAGCAATTATTACTTGATCGTGATCAGCCTTTTCATTTATTTTTAGGTGTTTACAAGAAGATAGTTACTAAAGAACCCAACGAATTTAAAGAAGCATTAGATGCCGTTAAGGAACACAATAAATTGAAGCGACCAAATCTTGATTGTTGGGAGCCGGCTATGAAAGGATTACTCCTGGCACTGGACAAAAGTAAAAACGACTCTTACATCTTCGTATTTACTGACGCCTCGGCTAAGAATTACATCGACAGCCAGTCTGTGATAGAAATGTGCCAAAAGAAACAGACTCAGGTAAGCTGGACAGTGTTTCAGTTCATGCCACCACTAACACGCTTTTTTTTCTATATATTTTAGATAGTGTTCATACTCACCGGCAAACTTTGTAGTAAGTTTAGCTATGTACCTGCGGCCATCGATTCTTACTTCGAAATAGTAGCTGCTTGCTCTGGCCTTGCATTTAGGGTTCAAATAAATGAAGTTGACAAGGTAAATAGTTTGTAATCATATAAACTCAGAATATAAATAACAAAATATGGAAAATACAATTAAATACAATTTTATCTTAGGTGTTTGGACCGATAGAATAAATAATAAAAGGCAACAAGAACGTGATTACTATGGTGACTGTGTCTAAACGTTTACGGTTCTTCTCGATCTGTTCCCATTATATCAGGAGAATCAGTTTAAGTGGTGTTCAAACCCACAAAATATTGAATACAAAAAGACCGCGTAGGGCGGGAGGGTGCGTCGATACTTACGAGTATAATGTCCGGTCAAAGTTTCGTCTTTCTATATATAAAGCGACTGTGTGGTCTATACCTAGCCTTAGATCAAACACAGGTTGCTTTTATATTATTTCATGTTAGGTTCTAAAATAATAACGGTTTTAATCTGCGTCATGAAAAATGAAATATATATTCTTCGAATAGGTACCTATTATTAATTTTTAACCGACTTAAAAAAAAGGAGGAGGTTCTCAATTCGTCGGAATCTTTTTTTTTTTTTTTATTTATGTTCCCCGATTACTCAAAGACGCCTGGACCGATTTCAAAAATTCTTCCTTTGTTTGAAAAGGTATACTTCCTAGTTGGTCCCATAATCATCAAGTCAGGATCTAATGATGGAATCCTAGAGAAATCGAGGGAACTCCTCAAATATTATAGGCAAACATATAGTGATTTTGGTATTTTCATCAACAATGCAATCATTTGCACTCAGAAAGTATCATTTGGTGAAGTGAAACTGATGAAGAAGACCACAGATGGCCACTGAATCTCCTAAATGCTAAATATGTCACGGGCATAAGATATCTCGAATAGTTAACCGACTATAATGAAGCAAATACTTATAAATAAATGGTACTGGTGAAAATGACACCATCGAACTGATCTGATGATGAAGCCGGAAGGTAGGCACTGGAACTATAATATAAAACAATGTATCCTAGTCGTGTTTGGGCTTATTGGAATCGCCATGAGATGTACTTTGGCTATAAATGATAATCATGTTAATTGGAGGTACCTACCAAAACTCAATTTCACTCTAACTTATTATTATATTGTATAATGTTATGACTAAGAATAGTGTCAATTTGTACTTTTATACAGTTCGGTAGCACTTTCTTATATTCTGATACGATTAAACTCATTCAGTTTGACCTTCCACTTTTTTGTCCAGTCTTAAACTTTGTTCACAGCTAGTTGAACTTTTTCTACAGCTTCTTTTTGGTTTGAACCAATAGCTATAATAGCAGTATCATCAGCAAAGGTCGCTACAGCTTTTCCAGCTCTGGGATATCATATGTGTATACCAAGTACAGGATTGACCCTAACACACTTCGTTGTGGTACTCCAGCCTTAATAGTTTTTAAGTCAGAATATGCGTCCTCTTGCCTTATCCTTAAGTAGCGCTACGTGTGAAGTTTTCAAAATAAGAAAAATCTTACATTGAGTAAATGTTAGTTTAGGTAAATGGCTTATGTTTAACTAACCACCAGATCTAGTAAAATGCAACGGCAAAAAAGCACTTTATTTTGCAAAAATAGTAAATGATCAACAAAATTAAAGCCCTATTTTAGTGTGAAATTAAAACCAAAAAAAAATACAAGTTGTGATCCTACTTAAAGCAACCAACTCCAAATAATGATTGTTTAATCCAAAAATAGTTAATGACCACAAAAAATACAGTATTTTAATATAAAATGGCATTTAAATATGTAACATCTTCTTATCCTATAAAAGTAAACTGCTCCAGATAAATCATTCATCATCATCACCAGATACCTAACAATAGTAAATAAAACTCTAAAGTTTGTCCCTATGATATTGTAAAATCTTTACTAAAGTCTGAGCTTTTTATGACTCTCATTATTAACCACTTCTAACTAAATAGCTATTTACTATTTCGCGTTTATTCAACAAGGTTAAGAAATAAACAACTTGTTTAGTTCAAATAATCCTTTTATTAAAATTAAAACAAAATTAATAATCTGACTCTGTGTAATTAACATTTATGTTAATCGTTTAAAATTCTTTTATATTCTCTTAGAATCAGTCTTCTAAATAAGTATTTTAAAAATCTTTTAAACGTAGCCTCCTTCCGAATCTGATGATGACTCATCTAATTCGGCAAAAGGAGGCCGAGCTCAACAGCGGAACACAAGAACTCGGTCTCGCTAAGTTTTCGTTACGTTCCATAATAACATAAATATCGACGAACAGAATATACAAAACTCACATACATAGAACCCAAGTACTCCTGCATGACTAAATTGTGGGCATCGGTTCGGTGGACTTTCTCATGCTGGAACACGTTAACGTAAATGTAAAATTTGTAGTGAAACTTGTTATGCGCCGTATGGTGTCAGTAAGAAGAAATCTTTTTTTTTGTATAGTAATTGACATGATGTCGTTTACGTAATCACGATCGAGTACGTTATAAAAATCGGAATAAGCACACCATGTTCCAACATAAATCTTTTCCTCTCATGTGCTCCCATGCCGATGACACGATCTCAGCCAAATCGTTTTTATTTCGCACTTAAGATATGTCCTAATTTGAAACCATTTGACCCCATAGGTTTTCTAAAGGGTTCAAATCAGGACTTTTAGATGGCCAGTTAATATGGCACAAGCAGGGTTAAGTTAGATAAAATTGGGCCAAAAATCTATAGCGAGGAGTGAAACAACGAGATCCTTTATCACCGAAATTTTCATAGCCGTGCTACAAGATATAATGCAAAACTTATTTTGGAGAAACAAAGGAATAAAAATAACTGTATAGTTCATAAGCAACCTACGTTTTGCAGATGACATTATTATCTTTGCAAAAACATCAAAACAATTGGAAGCAATATAAGTTTTTAAGCTGACACGGTCACAATCATTAGAATTAATATTTGTTTCGGGATATTTACCAAGCCACTCGGTTTACAGGAAACCTACTCATACTGACCGGTATCTACACGGTGACTCACACCATCATCCACGGCATCTAAATTCTGTAGTGACGTCACTCACTAAACGTGCATACGATCTTTGTGACGAGGATCATATTACTGGCGAACTAGCGCATGTTAAACAAGTCCTACAGAGGAATGGATACAGGATGAAGATCTTGCCACATGCTCGAGGATCATCAAATAAACAATTGAAGTACAAGGTCGAGAGATAACCAGCATTTTTGCCATACATGAAAGGAGTGACAGACAAAGTCGCAAACATTATCAGTAAATACTGCATAAAACTATTTAAATTCCTTTCAAGAAAGTATCCCAAATGCTGCGTTCGCCTAAAGATAACTTTCCCTTGGAAAAGCCTGGAGTTTATAAGGTTATTTGCAGCTGTGGGCAATCATATATTGGACGGACTAAGCGAACTATTCCTTGCCGAAACAAGGAACACATTAAGGCAGTGAAAAACAACGATACCCAAAAATCAGCCATAGAAGAACATCTTCTCGAATCAGAGCCAAACCACTGGATCGAGTAACATGACCCACAGGTTATCTCGACTGAACGCCATTACATACCTAGAATGGTTCGGGAAGCAATTGAAATAACCAAGTGCAAAAATTTCAATAAGGACGACGGGTTTCAATTGTCGAGAGCCTGGAATCCAGTGGTTCAACTATGTAAAGATCGTAAAATTACTGAACAAGTGTCAAAAGTGCATACAGTGAGCATCGTCTGTCGTGAACAATATTGGTTAACTAGTGAGACGAGTGCTGAACAGTGTCGAGTGGTAGCGGCATCGTGCGTGAAAATCGAGTGAGGGAGAGTGTAGACAGATATGTCAGCTCGTAAACAACACCCACCCGCAAAGACTTTAATTCTCGTGATCATGGCGCTTGTAACGGTGCCGAAATATCGAGCTCTCAACCAAAAACAAAATATACATGGTAAATATCCCGAAACAAATATTAATTCTAATTGGAAGCAATGATTTGCGAACTAAACAACGCCAGCAAAAAATAGGTTTACATTAAAATACATCCAAAACAAAAGTCTCTACAAATAGTACACAAAAGGCTATAATAGTAAATAGAAGGAAAAACCTATACCAACCCAAAATACCTAACATAAACATATCTGTTAACAGTATGATAAAAACGAGTATAAATTGACCTTTAATGTAATGTTTTGTCACAGTGAGTACTGCGTATTAAAAGTGATCAGTAGGGAAATTTATATTACGGATTATTAATAATAGCGTCTAAAATGTGGGGGCGGATATATCCGCACGCGGTGTTCTTAATATTCGCGAATATTATGTTAGAGGTATCGTGCAAGAATGGCAGTTTAACTTTCCTCATAGATGATACAAGCTCTATGGGTGACGATATAAAAAATGTTAGAAGAAGTGTGTACCGGATCAAGGATATTGTTTTAAATGAAACTTCAAGTCTAATTGACAACATGGTGCTGGTAACATTAAACGACCCAGGTAATGTGCTCTTATCTTATTTAATACTTAAACTTCGAACGGAAAACGATAAAGTTATTATTGTACACAACAAGCTGATAACATAAAGTTTAAAACTAAATAAACCCGACTCCAGAATATGCTACGATTGATATAATTATTCATAACTTCATTAGTATACGATGGAGCATACGTTAATACAAACATCATGTTACTCTAAAAGCCCGAACTACGGTCAAACGTGTCGCTCGGTATTTACTATAGTAAATGTATAAGGTGAGTCTTTTAAGTGGGCCTGGATGGCCAAATCCGAAACTATGAGTGATTAGTGTTTGGTCAATCTAGCTCTTGAGTCGTTTGCTAAATTGGCAACGGGTTTACTGATTAATGTGTACAACTGTCAAACAATCAGCAAACTCAACTCAATCTCCCTCAGAAGCTCCGGTTTGGCGGATCCTGCCATCGTAGATCTTCAGTTTTGTGAGGTAGCTCTGCCCAACAGCCAGATCCTTTAAAAACTACTAGGAGCCTTTATTTTGCTCGGTATTAAAGTGGTGCAGGTCTCTTTTCAAGAATTTAGAAATCTGTACGACGGGTCTTGAAGAACTTAGACCCAACCGTATGGACTGTTTCCACGAATCCGTTTTTGTAATCATCCACGGAGCGCCCTAGACAAGCGAAATGATTCTGGAGTTCGAGCTGAAAGCTCTCGGGATTTTGGATATGGATCTGTGCTGAACGCTGAGCGTGAACTTCAACAGTCCCTTTCAAGCTTAATATTAATGTTCAATATGCCTCTTACCATGCGGTGATCGCTCCCGGTTTTCACCGATTGGATTACAGAGAAATCATTGAACATTTGCTTCTTGGTCGACATGATGAAGTCGATATGATTTTTTGTTGCATCATCGGATCTCCTAGGTCTACTTACTGTGCTCCCAATAATTCCATAATTCTTCGTGCTCTAATTATGATCCGACTGCAAATTTCCATGTCGTATAGTTTTCTCTGCCGGCGAGTTTCGTTATTTGAAAGTTAGATATACTCATAATCAACAAAAAATTGTCACGGTTCACCTTTTACTTTATTGCAATTTATATCAATAACGGTTCTAGATCCCATAACCTGAGAAAATTAAATGAATACACAGAAAATGTAATAATTAACATACGTATATTGCCAAAAGTAATACAAGTTAATGATGACCGAATGACAGGGAAGGTAGCTCCACGAGCAGCGAATATAGGAACGATGTTACTTTTTAAATTTAGGCTTCGGTTATGTTTAACATTATTCCAACAATGTGCCGCCGTAATTTTTTGATTAGGCACCTAAAAACATACGTGGTCAATATTTTTTACTAATTTATAGCAGGATGAAACACTATTTCAGCAATGATTACTTGCTCTTGATCAGCCTTTTTTAATTTTTGCAGGTGTTCACGCGAAGGTAGTAACTAAAGATCCCAACGAATTTAAAAAAGCATTAGATGCCGTTAAGGAACACAATGAATTGAAGTGGCCAAATCTCGATTGTTGGGAGCCGGCTATGAAAGGATTACTCCTGGCACTGGACAAAAGTAAAAACGACTCTTACATCTTCGTATTTACTGACGCCCCGGCTAAGGATTACATCGACAGCCAGTCTGTGATAGAAATGTGTCAAAAGAAACAGACCCAGGTAAGCTGGGAGAGAGCAAGCTGCATCAGACTAATGTTTCAGTACATGCTACCACTAACACGATTTGTTGTTTCAGATAGTGTTTGTACTCACCGGCTCACTTTGTGGTAAGTATAAATATGCACCTGCGGCCATCGATTCTTACTTCGATATAGCAGCTGCTTGCTCTGGGCTTGCATTTTTCGTTCAGAAAAATGAGGTTGACAAGGTAAATAGTTCATAATCTTTTAACTGAGAATATTAAAATAAATTACGGAAAATAGTATGTACGTGCGTAGTATGTATTTACGTTTGTTACCATGGTCAATTTTATTTTAGGTGTTCGGACCTATAGAAGAAATAATAAAAGGTAACAAGAACGTGATTACTGCGGCAACTGTACCAGCCAACGTTTCCAAAAATATACCGGTAAGCACCTATTTTTTTCAGGTCAACCGTTGTCGTCTTTAAATTCTCGGAATTTTCTGGCCCGAAACCATCACCAACGTAGAGCTGTTGGAGAAATGCCACGAGAGTCCGATTGACCGCCAAATCAAGCGTCGCAAGTGGAGATGGATTGGCCACACGCTCCGAAGCGGTCCGGATCACATCCTTGGGGATGTGATCCGGACCGCTTTGGACTGACATCTCCAAGAGAGAGAAAGCGTGGCCGTCCCCGTAAATCTGGCGTTGCCCCGTTTCGGCAGAAGCGCCGAGCATTGGAATGACGTCGAGTGAGGTGAAGCGTGAAACTCAAGACCAACCGCGATGGAGGACTTCTGTGGATGCTCTCTACCCCATATAGGGGATATAGGACATTAAACAAAAACAAACAAATTGGTAACCACTCGATTTCACGACGAGGTCTTCCCAAAGATATACACCAGTAAAAAATCGCAATTAATTAAAAACAGGATAATACTAACATTATTAATTTTAGTGATGGTTACTAATATTACAGTGCTTTTCTGTCGTTTCTCTATTAAGTCTTTATTTTATTATATTTTCAGTTCACGATAGATGGCTACACTGACTACGTCATAATCTACGCGTCCGGCAAAAATGTTTCTTTGAAAATAAAAGATCGCTCAATTTCTTCAAAGTCCATTATGTCCACCGATAATGCAAAAGTAAGTCTAAGAGTACGATACCACAGGAGACGGCAGACCGTAGACGGCAGCGGCAGATTGGCCCAAACACATTGGTTTTTCGCAAACATGCGTGACTTGTGCCCTCCACGGTTTGAAGTCGTCTGTAAGAAAAGTGTTAATTTTTGTATCACATATGATAGCAAAAAAGTTAAAACTCACCATACAACAAAACCTGTATAAGGCCAAAAAGGTTTTTCTTTGTAAAAAACCAATGTAAATATACCACAATATTCAATAAAAAAGGTATCTGTTCCTTTTTATTGCGTGCAAAATTTCTCATGGATGTTCTCCACTCTTGGGCAAAAGGACCATGGACTGGGCCACGAGCTGAACATCAAGTTATCCGCAGCAGTTTACACTTAGTTGAGCTCTTTGTAGGATTGACATTGAAGTTAAAGGTTAATAAATTAATTTTAACATTATAGGTGATCAAATTAAACAACGCAAAGCCTGGTAGTTACGTTGCTACTGTGAAGGGTGCGACAAGAACGTCCGTCATAATCGTTGGCAGGACTGATTTCTTCTTCAGTCATGGCTTCTCCGAGTCAAAACCCAAGTCGCTAAAAGATACGTCACCGCAACCTATATCTGATGGTGAGTTTATTTATTGGCCTTACTAAAATTGTAACACTATTAAGCCTAATAATACAAGAAATATGATAGAAGCATAGTATAGGTAGAATATGATGCGATAGACACACAGCATGCTAAACTAAATTATAACTACTATAAAATCACAATAATAGTGCAGAAATATCACTTACAATAACGCCGCGCTAGCCGTTTATCTTGCAGTTTTTAGGAGCTACGAGTATCTACTCGTTATTTAAAATGAAATATCAACTAATAAAAATACATTAAATTTCTACATGTTAGTGATTCCAAAATTGTAGTTTTTTTTAATGTAGTATATGTTTCACTAATCTCCTTCCAACAAAACCATAAAAATGAGAAATAATGATTGATAGCATGCATCTCCTCGTAAAGTGTTCATTAATATATTTTTGTACTAACACTAATGGGTAGACAATTTGATCACGAACATTTTGGTAGTTTTTTTTTTTCAAAGACCTATATTTGATTTTTAAAGATTTTTTTCTAAAATTTGGGCGTATTCACTACTGTAATTCATGCGCCACCAGTGCCGCTGGCGAGGCCAACAGGAATGCTCATATCTCACGCTGATTTTTTGATCCGGGTACGGCCCTAAAGTTCACGCGGGCGAAGCCGCTGGCAGGAGCAAGCTTTAATATATATATGTACTGACTTACTTGTTTATACCAGTTTTCTCGGTAATAGTGAAAAGGAAAAGATAGGCAGTACAACGCATGTTCCATATCTTATATAATTTTCATTTATATTAAGTTCATTCGGGAAACAAGACAGTGAAACATGAACAAAACATTTTAGGTATATATTTTATAATTAAAGATAGCCATTAAGATATTTTATTTAATAGGCAATACAATCGTGTTTTTTTAAAGATATTATTTGATAAATTATTTTCGATTTTCTACGGATATTTTACTTTGTATGTTCATTCTAGGCATGGAAACTTCATATATTTGAATTGTTGAGGAAAAAGCTGTCAATGGCGGACTCACAAACCTTCTTTGAATATAATTTCAGATGCCAAGGTCTATCTGTCGATATCCGTCAGTGATGACCACCGCTCAGTGAAGATTGTATCGGCGCAGCTTTTGGACATGGATGGAAAACCAATTCTAACAAATCTGATTTTATCAGAAATCTCTAAAGATTTTTACGTTACGGATCCGTTTGTTGCTCCATCGCAAAGGTTCAAAGTGGCCGTAAGTACCTGCAATTTATATTTTCTAAGATCATTGTTCCATATTTCTTGGGGTCAACCGTCACGCTTTCACTGACTCCCTTTTCTTCACGCAGTCCATCCATCTTTCCTCACACTATACTTTGAATTTAAAACAAAAATACTTATACTAAAACATAGATAATGTATTGGTTTCGCGATGGTGAAAACTAGATTTAAAAAATACATTTGCCTGATGATTTTGAGGAAATTTCGTCTGTTTGTTTGTTTGCGTTAAGATAGATATCCGGGCAAAGCGGCTCTGGCATGACTAATGCATGTGATATTAGTAGTATTATATTAGGTTAATATTGCTTGTTTGGTATCCTAGTTTCATAGAATCCAGCCATTTAAGCTGCTCTGTCCAATATTGGAATTGCTCGGTGTTTCTTGTGTGTACCATTACCTATTTCCAATTGTTTTAGGTAAATGGGATAGACATAGCTACTGGAAAACCTATAGGCAGGACTGCTAAAATCCCTGTCACACCACCACCGCCAAAAAGTAAGTTCAGCTTCTTTACACACGGGCCCGTGTGTAATGAAGCCCGTGTCTAATCTCATTTTTTCATAACTACTGTCTAGGAATAGTACAACTATTTTCTCAATGTCTCTCGGCAATCATCGCATTGCCGAATACAAACG
Organism: Orthosia cruda; assembly: GCA_964057195.1. Lineage (NCBI taxonomy): Eukaryota > Metazoa > Arthropoda > Insecta > Lepidoptera > Noctuidae > Orthosia > Orthosia cruda. The sequence continues at coordinate 31,130,381 of OZ059834.1, read as the reverse complement.
AATGTTAATTTCCAAGTCCATCAATTACTAGATTTATCGTGTATAATCTTTTGAATTCAGAATTAAGCATTGTTGTTTTGTTTTGATTTCCGTGTGAACTATATAGAGCTGTAAAACTATTTTCCTTTTTAATCGCAGCAGCTTGCCTGGATTTTTTTAAATAAATTACATTAAGTTAAAAGAGTATTAACAACCCCAAAAAACTTCCAAGTTGATTTAAAGCATCCGGTCTTCAACAAGTGCAAAGGGCAAAACACGAAGTTTGCCGAAGTGCATTAAGAAAATAGTTCTATTGTGCATAGTTTACCATACCGTCGCATGAAAAAGATTATTAAAATATATATGAGCGTGCATTTATAAACCGAGCCGCGAGCGCGGATTACCTGTAATAGTATAGTCCCACGAATATTTTAATATGTACCTTTAATATGTGCAGGTTCTTACACTACTTTATCTAAAAAAATCAAAAACCTAATTTAAAATATTGTAAAAACTGGCCAAGTGCGAATCGGACTCGCACACCGAAGGTTAAATTAGGTACTGAAGTTCATAAACAATGAAAGAACTGCACATTGCTCTAACAAAAACGCCTTATCAAATTAAAAAAAAAAAAACGAGTATCAGATTTGCCGAAACCTTAAACTCTATTAAAGCAGTAGTTGGTAAACCCCGTATGCATGTTAATCTGCCTTATTTGGAAAATATTCTTGACAATAAGAAATAGTAAATAAACTCGCGCGTAAAAATCTATGAAATTTTACAGTTTCAAGACCTCACTCTACACCAGCGCCCCTAGCGACAAATTCAAACACGGTAGCCCTAATGACAGTTACTTAATTGAAGCTTACCGTCTATGCTATACTTTATTTTGACATGAGCGTGTATTAACTATTTGTTTTTATTTTATAAGTTGTTTGTGGATGAAGTCTATCATTCAGTGAGGCTCTTTCCTGATGGCACGATACAATTTTAATTGCGTCGATAAGCAATATCGCGCACGTGTATTCTATGAAAAATCAAGTGCGTATCGGTTGAATTGCATCGCATTGCCTGCATTAATAGATACAAAATCTGTTTAGTCAAAATCGCTTATCGGTGTGATGCATTAGTGTGTTACAAACAAAGTAAACCTTTTAATTTTATTAGAGTGGTTTTTTGATTAAGTCTGTCAATACGTTATTACTTTTGATTTAATATTTGTAACTTTACGATATGAGAGTAGATAAACTTAATTAAAACACCAGTAGATAATACTAAACTACTTACAACATAACATATCACCCAACAAACGCTAACTGGAAGACGATGCCGCCCAAAAGAAGATAACAGAGTTACGATTCTGTAAACGGTTGCACATTGGTCAACCTCTTAATCTATTGTAAGACAGATTGTAGTCAATCAAATTAGGTAATTATTTGTCAAATTAAGTAAAAATAAAATAATTTCAAAAACTAAAACCCGCTACTGAAAAATTACACTCTAATAAGTAAGAAACAACACAATATTCACAGTGGTGTTCATAGGATAACCGTGGTCGTATGCCACCTACCGTAACAAAACAATACATTCTGCAAAGTAGCATAAGATCCAGATTTTTTTTTTTTTTTTTTTTCTTTTTTTCCTTTTTATCTGCAATCAGTTTTAAACTTTTAGCGGATGAGTTGAAGGTAAGCATTTGCAGGTAGAGCGTGGCTCCAGCGAGCCATCTACTCCGTATTCGTGTTTACTTCCACACAGCTGGACTACACAATGTCTTTCCTTTTAAGTCTTTTTCTGTAACTTCTTGTGTTCAGTGCGGCAGCCAGATCGTTAGGGTGCCTTTCCAGTCTTTCCTGGTATCTTTTTGTAATGTTCTTGATCTCGTCCATGACGGTACTCATTGATAACTCTTTGTGTATTTCAGCGTTCGTCACAAACCAGGGAACGCCACTTATTGACCTCAAAATAGCATTCTGCATTCTCTGTATGATGCTAATGCTCGAGTTACAGGCACTGCCCCAAAGTTGAATGCCATAAAGCCACACTGGCTTTAAGATCACTTTATATATTAAAAGTTTGTTGTCGGTACTCAGTTTGCTGTTACGTCCCATGATCCAGTGTAAGTTCTTGTAACGGATATTAAGTTCATGTCTCTTGGTCTTAAGATGTTTCTTCCACGTCAAACGTCGGTCGAGATGTAGCCCTAGGTATTTTACACTGTCGTGGTGAGATAGTGTGACATTCTCGAGATGGACAGGTGGACAGTCACCTTTTCGCAGCGTAAATGTGACGTGAACCGATTTGCTTGCGCTCGTCTTTATCCGCCACCTTTGTAGCCATGTGGTTATTTTATCGAGACTCCCTTGTAGCATGTGAGAGGCCATAACGGGATCTGTGTGGCTCGCCAGTATTGCGGTGTCATCAGCAAATGTTGCTGTAGTAACCTCATCAGCCTGTGGAAGATCCGCAGTGTACAATGTATACAAAACCGGTCCCAGTACCGACCCTTGCGGTACTCCAGCAGTTATGTTACAGAATCGCGACGTCACATCTGCATATTTTACTTGGAATATTCTGTCCGACAAATAGGATTTCATTAGTGAGTAGTACTGGTGGGGAAGGTTGATTTTCAGCTTGTATAGCAGACCCTTATGCCAAACTCTATCGAAGGCCTGTTGGATGTCCAGAAAAACTGAGGAGCAGTATAGCTTTTCTTCTAGGCTTTTCCTTATCTTGTCGTAGACCCGATGGACTTGTTCAGTAGTAGAATGCTCCTGTCTGAAGCCAAATTGGTGGTCGGGAATAATTTTCTCATTATTAATAATCGGTAAAATCCTGTACATAAGTAGCTTCTCAAATACTTTGGAGAGGATTGGCAGAAGACTTATGGGTCTGTATGAAGATACTTCGTTAGGAGGTTTACCCATCTTGTGTATCATTATGATTTGGGATACCTTCCATGCCAGCGGAAAGTATTGGATTCTTAAAATAGCATTAAAAAGTGATGTAAGAAACACAATAGCTTTTTTTGGTAATTGTTTCAGTATTTCTTTGGTGAGGAGATCGTACCCGGGAGCTTTCTTATCATGAAGCTTTGTGATAACCCGCCAGACTTCGCGTACTGTAATAGGGCGCAGGGGTGGCGACATTTGAAATTCTTGTTGCAGGACGCTATCAACTAGTTCCTCATTTTCCATGTCTATGGCTGGGTTTGGTGTGAAGACTTTTTCGAGGTGCCGTGCAAATGCGTCTACCTTTTCCTGGGATGTTCGCGCCCACCCTGATTCGGTTTTAAGAGGAGGCCTAGCATGATGAGGCCTGTTATAGTTTTTAGTGAATTTCCACAATGAATAGTTCGTTGATGCAGTGGCTGTTAAAGACTCCAGTTGGTCTTCCAATGTCTTATTGTTCCAATTGTGTAGGAGTTCTTTCAGGTTGCCAGCGGCTTTATTAAATATAGTTTTATCCGCTGGTAGCCTACTTTGATGCCAAATTCTTCGAAGTCGGCGTTTATAGAGTAGAGCATTTTTAATGTCTAGTGGATAGTTACAATGCCGATCTTTTATTTGTTTCTCTGGGGTATTCATCCAACAAGCTTCCTGAATAAGTGTTGTTATGTATTTTGTTGCCTCTTCTACGTCATCTGGAGTTTTCAATGGTATATTAAGTTGTATGTTGTTGTCAATGTAATTCTTGAGGGATTCCCAGTCGGTGTATTTGGACGTAAGCATATTTACGGTCTCGGATTCTATCAACATAGTGCTTATTGTTAATATAACTGGGGTGTGGTCCGAGGAGCTGTCGTAGCAGGATTCAGGCTTGAGATAGTGCCTTGGAAGTCCTTTCAGAACAAAAAAGTCAAGGAGGTCCGGGATTTTGTTAAAATCTGTTGGCCAGTACGTCGGTTCACAGGTGGAGGATACCAATAGGTGGCTTTTATCTATGCTAGTTTTAAGTTGTCTTCCTCGCGTTGTAGTGAGTCTAGAGCCCCAGCTAATATGTTTAGCGTTCCAGTCACCACCCACAATGAAACGATTGCCGAGCTGGTGGAAATATCGTGTGAACATGCTTTCGTCTATTTTATGTTTAGGGGGGCAGTATAATGCCGACACATTAATATCGCCCGTACTATCCTCCACGGAAATAGTTGTTGCTTGAAGGTGTTCAGTTCTGTATTCTGGCATTAAATGATGTTTCACCTTCTTGTTGACGATGACCGCTGTTCCACCATGCCCAGTGCCATCTGGGTGGTTTGTCATATAGCATTGGTGTTCTTTGAAAATTATATTTGTGTTGCAGGTACCATGTGCTTCAGCTACTAGAAGAATATCAATCTTGTGTTCAGAGATTAGAAGCTCGACCTCTTGTTTGTTAGGGGCTAGTCCATTAAGGTTCCAGGTAGCTATTCTTAGAGCATTCATTTTGTAAGACGATCGACGAGCTTGGTGATGAGACTTAAAAGAGTACTCATTTGTTGGAAGATGAACTCAAACTTTTCGGTTTGTTTAAGGAGTAGTTGTTCTAGGGTTGGGTTAGATCCGGTCTTTATCTCAACTGTATGATCTTTGTTCTGCTGCAGAACTTCAGCGAAGGTAGTTTTAACACTTTGGGTTCTCTCCTTGGTAGTGTTGCCAAGCATATTGGTTGAAGTTCCATGACCACTGTTAAGAACTTGCCGGGTAATGTCTACTTTGTGTGAGGGCATTTTGGTTCTTCGGGCCAATATTTCTTTATAAACTTCACATCCTTTGTAATTTGCTGGATGAGGCCCATTGCAAAGAGCACACATTGCAGGGGTAAGACGATCACGCTTTTGGCACTCCGAGGTCTTATGAGATAATCCACATTTTACACAACGATATGGGCGCATGCAATAATTCTTGGAGTGTCCGTACTGTTGGCATCGTTGGCATTGAACAATTGATTTCTTTTTTTTTGGATCCTCAATGACAATAGACTGGTGATAAATATACCTGAGATCTTTTACCGCTTTGTTATTTGGCCCTGCAGCTAGGTTAACAAAGAATGTTGAGGTAGATTTTTTCTCAGGGCCGAATTTGGCGTTGATTATTTCCCCAACAACTGTGTTCCCCGTTGCCTCTATTTCTTCCTTGATTATATTTGTAGGTGTGGACGGATGGAGGTTTCGTATCACCACTCTGAACGGTCTCATGTCCTTTGTGTTGAAAGTGTGGCCTATGAGTCCATTTTCTCGAACAAGGGATATCAGCTTCTTGTAGACCACAATATCTAGGCTACTTACTCGAAGTTGATTTCTGTTGACACATTTATAAGTGAATTGATCCCTTTCAGCAACTGATTCTAGCAGTTCAGTTAGTTTATTCAGGTCTTCTATTCCGTATAGGATGATAGGTGGAGGCTTGCTGGGCTTCTTCACTCCTTGATCTGGTTCATTTTCGGTTAGGTCGATAGGTAATTCGCTGAACCTGTTGGATGTTTTGACAGCATCCGCGGGTGGGCTGGATGATATCTTGCGTTTTTTAGGGTTGCCATTTACGGGCACTCTTTGCCATGTTGGGGGGCAGGGAACATTAGGTTCACAATGTGGATTACCTAAGTTGGTGTTACAAGGCTCATTTCTAGGCGGAGCTGTCTGAGGTGAGGTACTTCCTACTGATGAGGACCTTTGTCGCGATATAAACAAACTTGGATGAAAAGCTTGTTGCACGAGTTTTTTATTATTACTATTGTTGCCAGTAGTATTGACCAACACAGGAGCCTGGTCACCTACTCCTGAGCGGTTTTCGGTAACGTGATCCGTAATTTCCGAAGTAATTTAGATTTTTAAGCACTGGTTTGAAGATGGCAGCTTAATTATCAGTGGCTCAGATGACATATTAAAAAGACAAGAGGCAGAATGAATATTAATCCTAATGTGGGTAGATTTTTTCACTGATTTAATTTTCTATGATTTAGACAAGTTTTTTTATAGCTTTTAGAACAGAAAAACACTAGATAACGATAACACTGTTTCTAAGACACTTCAACTATGCTTTTATGATGTTTTGGGGCACAACTTCACAGTATTTATCACAAATCACGAAATTAATTGAGGAGCGTATGTGCTTCTAACAACAGTTTGACAGTTGACGAGATCCAGATGACAATATTTTCTTGTTTCATAGTTTTTAGAGCGTGATTTTTCAATAGTCTTTAGTTTTTGTACATATTTTTGGGGTTCCGTACCCAAAGGGTAAACACGGGACCCTATTACTTAGAATCCGCGACTGTCTGTCTGTCTGTCACCAGGCTGTATCTCATGAACCGTGGTAGCTAGACAGTTTAAATTTTCACAGATGATGCATTTCTGTTGCTGCTATTACAACAAATATTAATAACAGAATATATATATATTTGAGGGCCGAGTCACCCGCGTCCGTAGGAGAGTACCCTTTGATTCCCTACACGTGGTCCCCGGGTGGTGCAAATCAGGTGACACTAACTGGTGGTAGGCTTCGGCCGAAGGCTTGTGACCACCCACTGAGCAAAGACGTACCGCCAAGCGGCCTAGACGTGTTCCGGTTACGATGCTCGGTGTAGCCATCTAGAGGAGTTGGGTCGAGATAGCTGTTCCACTGCAGGCAGACCAGCCTGACACGCACTGTTATGGGCGTATCGGGAGACTAGTCCCGGAGGGTAGCGGGATCCGAGGCACGGTGCGCCGCTGGCCGACCGCAGGTAGTTGGGGGCCCAAGTAGTGTGCCAGCCACATATGAAAGGCTGCCCCGCCAACTGTCGAAAAATCCCGGAATGCACCATCGTGCTGGTTGGCGACCAGATGGGGAGGGCCCGATGGACATTCCGGGGGGGCTCGGGCGTCCCCGCAGTCTCCGGACTAGTGCCCCAATGATGTCGTCCTTTCAGTGCGTGTCTGTAGGTTAGCAGCGTGGAACCTCGTCTCACTTCCTACTCCTCTCCTCTATTCACTCTTCAAAAAATGAAAATGCCAAGGAAAAAGAATAAAGTATTTAAACAGCGGCTGCACCCCCTCCCCCACAAAGTGCACCTCACCAACATTAGAGGTCTGCACTCAAATCTCTCTGCAGTCCACTACCATCTGGAGACTGAGAAACCAGCGCTGTTTTTCCTTACGGAGACGCAGATAGCGAGTCCCTCAGACGTGTCGTACTTATCTTACCCAGGGTTTACCCTAGAGCACAATTATAAACCGCGTGCGGGTGTGTGTATGTACGCCCGTGACGACACTTGCTATCGGCGTCTCCGTAACCTTGAGGACTCAAGATTTTCAACGCTGTGGGCTCTAGTGGACACAGGTCTGGATAAGATTATCTACGCCTGCGTCTATAGTGGTCTGGTCACTCCTGGTGGTCCTGCCCACCACCAGGAGTGGCTCTTCCCATACCAGTGCACTGACCATGCTGGACGGGAGATGCGTAAGCTTGCGCTTGCGCTTAACCTTACCCAGCTGGTCCAGGGGGCAACGAGGGTGCCGGATGTTGAGTCGCACACGGCCAATTGCTTGGACCTTCTGCTGACAACAGAGCCAGACCGATACTCTGTGTCGATAACTTCACCTTTGGGTAGTTCCGACCATTGTCTGGTGAAGTCTGTGTCCGTCTACTCCCCGCCTGATCCCAGCCCAAGAGGGACCCGGCGGGTTTGGCGGTACAGGTCAGCAGATTGGGATGGCATGCGATCTTTCTTCGCATGCTATCCTTGGCAGCCTACTTGCTTTTCTTCGGAAGATCCTTCGGCGTGCGCGGACGCCGTGACGGATGTGTTGCGTCGGGGAATGGAGTACTATATTCCGTTCTCTGACGTAACAATGTCCAGTGTTGACCGGCTATGGTTTGGCGCCGAATGCTATCGCGCCGACGTGCTTAAACATGAGGCGTACCTGGCATGGGTCGACGCTCGATCGCGCAAGGCGAGTGATGTTGGTCAAAAGAAGAAGGCCTTCAACAGGGCTGCCAAGTCCTGCAAGAAGGTGTTAAGAAGGGCTCGGTTCGACCACATTAGTCGAATAGGGACCAAACTTGCTTCTTACCCAGCAGGTAGTAAAGCGTTTTGGTCCCTGGCTAAGTCGGTCGAGTCGAATTTCAGCCGTCCCTCACTACCACCACTGCTGAAACCTGACGGGTCGCTGGCCCACTCCGCTGAGGAAAAAGCAAATTTATTTGCCTCTCTTTTTGCGGAATCTTCACGTCTAAATCCTGGTGACGCGCAGCCCCCACCTTATCCTGATGGATGCGAGACGAGTATGTCGGACATTCGCATCCATCAAAAGGACGTCCGTAGGGTATTGCGCAACCTCGACGTGAACAAGGCTAGCGGCCCTGACGGAATACCAGCGATAGTTCTGAGAACCTGTGCGCCTGAACTGTCTCCGATCTTGACACGCCTATTCCGCCTTTCGTACGAGATTGGAAAAGTGCCGAATGCTTGGAAGCTAGCTAACGTACAACCCGTGCCCAAGAAGGGTAGTCGAGCTGACCCGGCCAACTACAGACCCATCTCTGTAACGTCTCCATACTCTGTAAGAGTATGGAGCGTGTACTTAACACGAAGCTCCTGGCATACCTAGAAACTAACGAGATCCTTAGTGACCGCCAATACGGTTTCCGCCGAAATCGGTCTACTGGGGATTTTCTAGCGTATGCCATTCACATATGGAGTGAGGCCATCGAGAGCCACGGGGAAGCACTTGCTGTTTCCCTCGACATCTCGAAGGGTTTTGATAGGGTCTGGCATGAAAGCCTTATTGGTAAGCTTCCTTCGTTCGGTCTGCCCGGTGGTCTATGTGACTGGATTGCGGACTTCCTGAGAGATCGGTCCATTCGAGTGGTTATCGATGGCGGCTCATCGGACCAATTGGATATTAATGCCGGGGTCCCTCAGGGGTCGGTACTCTCAGCAACATTATTCTTGCTGCACATTAATGATCTGCTAAAACCCGGCACCTTTGGGTATGCAGACGACAGCACTGTTGCTGAGAGATACTTGTCCAACGCACGGGCTACCGGGCCGCAGATCCGGTCTCTCCGTGAGGCCATGGTGGAGCGTTTGAACCTGTCCTTACAGGCAGTCTCCGAATGGGGCGATGCCAATCTGGTCAGGTTTAACGCTGCTAAAACCCAGGCGTGTCTTTTTTCCGCAAAAAAGAGCCAATTTCAACCGGCTCCAACTTTCCGAGATGTGACCATGCCAATAACGGACCATCTTGAGCTTCTTGGCGTTACGTTGACATTGACTCTCAATTTTGGCCCATACATTGAGGCAAGAGCTCAGCTGGCAGCCAAAAAGCTGGGGATCCTTGCGAAGGTGAGAAGGTACTTCACGCCGAAGCAGCTCCTCAATTTGTATCAAGCGCAAGTTCGATCATGCATGGAGTACTGTTCTCATCTCTGGGATGGATCTGCCGAATACCAGCTTGATGCACTAGAGTCGATCGAAAAGCGGGCCAAGAGGCTCATCGGCGACGAGGCACTGGTCAAGTCAAAGCTCCAGAGTCTTGAACATCGTCGCCGAGTTGCCAGCCTGTCAGTTTTTTATCGGTTACATTTCGGGGAGTGTGCGATGGAATTGCACGATCTAATTCCACCGAGCCCGTTTCATCATCGGACTACCAGACGTACGGCGATGCGCCATCGATACATGGTGGACATTCCACCCATACGCACAAAACGTTTTGAGAACACTTTTATTATGCGTACAGCTAAGGAGTGGAATTCCCTGCCGGAGTCTGTGTTTCCCGACAGCTACAATCTGGGGGTCTTTAAGTCAAGAGTGAATAGGTTATTTCTAGGCAAGCGTGTTTCACCGTCGTGTTTTACCATCAGGTGAGATAGTGGTCAAGCGCGAGCCTATAGGAAAAAAAAAAAAAAAAAAAAAAAAAAAAAAACTGTGGGGCTCCCATTCAACAAACGTGATTTTTTTGCCTTTTTTTGCGATAATGGTACGGAACACTTCGTGCGCGAGTCTGACTCGCACTTGATTTTTATACAAAGTATTATGGGGTTTTATCGGATCCTGAGGGAAAATATTAACATAATACATACTTACTGTATACCGATCAAAAAATACTTTGCGACGCCGTACGTAGTCGGGCTAATAAAATGTTTTCATGGCTTAGACGGGATATGTCTCGCAAAAGGTACGCTTGACAAAAATAGAATTTACTAGCGAACGCCTCGCGGTTTCACCCGCGTATTTCACGTTCTCGTGGAATACAGGGATAAAAAGTAGCCTATGTCACCCGGGGATTGTGTAGCTTCCCAACGGTGAAAGAATTTTTGAAATCGGTCCAGAAGTTTATAAGTTTTTTCGTTACATACAGAAATACAAATATACAATTTAAGTATAGAAGAGTAAGACTTAACCCTAACTTCATTTTAAAATCCTCGTTCAATGATACCACGCATGATGTTCTTGAGTTCGTGCCCCCTAGAGAGCGCCATATTTCATTTAATGTGACGTCACATAGTCTATAACCAGCGGACAAGCAAGACGCTTCCCAACGACACCTTATTTGTTACATTATCATAAGTAGTTTAGAAGTTATAAGGGAACAGATGAACATACATTTATCCACACATTCCGGTCAAAAACATAACACTCCGTTTTGCTTCGCCGTAGTCTGGTAAACACTAATTCTTTGTTCTTTTTTTACTTACAGTAGCTCCCAAGGTACAAGGAGTAACGGTCTTGAAAGTCAAAAAGGGTGAAACTGCGCTCTTTGAATGCAAGTAAGTAATAATGATGCAGTTAGCGAGTCATTCACATTTAAATAATTTCATAAGTGCTCACGCGAGTATTACGTGCAAGTCTTATGACCTCTCTGACTTTTGCCAACAAAGATCAATATACTATTAGGGTCTGTCAGACTCGTACTGCCGAAAAACCACCCCAGTTTTCTATCTCACACCTACACCGGAGGTCACGGGAACGTAAGATCCTTCTGCAAACTCCGGCACTTTTTCTGCAGTCTCTTTTTGAACATTTTTTGTAATCATTTTAATTATTGCAGAGTTGTGCGAGGCTTCCCAGCACCTAAAATAACATGGCTATTTGGAGACAAATCAGGTTCAAATTTCAAACCTATAGATTCTGAGAGTGTGCTACTTATAAAGAACGTGAAAAACGAAGACGATGGGAAATACAAGTGTGTGGCGGAGAACATTAAAGGAAAAGATGAGCACGTCATAACATTACATATTATAGGTAAATTCAACGTAGTGTTTACACTACACTCATCGGCAATAAAAGTGGCCCAAGTTCAAAACGCAAATTTTAGACAAACGTAACCTATGATGCTATGTAGTTTTGAATGAGAATAGGAGCCAATTTATTTCTTTAGCTAGTTTAAGTGAATAATTTAACAAAATTATGTTTATTTTTTAAATTGTACGAATTTATGCAATAGCTGTTCAAACAGTACAGTGCCAGGGGAACCCCTTACATATTAGTTAGATTTTATTTTCAATTTAGATGTTCCGATCTCAAAAAAATCGAACAAGTCACATAACGCTATGTGAAATCAAACGTCCACTAATTATTTCATATTATTTTATACCAGTAAATATTTTATCTTATTCGGAATTATATAATTATTATTACTTATTGTATATTATGTTTAAAATATGTTACCTTATTGGAAATTATATGTTTAAGCCGTTTGGGGCTTAAACATTAGGGCCATAGGGTCCGAGAACTCATCGAGTTGTTCGTGCTATGAGCAAGCAGAATAGGTCGGAGACACTTCCTCGTGACCAAAGAGCTGGCTTTTTTCCCGGCGAATAACAAGCTTTAACTCCTCCTGACTCCTGTGTTTTTGCTACTCCTCACGAGTAGGTACCTACTGAAAACACTGAAAGGAGTCACGGACCCAATCTTGAGGAAAAAAAAACTGCGTCATTGGATTTTTCAAAAAAATCAATATTCCAAAACCAGGAATCGAACCCGTTGATTTTTAAAACAAAAGACCTACACATTCTGTATGATCCCCTCAGCTGTCGTGGCCATTTTGGGGTGTAGGCGCAAATATTTCGTTACTCATGAGGCATAGCGAAAACACTGAAAGAAGTCAGGTGGAGTCCGAAACTATGTTTCTGGTTTGGACATCCACGCTCACTTAGAAAACTCACCCTGAATAATTGTATATTTTTTAGTCTTTATATCTGAAAATAAGTCCTAGCTTTAATTATAAGGTCACATTGAACTTTCACTTTAAGTAGCTTAAGAAGGCATCATCGTGTTTAAAAAATCACATAGATAAAATAGGTTTAGTTTTGCGCAAGTTTGTGTTTAGACCACGTTTGACTTGGACCACATTAACCAACTGCTGGTATGAGTATTATTCTAAAAGTGAGGTTTCTCAGACGAACTACTGATATATTAATCTTGTTATTTCCAGATAAACCTAAAATCATTTCAAATACTTCAACCGACTATAAGTGCAGCGAGGGGGTTGCTTCACTGAGAATTCCCTGTTCAGCAACCGGTTTTCCCAAACCAAGTATCACTTGGAAGTTGAGCGGTCGCGTCATTCATCCAAGTAAGAGATAGATACTAAAACTTACATATGATCCTACTCAGCGAACTCAGTGAACTTAAAAACTGCCACAACAGTAGGTTTAGTTTAGTAAGATTACTACAAAAGGGAATCCTTCATGGCATAACACTTTAAGCCATAATATTATTTGGTATAACGTTTTCGCATAACTTTTATTAGCATAATAATGATAAATGATTTTATTTCTGTAAGTTGGTTTGTACAAACTCTTTTACAAGTCGATCATATTTTTTAAAACTAGATGAGGTCGGCGTTTCATATCTGACTACTCTGAGAAGAAAGGCCGAAACAAACTTAGAGGTCACAGTTTCTTTAAAAGTCCAGACAAAATCTTGGTTAGATCATGTGAAAAACATGTAGATTGATGTCGGAAATAGTCTTTTGAGGAAAAAACCAGCCAGATTTAGTGAACCTTACCAGTCAGTGCACGTATTTGTCAATAACCGCGCAGCTCAACTCAGAATTTAAGGAGGTCAACGACTCTACGAACAATACCAAAGAAAGGACATTCGGGTAGGCCGCATAAACTACTCAAACTGCCAAAACATGATTAAAAATGATTAACGCTTGCTTGCAGGCAGAATACAATAACTTTAAGATCTTTACTTGTAAAAACATGGCAAATAAATATTTTTTTTTCCATGAATAAGTAAATTTTTAACATTGAACCAGTGAACTATTTTTGAGATCGCGCTATTTACATCGTCAGTAACCATCTGCTGACGTTTAAGTTTAAACAAAAGTTAAGTATCATCCGCAAAAAAACACTATATCATGGTTATCCTTTATGAGGTAAGACAAGTCATTAATATAAATGAGAAACAAGAAAGGACAAAGAATTGAGCCCTGCGGGACTCCCATTGTTACCATAGATCCGGGAGATCTTTTTCCATTAACATCTACGCTCTGTATCCTATTACTCAAGTATGAAATAAGAAGATCCATAGTGCTGTTCCGGATCTTGTAGTGATGGAGTTTTCAGATCAGCGTTTCATGAAGAACACAATCAAATGCCTTGGACCAATCACAAAAGATGCCCAAAGCATTGTACTTATCTTCCCATGCATTATAAATATGTCCTAAAAGCTCAACACATCAGTAGTTGAAAGACCCCTTGTAAAACCGAACTGTTTGCTATGTAATAATTTATGTTTATTAAAAATTATTTGCAATAGCTCTAAAATTTATTTCTCAAATATTTCACTTAAACGTAGGTACTATTAAAATAGGTCTTTAATTTGTAGGGTCTTATGTACTATCTGATTTAAACAAAGATATTAGTTTACTATTTTTCATTAGGTCAGGAAACTCCCCACAAAATCAAAATCAAAAAAATCAAAATAAAAATTTCTTTATTCAATTAGGCCATTAAGCGGCACTTTCGAACGTCAAAAATAAAAATTAAATGTAATAATAATTGATTCTACCGTCCATTCGGAAATGTAGCTTGTTATGGAGAAGAACGGACAAGAAACTCCACACTTACTCTTTAAAAAAAAAAATGTGTTTTACAAGTATTTGGTTACAATAATCTTGTAGGAAAAATACATATATGTGAGAACGATGTAAAAAAAAACGCACGTAAAAGCGTCTAGAGTAAAACAAACAATTAAAAATACAATAAATAGGTAATTAAAAACAGGCGGAGGCAGCTAAGATATGACCAATCCCAACTGATGGCGCCCGTTCACGAACATGACACATGGAACGGCACCACTCATTTCAACCATTATGAAGGGAACCGAATGATCCAACACATGTGCCACCATCAGAGAGACATTAGAGAGAGCATGACACACTCAACTGCCAGGGCACACTAAAGTCAACGAACGACACATAGTTACAGTAAATGGTAGATTTACAATTGGTACATAGTACTCACATATGTGCTGTGCAGTTATATAATCCAAAAAATAAATTGAGTTTATACAACACAAATATACATTATAATTATTCGTACAGTCTTCAGCAGTTCCAACAATACTTCATAACTTTTCTGCTTATCACTTGTTTTTGTGGCCTAGTGGGTGTGGAGCTGGAATAGCGTTGGGCCAAGCATTTTTATCAGCGATGTAATCCCCCAACCTATAATATGCCTGCCTGCATAGTGTGCGTTTTATACAAGTTTTAAATTTCGTCTCATTCAATTCTAGAATGTGTGGCGGTATTTTATTGTAAAATTTTATACAGTACCCCATAAAAGATGACGCTACTTTAGCCAGCCTGAAACCTGGTTGAATTAATTGGTCCCTATTTCTAGTAACATAACTATGTCCATCGCTGTTTTTACTAAAAAGATGTAAATTCTTTCTAACGTACATGATGTTTTCGTAAATATATTGACACGGTACCGTCATGATGTTAATGTCCTTAAACAGTTCCCTTAGAGAATCGCGCCGGCGAAGATTGTATATCGCTCTGATGGCTCGTTTTTGTAGAACAAAAATTGACTGAATGTCTGCAGCCCTTCCCCATAGTAATATGCCGTAAGACATTATACTATGAAAGTAACTAAAATAGACCAGCCTCGCGGTATCTACATCAGTAAATTGACGAATTTTTCTAACAGCATAAGCCGCCGAACTTAACCGCCCCGCAAGTGATATTAAATGAGGACCCCATTGTAACCTTGAGTCTAGCGTGATACCCAGGAAAACCGTTTTGTCGACGAATTCTAGCTTCTCGTTGTTTAATATAATGTCACAATCATAACTTTTGACATTCGGCAAGACAAATTTTACACACTTAGTTTTTTTAGCATTCAAAACTAAATTATTAGCAGTGAACCAATTTAGAACTTGCCGCAATGCATTATTTACGTCGGCAACGTTACTCGTACGTCTATTTATGTTAAAAATCAAAGAAGTGTCATCAGCAAATAACACCATGTTTAGTTTGTTTTTCAATACATGAGGTAAATCGTTAATGTATACTAAAAATAAGAAAGGACCTAAAATTGAGCCCTGGGGTATTTTCACGTTCAACCCCGACGAATAGACACCGTTTATTTGAACTAATTGCTGTCTATCATTCAAATAGGATTTTACTAAATTTAATGCTGATTGGCCTAGCCCGTAATGCTCAAGTTTCAAAAGCAATGTTTCATGATCAACGCAATCAAACGCCTTCGACAGGTCGCAGAAGTTACCTATGGCATCTTGTCCCTCCTCTCACGCATCAAAGATGTGTTTTATTAAGGTGACACCAGCGTCGGTTGTACAACGTCCTTTGGTGAAACCATATTGTTTCTCGTGTAGGATGTTTTTCGTATTAAAATAAATGAGCATTTGATTTAGCATTATCTTTTCAAATACCTTGCTAAAAACCGGCAACACGGATACGGGTCTATAATTATTTGTGTCTTTACTGTCCCCGGATTTAAAAAGTGGTATAACCTTACTATATTTCATTAGATCCGGAAATACTCCTTGATCTATACACAAATTAAAAATTAAAGCTAAGTACGGCGCTATAGTCTGAATAATGGAGGTACAAACTTTGATGGACATTCCCCATAGATCTTCTGTCAGTTTTATCTTTATTTGCTTAAAAGCTTTTATCACTGTTATTGGGTTTATATGTGAAAAGTTTAATTCAGTCGGGACGGCTGAAACGTTAGCGTGTAATAAACCATAAGCGAGCGACGGCGAAGAATTTAATGTTTCAGTAGTTTTAATTGGGATACTGGTAAATAAATTTACAAATTCTTGAGCAACTTCTTTGTTATCTCTAATAAGTCCATGTGTAGTCTCAAGCGTGTAATCAGTATTTTTTCTTTTGTTCCTGTTTGTTTCACAGTCGACACAAATATTAAAGATAAGAATTAAACTAGGTGCTACAATGTCAATAATAGACTTAGCAACTTTTACAGAATGACCCCACAAATCTGCAGTATTTTTAACATTTAAAGTGTGAAAGGTTTTAATGATGTCTCTACTAATATTTTCAAAAACAAATTCCGAATCGCAAACATTAACATTTTCTTTTAGCAAAGACTCAGCAACAGAAGGTGAAGGTGAAAGTTTAGGTATTTAGTGGTTGAAATGGGAATATCTGAAAATAAATTTTCGAAAATGCGACTTCTGAGTCTGATTTTATGAGGTTGTCATTAATAGACATGCTGTAGTAAATACTTCGGTTACCAGATCTTCCTGTTTCACTATTACTAATATTCCACGTCGTATTAACAACATTACTTCTGTTTAAAATCTTAGAACTCAAATAACGCGACTTGCCCTAACAACAAACTTTTTTAAATAATTTAGAATAATTTCTAACATGCAGTGCAGCAGTGTTAACAGAAGTCCATTAATTGTACAGCTCATAAAGCCGTGTTTTAATTTATGAATACCAATGGTAGCCCAATCACATGATGCGTTACTATTAACCGAGATAGTCTTGAAAATAAAGGTGGAATTAAATTGTTTACAGTATATATTAAAAAAATCATCATATAGATGATTAAGATCAGCATGAATTGACAAAATTCGTAATTTATTAATAAGTTTAACTTTAAAAGCTGCCAAGTGACTTGCAGTTACTGTTTAGGGGTTAACAGTGATATCCTTTTAAACCACTTTGTTGTTTTGGTTTGGTATACTAATCCTCTGCCCGCTTTATTGCAATGATCAGAATCTAGTTAATTTATACTTTCTTTGTGAACTGGTATAACTAACTAACTAACTAACTGGTGTATGTGTTAATAATAAATAAATAAATAAACATTAGTATAATTAGGGCATTATATATGAAATTGGCGTTTTGTAAGGCAGGAACATAAAGTAGTCTTTTTTTTTAATATAATAATAAAAAAAAAATATTGTTTATTTGGTAACCAAAATTGAACAACATATTTGAGATTGAAGCCTCCTTTTAAGCAACAAATGCCTGTATTAGGAGACTCCGCTCCTTCATAAACAAAACGTTTTCATTAAACTATACTAATACGAGTACATAAACAAAAACAAGGTGATTTGAGTGAAAGTGTGAGTGTGAGGGTGTATGTGTGTGAGTATGCAGTATTTATGTTATTTAGTATATCTGCTGTAGAAGTGATTCAGTCTCGCTGTAGGTACGCTTTTTATCCATTCCGTAAGTACTTTTTTGCATTCATAACTATTCTTAGGGTAGACGTAAATATGTTTATTAATAGCGTTATAAAGCTGAGCAGAACGTTTCCAAAATTGAATACTGGCAAATTGCGTTTTTGTTTGTGGTGCTTTTAATATAATGTCTTTTCTTCTTCTTGCCAATATTCTGGAATCATAGGTTAGTGATTTATGTTTTGTGAGAACAACTTGAGTAATGTAAAGTTTCCGGACCATTAGAAGGTTGCTGATATTATGATATAGTTTTTCAGTACAATATCTCCGTTTTTTAAAATACATGCACTTGATAAGAGCCCGTTGTGCTCGCTCTAATACTAAAAATTTTGTTTTAGTAGCACCGCCCCATATAGGGATGCAGTATAACAATACGGATTGTGCAAGTGCTAAATATATCATATTTAGGAGGTTTTTGTTCCTGCCTGAAGGAGAACATACACTTTTAGGCACTATATGTCTGAGAGTCTTGAAGATCCAGCTTAGTTTTCTGATGCTGTTAGCAACTTGGTCGATGTGGGGATGCCAAGACAATCTCTGGTCGATTATAATACCCAAATATTTGATATGAGCTACTCTGTTAATAGTAGAGCAGCTGCAGTGTGAGTGATTACCAGCATCGCAAAGGTGAACCCTAAGATTAAAGTCGGTATTGGGTTGTGTACGACTGCATACACTGAAGCATATGTAGTTAGTTTTATTTACATTCAGTGTGAGCAAATTCTACCCCAGCCATCCAGCAATCTTAGACAATCCCAATTCTGCGCCAAGCTGAACGTCTCGCCAAGAGTTACCCGTGAAGACTACTGCTGTGTCGTCAGCGTACGAAAAGATTTTTGCGTTAGCAATATGCATGTTACAGAGTTCGTTCACATAAATAAGGAACAAGGTGGGCTCCAAAACGCTCCCTTGGGGGACTCCGTAAGACACCGCCGTATCCCCACTAATATACTGACCAACTCTAACCCTCTGCTTTCGATTGCTGAGATAATCTTTGAGAAGATTCAGCGGCATCCCGCGAATTCCAATATCTTCCATCTTATTTGCTAAGAGTGGGACAGAGACGGTGTCGAAGGCCTTTTTTAAATCAAGGAATGCAGTTGCACATTTCTTGCCTCGGTCGAGTTGTTCGGTAACTAGCTTACTAAGCGCCGCAACTGCATTTTCAGTAGATATACCTTGCCGGAAGCCAAATTGAGAGTCTGATAATATATTATATTCTTTTAAATATTTAAGTAACCTTATGTTAATTAGTTTTTAAATTATTTTAGAAATTGCAGGTAGGATAGATATAGGCCTATAGTTGCCTACTTCGTCTCCATCTCCAGACTTAAATATTGGCGTAATAATAGCTTGTTTTAATGCAGCTGGAAAGATTCCCTGACTAAAACACAGGTTGGCGAGATGAGTAATAATTGGAACAACATCTTTACGTATGAGTTTCAAGAAACTAGTTGAAACGTTGTCCCATCCAGGCGCACTGGTCTTAAGACTCATGAGGATAAGCATCACTTCATTTATGTCTGTGTCAAGCAGAACAAATGAGTTAGGTTGACTTATTGGATTGATAGGTCGATCCCGCTGATTATGACCCATGCGAGGCTGGATTTTCAGTGCAAGGTTCTTACCAATGTTAGCTTCTAATGTTTTGAGAAATGACAGTAAAGTCAGTTTTTTTATATTTGCCAGTCTAGTCAACTCCATGCAATCACATTCGATACTACGCGCTATTTGTAGATCATCTATATCTTTAAGGGTTTGTAGTTGGTTATTCATTAAATATATTTTGGAAATAGAAATGACGTGATATATGGTAGAGGAAACGAGTTTTAATTTTAAAAGTTAGTTCTATAATACAGATGTGAGATGAAGGAGTATTTACGGAATATGTCAGAATGAATGAATGGGTAATATACTTGAATGTGTGCGAGTACTTGTTGTATGAATATAGTGAATAGTATGTGAGTGTGTTATGTGTAGGTGAGTGCCGGTTTGTTATGTGAAGCATTAGAGAACCAGCGAACAATATGATTACAAACAAAAATAGTTTTATATAATATATTTATTTATTCAAAGTATGCACCATTGCTATCTATGCACATTTGCCATCTCATAGGTACTCGTAGTTCATTGATCCCTTTACAAAAAAAAAAAAACATTCGGACGGGAATCAATAAAATCTTTGAAGGCGCTTTGGACTGCCCCATCGGAGTTGAATTTTATCCCTTGCAAGAAGTTATCCAAATTTCGAAATAAATGGTTATCTGTTGGAACAAGGTCCGGGAAGTACGGTGGATGTCTTAGACATTCCAATTGAAGGTCCTCTAATTTGGTAGCCGTCTGTTGTGTAGTGTGTGGTCAAGCGTTGTCCTGAAGCAGAAGTGGCCTAGAGCAATTGACCAGCTTCGGCTGTTTAGCAGCTAGCTTTTCCATCATGGTTTGCAGTTGCTGACAATAGACATCCGCCGTAATCGTCTGGCCAGATTTAAGAAAGCTGTAGTGAACGACACCGACACTAGTCCACCAAACGCTCACAAGTAATTTTTTTGAGTTAATTTTTGCTTGGGCCAGGGTTCAGCCATTGCGATGAGCGTTTCCGATTATTTTACAGGATCCACTTTTCATCACAGGTAATGATTCGATTTAAAATCCCTTCATTATTGTGCTGGTTGAGTAATATAACGCACCAGTCGACGCGCGTTTGTCGATTTGCTACACTCAATACATGAGGTACGTGGGTACCTTTCAAGCTTTTTCACCTTCCCAATTTGCTTCAAGTGGATTAAACCAGTTTTATCACTAACACCGCAGCCTGCAGCTAACTCGGACGTGGTTTGCGATGGATCCGCTTCCACAATAACCTTCAATTCTTCGTTATTAACTTTGGTCTCCGGCCGTCCACGGGGCTTGTTCTGCAGGTCGAAATTTCCAGAACAGAAACGTTGGAACCAAAAACGCACTGTGTTTTCTTTTGCGACACCGTCGCCATACATACATCATTAATCCTTCGAGCCGTTTCTGCAGCACTGGTGCCACGATGGAACTCGTACTCGTTAATCACGCGATATTTCAAGTTTTCCATTTTGTAAACTGACTGGCGCAAAGAAAACCCAAAAGAGGAAAAAACAAATGAATTACGGTTTTCCAAATACAAAAGCATGATTAAATAGCTGTATAAATTTAAAATTGGATTTCCAAACCAAAGAGGAGATATTTGAGAACAAAGTGGCCAGTACGACAAAACGCCAATTTCATAGGTAAGGACCTAATACTATCTAAGCATGTGGCACTAGTAGGGGTTATTCTTGTGGGCTTCAAAAATAGGTTTACAAGATTGTAGGACTGAAACAGACTTATTTTTTTACTACAAGAACCGGAGTTTTCTATTAAATTAACTTTAAAATCACCACAAGTAATAATGGATTTATTCGAGCTACAAATCTTTTGTAAAACTTCATCCATTACCTTTTCAAAGCAGTCATATAATCCTGAAGGGGGTCTGTATACACTTAATACAATAAACTACTCCAATTCTATACAAGCTATTTTGACTGTCCGCTCAACAGAAAGGCTCACAATATCCTGACGATCTTTAAATTTAAGCTGGTTACTTACTTACTTAAGCCACCATGTAAAGCATTAACTCTGCTGAATGAACTACCAACCTGGTGATTATAAATATTAAAGAATAACTGGTGGCTTTTAAGCCAATGTTCTGTTTTACAAATAATATCAATACTGTTAAAAGTCATAAATAATTCTACTTCTAAATCTTTGTTCATAAATAACAAGCACTAGGGCGCAAAAACATGTGATATGCAGAACATTACCTAATGTTTTGAAGTATTGTTGGATCTGCTGACTAAATAAATATATATGTATTATATAAACTATTTTTTTTTGTATTATATAACTGCAAAGCTAGTGTAAATCTACCGTTTACTGTACCTATGTATCGTTCGTTGACTTCTGTATGCCCTGGCAGTTGAGTGTGTCTTGCTCTCAAATGTCTCTCTGATGGTGTCGCTATCTCTAATAGGTATATTTCACTAATACGTCACTTTGTACATGTAGTCAGTTTCCCAACTCGTTTCAAGCCGTATTTCGTGTCTTTCCCAACTCGTCCGACTCTTATGTACAATGTGCAGTCACGTACAAAATTATAAAGTGAATGGGTCCCTATTATTTCAAAGAATTAGTCCAAGAGCGAGCGAAGCGAGCTCGGGAATTAAGGGCACCCTGACACGGATAGGTTAGGTTCGAAGGGGATGATCTCCCGTCGTCTCCTTCATGTTAGGTTACTTTAAACCCTGTAGACAGAAATGGGAGCCCCGCGTAGCCACCCACTGTTTCTCTGTCACTTACTATTTCAGTAAGGCATATTCAGTGTTTTAGTGTTTAGCATTTTAGGAGTTAGTAATTATGTGTATTTGATATGCATATAAAAATGATGGTTTATGTAAATTGCCGAAACTAAATTTATGCTGTATAATGTTATGCTTAAAGATTATATATTATTAGAGAAATTATGCTTAAAAAATTATGCGTAAGTTGTTTTGCGTAAATAATGTTATGCGTAAATATAATTAGGGTAAACAAAAGTATACCATGTTATATTATGTCTTAAAATCATATGCAAATGGACAGTAAACCATGAAATAGTGTGCACAAAAATTTTAGCCGTTTAGTGAAATGAAAATTTGGTTATTAAAACAGTGGTATAATGAATGTTCGGGCACATAATACTTCGAACAAATGTTATTTCGGCCAAGTATAACTTTGGTAAAAAGTTTTTAAATCGAATGAAACTTCGGAGTAACGAAAAACATTGAATTGATAATAGGTCAACGAGACAGCGGCAGACGTGACTTCGATGAAGTAAAAAAAAAAGATAACTGTTGAAAAGTTTTAGGTGAAATGAAATTCGGTCAATTATTTTTCGAACATTATTATTATGACAACAGTATTTATGGCAATATACACTATGGCTAAATATTTATTTCTAATTATATTATGCGTAATCATCATTATGCTGAATTTCGTTATGCCAATGTATATTATGGGCATACATTTTATGATTTACATTAGTAAACCACCACAAAATATGCTCTGCAAACACAGACGTGATTTAAATATAATAATCATCTTATAATTCAAACGTTCTAACTTTCAGGTGCGAAGTATTCAATAGAGGACGGAACGCTCATAATAAGAGATCCGAAGATAAGTGACACTAACTCGTACATTTGCGAGGCGAAGAACGAGGTCGGCGTAGTCAGTGCGACGTTCAAAACTATCATCGGTCGTAAGTAAAAATATTATAATTATTATAATGCACACACAGGGGCACTTTCTCTTTCTTCATATCATAAGCCGATCGGGCAGTAGTCCCAAACGACCAGAAGGATGAGGAGGTGTAAGCCAAGGGTTTAATGCAACTGCCGCAGTTTAAGTAATTTGGTAAACATTAGACTGAGAAGAAAACATGTACTAGCAACTTATGACATTTGGCTTATTACAGAAGCACCACAAGTATCAGGACTAACTACTAAGAAAGTGAGGATAGGTACGGCGGCTAGCATCGAGTGCACGTAAGTGTTTTAATACCCGTATAAATAAAACGAGTCATTCTTAAAAAGCTCTCCTTTTCAATGAAGGTTTACTACATATATATAACGCCCATTCGAATGTGGTCACTTAAAATTCTCAATTCTATATTCAGCAACCGTTCATAATATTACAGAATCAACAAAGGTGAACCGAAACCAAAAATAACATGGCAATTTATGGATAACTCCCGCTCAGAGTTTTCACCAATTTCCGGATCCGAAAAAGTGCTGTATATTTCAACAGTGGAGGTTAAACACGCTGGGCGCTACAAGTGTGTTGCACAGAACAGCGTTGGAAGCGATGAACACATTACAACACTTGAGGT
Source organism: Orthosia cruda (assembly GCA_964057195.1). NCBI lineage: Eukaryota > Metazoa > Arthropoda > Insecta > Lepidoptera > Noctuidae > Orthosia > Orthosia cruda. Next base: position 31,106,812 of record OZ059834.1, on the reverse strand, counting down.
TCAATGTGAGGAGATGTTGCATAATATACTACCTTCGTAATTGCATGAATCTTCGTGATGGCATATTATAAGAAACACAAATGATGTTTAAAAATAAAGAATGTTACTATACTAGCTGCCCCACCAGGTTTTGCACAGGGTTTCTAATGAATAAATTAAACCTTTGTTTTCACTGTGATATTTTTTTATTTTCTTTAAAAAACCGATTTGGAAAATTTGTCCTGATAATAATTAGAAACACAAAATTAGTCAAATAGGTGCTTACATTACATTCGGTATTGGTTTTTATTTGTTTATAGTCATTTTACTAATCTATTTACAGATCCGCCTAAAATTGTTTCACAAAGTTCTTCCTCCTATCAAAGCACTGAAGGAGACGCTTTGTTGAGGATTCCTTGTGACGCTACCGGTCAGCCCAAGCCAAACATCACTTGGAAGTTGGACGGCCGTATCATTAACCCAAGTAAGATAGTTACACTATTATCACAAGCAGCAGCAGCTGTGGCTGATTAAGAACTCAGACACGTATTTGAGACAACTTTAAAAACCTTCCACAACAACACGCCCTGTAGCTTCTTGAACAAAACAGAGTTGATCATAGACAGATTTGCATTTTTTAAGTACACTCGTTATTTTATGCTTCAGGTGGTAAGTTTTCTATACAAGACGGAACGCTTATAATAAGAAATCCGACGGTGAGCGATGCTAACTCGTACACATGCGAGGCGAGGAACGAAGTCGGCGCAGTCAGCGCGACGTTCAAAACATACATCCGTCGTGAGTATCGTCATTATCTTATGAAGCAATACAAAACTTTATGAAAACTACACTCGCTGGCAAAATTAGCGGGACAAAATAAAACGCATTATTTTTTCAAAATACGTTAATTTAAAAAAAAAATGTAAGACAGCTTTCCATACTTAAAAATACACCTTTTAGAATAAAATAAACTGGCCACGTGCGAATCGGACTCGCGCATGAAGGGTTCCGTACCATAATCGCAAAAAAACCGGCAATATTATCACGTTTGTTGTATGGGAGCCCCATTTAAACGTTTATTTTATTCTGTTTTCAGTATTAATTGTTGTTATAGCTGCAACAGAAATACATCATGTATGAAAATTTCAACTGTCTAGCCTGGTGACAGACAAATGGGCAGAGGAGTCTTATTAATATTATTATTATTTATTTATTTAAGATATGAAATCCATAGTTTTGATAGTACGTACAAATTCTTATATACTATGTTAGTCACTTAAAATTAGATACACTTACAATACATACACATCATGTCAAAAGTAAAGTACACTAAAATCAAAACAAAAAGAATAATCAATTTATGCATTTTGGTACACTGTATGTAATATCATTTAAAATTAATGTCAATAAAATAAAACAAAATGCCTTGTAAAATCCAAAAAAATAAAATAAATTAAGAAAAATTTAAATTAAATATAGTTCTGCAAAATTTATAAATTAAAAGTCTGTGTTCAGTAGAGGTGAAATTGCAAATTTACAAAAATTATTTATTACTTCTCGACATGTAATCGAACACAATGCCACAATATTAGGCAGTCTGTTCGGCCCGCTACAACGCTAAGAATGCTGTTGCCACTGCCGCGGACACGACTTAGCAGCGAGGCGGCTCTTTTTCTAAGGAAGGCATGAATGCCATCGACATGTGCGTCTGAAAACATGCCCGATGCGCTACAGTGCCGCGGCAGCCGCATCAGTATCCTAAAAGCGTTATTATACTGAACGCGCAGGGTTCTGCCTTGGTGCAGCGTGCAAATCTACGAGCCAACATATTGCACAGCCAACGCCTGGCGCTCCCTCTCAATTTCCTCGTGGTCTGAGAGGTCATCCGAGACCCAGTGGCCCAGGTACTTGAATCTTGAAACTCTGGTTAACGGAACGCCATCTATGAAGACGGGTGGTATGTGCGTGAACTTATAGCCAGCAGATTGAAACTCCAAGAGTTCAATTTTCTTCACATTATACCTGAGCCCATGAGCTCCGGCATAATCAACACATACAGCGAGCAGTTTTCGAATGGCGCTAATGGAGGGACCCAGCAACACCTTATCGTCCGCGTAACTGATGTTATTAATGAATTTTCCATCTATCGAACATCCGACATTGGTGCTGCTGAGCCTCTCGATCTTTCCGTTCACGTACAGATTGAAGAGACGAGGCGAGGTTAAACCGCATTGCCTAACTTCACACCTCAACCTGTACGCCCCGGAGGTCACGCCAGCCCATCTTATTACATTAACCTGGTTGTTGTACCAATAATAAAAATGTTAATTACCTCTTATGGGAGGCTGGTTTCCGTCCTCATTTTGTGCCAAAGCAAATCATAGGACACCAAATCGAAAGCTGCCCGCTGGGAGGAGGATCTGTCTGAAAATATCTTCTAAACATGTTCGCAATGTCACGTGGCTCAGTTACCCCATTAACATTAAAAGGCACAATGGGTTTACTATTAAGATTTCTCGTACATTTCCAAAAGTTTTTGAAATTTTTACTAGCGTAGTGTGATGCAAGAATATCCATCTTAATCTGCTCGGCGTTATTTTGACACCATTTTAGCTTTGATTTAAACTGACGCCGTGACTCCACCATATTATCATAGATAGGTCCACCAGTAGGTCTACCGTGCAGTAACCAGGTTTGAAAATTAGCCCTGGTAACCCCGTGAGCACGCTTTCGTTTAATATAAGCTAGTCATGGCTGCTTCACACAGAGTCAAAACGATATCATCATACATGCGGTCTATCACCACTCTGTGCTCCCTATTGTGACATAACCCATCACAACACCCCGATAACTCTGATGGAAACTCAACCATTCTAAAGTGATCGTTGCATCTCTTATTATACAGCTGTTTTTGTTCTACATCCCTATCAGCCCACAGTATGCCGTTAGGAGTACGATCAAGGAATGAAAATTGTGGCTTCATAACAGCAATATTAAAGCGAAATTCTAATGGATAGTTTTCGGACCAGGTGCAGTCATAGTTCACCCTTACATCCACCACCGACTGCCACGCAGACTTCGTTACCACATAATGGTCAAGCCAGCTTGTGCTGCCATGGGCGTCGCTAACGAATGTAAAGGTGTCCGATAAAATTCCTAATTTTTCTATATCTGCACATACCCATTGCTGATCATTACAGAACTTTAAAAGCTCCCTTCCAAACAACGTACACGGACCAGCATTACAGTCTCCTAAAATGTACACATTTGCAACTTCAGTATTGTCAATTATAGCGCTTATCTCACTTAGACAGTCAGTAAAATCAGTTAAGTTGTCCATGGAGTTCACATGTATGTAAACGGAGAAAACTACAAATGACCGATCGCACACAACCACCTTAATTGCCGTTAGACGCACACCATTGCACGGGATCACTGTAACTGAACTAAACGCACTCTTACGCCACAGCACAGCAACGCCACCATACGGTCTGCCCCGTACCAGACCAGCAGATGGGTCGATAGCCGATTTCCCGCAGTATTCTAAGTCTGAGTCGATTGTTCCGAGGAATGGCAGGCCGTGTGGGAACAACCACGTCTCCTGCAGGGCTACTATATCAGCTCGACGACACAGGTTTCTTACATGGTCCACAGACCGCACTAAAGACTTACAGTTATAAGTAATAAAGCTACTAAGTAATGGTCTTCTTAACTGATGATTGGACATTAGGATTTTTATAATTTCTTCTGTTTCCGAAGTCTATGAAACGCCGGAAAGATATTCCTTCCGGCCATATATGATCATCCATGAAAATAGCCATCTTGTGCCGAGGGAACAATACTTTATAGGCATCATACTCCTTATGCTGCTTCATTATATTTTTTTCTAATGTTACACTAACGTGTGTTTTCGACATTATATAACTCGGTATGTCTGCCGGCGAAACTCCTTTGTCAACATTGTTTATAAACAGAGGGAGTTTGACGTCCGCAGCCCTAAATTTGCATTGTGGAGCGATCACAGCCACGCCTTTCTGTCCTATAAATCTATTCTAAATCTTATCTTTTCGTACCTCCGTCCATTCAACATCATGCGTTGTTTGTTTCCATTCAACCGGCGTATGCGCTATGTTTGCAAACGAGCGACAAGACTCAGACAAACAGCTGTTATTCGGCGCCTCATCTACCGTACCGCTCATATTGCTAGCGGGCTTCAACACATCACACACCGTACGCTCTGTCTCACTCACGCCCAGTGACCATCAATGACCCAGTGGTTATTTTATTATCTACCTCCTGACGCATTAGTTGTTTACTGGTATACGGCCAGTAAACAACTAATAAATAAATAACGGGCCGAAACAGGTGTCTCGCTATCAGTCACAACATCAATGCTATCGGACAACGGGGGTAGACGATCACAATCATGCTTATCAGATCGAACATTCGTACTATTAACTAGGTTTGGAGATGTCTGTGATGTTGTCGATATATGCGGTAGACCCATGGGGCCGTATCATTGGCAAAGCTAGCTTGCATACGTGATGCACCTCTCTTTAGGTTAATATTTCTGTAGTCATTATGGACAAAAGTCTTATTTAGACTGTCAACAGTTATATCACAACCAACACCGTCATTGTCAGTTTTTAACAGTTCCTGCTTAATCTGAAATAGCTGATCTATAGTTGTATACTGTTACCGACCTCCGACCTTGAATATACCAGCTTGACATAATTCTACAATACGTATAGTTCATCTTTTATTTTGAATGTTAATCTTCTAATATATACATAATTAAGTATTCCGAATGATTAAAACCTCTTAGGACGACATCCACTTGTCATCTTTCGGTGTGTCAAATAAATAATAAAGGTAATTATTACGCATGATTCTTTGATAAATATTACTGGCAATAATTGTTATTTAATATTAGTTATTTTATTAAGTAATTCAATTTGATTATTACATTAATAGAAGTTTATTGGAATAATATTAAAAGCGGATGTGTTAGGCAGTTTGAATTGTTGGCGGTGACCGCCATTGTTGATACTACGAATTGTAAGGCGAACGCTTTTTCACTATAAAACGAAATAAAAACCACACGGTACCGGGAAAAAAACAGATTTAAGATATTTTTTTCTTATGCCGCTAATTTTGCCGATGTGTGAAGCTATTACAAATGATGTGCCAACTTATACTATTTGGCATATTGTTATTTACAGAGGCACCACAACTATCAGGAGTTGCAGCTAAGAAAGTGAGATTAGGTTCGTCGGCTAGTATCGAGTGCACGTAAGTGTTTTTAATACCCGTATAAATAAAACGAGTCATTCTTAAAAAGCTCTCCTTTTCAATGAAGGTTTACTACTTATATATTACGACCTTTGGAATATGATCACTAAACATTTTCAATTCTATATTCAACAATTGTTCATAATATTACAGAATCAACAAAGGTGAACCGAAACCAAAAGTAACATGGCAATTTATGGATAACTCCCGCTCAGAGTTTTCACCAATTTCCGGATCCGAAAAAGTGCTGCATATTTCAACAGTGGAGGGTAAACACGCTGGGCGCTACAAGTGTGTTGCACAGAACAGCGTTGGAAGCGATGAACACATTACAACACTTGAGGTTCAAGGTGAGATGTTGCATAATATAATACGTAATTGCATGATTCTTCGTGATGGCATTTTATAAGAAACACAAATGATGTTTAACAATAAAGAATGTTACTATAATAGCTGCACAACCAGGTTTTGCACAGGGTTTCTAATGAAAAAATGAAACCTTTGTTTTCACTTTGATTTTCTTTTATTTTCTTGAAAAACGGAATAGAAGTTTGTCCTGACAATAATTAGAAACACAAAATTAGCCAAATATGTGCTTACTTACATTCGGCATTGGTTTTTATTTATTTATAGTTATGTAACTAATCTATTTACAGATCCGCCTCAAATTGTTTCACAAAGTTCTTCCGCCTATCAAAGCACTGAAGGAGACGCTTTGTTGAGCATTCCTTGTGCCGCTACCGGTCTGCCCAAGCCAAACATCACTTGGAAGTTGGACGGCCGTATCGTTAACCCAAGTAAGATAGTTACACTATTATCACAAGCAGCAGCAGCTGTGACTGAATAAGAACTCAGACACGTCTTTGAAAGAACTTTAAAAACCTTCCACAACAACACGCCCTGTAGCTTCTTGAACAAAAAAGAGTTGATCATAGACAGATTTACATTTTTTTAAGTACACTCGTTATTTTATGCTTCAGGTGCTAAGTTTTCTATACAAGACGGAACACTTATAATAAGAGGTCCGACGGTGAGCGATGCTAACTCGTACACATGCGAGGCGAGGAACGAAGTCGGCGCAGTCAGCGCGACTTTCAAAACATACATCCGTCGTGAGTATCATCATTATCTTATGATTCAATACAAAACTTTATGAAAACTACACACGCTGGAAAAATTAGCGGAACAAAATAAAAACGTATTTTTTTTCTAATAAAAATGTATAGTGTACAACAGATTTCCATACTTAAAAATACACCTTTTAGAATAAAATAAACCGGCCACGTGCGAATCGGACTCGCCCACGAAGGGTTCCGGACCATAATCGCAAAATCCGGCAAAAAAATCTCGTTTGTTGTATGGGAGCCCCACTTAAATATTTATTTTATTCTGTTTTTAGTATTTGTTGTTGTTATATCGGCAACAGAAATACATCATATGTGAAAATTTCAAATGTCTAGCCTGGTGACAGACAAACGGACAGTGGATTCTTATTAATAGTGTCCCGTTTTTACCCTTTGCGTGCGGAACCCTAAAAATGAGATCGCATTTAGTATTTTTTTTTTTTAAATATGATTTTATAGGCAAACTGCACATTGTTGATTTTTAAGGTTATTATGGCAAGTAAAAAAAAATAATCAAACACATTTTCACAACAATCTGTATGTTTGATAATTTCTCTTCATCATGTGCCCTGGCTCTCTCAGTTTTGATTAAGTTGGGCACATTAACGTCCTTAACTTCGATAAAGGTTTAAAAATAAAACAAATAAGTCGGTATGTCAATGAATTTTTTTCTAACTTTTAAAACAATCTCATTTTTTATTTTGTACTCCTACCACCTGTTGTGTCCTTTTTAACCCAAACGTTGACTGGTAGAGAATGCCTTGCTGCATTAAGTCCGCCTATATATCACCATTGTACATGAAGTTTAAATAAATAAATAAAGTGGCGATAAGCGAAATTTTCTCAAAATTATGTAAGTTCGAATAAAGTTAAAACAATCGCATGAAAGGTGATGTTCAAATGTTTTTCAATGAACAATAATTGGTTACACTATAAAACGAAATAAAAACCACACGGTACCGGTAAAAAAAGTTTTAAGATATTTTTTTCTTATGCCGCAAATTTTGCCAATGTGTGTAGCTGTTACAAATGATGTGCCAACTTATAACATTTGGCGTATTGTTATTTACAGAGGCACCACAACTATCAGGAGTTGCAGCTAAGAAAGTGAGATTAGGTTCGTCGGCTAGTATCGAGTGCTCGTAAGTGTTTCAATACCCGTATAAATAAAACGAGTCATTCTTAAAAAGCTCTCCTTTTCAATGAAGGTTTACTACTTACATGTTACCCTTTGGAATATGACATACATTGAGGCGAAAGCTTAGTTAGTTGCAAAAAAGTTGGGGATTCTTGCAAAGGTGAGACGGTACTACACGCCTGAACAGCTGCTCAACTTGAATAAAGCGCAAGTTCGGTCATGCATGGAGTACTGCTCTCACCTCTGGGATGGATCTGCCAAATACCAGGTTGATGCACTTGAGTCGATTGACAGACGGGCCAAAAGGCTTATTGGCAACGGTGCACTGGTCGCATCAAAGCTCCAGAGACTCGAACATCGACGCCGAGTCGCCAGTCTGTCGGTTTTTTATCGGTTACATTTCGAGGAGTGTGCGGCGGAACTGCACAATTTGATTCCGCCTAGCCCTTTCCATCGTCGGATTACAAGACGTACGGCCATGCGCCATCGATATATGGTTGACATCCCTCCCATACGCACAAAGCGTTTTGCTAATACTTTTATTGTGAAAAAACCCGCACCGTGGCGAAACCCGAGGCGTACCAACGTTCCCGGGTTCAAAAGCCTTCTGGCCTCACTATTAGCTGAACATCTAGCACTGGCACCCATAAGGGACCAAACACAATTAGAACACACCGTAACAACATTATCCAAATACCTAACAGAAGCTTACCACGCATGCTGTAAATCAAGTGCGCCACAAAGCAGGAACGAGAGGAAAAACCACTGCACAAACAGCAGCATGCGTACTCCACAGGCAAATCAACAGAATCTGCATTGCATAACGTAGTTTCTAAAATTGAATGCGCAGTGGACCACAAATGCTCAGCATTGGCTGCCTTCATTGACATCGAGGGCGCCTTCGATAAGACCATGTTCAACAGCATCAACACAGCCCTCGACAGACACGGCATTGACCCGACCCTAAGGGGCTGGATCACCAATATGCTCAAACTGAGAGCGGTTCAAGTCACGGTTAACGACACTACGAGGGCCATCGTCGCGAAGGGCTGTCCGCAGGGGGGCGTCCTTTCGCCACTTCTGTGGAACCTGGTAGCTGACAGCCTCATCAAAATACTCAACGACAATGGTTATTTCACCGTTGGCTACCCGGATGACATAACAATAATAATAAACGGGACACACGAAAACACTCTATGCAATCTCATGCGTCAAGCCCTGAGAATAGTAGAGGAATGGTGCAACGAGCACCAACTCTCAGTAAACCCCACAAAAACTGAACTTATTCTTTTCACAAAAAAGAGGAAACCGATGACACTGCAACTACCGCGTTTCTTCGGAACAACCCTAATCCTTTCAACCGAAACCAAGTACCTGGGCATCTATTTGGACAAACAATTGAATTGGGCAAAACACATGAATCATATCATCACAAAAGCTAGTATATCCCTGTGGCAGTGCAAACGACTGCTAGGCAGGAACTGGGGGATTAGTCCCATGGTCACCCACTGGCTATACACCACAGTCATCCGACCAATCATCACATATGGCTCGTTGGTCTGGTGGCCCAGGACAGACCTCAGCACAGCCCAAAGAGATCTCGAAAAACTGCAGCGGTTTGCTTGCGTTGCAATCACTAGCAGTATGAGAACCACACCCACTGCAGCCCTACAGGCAATGCTGGGACTGCCACCTCTACACCTTATTGTGCGGTAGGAGGCAGCCCTGGCCACTTTTAGACTCCATCTATCAGGTACCCTAAATAAACACTCCAGAATTAAGCACAGACGCATAATGGAAGATGCAATCAAGCGTAAACCGATGTTAGCATCACCATGCGACAAAGCCCCCAAAACACACCACTTTCACAGGCACTACAACATAATACTCACAGAAGAGCGATGTGACTACTCAGGCCCGAAAGAGATGAGAGTATACACCGACGGATCGAAAACAGACTCCGGTACCGGAGTTGGAGTCTTCTCACACGATTTCAACATACATATATCCAGACCGCTAGGAGGGTTCAACACCGTCTATCAGGCGGAGTGTGTGGGCATTATACAAGCGGTCCATGCCCTAGAAGCCAGGAGGGTTACGGACGCCCACATACGAATACTCTCCGATAGCGCATCAGTCCTCCAATCCTTACGGAAAAAATATATTACATCAAAACTAGTACTAGAATGTCACAACGCACTAGAACAAATAACAGTATCTAGTCGCAACACGGTGACACTACAATGGATAAAGGGACACAGCGGATCGCTGGGCAACGACGCGGCTGACGAGCTTGCGAGACGTGGATCCAGCTACGCCAACCAAATACGCAGGTGGCTACAGGAATTCACCCAGACACAGGCGGAGAACTGGTGGGCCTCGACACCGGGCTGCAGGCAGTCCAAAGAAGCTCTGCCATCTTTGGACAGTAGGCTTACCAGGCGTCTTTTACGACTGGACAGGAATGGCCTGCGTCTGGTGACGGGGACCATCACGGGACACTGCTCACTTAACAAACACTTCCACACAATAGGCGTCACGGACAGTCCTCTGTGCAGGGCATGCATGGAGGCCGCGGAAACCGTTACGCACGTTCTATTTGAATGCGCAGGTGTAGCCCAGATAAGAACACGGGTCACCCAGATCTTACACAGATATGTTGAGGAAACCAGGAGCTCTAATTGACTTCTGGAGGGAGGTGGGCTGGTTGGAGTGACCAACCTACGGCCGCCATGGCCCACGTACAAAGGTCCATTTGAAGGACTAAGCGCGGAAACCAAACCCCCCTAACATAGAACATAGAACTTTCATTGTGCGCACAGCTAAGGAGTGGAATTCCCTTCCGGAGTCTTTGTTCCCTGATAGCTGCAACCTAGGGTTCTTTAAGTCAAGAGTCAATAGGTTTCTTCTAGGCAAGCGTGCTTCACCGTAGACCACATCATCGCTTAATATCAGGCGAGATGGTGGTCAAACGCGAACCTATAGATTATAAAAAAAAAATGTGATCACTTAACATTTTCCATTCTATATTCAGCAATCGTTCATAATATTACAGAATCAACAAAGGTGAACCGAAACCAAAAATAACATGGCAATTTATGGATAACTCCCGCTCAGAGTTTTCAACAATTCTCGGATCCGACAAAGTCCTGTATATTTCAACAGTGGAGGGTAAACACGCTGGGCGCTACAAGTGTGTGGCACAGAACAGCGTTGGACGCGATGAACACATTACAACACTTGAGGTTCAAGGTAAGGAGATGTTGCATAATATACTACGTAATTGCATGATTCTTCGTGATGGCATTTTATAAGAAACAAAAATGTTGTTTAACAATAAATAATGTTATTTTACTAGCTGCCCAACCAGGTTTTACACAGGGTTACTTATGAAAAAATGTAACCTTTTTTCACTTTGATATACTTTTATTTTCTTAAAAAACGTAATAGAAAAGTTTGTCCTGACAATAATTAGAAACACAAAATTAGTCAAATAGGTGCTTACATTACATTCGGCATTGGTTTTTATTTATTTATAGGTATGTAACTAAACTATTTACAGATCCGCCTAAAATTGTTTCACAAAGTTCTTCCGCCTATCAAAGCACTGAAGGAGACGCTTTGTTGAGCATTCCTTGTGCCGCTACCGGTCTGCCCAAGCCAAACATCACTTGGAAGTTGGACGGCCGTATCGTTAACCCAAGTAAGATAGTTACACTATTATCACAAGCAGCAGCAGTTGTGACTGAATAAGAACTCAGACACGTCTTTGAAAGAACTTTAAAAACCTTCCACAACAACACGCCCTGTAGCTTCTTGAACAAAAAAGAGTTGATCATAGACAGATTTACATTTTTTTAAGTACACTCGTTATTTTATGCTTCAGGTGCTAAGTTTTCTATACAAGACGGAACGCTTATAATAAGAGGTCCGACGGTGAGCGATGCTAACTCGTACACATGCGAGGCGAGGAACGAAGCCGGCGCAGTCAGCGCGACTTTCGAAATATACATCCGTCGTGAGTATCATCATTATCTTATGATTCAATACAAAACTTTATGAAAACTACACACGCTGGAAAAATTAGCGGAACAAAATAAAAACGTATATTTTTTTCTAATAAAATGTATATTGTACGACAGATTTCCATACTTAAAAATACACCTTTTAGAATAAAATAAACCGGCCACGTGCGAATCGGACTCGCCCACGAAGGGTTCCGTACCATAATCGCAAAAACCGGCAAAAAAATCACGTTTGTTGTATGGGAGCCCCACTTAAATATTTATTTTATTCTGTTTTTAGTATTTATTCTTGTTATATCGGCAACAGAAATACATCATATGTGAAAATTTCAACTGTCTAGCTTGGTGACAGACAAACGGACAGTGGAGTCTTATTAATAGGGTCCCGTTTTTACCCTTTGCGTGCAGAACCCTAAAAATGAGATCGCATTTAATATATTTTTTAAGAAAATATGATTTTATAGGCAAACTGCACATTGTTGATTTTTAAGGTTACTATGGCAAGTTAAAAAAAAATAATCAAACACATTTTCACAACAATCTGTATGTTTGATAATTTCTCTTCATCATGTGCCCTGGCTCTCTCAGTTTTGATTAAGTTGGGCACATTAACGTCCTTAACTTCGATAAAGGTTTAAAAATAAAACAAATAAGTCGGTATGTCAATGAATTTTTTTCTAACTTTTAAAACAATCTCATTTTTTATTTTGTACTCCTACCACCTGTTGTGTCCTTTTTAACCCAAACGTTGACTGGTAGAGAATGCCTTGCTGTATTAAGTCCGCCTATATATCACCATTGTACATGAAGTTTAAATAAATAAATAAAGTGGCGATAAGCGAAATTTTCTCAAAATTATGTAAGTTCGAATAAAGTTAAAACAATCGCATGAAAGGTGATGTTCAAATGTTTTTCAATGAACAATAATTGGTTACACTATAAAACGAAATAAAAACCACACGGTACCGGTAAAAAAAGTTTTAAGATATTTTTTTCTTATGCCGCAAATTTTGCCAATGTGTGTAGCTGTTACAAATGATGTGCCAACTTATAACATTTGGCGTATTGTTTTTTTTCAGAGGCACCACAACTATCAGGAGTTGCAGCTAAGAAAGTGAGATTAGGTTCGTCGGCTAGTATCGAGTGCTCGTAAGTGTTTTAATACCCGTATAAATAAAACGAGTCATCCTTAAAAAGCTCTCCTTTTCAATGAAGGTTTACTACTTACATGTTACCCTTTGGAATATGACATACATTGAGGCGAAAGCTTAGTTAGTTGCAAAAAAGTTGGGGATTCTTGCAAAGGTGAGACGGTACTACACGCCTGAACAGCTGCTCAACTTGAATAAAGCGCAAGTTCGGTCATGCATGGAGTACTGCTCTCACCTCTGGGATGGATCTGCCAAATACCAGGTTGATGCACTTGAGTCGAATGACAGACGGGCCAAAAGGCTTATTGGCAACGGTGCACTGGTCGCATCAAAGCTCCAGAGCCTCGAACATCGACGCCGAGTCGCCAGTCTCTGGGTTTTTTATCGGTTACATTTCGAGGAGTGTGCGGCCGAACTGCACAATTTGATTGCGCCTAGCCCTTTCCATCGTCGGACTACAAGACGTACGGCCATGCGCCATCGATATATGGTTGACATCCCTCCCATACGCACAAAGCGTTTTGCTAATACTTTCATTGTGAAAAAACCCGCACCGAGGCGAAACCCGAGGCGTACCAACGTTCCCGGGTTCAAAAGCCTTCTGGCCTCACTATTAGCTGAACATCTAGCACTGGCACCCATAAGGGACCAAACACAATTAGAACACACCGTAACAACATTATCCAAATACCTAACAGAAGCTTACCACGCATGCTGTAAATCAAGAGCGCCACAAAGCAGGAACGAGAGGAAAAACCACTGCACAAACAGCAGCATGCGTACTCCACAGGCAAATCAACAGAATCTGCATTGCATAACGTAGTTTCTAAAATTGAATGCGCAGTGGACCACAAATGCTCAGCATTGGCTGCCTTCATTGACATCGAGGGCGCCTTCGATAAGACCATGTTCAACAGCATCAACACAGCCCTCGACAGACACGGCATTGACCCGACCCTAAGGGGCTGGATCACCAATATGCTCAAACTGAGAGCGGTTCAAGTCACGGTTAACGACACTACGAGGGCCATCGTCGCGAAGGGCTGTCCGTAGGGGGGCGTCCTTTCGCCACTTCTGTGGAACCTGGTAGCTGACAGCCTCATCAAAATACTCAACGACAATGGTTATTTCACCGTTGGCTACGCGGATGACATAACAATAATAATAAACGGGACACACGAAAACGCTCTATGCAATCTCATGCGTCAAGCCCTGAGAATAGTAGAAGAATGGTGCAACGAGCACCAACTCTCAGTAAACCCCACAAAAACTGAACTTATTCTTTTCACAAAAAAGAGGAAACCGATGACACTGCAACTACCGCGTTTCTTCGGAACAACCCTAAGCCTTTCAACCGAAACCAAGTACCTGGGCATCTATTTGGACAAACAATTGAATTGGGCAAAACACATGAATCATATCATCACAAAAGCTAGTATATCCCTGTGGCAGTGCAAACGACTGCTAGGCAGGAACTGGGGGATTAGTCCCATGGTCACCCACTGGCTATACACCACAGTGATCCGACCAATCATCACATATGGCTCGTTGCTCTGGTGGCCCAGGACAGACCTCAGCACAGCCCAAAGAGATCTCGAAAAACTGCAGCGGTTTGCTTGCGTTGCAATCACTAGCAGTATGAGAACCACACCCACTGCAGCCCTACAGGCAATGCTGGGACTGCCACCTCTACACCTTATTGTGCGGTAGGAGGCAGCCCTGGCCACTTTTGGACTCCATCTAACAGGTACCCTAAATAAAGACTCCAGAATTAAGCACAGACGCATAATGGAAGATGCAATCAAGCGTAAACCGATGTTAGCATCACCATGCGACAAAGCCCCCAAAACACACCACTTTCACAGGCACTACAACATAATACTCACAGAAGAGCGATGTGACTACTCAGGCCCGAAAGAGATGAGAGTATACACCGACGGATCGAAAACAGACTCCGGTACCGGAGTTGGAGTCTTCTCACACGATTTCAACATACATATATCCAGACCGCTAGGAGGGTTCAACACCGTCTATCAGGCGGAGTGTGTGGGCATTATACAAGCGGTCCATGCCCTAGAAGCCAGGAGGGTTACGGACGCCCACATACGAATACTCTCCGATAGCGCATCAGTCCTCCAATCCTTACGGAAAAAATATATTACATCAAAACTAGTACTAGAATGTCACAACGCACTAGAACAAATAACAGTATCTAGTCGCAACACGGTGACACTACAATGGATAAAGGGACACAGCGGATCGCTGGGCAACGACGCGGCTGACGAGCTTGCGAGACGTGGATCCAGCTACGCCAACCAAATACGCAGGTGGCTACAGGAATTCACCCAGACACAGGCGGAGAACTGGTGGGCCTCGACACCGGGCTGCAGGCAGTCCAAAGAAGCTCTGCCATCTTTGGACAGTAGGCTTACCAGGCGTCTTTTACGACTGGACAGGAATGGCCTGCGTCTGGTGACGGGGACCATCACGGGACACTGCTCACTTAACAAACACTTCCACACAATAGGCGTCACGGACAGTCCTCTGTGCAGGGCATGCATGGAGGCCGCGGAAACCGTTACGCACGTTCTATTTGAATGCGCAGGTGTAGCCCAGATAAGAACACGGGTCACCCAGATCTTACACAGATATGTTGAGGAAACCAGGAGCTCTAATTGACTTCTGGAGGGAGGTGGGCTGGTTGGAGTGACCACCCTACGGCCGCCATGGCCCACGTACAAAGGTCCATTTGAAGGACTAAGCGCGGAAACCAAACCCCCCTAACATAGAACATAGAACTTTCATTGTGCGCACAGCTAAGGAGTGGAATTCCCTTCCGGAGTCTTTGTTCCCTGATAGCTGCAACCTAGGGTTCTTTAAGTCAAGAGTCAATAGGTTTCTTCTAGGCAAGCGTGCTTCACCGTAGACCACATCATCGCTTAATATCAGGCGAGATGGTGGTCAAACGCGAACCTATAGATTATAAAAAAAAATGTGATCACTTAACATTTTCCATTCTATATTCAGCAATCGTTCATAATATTACAGAATCAACAAAGGTGAACCGAAACCAAAAATAACATGGCAATTTATGGATAACTCCCGCTCAGAGTTTTCAACAATTCTCGGATCCGACAAAGTCCTGTATATTTCAACAGTGGAGGGTAAACACGCTGGGCGCTACAAGTGTGTGGCACAGAACAGCGTTGGACGCGATGAACACATTACAACACTTGAGGTTCAAGGTAAGGAGATGTTGCATAATATACTACGTAATTGCATGATTCTTCGTGATGGCATTTTATAAGAAACAAAAATGTTGTTTAACAATAAATAATGTTATTTTACTAGCTGCCCAACCAGGTTTTACACAGGGTTACTTATGAAAAAATGCAACCTTTTTTCACTTTGATATACTTTTTTTTTTTTTTAAAACGGAATAGAAAAGTTTGTCCTGACAATAATTAGAAACACAAAATTAGTCAAATAGGTGCTTACATTACATTCGGCATTGGTTTTTATTTATTTATAGTTATGTAACTAATCTATTTACAGATCCGCCTAAAATTGTTTCACAAAGTTCTTCTGCCTATCAAAGCACTGAAGGAGACGCTTTGTTGAGCATTCCTTGTGCCGCTACCGGTCTGCCCAAGCCAAACATCACTTGGAAGTTGGACGGCCGTATCGTTAACTCAAGTAAGATAGTTACACTATTATCACAAGCAGCAGCAGCTGTGACTGAATAAGAACTCAGACACGTCTTTGATAGTACTTTAAAAACCTTCCACAACAACACGCCCTGTAGCTTCTTAAACAAAACAGAGTTGATCATAGACAGATTGCATTTATTTAAGTACACTCGTTATTTTATGCTCGAGGCTAAATAATAACAGACGCACGGGTCGATCTTCAAGGTTAAGCAAGGCTTGACGAGGTCGGGCCGTGGATGGATGACCATTTCAACATACCGAGTTTCCTCCGTGCCTCGGAAAGCACGTTAAGCCGTTGGTCCCGGCTGTCGTTTGAAGATCTTTAACAGTCGTTACGAGTAGTCAGAAGCTTGAAATCTGACACGTCTTGCCAAGGGGTACCGTGTTACCCAGTTACTGGAATGTGGAGGTCAGATAGGCAGTCGCTCCATGTAAAACACTGGTACTCAGCTGAAACCGGTTAAACTGGTAGCCGACCCCAAAATAGTTGGGAAAAGGCTAGACAGATGATGACTCGTTATTTTATGCTTTAGGTGGTAAGTTTTCTATACAAGACGGAACACTTATAATAAGAGGTCCGACGGTGAGCGATGCTAACTCGTACACATGCGAGGCGAGGAACGAAGTCGGCGCAGTCAGCGCGACTTTCAAAACATACATCCGTCGTGAGTATCATCATTATCTTATGAATCAATACAAAACTTTATAAAAACTACACACGCTGGAAAAGTTAGCGGAACAAAATAAATATGTATTTTTTTTTTCTAATAGAAAAGTATATTGTACGACAGATTTCCATTCATAAAAATACACCTTTTATAATAAAATAAACCGGCCACGTGCGAACCGGACTCGCGCACGAAGGGTTCCGTACCATAATCGCAAAAACCGGCAAAAAATCACGTTTGTTGTATGGGAGCCCCACTTAAATATTAATTTTATTCTGTTTTTAGTATTTCTTGTTGTTATATCGGCAACAGAAATATATCATCTGTGAAAATTTCAACTGTTTAGCCTGGTGACAGACAAACGGACAATGGAGTCTTATTAATAGGGTCCCGTTTTTACCCTTTGCGTGCGGAACCCTAAAAATGATATCGCATTTAGTATATTTTTTGTTATTAACATTATTTTATAGGCAAACTGCACATTTTTGATTTTTAAGGTTACTAAGGCAAGTTAAAAAAAGTTAATCAAACTCATTTTCACAACAATCTGTATGTTTGATAATTTCTCTTCATCATGTGCCCTGGCTCTCTCAGTTTTGATTAAGTTGGGCACAATAATGTCCATAACTTCGATAAAGGTTTAAAAATAAAACAAATAAGTCGGTATGTCAATGAATTTTTTTCTAACTTTTAAAACAATCTCATTTTTTATTTTGTACTCCTACCACCTGTTGTGTCCTTTTTAACCCAAACTTTGACTGGTAGAAAATGCCTTGCTGCATTAAGTCCGCCTATGTATCACCATTGTACATGAAGTTTAAATAAATAAATAAATAAAGTGGCGATAAGCGAAATTTTCTCAAAATTATGTAAGTTCGAATAAAGTTAAAACAATCGCATGAAAGGTGATGTTCAAATGTTTTTCAATGAACAATAATTGGTTACACTATAAAACGAAATAAAAACCACACGGTACCGGTAAAAAAAGTTTTAAGATATTTTTTTCTTATGCCGCAAATTTTGCCAATGTGTGTAGCTGTTACAAATGATGTGCCAACTTATAACATTTGGCGTATTGTTATTTACAGAGGCACCACAACTATCAGGAGTTGCAGCTAAGAAAGTAAGATTAGGTTCGTCGGCTAGTATCGAGTGCACGTAAGTGTTATAATACCCGTATAAATAAAACGAGTAATTCTTAAAAAGCTCTCCTTTTCAATGAAGGTTTACT
Source organism: Orthosia cruda (assembly GCA_964057195.1). Classification (NCBI taxonomy): domain Eukaryota; kingdom Metazoa; phylum Arthropoda; class Insecta; order Lepidoptera; family Noctuidae; genus Orthosia; species Orthosia cruda. The sequence continues at coordinate 31,088,494 of OZ059834.1, read as the reverse complement.
ACTTACATGTTACCCTTTGGAATATGACATACATTGAGGCGAAAGCTTAGTTAGTTGCAAAAAAGTTGGGGATTCTTGCAAAGGTGAGACGGTACTACACGCCTGAACAGCTGCTCAACTTGAATAAAGCGCAAGTTCGGTCATGCATGGAGTACTGCTCTCACCTCTGGGATGGATCTGCCAAATACCAGGTTGATGCACTTGAGTCGATTGACAGAAGGGCCAAAAGGATTATTGGCAACGGTGCACTGGTCGCATCAAAGCTCCAGAGCCTCGAACATCGACGCCGAGTCGCCAGTCTGTCGGTTTTTTATCGGTTACATTTCGAGGAGTGTGCGGCGGAACTGCACAATTTGATTCCGCCTAGCCCTTTCCATCATCGGACTACAAGACGTACGGCCATGCGCCATCGGTACATGGTTGACATCCCTCCCATACGCACAAAACGTTTTGCTAATACTTTCATTGTGCGCACAGCTAAGGAGTGGAATTCCCTTCCGGAGTCTTTGTTCCCCGATAGCTGCAACCTAGGGGTCTTTAAGTCAAGAGTCAATAGGTTTCTTCTAGGCAAGCGTGCTTCACCGTAGACCACATCATCGCTTAATATCAGGCGAGATGGTGGTCAAACGCGATCTCATAGATTATAAAAAAAAATTGTGATCGCTTAAAATTTTCAATTCTATATTCAGCAATCGTTCATAATATTACAGAATCAACAAAGGTGAACCGAAACCAAAAGTAACATGGCAATTTATGGATAACTCCCACTCAGAGTTTTCAACAATTCTCGGATCCGACAAAGTCCTGTATATTTCAACAGTGGAGGGTAAACACGCTGGGCGCTACAAGTGTGTGGCACAGAACAGCGTTGGACGCGATGAACACATTACAACACTTGAGGTTCAAGGTGAGGAGATGTTGCATAATATACTACGTAATTGCATGATTCTTCGTGATGGCATTTTATAAGAAACAAAAATGTTGTTTAACAATAAATAATGTTATTTTACTAGCTGCCCAATCAGGTTTTACACAGGGTTACTTATAAAAAAAAGCAACCTTTTTTTTCACTTTGATATTCTTTTATTTTCTTAAAAAACGGAATAGAAAAGTTTGTCCTGACAATAATTAGAAACACAAAATTAGTCAAATAGGTGCTTACATTACATTCGGCATTGGTTTTTATTTATTTATAGTTATGTAACTAATCTATTTACAGATCCGCCTAAAATTGTTTCACAAAGTTCTTCTGCCTATCAAAGCACTGAAGGAGACGCTTTGTTGAGCATTCCTTGTGCCGCTACCGGTCTGCCCAAGCCAAACATCACTTGGAAGTTGGACGGCCGTATCGTTAACCCAAGTAAGATAGTTACACTATTATCACAAGCAGCAGCAGCTGTGACTGAATAAGAACTCAGACACGTCTTTGAAAGAAATTTAAAAACCTTCCACAACAACATGCCCTGTAGCTTCTTGAACAAAAAAGAGTTGATCATAGATAGATTTGCATTTTTTTTAGTACACTCGTTATTTTATGCTTCAGGTGCTAAGTTTTCTATACAAGACGGAACGCTTCTAATAAGAGGTCCGACGGTGAGCGATGCTAACTCGTACACATGCGAGGCGAGGAACGAAGTCGGCGCAGTCAGCGCGACTTTCAAAACATACATCCGTCGTGAGTATCATCATTATCTTATGATTCAATACAAAACTTTATGAAAACTACACACGCTGGAAAAATTAGCGGAACAAAATAAAAACGTATTTTTTTTCTAATAAAAATGTATATTATACAACAGATTTCCATACTTAAAAATACACCTTTTAGAATAAAATAAACCGGCCACATGCGAATCGGACTCGCCCACGAAGGGTTCCGTACCATAATCGCAAAATCCGGCAAAAAAATCTCGTTTGTTGTATGGGAGCCCCTCTTAAATATTTATTTCATTCTATTTTTAGTATTTATTGTTGTTATATCGGCAACAGAAATACATCATATGTGAAAATTTCAACTGTCTAGCCTGGTGACAGACAAACGGACAGTGGAGTCTTATTAATAGAGTCCCGTTTTTACCCTTTGCGTGCGGAACCCTAAAAATGAGATCGCATTTAGTATATTTTTTAAAAAAATATGATTTTATAGGCAAACTGCACATTGTTGATTTTTAAGGTTATTATGGCAAGTTAAAAAAAAAAAATCAAACACATTTTCACAACAATCTGTATGTTTGATCATTTCTCTTCATCATGTGCCCTGGCTCTCTCAGTTTTGATTAAGTTGGGCACAATAACTTCCTTAACTTCGATAAAGGTTTAAAAATAAAACAAATAAGTCGGTATGTCAATGAATTTTTTTCTAACTTTTAAAACAATCTCATTTTTTATTTTGTACTCCTACCACCTGTTGTGTCCTTTTTAACCCAAACGTTGACTGGTAGAGAATGCCTTGCTGCATTAAGTCCGAATAAAGTTAAAACAATCGCATGAAAGGTGATGTTCAAATGTTTTTCAATGAACAATAATTGGTTACACTATAAAACGAAATAAAAACCACACGGTATCGGTAAAAAAAGTTTTAAGATATTTTTTCTTATGCCGCAAATTTTGCCAATGTGTGTAGCTGTTACAAATGATGTGCCAACTTATAACATTTGGCGTATTGTTATTTACAGAGGCACCACAACTATCAGGAGTTGCAGCTAAGAAAGTGAGATTAGGTTCGTCGGCTAGTATCGAGTGCTCGTAAGTGTTTTAATACCCGTATAAATAAAACGAGTCATTCTTAAAAAGCTCTCCTTTTCAATGAAGGTTTACTACTTACATGTTACCCTTTGGAATATGACATACATTGAGGCGAAAGCTTAGTTAGTTGCAAAAAAGTTGGGGATTCTTGCAAAGGTGAGACGGTACTACACGCCTGAACAGCTGCTCAACTTGAATAAAGCGCAAGTTCGGTCATGCATGGAGTACTGCTCTCACCTCTGGGATGGATCTGCCAAATACAAGGTTGATGCACTTGAGTCGATTGACAGACGGGCCAAAAGGCTTATTGGCAACGGTGCACTGGTCGCATCAAAGCTCCAGAGACTCGAACATCGACGCCGAGTCGCCAGTCTGTCGGTTTTTTATCGGTTACATTTCGAGGAGTGTGCGGCGGAACTGCACAATTTGATTCCGCCTAGCCCTTTCCATCATCGGACTACAAGACGTACGGCCATGCGCCATCGGTACATGGTTGACATTCCTCCCATACGCACAAAGCGTTTTGCTAATACTTTCATTGTGAAAAAACCCGCACCGAGGCGAAACCCGAGGCGTACCAACGTTCCCGGGTTCAAAAGCCTTCTGGCCTCACTATTAGCTGAACATCTAGCACTGGCACCCATAAGGGACCAAACACAATTAGAACACACCGTAACAACATTATCCAAATACCTAACAGAAGCTTACCACGCATGCTGTAAATCAAGAGCGCCACAAAGCAGGAACGAGAGGAAAAACCACTGCACAAACAGCAGCATGCGTACTCCACAGGCAAATCAACAGAATCTGCGTTGCATAACGTAGTTTCTAAAATTGAATGCGCAGTGGACCACAAATGCTCAGCATTGGCTGCCTTCATTGACATCGAGGGCGCCTTCGATAAGACCATGTTCAACAGTATCAACACGGCCCTCGACAGACACGGCATAGACCCGACCCTAAGGGGCTGGATCACCAATATGCTCAAACTGAGAGCGGTTCAAGTCACGGTTAACGAAACTACGAGGGCCATCGTCGCGAAGGGCTGTCCGCAGGGGGGCGTCCTTTCGCCACTTCTGTGGAACCTGGTAGCTGACAGCCTCATCAAAATACTCAACGACAATGGTTATTTCACCGTTGGCTACGCGGATGACATAACAATAATAATAAACGGGACACACGAAAACACTCTATGCAATCTCATGCGTCAAGCCCTGAGAATAGTAGAGGAATGGTGCAACGAGCACCAACTCTCAGTAAACCCCACAAAAACTGAACTTATTCTTTTCACAAAAAAGAGGAAACCGATGACACTGCAACTACCGCGTTTCTTCGGAACAACCCCAACCCTTTCAACCGAAACCAAGTACCTGGGCATCTATTTGGACAAACAATTGAATTGGGCAAAACACATGAATCATATCATCACAAAAGCTAGTATATCCCTGTGGCAGTGCAAACGACTGCTAGGCAGGAACTGGGGGATTAGTCCCATGGTCACCTACTGGCTATACACCACAGTCATCCGACCAATCATCACATATGGCTCGTTGGTCTGGTGGCCCAGGACAGACCTCAGCACAGCCCAAAGAGATCTCGAAAAACTGCAGCAGTTTGCTTGCGTTGCAATCACTAGCAGTATGAGAACCACACCCACTGCAGCCCTACAGGCAATGCTGGGACTGCCACCTCTACACCTTATTGTGCGGTAGGAGGCAGCCCTGGCCACTTTTAGACTCCATCTATCAGGTACCCTAAATAAAGACTCCAGAATTAAGCACAGACGCATAATGGAAGATGCAATCAAGCGTAAACCGATGTTAGCATCACCATGCGACAAAGCCCCCAAAACACACCACTTTCACAGGCACTACAACATAATACTCACAGAAGAGCGATGTGACTACTCAGGCCCGAAAGAGATGAGAGTATACACCGACGGATCGAAAACAGACTCCGGTACCGGAGTTGGAGTCTTCTCACGCGATTTCAACATACATATATCCAGACCGCTAGGAGGGTTCAACACCGTCTATCAGGCGGAGTGTGTGGGCATTATAAAAGCGGTCCATGCCCTAGAAGCCAGGAGGGTTACGGACGCCCACATACGAATACTCTTCGACAGCGCATCAGTCCTCCAATCCTTACGGAAAAAATATATTACATCAAAACTAGTACTAGAATGTCACAACGCACTAGAACGAATAACAGTATCTAGTCGCAACACGGTGACACTACAATGGATAAAGGGACACAGCGGATCGCTGGGCAACGACGCGGCTGACGAGCTTGCGAGACGTGGATCCAGCTACGCCAACCAAATACGCAGGTGGCTACAGGAAATCACCCAGACACAGGCGGAGAACTGGTGGGCCTCGACACCGGGCTGCAGGCAGTCCAAAGAAGCTCTGCCATCTTTGGACAGTAGGCTTACCAGGAGTCTTTTACGACTGGACAGGAATGGCCTGCGTCTGGTGACGGGGACCATCACGGGACACTGCTCACTCAACAAACACTTCCACACAATAGGCATCACGGACATTCCTCTGTGCAGGGCATGCATGGAGGCCGAGGAAACCTTTACGCACGTTCTATTTGAATGCGCAGGTGTAGCCCAGATAAGAACACGGGTCACCCAGATCTTACACAGATATGTTGAGGAAACCAGGAGCTCCAATTGACTTCTGGAGGGAGGTGGGCTGGTTGGAGTGACCACCCTACGGCCGCCATGGCCCACGTACAAAGGTCCATTTGAAGGACTAAGTGCGGAAACCAAACCCCCTAACATAGAACATAGAACTTTCATTGTGCGCGCAGCTAAGGAGTGGAATTCCCTTCCGGAGTCTTTGTTCCCTGATAGCTGCAACCTAGGGGTCTTTAAGTCAAGAGTCAATAGGTTTCTTCTAGGCAAGCGTGCTTCACCGTAGACCACATCATCGCTTAATATCAGGCGAGATGGTGGTCAAACGCGAACCTATAGATTATAAAAAAAAATGTGATCACTTAACATTTTCCATTCTATATTCAGCAATCGTTCATAATATTACAGAATCAACAAAGGTGAACCGAAACCAAAAATAACATGGCAATTTATGGATAACTCCCGCTCAGAGTTTTCAACAATTCTCGGATCCGACAAAGTCCTGTATATTTCAACAGTGGAGGGTAAACACGCTGGGCGCTACAAGTGTGTGGCACAGAACAGCGTTGGACGCGATGAACACATTACAACACTTGAGGTTCAAGGTAAGGAGATGTTGCATAATATACTACGTAATTGCATGATTCTTCGTGATGGCATTTTATAAGAAACAAACATGTTGTTTAACAATAAATAATGTTATTTTACTAGCTGCCCAACCAGGTTTTACACAGGGTTACTTATGAAAAAATGTAACCTTTTTTCACTTTGATATACTTTTATTTTCTTAAAAAACGGAATAGAAAAGTTTGTCCTGACAATAATTAGAAACACAAAATTAGTCAAATAGGTGCTTACATTACATTCGGCATTGGTTTTTATTTATTTATAGGTATGTAACTAATCTATTTACAGATCCGCCTAAAATTGTTTCACAAAGTTCTTCCGCCTATCAAAGCTCTGAAGGAGACGCTTTGTTGAGCATTCCTTGTGCCGCTACCGGTCTGCCCAAGCCAAACATCACTTGGAAGTTGGACGGCCGTATCGTTAACCCAAGTAAGATAGTTACACTATTATCACAAGCAGCAGCAGTTGTGACTGAATAAGCACTCAGACACGTCTTTGAAAGAACTTTAAAAACCTTCCACAACAACACGCCCTGTAGCTTCTTGAACAAAAAAGAGTTGATCATAGACAGATTTACATTTTTTTAAGTACACTCTTTATTTTATGCTTCAGGTGCTAAGTTTTCTATACAAGACGGAACGCTTATAATAAGAGGTCCGACGGTGAGCGATGCTAACTCGTACACATGCGAGGCGAGGAACGAAGTCGGCGCAGTCAGCGCGACTTTCAAAACATACATCCGTCGTGAGTATCATCATTATCTTATGATTCAACTAGCTGACCCTCGGGGCTTCGCTCCCGTCAACTGGCTACCTACCTACCCTGCCTACCCTGGCTACTCTGCCCCAAACCTGGCTACCCTGGCTACTCTGGCTACCCTGGCCACCCTGGCTACCCTGGCTTTCCTGGCTTCCCTGGCTACTCTAGCTAGTCTGGCTACCCTGGCTACCTTGCCCCTACCCTGGCTACCATGGCTATCCTGGCTACCATGGCTATCCTGGCTACCATGGCTACCCTGGCTTCTCTAGGTATCCTGGCTACCATGGCTACCCTGCCTACCCTGGCTACCATGGCTTCCCTGGCTACCCTGCCCCTACCCTGCCTGCCCTGGCTACCATGGCTACCCTGGCTACCATGGCTTTCCTGGCTACCCTGCCCCAAACCTGGCTACCATGGCTACCCTGGCTACTCTGGCTACCCTGGCTGCCCTGGCTACTCTGGCTACTCTGGCTACCCTGGCTACCTTGCCCCTACCCTGCCTACCATGGCTAACCTGGCAACTCTGGCTACCCTGGCTACCTTGCCCCTACCCTGCCTACCATGGCTAACCTGGCAACTCTGGCTACCCTGGCTTCCCTGTCTACCCTGGCTTCCCTGTCTACTCTGGCTACCCTGGCTACCTCGCCCCTACCCTGCCTACCATGGCTAACCTGGCTACCCTGCCCGAAACCTGGCTACCCTGGCTACTCTGGCTACCCTGGCTTCCCTGGCTACTCTGGCTACTCTGGCTATCCTGGCTACCTTGCCTATCCTGGCTACCATGGCTACCCTGGCTATCATGGCTACCCTGGCTACCCTGGCCACCCTGGCTACCCTGGCTACCCTGGCCACCCTGGCTACTCTGGCTACTCTGGCTACCCTGGCTACTCTAGCTACCCTGGCTGCCCTGCCTGCCCTGGCTACCCTGCCCAAAACTTGCCTACCCTGGCTACCATGGCTACCCTGGCTTCCCTGGCTACTCTGGCTACCTTGGCTACCTTGCCCCTACCCTGCCTACAATGGCTACATTGGCTACCCTGCCACTACCTTGGTTACCCTGCCTACCCTGCTCAAAACCTGCCTACCCTGGCTACCATAGCTACCCTGGCTACCATGGCTACCCTGGCTACCCTGGCTACCCTGCCTACCCTACCTACCCTGGCTACCCTGCCTACCTACCTACAAGTTTTTATCTATCATCAATAGTTTCCTCAGCGCACGCCAAATAATGTATTTTACAGGCAACATTTCGCTACCTTGATTACATTATTGCAATTTTCATAAGGATCTCTAATTGTTTTGGAAATATATTATAGCCTATGACACTCAGGAATAATGTAGCTTTCTACTGGTGCAAGAATTTTCAAAATCGGTTCAGTAGATCCAGAGATTACCCCTTACAACGTCACAAACTCACAAACTTTACCTCTTTATAATATTAGTATAGATACAAAACTTTATTCCTCCTTTGTCGTCGACGAGCGGCGAAACAAGACGGTTCGTTGTTATCTTTGCTTCTCAGTTTTTAAATAAGTTTTGTGGTAAAAAGTGGATATTCTAGCAATGATATACTGTTAACTTAAAGCCAGTGAAACGACCTATTGACCTATGTATTTTTTATGATAATCGGCTTAAGTTATACAAAGTTATAGTGAAAATAAAAATGTGGAAAAAACTCTAAATTTGAAAACAGTGTTAACGAACTTTTATCCTTGACCTACGACAACTCGCGGAGCGCTCGATACCTCCCGCGCTGACCGCCGCTGTCCCCGCTGTCGCCTACGCATCAATACTCGGCGCATAAAGATCAAAAATTTCGCCACAATATATTAAGTCTCGCTGGCGGAGTGGTTTATGTGGCAGCTTCGATATACTCGACCTGTCGCCGGTTCAAATCACAGAAAGTGAAATACTTTTTGTGTTATTTAAATTCTCTACAATAACACTAACAAGGCGTAAGAATGAACTTCTTCGAGAATATTACTCTTCGGCGGACGCGCAACCGTACTCAATCACTTAATGAAAGTATAGTGGAACAATGTAATAATTCCAATGACTCGTCCATAGATGGCACCACACACAGTTTACCTACAATATCGGATGATGAAAACGACGAAGTCACTCAATTAAAACAAAAAATTGACCAACTCAACTCAGAATTACTAGCGGCCCATGAAGAAATAAATAATTTATCATGTGAAAACACTGAGCTAAAAAGAACGATTGACTCGCTAAATAACAAACATAAACTTGTAAAAAAAGTAACTAAGAAGCTAATTAGTGACTTTGGGACACCTAATAAGGAGCAAGCCACTCCTATTCGAAATTCAAATCCACTTAAGAAACTGGAAAGTTCTGCAGTAACTGTAACTCCAAAACATACAAATACTTTGGTTACGAAACAGAATAATACAATACAAAATAGTCCATCGCACACCATTAAACCGAATATGGAGGTAGTTAACAATAAACAGCAACATAAACATAAATTGTGTATTCTGAGTACTAATAAGACAAACAAGATCTTATCAATAGCAGAAACAACATTACCAAACTATAATATATGCCACTACCTCAAACCACATTGTGGGATAAAGCATCTCATCAGCGACATTGATAAAAAATTAACCACTTTTACGTCTGATGATTACTGCATAATTCTCATCGGCGAAGAGGACTTCAGCTCAACAAATAACTATCATGATCTAATTCTTAACTTGCGTGAAACACTTATAGCTGTAAATAACACAAATATTATAATATGTTTACCTACGTATAAATACAGCTATTACTCTAATGTGTACAGCTTAAGAGTAGAATTGTTCAATAACCTGTTATACAATGACATTCAGATACACAACTATGCATTTCTATATGACTCTAATTACGATCTACCCTACGATTATACAATGTTTTCTAAGCTAAATGGTGTGATTAATAATACTGGTATGAACAATATTTTTTGCAATGTAAAATATGATATTGACATGATCTTTCATAATTGTTTTTCCAAGTCGAATAATATAGACAATGTCTCTCATAAAATTAATACTCCTGAAACTGTGAACAATCAAAATTTTTTTCTTGTATAACCATATTCATGTTATTCATCAAAACACAAACGGTTTAATAAGTAAATCGGACTTATTAAGCTTACATATAAATGATCTTGCTAGCCTTGGGAAACATGTGGATGTACTTTGTGTTACAGAACACAATATGACAGAAGAGGACCATTGCAATCTTTTTATTCCAAATTATACTCTTGCTACCTTCTATGCAAGAAAGTCGCGGAGAGGTGGCTCATGCATCTTAGTAAATAATAAACATCCTTATAAAATTCTCGACTTAAAAGAATATTGCAGTTCTTGTGTCTTAGAATCTTGTGCAATTGAATTAATTAAACATCAAATAATTATAGTCTGTATTTATAGATCTCCTAAGAATAATATCGACTCTTTAACTTCATTTTTCTATAACTTTGATGGAATCTTAAGGAAAATATGTCTCAATTCCAAAAAAAAGGTGCTGATTTGCGGAGACTTTAACATTGATATTCTCAATAACACGAAAATGTCAATGCAGTTTCAAAATCTCTTACATAGCTTTAATTTGAAATTAGGTGTGCGTGAACCAACCCGGCTAGATAGCGGTACATGCATCGACAATATTATACACAACGTAAGAGGAAGTGTATGTGAGGTAATGGAGCTAGCCGTCTCTGACCATACAGCTCAAATTATAAAATGTCCCGTCAAAAAGACCTGCGCGATAACACACTGGTTCTCTTATAAACGCGATTTTTGCCAGGAAAATATCAAAAAATTTAAAGATGCTCTCCAAAGTCTTAGTTTTAATGGTGTTTATGGCTGCAAAGATCCAAATAGCGCATTTAAAGAATTTCATAACTTATTCAAATTATTTTACGATCTGTGTTTCCCTTTAAAGAAAATAAAAAATGTAACTACTAAACCACAGAAATGGATCACGAAAGGAATTAAACTGTGCTCTAAACGTAAACGGGAGATGCTATGGACCTTCAGGCGGCATCCAAATGTAGCCAATAAACAAAGATATAATTCCTATTCCAAACGTTTAAAAACAATTATCAAATTGACCCAAAAATCGCAAAATAGCCATTATATCAATAACGCTGTAAATAAAACTAAAGCAACCTGGAGGGTTATAAACTCATCAAATAATAACATTCCCAAGAACAGTCCTTATAAACTCCTTATCGACAATAAATACGTAACAAATCCAACTGACATTGTAGAACTATTTAATAATCATTTTATTGACCAAATACAGCCAACAAACAATTCTGACCATAAAATAACAGTAACATATTCGAACATGAATTCATTATTCTTATCACCCACAGCACCAATTGACATTTATAAAATAATTACGACTCTGAAAAATACGAATAGCTCTGGCTTCGACGACATTGAAACTAAGATAATAAAAAGCGTAGCTGTTGAAATTTCACCGGTTTTTAGCTTTATTACAAACCTATGTATAGAACATGGTGTTTTTCCCGAAGACTTAAAACTGTCCGTAATAAAACCACTACTTAAAAAGGATGATCCTCAAAATATACAAAACTACAGACCCATTGCTCTTCTTTCGATATTTTCCAAAATAATTGAAAAGGTTATTTATAACAGTATATACATGTTCCTTGAAAAAAATGGCATTTTAGCTAAAGAGCAGTATGGTTTTAGAAAGTGTAAAAACATAAACATGGCCATTTATGAATTGATCAACGAAATAGTTACAAATATGGACCAAAAAATACCTGTAACAGCCTTATTTATGGATATGACTAAGGCTTTCGATTTTGTTGACTATGAAATCCTTATAAATAAGCTATATAAGTATGGCATTAGGGGCAAAGTTTTAGACTTAATAAAGTCGTACCTTACTGGCAGAAAACAGGTAACTTGTATTTCAGCAGTCGATGTTCAAACTAAAACTGAAATTAATTACCAATCGAGAGAGAGACACATTTACTATGGTGTGCCTCAGGGAAGTGTGCTTGGCCCTTTATTATTTTTATGCTATATAAATGACCTTCCGAAAACCATACCACATCCTATGACCCTATTTGCTGATGACTGTACTATAGTATTTTCTGGTGAAAATATTGATTCACATGAAAACGACATAAACAGTAGCTTAAGTCTAATAATTCAATGGCTAAATAATAACAACTTGCAGATTAATCTTAATAAAACTCAAATAATGACATTTAAACAAAGAACTAGTTCTAAAATTCTTGACATTAATTATGACCAAAATAAGATTATTAAAACGGAACGAACCAAATTTCTAGGTATTTGGCTAGACGAAAGCATGACATGGAAAACACACATGGAGACTATGATAAAAAAAAATCATCAATTTTGCTATGCCCTACACAATTTGAATAAGGTTGTAAATCGTAATACTGTCCTTACTGCATATCATGCATATGTCTCCTCAACTCTTCGTTACGGCATAATATTTTGGGGCAACTCTACCAACAGAGAAATGGCATTTAAAGCCCAAAAACAATGTCTTCGAGCGATATGTTTGTTAAAAACCACCGAAAGTTGCAAACCATTTTTCGTTAGTTTAAAAATACTTACGCTTCCATCCCTCTATATTTATGAAACATCAATATTTATTAAGGAGAATCTGTCTAAATTTGAGAAACTTAATACTAGACGTCACCAAAGCATACTAAAGTCAAAAAAACACAGTACTGCACTTTTCTCGAAGAGTTGTCTTGGCATGGGTCCAAAGATTTATAATAAACTACCAAAAACCTTAAAAAGCATGACCAATATAAACCATTTTAAATCGCAATTAAAGAAATTATTGATTGAAAAGGCTTACTACTCTATCAATGAGTTTTTAGATGATAGAACCATAAAATAAAAAATGTCCGATCCACTTGTTATTCTATCTTGTTTGTTTGGTTTGTCGTTTTATTTTTATTTTTCTTTTACACCTACTTTGTACGCCTTGCAAGGCAAAACATAGTGATACAACACAAATTTTATACCATGTACCATATTACCTATGTTAAACAAATAAAATACTTTGACTTTGACTTTGACTTTATGAAAACTACACACGCTGGAAAAATTAGCGGAACAAAATAAAAACGTATTTTTTTTTCTAATAAAATGTATATTGTACGACAGATTTCCATACTTAAAAATACACCTTTTAGAATAAAATAAACCGGCCACGTGCGAATCGGACTCGCCCACGAAGGGTTCCGTACCATAATCGCAAAAACCGGCAAAAAAATCACGTTTGTTGTATGGGAGCCCCACTTAAATATTTATTTTATTCTGTTTTTATTATTTATTGTTGTTATATCGGCAACAGAAATACATCATATGTGAAAATTTCAACTGTCTAGCCTGGTGACAGACAAACGGACAGTGGAGTCTTATTAATAGGGTCCCGTTTTTACCCTTTGCGTGCGGAACCCTAAAAATGAGATCGCATTTAGTATATTTTAAAAAAAAATATGATTTTATAGGCAAACTGCACATTGTTGATTTTTAAGGTTACTATGGCAAGTTAAAAAAAATAATCAAACACATGTTCACAACAATCTGTATGTTTGATAATTTCTCTTCATCATGTGCCCTGGCTCTCTCAGTTTTGATTAAGTTGGGCACAATAACGTCCTTAACTTCGATAAACGTTTAAAAATAAAACAAATAAGTCGGTATGTCAATGAATTTTTTTCTAACTTTTAAAACGAAGTGTGTAGAATCGCAAACCGCCAATATATCCATAGATCCGTTCAGAACGGTGATCCAGCCAAGGTCTGGAAGTTTCTCAAATCATTAGGTATCGGAAAAAAGTCTCACAATACGATTCCTAAGGACTTGGATATCAATTTACTTAATAGTCATTTTTCTACTTCGCCTGTATTGGATAGGGCCACTAAAGCTACTACGCTAAGTAATCTTTCAAACATTTCGGTACCTGATTTTTCTCCTTTTTTCATAAGTCAATTCACCGCTTGTGATGTTAAAAAGAGTATTGTATCGATTTTGTCCAACGCTGTTGGTAGTGACTGTGTTAGCCGTAAAATGATCATCCCCATACTTGATGACATTCTTCCTGTTATCCTTCACATCCTCAACTTCTCTGTTTCCAGTGGTGTCTTCCCTCAAGCCTGGAAAGATGCCCATGTTATTCCTCTACCCAAAAAATCTCATCCTGCATCTTTCTCTGACTATCGTCCCATTTCTATTCTTCCTTTCCTATCTAAAGTCCTTGAAAAACTTGTCCACCATCAACTCAGCTCGTTCCTTTCCAAACACAAGCTGCTAAATTCTTTCCAATCTGGTTTTCGTCCGGGACACAGCACTACCTCAGCACTTGTGCATATTACGGACGACATAAGGTCAGGCATGGAAATGGGAAAGTTAACTGTACTTGTTCTACTTGACTTCAGCAATGCCTTCAATACGGTTGACTTCGACATTTTGCTGGGCGTCCTATGCTCTTTTGGCATATCTCCTTCGGTAATTGACTGGTTTCATAGTTACCTGTTTGGCCGCCGGCAGCGTATTTTCATTGAGGAATCTTTCTCTTCTTGGTGTCACACCTCTGCCGGTGTGCCGCAGGGTGGCGTTTTATCTCCTCTACTTTTCGCAATCTTTATTAATGCTATCACTCAACGGCTATCTTCTTTCTACCATCTTTATGCTGATGATCTCCAAATTTATACTCAAGCCCCTCTCGGCGAGTTATCAGGCGCTATTGAGGCTATTAATACGGACCTGGCTCGAATTGGTGACTGGAGCACTGAGTTTGGGCTGAAGATCATTCCGACGAAAACTCAAGTGGCTGTTGTGGGAAGTTCCCGAACGGTCTCTAGGATTGATTGGGCGACACTTCCCCAGGTTTCTTTCAACAACACCATTGTTCCTATAGCTGAAACTGTGAAGGACCTGGGGATTTACATCGACAGCACCCTTTCCTGGACTAAACAACTGCAAGAGGTCAGTCGTAAACTGTTTGCTTCTGCGGGTTCCCTGAGACGCCTTCGTAACTTTCTTCCCATCACCACTAAAATTGCGTTAGCACAATCTCTTCTTCTCCCTATCCTGGACTATGCTGATGCCAGCTATCTCGATCTCACCCAAGACCAATTGGACAAGCTTGAGCGACTTCAAAATCTCTGTATCAGGTTCATATTTGGCTTGCGCAAGTATGACCATGTTTCTGAATTTCGAACCAAGCTCAAATGGCTTCCTATTCGCCTTCGCCGGAATGCCCACATCCTTTCATTACTATATAATGTGCTCTTTAATTCTTCTAGTCCTTTATATCTTAAAGAACGCTTTCAGTTCCTCTGTGACACACATTCTCGGTCCTTGAGATCATCGGAAAACCTAAAATTAAGCATTCGTATGCATTCCACATCCTTCTTCGACAAATCTTTTACGGTTCAAGCAGCTCGTTTGTGGAATGCATTACCTATTGAGGTAAGGCGTGCGCAAACATTACCTTCATTTAAAAAAATGGTGAAGGAGCATTTCCTTTCTCTGTAACTATTCTTCTCCTTTCTCTGTTCTTTATTTGATATTTATTAGTATATTATTTTATTTGAATGTATGTATTTTATGTTATAACTAAGTAATATTATTTAGTATAGTTTTTGTACACTGACAGCCCTATGTCTATCTTCTCTCGTTCAGTCCATCCAAAGGTTGTCTGTAAGAGATTGCCCTGTGCGATAAGACCGCCCATTGTACACTTATCTTTATAAATGTTTTGTCCTGTAATTATTTCAGTGGTGTACAATAAAGTATATCTATACTAATATTATAAAGCTGAAGAGTTTGTTTGTTTGTTTGTTTGAACGCGCTAATCTCAGGAACTACTGGTTGGAATTGAAAAATTCTTTTTGTGTTGGGTAGTCCATTTATCGAGGAAGGTTATAGGCTATATAACATCACGCTACGACCAATAGGAGCGGAGCATCAATGAAAAATGTTCCAAAAACGGGGAAAATTTATTCTTTTTGAGACGCAACGTATTTAGAGTAGGTGGGCTAGCTTGGTAGGTAGCCAGTTGACGGGAGCGAAGCCGCGTGGGACAGCTAGTAATAAATAAATAAAACAATCTCATTTTTTATTTTGTACTCCTACCACCTGTTGTGTCCTTTTTAACCCAAACGTTGACTGGTAGAGAATGCCTTGCTGCATTATGTCCGCCTATGTATCACCATTGTACATGAAGTTTAAATAAATAAATAAATAAAGTGGCGATAAGCGAAATTTTCTCAAAATTATGTAAGTTCGAATAAAGTTAAAACAATCGTATGAAAGGTGATGTTCAAATGTTTTTCAATGAACAATAATTGGTTACACTATAAAACGAAATAAAAACCACACGGTACCGGTAAAAAAAGTTTTAAGATAATTTTTTCTTATGCCGCAAGTTTTGCCAATGTGTGTAGCTGTTACAAATGATGTGCCAACTTATAACATTTGGCGTATTGTTATTTACAGAGGCACCACAACTATCAGGAGTTGCAGCTAAGAAAGTGAGATTAGGTTCGTCGGCTAGTATCGAGTGCACGTAAGTGTTGTAATACCCGTATAAATAAAACGAGTAATTCTTAAAAAGCTCTCCTTTTCAATGAAGGTTTACTACTTACATGTAACCCTTTGGAATATGACATACATTGAGGCGAAAGCTTAGTTAGTTGTAAAAAAGTTGGGATTCTTGCAAAGGTGAGACGGTACTACACGCCTGAACAGCTGCTCAACTTGAATAAAGCGCAAGTTCGGTCATGCATGGAGTACTGCTCTCACCTCTGGGATGGATCTGCCAAATACCAGGTTGATGCACTTGAGTCGATTGACAGAAGGGCCAAAAGGATTATTGGCAACGGTGCACTGGTCGCATCAAAGCTCCAGAGCCTCGAACATCGACGCCGAGTCGCCAGTCTGTCGGTTTTTTATCGGTTACATTTCGAGGAGTGTGCGGCGGAACTGCACAATTTGATTCCGCCTAGCCCTTTCCATCATCGGACTACAAGACGTACGGCCATGCGCCATCGGTACATGGTTGACATCCCTCCCATACGCACAAAACGTTTTGCTAATACTTTCATTGTGCGCTCAGCTAAGGAGTGGTATTCCCTTCCGGAGTCTTTGTTCCCTGATAGCTGCAAACTAGGGGTCTTTAAGTCAAGAGTCAATAGGTTTCTTCTAGGCAAGCGTGCTTCACCGTAGACCACATCATCGCTTAATATCAGGCGAGATGATGGTCAAACGCGATCCTATACATTATAAAAAAAATTGTGATCGCTTAAAATTTTCAATTCTATATTCAGCAATCGTTCATAATATTACAGAATCAACAAAGGTGAACCGAAACCAAAAGTAACATGGCAATTTATGGATAACTCCCGCTCAGAGTTTTCAACAATTCTCGGATCCGACAAAGTCCTGTATATTTCAACAGTGGAGGGTAAACACGCTGGGCGCTACAAGTGTGTGGCACAGAACAGCGTTGGACGCGATGAACACATTACAACACTTGAGGTTCAAGGTGAGGAGATGTTGCATAATATACTACGTAATTGCATGATTTTTCGTGATGGCATTTTATAAGAAACAAAAATGTTGTTTAACAATAAATAATGTTATTTTACTAGCTGCCCAATCAGGTTTTACACAGGGTGACTTATGAAAAAATGCAACCTTTTTTTTCACTTTAATATACTTTTATTTTCTTAAAAAACGGAATAGAAAAGTTTGTCCTGACAATAATTAGAAACACAAAATTAGTCAAATAGGTGCTTACATTACATTCGGCATTGGGTTTTATTTATTTATAGTTATGTAACTAATCTATTTACAGATCCGCCTAAAATTGTTTCACAAAGTTCTTCTGCCTATCAAAGCACTGAAGGAGACGCTTTGTTGAGCATTCCTTGTGCCGCTACCGGTCTGCCCAAGCCAAACATCACTTGGAAGTTGGACGGCCGTATCGTTAACCCAAGTAAGATAGTTACACTATTATCACAAGCAGCAGCAGCTGCTGATTAAGAACTCAGACACGTCTTTGAGAGAACTTTAAAAACCTTCCATAATACGCCCTGTATCATCTTGAACAAAACAGAGTTGATCATAGACAGTTTTTCATTTTTTTAAGTACACTCGTTATTTTATGTTTCAGGCGGTAGGTTTTGTATACAAGACGGAACGCTTATAATAAGAGGTCCGACGGTGAGCGATACTAACTCGTACACATGCGAAGCGAGGAACGAAGTCGGCGCAGTCAGCGCGACGTTCAAAACATACATCCGTCGTGAGTATCATGATTAACTAATGATTCAATACAAAACTTTATGAAAACTACAAACGCTGGCAAAATTAGCGGAACAAAATAAAAAACGTTTTTTTTTTTCAAAATACGTTTACTATAATACAAAATTAAAACCACACAGTACCGGTAAAAAAAGTTTTAAGAATTTTTTTCTTGTGCCGCTAATTTTGCCAATGTGTGTAGCTGTTACAAATTATGTGCGAACTTATAAGCATTTGGCATATTGGTATTTACAGAGGCACCACAACTAACAGGAGTTGCAGCTAAGAAAGTGAGAATAGGTTCACCGTCTAGTATTGAGTGCACGTAAGTGTTCTAATTCATTTTAAATAAAAGCATTCTATAATAAAATTTGATTGAATTAAAAAAACGTGAAGTGAAAAATTTAAATTGGTTATTTTATTTTATTTGGGAAAACAAACAATCGTACATTGCAAACTATAACTAGATTGCACGCAGTTGATGTTTTCTACAGTCATGTTCCTTGTTCTTAGTTTTTAAACTTTCTGGCGAACACTACACCACACACAGTAATATTTACATAACTATGTTTTATCGAATACTAGCAACCTTTTCACTTTGTTTATTTACACAAATGTCTTAATAGTAATCTTTTCACCATTATTTAGTTTTTTATTTTGACAACCGACGCTGACCACAGATAGAAATTGGCGCGCTCTGTCGTTTGTCTATGGTTTCGACAAATGATAATTGAGCCGTCAGGTTTTTGGTCGTATATTTATTGTGTTTTATTCATATATTTGTCTACGTTATACACATACATACTGTGACTCACCTTCTGTATTTATACTATTTTGTTATTATTTATCTTATTATATTTTATTGCTTTAAATATTGTATGTTCCGTTTCCGTGAATGTGTCCGTGGCATCAACAGTGGGCCCTATCAGAATATCAGCGCAGCGTTATTTTCTTTTTAATATCGTTGCACATGCTGAGATAGGAGATTTTTTGGTCTCGCACGGGGTTATTTTTTTTATTATTGTTTGTGTTGCTTATCTCGTGTCTCCTGTGCGGGTCACAATCTTCTTCTTTCTAGATAAACAGTAGGCTATGAGTAAATGTACAATCCACTACGTTTCCACATGTTACTAGCTTAAATTAGATACAGTTATGGTAAGATTAAAATAAACAATATATGACAACAATACAATATTTTCGCTATCTAAGAATCTTATAGTTAATACATACTAAAATATTACTTAACAATTAAAATCAAAAATTTTGAGCAAGGCGCATAACAATTTGTTTTTTAAATTTATGTTTAGATAGGGCAAATACATCGATGTCAACTATTTGATTTCGGTTACTCAATTATTTGATCTTACCTTTTCATTTGTTTCATATACAAAGCTGGCAATCATTGCAGACTATACGACTTCACGAAAGGTCTTTTAATCATTTACATTCTTTTTCATTACCTTTTAGTGTCAAAGGTGAACCAAAACCAACAATTGTATGGCAATTTATGGATAACTCCAGCTCAAAGTTTTTACCAATTCCTGGCTTCAACAAAGTGCTGCATATTTCAAGAGTGGAGAACAAACACGCAGGGCGCTACAAATGTGTAGCAAATAACAGCGTCGGAAGCGATGAACACATAACAACACTTGAGGTTCAAGGTAGGCAGATGTTGCAAGTACTTCTCCTTGATCGAATTTCTAGCAGAGACGAACAAACATATTCTAAAAATCGTTTGTTTACGTGTCCTTTTATTTTCCCAACAAGGATGGAAACGTTTCCAGTTCATAGAATGCAGTTGTATAATGAAAATGTTGCAACTAAATAATAATATTATGATCCTTGGTCGTCGCATTACTAGCTAGACAAAATATATTCTAAAATAATTAAGTGGGTGACGCTTATTTAGTACTAGCTTTTGCCTTTTTGAATTCGGTTTCTGGTCTATCCATATGCCAAGTTTTATACAAATTCAGTCAGCCGTAAATGCGTAAAAGCGTAAAAAAAAACACACATTTAAAATTTATAATATTGTGTTAGGAAGTTAGGATAATACTCGTAAAACATAAATTCGACATTTTACCCGACTGCAAGGAAAGGGTTATGTTTATCGCGCATATCGTATGTATGTATGTAATATTCTTTATAACCTCATATCTTTAAAACAGCTAGACCGATTTATATAAATAAGACATCGTTTAGATCAGTCTTGACCGCCCAATTGTTCTTAAATAGGTAAAGCTAAAAAAAACAAACATGGCGGATTTTGGACGCCATATTGTGCGGGTCTCAATTTTTTTTCGTCCAATCCAATCGAGTGGGGTATCAAAATTAAGGGTTTTAAGAGGTTATTACAAAAATATATACCACTTATATGTTCAAAAGTAATTCGAAAAAAAAAATGATAACTAAAAAGTTGTAAATAAAAGACGTTAATTTGCAATCAAAAACCCGACTGCAACTAAAAAGCTGTAAACAAGAAAAATCATGCTGTGCAGTCGATTATGATTTCTAAATTAACCTCCGTCTGCAGAGCATAATTTTGTTCGTGTTTACATCTTTTTAGTTCATTTCTTAAATAGTCGGGTTTTTTGGTTTTATTATAAGAAATAGCAACCGACATTGTACCTAATCCTGTCTCGGTTTTTATAAAAGAAAACTTGATTTTCTCAGGTTTATGCTAGAGTAAAGTAATATTTTTGTCATCTTCCGGTTCTTGATCATAAGCCTAGGCTTTTGATAAAATATCTGATGTTGTCATTAATCTGCGACGTATACACCGTGACAAAGTCGTATTACAAATGTGCTCCACTTAATATTTATCCGACATAAATAAACTACCTCTAGGCGTGATATTTTTTTTCCACGTTAAACATTTTTATTTTGCAAACTTTTACATACTAAGAACATTAAGATTGCAAATAAGATACAAATTTTGCGCTAGGGTGAATAAACTTTGATAAAGATGTCGCTGCCACTTGGTACGCATGGAGCACGCTCGCTATAGGTTGTTCCAAACTACGTCATGCATAATATACTTACATAATAATGAATAACATTCTTATGTTCTTGATATATGTTTAATTTTTATGAATGTTTAGTAGTCATTCATTGGATACATGAAGTGGGCTGCTTTGATAACTAAGACTGAAGTGGACTGTATTGGTTGTTCGTTGGAGTCTTGTTGAGGAAATGAAAATACTATCTTGATTCCTATCTTCAAATTTATTCCTTACTTGTTACTCCTTGTAGAGTGGAAGACCGACTATGACTCTGCCCTTGGAAGTCGCTTCGCCCCCGCCAGGGGGCGAGGCGAGCGGTGCCGGAACCTCGTTCCCAGCCCGCGGGTGCAGCACCGGGGCTCGTAACTACGAACCCGTCTTTATGGTGCCCACTGGGCCTAGCATTTTGCTAGCGCGGCCGTTAACCTATGCGGGCCAACGACCTATGCTAGCTATGTTTATCTGTTGTATGTGACTGTGGGCGCGCCGCGCGCGGGCGTATGACTCTGCCCTCAAGCGGGCCGGCCTTTATACAAAACCGCTCGGCGAGAACAAAGGCGCCTCTCTCCCAACGCTACTCGGGAATGGCACCATAGAAATGTCGATTTTATCTATCTTATCTTACTTAAATCTACACAAATTATACATTTCCTTAATCTAAATACTTAATTTTACATATGAAAAATATAAAAGGTGTACAAAGGTCAACACAAACGTCTTAACCTAGATTCCTCTTTATTCCAAGTATACAACTATGAAAATATACATAATCTTATCTTATTAGCTACCATTTCTCTAAATCTTATGTATATTACAAGTTTTATTATGCTCCTTCTCTAAAATTCGCGTGGAACATACGTGTGTCATATTCTAAACAACCACGTGGTGATTTCTTAGTTACACTAAGAAGAGAAAGCTAGGGGCAATCCTAACGGGACCTCCTGTTTTCTCTCGCCGCATCCGCACCACGTGTTTGGGTTACAATACAGGCCAGTTATTCATTCATTCCTGGTTTACGACGGTTGCGATGGTCGCTATTCAACAGTTTAAATGACGGTTCAGTTTACAGTTCCAAAACAATAAGCATTGAATTGAGCCGATAAGAGATCTATATTGCGACATTAATAGACCCGCTAAAAAGCCATTAACGAATTTTGCGTGGGAAGTGTCCGTTTCTAAAAATCACCACGTGAAGTCTCGTATCTTTTAGAGTTCTCCCCCCGGCGCAGCTCGCGTAGCCTCCTTCATTGACACGACGACAAGCTTGCTCACGGGGCGTCGGAAGGTCCTGGTAATCACCTCGACGACTCTAATGCCGCCATCCGGTCCGCGATGCGTGCGCTCGACGATTCCCATCGACCATGTGTTCCGTGGCTCGCCGCGAGGTATCCATGTAGGCAGGTACTTGCGTAGCCACCGTCGCCAGCTTGCATGGGTCGCACGTCCTCATATATAGCGGGCCGGGTTTGGTCGCCAGCTGTCTCGCTCCGTTTCTTCCCTCGTGTAAAGGACGTCATCTTCCTCTGGTTCATCCATCGCCGTCGTAGGCCACTGCTCTTCTGGCAGGAGCAAGAAGTCCGGCCCTCGTTCGGATCTATCCATGGCGCAGATGGGCGTGTCGACGAGTCGAGTGGCGTCGTACGCTACGTTGCACGCAGTAGGCTGCCAACGCCACTCTTCTTTCTGGGTCAACTCTGCGATCTCTCCCAGCCGGTGCGCGACGAATGGCGTGTAGCGTTGCACGTCGTTATGCATCCAGTGCACCACGGTAGATGAATCGGTCCAGTAGGTCGTCTGGCCGATGTCGACTCGGTGCTCCCTCCTTATCGACTCGGCGAGTCTTGCCCCGATCTATAATTTGCGCCCGACGAGTTGTCACCTTAGCTTTGGCGGCCAACAACACGACGTTCAGGCTCCCATCGACGTTACTTATTCGCCAATAGGCCATGGCATCGTAGGTTTGCTCGCTGGCGTCGCACAGTACGTGTAAGTCGACGCGTTCATACCTTTTGCGTCACGTAACAGCGCGGTAGTCGTAGTTAAGCGAGTTTGGTCAGGCGAGCGAGCCAGGAAGCGAAGAGCTCGTTCTCTTCCTCGGGGATTTGCTCATCCCACGTCGTCTGGAGTTGCCACAAGCTCTGGAGTATGATCTTCGATCGTATTCTGTTGTGGCTCAGCAACCCAAGTGGGTCGTATATGGACATCACGGCGCTGAGGGCTTCACGCATAGTCGGAGCGCGCGTTCTCACTTGTACTTCAGCCGGGACTCGGTTCATGGATGTGTTGAACCCTAGCTGATCGCGCTCCGCGTCCCAATGTAGTCCCAGGATCTTGCTTTCAGGCTGCTCGACCCCCAATTGTGTAAGAGAGGTGGCGTGTAGCTCGATGGGCACGTCACATAGCACCGTCTTGTCGTTGGAGCTCCAACCTCGCAGCGTGAACCCTGCGTGCACGTGCACTGCCCTCGTTTCCTCGACTGGGAGCTGGGAGCTCGCGGCGCCGAATATCATACTGGTCATCTTATATTTCCTCGGAGGCTCTTGTCGGTCGTCACCTCTCCACAGGAACTGTTGTGCTGGTTGGTCCTCCGCCCTTATCCTGATCCTCAGGCACATCTGCTGCACGTCTGCTATAATCGCTACCGCCTTCTCTCAGAACCTAAAGAGGATTCCTGGCAGCGACAGCAGTCGGTCGGAGGTCGGGTGCCTCCAACAGTTCGTCGTTTAGGCAGTCGCCGTTGCTCTTCGCTGCTGCGTCGAACACTTGCCTGTGTCTACCGGGCTTGTTCGGGTTCTGCACGGTGAAGTGTGGCAGATACCAACAGATGGCACTCGCTCGCTACGACCCGTCGCATGACGTCACGTACCCCTTGTCCAATAGGTTGTGGACCTGCTTGGAGTACTCAGCCGCGAACTGTGGGTCGGCGTCCATCTTCTGCTCGATCTTCTTCAGCTGGCGGAACGTTTGATTGTAGCTAGGCGGCATAGTGACCTCGTCTCGTCGCTATGGCAGACCAACCTCGTACCCGGTGTCAATCTTCCTGATTGTCCTCCCAACTATGTCGATGGCCAGTTGATCGCTCGCCTTGACTCTCGGCTTGTCTTGTATGCCGAGCGCGTCGATCCTGAAGTGGGCTTCGACTAAGTCGTGGAGTTCCTGGTTGCATGCACCCGTGGTTCGATCGGGCTACACTTGCAGCACGTTCCCTTCTTTAAAGATAGTCCTGCGTGGTGCGGTGCCGTGCACCACCCATCCTAGTTGCGTTCTTGATGCGGTCAGTTGGATAGGGCCGCCGATTCGGAGTTCGCGGGACACTATGCACTCCCAGTGGTCTGTACCCACTAGAAGCCCGGGGCGCGCTATTTCATAGCACACTTCTTCTGGTGTCAGGTCCCTCAGGTGCTCGTAGTCCAGCAGCGTGTCGGGAATAGACTACTGGTGAAGCCGGAGATCCTTCATGGTCCTCGCTCTGACCTTGTAGCTCTCGTCACTATTCAGTCCCTTCACATTGATGTTCACTACTTGGCTGCCCATATCTCGCTGCGACATGTTGACCCCGCTCAGGTGGAGCGGCCGTGATGGACCTTCTGCCCCGACGCTCGCCGCCATTTCTTCATCCACCAGGGTGATCGTGGCCCCTCGTCTAGGAACGCGTAGCTCTTGACCTCCCGCCGTGCTCCGGACACAATGACAGGGCACATCTTGAGCAAGACTGCCCGTGGACCGGTAGCAGGTCGAGTAGCCACGGACAGGACCGCTTCCTCTTCGGTGGTTCAGCCTTCCCCGTGTCTTCGGTCTGCGCTTCGCATACCGCTCGATGGGCGTCACATGATGCGGGCGGTGACATTGATCCACGCCGCACAGCTGCGCCTTGCAACTTATGCGTCTGTGTTGCTTCTGGGCGCATTTGAAGCAAATATTATTGGATTTCAGAAAGCTCCATCGCTGCTCTACCGTTAACGCCATGTACTACGGACACCGTTTCAACACGTGGGCTTGCTCGCATTTAGGCACTTGTCCTTTTCTTCTTCCCTTCCCTCGGCCGTAGTGAACACGCTCGCCTTCTTCTTGAGTGTCACGGTGGGTCGAGTTTCCTTTCTCGGTGCGCCGGCGCTTATAGACAGAGCGTACGTATATCGTAACGCTCGGTCCACCTCTCGCATTAGAAACCAAGACATCACGACGATTTCCGGATCCGCTGTCCCTTCTTTTTGATCGTAGGCGTAGTCACATCAGCGGAGTTTTTTTTTTTTTTTTTTTTTTTATCTATTATAGGCTCGCGCTTGACCACTATCTCACCTGATAGTAAGCGATGATGTGGTAGATGGTGGAGCACGCTTGCCTAGAAGTAACCTATTCACTCTTGACTTAAAGACCCCTAGATTGTAGCTATCGGGAAACACAGACTCCGGCAGGGAATTCCACTCCTTAGCTGTACGCATAATAAAAGTATTCCCAAAACGTTTAGTGCGTATGGGTGGGATGTCCACCATATATCGATGACGCATCGCCGTACGTCTGGTAGTCCGATGATGGAACGGGCTGGGTGGAATTAAATCATGCAATTCCATCGCACACTCCCCGAAATGTAACCGATAAAAAACCGACAAGCTGGCAACTCGGCGACGATGTTCAAGGCTCTGGAGCTTTGACTTAACCAGTGCCTCATCGCTGATGAGTCTCTTGGCCCGCTTTTCGATCGACTCCAGTGCATCAAGCTGGTATTTGGCAGATCCGTCCCAGAGATGAGAACAGTACTCCATGCATGATCGAACTTGCGCTTGATACAAGCTGAGCAGCTGTTCTGGCGTGAAATACCTTCTCACCTTTGCAAGGATCCCCAGCTTTTTGGCGGCCAGCTGAGCCTTTGCCTCAATGAAGATGCGGGCTGAGCTTGTCCAGTACTTCCCGGTCATCAAAGAATTGAACAAGTAACCTCTTCGATCGATTGTTTGCAGCACGCAAATGATGTTCTGTAGCTTGACAGCGAAACTGTTGAGTTCTGTGGCCGATGTACCAGGTTTCGAAAGCTTCTTGAGGTCATCCAGTGCCCGGTCGATGATGAATTCCGGCCGTCTAAAGCACTGCTCTAGAGTCTTCGTAATGACGCCTGGATCAATGGACGTATGTAGAAGTGCGGTCTCGGCGTCTCTTGCTTCTCCTTTGAGGCAGCTTCTCAGTCTTTGTACGTTCTCGGCTGCCGTAACCTGATACATGTCTGTCGAATCTCGTACAGCCGCCTTGAATAGCAGCCACTCGTTGGCCGCTCCGGAGAATGTAGGTAACTCCGTGTGCCTAGGCATAGGTCGGGCCATCTTCTCTAGCGTTTCTGCCAAGTGCTCGATACTGTCCTTCGCTCTTGTGGGGGTCGGTGATCTCATTCTGGATGTGAAGCGTATCTGTTTGGATTCTTTTGGTCCCTCCTCCCCCGTGAATTGAGGGGATACGTCCTCAGCCATTCATCCACCATTCGATGAGGCTCTTCGCGTGGATGAGAGGGCTCTTGGTCCTCTTGTACGCTTTCTTCATCGTTGATCGCTGACACATCCACTGCTAGTCTCTTCTTGACTAGCTCTTCTTCCAGTGCCAGTTGCTGGGTCCGGATGGCTGCTAGCTTCTCTGCAGCCTCCAGTTCCGCCATCCGTACCCTTGTTTGACGCTTGTCGTCGACCGTTAAGACCTCATTGTCCTGGTCAGTGACGTCATTCGCTGTCGGATCGCGGTGTTAGTCGACTGTGCACTGGAAGGCCCCGCTGCGCTGTTGTGTGCTATTCTTGACAATGGTGATGCTGGTGGGTCCGGTAAGAGTCTTCTTCTTCGCTCCCGTTCGATCAGCTCCACTTCCTGGCGACGTGCCTCCTCTTCTTGGATGCGTAGCTGTTCTTCCATCTCGGTTGCGTCTCCCTGGCTCCTTCTGAACACTATCTTGATTATAGCCACACGTTCGGTTTGACGCAACGGGTTGGTTCCTCTTCGGTTCGGTACTAAGGGTGAAACTGGTCGGCTCGGTTTGGTGAGCCGGGCGGGTTCGTTTGGGTTGAAGACAGATCATCTTACTTCGTTTGCAGCTTGTTGACAGCCGGGTTCCTTTCTTGGCTTGCACCTTAGATCTTCGTACTTCGTCTGCAGCTCGGTAGTTCTGGTTGCAGCGGATTCTTCGTTCTTGTATCCGGTCCGAAGGACCAGACTGAAGTGGACTGGTTGCCGCGGATTCTTCGTTCTCATATCCGTTGCTCGTAGGGCCAGACTGAAGTGAACTGGTTGCAGCGGATTCTTCGTTCTTGTATCTGGCTCGAAGGACCAGACTGAAGTGGACTGGTTGCCGCGGATTCTTCGTTCTCGTATCCGTAGCTCGAAGGACCAGACTGAAGTGGGCCTATATTGGTTGTTCGTTGGAGTCTTGTTGAAGAAATGAAAATACTATCTTGATTCCTATCTTCAAATCTATTCCTTACTTGTTACTCCTTGTAGAGTGGAAGACCGACTGTGACTCTGCCACCAAGCGGGCCGGCCTTTATACAAAACCGCTCGGCGAGAACAAAGGCGCCCTTCTCTCCCAACGCTACTCGGGAATGGCACCATAGAAATGCCGATTTTATCTATCTTATCTTACTTAAATCTACACAAATTATACATTTCCTTAATCTACATACTTAATTCTACATATGAAAAATATAAAAGGTGTACAAAGGTCAACACAAAAGTCTTAACCTAGATTCCTCCTTACTCCAAGTATACAACTATGAAAATATACATAATCTTATCTAATTAGCTACCATTTCTCTAAATCTTATGTATATTACAAGTTTTATTATGCTCCTACTCTAAAATTCGCGTGGAACATACGTGTGTCATATTCTAAACAACCACGTGGTGATTTCTTAGTTACACTTAGAAGAGAAAGCTAGGGGCAATCCTAACGTGACCTGTTTTCTCTCACCGCATCCGCACCATGTGCTTGGGTTACAATACAGGCCAGTTATTCATTCATTCCTGGTTTACAACGGTTGCGATGGTCGCTATTCAACAGTTTAAATGACGGTTCAGTTTACAGTTCCAAAACAATAAGCATCGATTTTAGCCGATAAGAGATCTATAGTGCGTCATTCATAGACCCGCTAAAAACCCCAAACACATGTACCTATAAAAAGCCATTAACGAATTTAACGTGGGAAGTGTCCGTTTCTAAAAATCACCACGTGAAGTCTCGTGTCTTTTACAAAGAACATTAAGTTGTCAAGGTGTATGTGAAATAAAAATCATTACAAGATTATTGCATAGACGTTTAAAACGATAGAAATGTATTTCATTAGTTATTATAAATACTAGCTGGTGACCGGCGCTTTGCTGCCAGCACTATATCTATAACCATTGCGCAAGTGTAAGCAATACATTGCCAAAGTAATATCACAATCGGCCATTATGTCAGCGCTTAAAACGAACAAACAAACATTTTTATATTTAGTTAATTATACCATACATAACAAACCTATTTTGACGGATCTATTTACAGAACTTCCAGCAATAGATTCAAGAGCTTCTACCATCTATGAAAGCACTGAGGGAGACGCCCTGTTGAGAATACCATGTATTGCTGCCGGTCTGCCCGAGCCAAGCATCACTTGGAGGTTGGACGGCCATGTCATCAATCTAAGTAAGATAGTCCTACTTACTAACTTGAATCTCACTCAGCCACATCTTAGCGTTAAAACAAAAACTTCCAGAAGATTGCGTTCAACATTATCATTTTTTGCACTGCTGTGCTTCTTGCGTCCAGCAAAGCACCGCGACCTTCTAAAAGCCATTGAAT
Organism: Orthosia cruda; assembly: GCA_964057195.1. Lineage (NCBI taxonomy): Eukaryota > Metazoa > Arthropoda > Insecta > Lepidoptera > Noctuidae > Orthosia > Orthosia cruda. Next base: position 31,059,565 of record OZ059834.1, on the reverse strand, counting down.
CTATGGTGTATGGCATAGATCGATGTGCCATCAGGCGACCGTTCTCAGTAGCCTTGGTTCAGCTGTGCATTCTTAAGATCGACCCCGCAGAGTACTCTGAGCATAAGATACAAATTCATATTCATAAGAGACAACAATCTTCATTGTTGTTTAGGTCACTTTCAGTCTTCTAAAGAGACCCATTGTGAGCGGCCACGTTCAAGTTTAGGGTAATCACTGGCAACGTGCACTGGTCCAAAACTTATGTAAGTATTTATTGACTCTAAATGATGTATGGTCTAGGCCATGATTACCATTAGTGTCGTCAAAGGTGGATGTGGGAGATGGTATACACACCAACAATGTTGTAAATAACTCTTTCCAGGTTTCATCATGAAAATGTCTTACATCATGAAATACACCCCGTTATTACAGAATTATGATCTCATTCAGATATTCTCTTATGTTCCAGGCGCGAAGTATTCCATAGAGGACGGGGAGCTCATAATAAGAGATCCAAAAGTCAGCGACACTAATTCGTACACGTGCGAGGCGAAGAACGAAGTCGGCACAGTCAGCGCGACGTTCAAAACATATATCCGACGTGAGTATAAAACCGCGTACAAAATTCGCGAGCTTTGCGCGACGAATTGTTTGCCATTTGCCACGTATAGCTCAGACTGTATGGATGGGGCGCTCCCAGTGGTGATTCGTCGCTACGAGTACGATAAAATTTATTGGTTTGGTAAAAGTGGTCATTTGTTTTAAATGGCTAGAATGAACATGGAGAATTTGGTTTTATTTGCATTGAGAACCAGTCCAGCATCGTGCGCCCATTGGGAAACTCGAGTGAAATTATCCTGCAGCCATTGTGTAGCTATATTTAAGTTTTATGGGTAGCAATCAGGCATGTGTCATTTGCATATTGATAGACAGAACAGTGGTTGACCACATGCTCCATGTCATTGACATTTATGTCAGATAGTGTAAAGGTCCAAGCACAGAGCCTTGGGCCGTTCCTTCAGTGACTTCAACGGCGTCACTGCTTTCATTATTGATTCTAACACTATATTTTCGATTGCGGAGGTAGTCCTTGCACCAATCAAGTAGCGGACCTCGAACTCTTGAGTTATCTAATTTTGTCAACAACGTGTCATGTCTTTGCGTGTCGAAGGCCTTACTGAAATCGGTAAACAGCAAGACTACATGATTTCTATCATTAAGAGCTTCGTTGATTTCGTCCGTGAATTTTGACAATAGCTGTGAGGAAGACTTATTAGGTTGAAAACCGTATTGTGTGCTGGCTTACAACACTTCATATGTCATATAAAAGTTTTTTTATCGGGTTACAAACATATTTTCTATTATTTTATCGAATACTGGTAGAATAGTCATTTTTCTGTAGTTTGCATAATCAGCGAAACTGCCTTTTTTATGTATTGGCCGCACTGTACCAGTTTTAAGTTCTTCCGGGTATTTTCGTTGTTTAATACTAGTATTGATTAGCTTGACAATGACACCTGTCATCTTATCGCAGATGGATTTTATGTCAACACACCTAATATTATCTACCCCAGTAGTTTTATTAGTATTATTAAGATTTTTAATTAACTTTTAAACACTGTTATTTGTAGCTTTCTTGAAGTACATTGATGTGTTATACATTGATGTGTACATTGTTGGAAAAATATACTCTGATTCGTTCAAAAGTAGTTGATTACATTGTGGCAAGATCTTTATAACACTGTTTCTTAATTCAACGGCAAAGTTGTCAGCTATTATTTTTATATTGTTCTTTTTGAAAGCTTTTAAGATAGTTTCGACAACCGACGTTTGGTTCGACCAGACAAGTTATATAGTATATGCCATAGTTTTCTAGGGTTTATTTTATTATTATTTTCAATGTTTTTCTGGGTTATGTTTCTTATTTTATTATATTCCAATCGCAGTATTTTATTAGTTGAATCGTTTTTCCATTTTATAAATAACATATTCTTTCTTTTACATATGTTATCAATTGTATTATGTATCCATGATTGTTTGTTTCTTTTACTGTTTAGATTAATTGTTCTGTTGTATTTTGATTACTCATAACATTTATGAAACTAATTTTTGATACAATTGTAAATCGCGTTTGGACATTCTGTATTATTTATTTCGCTCCAGGTTACGCTATTAAGTAATGAATTAATTTTTACATTATCGATTTGTTGAGTTGTTTTTGTATCAACCTGTAGTGGAGGGTCAAGTCCTACGCACGACAGTATTACCATACGGTGATCTGCCAATACCGTACCGAGTGCGGCCGAGTAAAGATCTAACGAGTGCAATCAATCTGCCTAGTCTTTTTCCCAATTATGTTGGGGTCGGCTTCCAGTCTAACCGGATTCAGCTAAGTACCAGTGTTTTACATAAAGTGACTGCCTATCTGACCTCCACAACCCAGTAACTGGGTAACACGGTACCCCTTGGCTAGACTGGTGTCAGATCTCAAGCATCTGACTACTCGTAACGACTGTCAAAGATCTTCAAATGACATCCGGGACCAAAGGCTTAGCGTGCTTTGTGTTGAAAATGGTCACCCACCCATCCATGGACCGACCTCGTCAAGCAATGCTTTACCTTGATGATCGACCCGTGCGGCTGTTAATATTTAGCCACAGATCTAACGAGTGCGTTCTAGTAAAAATGTGATCGATACAGCTACGTGTGGTGTTATTGCCGCGTTTTTGAATTCTTGTGTAGTCAGATATTGCGCTCGTTATACCACACTCAGACATGCTACTAACGTAGTATTCTCGGATGTTATCGTATGTTTTAAGGTCTATGTTAACGTTTTTGAGCAGATAGTTATCGTACGATTGAATGGTACCTCCATTCAATCGTACGATTACTATCTCTCTGATAAGATACTACTTATTTCTCTCACGAACAGATGCCTGGTTTCGCTTAGTGGTCTATAAATTGCACAAATATATGCGGTGTGTTGTGAGGAGTAGTGATTTGTCCAAAAATATATTATGTGAGACAGAGTGATTTGTTATTGTAAATGCATAGCCACCTCTAACGTACAATATAATGCCACCATCTTTTCTGTTCTTACGCAATCTGTACATTTTATAGCCATGGATGTTGTACATTTGAACAGTGATTTAATTTATATTTACTTACTTTAGGATTAGGTAGTCTGTAGTTATTTTGGATGCACCAATCAATTGTGCCAATTGTGTGGATCTAATATTTGTGTGAATAACATTTAGACTAGTTTTATAGGTAGGTGGTATAATATTACTGAAATCATTAATATTTGCATAATCGAATATTTCTTGGTGATCTGAAAAGAGGACTGGGATAACTTATTTAAAACTTTTCCCGATGATTCTGTCGCAGTTGAAGTCGAAAGCTTTTCGATGTCCATATCGCTCCTCACAACCGTAGGCTTATCCTTGTCTTCTTTACGTAGCAGCACCTTTCCATCCTGGAACCACAAGTATTTGTATGCTGGTCGTAACTTTTGTTGGGCTAGCCACATTAAAGATTTATTAGCCTTGGTCAGGGCGCGACGCAGGATTATTTTCGACTTAGCCATCTCTTGCTTCCGATACGAAATTTTCAATCATTAGTTCGTCCATTCTGGAAGCCTGTACCAATGCGCGTGCCTCCTGCGCTTGTTTCAGCTCCACTTGTATGTTTCCTTCACGTTCGTTTCGTCCGTCCATGCGTATAACATTAATTATTTGGGATTTAACCATGTTGAGAGTTCTAGCCAGCTTGACCGATATCGAATCAAGGTCTTCCTCCTGAGCTTTCGGGATTCCTATAATTTCTATCATGTTGTCCAGACGCTACTGTTCTATATTACGCAAATATTGTTTCAGAGCTCACTTCAAGATCAAGATGAGTTTTTGCATTATTGAGGTGGGTATATTTCTTCTCTAGGTCTTGTTTAGCCTTGTTTTAATATTCTACGGTTTTAGGTAACTCATCTACTTTTTTTTCCACATAGGGTTACTGGCAGTTCAATAGGCTGCAGTTTTTATTTTAGGATTTTTATTAACTCTGCTGTTATATCCTGATAGTGAAAAGTTTTGCAGTTACCCAGGTTTCTGCTGGAGATGTCAATTTCCTCAACTTCCTCTTCTTCGATTTCTTCATCCGGAATGAAGAAAGATGATTTTCTGTTAGGCGAGTTGTGATTGCATTCTTCACATTATCCAGTCCAAGCTGTCCGCGTTTCGAAGGGCAGACAGTTGTTTCGCCGTTAGACCAGAGCAAGCTTTACTTGCATGAACAGTCTTGGCACAGGACCTTCATTCCAGTCCGGGCGACCTCCTGGTTATTCCTTTACTGCAGACATCACATTTGGTCATTTTTGTGTGGTAGTTTTCTTTTTCTTCAACCTATATTGTCCCACTGCTGGGTAAAGGTCTCCCCATAGCTTTCCACTCTTCCCTATTATTTGCCATCTCCTGGCAATCTCCCGCAAACGCCTCCAAGTCGTCACGCCAGCGTTGCCTAAGCCTCCCCCGGCGACGACGCCCATCATCCGGCTCCCACTGCGTGACGATTCTGGCTCATCTATCTTTATGTATTCTGCATATATGATCCACCCAATCCCACTTCAGCCCAGCAGACTTGCTGCCCACATCGGCGATTTCACACATCTTTCAACATTTGGGTTTTTAGGTCACAAATTACTAAGACGTTGACACCAAAGCGGTACGTATGGCAGTGCGGTAGCGTTCGGTGTACCTACACTCATTGTGGTTGAATCCGTTTGTTCTCGTTATTCGTAATATGACTTTCGTGATAAGAGTTTGTCTATATTTTCAAAAACATCAGTCCCGAACTATACTTCCTTAATTTGGCAATTGGCTGCGAATCATCCTACGACTTAGCTACAACCACGTGGCAACTCGCGCCGGACGGAACGAAAACACTTTCGAGCTTTCTCTTTACGACGGTCCGGTGAATACTGACAAAAAAGCCGCAAGCAGTTACCACCACATGCGGGCGAACCTACTAAGTTCCATACTTTACAAACTGTTGCGCGGTTTCTACCGCGCGCTTTTTTTACATAGTTGCGGTTTTAAAATCAATTGCGGGATAAAAACGCCAATTCGCTTGTATTGATATCCGAAGATCACAATAGAATTACACTGCTAGAAACCACACGCGGTCAGCCGCAGTGCGGCCTTACATTAAATTAAACCTATCGCGATGTTTATATTGCCAATATCTGATGTCTTGATTATATTAATGGGCTTTTATAATGTAAACAATTCTAAACGAAAAACCCAGAAAGAAGCCTTCGACTGTCTACATTAAATATTATAATTTTTCAGAGTTTCCAAAACTATCAGGAGTTGCTGTGAAGAATGTGAGCATGGGCAATCCGGTTAATATAGAGTGCAAGTAAGTGTTCTAAAGATTTATTGTTTACATTTTTTTTTAATATTTCTTACTCGCATAACATGATGACTAACTGACCATTCATTTAAAAGACTTCGCTGAAGCTATATAGAGCCTGTAAACTCAGGCAATCAGTGCGGTCTACATCAACCTTATCAAAACCATTTGCTCCAACATTAAAGCAAGAATACAACTGAAAACGTTAGGCAAAGAATTTAAAATCTAAAGAGGACTTAGACAATGCAACCCACTGTCTCCAAAACTATTTGCTGCCGTTTTGGAAAGCGTTTTCCATAAACAAAATTAGGACCTACTAGGACTTAACATCGATGAAAGGAAGTTCCTTCTCAGGTTTGCTGCTGACATTGTCTTGTTCGAAGAAGAACCACATAATCTGAAGAAAATGACCCAAGAAATCTGCAAAGTACGCAAAAAAGTAGGATTATCACTCACACACACAGATAAAACGAAATTACTAACCAACTCCGAACCCGTTCAAATAGCAATCGATAACCAACGTATCAAATATGTAGAAGAATACATATCTGGTTCAGATCATCTCACACAAAGACCAGACTACCAGGGAAATAAATAGACAAATCGCAACCGGCTGGTGAAGATACTGGTCAATGAAGGAAATGGTGAAATCTAATGACCTCAGTTTGGGAATCAATCGGAAAGTCAACAACACCTGCATCCTTGCATCACATATCCATGTAAAACATGGTTACTTTCAAAATACCATGGAGGATTGCCAAAGAGCTATGGAAAGAAGTATGTTAGGTATTAAGAAACTAGACAAACAACACCAACAAAAACGCCTTCTCTAGAGCGAAGACCAAAGTGACAGATGTGCTTGCCAAGATAAACCAACTGAAGTGGAGATGGACATGCCATATGCTTCGTAATCCACAAGAAAAATGGAGCAAAACTGTGACAGACTTGTATCCTAGGAATGGAAAAAGGAACAGAGGAAGACAGAGAAAGAGATGGGGGGAAGAATTAAAATTGACAGCAGGCCCTGATTGGAAAATAGTCAACAGGACAAGATAAACCAGTGGAAACTGTTCGAAGAGGCCTTTGCCCGGAGGCACACTGAATTGAGAGATGTACTTTAAAAAGGACTAGAAAAAGTAAAACTGAGTAAAGAACCGAAATCAGGATGGAAAGGCTTATTATAATAATTATTTTGGTGAATGAAGCTGTTTGTACGGAACCGTCGGTTTGCGTGTTCGAGTCGCACTTGCCAGTGTTTAGGGCACCATACATTAAAAGAAAAAAAATGGAACCCTTATAGGATCATTCGCATGTCTGTCTGTCAGTCCGTCTGTCACAGCCACTTTGCTCAGAAACTACTCGACCGATTGAAAATTGGTAAACACTTCCGTCTTTGGGTCGCTGACTTACCATACTAAGTCGGAGACCCAAAGACGTGTAACGTAAATAAATGCATTTTTCAACATGGGGATTATTTTTGTATGACATCTGAATATGTTTATTAAATCGATTCACCGACTCAATTATCATTGTATCATCTGAGTTATCACATCGTTAAGTGGCAGTCGCTTTTATGGTAATAATTTATTAGCTGACTCACTCAATTAATTGATTATTTCAGGATAGATCAAGGTGAGCCAACACCAAAAATATCTTGGCTATTTATGGATAAAGCTGCTTCAAAGTTTGTACCTATCGCCGGTGTTACGACTACATTACGCATAACAAACGCGGAGAACAAACACGCAGGGCGCTACAAGTGTATGGCACAGAACAACGTAGGAAGCGATGAACACATCACAACGCTTATTGTTGAATGTGAGTACCTAACATAAATGTGAAAATCTGTTTGTTTTAAATATATACAAATTAGTATTGCCTCAACAGATGCACGAATTTGATGGCTCGTGCTGACATTGTCCACTTTATTTCTTAGATAACTTCATTTTTAGGGTTCCGTACCTCAAAAGGTAAAAAAAAACCCTTATAAGATCACTTTCTTGTCCGTCGGTCCGTGTGTCACCACCAATTTTCTCAGGAACGGGTGGACCTATTAGGTGTATAAAAATCAACGTCCTGAGTCAACACGATAAAAAGATATAGATAAGCAAATTTATATTTTCACGGTCTTAAAGCACAATTAAAGGAAAAATGCCAGAAAAAAGGAGGAAAAATGTAAATTTTGGTGCTTACAAGTTTTCGCGAAAATCTAAATTTGCCCATTTCTTTAAAACTTAGCCATCAATAAAAATTATACCAATTTTATTATGGCGGTATAAGGGGTATATATCGGAACCCTCGGTGCAAGAGTTCAACTCGCACTTGACCGGTTTTTTCTTCTTGCTTTATCTCACCTGAAATAACTCTTTGTCAACAGCTCTGCCAGTAATCACAATAAACTCAACAAAAGTAGAAGGGATTCAAGGAGATCTGGCTTTGAAGATTCCATGTAATGTCGTTGGTGTGCCACAACCAGATATTACGTGGAAAATAAATGGCACTACAATTACACACAGTGAGTAATAAAGAACTACTGCGTATGGGGCACGAACCTAGGCTGATTTTAGAGTCACACTGACCGACGTCTGACAGCCGTCAGTGCTGAGCCAAGCGACTCGACCAATGACGAGCTCATGGCAACCGTCAGCACTGACGGTCAGCCTCAGTCAGCGTGACTCTGAAATCGGCCTTAAGAATAATCATACTCTACATAATATATTGTGATCATCTGATCGATTTTAATTACATGCTATACAATATGATTAGATATAAGTCGCTTATTCCAGATGAAAAGTACTCCATTGAAGACGGAGCCCTACTTATTGTGAAACCGGCAGTAAATGATTCTTTATTGTACACTTGTGAAGCTAAGAACTATATTGGTTCTATCAGCGCTACGTTCCAAGCAACAGTGACAAGTAAGTTACAATGTAAATTCAGTGTCAGATCTCATATAGATTTACCAAAATAAAGCATCCGATCGTAAAGGTTAATTTAGATTTTTATGTTGCCGGGAACTTTGCCTGATCTTATCCTAATGTATAAGTACTTACGTAATATTTGTAGTAAGCACAGCAATTATTTTCTATAAATGTCCATATACCTCCATCACTAAAAAACCTTGTGAGGTACTCTGTCATTTGTGTTTTCGTATCTAACGAATACCATGTGCAATTGTGCAAACTATTATACACACGTCCATGACTTCTCGCATGTTTGAAGAAAGCATTGTACGGCGAATCTAGTAGGATGATGATGGTGCTTTCTTTTCTGTTTCACTTTATCTGCCATCCCAGGTGCCAGAACGAAGATGCTACCTACCGTCGTTCTGTGAGACATTAGTTTTATTCCCTGAAAGTTGTTGCAGTCCTTAAACACTGATTTTCACATAACCTTTAACTACTTAAACCTCTTAGAACAATACATTCAATAATATCAATTTTACCAGGCTGTAATGTCCCACTGAAAGCCAAAAACTTTTATTGGTTATGGCTAGATTATATGGCTAGAAAGAAGGCCCAAACATGTTGATCGTTGTCTTGTTTTGTTTGATGTATGTTATTTTTAAATCGTATGTATCTTCTACTATTCTACAGACCAACCTAAGAGCTTCGGCACAGAACATTACGTGTACTTGAGAGAGGGTGAAACTCGAAAACTGGAATGTGAAGCGTATAGTTCTGAATCTCAATCAGTTAAATGGTTTGAAGTAAGTTTGATTTTTCTTCGTTTCGACCAGATTTATTATTAGTATTCGTAGGTATGCAGTGAATTTGTCGCTACATAATATGTTGATACACTGATTAAATATTTTGTTAATTATTTTGTCGTTGAAACATAGTAAATGACCAATAGGCGAAAAATACTATAAAATAATAACAACGATAAAATAATTTGATTTTTGTTAAAGACAAAACCCCTGGACTCGTCGGTAACCACCACCTCATCGCCGCTGGAATTTGAATCACTCGAGATTACAACCGAGTCAAGCTTGAACAAGTATTCCTCGACGACGCCACCAACAATTGTAAGTAAAAAGGGGAGAAGCCGGCCACCGAACGGCATGCGATTCAAGAACAAGTTTGGCGCACGGTTGGCGCAGTGGTTGAGCGATTGACTGCTGTGCTTCGTGTCGCGGGTTGGAGTCCTGCACGGAACAAATATTTGTATGACCTACAGATAGTTGTTCCGGCCAGATAGGTGTAAGTGTATGTGAGCTTATATGTTTGTAAACGCACCCACGATACAGGAAGAAATTCCTAATTTTTTGCAACGTTTTTTTTTAAAACAAAAGATTTAAAAATAAACTCCATCTAAGTCAATTCTCTGCTGTCGGTGGCCACAGCCGATAACGCGTGCTTGACAATTTGTCACATTAATTCTGCAATAATTTAGAGTTGAGCAACTCGGCCCAAGATTATACGATATTCAAACTGGTATTGTATTAAATGAGAGAAAGAAAAATATTTATTTGTTACCCGCACAGGAGACACGAGAGATAAGGAATAACAAAAAATAAACAATAATAAAAAAACAAACAACAACCTGCCCTGTGCGATAAGACCACCCATTGTTCACTTGCTTTTATGATTTTTTGTCCTGTATATATATTTTTCTAGTGTACACTATAGAATATAACAATAATAATAACCAACGGTCTATAAGGTTCTAACATCCATTTTGAGAGTTAAAATGAATAAACACGTCGACAATAACTCCATCTTGTCGGTCTCTCAGAATGGATGTATGCATCATCCACGATCGTCGGTCATGAGATTGTATATCCCGTGGAAGTGTGGAGGCCGAGGCCTTTTAAATGCCAAAAACCTCCACAACCGCCAGATACTCGTATGCAATCTCAGGGAATATTTTCTACACATCGACGTGGGTATGCATCGAGATGTATTAGCAGTGGACAAGGGACTCACCCCGCTCTCCTTGGCGAATGAGAACTGGCGCAAGCCTGTAGTGCTTGACACTAACGACCGCAGGGAGGTATGGCAGAGTAAGGAGCTTCACGGACGCTTTTTCCGGGCCCTACGTGGGTCCGATGTAGACCAAGCAGCGTCCGTAGCCTGGCTGCGTTTCGGTGACCTCTTTGGGGAAACCGAAGGTTTTGTCTGTGCAATTATGGACGAAGTTATCATGACGAATAACTACCGGAGATTTATTGTGAAGGATGGCACGATTGACGGGCATGTCACCGCCCGGGTCAATCGATCTGCCACATTATCTCTGGTTGTTCTTGTCTAGCTAACAAAGAGTACTTGCATAGGCACAACCTTGTAGCCAGTATTATCCATCAGCAATTTGCTATGAAATACACTTTTGTGGCATCGGCAGTACCGTAATACAGGCATGTGCCCGACCCAGTTCCCGAAAATGGCAATATCACATTGTACTGGGTCTATCATCACTGACAGGACTATTTTAGCCAATATGCCTGATATTGTGGTGATGGACCGAATCGAGAGGCGTGCAATGATTGTTGACATTACCATACCACATGGCGAGAACCTCGTGAAAGCCGAGAAAGATAAGCAAATCAAGTATCTGGACTTGGCTCGCGAAGTTGTCAACATGTGGGTTGTGGACACAGCAATCATTGTACCGATAGTCGTGTCGGCCAATGGCTTAATAGTCACGAGCCTCGACCAAAACCTTAGGAGGCTCTCTTTAGGCGGCTGGGTCAAGGTCTGATCCAGAAAGCAGTACTGCTGGACTCGGCTCGTATATTTAGGAGGTTCCCCTGCCTGGAGCCCTGACCGCCGGTAGCTTGGACCATTTTCCCGGTACCGGTGGGCCTTTATTTTTATATTTAAAATGTTTTTTTTTTTGTATATTTTATATAAATATTTAAAATATATTAAATAAGATATAAGTTGAATAAAGGAAATAATAATAACAACACAAACATCAATAGAACTAAAATGTACAATTATGGATCGATCTCACAAGAATGATATGACCCAGAAGGAGGAGATGACAGTGCATAGAGATGCAGATATACAAAAAACAAACATTATAAAAAAACAATTTAAATCGCTGCTTTAAATAAAAAGGGCGACAAATCAAGAAAAAATTATATCCTTTTTATTGCTAAAACAAAAACTCAGTATTTTCGCATTCTAATCTGCCCTTTTGGTATTTTACACTTTGGTAGCTTAGTTCAGAGAATTATAATAGTTTATTGATACTTCTGAAAGTGTCAAATTCGTTCAAAACTTGTAGTAAGAAGTGCCACATTTTTTTATATAAGCTAAAGATACGAGTGCTGTATTTTATAATTTTAAAATATAAAATTGTAGACCAATAGAGGCTTAAATATCCATCCAATGATAATTATATAAAATAATGGATTTAAAAAAAGTCTGTTTTTTTTGTTGTTACGTTTCACTGGAACCATGAAAGTTATTTATAGCCAGAGTAACATCTCATTTCGTTTCCAATAAGGTCAAAAACTACTAGGATACATTGTTTTATTATAGATATCCAGTAACTACCATGCGGCTTCATCATCAGATCAGTTCGATAGTACCATTTTCATAAGTTCCATTTATATATATGCATACCATTCATTCATCACCAAATGGTAATTAAGTGCCGACCGCGTACTGGAAGACATGGCGTTGAAAGGTCTTCCTCTAGGTGGAGCGATGACCTGGTCAAGGCTGTGGGAATTCGGTGGATGCGAAACGCACAGGACTGATCTGTGTGGTGACGATTGGGGTAGGCCTATGTCCAGCAGTGGACGTCTTTTGGCTGAAATGATGATGATGGTGATTCATTCATCATAATCGGTTTAAGATATCACTTTATTATTACGAGATTATCACGAGCTATCTTATATCCATAACATACTTATTCAGGAGTTCCTGAGACCATCTGTAGTCCTCTTCATCAGTTCGACTACATACTTACTTCCTGAGTGCAAACACTTGCCAGGTTCATGAAAGTACCAACATCACTAAATGTCTGCCTATAATATTTGAGGAGTTCTCTCGATTTCTATGGGATCCCATCATCGGATTCTGACTTGGTGACAATGGGATCACCTCAAGGAAGTTATAGGTAATTCCCAAAACAAAGTTTTCGTCAAAATATGTATGGGAGGTACAATTATCTATGGGAGGTACAATATGTATAGGAGGTACAATATTGTTTTGAGGATTGACTATGACTTTCTTGGAGAAAGTTAGTCATATACATGGGTAGAAGATGTATTTAAAATACGATGGCACCTTTCCGTTACACCTTGTATACATAGTAATAAGTAATTCCCGCCCGATACAATACATTACGTTCCCATTGCGAGGTGATTCCTGTATTGGACGTCCTGGCTACTGATAGCTTGAACCCTATGTCCGAGACACGACCCACATTTTTATATTTGTGAAGTTCTTATGCTATTTCAAGAACCATTTTATTTTGGGAATGCAACAAGCTTTGAGAGAAAGATTATGACTACTCAAATCATAAGGTTTCTAAGCAAGATGTTATGATTATTTTTCACTTGACTGTCTGGAAAGCTAAACTAAGATAATTTTCTGCTAAATACAGGACACAGACAACAATAAACCATACGTTCAAATAGTAAATGCCTCATCTCCCGAACACGCCGGCAATTATACGTGTCGTGTGAGCGACAAGCATGGAAACACACAAACACACACGTACGTGGTGGATGTCGGTAATGCGCCGATATTTGGTTCTGGTGATACTTCCATTAGCGACTGGCAAGGCGATGTATCGGATATCACGCAATTATGTTACGTTCAATCAAATTTGAAACCGACGCCCGTGGTAAGTTTACATTATGCATAGCAATTACATTTCTATAAAAAAACACGAGCCATTACTATACGTATAATTACAAAATAATATCCCTTTGTAAAATAAGCAAATACTAAAGTAGTTCCTTTAATTTGCAAGTATATCCACAGTGGAATGCTTAATTAGTTAACCGCGTCGCACTCGATAGAATACTACAACTTCTTAACTTTCAGGTTCAATGGACGTTTAACGGCAAAGTGTTAACCGATCTTAACTCGGCAGGCGTGGGTCAGTATACCTGTAATGTAAGCAACGTGCACGGATCTGTACTGAAGAGATTTGATGTCAAGTCCTCAGGCAAGTCTCATTTATTATTTGTATAAGCGGTCCAGAATCTTCGCAGGAATATCTTTGAATATTATATGAAAAGCGCCATTTGTATACATATCCTCAAATATTTAAAATATGCAATTTTTTGTTACAGCATGTTTAATAACTAGGAACTTAAAGGATGCGCCATATATGCCGCTCATATTGAATGACGAAGGATCGTGGCATAAATTTAAAACCACAAAATATTATACGATAGTACAACAGGAAGTGAAAATTACGTTGTCTTGTCCAAGCTCAAAAGGGACGTCAAATACATTCAAAAACTTCCCTAAAAAGAGTAAATTAGAGGCGATTTGTTATAAAGAAGACTCTTTCATGCTGGGAGAAAAAAAATACAAGCTCTCAGACATACAGTGTACTAACACCATTCAACCCTCTATTAAAAAAAAGAAAGTGAAATGTTCAACGAATTCCTCCGAATTAGTTAGTGTGGGTTACAACGTGCCTGACTTCTTGGAGGCTTACGAAGTCTGCTTCGACCATAAAAGAAATATGCCTGTATACACACGCATTCAAATGACTCAAACAAACAACAACGGTCTGAGCGCCGGTTACAACTGGTACACATACCCAGGTATAGGCAACGAGAAAACTGAGAGAGGCTTCACCTGTAAGGACGCGTCATCGTCGTGTTGTTATAGTAAATCCCAGCTTGTGTATGCAATAGACTTTACTGATGGCCCTGCAAAGAAGAGCACATTCATCGATCCTCTGAATGCAATCCCAGTCTGGCTCCCTTGCAATAGAGATAACACTTCAATGGTAGGCGCTATTTTATCTATTAACCATATTAAATAGCTTTTATCCGCCTAATTTAAGATGATCAAATTTAAAATGTATTTTATTATTTCAGTCATGGGAAGATGTTAATGACATGCTGAGAGAACAGCTGGAAACCTACACTGACATCACTGTCTGGTCTGGCACACACACGTTGCAAGAGCAAAATGGAGCTGTTATACCAAGATATTTATGGAAGGTAATATCAGGTTGGCTGAAATGCGAAACATCGTGCGGTCAGAATTTATTCCCTTAGATTAAGACATCCTGAACTGATATCAAAAATGTTTCGATGCACAGGATTTCACCCTTACAATTTTGCTTACAAATATCACAAATCGAGAGTATGGTTCTGCGAGGTCTCGACCGCTGCAAGCCTAAAAAACTTTAAGGCCGTTAAAATACACTAATTTTAAAGATAAAAACACCCCACAAGGGGTTTAAACCCCACACGTTTTTATTGCAAAAAATATAAGGCAAAAATGCGGTAGGGGTTCTTTTTAGGCAATAATAAAATTAAAAGTAATTAGCTCAGAGCTGTGATATTTTTAAGTGTCTTATATGGCTCAGCTCAATACAGCAAAATCTTATCTTTTGTGCTATGACCGTAAAAATAATATTAAAATTATGCCTCTGTGAGATGTAGATCCAAAGTTATCGTTGTTAGGCATAGCTATCGTAAAAAGTAAGTCAGGTACTAAAATTGCTCTACCTTTTGAGAGAGTGTTGGTTGCACCCCTTAAGTGGAGTTTTTTTTATCGGTAAAATTAAGTGTATTTTACGGCCTTAAAGTTTTATTAGTACAAGTCCGGATACACTGTATTATTATATTGGTAAATGCAACTGTTTGTAAGGAACCCTCGGTGCGCGAGTCTGACTTTCACTTGGCCGATTCTTTTCATAATTTCTAAATTGCTTTAAAAAATATTTGTGTCTGTAGTACATTTCTTACATGTTTAATGCAGCTTTCTTTATCAAATGAATATAATTCCAGGTGATAAGGCTCAACAACGATAAAGTTATGGCCATTGTTTACGTTAACGATCCTAAACCAACTGAGAAGGACATAAAATGCAAGACACCAGACATTTGTAAACAAAAATATGATTGGTTTGTCAGAAACGAATCTACTTACTGCTGCTTACTGCCAGACTTCATGGAATCGTTTGATTTGCACGACACTAAGATTGGGGGTAAGCAAACGGCCACACCTAATCTCTTTTTGTTAGTATAATCCTTCTGTGCCAACACATTATCATTGATTCAGCTTCCACAGTAAATCAGAATCTCTTGTAGTAACAATGCGATAGTCTACAATGTAGTAAAATGTATTTACTTGCTGGCCTATTCTTCGGCCAAAGAATCAGCATTTCCATTCAACGTGGCAATGCTGCCAGCGTTCTAGGCACTGTTTTAAGAAATTTTAATGACTTCTTTCTCTCTTCACTTTTTATGAGCGCTTGTATATTATTATAATTAGTTTGTATATTCTGGTTGACTTTTTCAAGAGGGCATGGGTGGCCAAATACAAAAGTATGAAGAACAATCAATCTGTCTAGCCTTTTACCAACTATATTGGGGTCGGCTTCTAGTCTTTTTCAAGAGGGCATGGGTGGCCAAATACAAAAGTATGAAGAACAGCTTACTAAAAAATACTCAAAATCAACATGTTCGATTCCTGACTAGAAATATTTATTTAAAATAAATCCAATGATGCAGTTTTAGTTTTAATCAAAATCGTCCCCGAGACACCTTCAATATTTTACGCTATTCCTAATAGTTTTGGATTTGGCCATCCACGTGTATTCTTCATCGAAGATCCACGCCCACTTGAAAACTCAGCCAGTGTAATTATAGCATAATATTTTATATTTAATTTAGTAAATAAAGAACAAAATACATGCTGGTTTACTAACAATAAATATTTATTTTCTAGAAACATTGGTTGCGGCACTGGACGAAATGAAAGATGATGAATATGAAATACTTGATGACATAAATGTTTAGCTACCTACCTACTTATCTATTGCCAGAGTTTCGAAGAGGTTTTATTTTGTTTCATACAACCAGTAATTAGTAATTCGCGTGATTATTTCTTAAATTCATTTTATCATAGTATTTTTTATCGATAAGCTCGCGTTCGACCACTATCTTGCTTGATGATAAGCGATGATGTGCGGTGAAGCACGCTTGCCTAAAACTAAACTATTACATAATATTAAAATAAAAACTATTTTTTAGTAAATTAGCAAAGATATATATGATTTACAGAAAAATAATTACACTTTACAGTGGTGTATGTCGCTCGGCAGTGGGTACTGAGAACTGTAAAATGGATAAAAAAAAGGTTTTGATACAAAATATTTGTTGTTTTGTCCCACCAACGCATGAAAATCATCTTAGTCGCTATAATGTGCTTTTATTTAAAACAAAAACCTTATTATTTCAGTGTTTTGATTAGGATAAATAAATTGTACTCATTTATGATGAATAAATTTTGTTAATTTATTTGCTTTGTATAATCTCATCAAAAACACAATATAAAGCCAAAAACCAATATTGGCATATGCATGAATAAAAATTGTCGTTTAACTAATTTATCGATAAGAAATAACGGAGTATTCCTCGAAGTACACCCAATTTGAAGCGCACGTCATGAAGCGCACCTAAAGTATTCTTCGAAGTGCACCCACGATGAAACATATAGAAGAGCATGAAGGTTTCGCAATAAATGGTATCGATAGACGTTTTAATAATAATTCAACTGTTCTTATGAAATGAACTGGAACTAGGTGCGTAAGCGAATAACTACTTAGCTCAATAATGGTAAAAATACACGTTTTGAAATCGAATCACTTGTTGTTTTGAAAAGTACCAGGGTGACAGTAAAGGGTGACAGGGTGACTTGTTTTAATAATAAATTAACTGTCCTAATTGTTTATTTATTAAAAGTACCAGGAAAGCAGAAATTAACTGGAACTAGATGCGTAAGCGAATAACAACTTCTGCGCTCAAACGATCTCAATAAGTTATGCACCAACGATTAAACACAAAAAGAAACATAAATGATTGGTTTATTATTCACTATAAGAGATAACAAGTATATAAGAGATAGCAAATAAAAAAAAATCATGTATATTCCCTATTGATGTAACGCCATTTTAAATAGGGCGTGCCGCCAAAGCTAAGAGTGATATGGAAAGTTTGTCATTTAGGTATAGCTTTTGATTTTAAGTATAAAGGTTAATGTTTAGAATAAATTATTTATTGAGCTATCAAAAGTTAACTCCATTGATTTGTAATATTTTTAACCGACTTACATTAACTATAACTACGTAATTTAAACTAGTGTTTTTGTAAGCAAACATTCATTAATGTGGTCACATTTTTGGCTCATAAACTTAAAGTGGAAACCTTGTACACCTTCAAATCCTATGAGTGGTACCTACTGTAGTTTATACTCAATAAAAATAATTAAATAACACCTTTGTTTTATTTTAAAATAAAAAATAAAAACCACGTCTAAGTTTTCTAGCAATTTTTTTTTGTTATAAAAGTGATTTCACCACAAAAGTAATAAAACTCGTCGAAAAGCTTTTTACACGTTTTCGACATCATTTGGGAATCAATAAACTGAAAAACTGCTATTTTATTGGAAAACAAAACACCCTGATTAGAGAGCATAATTTCTCTTTTTTTTGCCATTACACATTTTTGGAATGTCCCATGATATTATTGATGAATAACTTTGGCGTAATTTATAAATTACTGATACTGTTTTGATTAGGAGTATAATCGTAACTAAAATTTGCAGAAAATATTTTACCAAATATCATAAATACATTATTTAAATAAAAAATCACTTAAACTGTCGAAAATTGGAATGTGTGAAAATTCGTATACAGTCGAAGTCTACGAATACCACTGGCAATTTCAAACTCAATTATTTTGATAAGGTTCAAAGACACTATTATACTGAGATTTTGATTTTAAATCGTATTACAAGGTAAAAAGGTCCACGTTGTATTGCCTTTTGGTAATTTGGTTAATATTTTACGTAGAAAAATGAATTTTAAAGTTGTCCCAAAGAAAGTTCCAAAAATGGATTTCAGTTTTTGTTACCTATTTTCGTGTGTAAAATATTAAAAACTTCTATTTAGCAATGTTTTTCTGAACGAGCAACACCGTAGATGCCATTAAATGCCGCCATATGGATGAATTGTGTTAGTTGCTGTTCCAGAAATCAGAGTGCACGTCACGTACTCGTTTTAGAGTGAATCTCATTCCAGCTTTTGTTATTACTGTTTCAAGGAAAGTTAACAATATTTTGCCACTCTTTTTATCTTAATACAATAGTAATTAACTTCCATTAAAATTTAGTGTAAAATAATAGGCGCAACTGCAATTTTAACTACCACAATAATATTTTGAAAAATCAAACATTTGTTTCGTTACTATTTTTCTTGTTACTTTGGGGTAGTAACGTATAAGCGGAAAATATTGCTAACAAAAACGGAATTAAAAGAAATACGAAAAAAACAAGAAACTGATTGGATTATAATTTATCAAACGTTGATTATGATTAAGCACAAATCTATCTTTTTATTTATTCATAACTTTAATCCTTTTAATAGGCATTTAGACCCAGCCTTATGTTTTTATTTTGTTACCAATTACTCCTTTTTTGTTACTGTCCCTAAAATCTCCTGTCTTTAAACTCACTTTTATGTATTTATTTTATATCAATATAACTTGTAAAGAAAATCAATTTTACTCAACATTTTTATAAGAAGTAAACAAAATCTTTCTAATATTAACATCCCTGTAGAGTACGTGAAATTACTTCATCACTGTTTATCTACCAGTTACTTCATATACCAAGGTCAATACTACCTGCAGATTGATGGTGTAGCCATGGGTAGTCCGGTGGCTCCAGTGGTGGCCAACATTTGGATGGAACATTTTGAAGAGTTGGCGGTCTCCACTGCATCCACACATATTAAATTATGGAAAAGGTATGTTGATGACATTTTTGGAATCATTGAAGGAGACCAACATGAGGTAGAATTATGCTTGGCACACCTTAATAGCATACATTGTAAAATCAAATTTACCTACGAGATGGAAAAAGAGAGGGAAATTCCATTCTTGGACGTGAAAATAGGGGCCCGTGCTGACGGTTCTTTGAGTCACACAGTGTATAGGAAGTTGACTCACACGGATCGATATCTACACGCTGATTCTCACCACCATCCCCGAGAACTGAACTCTGTAGTGACTTCACTTACCAACCGCGCATATGATCTATGCGACGAGGAACATTTACGTGCTGAGCTAACACATGTGCAGAAGGTCCTACAGAGAAACGGATATAAAGGGAAGACTGCACAACCTAATCAAAAAACTGGTTGTAAACAACGGAAGTGCGAGGTTGAGAGGCAGCCAGCATTTTTGCCGTACGTGAGGGGAGTGACAGATAAGGTTGCTAACATTCTTCGGAAATACGCCGTAAAGACTGTCTTCACTCCTTTCAGAAAAGTGTCACAGATGCTGCGCTCGCCAAAGGACAACTTTCCGCTGGAAAAGCCCGGTGTTTATAAAGTAGATTGTAGTTGTGGCAAGTCATACATCGGTCAGACGAAGCGTACGGTTGCTTGTCGAATTTCAGAGCACATCAGGGCAGTAAAGAACAATGGCACACAAAAATCGGCCATAGCTCAACATCTCTTGGAATCAGGATTGAACCACTGGATTGAGTTACATAACCCTCAGGTCATTTCGACAGAACGCCACTATATCCCTAGACTGGTGAGGGAAGCTATCGAAATTACCAAATATAAAAATTTCAACCGGGAGGATGGGTTTCAACTGTCGAGAGCTTGGAATCCAGTGGTCCAGCTGTGTAAACCCCGAAAAAGTGCCGTAAAAAGTTCGCGAGCGGACACAGTGAGTTTCGTTTGTCGAGAACAGAATCGAGTTGTGAGTGACAATGGTAGCGGTACCGAGTGCAAAAAACGAACAAGAAAGAGGGTAGACCGTTTTGTCTCCTCATAAACACCCACCCGCAATGACTTCAGTTTATCCGTGATCATGGTGCTTGCAACAGCACCGAAATATCGGAAACTCGCTACAAACAGTAAACATGGTAAATATCCCGCTTATAATGTTAATATTAGTGTTAGTGACCATGACAGTTTAAAAACTTATAAAATCTTTCTATTTTGTTTGTTCTTCATATAATCAAATATTTAAATTGACTTTAGGTTAAAAGTAACAAAAAAAATATTAAAGCACCTAAATTAGATTTTTTTTTTCACTTTTCTTAGTATTTCTTTGCGATAATTTTATTCAATTTATCAAGAAATTTAAGAAATATAAATATTATAGCCAAAGAATTTGCGACTTTACAGTTTTTTTTTAACAATTCAGGAGTAACAACATTTAGCCTACCTTCATTTAGATTATTATGTATTTAAAAATAAATCCTAAATAAAATAGGATTCCTTGCGAAAAATCTAAATATTTATGAAATAAACTATTTGATTTCAAGAAATAAAAGCGATCAATTGATATTTTTATTTTTGGCCACTTTTTGAAAATTTAGCAAAAAAAAGAGAAACGCTCATTTAAACAAAGAAAAGTGAAAACGATGAATGAGATTAAAAATACTGGACTTGATAAAAACAAAATAATCATGGTTTTGTAGATAAGTGTTTCAATATAAGTAAGACTAGTATAACTAATAAACTTACCAAATCTTCTTTATATATAAAAAGTCGTGTCAGCTACACCAATTATAACTCGAGAACGGGCGGATCGATGTTGATGATCTTTGATTTGTTGGATTTATGTCCGCCCCGAATAACAAAATAACTATGAATATATCAGAAATATCAACAAAAAACAAAATTATGAAGAAAATTCATTTTGCGAACACAGCGCCATTTCTGATACATGCCAGAAACAAAACACGGATCAAAATGAACTTAGCGTTGTACACTGGTTCCAGTAATGCCAGTAGATGGCGTTGTCAATTATTCTGAAACTCATAACAAATCAAAGTCGGGTAAGTCGGGTTAGTTACATCATTTTCCCATACTTTTGTTTGGGGTGATACAAAGTTCGTCGGGACAGCTTGTACATTTATAAAAGCACTTTTCTTAATAGCTCCGAGTTAATTAGTAACATCACATCTAAATATCCAGTGTCAGCTAGCCTCGCTTTGAATCTGCAACATAACACTTTTATTGGGTCCTTTGTTTTTTAATAACAAAACACTCATCATCAAAATAACAAGCTAAAATTTAAAAAAATAACCTGAGATTTAATAATCATAAATTGAATTAAAGATTGTGTGCTGTAACGCGCAGCATTGCATAACCTATACAAACAAAACTTCCTGGAAGTAAAATAGAAAAGGTAAATAATGAAATTAAATTAAAGTTTTAAATTGAAGTTTATTTCAATTACAAAGAGCATTCTGATACATATTATTGGAGATCACCTTTTAAGTAAGGAATTGCTTGTGTTAGATGCCTCCGCACTTCCACTTATCATTATTTTATGCAATTGAAATGTAGACAATGTAAACATACTACTTAGGTTACTGGTGGTAGGCTTCGGCCGAAGGCTCGCGACCACCCACAGGGCAAAGACGTACCGCCAAGCGACCTAGCCGTGTTCCGGTGCGATGCTCGGTGTAGCCACTTCAGGAGATGGGTCGAGATGGCGGTTCCATTGCAGGCAAACCAGCCTGATGCGCGCTGTTATGGACGTATCGGGTGACTAGTCGCGGAGGGTAGCCGGATCCGAGGCACGGTGCAACGCTGGCCGACCGCAGGTAGTTGAGGGGCCCAGGTAGTGTGCCAACCCCACACGAAAGGCTGAACCGCCATCTGACGGAAAATCCTGGAATGCACCATAGTGCTGGTTGGCGACCAGAAGGGAGTGCCCGATGGACATTCCCGGGGGGGCTCGGGTGTCCCCGCGGTCTCCAGACTAGTCCCCCAATGATGGCGTCCCTTCAATGCGTGTCTGAAGGTTAGCAACGTGGAACCGCATCCCACTTCCTTCTCCTCACCTTACTTCACTCGCATTACAAACTATGGAAAAAAAAATAAGTTGAACAGCGGCTGCACCCTCTCCCACGCAAAGTGCACCTCACTAACATCAGAGGTCTGCACTCCAACCTCATAGCAGTCCATCATCACCTAGAGACTAATAAGCCGGCTCTCTTTTTCCTTTCGAAGACGCAGATCAGATGTCCTTCAGACGTATCATACCTAACATACTCAGGGCATACTCGTACCCTGGAGCACAATTTTAAGCAACGTGCGGGTGTATGCATTAACGCCCGAGACGACATCTGTTACCGGCGTCTCCGAAACCTTGAGGATTCTAGGTCCTCTGTGCTGTGGGCTACGATGGACACGGGCCATGATAAAATTGTCTACGCCTGTGTCGACCGCTCGCACAGCAACGATCAGGAGACAACCAGGCTCACAGAGTATCTTAGTGAGGCGACTGATACGGCACAGCAGCGGTACCTTTCCGCCCAATTAGTGTTACTGGGGGACTTCAATGCCCACCACCAGGAGTGGCGTACCAGTGCACTGATCATGCTGGGCGAGAGACGAAAAAGCTTGCGCTTGCGTTAAATTGCGCCCAGCTGGTACAGGAGGCAACGAGGGTGCAAGATGTTGATTCGCACACAGCCAATTGCTTGAACCACCTGCTGACAACAGATCTAGACCGCTACTCGGTGTCGGTATCTTCACCATTGGGTAGTTCCGACCATTGTCTGGTGAAGTCTGTATCCGTCCACTCCCCACCCGATCCCTGCCCAAGAGGCACTCGGCGGGTTTGGCAGTACAAGTCAGCGGATTGGGATGGCATGCGTTCTTTTTTAGCATCTTATCCTTGGCGGCAGTCGGGTGGGGAGTGGACTTGCTTCTCTTTGGCTGATCCTTTGTCGTGCGCGGACACCGTGTCGGATATGTTGCGTCAGGGAATGGAGTACTTGGCGGGGCAGGCTTTCACGCCCTACCGCCGGCCTCATTACCATCGAGGCGGTCCGGCCAGTGCTCGAGCGCTGGCTTGGGAGGAGCCGCGCCGTGCCCTCATCTCTGAAGTAGGCAGTGACCTGTCGCTGCCGGCCATAGTCGAGTCTATGGTTGGCAACGAGGAGTCCAGGGACGCGGTGGTATCCTTCTGCGAAACAGTCGTCTCGCAGAAGGAGGGTGCGGAGAGGGAAAGGGAGATTTCATCCGCTAACCCAATCAGCAGGAGACGCGCCGGGCGTCGGCGGAGGGCGGACAACGCCCTCTTCCAGCCCCCCTAAATGGGTCCAGGGGCGACGGACTCGGGGACGTCCGTCGCCCCCCACACATCAGGACCCGAGGTGGCGCCCCTCTTAGACGTCGCGGGGGGAGTCCAAAACCTCACTCCCTCCCAACCCGAGATAGTGGCCCGCAGAGGCGGGCCGGTACTAGCCGAGGGTTGCGGAAGTATCGTTGTTCCCGCGATCCCCGGTGTAGGTGTGAGACGGAACACCGGGGTAGTTTTTAGTCAGTAAGAGTCTGACAGACCCCTCCGCCTCCCCAGGGCGGAGGACATCCAATGAGGATATTCCAGCACGGAACCAAAAAAAAAAAAAAGGGAATGATGGAGTCCGTTCTCTGACGTAGCAATGTCTAACGTTGACCGGCCATGGTTTGGCACCGTGTGCAAGCGCGCTAACGCGATAAAATATGGGTCGACGCTCGGACGCGCAAAAGAAGCGATGTGCGTTAGCGGAAGAGAGCCTACAATAGGACTTCCAAGTCCTGCAAGAAGGTGATGCCAAGATCTCGGTTTGACAACATAAGCCGTATTGGGACCAAACTTGCTTCTTACCCAGCGGGTTGTTAGGCGTTTTGGTCCCTGGCCAAGTTGGCTGAATCGAACTTCTGTCGTCCCTCACCACCACCACTGCTAAAGCCCGACGGGTCACTCGCCCACTCCGCTGAGGAGAAAGCAAACTTGTTTGCCTCTCTTTTTGCGGAATCTTAACGTCTGGATTCTGGTAACGCGCAGCCCCCTCCTTCCTGATGGATGTAAGACGAGTATGTCGGACATTCGCATCCATCAAAAGGACGATCGTAGGGTGCTGCGCAACCTTGACGTGAACAAAGCTAGTGGCCCCGGGCTTCCGGCAATTGTTCTCAGAACCTGTGCGAAGGTGATATCACCTTTCGGTAGTGACTGGAAAGGCTTGGAAGCAAGCTAACGTTCAGCCCGTGCCCAAGAAGGCTAGTCGAGCTGACCCGGCCAACTACAGACCTATCTTGGTAACGTCCATCCTCTGTTAAAGTATGGAACGAGTGCTGAACAATATACTCCTGGCATACCTAGAAGACAACGCCTCAGTTACCGCCAATACGGCATCTAGCGTATGCCATTCATGTCTGGAGTGAGGCCATCGAGAGGCACGGGAAAGCGCTTGCTGTCTCCCTTGACATCTCGAAGGCTTTCGACAGGGTCTGGCATGAGAGCCTCATTGGTAAGCTTCCTTCCTTCGGTCTGCCTAGTGGTCTGTGTGACTGGATTGTAGACTTCCTGAGAGATCGGTCCATCCGAGTGGTTATCGATGGCTGCTCGTCTGGTCCGTTAGGTATTACCGCCGGAGTCCCTCAGGGGTCGGTGCTCTCAGCTACACTGTTTTTGCTGCTCATTAATGAACTGCTAAAACCATACCCTTGGGTACGCAGACGACAGCACTGTTGCTGAGAGATACGTGTCCGGCACACGGACTACTGGGTCTGAGATCCAGTCTCTCCGGTAGGCCATGGTTGAGCGCTTGAACCTGTTTTTGGAGGCAGTCTACGAATAGGGCGATGCCAATCTAGTCGGTTTCAATGCTGCTAAGACCCAGGCGTGTCTTTATCCGCGAAAAAGAGCCGTTTCAACCCGGCTCCATCTTTCCGTGGCGTAACCGTGACGCGACCTCCTTGGTGTTAACCAAGGAGTTCGTGATGATCCGATATCGTCGTTAACATCGACCCTAAGTTTTGGTCCATTCATTGAGGCAAATGCTCAGTTGGCTGCAAAAAAGTTGGGGATCCTTGCAAAGGTGATAATGTACTTCACGCCTGCTCAAATTGTATAAAGCACAAGTTCGGACATGCATGGAGTACTGCTCTCACCTCTGGGACGGATATGCTAAATATCAACTTAATGCACTTGAGTCGATTGACAAACGGGCCAAGAGGCTTATCGGCAACGATGCACTGGTCGCTCAAAGCTTCAGAGCCTTGAACATCGACGCCCAGTGGCCAGTCTGTCGGTGTTTTATCGGTTACATTTCGGGGAGTGTGCGATGGAACTGCACAATTTGATTCCGCCTTACACTTTCCATCATCGGACAACAAGACGTACGGCAATGCGCCACCGGTACATGGTGAACATCCCACCCATACGTACAAAGCGTTTTGCGAATACTTTCATTGTGCGCACAACTAAGGAGTGGAATTCCCTGCCGGCTCTTTGTTTCCTGATAGCTACAACCTTGGGTTCTTTAAGTAAAGAGTGAATAGGTTACTTCTAGGCAAGCGTGCTTCACCGTCGACCACATCATCGCTTACCATCAGGCGAGATAGTGGTCAAACGCAAGCCTATCGCTAAAGAAAAAAAAAACCTTCCAAGTCATTATGGTCATCTCGTCTGGTCTGTTCCAATCGTCGCGTGCCAAGCCATTGGGTTCTAAAACAGCTGGCACCCCGGTGGTGACAAGAGCCCGACGTATGATGTCATTAATGCTGGCGTGCCGTGCTATCCGGCCAGTGCTCCTAGTGCAGGATAGGCCATGGTGACCGAAGTGGTCCACTGCTTCCCCACTTCTCCAGAGTGTGCCACACAAAGTTAATTGAAAATAACGGTACAGTTAATTTAAAAGTATGTATTTTGTGATCCGTCGATCTCATTACAGGTCTAACCAAATAAAGCATTGTTTTTGTCTGGACACATTATGTTTTAAAAGAGTATCCACTTTCTTACGACTTCCGACGAATTCCATCAGATCGTGTTAATGCCGTACTTTCTCGTCTCAGAATGGAACATTTAAACCCAGAGGAACTTGCTAACTTAAAAAACCTCTGCACAAACTATGCCGACGTCTTTTATCTCGAAGGCGAATCATTGACATTCACAAATGCAGTGAAACATCGCGTCCGAACAACTGATGAAATCCAGTACACACTAAAACTTATAGATATTCCTATGTCCACAGACAAGAAGTCAGAGAACAAATAGGTAAAATTCTTGATCAAAATATAATACGACCATCAGAATCTGCCTGGGGTTCCCCTATTTGGATCGTACCCAAATAAGCGGATGCTTCTGGCAAGGTTAAATGGCGATTTGTCAAGGATTGCCGAAAAGTCAACGAGA
The DNA here is from genome assembly GCA_964057195.1 of Orthosia cruda. NCBI lineage: Eukaryota > Metazoa > Arthropoda > Insecta > Lepidoptera > Noctuidae > Orthosia > Orthosia cruda. The sequence continues at coordinate 31,032,805 of OZ059834.1, read as the reverse complement.
AAACGATTGATGACAAGTATCCCTAACATTACTTAACATTACAGACGCACTCGATAAATTAGGGAAATGTCAATATTTTAGTACACTGGATTTGGCCAGCGGGCAGCGTTCTATCAGGTCAAAATGAACCCTGAAGATATACATAAAACGGCGTTCAATCTGGAAAACGGCCATTATGAATTCCTTAGAATGCCGATGGGGCTTAAAAAATCTCCATCGTCATTTCAATGAGTTATGGATAATATCCTTAGAGACCTAAACCACATCTGCCTGGTATATTTGGATGACATTGTAGTGTTCAGTACATCCCTGCAGGAGCATATTAATAACCTGGAAAAAGTATTTAAAAGATTGCGAGAATCTAACTTTAAAATTCAAATGGATAAGTCCGTTTTTTTTAAGTTAGAAACTATCTTTCTAGGCCACATCATTTGCAACGAAGGTGTCAAGCCAAATCCACACAAAATTAAAGCCATAGAAAACTACCCTCTTCCTAAAACAGCAATAGAAATCAAACGTTTTCTCGGCCTGATCGGCTATTATAGGTAATTTATCCCAGATTTTGCTAAATTAACTAAACCACTAACTCAATGTTTAAAAAAAGGAAGCAAAATAACTTTGGATCAAAAATACATTAATTGCTTTGAGCACTGTAAAAAACTCCTAACTAACGAGCCTATTCTGCAATATCCAGATTTCAATAAAGAGTTCATTCTAACAACCCACGCATCTAACGTTGCGATCGGCGCCGTCCTATCCCAGGGAGTAATAGGCTCAGATAAACCCATAGCGTACGCTTCACCTACTTTAAACTCTAGCGGGTTAAACTACAGTACCATTGAAAAGGAATTGTTAGCAATTGTTTAAAATAATTACTGACCATAAACCCCTTCAATGGATCATGAACTTGAAGGAACCCAATTCGTGACTCACAAGATGGCGGCTAAAACTGAGTGAATTTGATTTTTCAATAGAATATAAACAGGGTAAATGCAATACTAACGCGGATGCTTTATCATGGCTTGAAATTAATAATGAAGAACTAATGTCTATTGTAGCTAACCCTTCAGAAAATAATCCTGCCCTTGATGACTCTAGAACCATTACGGCTACGGCACCCGCGGATGACTCGGGTACCGCTACAGCCCTCACAGATAATGAGAATCCCATCCTAGAGGTTCCCATTTCTGACTATCCATTAAACAAGTTTACGAAATAGATTATTTTTAATATATTAGGAGATATAAAGGGTCGAACAATTGTAACAAAACCCTGTTCGTATCATCTTTATGCCGATGACCTTCAACTATATGCGGCTGCGCGGGTAGAAGATTTGTCGGATGCTATAGGCGATGTGAACCGGGACTTAGCTGCAGTTAAGAATTGGTCTGATAGATTTGGGGTGTCTGTAAACCCCTCAAAATGTCAGGCCATTTTGATCGGGAGTTCGCGCATGATGGGTCGGGTGCAGATTAGCTCTCTTCCTCCTATTATTTTTAATGGTTCCGTTATCCCCATCAGCCCTAGTGTAAAAGATCTCGGTCTACATCTTAACTCGACGCTTGGCTGGCAAAATCAGGTTTCTAGTGTCAGTCAAAGAGTCAACGGGACCTTGTGTTGCCTGTACCGTTTGAGGAACTTTCTGCCTGCAAAAACGAAGACTATGCTTGTGCTGACTTTAATTTTCCCTATAATAGACTATGGTGACGTGTGCTACTTTGACCTGAATGCGGCATTCCTAGACAAGCTTGATAGGCTCCTAAATAACTGCATCCGGTTCATATTCAACCTGAGGAAATATGACCATGTTTCGAGCTGCAGATCTGAACTAAAGTGGATTCCCATTAGGCAGAAGCGAAATTTGCGCGTTTTGGCCACGCCTTTCTACCTACTCAACTCTCCCACACCTCCTTCTTATCTCACACTTTCAATATTTATGTACTTCACACGCTAGGAATCTGTGTTCGTCTAACAATCTTCTCTTGCTTTGTCCTTCTCATACTTCTGATTTTATTCATTCTTCCTTTCATATTCAGTCCATTCTTCTCTAGAATGCGCTACCTCTCGATATCAGGACGACCACCAGTCAATATGCATTTAAGCTGAAGTTACGGCATTACTTTCTACACCAAAAGTAGAGTCGTCTCAATCACCTTTCTATATATATATGTCGCATCAAGGCTGGCCGATAGACGCAAACCATCGGGCAGACAGGATGTATTCCATTAGGTTAAGACATCGTGTGTGGGCAGGTCGGTGGGTACAATCGTGCAAATGAAATCACAGAAATTATTCGATACACTGGGTTTAGTTACAATATTACGGATCGACACTGATTCTACGACGTGTTAGCTCTGAGGCGGGCAGTACTCAACTGCTCTATTCTCCACAACGCAAGTGCTTATAAAAGCGTGCCAATGCGTAGTTGCTCTTGATTGCCGCCAGGGGCGTGCTTGTGATTTGTTTTGACGTCCGTACTATTGACCAAACCTGACACGGCCATCCTGCGAGACAGGCGTCCTCGACTGTTCCTCATTGTCAGGTTTTAACAGTGTATCGAATCATGTGGCAATCCTCATGGATGTCCTCAGCCCTTGGGGAAAGCTGAGGGGTATGTCAGACTCCTACTAACAAAACCACATGGTGTTCTCTAGGCCGTAATTCATTTTGAGAGGCGAGCCTGGAACACAACACGTCGATTTCTCGGGCCTCTCTCAGGTGACAGAACCCAAATCTATCACCCGCAGGCATCATCTTTTTGTCCTTGCACTATGCCACTTGATGGCGTGTTGCGCCACACGCCCGTCACAGTCTACTCCGACCCGCCAGTCTCCAATCATACAAGGGATGTTTTTCTGAAACACAAAATTTCCAAACAGTATTCACTTCTCCAATCCTGACTCATACTCTAGGTGAGTGAGGAAACATTTCGAAACAATCAAACATGATCATTTAAATCTCTCTGTTCACTATTGCAAGGAACGAGTAATTTTAATTCCAATTTAAAGAAAATAGTAACTTAATCATCGATTTGGTTCCTAAAAGCACCTAATCTTCGTGATTACAAAGTCCAAGTACCACTGATAACCATTAATGTCACATTAAATGAAACAAAAGAAACAAGACACTATGTATCTTATTCACGATCTTAAGCCATCGCATAGCTCTCCTAGCTATCTCACAGCTATCTTAGCTATCTCACAGCTTTCTTAGCAATCACAATTGCTCTACTGGCACATCCCCTCGAAATCGAGTCTACTCAACTCTCTGAACTCAGAACCTGTTCACACAGAGATTTAGTCTGTCCAATGTTACGTCAATTCATTATCTACTTCATCTACTATCTCAATTGGTACTTGAAATTTGTGTGTTTTACTAACACGATCTACGCTTAGTAATCAAAATTTGAAAACCAAAATTATTTCAATTTTCGTAATGAGGGCTTGACGATTCGAACGTCATCAAAATAACCATGGTGACCTCACCTCTCGTGTGATTATGTGAGTTTACTTTCTTTTAACTCTTGACTCAATAGGAATTTTCTGTATGGTTCCTTACACAAACGTTTTTTACACCAACTTACAGGCCCACAGTTGCTTCAAAGACCTCCAGTTGCCACACTGGCTTACAGTTGCCATAAAGCCCTCCAGTTGCCACACAGGCCTACAGTTGCCATAAAGGCCAACCGTAGACACACAGGGCCAACACACAACGCTCGGCTAGTCCTGACCAAACTAGTTTATTGGGTTCGTGAAAATAGGGAAATTTTAGAACTCTACTCTTTAATTAAATCATTACCCTGGGGCATGTACCACTAGTCGCTCCAAACAAACTTAAAAACTTATTCTGCAGCAAAAACTGCCAAGCTTACAGAAACCCTCGAGTAAAACCTCTAACGCCACGGCTCTATAGCCGATCAGAAATTATATTGCTCTCATACAATGGTCTCTCTGAACCCCGACCTCAGCCAGAATCCACTGGTACGGTCAAACATAATACGGCTGATAGACTCAATTACTCGACATCTTAAGCTTGCTCATCATCATTCAAATCCTTTTAAAATCAACATCGACTGGTACATGACCCGCTGGCATCTTCCTTAACCTACCGTGTGCATACTTGAAGGTTCTAAGCGTACCCATTTAAAGCTTTCGGTATATAACGATCACTGTCCTGTCATAATCACCTATCGCGGACTTAACACAGGGCCTGTTTAGTTTTCTTACTAGAGTTTCCCACACAACACTTCTTAAAAAGGTCCGACGATCAACAAGTTCAACTAAACAAAGTAGTTGTAACAATTCTGTTACTCTTTACCATAATTCAAAGGCAATGCATACTCAACTCATCAAACTTCTTCAAAAACCCATCGCCACATGTTACGCATGAGGTGCGGTCCAGAATCTGTCTTATGAGTAGACATGTTAATCAGATTTGGTTTCACTACCACTGTCATCAACAATGATGTCTAATCCTCAAGGAACTTGGTGATCGGGGATCCTTCTCACAAGATTCGCGCTTTTCACTCAAAGATCTTGGGACATACAGACTGTTAATATGAGGGGAACAATTAAGCCTGATAGTCTTTGCTTCTTAATACCTCGTGTGAAGGAGCGTCACGAATTAACTCGAGTCAATATCTTTAAAATCAACAGTACAAACTTTAAGATCAACAGTAACCCTTTACTATCGCGCACTAACACAGTTTTTATTTAAGGACAACGATCGCGAGATCTACTGCTATTATACGAGTAGTATCATAATATTACTTTGAAATTAAGCAAGTGAATTTAGAACTGAAGATGGTATTTGTAAATCGTTACGCAACTTAAGATCTGTTCTGAATACATGTAAATGACCAGTACCTAACTCGATACAATTGCGATGGCCTTACGACATTACTAACTTGCTTTGCCACTGAAAACGACTAGTTATTCAGTCATTTTGGATATCTCATCTTCTTATGAGATATCTCATCCTAAAGTTCGTACTATGTGAGTTTACTTTCTTTTAACTCTTGACTCAATAGGAATTTTCTGTATACATGGTGCAAGGACAAGAAGATGATGCCTGCGGGTGATAGATTTGAGGTTCTGTCACCTGAGAGAGGCCCGAGAAATCGACGTGTTGTGTTCCACGTTCGCCTCTCAAAATGAATTACGGCCTAGAGAACACCATGTGGTTTTAGTCAGTAGGAGTGTGACAGACCCTTCAGCTTTCCCCAAGGGCTGGGGACATCCATGAGGATTGCCACATGATTCGATACACTGTTAAAACCTGACAATGAGGAACAGTCGAGGACGCCTGTCTCGCAGGATGGCCGGGTCGGGTTTGGTTGAATAGTACGGACGTCAAAACAATTCACAAGCACGCCCCTGGCGGCAATCAAGAGCAACTACGCATTGGCACGCTTTTATAAGCACTTGCGTTGTGGAGAATAGAGCAGTTGAGTACTGCCCGCCTAAGAGCTAACACGTCGTAGAATCAGTGTCGATCCGTAATATTAGTAAGTAATATTGTAACTGTGACTATTTATAATAAACCCAGTGTATCGAATAATTTCTGTGATTTCATTTGCACGATTGTACCCACCGACCTGCCCACACACGATGTCTTAACCTAATGGAATACGTCCTGTCAGCCCGATGGTTTGCGTCTATCGGCCAGCCTTGATGCGACATATATATATATATATACAATATTATAAAGACGAAAGATTTTTTTGTTTGTTTGTTTGTACCGAATAGGCTCCAAAACTACTAGACTGATTTCAAAAATTCTTTCACCGTGGGGAAGCTACTCTATCCCCGGGTGACATAGGCTACTTTTTATCCCTGTATTCCCACGGGAACGAGAACTACGCGGGTGAAACCGCGAGGCGTCCTCTAGTATATACAGGGTGTTTGGAAGGGAGCTGTACATACGCCTAGGGTAGAAACTAGGGATAGTCTGCTACCTACCCCCGCCCATTATATTGACCTTGGCCTCAAGGTTTTTTTTTAATTTATTATTATTTTTTATTTGACTTTTTTATGATTTTTTGACTAAAACTACCTGTAGCTCAAAATCTATCCATGGGACCGGTCGGCTAATGGTCTTGTTTTAATCGTTAGAGTCTTAGGGTCCTGCAAAAAATTATTTTACACCAGAAAATTGTGGAGAAGAAAAGTTATGGGGCCTGAAGTACCGTAGTAAGGTAAAGAAATAATTTTAAGGGCAACTTTCTATGGGGTTTAAAAAAAAACTAACAGGGTTGGAGTTCTTCTGATTTTTTTAAAACATCCTCAGTCCATGCCCTTTCTAATGATATGCTAAAAGTGTAAATATCACTTTTAGTTTTAAAGTTATTAATTAATTTCCGCAACTAGGGCACTTCAAGCAAAAATTTCAACTAATGAAAATTAAATGTGTTCGATCGTAAAAGGATGGCAAATGAAACAAAAAATTTGGTAATGACTAATGTCATTAAATTACAAATTTTAATTAATTACTAATTTTAATTAATTACAAATTTTGTTCAAATTGATGACCATTGACCTGTAAACATGCTCGGCACCTCTTCCTCATCTCCACGGTCACCGTTCTAAGCAGCAGTTCCTCGCGCATTGTATCGAATGCGGCGTGGATCCTGTTAATTAGAACCTCCCTTGTTGGTACTTCTTCTGCGTACACCAACTCTTTCGCCCTTCCCCAGACGTAGAAGTCGAGTGGGGTAAGGTCAGGCGACCTTGGGGGCCAGGGAATTGGCCCACCCCGACCAATCCAAGAATTAGGAAAGCAGTTGTCCAGAAGCTCCCTCACTGCTAGGCTCCAATGAGCAGGACAGCCGTCGTGCTGGAAGACTATGGGCCGATCTTCGTCAAACACTTCTTCCGCTAAATCAGGCAAATCGTTTTCGAGGAAATCTAAGTAGTTTTGCCCGTTTAGGTTGTCTGGCAAAAAGTGCGGCCCTATCAACCGATTACCGATGACGCCTGCCCATACGTTCACGGAGAACCTTCGTTGAAAACCTCTGTGCCTCTTGACTCTCGGGTTTTGATCTCTGGGTGCCCAGTGATGGAGATTGTGGTAATTTACAATTCCTTCCTTGTCAAACTTGGACTCGTCAGTCCAGAGAATACTCCGTAAAAAAATAATATCTTCCACGTCCGTATGGAGCAAGTGGCGGCAAAACTCCACCCTTCTTGCATAGTCGTTATCCTCTAAGCCTAAAACAATAAAAATATCAACGTTAGCGGTTTCCTTATGAATTAGTAGCTATGTAACATTGATTGCTATCTCTGTCTTTCCATTTCTCTCTCTCTCACACACATGCTCATGTTAATTTAAAAATTGCCTATGAAATTCACATGCTAGTTCATTACATAAGAGCTAAAAACAAAAACTTTATGTAAAAAATTACCTTGAACAGGGGTGTAGTGGAAAGGATGACGTCCATTTTCGCGAAGAACCGACCAGACTTTCCACACGCTTAAACCAAGCGTCCGGGCTACGGTTCTTACGCTTCTGGTCGGATCTTCCTCAAATTCAGCCAATATGCGTTCTTCCGCAGCCAAATTTGGTTGAAATCTGTTCACGGCTGGTTCCCGGAAATTTAAATTTCCGGTTTCTCGCAGACGCCGATAAGTTGAGCCAAACGTTTGGTGGTTAGGCACTCGCCGGTTAGGATACCGTTCTTGATAAATCCTCCGTGCCTCGCGCCCATTGCAATCAGCCATTCCATACACCACCAGCATGTCGGTGTACTCTTCACTGGTAAATCCAGCCATTTTGCCAACAACAAGGTAACAAATAACAAAACTTAACAAAAACGAAGTAATAACAAACTCAACAAAATTAACGAAAACAGTGGAGCGTCGTAACGGCAAGTACGTAAGTTAGCTAAGATGGGTAAATCTCGACTGACTAACAAAGACCCCAACGAGTTACCTGCCCGGCCCCGTCGACCCAAGAGCGAAAGAGACATGACATGACATGTTTTGTCTCTTACATGTTGCTCTCGTGTAAGAGTGAGACAACAAATTTGCCAACTGTAGGCCAAACTGGTTTAAATTCTGGAAATTACATTTGTCTTACAAATGTCGACTCGTGGTGGTAAAAGTGCCCTAGTTGCGGAAATTAATTAATAACTTTAAAACTAAAAGTGATAAATACACTTTTAGCATATCGTTAGAAAGGGCATGGACTGAGGATGTTTTAAAAAAATCAGAAGAACTCCAACCCTGTTACTTTTTTTTAAACCCCATAGAAAGTTGCCCTTAAAATTATTTCTTTACCTTACTATGGTACTTCAGGCCCCATAACTTTTCTTCTCCACAATTTTCTGGTGTAAAATAATTTTTTGCAGGACCCTAAGACTCTAACGATTAAAACAAGACCATTAGCCGACCGGTCCCATGGATAGATTTTGAGCTACAGGTAGTTTTAGTCAAAAAATCACAAAAAAGTCAAATAAAAAATAAAAATAAATTAAAAAAAAACCTTGAGGCCAAGGTCAATATAATGGGCGGGGGTAGGTAGCAGACTATCCCTAGTTTCTACCCTAGGCGTATGTACAGCTCCCTTCCAAACACCCTGTATATATAAGTGATAGAAAGGTGATTGAGACGACTCTGCTTTTGGTGTAGAAAGTAATGCCGTAACTTCAGCTTAAATGCATATTGACTGGTGGTCGTCCTGATATCGAGAGGTAGCGCATTCTAGAGAAGAATGGACTGAATATGAAAGGAAGAATAAATAAAATCAGAAGTATGAGAAGGACAAAGCAAGAGAAGATTGTTAGACGAACGCAGATTCCTAGCGTGTGAAGTACATAAATATTGAAAGTGTGAGATAAGAAGGAGGAGTGGGAGAGTTGAGTAGGGAGAAAGGCGTGGCCAAAGCGCGCAAATTTCGCCTCTGCCTAATGGGAATCCACTTGAGTTCAGATCTGCAGCTCGACACATGGTCATATTTCCTCAGGTTGAATATGAACCGGATGCAGTTATTTAGGAGCCTATCAAGCTTGTCTAGGAATGCCGCATTCAGGTCAAAGTAGCACACGTCACCATAGTCTATTATAGGGAAAATTAAAGTCAGCACAAGCATAGTCTTCGTTTTTGCAGGCAGAAAGTTCCTCAAACGGTACAGGCAACACAAGGTCCCGTTGACTCTTTGACTGACACTAGAAACCTGACTTTGCCAGCCAAGCGTCGAGTTAAGATGTAGACCGAGATCTTTTACACTAGGGCTGATGGGGATAACGGAACCATTAAAAATAATAGGAGGAAGAGAGCTAATCTGCACCCGACCCATCATGCGCGAACTCCCAATCAAAATGGCCTGACATTTTGAGGGGTTTACAGACACCCCAAATCTATCAGACCAATTCTTAACTGCAGCTAAGTCCCGGTTCACATCGCCTATAGCATCCGACAAATCTTCTACCCGCGCAGCCGCATATAGTTGAAGGTCATCGGCATAATGATGATACGAACAGGGTTTTGTTACAATTTTTCGACCCTTTATATCTCCTACTATATTAAAAATAATCTGTTTCGTAAACTTGTTTAATGGATCGTCAGAAATGGTAACCTCCAGGATGGGGTTCTCATTATCTGTGTGGGCTGTAGCGGTACCCGAGTCATCCGCGGGTGCCGTAGCCGTAATGGTTCTAGAGTCATCAAGGGCAGGATTATTTTCTGAAGGGTTAGCTACAATAGACATTAGTTCTTCATTATTAATTTCAAGCCATGATAAAGCATCCGCGTTAGTATTGCATTTACCCTGTTTATATTCTATTGAAAAATCAAATTCACTCAGTTTTAGCCGCCATCTTGTGAGTCACGAATTGGGTTCCTTCAAGTTCATGATCCATTGAAGGGGTTTATGGTCAGTAATTATTTTAAACAATTGCTAACAATTCCTTTTCAATGGTACTGGTACAGGTTTTTAATTGTTCGGATACACTATTGATAGATATAGATTATCATATAGATCTTAGATAATCTATATGAGGCTGGAATAATGATTTGGTTTGGTTATTAAAATTAGGACTGCTGGTTAGTAATTGGCTATCAATAGAATTTATTTTATCTTGTATAGTGTCTAAATTAACGTATTGTATGAAGGAATGGTGGTGTGATAAGATCTTAGGTGGGCCTAATTTAAAGGGTATAATCCCAGGTCCATCGTCCAGGCTCTCAAATCTTATTTTTTGAGGTAGAGCTTTTTGCAGGAACAGGTGCAGAATCAGGAGCTTCCTGTAATAATCGGGCGGTTTTAGGAACCCTTTTTAGCCTAGACTTCGCAACTGGACCGCGTTTCTTCCTTGTATAGATGTGGATAGGGAGGGCCGCCATAACAACGTCATGAGTGTATCGAAGAGCTAATTTTTACCTGGAAGCAAATGGATTCTTTACAAAAATCTGTTGTTCAGGTGAGTAATCGACTTCTGGTTCGCGTTGACGGTTACGACTATCAGTAGACTCCTTGCGGGTTTCGATACATAGCTCGTGAATTGCATTATATGCAGTAGTCATTTTCTCTTTATGACTAGTCATATACTGCTGTAGCAAATGAGCGGATAAATCTATGTCAAAGGAATCGCGGGGATCAAAATATCTGGTAATAACTTCGATAGGTTTACATTTTGTGAAACTATGGATACTGCTATTGTAAGCTAGAAGGTAGTAGGGCATGAGGTTAATCACGGATTCACCTTTTTGACTAAATTTAAGGATACGACGGTGCTCTAATATGGTAGCGTGGAATCTCTCAACTATACCATTTTTATTAGGATTATGTGGTGCTACCGTGTGGTGGTGTTGTGTGTAAAAGAGATGTGTAACTTTAGTTTTTGGTGTACAATAAAGTGTATTCTATTCTACCCTATGGTGTTGAATCTTGTGTAACCCTGTGAATTCTGCTATTAGTTGGTTATTAAACTCTGTCCCGTTATCAGTAACGATGGTAGATGGTATTCCATGGTGAGTGCAAAAGCTAATCAATGCTTGTACTACTCTTATAGCTGTTCCATCTCTTAAGTAATACGCCTGAGCATACTTTGAAAATGAATCTACTAACGTTAGAAACTTTTCGCTTTGAATAGTTAATAAATCGAGGTGTACTATTTCGAATGGTTTACTTGCTACTTTAAATGGTTGTTTGGTTGGATTGCGGTCGTACTTTGCCTGACCACAAGTAGTACATTCGTTAATAAATTTCGTTATATGTTCGCGCATTTTCGGCTACTGTACATAAGAGATAGAGCTAAGTAAGTTTCGTATTAATGCAACTAACGAACGAGTATTAACTCCTGTGGTTAGTTTTCCCATCATGATGCTTGTTAATAATTTCCTGTTGCCTCAAGTACTCTCTAACGTTATCCAATTCCTTTTTGGTAAACGTTATGTTCATTGATTAATTTTTATAATTCTTTTGAATAATGTGTATTATAGAGTGCATGCCTACAGTTGGATTTATTAATAGCCCTGTTTTAATTTTAGGATGAACGTACTTTTTTGTCGCATTAACTACGTCCTCCTCTAAATTTGATTCTGACACTTGAATATTAATTTATTTATTAAAACTTCATGCAACATACAGGTACATAGGCGGACTTAATGCCTGAGGCATTCTCTACCAGTCAACCAAGGATGGTAGAGAGTTAAAATGGCAGGTGCATAAAAAATAGAAATAATTATTAAAATAATAATTAAAGAATAGTTAAAATAAACATACATATATATTTTCTATAATTTATTAAAAAAATATTTCATTTCAGACTGAAATCAGATCACAGCTATCAACACTGTCATTCGAAGAATTGCAAAAACTGAAAGAAAAAATTGGCGCCAAAGTATACAAAGAAGCACTTTTTGGTGAAAAAATATATATGTATGTTTATTTGAACCACAATGTCACCCAAGGCGTCCAGAAAGAATTTACGCTCTTCCCGAACCCAAAGAGAGGATAAGCTGCAACCAACCCCCACCTCAATTTACTACGAAAATCATCGGTGGTGGCTGCTCTTCGGGGAGCAGGTGTTACGCGGTGCTAATCTATGAGGATGGCCGAGACAGCATTGACCCAAATCAACACTGCGCACGGCTCGACCACGCAGTGCAGCGTCAGCAGAAACGTGTCGCGCGATGACGACAACAGCGGCTTCGCAATATCGGAAACGCGGACCCAAATTCATATTTGATTCATACTTCGAACATTGTCAACCTTTTAGAAATAATTAACTTGTCACTTTTAGTATAATTCAATTTTATTATATAAATTTTGCTTTTTTTTGGATCCTCCGGTTGTAGCCCACGTAATTCACTATCACTAATAAAAAACTAAATAACACAAATAAACAATGTCAGAATTGAGAGACGGAACTTGGCACTGACAGCAGCGGCGCGGCGCAGTCGCGGTACGGGCTTAGGGCGACCGCCGTGCAGGGCCTGCAGTCTCGACATAGATAGCGATCGTTATCTCGTAACGATCGGTCGCTAAGTCCTGAAGATCAGTAGATATCGATTTTTGGTCTCAACAGTCAAAGCTATCGATTTTTGACGTTTGTCATCGCAAACCTAACGTATATTGTCGCTAAGTTAACGATTTATCGGTATGATATCGAATTTCCTAGCGAGCATTTTTGACAGCCCGCTAAGTGTCGTAACGATCGTTATCATTGGTTTTAGAGGTTACAAAAACAATAAATAAATAATAATTAGAGTACTATGGCTGTATAGTATTAAGCGTGGGCTTTGGTCGAGCTTGAACACAGACGCGATATGATAATGCGGCGGCAAAATGCACGAAACCGGCGTGAAGGTGAAAATCCTTTGGATTTAGAGGATGGCCAATTTCTCTATCTTTACAGAATAAACAAGGACATGTTTTATGAGCTCGTTGGTGAACTTCGCCCATCTATTCAAAGACGAGGGTCTTACGGACTTTCTGTGAAGTCTCAAGTGAGTGTCTTTGCGTTGGGTACCTACTGTGCCTAAATAATATTTCCATTTATGTTTTCTAATATCCAAGATGTACTTATAATTTTCTTCTTAATAGTCAAGTGGGTGCTACCAACTATCTATTGGCTTGCAGTGGGGCTGCAGCATAAGCCAAAAGTCAGTAAGCCGAGTAATTCATGCTGTAACTTTGGCTATCAATGAAAACCTTTTAAGATGATACATTAAATGTCCCATGATCCAAGAATAATGGTATGCAGATAAAGAGAAGTTCAGAAATGCTTCACAGCCATAGACTGAATGCCACCCATCAGCCATAGACTGCATGCATAAAAAAATTATCAAAGGGGACCACCGTACATGGCTGCTTGGTAACTAATAATAAATGTTCATTATAATCTGCTGAAAGTACATTCTATGTTTTATCTTTTAGGTGATGATGGATATCCTCTGAAACCATGGTTGATGACTCCTTTAAAAAATCAACACCCAGGGACACCGGAGTATCAATAAAAAATTCTCATTGTTCAGCCAGGAAAGTCGTTGAAAGATGCTTTGGTGTGCTGAAGTCTGTTTTTAGGTGTCTGTCTCACCAACGCATAAATACACACATATAAAATATAAATTACATGAACCAGAAGCCACCACACCCACTCTCATGAAGATGGCCTAGAAGTTACAGGTACCTAATCAAATGATTTATTCTAAGGTATTCATTTAATGTTTTATTATATTATATTTATTAATTAGGTATACCTATATTTGCATAACATATAATTTTCCCTAGATCTTTATACCTATTTCATTATCATCTCCATTTATTTGACCCAAAAGTGATATAATTATAATGGTTTATAGCATCAAGTCTGACTTTTGTCATTGTGTATCATTGTATGAATACTCCTAAAATCTTGTTTCTGTTATACAGGACTTGTATGGTGCACTGGGTGAGCTGTTGCAGTGTGCATAAGAAGACTCAATAATACTAGTTTTACATAATTTTATTGACCCTTTGTGATTTAAATAAAAACATATAAAATCATTTATTATTTTTATTTACAAAAATTGTAAAAGCATCAGCTATTTTATTTGCAGCCTATGCAAATAGCAGCCTCGCCTCGGCTTGTATCTTGGCTCCTCAGCATGCATCTTGCACTGCACTGCATCTGCACTTGAGTGCAGCTGCCAGCATCTGTAAAAAAGTTAGATGTACTAAAAATGTCTCTTAATGCTCTAGCGTGCTAGTGATTCTAATAATAAAAAGAAAATGGCATAGCGTTCGGGCAGTCAGTGCCAAATGTGAACTCTACAATAATTTAACGACATTATGCATCTCTCCACCTCAGTTAAAGGAGCAGTGATGACGCCTCGGTTGCCAGTTTGAATGATTTATTTTTATAATTCTGTTGCCTTAGTGCGGGCGCAGCTTTTTAAGTCTCCAAACCTATAATTAGGATACCTAATGTATTCTACTAAATATAAATAAAACTGACGTGGCTTGTACTTACATTTAAAAACCAACTTGAGATTTAACGTCATGCACTGCTCGGGCGACTTGATGGATCCGTTTGGAAGTTTGTTGAGCTCCTCGGCAACCTCCTTCCAGCCTGTTTCAAAATTTGCCCGTGTGTAGATTGGACGGGCTTCTAAAGTCGCCAAAAGCGCATCAATCTGCCCCGAAGTTCGCCTGGAACATTTAAGATATTCACTATGTAAACACAAACTACTTCGTAATTTAGTACCTAAAATAGTAATCGAAAATTGTTGTAGGTTGTAATTACCTGACGCTCACGCTGCTGGCACTCGGGCTAGGGCCTGCGCCTGTTTCGCTGTTCTCCACCATGGAAATACGGTTCTTTTCCAGTTTTTCAATTCCAATTCTATCTTAATTTGTGTACAAACAAACTTGACAATCTTGACATTGAGTCATTGACACTTGACAGTATGTTTCCCATGTTCAACGTCTGTGTTGCAAGTTTCTATGCAAAAATGTGTTAACGTGATAAGGTTTACCTATCTTCTGTACAAGTTTCAAAGAAAAATATTATTTTTTGAATATCTTGTCAACCAATTTTCCTTATAACACAAGTATTTTTTTCAACTGCCATAATTTTACAAAAAAATCACCGCACTATGAATACGAACATCGTTAGCGTACCGACAACGCTAAGTCAATATAGTGACCGATTTTACACGCTAACTCGGCTGTCGAGACTTGCGTTTATCGTTAGCCTCGTTACGGCAAGCGTATTTTGTCGGTAAGAGTTAACGATCGTTACTTGACGTAACGATCGCAAACTATGTCGAGACTGCAGGCCCAGGGAGGGTGCAGGGGGCGCATCCTTCACTACCGTTGCCTAGGTAAAACGTAGCGTCGCGTCGTACGTTTTGACACGACATATCTTTAATAATAATCTTATATCACTTGTTGCTTGCAATGGGACTGCCTGTTCCGATATTCCGAACCGATCGACGAATAGTTGCTCACACACTTGTGCACTATAATAACTCCCGCGTCGATATCAGGTCACCATGTGTACATTACCCCAACAGGAAAGTGACTCCTAGAGTGATAGGAGTGGAACGTATAATTAAAGCGTAATCTGCTGTGAATGTGCGCTATATAAAAAATAAGTGCGTGTCGTAGTTTTTGAAAAAAACGTAAAAAACGATTCCTGCTGGGGTAACGCTGTTCCAGTAGGAAAATTCTAAACCAATGTTCGGAATGAGAAATATTGTGCATGGGCAGAGAGCTTATGGTTCTGCAAAAAAATGCGCCGGAAATATGATTGGTGCGTCATCTGGTTTTCGAGATATTGCATTTCCTGCTGGGGTAACGTTTTGCAAAATCGTTTATCTCTAAAACCATTGTACGTGCGCCTGTAGAATAAACATACACGAGTAGCTCTTGAGTTGTGCGTATTTGTGCCGAAGTTATATTTAAGAAAATATTTATAATTTTCAAGTAATTGCGGTTTTTTGTAAACCCGAAAAAAATTTGCAGCGCCTAAATGAGAAAATGTATAAGCTCGCTGAAAACTGTATTCAGTCCAACTTGACGCTTGTAATAACCATAAAAAGTTTCAAAAGCATTCATCCCTGCGTTAGCGAATAATATTGATAAAAGTCAAAACGAGGGTGTCATAACATTGACGGCAAAATACAAGAAATCCACTTAACCCGTGTTAGGTAGGTGTAAACCACAAATATGTGCGTTTAGTCAAAAATATATAGTGAAAATATTCAGCTTTGAATGTTTCGCATTAAGTAGATTTAAACAAAAAACTAAACATGTCAACAAAGGCTGGTTATCTAACCAAATTCGAATGATTACAAAAAAGCGACGGATTCATACATATCGATGACCTTCTTAACTTTACTCAAGAACCCGTTGTAGCGTTTTGTGCCTGAGTACACTGAGGTAGAAAAGTTATAAAAAAAATAACTGGTTATTGAATTATAGTCTACTAGCTGTTACCGTGACTTTGCACTTGATTAGGTAAGTATATTAGAAAAAGTAGTCCCAAGTTTTAACCTATCTTCGTTATTCCAAATTTCATTATAATACATTCAGTATTTTATTGATATATCCAGACATTTGCCGTTATAATATTAGTAGAAAAAAGTACTTTACAGACCAGAAATTTGATGTCGGCTGTTTAAAAAAAAAGAAGTTCTAGATATGTGTGATGAGTATCTACTACAAAAAAAAAAACTAAAGATACAGTTTATAAATAAAAAGTCAACTAAGGCAACAGTAAAAAAACAGCGTAGGTATCTACATACATTGATTTAAACCGTAGGCTAGATAAATTAACATAGAGTGTTTAGGGTTCCGTACCCAAAGGGTAAAAACGGGACCCTATTACTAAGACTCCGCGGTCCGTCTCTGTGATTTTCTGTGATTATGCAATTTTACTGATTGTATTTTAGGACTTATGCAAATGAAAAACTGATCTGTGATTTTAAATAATAATGACTACACGGTACAAATAATTTGATTGAACTATGTGTTTAAATACTAATAATCTGATCTGTGATTTGATGCCATAATTACCTTAAGAAACAAAATTAAAAGAATAAAAATAATAATTTCTCAAAAGGTGCATTTAATTATTATATTTTAATTTTTAACATTTGTTGGTCATACCAACAAACGTTTGAACGCGACTGTACGGACAACAGCTTAGGTTTAATACGTCGCTTTTGCGTAGTCATTTGAATTTGGTCGGATAACCAGCCATTGTTTACATGTTTAGTTGTTTGTTTAAATCTACATAATACGAAACATTCCAAGCTGAATATTTTCACTATATATTTTACACTAAACGCACATACTTGTGCGCACCTACCTATCATGGGTTAAGTCGGTTTCTTGTATTTTGCCGTCAAAGTTATGACACCCCCGTTTTTACTTTTAGCAACATTATTCACTAACGCAGGCATGAATGCTTTTGAATTTTTTTATGGTTATTACAAGCGTCAAGGTGTACTGAATACAGTTTTCAGCGAGCTTATACGTTTTCTCATTTAGGCGCTGCGAATTATTTTCGGGTTTTCAAAAAAGCGCAATTACTTGAAAATTATAAATATTTTCTTAAATATAACTTCGGCACAAATACGCACAAATCAAAAGCTACTCATATATGTTTATTCTACAGGCGCACGTATAATGGTTTTAGAGATACACGATTCTGCAAAACGTTACCCCAGCAGAAAATGCAATATCTCGAAAACCTGATGACGTACCAATCATATTTTCGGCGCAAATTTTTGCACAATTATAAGCTCTCTGCCCATGCACAATATTTCTCATTCCGATCATTCGTTTAGAATTTTCCTGCTGGAACAACGTTACCCCAGCAGGAATCGTTTTTCCCGTTTTTTTCAAAAACGACGACACGCGCTTATTTTTTATGTGGTGCACATTCACAGCTGATTACGCTCTAATTATACGTTCCACTCATATCACTCTAGGAGTCACTTTCTTGTTGGGGTAACGTACACGGTCACCATTGAGATTGGCCGCCGTGGCCAAAATGGCTGCAGACAATGAATTTATAGTCGGCTAAACTCCGAATCCGTTTAAATATTATTTCAAATATTAAATAATTTTGGTCAGCGTGAAATAATGTGTTGCAAAAAATTATTTGTAAATTGATTGTTTAGTGATATGATTGTGCCATAACTCGATAACTCTCATAACTCTTAGGATTAAGGATTATGTGTGATATATTTCGACTAAGCATGATAGGTATTCATGATGTTAGATTTCTTAATATTTTGTTGGTTTTTCCTTTGTCTAATAAATTAAATTTTACATATTAACATACTTTGAACTCTGATTTATTATGATCAATGAGACTTTCTAGTATCTAGAAAGATATTCATATTTAAAACAGCTTCCTAGTAGATTTAGAATCACTGTTGACTGTTGAAGAGATGGTCAAAATTTGGACACTGGATTCTTATCGAACTACACGACCACGAGTTTACTCGAAAGTCTTTTTTAAGCATCAGAATATTATTGACATTATACTTCAAAATAACAAAATGAAGACTTAATCACTTAGCATTCATTTCCAAAATCCACATATATGCTGTATTTATTACTCCAACCAGATATAACGCCATTGAAATGCTAGAATGATCTAGGTACAAACAGATCGCAGTAAACGAATACCTCCAAGATAGAATTACGAGGCTGTTTTAACGCCAAGCACAAAAAATCTGACAATGGAGATATGATACCTAACATTCTCAATGAACTTACCTAGGACTGACTTACCTAAAAGCATTCTGTTTAGTATTCTGCATTGTACGGCCCATATTAAGCAGAATGCTTCGATATAGGGCTGATAAAACAATATAAATAAAATTAATACATAACTAGTTTATTGAATATTTCAGAATAACCAGTCATTGATAAATCACACGAAAAAAAACGTGTAACAAAGAACAAAATGCTGCGTTATCTTGTAGGTAAGTCGTCAAAATTCTGATCAATTAAAACAAAACAAAACAACACCGATGGATTTAATTAAGCAACACTTTAGATAAACAGTCGTTGAAATGTAAGGGTCAAAGGTGATTTAAAATATTATGATTGAACACGTCAAACGCAATCAGTTTTAAATGATAAAATAAAATTCAGGGTCTACAGTTGTCGGCACGTAACTTGCAAGGTTTTGGCGTAGTGGCCTAGTGGGGATAAGTTCGCGCATAGTGCGCGAATTGACCAACCACCGTATAGAGCGAACGCAACGTGAACGCGACGCGATTGGGCAGCCGATCTTTGTGTCAACTGACCAACCAATCGCACGCTTGCAACGGTGCTAAACGTTCCCCGCGTCACGCTTTGTAACTAAAGAGACCTAAAAAACGCCTTGTGCGCATCTAACGACTCTTTCCAAGTTACGTGCCGACAATTATACTACAATAACAATCCAGTTTAAGGTTGGGTATTGGAGGAGAATCAAACGCTCTGACTGCTAGTTGATAACTGACTCATTTATTAGTAATAATTGGTATACGAGTAACATATGGGTACACGAGTAACATACATAGGTTTTGCAAACATAGAACATAGCTTATACACTACACCTTTTCCGAAATGAAAAAATAAAATATATGATAGTATTATGATTAAATTATTATTTTAGTGAGTAAACAAGATTAACATTTAATAAACATTTTAGTACAGAATGTTTACAGTACTAGTGATTTATTGGGCATTCTATTCCGCCTGTCGGTTCCTACGGCTCACTTCGATCGCCTTCGTCACTTTCGGTGGAATAGAATGCCCAATAATATAAATGAAATACCCGCTGGGTACGAATGGAACGAAAAGTTTTCTAGAACGTCCATAAAAAAAAAATATCTGCAAAGTTTGTGTTTTAGGCGCTACTCCACTTTTTAATCTCGTTTGGTTGCGAATGGAACGGAAAGCGGTTAGAATGGTCAATAACATAAATGGATCAGCAAAGTTTGTGGTTTGGGCGCTATTCCACTTTTAAATCTCGTTTGATTTTGATTGGGACGAAATGTTTTCTAGAATTCTCAATTAAATAAATGGATCTACAAAGTTTGTGATTGAAGTCCTAATCTACTGTTATAATATCGTTTGTTTGCGATTCGTTCGACCTGCCATTTACCGTTATGTAACTAGTGGTTAAACCCTTTTTGTTCTGAACCAAACGCTACATTCACTATTTGATATTTAATTGCAACACCATGTTAGTTAGCTGTCAGCGATTTTTGACAGCTTGGATTGACAGCTGACACTTGACAGGGTCGAAAGAGAAAATTTGTAACGGACACGTGAAATTCGGTGTCTTGTGATTTGATAAGCTAATCGAGCTATATTTCGTTCATTGTGAGTTGAATTTGCGCCCGCCGTTCGCGATTGGTTTGTGGGGCGCCCGGGAAGTCGGTTTTGAATATATTTCAAGCGCATCGAAGTGCTTTTGCGGGAAACGGGTTCTGTCTGGTGGATGCCGGAGCCTTCGGTCCAGACAGCCGTCAGTCTATCCCTTATTGTCCTAATATTATATATATTCTCCTATCCCTAATCTCCCGGCACGGCACGGTATTGATCGACCTCCAGGAGCCTACCGCAGGAATCCCAGGTAAGTGAATATAAACTAAGCGGTAGTAGTAGGAACCAGTATATCTCCCAATAAGGAGCAAATCCCTAGCTTTCCACTGCTGTGTTACGGCAGTTTCGTGGGATACAGGTTCAGATAGGGTCCAGGAGTCCCACACTGCTAAAGGGCCCTGGTGCTGAGCTCCTGGCTTGGGACCCGAAGACCTGTATTTAACACTTTTACTGTACTGTGTTTTACAAAGTATGGTACGGTACGATATTTACGAGGTTTGTGGTTTGAGTCTTATCCGACTTTTAAAATCTCGTTTGGTTGCAAATAGAACGGAAATGGTTTAGAATGTTCAATAACATAAACGGATCTACACAGTTTGTGATTTAAGCTCTATTCTACTTTTAAAATCTTGTTTGGTTGCGATTGGATCGTCCCTGCAAACTACCGTTTACCGTTATGTAACTAACTGTTAAACCCTTTTACTGTACTGTGTTTCACAAAGTACGATATTTACGAGGTTTGTGGTTTGAATCTTATTCCATTTTTAAAATCTCGTTTGGTTGCAAATGGAATGGAAAACGGTTTAGAATGTTCAATAACATAAACGGAACTTATAAGTTACTCGGGCTATAATGCTAGTAGCCTTTAATTGTAGATTCTACATAATGTGCTGTTCATACTAGAATTAGCATGGTGTTCCATGTGTTAGGAGAGCTATCATGTTTTAACATGTTGCAGCCTGTATCCTCGTGTGCGACACGCTGCGAACCTTGTGTGTTTTGTCATCAATTAGGATTGGAAATGAAAGAGATATAATAACGGTCATAAAATACTATTTATTTATTTACATAAAATAAATCTTATCACGTTTATGCGGTATGGCATTTCATACAAATTTAAAAGTCTGAAATTTTGGCTTTAATAAAACTTGATGCGTCTAAGCAGTATACAATATAAAAAGTTATTGGAGAATATTTTAGTAAATTTTATGAAATGACGTGTCCCGTAATCGCTCTTGAAACTAATTAAGTACTAAATAAGTTATAACATCATTTGCTACAAGTAATAAGATAATAATACATATTTGGGGTACCAAGAAAATAAATGTTTTACAATTACAATACACATTACTTGTGTCTGAATCCTGCTATAGGTAATTGTCAATAATAGGTATTTTACATAATATTAACTATCTGTAGGTACATTTAGAACGATATCTAAAATACATTATGAAAAATGTATCTACTATAATTACTTACATTTATAAATAATGTCAATGCATTAGTTAAATATAGTTGTTTTACCTTATCAAACGATAGCAACAGCTTATTTATTTAAAACAAAGCGAAGTTAACTTTTAGACAAGGGTGTTAATTAAGCATGTTAAATAACGTTTTAATTTTGTTCACAATATTATTAAAAAAATATTCTAAAGAAGAATTCTCACAAGGATCAACAATTCTATACGAACCTATACAATTACGAAATGCAGAATGTATTATTTCAACTCCTTCACAAAAAAATTAATATTTTTGTATTTATGTACTAATCATAAATACACTCATTTATTTCAGTCGATGAAATAGTTATTGTTTTTATTAAAAGAAGACCCCTACCCAGTTGATGGAGATGATTATAGACAGATCCCTCAAACTCAAATTTTAATTACAGCGATCGTTTTACAATAAAGTTCAAATAAGCAAATTAATACATATTGCAATGATGCTGTCTTTGATTTATGCTGCAGTAAAACTTTAAATTAGTATATATAATATCATCTAACGACTCAAAAGAACATTTTATAATTATTTAGTAGGTAGTGATATTAAGATTTCAATTTCAAACAATTCCTAGATTGATATTAAAGGTATCCCTTTTTTTAATTCTTAAACTAAAACCAAAATACTATTACAAAAAAATGTAAAGTTATGTCAAAGAAAGAATCACTCATCTATAATAAGTTAAAGCTATTGATATCGTTCTTATTTAAAGAACACCCCTCCCCAGTTGATGGAGATGATTATAGACAGATCCCTCAAACTTTAATTATAATTACGGACTACAACATGTACAGCGATCGTTTTACAATAAATTTCGAATAAGCAAATTAATACATTTTGCAATGTTGCTGTCTTTGATGTATGCTGCAGTAAAACTTTAAATTAGTATAAATAATATCATCTAACGACTCAAACGAACTTTTTATAATTATTTAGTAGGTAGTGATATTAAGATTTCAATTTCAAACAATTCCTAGATTGATATTAAAAGTATCCCTTTTTTTAATTCTTAAACTAAAACCAGCATATTATTACAAATAATGTCAAGGAAAGAATCACTCATCTATAATAGGTTAAAGCAATTGGTATAGTTCTTATTTAAAGAACACCCCTTCCCAGTTGATGGAGATGATTAATGACAGATTCCTCGAACTCATGTTTTAATTACGGACTACAACATGTATGGCGATCGTCTTACAATACAATAAAGTCCGAATAAGCAAATTAATGGATGATGCAATTTTGCTATCTTTGATATTTTAAAGGAACATTTATACATACAAGGCGGCTACCTGTTATGTTTCCAGACGCTTATCGTCAGGTGATTCGCGAATGAGTACGGCGCGGAACGTCCAAAATCGTTGAACGACTTATGCTCTGTTTTGACGGTGATTATCCGGGCGGACTAGACGGCAGGACGGCAAGTGTGCAATAAGCATGCAAAACCAACAGAATACTTCTAAAAAGAGAGAAGTGACAACTATTCAACACAATACTTGTACGTGAACATGTAAAGTAGTGTCGTCTGTTTGAATTAATTAAATTAAAATTTGGTTGTCCTCGAGCCAATCTGGTCACTAAAAATAGAATGTGTGCGTGTGTGCTATTTCTTACTTTCGTGGAGAGACACGGGACAACTGTCCCAAATTTTAGTTTAATGTTTACGATATCCTAACGTTCAGATGCAATCGGTGCCCAATCTAGGGTCACAGAAAACGCAGTTCGTGTTTAGCCTATGTGGTAATGCACTTTCTCTAACTTTTGTGGATATGCATGAGACAATCTGTCTTGAATTTTAGGTAAGCGGGGTGCATGAAAGGAGCCTCCTCGTGGCGCACCCTGAAAGCAGCTAGACACGGTATCGCAGTGTCTAGGCTGACTAATCCTTCAACTTGGTGATATTGAATCTTAGAACTAAAATAGTCGAACAGGTGTCGAACCAGTATTTTACCGCACAACCAAACGAGTTTTAAAAAGTGGAGTAGCGCCCAAAACAAAAACTTTGTCGATACATTTATGTTATTATAAATTCTAAACCATTTTCCGTTACATTCACAACAAAACGAGATTTAAAAAGTAGCGCCCAAACCACAAACTTTGTAGATCCATTTATACTATTGGACATTCTAACCGTTTGCTGTTCCATTTGCAACCGAACGAGATTTTAAAAGTGAAATGAGATTCAAACCACAAACCTCATAAATATCCTACTGTACCGTTCTTTGTAAAACACAGTACAGTAAAAGGATTTAACATTTAGTTACATAAAGATAAACGGAAGGTTTGCAGGGACGATTCAATCGCAACCAAACGAGATTATAAAAGAAGAATAGGACTCAAAATCAAAATATTTTTTTTTATTTCACATAGGCCTACATGGGCACTTATACAACGTCGACAAAATGTGCACGGTTCGGGTTGGTCGTTCCCTATGGAGAAGAACCGGAAAGAAACTCCATGGTTACTCTTTTAAAATGGTTTGGTATTACAATATTTCCATGTTACAGCATTAGTACCTACTTAGATATGGGGGGACAACGTAGGCCCGATAATAAGTCGGAAGAAAGTAAAAAAAAAAAGAATACAAAATATTAGATTGTTTTATTTACAAAAGTTTACAAATGTTAACTAGCATCTAGAAGGCCTACAATGTTCACACATTCATAAAACAATCGGTAAAAGAATCTATACAAACCTCATATATACAGACTTCAACCACAAACGTTGTAGATCCATTTATGTAATTGAGCATTCTAGAAAACATTTCGTTCCAATCAAAACCAAACGAGATTTAAAATGTGGAATAGCGCCCAAACCACAAACTTTGTAGATCCATATGTTATTGAACGGTCTAACCGCTTTCCGTGCGTTTTGAAACCAAACGAGATTTTAAATGTAGAATAGAGCTTAAACAACAAACTTTGCAGATTAATTTATGTTATTGGGCATTCTATTCCACCGAAAGCGACGAAGGCGAACGAAGTGAACCGTAGGAAACGATAGGTGGAATAGAATCACTACTTACAGTTTTGTTTATTGTTATTATGGAAAAAATAAAAAGTTGGTAATCATAGAGGTATTGTATCCATGCAACGCCAACATTTGACGAGAGCGGAGATGTTACGAACTGTAGGAATGCTGGAAGCTGGGTCTATTCAGCGTAATGTTGCTGAGGCCATAGGGCCCACCAAAATGTAATTTCAAGATTGTGGACACGCTATCGTGCCACAGGTGAAGTAGCAGAGAGGCACCGGGGGCCAAGTCGCATCACTACCCCCAGACAAGACCGATTTTTGCAAATTACTGCGCGAGCTCAACCAAATGCAACGGCGACTCAATTGGTCCAAAGGCTGCGAGTGGAACACCAAGTGCTTGTGAGTGACCAAACTGTAAGAAGGCGACTGCATGAAAGCAATCTACGCTCTCGTAGACCACTCCGGGTTCCACCTTTACGGAGAGGCAATCGTGGACGACGATTAGATTGGGTTCGGAACCACGTGGACTGGGGCCGTGAGCAATGGTCCAATGTGCTGTTCACGGATGAATCCAGGTTCGGCTTCCATCCAGATTCACAAAGGACGCGTGTTTGGCGAGTTCGTGGACGATGGAGCCGTCTTCAGAACCCTCAGGAAGTTCACCCATACCAAGGAGGAACAATTATGGTTTGGGCAGGAATTCGTCTTGGAGGACGGACGGATCTCGTTTGGGTGCGGGGCAATATGACGGCAGAACGATACGTCCAACAGGTGCTGGGGCCTGTAATCTTGCCCCACAGAACACAAATGGGGCAAGATTTCCTGCTCATGCACGACTATGCCCGGGCACACACGGCGAGAACGGTAGCAGCTTGGTTACATACACACAATGTTAGGGCCTTAGACTGGCCTGCTCAATCGCCAGATCTAAATCCCATTGAGCATGCATGGGATATGCTGCAAAGAAGAGCTCTGAAGGAAGTTCCTGAAAATCTGGCTACAGAAGATCAACTTTTTGCGCACCTCAAAAGGACATGGGACAATATTCCGCAGCAAGACATTGACAACCTTGTTCTGAGCATGCCGATTCGTTGCCGATGTGTTATGAACATCATGGGCGCTTTCTCAGACTACTAACTTCAAGTTTATAAACATAAATTAAATGATTTTTCAATTTTTTTCAGTTTTTACTCATAAATTAAAAGTTAATTCATATACGGTTTCCGTCTATGCTTCATTTTTTTTCCATAAAATCCTGAATTTTAATCGAAGTACCTTAACCATTATAAAAAAATGGTAGAATATTAAATAACGTATCTTTTAAATATATACATGTCATATAAATAATTAACACATTGATAGTAATTCACTTTTTTAAAAATATCCCTAGACCGTGTTGATGTGTTTATATAATGCTAATTTAATTGTGTTACTTACACGAGACCAAACGGGTGGGCCGATTTTTATGATTATTATGTCAATCGATTCGTCTTAACCCTCCGAGTGTCACTGGCTACATATAAATTGAAAAAGAAAAAAATGGCGGATTTTGGGCGCCATTTTGTAGGAGAAAAAAGTTTTTCCTTTCAAACCCATCGTGTGGGGTATCAAAATAAAGGGTTTTAAGAGGGGTGATTTCAAAAATATATAACACTTATATGATTAAATGAACCTAATTTAAAAAAAAATAACTAAAACGTGGTAAATAAAAAAAAGTTAACAAAAAAAATCAAAAAACCCGACTGCTTAAGAAGCGAACTAAAAAGAAGTAAACAAGAATAAAATCATGATGTGCAGTCGGAGGATAAATCTGGTTTTGGTCAGCCAGCTCGCGAATATGTATCCTTCGACTGCACAACATGATTTTAACTTTTCTTAATTAACTTTTTTTGTTTTTTATTTATCAGCTTCAACATTACATTTTTTTTTGTTTTTACCTCTATTTTATTTATTCACAACACAACATTCCGCCACTAACAAATCAGTCTGCAATTGGTCTTATTTGCCCTACATTCGTCGTTGTCCTTTGTCTACGCCAACGAACACCTGTTGTCGTGAACATGCTTTTTGTCTTGCTACTATCGATACTAGTAATATGATGCCTCGCAGACTGCCCTGCACTCGCTGATGATCCAGTCATACGCACAAATAACTGGCTTCGTGTACGTCATAAGCGAACCCCGCGTTCGTCTTCTTTAATTATATGAGCGAGGTTGAGATGAGTGCGCTACATAGAAAACGGATTTCCATCGCTCTTAGTCAGTAACGTTGCCTTATCACCCGATGTTCCCGATGTCCGATTGTTCAAATAACCTCGCCGATCTATAATAATTCCATTTAATCAGCTCTTTGTTTTTGACTATTCTTTTATAATTCCGTTCGTTATCCACTTTTTCGGTCAACAACTTAGTATATATATAAGCCTTCCTCCAGACACGACATTATTTCCTTTGCTATTCATATATCGTTCTTTTGTTCCTTTTTTGTGTGTCTGTTTGCCAGGTGGCAAAGGCCTCCTCCAATCTTCTCCATTCTGCCCTTTCCATGTTGTTCCAGCGACTTGTCTAATGTCGTCATCCCACCTTTTCTGTGGTCTACCTCGTTTTCTTTTCCCATCTCTTGGGTACCACTGTGTGGTTATTTTACTCCATTTATCCTTTCCTCTGATCATGTGGCCCACCCATTTCCACTTTTGTCTCCGTATTTTCAGAGTTATGTCCTGGACCTTAGTCTTGCTTCTGATGTTGCTAATCCTTACTTTTTCTTTCCTTTTGATCCCTGTCATACTCCTTTCCATAACATGTTGGCATACGGAGAGTTTGTTTGTTATGTTTTTTGACAAAGCCCATGTTTCGCTCCCATATGCCAATACAGGCAGGATACATGTGTTGAAAAGTTTGCTTTTCGTTGAGATGTGTAGACTATTGTCTTTCATTATTTCCTTTAGACCCCAGTATTTTTTCCAGCTATTCACAACTCTTCTTTCGACTTCTTTGTTCTCGTTGTCTTTTGGAGACATCAGTTGACCGAGGTATATGTATTCGTCAGCATAGGCGATTTGAAACTGTTCCACTGTTACAGGATCTTTGTTGCTATTGGTCATGATTTTTGTCCTATCTGGGTTTAACTTCAGTCCGGCCTTAGCACTTTCTGATGCTAGTTCATTTATCATCTTGCTCAGATTCTCTGGTGTTTTTGCAAATAAAACAATATCTTCCGCGAATCGTAAGTGTGTTAGCGTGCGGCCATTGATAGTTATGTCCATGTCTTACCAATCCAGATTCCTGAATATCATCTCGAGTACAGCCAGAAAAAGTGTTAGTGAAAGGGGGTCACCCTGCCTCACGCCTTTTTGTATTTGAAACATATTCCCTTCCTTTTCTAGTCGGATACAAGCCGAACTGTTTCTATAAATATTTTTTATAATTCTTATGTATTTCTGGTCTATACCCATTTCCTTTAAGGCTTCCCAGATTTTTGAGTGTATCAGAGAATCGATAGCTTTACTATATTCCGCTTCTGGCTGTAGTGATTACACTACAGCCAGAAGCGGAAAAGAAGGGCGTGTCCTACCGCGACGTGCTCGACAAAGCGAGGGCGGCGGTGAACCTGAAGGAGCTCGGCGTCGACGAGGGCATCCGGGTTAGGGTCACCGCAACTGGGGCCCGGATGCTAGAAGTCCCCGGTGTGGCCAGCGGCCCGACCGCCGACGCACTGGCCGAAAGGCTCAGGGCGTTCATAAATGCGGACGAGGCCCGAGTGTCCAGGCCCACCAAGTGCGCTGACATGCGCATTCTGGGCCTGGACGATTCTGTGACGGAGGGAGAGGTGGTGGCCGCCGTCGCCAGGACTGGGGGGTGCACTCCCGAGCAAGTAAGGGCAGGCATCATACGGCCTGACGCCACAGGGATGCAAGCCGTTACTGTGAGCTGCCCTGTCTCGGCAGCCCAAAAAATAGCCGGGGAAGGCCGAAGGCTCTTGGTGGGCTGGGTTTCCGCGCAGGTGAAATTGCTGGAACCCAGACCTCTGAGGTGCTTCCGCTGCCATGTAGGAAACCACGTGGGAGCTCAATGCACCTCGGAGGTGGACCGCAGCGATCATTGCTTCCGCTGTGGTCAGCCTGGTCACAAGGCGTGCAATGCCACGCCGCACTGTGTCGTATGTGCGGCAGCAGGCAAGCCGGCCGATCACCGGGCCGGGAGCAAGAACTGCGCTCCACCCGCCAAGGACAGGCGCAGGTGCAAGCACTCCACCACCGTCGTCAACGTCGCAGCCGCTGCCTCTGCCGCCACCGCTGCCGCCTCCACAGCCGTCGTCGCCGCTGAAACCACCGCGGCAGGACTCTCACTGGGGGTTTTGGAGGGAGCTGAAATGGAGTGCCAATAATGGCCCCATTACGCTTCTTCCAGGCGAACATCAACCACTGCACCGCTGCTCAGGATCTATTGCTCCAGAGCATGGCGCAGTGGTCGATTAACATCGCCGTGGTCGCTGAGCCGTACTTTGTCCCGCCCAGGGACAACTGGGTGGAGGACCTGAGCGGCTCAGTGACCCTAATTTCGTTGGCCGCCGCTGGCACCCCGTCCCTCGAGGCTGTCAAGAGGGGACAGGGTTGCGTGGCAGCACGGTTCGGGGAGATTGTTGTTGTGGGGGTATACTTCTCCCCGAACCGAACACTCGCCGAATTCCACAACTCCCTTGCGGAGTTGAAAATCGTCGTCGTCGGGTACCGCTCCATCCCTGTGCTCTTCCTCGGGGACTTCAGTGCCAAGAATGTGGCTTGGGATTCCCGGTATACGGACACACGGGGCAGGATGGTTGAGGACTGGGCTCTGGAGACAGGCTTGGTCATCCTCAACCGGGGTTCTGTCTCCACGTGTGTGCGGATGCAGGGCGAATCAGTGGTGGATATTTCTTTCGCCAGCCCCGCTCTGTCACCGCGTGTCGTTGACTGGCGCGTCACGGAGGAGGTGGAGACCTATTCCGACCACCGGTATATCCGGTTCGACGTCTCCACCCAGATCTCGAGCGCGTCGGTCCGACAGACCCCGAGTGGTCCGCGGTGGGCGCTGCAACAGCTGGACCGGGAGCTCCTCCTGGAAGCCTCGATCGTGCAGGCCTGGGTGTCATCACCGGATAGGCCTGCTGACATCAACGACGAGGCGGAGTGGTTCCGGGAGGCCATGTCCGAGATATGTGACGTGGCAATGCCCCGGGTCCAGCCAGGTCGCGCCCGGCGTCAGGTGTACTGGTGGTCGCCGGAGCTTACGGCTCTGCGCCAGGCGTGCGTTGCTGCGCGACGCCGGTACACCAGGCACCGCAGGCTCCGTAACCGTCCTCCGGATACGGAAGCCATTGAGGTGGAGCTGTACGAGGGGTACAGAGCGGCAAGGATTGCCCTCCGAGCGGAGATCAAGTGGGCCAAGGGCTTGGCTCGCGAGGAGTCGCTGGGGATTCTGAACAGGGATCCGTGGGGGCGCCCCTACAAAATGGTGCGGGATAAACTCCGCCCATGGGCGCCCCCGCTGACGCAGAGTCTCCGGCCGCAGCTCGTGGAGGGCGTGGTGAGCACTCTGTTCCCTTCGCAAGTGGAACATACTCCCCCGCCCATGGCTTGGTGCCCGAAGCGGACCACACCACCGACGACGACGACGATGCTCCGGAGGTGACCGAGGTAGAACTGAGAGTGGAGGTACGTGGGCTGAATGCCAAAAATACCGCCCCAAGACCCGACGGTTTACCTGGCAAAGCCTGGGTTCTGGCCTTGGAGGCTCTCGGGCCTCGACTAAGGGGGCTCATTAGCGCATGCTTGGAGAGGGGCCAGTTCCCGCTTCGCTGGAAGACGGGGAAACTGGTCCTCATTAAGAAGCCGGGGCGCCCAGCGGACTCTCCGTCCGCTTACCGGCCCATTGTGCTGCTTGATGAGGTGGGCAAGCTCTTTGAAAGAGTTATTGCAGACCGCCTCGTTGGGCAGCTGGTGCGGGTGGGGCCGGATTTGGCGGAGAGCCAGTTTGGCTTCCGCAGGGGGCGCTCTACGGTGGACGCCATCATGCGCGTGCAAGCCCTCACGACGGGGGATGCAGTGGCCCGGGGTGGGGTCGTCTTGGCGGTGTCTCTAGACATCGCCAACGCCTTCAAAACCCTGCCCTGGAGTTGCATCAGGGAAGCACTCCGGTATCACCGGATGCCGCCCTACCTCTGTCGCGTGGTCGAGGCCTATTTGACGGACAGGGCCGTCATCTACCCCGGTCACCAGGGAGAGTGGAACCGGCGACAGATGTCGTGCGGTGTCCCACAGGGATCGGTCTTGGGGCCGCAACTGTGGGACGTCGGGTACGACTGGGTGCTGCGCGCCGACCTCCCTAGCGGCGTCAGCGTAATTTGCTACGCTGACGACACGCTAGTCCTGGCGCAGGGGAGGTCACACCAGGCGGCGGCAAATTTAGCGACACGCGGGGTTGCGACAGTCGTTGAGAGGATCCGGCAATTGGGACTCGAGGTGGCCCTGCACAAGTCTGAGGCCATGTGTTTTCATGGTCCTCCACCGCCGGGTTCCCAAATAACGGTAGGAGGGGTTCACATCGGCGTCGGGTCGACGATGAAGTACCTGGGACTCGTCCTCGACAGCCGGTGGAATTTTGTGGAGCATTTCCGACGTTTGGTTCCCAGACTGGAGCGGGCCGGGGCTGCCCTCAAGCGACTCCTGCCCAATCTAGGGGGTCCAAACGCCTCCTGCCGGAGGCTCTACGCGGGAGTCGTGCGGTCTATGGCTCTTTACGGCGCACCGGTGTGGGCGCGTTCCCTTAGGCGGCGACCAGCCCGCTCGTTGAACGCGACCAGCCCGCTCGTTGAACGCGTCCCAAAGGGTCATGACCATCCGGCTGGTCCGGGGATACCGCACGGTCTCCGGTGAGGCGGCGAGCCTCCTTGCCGGATTGCCACCATAGGATCTGGAGGCAAAAGTCCTCGCGCACATTTTGGAGTGGCGTGAGGAGGCGAAACGCCGGGGGGAAACTCCGCTGCCACGACAAATCGCGGCTCGGCGGACAGAGCTCCGGCAGGATCTCATGGCGACATGGAGAGAGCAACTGTCGCAACCCAGTGCTGGGCACGCCACAATTGCGGCGATAAGGCCCCTCTTTTAGGAGTGGCTTGAGAGGCGACACGGCGTCCTCACCTTCCGCCTGACGCAGGTCCTCACCGGACATGGCTGTTTCGGGAGGTTCCTGTTCAGGATAAGGCGGGAGGAAACGCCCGGGTGTCACCATTGTATGGATCGCCCGGAGGACACGGTGGAGGTCTGCCCCGCTTGGGCGGAGCACCGCCGTGTCCTCGTGGAGGCGATCAGCGGTGGCGACCTCTCGCATCCGGCCCTGCTTCAGGCCATGTTACGGAGCGAGAGGGCATGGGAAGGCGGAACGCGTGAGGGAGACGCATCGGAGACGCCCTCACGCCCTTAGCCACCGCAGGAGACGCCCTGGGCGTCGGGAGTCGCAAGCCGATTCCCGGCCACCGTAGGCGCAGGCTTGCGGACGGCGAGTAATGGGTAGCTCGCCGTCTGATAAGGACCAGGCCCGAGTCGACGGCGCGTAGTGTTCCACGCGCGCCTCAAAGAGATGTCAGCAAAATTGACGGGGTCCATTAGGGCCGATGCCTGTCTGGGTCGCGGATAAATTTGAAAAAGAGTTACCGCGGCCCTGGCACAAGCAACTGAAGGAACACGGATGGGTTTTAGTCAGTTAAAGTCTGACACGCCCTTCCGCTTCACACAGAGCGGGAGAAGTCATTTGATGATATCAAACCCAAAAAATAAAAAATATGGTATTGCTACCAGTTTTTGATATTCTGCTCTGGTCTTTTGCTTGGGTAGAATTGGTTTAATGTTGTTAAGTTGTTGTTGTTGGTATGTTATTGGAGGGTATTGGTCTAATTCCCCTCGGGGACCAACCGGGTTGGGGAATGTGAGTTTTTGTGTTGTTGTTGTTTTATTTTTATTCGGGTTTTTAGTTGAGGTAAGTATTTTTCGCGGACAAGGAGTAGGATCCTGCACGCATCCGTTGAAAAGCGTCTGTTCTCTGGATTTTTTTACTAGAGTTGTTGGTTGTTTCTTTTGGACTTGGTGTATCTGGGGTTCTTTTCCTTTTTTCATTTTCACGAAAGTTACTTGCTCTTGCTTTGCGCTTTTCCCTGGTGTCCTTGGAATAGTCATTAGTAATGTATGTGTTTTCTTTCATTTTCTTTTTGTTTCTGAGGATTTGTATTTTTTTCTGCAAAGTTGTTAATGTAATCAGGATAGGTCTTATTTTTCCATTTTCTTCTTTTTTACCAAGACGTTGGGCTTTATTTATTTCGCAAATTTTGAGTGGCACATCCAAATCTGTGATAGTTTTTGTTACCGAGGTGTTTAAGTCTTCGTATTTTTCGATGCTGGGTTCCAGAGGCGGCTCGTCCTAAAGAGCGCTGGTGCAGTGCACTCCCACAAAAATTGCATAATCTATATTTCCATAAAATCCTATACATACATTCTTTCTACTATGCCTATACAATACACTCATAATAGCAGTTTACTAGAAACGTAGTAGAAAGAAACTAACTATTACCTACGCGCACATTTGGCGTCAAGTTATGTGCCTAACGTGTGGAGTGGAGCGCCAGCGATTGCGCTTCTATGAAACAAAATTCAGTACAATTTCTAGCACTGTATTCAATGAGTGCGAAAGAGAAACATCGACACGGTCCAACGCGTGAAACAGAAGATTTTGTATGGGAAATTAGCCTAATCTGGAGCGCCGCTCACGCGCGACGTTGCCAAATCGCGCAAGGCGGCGCGGGAGACTTATGCCTGTGCGCCGTTGTCAATCTTATAAACAAACACTCGGAGTCAGTTACTAATAAAGTAACTGACGGTAGAATGTAGATTCTTCGCAATTTTTCTTTTAATTATATATAAAATATAGTTTGCGCGATATTTGTGTTAAAAATGGAACAATACAGTGTGTCTTCTATAAAAAAATATGAAAATACTCTTGAAATGCGTCTCGAACTTAAAGCTAAGGGGGCTACCACGTCCTGATTATTATTTTTTTTTTTTATGGATTTTTATGGCCTGGTTGCTAGGGTCCTCAAATTGCTCTTACTCAAAATTTCGTTAAGCGCTCGATTCTGCGTATCGAAAATCTATTAGAGAGTTCAATGAACGCGTTGATGAAAATCGATATAATTTACGGCGTTTAATAGATTGTGTGGTATTTTGTGGTGCATTTCAAGTTGCTTTACGGGGTTAGGATGATCTACGGAATTCCGGAATCTCTAGAGGTTTGGAAGATTTCGTGTCAGAGATCGATTTGACTATGAAACAGCATTTATCCAGCAGGTCCGTTTTTAAAAGTACGTCTAAAACCATTCAGAATGATATTTTAGATGCTATTTATGAAGTTTCCAGAACATAAATACTGAACAGAACAGATCAGAATGAATTTTCTGTACAAAAAATAAATAAATGGTAAGCTCTAGTTTTACGTTTTTTTTTTGTGAAATCCCATAAATAAATGTCACGAGCCGCCTCTGCTGGGTTCTACGATTCCATGTAGGATAACGTTGTTTTTCCTAGCGATTATATCCAAAGACTGGAGCTTCTTATTCAGTGTTTCAACTTCACGTGAAAGTCTTTCGTTTTCCGCTATTATTGGTTGTATCTTCTCATCCACTACTTTTAGTACTGTTGTTGTAACATTTTCTGTTATTTGTAATGTTTGTTTGTTTAGTTCTTCCTTTATTTTGTCAAAGAGCAATGACATTTCACCAGACAGTTGAGTACTCATGATGGCAACCACAGATAAGGTGTGGGATGACAACAGAGGAAAGTGTCGATTTCGATAACCGATGTATTTAGACGCACGCGCTTGAAATGGAACACAAGACAAGACAAGACACGTAGTGTACTGCAAAACCCAGCGAGCAATGTACGCCGAAGTGTCGATTTGACAATGTTGGTACACTAATACACTTACTTGAGTAGTTTATAGTCTTTGACAACTGATTTTGATATATATGATAACCTCAAAGTTTACTTCCAATTTCATACATTTTATTTCCAATTTCCGCGTAGATTTTTAGCAACTATTTCTTGCAAATGTTCTTAGAGTACAATTGTTACGTTTTTAGCACTAATGCACTTGTTTGTATCACTTTTATTACTTAAAATCCAGGAGCGATTTGACAGCACGTCTTTGCGGTTATAGTACCGGAAACGGATGTCAACTTAGTACTAACTGGTAATTTTGTTTATAAACGTCTACCCATCAAAGTCTATCTAGGTGAGTCTAAACCATATCGTGCAATAGCTCTAAATCAATCAATAATGATGTGCAAAAATCCTGTCCCTAATCTACACACTTCTTTAATTTTTAAAAATGCAGTCTGAACAGGGAGATGACCATAAATGACAGATGTATACAAGTTCCCGAGTGTAGTTTGGTAGTATCTGACCCTTACACACACTCAAAATAACCTTACTCTAAGAGCTTATGGTCACCCCCCAGTTCTTCCAATTTTACCGTTTGACCGTGGGTAATGCGGTGTGGGGATCTCATCCGTTCCCATTCACGCATAAACTTTTTTATCTATTCTCATATCGTAATATTCGAATTATAAAATTCAAAACGAGTTTATATTGACATACTTTATAAACAAATACCGAAATTTAAAATAGAATCTTATTATAACACTATTTCTCTAACAAAATAATGCTATAAAACAATTTTGTTTCTATTAAGATACAGGACAAATCCAAGAAGTTAATCACTAAGGAGTTTCCATCAATAATGTTTTTGTAATGCCATTTTATAGTACCTATTATAAAAAGATTTGATTCCAATTTTAAATTGTCTATGACAATGCCCGATTTAGACTTAGCACGCACTGCGATTTTTATTCGCACGAATTTTGTTTCCTTCTACTTGTTCATAGAGCTCAAAATATTCGGGTGAATAAAATTCGCGCTGTGGTGCGGTGGATTCTGTGGCAAAACACGGATTTCTTGCGGTATTATTTCCGCACGATTTCTTTACCGCAATGCGAACAACTTCATACAATTCCATAGGTCGCAGAATGGGCGGAATAAAATCGCGCGAATAAAGATCTCAGTGCGTGCTAAGCCTTAGCGCATGCTCAGTTAATGCGGTGATGTGCTGGGTTTTGGCGCCATTCATACGTTTTGCAAGTTTTGCTGTACTGAATTTCATGAGTTATTTAAATTATTGTTTAAAAATGTCTGATATCAGTGAATGTGAAGAAAATTTTACTCCGCCCTGGGCGGAGTAAAATTAACATCTAAAACATCTAAAATATTGGGCGGACCGCCCAATATTTTAGATGCGGCGAAGGAAATTACTCTTTATTACCAGCAAAGTCGAGAAAAGTATATGACAAATGTTATCACGATTTTATGGCATGGAAAATGCAAAAAGAGGTATTTAGTAGGTTCAATCCCAATTTATGAGTGTAGATAAAGTAGTATATGAAACTGCACATAACTAGGTATTAAAACATTCGTGTGAAAACTATTAAAAACCTCGCCTACGGCTTGGTTTTTAAACACACACTCATGTTTTAATACCCCTCATTATGCAGCAGTTTCATAAACTACTATTATATTCCTGTGAGCTATACGCCGGTCTATTATCACTCACTAACTCCGCTGGAATGCCGTGTCAAGCGAACTGTTCTTTCATAAAATTTATAACCTGTCTGCACAACTGGCCAACCTCAACGTAATTAGAAAAGTAATCAACTAAACCGATGTAATATATTTTTATATTCAAATGTGTCTGAGGCTAGTTTATATCAGGGCAGTGCTGGCACACTATGCTGCAGCACTGGCTGGCGGCGCACAGAGCGGCCGCCCCTTACCTGAAAGCGGTTAAAATTATTTTTAACAAATAAATGATGCAGAAGGAATTATAACTTCTTAATTTATTTAATTGTCATTATTTTAGTTTATGAGTCGTCAATATATACTCACTATTGAGTAATTTTATAGAAATAGTGTTGTATTATTATTAAACAGATTATAAAAAAAACTGTTAAAAGGTTATTATTACTTTGATTCACTTCTTTATTATTTGTAGTATTGTAATAGACATAGGCACCTAACGACTACTAAAATGAAAACATGATAACATGTTTTCTCGTAGCGCACGCGGAATAAACACTCACCTTTAAAAAGCATTCCGTCTATGTAATGAAGTTGCTCACGATATACGATTCCAAAAAACGTTTACTCTTTCATTGATATCACACCTAGTAGGCGTCTTCTACTCTTAGGTTTTTGTTATTTACCTAATTAAGCATCTACAATCGTTATCTAACTCTGCTTCTTTTTCAATGGCTTCCATTTTAGGATAGCCAAACGGCATATTCTCCAGCATAAAACAAGTTTGTACCTCAGCAGTCACACGATCATGATTTTTAACTGTAGAGGGGCCCGCGACAATTTGTCCGCTATATACAATCATATATTTCCCCGAGGTGTATATCACCTTAACATCATAACCTTGCACTCTATCATTATCATTCATATCTATCATTCTCTGTAACCGTGCTGGAACCGCTACCAATGGCTTGCTAAATAATTCCAATGCTAAGGCTTCCAATGGCTTATGGTCTACACAGACAAACACACGCACTGTGACATTAAATCTGCCATAAATATGCTGTCCGAACCTTTCAACCCCAAATACAATAGCCAGCATTTCTTTTTCTATATGGGCACCTGGTCTGCGTTTCGGTTAGTGTTAGCGAAGTGAACTCCACCGGGCGGCCATTCTGCAGCAGCACAGCTCCTAGTGCGACACTGGATGCATCCACCGACACCACTCCCGGCGTACTGTTGGTGTATAGCGCCAGCACTGGTGCGCTGCTGCTATTTTTTTAATCAAATCGTGTTTTTTTTTTCCTCCCCCTCCGAGTGCTGGGATTCCCATGACCACTCGGATTCCTTCCACACACTCTGAGTAATTTTGTTTAAATTTTGCCTGATAATTGACCTTACATAAAAATCTCTCGAGAGCCTGCCTGTCGGTTGGATAAGTTTCTATTATAGCCTTGACTTTCGAGTCCTCCAGCCGCATGTTTAGTCTCGACGGGCTGTTGCCGCAACTCCACAACTAAGCGCGTATTTGCCTATGGGTGGGATTCAGTTACATCATTCGATAAACCCCAGCTCCTCGAGAAAGGCCAGCAGCGCCCTGGTGCTGCCGACTATCTCCTGCAGGGTACCTAGGTCACCGAAGTATTTGGCCCTGTAGCCAGAGATTACAGGGCAGCTTAGGCCTATTTCATCTTCCACCATGCATCTTGCACCAGGCTCGCGGCGGTCGGTGTCTCGTCCCGCGCTCCCCGCTCACCGCCGTCGCCATCCCGTAGTCGCAACGGCAGGCGGTGCCGCGTTTGTCTCCGACAGACCCCATTGTTACCTTGAGTCTAGCGTGATCCCCAGGCAAACCGTTATGTCGACGAATTCTACTAAATTATTAGCAGTGAATAAATTTTGAACTTGCCGCAATGCATTATTTACGTCGGCAACGTTACTCGTACGTCTATTTATCTTAAAAAAAAACTTTTTGCAAAAAAATACTACCGACTTCCAAATACTAAACTGCAAAGTGAAAAATAACTTAATTTTTTGAAGTCGGTGTCTTTCGTAGGTACCATTTTTTTGCGTTATGGACACCGACTTCAAAAAATTAAGTTATTTTTCACTTTGCAGTTTAGTATTTGGAAGTCGGTAGTATTTTTTTGCAAAAAGTTTTTTTATTTTTCACTTTTTAGTTGTACGTACCTAATAGACAATTTTAGTTGTACGTACCTAATAGACAAGTTAGTAAGGTTACTTTAACGCCAAAATAGATTTCATGAAACTTGAACATATCCGATGAAATGAGAGATCTGCGTACCCCTTAAGAGTGTACTGGCGTGATGTTATGTTATGAAATGGTATAAACAATAAACAGAAATGCGATTGCAGCAATCCCGAGAGATTTGCCGTTATTTATTGAAGAGTTCTGTTGTATATCTCCGAAGTTCTTCATCAGATCTTCACTAAATTAAAATGGGACCAATTTCGAAACATACTTTTCAAACAAAAAAGAATTTTCAAAATCGGTCCACAATTGACGGAGTAATCGGTGAACATACACAAAAAAAAAAAAAAACAAAGTTGAAGTCGAACATAGAACCTCCTCCTTTTTGGGAAGTCGGTTAAAAATCAAAGAAGTGTCATCAGCAAATAACACTATTTTTAGTTTTTTTTTAATAGATGGTGTAAATCGTTAATATAGACTAAAAATAAGAAATTACCTGAAATTGAGCCCTGGGGTACCCCCATTTTCACGTTCAACCCTGACGAATTGACACCGTTTATTTGAACTAATTGCTGTCTATCATTCAAATAGGATTTTACTAAACTTAATGCTCAAGTTTCAAAAGCAATGTTTCATAATCAACGCAATCAAACGCCTTCGACAGGTCGCAGAAGATACCTATGGCATTTTGTTCTTCCTCCCACGCATCAAAGTTGTGTTTTAATAAGGTGACACCAGCGTTGGTTGTATAACGTCCTTTGGTGAAATCATACTGTTTATCGTGTAGGATGTTATTCGTATTAAAATGTATGAGCGTTTGATTTAGCATAATTTTTTCAAATACCTTGCTGAAAACCGGCAACACGGATACTAGTCTATATTATTTGTGTATTTACTAACAACACAGTTTTAACAGTCACAGTTGTTCAGGTTGGTTCCTCAAACACATGTGACAGATTAAATGATTTGAAGAGATTTAATAGTCTAATAGTTTTTATAAGAGAAAACTTAACAGGAAATGGACATTGGAATCTCCCAATGGACTAGTAAGAAATGAAATAGATTTCATAACTACAAACAAACCAAAACTATTTTTAAATGTTGAAGTTGTGAACCGGATCAACTATAATACTGACCATAGACTGCTTCTTGGAGACTTATAAATGTTTCAGCCAAAGCACACAAGAAAACATATATATAATGTAAAGCTACCAATTAGACTTCCATTGCCAGATAACTCCTTAGAATCCATAGAAACTCAACTAAACCAAATAAATGTACTCAAAACAATTCAGGATAAATACGATAGATTAGAAAAATAACTCAAAGAAAACAACAAAATAGTACTGAGACTCAAAACATCAAAGGATAAATTTGGACCAAAAGCAAGAGAATTAATTGAAAAAAGAGCTGATTTATTAAATAACCAACAAATTATAACAAAACTAAGTAAAGAAATTAATTTAGAAATAAGAAAACACAGCACGAAAATTAGAAACGAAACAATAAAATAGCTCATAGTAAAATCTAGAGAGCTAAAAAAAGCATGGAAGCTTCAAGACGAATCATGTTGGATTGGTAACGTAACACATCACAGGACAAAAAAACATAACACGAAAAGAACTGAAATACTAGAAGCAGCGACTGATTTCTACCGTGAACTTTACAATGATGAGCAAACAAGACCACAAACAAACGAATATGAAGACGCTGAGGAACCAATCCCAAACATATTAAAAGAAGAAGTTACCAAAGCCATAAAATCACAAAAGGGAGGGAAAGCACCAGGCGAAGATGGCATTTCAAACGATATCATATTGAGAACTACACAGATTATTCTGAAAACAATCACAGATTTATTAAATGAAATTTTAACAACTGAATATATACCGCATCAATGGACCATATCAACCATAATTTTACTTCATAAGAAGGCGAAAACAGATTATATTTCTAACTACAGACCCAATCGCTAATGTTGAATGTGTATAAAGTATTCTCTAAGATCATTCTGGGACGATTAACAAATACTTTGGACGAAAACCAACCAAAAGAGCAAGCAGGCTTTAGAAGTGGCTTTTCAACCATGGACCACATTCATACCATAAAACAGCTAATTCAAAAATGCAACGAATATGGCATTAACTATAACTTGGCGTTTATAGACAACAACAAAGTTTTCGACTCCTTAAAACACGGAAAAATATGGGAGGCTCTCACCTTACAAGGAGTCCATACTAAATATTTACGTATAATTAAAAACATATACGAAAATATGACAACAAAAATACGCACAGAAAGGACAGGAGAATATTTTCCCATTAGACGTGGAGTAGACTCCTTGTAAGGTGAGAGCCTCCCATATTTTTCCGTGTTTTTGCTTGCTTGCTCCACACTTGCTCCACACTCCTATCATTTATTTTCACTTAACATTCCGATACTTCGTCTTCTCTTTCAAACACCATTACCTTAGTCTTGTTCACATTTATACTCATACCTTTTTAACTTAAAAGCTTTATTCATCACAGTCACCATGTCTTGCAATTGTTCTGCTGACGATGCAAGTAGATCTTGAGTATAACTTACGGTATAAAACTTTAAACAAACATGGCTTAAAAAATGTTGTGTCGGATTTGCAAAACCTCATTATTGACATGTGCAACCTGAATATTACGCAATCAGAAGTCGACTGTTCCATTCCAAATCAGAAAAAATCTCTGCAAACTCAAAACCAAATAACTATCAGTTTTTTCTTTAACAATCTTAACTTATTTCATCAAAAATAGCAGGATTAATTAACAAATCAGATACTTTTTTAGTTAAATTAGACGAATTGTTGCATCAGGGAACCATAATAGACATTATTTGTATAACAGAGCACTTCATCGAAGCTGGCTATGAATATTTAGTTCACATACCGAACTTCAGCCGAGCGGCTATTTTTTAAAGAAATACAAAAACAGGAGGAACCTGTATCTTTGTCAGAAATGGATTACAGTATAAAGAATTACTGGATATAGCTAAACAATCAGTTTCTGGTATATTTGAATGTTGTGCTGTGGAGCTATTGGCGTGTAATATCATAATAATTTGCATATATAGGATACCAAAACATAACTTGTCACTTTTTTACGAAAAATTAGATAACATACTACGAAAACTTAGTCTAAACCCAAACAAAAAAATCATATTAATCAGTGATTTTAATATTGATGTTCTTAAGAGAAATAAAACTACATTAGAATTTGAAAATTTTCTTCTACAATTCAATCTTAAACTAACACTTTACAACCCCACTAGACTGAGTAGTAAGAGTTGTATCGATAACTTTGCTCACAATTATCAGAAGGAATGCAAGGCGGAAATTGTTGATTTTGGTCTCTTTGATCACACGTCTCAAATTCTT
Source organism: Orthosia cruda (assembly GCA_964057195.1). Lineage (NCBI taxonomy): Eukaryota > Metazoa > Arthropoda > Insecta > Lepidoptera > Noctuidae > Orthosia > Orthosia cruda. The sequence continues at coordinate 30,990,740 of OZ059834.1, read as the reverse complement.
ACAGAGCCTATTGAAAAAATTTGTAAATTACCCCATTGGTGATTCAAAAAGCAAGATATCGCTCCGGAAAACCTAATGACATTTAAAGCTCATCTTGAATGTTTATCCTTCTCGCAAGTATATAATGCTAAAGAGGGCCATGAGTCCTATGATAGGTTCGTGGATGATTTCCTAATGCTCTATAGACTTTGCTTTCCGGAAAAAACAGTCACCATAAAGACTAATAAGAAAACTAAATGGATATCTCGTGGGATAAAAATATGCAGTGAAAAACAAAGAAATCTACTTTGGTAATATAGGTGCAATCCTGACATAATCAATAAACAAACTTTAAAAAAATATACTGTATTATTTAAGAAAATAATACGTTTAACCCAAAAGTCGCAAGATAATCACTTTATACAGAACTCTCAAAATAGATCGAAAGCAGTCTGGTAATTAATAAATAAATCTAAATCAAATTTGCCACATGATACAATAACTGCCATAAAAAAAGACCAACTTTCTATAAAGAATCCTATTGACATATCTAATGAATTCAATAACTACTTTGTTGACGAAATTGAAAATAATATACAAAATGACATGAAATTGACTAATCAAAATAATATTGGGAATTCGACAGTGCAATCCTTATTTATGTTACCTGTTACCACGAACGACATTATTAAAATACTTGACAATCTAAAAAATACAAACACAATTGGTTATGATGGTGTATCTACTAGAGCTATTAAATATGTTAAAGAAATTATAGCGCCACCTCTCGCACACATCATTAATTTATTATTATTATTTATTTATTTATTGATTGATAAAAACGGTACATTGTAAGTTATATAAAGTACATAACGTCCAACAAAACTATAGACATAGTTTGTCTGTTGGATCTTTACTTATTTACTTAATTATATAATAAGTACGTAAGTATGAATATCGTAGATTAAATATAAGTATAGATATTAAGAGTATATAGCTTATGTAAAACAGTAGTTTCGGTACAGTAGTTATGTAAAACAATATAAAGTTAAGGCAGTGTACTAAGTAGGTATTTTTTTAGTTTTATCTTAAATTTATTTTTCTTCTTTTCGTCTCTGATTTCATCTGGTAAGCTGTTGAGTATGTAAGGGAAACGCTTTTCTAATGTTCGGTCTCCATAAACATTATTTACTCTTGGTACTATATATTTACCAGACGACATCATTCGGGTGTTATATTTGTTACATACATTTATTAATAATGGATTATGCTCATGATTACTATGGTTATTAGTTGCGAGTAAGTACTTATGTTTTATGCTGACCGGTAATACTTTACAAATTTTATATAGTTTATAATAATCGTTTTTATGTTTATTTTTAGTTTTTTTATCCACTATTAGTTTTAGGAACCTAACTTGTATATTTTCTAATTTTTCTATGTAAGATTTAAATGTAAGTCCATAGCAATCAAGAGCATAATCGATTATAGATTCCACCATACATGAGTATAGTATTTTTAGGGTACTAGTAGGAACTCGATAACTTAGGTGGTAAAATTTACTTAGTATAGTTTTAAGTTTATTGCACAAGAAATCTATATGTTCTTTCCATGAGAAATGCTCGTCGACTTTAACTCCTAAATAAGTTACACAATTAACTCTCTGGATAGGTTTACAGCTACAATTGACATGGCTACCATGAATGCAATCAAAGGTATGAGTGTATAGTGGTAGAGGATTTTTCTTTAGTGGTAAGTAAGGTGAATGAATAATGATGTACTGTGTTTTATCCGTATTTAATACTATTCCGTTATCATGTGACCATTTAACTACGGCGTCCACGTCTTGCTGCACCAGCCGACATGTTTCAGCGAGGTCCGTGCCGGCTCGCAAGGCGCAGAGGTCATCCGCGAACATATGTGCCGAGCAATGCTGTAGCACATTGCACAGACTATTTACATGCATTAAGTAGCATACGGGACCACTTCCTGAGCCCTGCGGTACCCCGCATCGGACCATTTTTTCATCGCTCATCGTGTCGCCTATCTTGACCCGGTAAGAGCGTGATGTGAGGTAGTCTCTGAACCATTCCTTCAGAGGCTTCTCCACACCACACTCTTCTAAAGATGTTATTAAAGTGTTTGTTTCTAAGGTGTCAAAAGCTTTTTTGTAATCAAAAAATATTGCAACTATAAACTTCTTATCATTTAAATAGCTGTTAATTTCGTCGGTAAAATTAGACAGTAATGTATTAGTACTCTTTGCTTTTTGGAAACCATGTTGTGATTTATTTATTATGTTATGTGTGCGTAAGTAGGTACCAAGTTGATTTATTATGCATTTTTCTATAACTTTGTCAATGCTGGACAAAATTGCTATCGGTCTATAATTAGAGTACGTCTTGCGGTTGCCTTTTTTATATATAGGACGTATTATTGCTTCTTTCAATTTTTCGGGAAATTTATATTTTTCTACGGATAAATTAATTAACTTTGCTATAACTGGACTTACTTCGTTAACTATAGTTTTTAAATCTGACATGCGTATGAGGTCGCTTCCAGGCGATTTGTTAGCGTCCATGTTTTTGATAATTTTCGCAACGTAATTATGAGTCACTGGTTGCCACCTCATATTTTTGTCAGGTTTTTTTACGTAATTGTGTCTACTTAGCCATTTGTCGTCACATATATGTTTAATTTGTTGGATTTCCTCATCAAATGTAGACGCAAACCCATCCGCTATAGCTTTCGTATTTCCCTGCATGTGCATATTAGATAATATCACAGTATCTAGCGATTGCTTGCTGTTTCCTAACAATATATTTATTCTATCCCATATCTTTTTAATATTTTTATTACAGTTAATTATACTTTGTTTATCATATTCATTGCTACATTTCGTTATGGTTTTAAAACATTTGTTTCTATATTTAGTATATTCTAATCTTTTTATCATATTTTTTGGGTCATTGCACCAAACCTTGAACAGTCTATCTCTCTCCTTTATTAAATCTTTTAAATAATCCGTAACCCAACTTTTATTTCTAGAGCTTACACTAACGCTTACAGTTTTATAGCAATCATTGTAGATATCAATAAATAGCTGCTTAAGCGAGTTATACAATTCTATTGGACATTCGATAGATAACAATGCTTTAAAGTCAGTATTCAATAATCGTTCTCGAACTAACTTATTATCAAGAACACGGCGACTACCGGTAGGCATGTTTCTCACACTCCGTACGTCAGCCGATCGCCCGCGTCCTAGCGATGCGCTGTTGCCAGCTCGTACGCTATTTTGTGTAGTGCGGTTCCACTGCACTGCGGCTGACACTAGAAAGTGATCCGATATTTTTTGCTGTATTACCGCGGCATTAATTTGTGCAGAAGGTGCCCTAATATATATATGGTCTAAGCATGATTCAACAACATTTCCTTTCATGATTTCTTTACGTGTTATTTTATTTATGCATTTAATTAATCCAAATTCAGCTAATAAAGTTTCATATTCCATTACCCGGCAATCTTGACTTTTTAATAAATTTATATTTATATCTCCACATATAATTAAGTTACTCTTTATTGGCAAATTTTCTAATATTTTACGTAATTCTTCGAGAAATTGTCTGGTTTTATCTTTTTTGTTAATTTTTGGTGGTCGGTAAATACATAGCAAATAAATCGGACCACCCCCGCCGTCGAGCGCAATGGAAACACACTCTGCCGATTTCATATTTTGTATACATTCCGTCTCATTCGCTCGTGCCTTCAAAGTTTCGCGCGTGTAAAGTAGTACTCCACCCCCGGTTCGCCCCGTTCTTGTAACACTATGGATATTAAATCCTTTAATCTTATAGAAGTTTACCATGGAAAAATTAATGTTTGGTTCTGTAACTATAATTATGTCGATATATTTTAAATTATCATGTAAAGTAACATTTAATTCGTGAAAATTCTTTTTTAAAGATCTAATATTTAAGTTTAAAATACAAAGGTCATTTTTATATTTAACAGATGATATCCACGTTTTTAAATTTTCTATTTCGGATGTTGTAATTGTATTATCACAAATTATATCAATATTGTCTAGGATAGTGAATTTTGATACAATTTTAAACACTTGCTTACTACGTGAATATTATGAATATACCCAAGAACAAACACATTAATCATGTACCTTTGGTTTTGTTTTGAGTAGATCGTTGATGTCATTATCACACCTCACCCAGATCGAATTTTCATCTTCATTTTTCTTGACTAATATTTTTCCTTTGGAAATCCATATATACTTGTAAATATTGTGCAGTTCTTTCTTTGTTTTCCATAGCAGTGTTCTAGTAGCCTTAGTCAGATCTTCATTTATATATATTTTACTATTGTTGGCACCACCGGTTATTTTGTCACTCGTGATATCCGAGAGTTTTCGACGTTGAGACAGCCAGGCGTCACGGGATTCGGTTCCCGAGGTCTTGAATCCGACGATTATTGAGGCAGGTTTTACGCCTTGTTTTCTTGGTTGGTTTGACTCCACCACCTCTATTTAAAAGACACGACAAAACAGATGTAAAAAACTATAGGCCTATAGCAAAACTCCCAGTACTTTCAAAAATATTTGAAAAAGTAATTTATAATTCAGTTTATATGTACTTTGAAAAGTTCAACCTATTCTGCAATGAACAAAAAGGATTTCGTAAAAATCATACTATTAATATGGCACTGTACGATTTATTATCTAATTTTATGACATCAGTAGATAAAACTAATCCAGTATGTGTGATCTTTACTGATATGACAATGGCATTTGACTATGTGGATCACAAGATATTAATGAAGAAATTACATGGATATGGCATAAGGGGCAATGCTCTGAAACTTCTTGAATCATACCTTAGTGACAGATATCAATAGAAGGAAATATCTAGAATATGTCCTAAGACAAAAATGCAGATCATATATAGATCAGAACCAAGACACGTAAGATATAGCGTGCCCCAGGGTAGCCTGTTCGGGCCGTTATTGTTTTTGATATATATTAATGATCTGCCAAAAATAATAAGACACAAAATGATCCTATTTGCCGATGATAGCACAGCTGTTATAAAGTGTAGTAATGTGACCAATTATCAAAATGATATTAATAAATCCCTTCTCAATATCATCCGTTGGATGAATAATAATAATCTCGTAATTAATTTGAATAAAACTAAGGTGATGCACTTTCATCAAAGGCAACCTCATCCAAACATTAATGTTACTTATAATAACCATAGAATAGAAGAAGTTAATAATGCTAAGTTTTTAGGTATTACCATCGACAGTAAGCTTACTTGGAAACCCATGATAGAAGAACTTTGTAAACGCCTGAGTAAATCTGCTTATGCACTCTTTCAGTTATCAAAAAAGGTAAATAAAGATACGTTACTGGTAGCATACCATGAACTTGTAGCTTCTGTGTTGCGATATGGCGTAATTTTTTGGGGACAGTCGACTTACCTTATATTTAGGATGCAAAAGAGATAGTTTTTTTATTATTTTTTATTATCTTCTTTTATTTAGAGGCTTTTAGTCACAATTAAGACCATGCCAGCCCCATCATTACCTAAGCTTATACACATACATACATACACTTATTCTAATTTATCTAATATTTAATAAACTAAAATGGTTGCTTCCGACAGAGGCGCTGACAGGATACTTTGGAAAATTCCTATATCTATTAATTTTATATTAAATCTATTCATCAGAGCCTCTCTCCCAGCTCCGGTCCTTACACATTCCACCACTCAGTACAGTTTGGGTTGTTCGTTATTCTCATAAGATGCTTAAACTTATTGCAAGGAATGTGTCCAGACCGGAGTCTGTGGGCTATTATGACAAATTTCCTATTAAGTAAAAGAGATAGATAGATAAAACATTTATTTAGTGCACACAAAACACAAAATCACAATTAAATGAAATGAAATGAATTAGAGATGTGTCAGAGCAATCTATACCAATATTATAAAGAGGAAAGATTTTTTTGTTTGTTTGTATGTTTGTTTGTTTGTACCAAATAGGCTCCGAAACAACTGGACCAATTTAAAAAAAATATTTTACCTATGGAATGCTACATTATTCCCGAGTAACATAGGCTTTAATTTTGACGGGAGCGAAGCCGCGGGGGTCAGCTAGTGTGTAATATAAAAACAACGGATGGCTGTAGACCCTATTTTAAGTCTTTAAAAATACTGACTCTCCAGCATTATACATTTTGGAAACAGCGTTGTTTGTGAAAAGAAACACACAATTATTTGAAAAAATATCTTCCACTAAAAAAGCTCCACTACGTGCCCAATACGCAAATAAACTATGTCATCTAAAATTTAAGACCTCATTGATGGAAAAAAGTTTTTTTGGTATGGCACCTAAAGTGTTTAATAAAATTCCTGATGTCATAAAAAACATGACATTAGATAAGCTTAGAAAAGCTCTTACTAAATTATTAATTGACAAATGTTATTATACCGTAGACGAATTTTTTAACGACCAATTATTATAATGATGCATTTTTACCTTTTGATAATAAGTACTATGACTATTGTTTGACTTTATTGTAATGTGATAGTGTTTTTTTTCTTTTCAAGTATTTAATTGATTAAAAATATTATTTTTTCTAAGTCACTTAAAATCTATTGACACCTAACGTATCACTTATAAATTTGTATGTCTTAATTATGACAAAACATAGCGCACTTCCTATTTTATGTAAACACCTATGTAAACACCTATGTTTCACAAATAAAATGATTGATTGATTGATCATCTGCATAGAGAAAGAATTTTTTTCACAGGCAACTCATTCATTCTCAATCCGCACTCATGCTCTTTCAATCCTATCAGACAACTATCTATGTACAAGTTGAACAGCCACGGTGACGCTACTCAGCCCTGTCTAACAGCCCTTGAGATGGAAAACCAGTCCGTATACGCCCCATTAATCCTAACACAAGTACTGGAATCCCTATATAGACATTTAATTGCTCGAAAGAAGTATACTGAACGTAAAATTAAAAGACAAAATAATATTAACAGCAATAAGGAAACAGACCAAAGTCATAGATGTCAAAATAGACCAAATCAAACAACTGAAGTGGAAATGGGCAGGCCATTTAATAAGATCCAAGACAGAGAAATGGACTAAAGATGTGACAGTATGGTGTTCTACATTCAAAAAAAGAAGAAAAGGCAGACAGTATCGTAGATGGGAAGATGACATCAACAAGGTGGCAGGGACGACTTGGACTAGAAAATCAAGAGAGCCAATGATGTTCATGGAGAGCACTTGGGGAGGCCTATGCTGGAAAGAAAAAAGACAATCGAGAAACCGGTGTCGATTAAGAAAAAGTATATTTTATAAAAAAAATAAGTAGAAATAAGTTAAAATGAAATTTAAAAAAAGCCTTTTTTTATTTTTTATTAATAAATACATCAACACGGTCTAGGGATATTTTTAAAAAAGCGAATTACTATCAATGCGTTAATTATTTATATGACATGTATATATTTAAAAGATACGTTATTTAATATTCTACCATTTTTTAATAATGGTTAAGGTACTTCGATTAAAATTTCAGGATTTTATGGAAAAAAAATGAAGCATAGACGGAAACCGTATATGAATTAACTTTTAATTTATGAGTAAAAATTGAAAAAAATAGAAAAATCATTTAATTTGTGTTTATAAACTTGAAGTTAGTAGTCTAAGTAAGTTGAGCAGGCCAGTCTAAGGCCCTAACATTGTGTGTATGTAACCAAGCTGCTACCGTTCTCGCCGTGTGTGCCCGGGCATTGTCGTGCATGAGCAGGAAATCTTGCCCCATTTGTGTTCTGTGGGGCAAGATTACGGGCCCCAGCACCTGTTGGACGTATCGTTCTGCCGTCATATTGCCCCGCACCCAAATGAGATCCGTCCGTCCTCCAAGACGAATTCCTGCCCAAACCATAATTGTTCCTCCTTGGTATGGGTGAACTTCCTGAGGGTTCTGAAGACGGCTCCATCGTCCAGGAACTCGCCAAACACGCGTCCTTCGTGAATCTGGATGGAAACCGAACCTGGATTCATCCGTGAACAGCACATTGGACCATTGCTCACGGCCCCAGTCCACGTGGTTCCGAACCCATTCTAATCGTCGTCCACGATTGCTTCTCCGTAAAGGTGGGACCCGGAGTGGTCTACGAGAGCGTAGATTGCTTTCATGCAGTCGCCTTCTTACAGTTTGGTCACTCACAAGCACTTGGTGTTCCACTCGCAGCCTTTGGACCAATTGAGTCGCCGTTGCATTTGGTTGAGCTCGCGCAGTATTTTGCAAAAATCGGTCTTGTCTGGGGGTTGTGATGCGACTTGGCCCCCGGTGCCTCTCCGCTACTTCACCTGTGGCACGATAGCGTGTCCACAATCTTGAAATTACATTTTGGTGGGTCCCTATGGCCTCAGCAACATTACGTTGAACAGACCCAGCTTCCAGCATTCCCACAGCTCGTAACATCTCCGCCCTCGTCAAATGTTGGCGTTGCATGGCTACAATACCTCAATTTTAATTTTATCTTTCGTTTAAAAATGAAAAAAACTGTAACTAAACGTAATTCGTATTGTTTTCTAAATTTTGCACAAATGAAAATTTCCTCTCCTACACATCAAGACGTTTTTATGCCACCGAAACAAAAGAATTTTCAAAAATTTGAATTTGGAATTAGTCTGAGATAAATTACAGACAAATCGGTGTACAAAAGATTCCAATGCGGCCAGTACTTTTTGAGTTATTTAATTGAGTATGAAATATCCCTAGACCGTGTTGATGTGTGTATTAATAGTCTACTCGTCTACTGCAATCTGAATAACTCTGATTGCAATTTAATAATTTACCTAATCTTCTTCCAATACCCTCTGCAAACATAACCGAATGAGAGCAATTATTACTATTACTAGATGCAAAGGTAGCAGTCTCATGCTGCTCTACTTGAGGCACTTCCTGTGAAATATCAGTAATATCTAGGCCAAAGACACTGTCCTGAGACACCCTCTCAGCCTGGGCTGGGTACTCCGTTGCCTCAGGCTGGACTGCCTTTAGGTTTGAGATTGACATCTGACAATTACATTGACACATCACCAACTCATTTGCGGCCGGAATGTGTTTCATATTTTGTAACTGGGATCTAACATATTTATTGTAAAGAGAGCCCAGTTTGTCCTCAAGTACCTGAATATCAGTTCGTAAGCGCTGTGTGTCAATTTCATAGATTTTTATGCTGTTTTGGAGGTATGCGGAACACCCTGTTCTGCATACCTCCAAAACAGCATAAAATCCCACAAACCCTCATAGAAACCCTCATAGAAACGTAAGACGTAAAGTCCCACAAACCTCACAGAAAAGGCAGGTTCCTTCGACCGGTGTTTTGTCTGGTCTGGGCAACTGCCCAACGGTTATTGTCAGACTGTTGTATGTGTTCAAATCGCGCCGAAAACTTTGGTTGCGCAGGATTTGTGTGACGTCATGTCATTAGTTCGTAAGTGGCGGCGTTGGTGCCGCTACACTGTCTTCTAATTTGATCTGGTAATTGTATAATTAATTAAGCAGGTCAACACGTTGTTTTCTGAGTGGAATATTTTAAAGAAAAGTTTGTGTTGTTTCCTGTATAACTTCTAATTATTTTGTAAAATTTTACATACTTTTTCAGTTTTTATGACTGACCTTATACTTATTTGTCTCATTTAATAAGGAATCTTCAGTCAGGTCAATAGTAGTTAAGGAATGAGATAATTTGATTTTGCTGTGTCCTTTGATCCATTGAATGGCTACTTTATTGTGCATACCGACCTGCTTCAGGTGTCGGTGACACTCGTAAATCAGCCCAGAGTTGACCGTGTGGCTGTTTAGTGCTTGCAGGACGGCCATGCTGTCCAAAGGTATACGTATAGGGAAATCCTTTACATCCCTAGCCTGAACTGCAGAGGCGGCCATGGAAATCGGCCAAGCATTCGGCCTGGAACACCGTGTTATTGCTAAGCGGATGTTTAGGTCCTCTGAGAAGACTCCTGCACCCATGCCTGTGCCTGTTTTGGATCTGTACGTGATGATTCGCAGCTCATCGGGGCGTAGCCCCTCGTGTAACGTGTATCCTCGTGTAACTGGATTCTGTATTTTCATCAAAAATGACTTGCTTGTGTATCCGGTCATTCATGGCTCTAGTTAGGGGGATTTCGTGGTGGAGACCCTCGAGCATAGCGGTGTGTTGTGTCTCTCTCTAACCCCAGAGATCCAGTGTCGTTAGACGTACAGCTGCCATCGTCGCTTCCTGCTGTATAAACAGATGCAGTGGGGGAAGTCCAAGCATGGCTTCGAGCGCTGCGGTCGGAGTAGTCCTCATCCAGATCGTTGTCGCCATGCAGGCCAGTCTCTGCATTTGATGTAGCTTGTTCACGGCTGTAGTTAGTTTAGTGCAAGGCCACCAAATCACGGTCCCATAGGTGATCATGGGCGGAATCACCGCGCTGTACAGCCAGAGTATAATCTTAGGGGACAGGCCCCATTTCTTACATATCATTTACCTGCATTGCCAGAAGGTGATGCAGGCCCTGTCTAACTTATATTTTTAGGTTATTTAAGTTTGATTGTGTTCTTCTAATTTATTTGTGTTGAGGTACAGGGTTAATAGAAACGACCAATTACGACTGTAGTTTATTTGCGACTAAAATAAAAGCCTTTATGTATCACGGGCGCAGCCGTGCGTCATTCTATTATTAGATACGCTGTGTAAGCTTATAGCTTGTACATTGTGTCCCCACAGTAGCCCCCTTATTAAAAGAAGCTTTAATTTGTAGTATAATTTCCAATAAAAAATATTAACTCTAAGTACATAGTTTCACTTAATAGTAACACTGTTAAACATTAAGACATCCTGTTTTTCATTACAGAAGAATGATCGAACATAAGTTTCAACGCTACATTCACTAACACTTGCCACTAATATACATCTGGGTTACGGGGTACGGTCGGTGGCTGTACTGTTTGCATTTTTACCACCGGTGGATTCCAACCGGCCCCGACTGCTTCCTTCTGGAACCAGTCCCGTACGCGTCTCTTGCATTGGCTTTTGATCATAAACAGGATCATCAGATCATTTGCAAAACATTCTAAGTGTTATCTACTTGTTTATTACAGCCTTATACTTTAAACTTATAATATACATTTTAAATATTATAATCTATCATATTACATTAATCAAACGTTATGTTATTTAAAAGTTGGAATCGAACCCACTTATTCGAAACATTATGGCTCACTGTACCATAGTTTACAATTTAGTTTTCATTCTACAAACCTTATCGGTTGCCTTACCGCTCTACCGCTGCGTGTGGTGTAAGTTATACGCTTATTGCTGCTAGTCCTATCACTTAAAAAAAATATTTGTAGAATTAGTTACGACACTGTCTTTTTCCTGCTGTTTTAGTGGAAGGGTTCCTTCATTAACTACGTAAGCCGGTTTTAACCCATCTATTGATATTTTAACTCGCTTTCCTGCTAATTGTATCAAGAAATACTTTTTCTTTTTTCGTTGTAAGGATCTTTTAACCAAATCTACTCTCACAAAAACATGTGAACACGTTTTTAAGTCTGAGTGAACAAAGATAGTCCTCGCATCTCTCTGTTTCGTCGGTCTTGGCCTTAAATTTTCTATAATATCTCTAATTTTGTTTACATATTCGTTAGAATCGCTAACACTTATGCTTTTGTCACCGTAAAAATCACCGGGTAACCGTAGTGTCTTACCGAATGCTAATTCCGCGGCGCTTACGCCTGTATCGCTTCGCGGTGTCGCGCGTAACCCAAACAGAACTGTCTGCAACTCTTCAACCCACGCACCACTGTCCCTTCTGGCCATCAGTGCTGCTTTTAACACACGATGAAACCTTTCTACAGTGCCGTTCGCTTGCGGGTGATATGCTGTAGTTCCTAACCTATTTATTCCTAAACATTTCATTAACTCATTGAACAAGCTGCTTTTAAATTGTCTGCCCTGATCTGTAGTAACCCTTATCGGACAACCGTACCTCGAAATCCAGCCGTCGTACAATGTTTTGGCTACCGTACTCGCATAAATGTTTTTTATTGCAAAAGCTTCCGGCCAGCCTGTCGCCCTATCAACCACCGTAAGGCAATACCTGTAATCATCCGGTGACGTAGGCAATGGTCCTACTAGATCGACATATATGCTCGAATCGACCACAGCTTTCGTATTGTCCTAGTCCCGATACAGTATGGCGAATAACCTTCGACTTTTGGCATTGAACACAGGTTTTGGCCCAATTTCCTACGTCTGTGTTCATGCTCGGCCAAAAATATTTAGACGTCACTAATTTCCTAGTGGTACGAATTCCAGGATGGCATAAGCTGTGCACTGCATGAAATGCCCTTTTTCTAAACGCTACTGGTAGATATGGCCTTGCAACCCTAGTAGATACTTCGCACGTCACTCACCTTGACAGTCGGGTAACATAATTCGCTTAAACTGCATTACACTGTGTTCTTTCGATAAGAGCAACGTGAGCTCGTCGTCCGTTTGTTGCGCCAATGCTAATTCGCTGAAATCGAGCGCCGCCGGGCAAGTGATAGTTTCGACCCGCGACAGCGCGTCCGCTACAGAATTGTCTCTACCGCTGACGTGTTAAATATTTGTAGTAAATTCACTGATAAACATAAGTTGTCTAACGCGTCTGGTTGTCTCTTTATCACCGGGTTTTTTCGTGAACGCGTAAACTAATGGTTTATGGTCCGTATAAATTACAAAAGATCTGCCTTCTACCATATAACGAAAATGCTGTACCGCTAAATAAATAGCTAGAAGCTCCCTGTCATATGTGCTATATTTTAGTTGTACATCACTGAGTTTCCTAGAAAAATAACCTAGCGGACGCCAGTGTGAGTCAACCATAACTTGTAACACGCCACCAACACAGTCGTTCGACGCATCCGCCCATAAGCTTATGCTGAGCTCAGCGTTCATTACTGGATACGATAACACGGTAGCGTTCTGTAGGCTAGTTTTGCATTTCGCAAACGCAATGTCTGCTTCTGGCGACCAGTTAATTATAGACTTATCTTTCTTTTTAACGTTCTGTAAATACTTATTCAACACTGATTGATATTCCGCTGCCCTTGGCAAGCTGGCCCTATAAAAAATTATCATACCCAAGAATCGCCTTAACTCATCTACCGTTTTCGGTTTTGTGTAATCGATTATAACCTGAACTTTGTCTGGTAAAGGTCTGATTCCTATTGATGTGACCTCGTAACCTAAAAATTCTAGTTTCTCTTTTCCCAAACTACATTTTGCCATGTTGATAGTTATACCGAATTGATTTAATCGTTCAAATACTGCCTTTAAGTGTAATCTATGGAGCTCGGGCGTCTCACTAGCTATAATTACGTCATCTATGTAACAGAAGTAAAAACTGGACTCCGGTTGACCTTCTGCACCTATCTTGCATTGTGCGTCTAAGCCTTGTAATACCGAGTTATTCATATATCGCTAAAATGTTTGCGCAGCATTCCGTAAACCAAAAGTTATACGAGTAAACTCATACAAACCAAAGGGAGTAGTTATCGCTGTTTTTTCTATGTCTTCTGGTGGAATCAAAATATTGTGATACGCTCTATTTAAGTCTATACGCGAGAAAATACGCTTTTTGCCTAAAATATATGTAAAGTCATTTATCCGCGGAATTGGGTACCTGTCAGGTATTGTAATAGCATTCAATGCCCTATAATCACCGCAAGGACGTATTTGTCCAACCTTTTTAGGTACCACGTGCAGCGGACTGGCCCAAGGACTTTTCGACGGCCTACATATTCTCATTTCCTGCATGCGGCGAAACTCTTCCTTAACCTTGACGTATTTTTTTGGGGCTAATGGTCTAGCTCGAGCAAAAACGGGTGGTCCGTGTGTCTCAATATGATGAAACACCGTGTGTGGGGATTTCTCCCTAAAAGACACAGGTTTCGTAATCTCAGGAAAATCCGGTAGTATATCTGAATAAATGCAAAACTTATCAACCGTAGTTAAGGATGGCCCTTTCCACTCTACAATTGAACCTACTGTACTTAAACTAGTTACTTGGTCTATGAGACGTCGGCCGCTTAAATCTACTAGTAACTTATACTTTACTAAAAAATCTGCTCCTATTATGGGCTGATTTACGTCTGCCACAATAAAATGCCAAGTATACGGACGTCTTAATCCCAAACTTAGGGTTAACGTTTGAATACCATAAGTTTTTATTTTTTGTGCCGTTAGCGGCATACAATGTAAGGTTTGACTTATTACTATCATAATAACTACGCGACCTATTTTTCTTCACAGGTATTACGGACACATTAGCTCCTGTATCAATTAAAAATCTCATACCTGTTTTCTTATCGCATATTACTAGGCGGTTGTATATCGTGCAACGTCCCGCCGTCGGCTGCACCAAGTCTAGTTTCCCGCCGACTTCTCCTGGCCTTTGCTCCAATTACAGGGTTTCACACACTTTGTTGCCTTCTCCCTGTAACGATAGTGGTAGAAACACAACCAATTAGCACTATTTCTGTCACCAACCGCATCACCATGCTTCGATGACGATCTCGATCTTCGGCTGTCGTTGTCCCAACGGCCACGCGTTCTGCCTCTGCCACGCTCCAGACCTGCAAGACGCAGGTTGATCTTCGCCAGTTCTCCTAGGATTTGGGTGACGTATGGTGATACATCTCTCCTCTGCCGTTTGGTGCTCTTCTGGTCCTCCACTGCTTTGACTTCGGCTACTGTTGATGAGCCCTCTCCTGTACTTTTTAGTACCTTGTCTGCTATAGTAGCGAGAGCATCCAAATTCTTTGAGTCAGTCACTGTCAGTACAGCCCGCACCGATGTCGGCAGATGCGATTGCCACATCAAATTCAGCGTATCGTCAGACATCTTGTCTCTGGCCAAGTCACGCATTCGTCGTAGCAGATGTGATGGCCGCTGATCTCCTAGCTCCATTTCACTGATGAGTTTTTGCAATTTCCTCGTCTCCGACTCCTCGAACACCTCAAGTAGCCTTTCTTTCAGCGTCTGATACTTCCGAGACTCCGACGGAGCAAGCACCAAATCGCTCACTTGCTGTATAGCAGCCTTGCTTAACTTCGTTATTACCAGATTCTGTTTGGCTGTATCACTCAGTTTCTGATTCTCCACCACAGCCTCGAACTGGACAAACCAGAGTTGCGTTTGGTCTGCCCAGAACTCAGGAATACGCGAAGAGACAGTTATGCTGGCCAACTCCTTTTCGTCGGCGTCCCCGGACGTGTCCCTCCTCGCATCTTGTGCACGCTGCGTAACACCTTGTT
Source organism: Orthosia cruda (assembly GCA_964057195.1). Lineage (NCBI taxonomy): Eukaryota > Metazoa > Arthropoda > Insecta > Lepidoptera > Noctuidae > Orthosia > Orthosia cruda. Next base: position 30,975,360 of record OZ059834.1, on the reverse strand, counting down.
GCTGGTTCATTGTACTGTTCCAGGATATTTAAGCACCTCACCAAAAAATGTTCACAGGGGTCACCACTTTAGGTTATTTAAGTTTGATTGCTTTCTTCTAATTTATTTGTGTTGAGGTGCAGGGTTAATAGAAACGACCAATTACGACAGACGACTGTAGATTATTTGCGACTAAAATAAAAGCCTTTATGTATCACGGGCGCAGCCGTGCGTCATTCTATTATTAGATACGCTGAGTAAGCTTATAGCTTGTACATTGTGTCCCTACATATTTATTATATTGATATTAATGTTCAATGTGCCTCTTACCATGCGGTGATCGCTCCTGGTTTTTACCGAATTGATCGCAGAGACATAATTGAACATTAGCTTCTTGGTAGACGTGATGAAGTCGATCTCGTTTTTAGTTGCACCATCGGGGCTTTGTCAGGTCCACTTCCTGTGCTCACGCTTTCTGAAGAAGGAGTTCATCATATAGAGGCTCTTCTTCTCCATAAAACTGTCCAATAGGTGACCCCGGTGGTTCCAACGTCCAACTCCAAATTGCCCCACTTGCAGCTCATCCTCGTCTCGTTTGCCCAGTTTCGCGTTGAAGTCCCCCGTGACATCGGTGAAGTGAGTTTTGAAACCATGCATGGCTTTAGAGATATTCTTATACATGGTCTCTACCTCGTCGTCGGGGTGCGCCGAGGTCGGGGCATAGACCTGTATGGCCTTCAGCGAATATCTTGTGGGTATTCTGAGTATAAGGTACGCCACCCTGATCGACACACTCTCAATCTTCACCACGCTGGTCACAAAGGCCTCCCGACACCACCTTGGGACTTCCGGTCGGAAATAGAGCAGGTTACCGGATTTGAGGATTATCGAGTCATCCCGCTCTCTTCGGCCTTCAGATAACCCTATACACTATCGTAACCTGCTCAATTCTTCCTCGGGTTCTGCTATCTTCTCGTCAGTCCGGAGTGTTCGCGTGTTATATGTTGCCAGGTCCAGTCATCGGTGTTTATTGGCCACCCCTTGCCACGCCATCGCCTCGACCGCTATCGTAGTCAAAGGTAGACGGGCAGCCGGGCACTCGGACCTGACTTTTCCTTGTGCTATTAATTTTGGTTTGGGGGTGTTTGCCGTAATTGCCACGCTTGGCAGGCGGGTTGGCGATCGCAGTATGTTGTTAAGGTGCACAGAGAACGCTGCTGCCCATTGTCCCTTAGTTGCCTCTTACGACACCCACGGAAAGATATGGGATGGTGAAATTCTTTACGTACGACACCATACGGTAAATACAACTTAAGTGTTAGTGTGTGTTAAATAAACTGTTGTTATCATAATTTTTAAGCAAGTGTTTCATACAATGAATAAGCAGGCCTTTTTTTACGATCATATTTAAAATTAAAAATACTTATGAAAAATTTATAAAGTAGGTAAAGCATCAAAGTATTTAGTGCTGTTTTCACTTCTATTTTGTAAGTAGGTATGACAGTTAATGTGGTGATGTTATTGTTATAAAATATATATATTACATATTTCTAAACATATAAGATGTTGATTCACTCCCATCTACTTTTAAAATAAAAATGGATATTTTATGGGTACTATTAAAACGAAGAAACTGTTTTTGTCACACTTAAATAAAAAAAAACATTTAAGCTTATCATAAGTAGTTTATATGTTTTAGCCTTTTAGCTTTAAATATATGAAAAGTAATTAATTAATATTTATATTGAAAAAAATCGTTATCATAATCATTATTGCTTTTCATTTCTGTTGTTATTTGTATTTAAATGACATGGCTAAATAAAGTATGCACGATTGCCCTAGCAATATATATAAACATTTTAATTAGTAATATGTAATGCTGAATAGTTGAATATTAGTATTTCGTGTGAAAAAAGTTTCAGGGACTTTTAATATCGTCACAATCCTCAAAATAAAATCGTAGCAACTCCTACATCAATAGGTATACAAACTTGTAAAAGAATAAGATTTGGCAATGATACTTTTGTAAGGCGTTTAGAGGTTTTCGGCTTAATAATAACAGACGCACCGATCGATCTCCAAGGTTAAGCAACGCTTGCCAAGGTCATTCCGTGGATGGAAGACCATCTTTACATAGCGAGTTTCCTTCGTGCCTTGGAAAGCTCGTTAAGCCGTTGGTCCCGGCTGTCATTTGAAGATCTGTCATTTGTGGCTAAACCACAGTTAATGCATCTCATGATGAATAAATACGCAAGGCAAGTCCGTGTAGGCGGAAGGTCAGTAGGTAGACGAGCACATAAAAACCCGCGATAAACAAGCGAGGGTCAAAAGTAAATATCCAAAATAATACCAGAAAATAGAAAGTATACAGAAGGGCCACTCCCGCCGTTTCGAAAATTTACAGCTAAACTTGACATATTCACTAGGGTTGCTACTATATTGATATAACCGAATTTAAAAAAAAGTATGTTGTTTAGGTTACAAACATTCCACATACATACACACATACATTTATTCGTCTAAACATACATTATCATACTTACGTGTCTGAGAGGATAGACAGAGCATCAAATATCCATTAAAGATCACGACTCCACATACGACGAAGATTGGATGGTAACAAGACGTAACAATTGCGTAATAATGATCCCACTAAAAACATTAAGATGTAAAAAGCACCAAGCTCGACAAAAATATAAATGTGGAAAAAAAGGGAAAATATCAAAAAAACCCGACTGCTTAAGAAGCGAATTAAAAATATGTACATAAACAAGAAAAAATTATGCTGTGCAGTCGGAGGAAACATATTTGTGAGCTGGATGGCTTAAACTATATTATTATAACAATTTCATAGCCTTTACAATTTCGACTATGGACTTAAAATAATTGATTATTTTCTTAGATATTGAATTAAATTAATGAAAGAACGAATTTAAAGGATTAATGTAAAGTATATTCGGTCTGTAAGAATTAATAAAGGAATCTTAGCCAATGCAACCTCGTTACAGTATTTTATGAATGAATGACGTGACAAACGCCCGCACGAAATACTCGTGACAGCCGCGACTGAGCTATTGCCCAATATTCCCTGTAAAATCGCAGTGTCAATGGGTGTGTGCAAAATGACGCTTTGTTCGTAGTGGCTTCTCTGTCTGTGGCGCACCGCCGCCGCTTACGTACTTTGTGATAATACTGAGAAATCATAATTATGATAAATATTCATATAAAATAAAACCATAGATAATATTACACTTATGTCTGATCTGACTGACCTTTTTTTTTATAGAGTTGTGATTGAACTTGGAATGTAAGATAATGCTTAAATAATTAATAATACAATTATTGTTCTTGACGATCATTATTCAGTTAACATTCTTCAAAATAAAACAGTTACTTAATATATTAGTGATGGTTATTATTAAATTACTGTAAACTGATTTTAAAGTCAAAGAGTAAAATTACTTTTTTCCTTAACTCAACGTGTGTGTGCTAAGTAAAAGAGCGCAGCGACATAGACGCCGCGCCGGCGCAAGCCAGAAGCGAAACCACCCGCCTCTCAAACCTGCGGTGTAAAAGAGACGGGTTCCAATAATTCATTCTACTCTACGTGGTCAAATGCTTACAAATAGACTATTGCAATATATTTTGAAGAATTATGGAATTATTATTAGGATGTTAACGTCTTTTTTGACAAATTGTCGGATGTTTGGCTTATAAGTAGATAATATATGATGTATATTTCTAAAAAAAAAACAAAGTTTATTTGAATAATATCTCGTCATTAATTCTGTTGTCAACACGATATGATAAAGCACAACTCATTCCTAGAACAAGATTCACAACAATATCGCGAATAAAAACAATTCGTTCAGTTGTTTTAGCTCTTAAATGCAAATAAAAGCCTGAATTAATCTTATTTTAATCGTCATCAATATTCAAATCTATAACATCTAAGAGTTATTAACAGTAATTTGTAAACCTTTAAATAAAATCATCAGCTTCTAATGAAATTGATGCGAGATCACGGTAATCATGAATTAATTATTGAAAATTTAATGAAATCAGTATCATCACGACCTTGACAAAAACATTGACAACGCCACAGATAATATAATACTAGCATACAACGCCCACGTTTAAAGGCTTGAAATAACTGTTAAGTGAAGGCATTTATCTATTAATTAAAAAATAAAGTATTGGTTGGTACTCGTGCTATATGTAAAATAATTAGAAGGAAGCTCCAATCAAATAATTAAGCTGTTATTTAATTGGTGTATTATGTTAGTTAGCATGAGCATCGTACCTACAAAATTGTGTTTGACTAAAATTTTGCCATTGCATATTAAATATTTAGCTAATAATAAATATAGGTACAAATTTTTTAGCTCCCAAACAAAGAATGTTCACTATTTATATTTAACATTATGTAAGGGACTTCATTATCAAATGCATGCGGCAAAATAATTCACCGTAGCTAATACACGGTGGTCTTACTTTTAATTGTCTATTACCCATTTCTAAAAGAGAAAAATTCAAATTCAGAGACAGACATTATTCACATAATCCATCCATAGCGTTTTAGAAAGCATACAATAATTTGAACGAAAATAGCAAGGTTCTGTATATAATTCGGAAATTGATGTAACTAAATGTTATCTATACTAATATTATAAAGCTGAAGAGTTTGTTTGTTTGTTTGTTTGTTTGTTTGTTTGAACGCGCTAATCTCAGGAACTACTGGTTGGAATTGAAAAATTCTTTTTGTGTTGGGTAGTCCATTTATCGAGGAAGGTTATAGGCTATATAACATCACGCTACGACCAATAGGAGCGGAGCATCAATGAAAAATGTTCCAAAAACGGGGAAAATTTATTCTTTTTGAGACGCAACGTATTTAGAGTAGGTGGGCTAGCTTGGTAGGTAGCCAGTTGACGGGAGCGAAGCCGCGTGGGACAGCTAGTGTATTTATAAGAAGCTTGAAGTCTAGGCCATAGAAACTGAAGTTCGTGTGAATACCTATTCTATACTTTTTGATAAAGGTAGCGGACTGCCTGACTGACAGTACTGTTTGACTAACTGATTTGATGAGCCTTTCAGCAACGGGGAAAGAATTGGTGAATTGAATAAAATGTGAATTGCCCTGATTTTGAAACAACAATGGCCAACAGGACATTCGTTTAACCAATAAATATAGTTTACGTATCCTTAACAATTTCGAATAAACCCCCAACCAGCAAATCAGTCCTATAATCTATAATCATATAAATGAGTTATTAAGGTTTTAGCGGTGACAGTGTGTTGTATAAAAGCGTTCTATAAAACACAATTTTGCTCTATTAGCTTATAGGGCAAAAATGACTCATAAGCAAAGGATATAAACGTTTACTACGCCATTTTGTTCAACCGTTATAGTATGTGTTATAGCAAGCGCTAATATCACTAGTACAGAATACTGCTCTATAAAATTGTTAAAAATGCTTTTATTCATCTAAATCAAAATCATTTTTTTATTTCACATAGGCCTACATTGGCACTTATAAAACGTCGACAAAAGATGCATCTGATTTGCGTAATAAAGGTGACAAACGAACTGCTATAATCGTTTCGTTTTAGCAGTGATGAACACTCAACTATAAGGCGATTCTGATCGTCGCTATAGTACTAAGTACGTTAGTAGTTACAAAAAATCTACTATAGAGTTATTTTGTGATGTAGCTTAGTTCCAGATTATTACTATGTAATGTAACTGTACTTTATTGCTTTAGATATGACTATTATAGCTTTACTTTTTTTTTATTCTATTTTGTTCTAGCTCCGTCAACGTAATTGACGCCTATTCAAATTTGTTCTCATTCATACCAGTTCTCGCTTTTATGCCTCTCGTACTTCTATTCCTCATTCCATATCTTTTTATCATTCTTCTCCTGCCAGTCCAATGGGTGGGACTCCCATTTTACCTACTACCTAGTCTCTACTTTATTTCTTTATTGTTTCTCAATTTGGGAAAAATAATTTTTTCAGTGGTTTCGAATATTATTTCTTTCTTAATCTATTACAGTTTTTTATTTTCATGTTTTAACTTCTAATTACTTTTATCTTAATTACAAACATAATTTACTTTCTTCAATATTTCTATGTTTACATATAATATACACTTATATCTATGAAACATAGATTTATACGTCCGTTTTGTTTCTATTTATTACAATATTTGCTATTTTGACACAATATTTTAGAAATTTGTCTGTGTTGTTACCGCTTATCATTTCCGCAATGTTCTTTCTTTCAATTCTATTCCAATTTCATGTTCCAGGTTAAACCTCTCAACAGAGTGTGCAGGACAGCTTAATAGTAGGTGTGAAACTGTCTCGCTTACATCTGGATCACAGATGCACGATGAGTTCTCCTTACACTTGAAGCGGTTCAAGTATTCGGAGAACCCACCGTGCCCCGTCAGGACCTGCGTGAGCACGCCTATTGGCCGCACCTGTCTTATAATGCGAAATGCCGCGATGGCATCGGGAAGAAACATTTTCGTCACCGAGGCAGTCTCGCCAGACAAATATCTCCGATTCCATTCATCGAGCGATCCCAAACGGATCTGGCGTCTGATGAATGAAATCGGACATTGGTCATAGTCCGGCTTCCTCCGTAACGAAAATGCTGCTTCCTTCGCCAACTCGTCCGCACGCTCATTCCCCGGCAAGCCCGCGTGGGCTTTGAACCAGAACAAACACACAGCTTTGTTCTGTTCCAGAGCCTGAATCAGGTTTGTTCGCGCTCGGACTGCCAGGGGATGGCGAGAGCCATGGCTTACAAGCGACTGCAATGCTGACATTGAGTCGCTATATAAGCCATAGCTCATCTCTTTGCGCTTGAGGATTTCGTCCGTTGCTTTGCAAATAGCCAGAAGTTCCGCTTGGTAAACTGTGCAGTACGCGGCGAGGCTAAGCTTGAGTTTCCGGATTTCACCTTCATTATCCCATAGGGATAATGCGGCTCGGACCTTCCCCTCAATCCTGCTGCCGTCAGTGAATATTCGCACTGCCTGCACGTTGTTGCTGTCCACAAGCTGTTGGTCTGCCAAGCACATGAACTCCAAGGCAATTTGTTTGGCAGGGTGAGAAGTCTCTGCAAATCTCACGGCACTCTCAACCTCCCGGTCTCCTGGCACAAACCGGGATTATAGTTTTACTAATAAGCATATCACACAAACACTTTTTTTAGAGCAGATTTATTGTGTAATGACTTTTCAGTTACTATACTTGTTAGTATCATGACAGAGTATATCTTTCTTTAATAATACAAAAACGACACATAAAAGTGGATAAAGTTGGAATTAAATGACAATTATGACCTGAAAAGATTTTTTTTATCTCACGATGAACCTAACCATATTGTATCCGTAAAATTGCGGTAGCACGTCATTTCACACTCTATAAACAAATTATAATAAGAAAGTAAAATTTATATTCTATACAAATTGTTTCAATCCCTTTATAAATATTAAATACATATATTTTGTTAAGTCTTTACACTCTCATGATAGAAGAATGAATTGAATTGGTAAGTGAATAATGTAAGGTACAGGAAACATAAACTCTAGTATGGTATGAAAAAGTACTATAAAAGATCCTTAAAGGTCTTTATTAGTCAGTTCATCACTATTTTATGACCCTTCTACATAGCGAGTATATGACTGATTTGTCATGTGTAACATTGCTATTGATTCGTTTTAACACTGAATAGAGAAATAAATGCGTCACTTTCGAATAAAATACACCTTCTTTGGGGTTTTATAGGACCAAAAACAATGTTGCCCAAAACGTTCTAAGGCTTATTTATACAACTAGTTTTTGTTACTTCCTTTGGCACTAGGGTAAAAACTGAGGGTTCCTCAATACTCAGCTCAAGCTGTGTAAATAATTTACTGAATTTAACTAGACATCCAAGTGCAGCAGCTGGCGTTCTGTAGTTTCTGCCTACCAGCATGGGAAAAAAGACGTGAATTTATGTATCCAAGAGTAAAATATCACTTCACGAGAAACATTAATTTGACAGATTTTGGAAGAATGTACACACAAATTGAATCTAAGTAGGTAACAAAACCTAATAACAAAATGTGAAGGAAATGCATTGGTAAACTGTTGAATGTTGATGTGAGATTAACACTAGCGATTATAGGTAATGATGAAGTTTGGACCACAGAGCACCGAGTAGCCTTGATAGCTTCAACTAGAGCCAGCTCTGCCAAAACTGTGCAAGTTTCACCTAATTATTGCAAACACTCTAAGTTTGTAATAAATCTTGGATAGTTATAAAATCTTAATATAATATGAACAGATCAAGTCTTATTGAGAAAAAAAGAATATAGAATCTTACGCGATTTAATAAGTTCGTAAGGAGTTTGCAATTACCCGGTGACATATAAAAAACCAAACGATTGAGAGCCGTTAATTAGTATGAGTCTAGGACGGCTTGTGACAATCCTTACCATAGTTATGACAACTGAAACTTGTGCTCAGCGCACATTGCGTGGGTAGGTGAATAAAAATAATACACATACGCTCTGAATAATTTTAACTTTTAATTAGTATTTTATACAATTATAATCGAAATTCCTACGGATTATAAATAATTTGCTTACCATTAAGCATATATTGTGTGGGCAGTAGCATTCATATGTCCTAAGTGCAAGTTGCATAAACTTGTCGGCTGGAGCTGTCACTTTTTAACTTGGCTCAGACTTCTGAACATAAGGCTGATACCATGACCACTATGGCTGAGATTGCAGAGACCCAGCAAATGGCTATCACTTCACTGAACCAGCGGATGGCTGATTTTGAGGCGCACTTGAAAGCGTCACCACCTGGAGCTGACCTGAGCGGCCTCCACAAAGACTTTTCGTCCTTCAAGGAGCATGTTTGGAGTGTCCTCAGTGCATTGCAGCAGCAGATTGCTGAGCTGAACAGGAGTGTAGACATTATAGAGATGCGGCACAGAAAAAAGTTTCTGTTGCTTGGTGGCGTTCCTGAAAATCCAGGTGAGAAAGTTTCTGAAACCGTGGCGACCATTCTGCAGACTAAGCTCGGCTTAACAGATCTGGTCCACTCGTCGCTGACTGTATGCCACAGACTAGGTGCTGCTTCGGAAGGTCATGCTAGACCAATCCTGCTTCGGCTCGCGGACTCAGCTGTCAGAAGCGAGATCTGGAGAACCAAGACGAAACTGAAGGGATCTCCTTATGTGGTGTCTGAATTCCTTACTCGACAGCGGCAGTCTACGTTTATAACAGCTCGCAAGCTCTTCGGTGTGACGAACGTTTGGACCAGGGACGGCAACATCAACGTCAAGCTTCCGGACGGCAAGCGGCGCCGGGTGATCAGTGTGGAGGAGGTCGTCGCGCTTGGAGCGGAGCATGGTAAATTGCTGGAACAGGAGGTTCCTCTGGTTCCCAATGCTAGCCAGCATAAACTCGCGTCGGCACAGTCTTCATCTCGCTCAAGGCGGATAGCAAAGAAGAAATAATATTTATTGTACGATTTATGTATTGGATGTTTACAGTCTTTATTTCGTCCACTTTGTTTTCTGTCTGTGCTTGTTATTTTCGTATAAATACGATAAGCACGCACAATAGAACATTACAGTAAGTTTTTTGTTCGGTTTACCGGCACCATATTTTGTTTATTTTGTTTTTGTTGACAAGTGCTGTCAGAGTCACCTGTCACTGTCATAGTTTTCTTTTTTTTTTCATTTATATAAATCTTGTCTATGCCACGTATTTTACTCCTTGCGAATTACGTCTGCGTTCGGATGCACGCATTAGTAATTATGTATAATTTTGTTTGTGAACAGTCTGCCGGCAGGTTATGCAACTATTATGTGAATTTTATCTTCACATTCCTATAATCTATATAATTTTATTTTATCTATTATATATCTATTTACGCTTTATAATGATTAAGTCTGACGACGACTCGTTTTATTCTTGCCGTAGTTCCTCTACGTCTTTTTCTTCTTTAGACGATTCTCTCTCAGTTAACAGTTTCTTAAGTGGTGAGTGCCAGCGTTTTAATAACTGTTTTAATGTATGTCATGTGAACGCTCAGAGTATCCCTCAACACCACTCTGAGATGCTGGAGTTATTTTGTGATGTGGCGTTACACGCTGTCCTGGTGTCAGAAAGTTGGCTCAAGCCCGAACTTCCCTCTGAACATTATAGCTTACCCGGTTTTATCTTAATTCGCAATGATCGCACGGCAAAAAGGGGCGGTGGTGTTGCCATATACTTGCGCAGTGACATCCCCTTCAAAATTCTATCATCTTCTCCGACAACATATAGCGGCAATCCCGAATTCTTAGTCCTTGAAATTGATGTCAAAGGGGTTAAGGCCGTTCTCGGAGTAGTTTACTGCCCACCTGCTATTGATTATTTCTCTATTCTCGAATCACTCTTTGAATCTTTTTCCTCGGAGTACAAACATCTCGTAGTCATGGGCGATTTCAACACCGACCTCTCGAAGGATAACATAAGATCGCGCAGATTGAGAGCAATCCTGGAATCGACGAGTCTGTCACTTCTCACGCTCAATCCGACTCATCTTAATCCTGACTCAAGCGATACCTGGCTTGATCTCATACTTGCGTCTTCCGAGAATCTAGTTGCTAACCATGGCCAGATTGCGGCCCCTGGGCTATCTAGACATGATTTGATTTACCTGTCGTACAAAATTAAGCCACCTAAACAGCGGCCTGCCATTATGTTTCTTCGGAATTTTGCGAGGTTGAACAGGGACAAACTCAATGGTGATTCCAAAGCTATTGATTGGGTCGATGTTGCTCAGGCATCAACTGTGGATGAGAAAGTGGATTTGTTCAACAGGTCCGTGCTTCAGCTTTTCGATGCGCATGCGCCACTCAGGGCTGTCCGTGTTAAGCGCCCGCCGGCTCCATGGATTAGTCCTGGAGTTCGTTTGGCGATGAGACGGCGTGACAGGGCTTTTCGGCGATATAGAAGGGATCGCAGTGAGGAGAACTGGAGCCTGTACAAGTTGGCTAGAAACCGCTGTAATCAGATGGTAAGAGCTTCAAAACGCCGATACATTTGTGAAAATGTCCTTAATTCTTCACCGGCTGACATATGGAAGTTTCTCAAATCAATTGGAATCACGCAATCATCCTCTCATACTGTATCATCTCATATGTCTCTGAATGATTTAAATAATCACTTTTCATCGTCAGCAATGCTCTCGGCTGTTGTTAAGAATAATACTATTCGTGATATTACTTCCATGCCAATTGTAACTCCCGAATCTTTTTCGTTTTCCCCGGTGACCGACGCTGAGATCCTCAAAACGTTCAATGCAATTAAGTCCAAGGCTGTCGGCTGTGATGGAGTGAGCAGATCCATGTTGTCCCTCATTTTCAAAAGTATCCTTCCCATTATCACACACATCATCAACTTCTCACTGCAGGCTGGTGAGTTTCCTACAACCTGGCGTAAGGCATTCATTATTCCTCTTCCAAAAATTTCCAACCCCACCTTATCTAATCACTACAGACCAATCTCCATTCTCCCTTTCCTATCTAAGATCCTGGAAGCAGTTGCTCTGAACCAAATATCCTCCTTCGTGTCCCGGAATAACCTATTGTCCCCTTTCCAATCTGGTTTTCGGCCCGGCCATAGTACAGCCACAGCCTTGCTTAAAGTTACTGAAGACGTCAGGAACGGCTTGGAGAGTTCGAGGTTGACGGTGTTGGTTTTAATAGATTTCTCCAATGCATTTAATACCGTCGATCACGACATTCTCCTGGCCATCCTGTCTCAAATTGGGGTTTCTTCGTTGGCACGGGCTTGGTTTTCATCATATCTTCGTGGTCGCCAGCAGGCGGTACGTGCTGATCAGAAATTCTCTGATTGGTGCGCGCTAGAAACAGGCGTCCCACAAGGCGGTATACTCTCTCCACTCTTATTTTCTTTATTTATTAACTCTATCACTACTATTCTCAAATGCTCCTACCATCTGTATGCTGACGACCTGCAGCTCTACGCGCAAGCTGACATACTCAATCTGGATGACTGCATCTCGCTGTTGAATGCGGATCTTCAAGCAATCGCTGACTGGTCTAGCAGATTTGGCGTTACTGTCAATGTCAGTAAATGTCAGGCTATCCTTATTGGTAGTTCGTATTATCTACGAACCTTGGACACTAGTCTTCTAATGCCGCTTAAGTTCGGCAATACTGTTATCCCTCTCTCGCCTCACGTTAAAGACTTGGGCCTATATATTGATGACAGATTAAGCTGGAATAAGCAGGTCGCTCAGATTAGCCAGAGAGTCACTTTCTCACTGCGGTCTCTCTATAGATTCAAACATTTTCTTCCGTCCAGCACCAAAACCACCTTGGTTCAAGCTCTCGTATTGCCTATAATCGACTATGCTGATGTTTGTTATTCTGATCTATCCCAAGAACTTCTTAACAAAATGGATCGACTTCTTAACAACTGTATTCGCTTTATTTTCGGGCTTCGTAAATATGATCACATTTCTACCTTCCGTTCTCAGCTTAAATGGCTGCCTATCCGTCAGAGGAGATCCCTAAGATCCCTCTGCATGCTCTTCAACATCATGAACGATCCTTGTACTCCTGATTATTTAAAACAATATTTTAAAGTGTTGGGCAGTTCTCACGATCTTAACCTTCGAGCTTCCAAAAACTTACTTCTCCAAATTCCTTCTCACCGCACTGGGTTTATATCTAATTCTTACGCTGTCTCTACTATAAAACTCTGGAACGTCCTTCCCCTTGACATAAAAAAAACTGAGAGTAAATTTTTATTTAAGCGTAGAATCCGGAACTATTACTTGTCCTCTCTTACATAGCTCGGTCTTCGTCTTAGTTATTATGTTTAATTTCTGTTTCATTTAGAATATGATATTTATTATAATATTTATTAGTCTATTGTTTTAGAAATTATTTATGTATTTTATTTGTTAGATAGTTTATTAATATCCGACTTTAATTATTGTTCATTTTTATTTTGTACTCCTACCACCTGTTTGTCCTTTTTAACCCAAAGGTTGACTGGTAGAGAATGCCTTGCTGCATTAAGTCCGCCTATGTATCACCATTGTACATGAAGTTTAAATAAATAAATAAATAAATAATTTATTTAAACCAACTTTTATGTATAAAAAATTGCAATATCACGAGAAACAAACGTGTGTGCAAAATTTGAAGTAACTTCATTTATAACTTGTAAGCTTTGTTGAAAGACACCAAAATCTGATAGAGTAGGGGCTACCTCGGGTCAAATAAATTATCAACTTTTACACAGTTACAATAAAGTTACATATGTAAACGCGAACAATTTGTAAACATAAGTTTCTTCCGTTAGTAACACATACATAACGGGTCGATAGCGCGGGCAGGCACCTCGGCAGTGTTTGTCCAATGTTATAACACTGTCTTGTCCATTCCACACACTCTTCAAAACCTATGTTTCGTAATAGGAAAACACTTGTGCAACAACTACAAGTAGATCTTAAACTTTGATGTGCATCTCCTTAAAAAATTTAATGTCTAAACTAGTGTTTGTGGCATCTAGCCAAAAAGATTTTGCATTAGTAATGCTATTGTAGTGGAATCGTGGATGGTTGAAACCACTAGAATGACTAGTCATGAATTAAGAAGCTAACTTTGTCTTGCCCCAATTCCTATTTATTAGGCTGGGTTGTTTTTTGCTTCCATGCATCTCTTCTTTTTCTAGCCATAAATTGTCATCTTTCACACAATTCTTATAATTATCCCTTATCTATTTCTATTACATCTCCATATTATTATTGTGAGTACCATAACAAGCATCTTGCGGCATAAAGATATTATCCATGATTAACTATGGTCTAAAAATTTATTTGTAAGCATGTTTTCGTTAATTAGTTGAATTTTGATTTAACGGTTAACGATATACATTTTGGTTTGGTTAATTAAACTTAAATTCACAATACATTTTCAGTTAAGTTTGACTTTGTGTATTGTGTCCCAATTTTACGCCATCATCGATAGTCTTGTAATTTTATTTGGCACGCGTTTGTTCTTGTGATACCAACACAGTTGATTCTATCTACATATTTGTCTTCGCAACGCGAGCGAAGCTGTGCAGAAGCTTTTGTGAAAGTTAAATAAAATGTACAATAAAAGATATAATGAGCCGTATTTGATTTAGACTTAAGTTAAATAATACAGACTGTCAATGAATTTGATACTCTGTATTTATTCGTGTCTTCATACATAAACATTTATTGCTAAGCAATTTGTTCATAATAAGATGGCTATGTTTGTATCTAATAACATACAAGGATTCGCCAATCTATCCAACATGAATAGATTATCCTAAGAACGACAGTCATAAAATCTTTGCCATGCATCATAAAAGTGTTATATATCTATAAATTATTTAGAATTTTTAATAAGAATTAAGCAAATGAAAATGCTAATATACTGGAAGAATTGCCACTTGAGAAGCTAGTGCTGGAACAGCCACGACAGGGATTGTGACTTAACATGATACGACTAGGAAGAAGATTACAGAAATTAAACACTTCATGTACGTAATGAATGTGTATGTTCTATAAGTACGCCTCTGCGTACACCTCGAGAATACAGGTTGGCATTGTTATTGTAAGCCAATATAAAAATCTATGAACTCAGACATTCATAGAATCTCTCGGGGTTCACAAATTGACAAACACAATGAGGATATCCATAGCTGGTATTCCTAAATCGGTTCATTGGCTAGGCTATTCCTAGCCTTAGTACGATGTGTCCTGTTTGACCAGGTACATACGCATAGAAAACCACAACCTAACCTGTACACATGGCCACATGTGGGTATTAAGTAACCTGTGGCACAAGGATCAACATTAAGTACTTATTAGTTAAGCACCTGAGAAGATTATTGATTACGTTACTAATACCTAATAAATTATGGAGTTAGACGAGAATGCCTGGTTTTCTACGGTAGAACTATTGAATGATGATTTCAACGAACTTAAATAATGTATGAAAGTTGCGACGCGATAATATGACAATGATGAAACAATAATTTTATTTTATTTTTTAAATTAGAGAACAGTTTCTGTGAAAACGTATGTTGTATAGTGCCTGTTTGTGGGAGCGTTAAACGCAAAAATAAATAGGGAAGATCCGAATTTTCTAGGTCAAATGTAGCCTGAAAGTAATGTCAAATCATTTCACGCATCTAAATAAATTAACATAGCAATTTATCCATTATTTTTAGTTTGCACTGCGACGGTACGCTACATATGTTGCGCGCGCGCAGTCAAAACAAACGGCATCCATCTGTCAATGGATTCGTCACAGTCAGAATGCGAAAGTGTTATTATTTGTGTGGTATTTACTCATGTTAGTATGTCGTGATTTGCCACATTGTC
Source organism: Orthosia cruda (assembly GCA_964057195.1). Taxonomy (NCBI): domain Eukaryota; kingdom Metazoa; phylum Arthropoda; class Insecta; order Lepidoptera; family Noctuidae; genus Orthosia; species Orthosia cruda. Next base: position 30,959,926 of record OZ059834.1, on the reverse strand, counting down.
ATGTCACAGACTTACATTTTGTATTTCTTCATGTCACAGATTTACATTTAGTGCTTGTGCTAAACGAAATCATGACTTACTATGAGCGACCTCATATTTTTACTAGGTTTTTCACACACATAGTGTGAACATGTTGATGATTAAAAGTAGCATATGATACTCAGCAATACCGTCTAGTGTAAATGAAAGAATTATCTTAAGTAGATTAGTATTTAAACATCGCAGATTGTCTCCAGAGACAAGTATAGTGCAACTATGTTTTAGTTTAGTAATAACAGCATCGCATCATTTGTAACACTTTTGTATAATATTTCTAAGTATATCTATTGAACTCAGTGCTCTACAATGTATGGGCGAATAAATCACTTACATCTTACCCACATAATATTACATAATTAATAAACGACACCCTACTAGATTTGGTAAACAATAAATAATTAAATGAATATTATGCAAACTAAAACATTATGATACTTGAAAGTTGGCATTTTAAAAAGTGTCAATATGAAATGCAGACCAAATGTACAGTTGGTAACTGAGAGGTTGGGAAATAAAACAAAATTATATGATAAGTTGGCAAATGATTATTCGGCAAAATAAAATTCTGCGACACGTTAGATGCCAAGTGAAAATCTGCCAAACAATTGTTAGCGATCTGTATATTTAATTGAGCACACTAAATATTTTTTGTATGTTAGCAATAATTTTTGTCAGGTTGGTAAACGATAAGCTTGCACTTCTGTTTCCCGCCCATTCCGAGGTCATAAATAGAGTGGCTCATGCCATCAAAGGCAGTCTATTTTTGATCGAGGCGTCGTTAATAATTATTTGGGTAAGTGCTTTATAAACTGTATTCTATAAACTGTATTTTATAAACTGTGTTCTATAAACTATTTTCCATAAACTGTGTTCTGTGTAACTGTGTATTTGATATGATAATACACTGGGTGAGTAAACCCTTTCCAAGCATTTTTATTTGCATTGCCATCCCCGCTGAAATACCCACACGAGATTTTAGTCTTTTGAGTAAAAGACGACACAATATTCGACGAAAAGGCAGAGAACCCTTTGCAAGAGATCTGACTATTGGGCAGAGCCAGTTCACGAAACTGTAGACTGACGATGACAAGATCGTATCTGCCAAAACGGAGCTTATGAGGGAGAACGAGAGATTCTATGGGCAGTTGTACACGTCAACCAGTAAACTCGTCGAGAATCCAGCAAAAGACCCTATTGCTAGTTTGACTCGACACTTTACCGAAGACATTCCGGACGTCAGCCTGTACGAGATTGGTTCATAGTCTTTTGAGGAAAAGACGACATTTCAAAAGATGGGATATACACGCCTATTACTGTATAAAGTGCTTTCATTAGTTTCAAATGTCTTAATAAAACTATATTAAAAAATGGGACTAGTATCTTGTCCCTTCTACGGGGTTTATTAAAGGGTTATGAAAATTCAGTTATTTAGATGTTCGAGCCTATGCTTGAACCAAATTTTGAGATTATCGTTCCAATATTCGTTAACAACATCTCCTTTCTCGCTCTATCACTACGTAAATTCATGGTGTCACAACTATACCTGTCCTTGTCTTTAGAGATGGGCTTAAACGTTAAAAAATAATAACACTGCTAAATGCTAATGCTAAAAATAATTAACAGTTAAAATTAGCAGTTATTTTTAGCAACTGCTAAATTTAAATATATGTCGCGAATGCGAAGTAATGCCTATGCCTATAGGTACAGATAATAACTAGTAATACGTGGCGTGAGGTGGGCGAGAGAGGGGGGTAGCGCGCGGGGCTCGAGAGCGCGCGCGCGCACCCGGCTCACTTGGGCCTGATGGTCGGAGCTGGTGAGAGCTAGAAGTATATGGGTGAGCAAATCAGTTTTATCTCAGTGCATGTGTATTCAGATTTACCAGATATTTATTCTATAATGTTTGCCATTATTGTCGACGTGTGTGTGTGTTGTTTTTACAGCGATCAGATTCAGATTCAGACTGATACCAAATCAGACCAGCATTCAGATGCGAGGCTTGGGGTGGCTATAAGGGGAGGTTGGAGGCCACTTTAGGGGAACAGCCCCCTATATCATTGCGATGATAATTCAGTAACGGGTATTCAGTGAAAATCAATACGTCGTTAGATCTTAATCAGATGGTACCCAGGCTTATTTTTGAGACATGGGTATTTTAGGTTCAGATATTCGTAAATAAAAGGTATTTGGCGACATGGTGGAGATGCTGGGATTCCACTAATATAGTTTTGAAAAAATTATGTTTTGTTCAATTCTAAAAATAAATAATGCGGGTAGATCGAAATTGTTCTGCATTTAAAATAATTAGGCCAGTTTCACATGTGCCCGAATAACCGCTATACTCACCAAATAAATTCGAAAATGGAACAGAATTTGTTTGAAATTATCTGTAATTTCATTGGAACATTAATAACAAAACCAAACCCATAATGTTCTAAGATGTTATGAGTGTTGAGTAATTTAGTTTCATGTTATTATTATTAAGTTTATGACTGTTTTTATGGTGTTTAAAGCTACACTCATGCGAAGTTTGATTTGAACGTAGTTTGTCGGGTTACACTGCCTGCATCCGGGTACCAGTCTACCCTACGTCAAGTCGATTCCAAGAAATATTATACGCGCTGGACAGTATTCAGTCACGACTATAATAAACATTTATTTAGTAAATCCGAGCGCACGATAATGTATGAATGAAGTCTAATAAATAATTATTCTTTTTATGTTGTGCAGTGGCCAACGTTAATAGTAAAAGTTTATTAGCCAATGTTATAAATGTTTGATATGAAATCTTAGTAATCAAAGGAGTATTACTACTAAGTAAATAGACTTTATCAATTGAACCAATTAATTTGTGTTTATATTTAGTTTAATAGACTTTCACTTAAACAAATAGTGTTTGATGGATTTAATTCTGTACTTCTTTCGTTTGATGTGTGCAGTTTGTTGGTATATTGGATTTCATAAAAATCTCATACCAAGTTATATTGTTTTAGATACTCGAGATATTAATTTACTAAGAGAACGGTCCACTTTGATATTACTTAGCTGGTACTCTATTTATAATGGAAGACGCTACCCGATCTCGGTTAAAAATTATTTATGAATCCCTCCAATCAAACATAAGCTCTGCTCAGTGTGCCCTAACGGAAATATCAGAAGAAGATCCCAACTATAAAGGGTAGGGTACTAATTGGTGCTAAACTAAAAGGTATAAATGAGATGTTTGTTTCGGAAATTCACAGTTATTGTAAATTAATCAAAGAAATCAATGTTGAGGAAATTAGTCAGTATACGTCCACACAGATTCAGGCTGAAGAGTTAATAGCAGAAATAGACGTAAATATTAAACAGAATAATCGGAACCCTGCTTTTGTTTTTAGAAATAATGACAACAATTTTAACACAATTAGTAAGTTACCAAAAATGGAATTAAGCAAATTTGATGGTGACGTTCTAAAGTGGTACCAATTTTGGGATCAGTTTTCATCGAACGTTGATAAAAGAAATATTAATGATGTCGATAAATTGTTGTACCTTCAATCAGTTCTTGAGGGTGACGCGAAGCAGGCAATCGATGGGTTGGACACGACAGATAAAAACTATCGTATTGCTGTCGACACATTAAAGGAACGGCAAACCTAGCGTAATTATTGATGCTCATTATGTAGCACTTTATAGAATTAAATCAGCGGAATCTAGTCAGGTCAAAGATTGTAGGCACGTTCTAAATGAAATTAAGAGACATCTTAGAGTATTAAGTTCTTTAGGCGAAGATGTAAATCACAATCATCTTAGAGTAATGATTTTAGATAAGTTCCCCGAGGACCTCATTTATGAATTAAGGATGAAGATATCTGATGAAGATGAGTCTATTGATAATATTAGAAAATTCTTAGAGTATATCATATCGGCTAGGGAAACATCAAATAGATTAAAGAAAACTGCAGAAGATAATAAACATAAAAATACAACAACTAGCGAATACAAACAGGCTGCCGATAATATTACTATAGGATCATTACATGTTAGATCGAAAGAGACTAGTGATAATAAAAGGCGTAGATTGATATCAAACTTCAGAAAGGAAAAATCTAGTTATGAAATTAGACACCATAATAATCACAAACTACCCCCTCGGAAAAGACCACATGGCGGTGACAGGTCCAATGAGCCACCTATAAAGAAATCAATTAGATGTATATTTTGTAAGCAGAATTATTTTAATGATGAGTGTAATGTGCACAAAACCTTACAGGAAAGAAAAGCTCAATTAGGAAACCGATGTTATAATTGTTTCGGTGAAGGCCATAGGGCTGACAATTGCCGTGCTAAACGGCAATGTTGACATTGTAATAAGTACGGCAATCATAATCGAGCATTATGTCCAACTAAGCTAACACAGACAGTGAAGTCCGTACCAACTGATACCTTACATACTAATAATGCATATACGCTGTTGCAGACCGCCCTAGTAATTGTAGAAAATTTAGAAACTAAAATAAAATTACAATGTAGGGTGTTGCTCGATTGTGGTAGCCAGCGCTCATATATAACGGAACGTAATACAGATTTACTTAAACTACGTACTACTGAACAAATTAATTTATCAATATTTACATTTGGAAACAAATCACCACATCTTATTGTAAGTCCTATAGTACAATTTAGTATTACAACTCGAAGAGGATTTACTCGTCTTATTCATGCAAATGTAGTTCCTCATATTTCTCAGAGTATAAAAACACCAAATTTTTATGATTTAGATAAAATCGGAATTAAAGATCGAATAATTGCTGATGATGGGTCTTGTGGCGACAAAATAGATATTTTGATCGGAAACGATTATTATGACTCATTCATGTCACAAGAAAAGATATCGGTCATTCAAGACCTGTTCTTAGTTAATTCAGATTTTGGTTGGGTATGGTCTGGAAGAATTAGTGAGAACATTGATAGTTCCGATCAGTTAACTGTATTGACTTATTTTCAATCAGATGGGTCATTTAATACTAAATTAAACGAACCCGATCTCCCCCTAAAACTAGATGATGTTAAACAGTTATGGGACCTTGAGTCAATAGGCATCACAGATTCCCCAAAAACCACTCGCGATGAAGAAGCGATTAGGCAGTTTAATGAAACAGTTCAGTACCAAAACAACAGGTACCACGTTCAATGGCCATGGACTGAAATACCCCCAAATCTGCCAAATAATCTAGGCTTAGCTTGGGGTCGGCTCAATGGTTTAATGAAACGATTGGATAATTCAGATTTAAAGGCATACGACCAGGTCATTCAGGAACAGCTAAAGACTAAAATAATTGAGATTGTACCAGATACAAAGATTGGACAGAATCATCCAGTACACTATCTTCCTCACCATTGCGTTCGTGGTCATGATAAACCCCAAAAGCTCCGTATTGTTTATGACGCCTCAGCTAAGACTGCAGACAATCTAAGTTTAAATGAATGCCTATATAGGGGTCCACTTATGTTGGAGGATCTTACAGGATTGCTAATTAAGTTTAGAGAACACCCTATAGGAATAGTTGCAGATGTCGAGAAAGCTTTCTTACAGTTAGGTCTACAAGATTCAGATAGGGATGTAACGCGATTTCTTTGGGTCAAAGACATAAACAGTACAGTCGACCCAGATAATGTGGTGCACTTACGTTTTTGTCGCGTCCCATTCGGTGTCATATCAAGTCCATTTCTACTGAATGCTACGATCAGATATCACTTAAATAAAACGAACAACATATTTCTGAAACAAATTGCTGACGACATTTATGTAGACAATATTGTAACTGGCGCACAGATAATTTTAGACGCTAAAAAACTGTACTGTGCTGCTAAAAAATCATTTGATAGCTTGTCCATGAATTTGCGAGAATGGAATTAAAATTCAAAGGAACTAGTTTCTTCCATACCAGATAAGTTTAGAGCAGAAGATCGTGAACATATAAAAGTTCTCGGTTAAATATGGAACATACATCAAGATCAGTTATATTTGAAATCTAACTTTAATACAGAATCAAGCACAGTTCTGTCAAAAAGAGACGTGTTAAGGGTCATTGCTTCAATTTATGATCCGTGTGGTCTAGCAGTTCCGGTAGTTCTTCTAGCAAAACTATTCTTTCAAAAACTGTGGAAAGAAAAGGTTAAATGGGATGTCAGGTTGAGTGATAATCTACTTATAGAATGGCAAAAATTGCATAATTTTTTATTGTCTTAAGAATATTCATGTTGATCGTTATTTTGCGCATGGTTTAAATAAAAACCAAGCCGCGGAGCAAATTGAATACAAACTACATTGTTTTACCGATTCGTCTATGCATGCTTATGCAGCAGTAATTTATTTACGCGGTACTTTGCACACTAATAACATTGTCAGTTTTGTTATTGGCAAGTCTAGATTAGTGCCGTTAAAGGACCAAAATGACTTACAGATTCCAAGATTCGAATTGCTGGGAGTACTTATCGGATGCAGACTTATAGGTTATGTAACAAAATTTTTACGATTAAAAATCAAAGCACAATTTTTGTGGACTGACAGTCAAATAGTAATAAGTTGGCTCAAATCAGATAAATTACTTCCGCCATTTGTGGCACGTAGAATCAATGAAATAAAACAGAACAAGACTTTACAAATCAGATAAGTGCCGACTGAGTTAAATCCATCCGATGTAGGCACTAGGACGGAACGAGTAGATTGTTACAGGAGATGGCTCATGGGACCTGACTTTTTAATGAGTAACCCAAATCAATGGCCTACAGTTCATAACAATATAGATACTGAAATTACAATTGCCGGGGAGGGTCTTTCGAATTCAATACCTGTAGATATTAATAGACCAAGTCTAGATATTCCAGAACCGATGATAGTAGTTGATTCAGACAAAAAGGAGTGTATAATATCAGAAATTCAGGCTAAACATTTTCCTAAAGAAGTTGAGGGTATCACAACCAACTTAACAAAATCACTGAAATTATTTAAAGACGAGGAAGGACTTATTAGGTGTAAAGGTAGATTCAGATACGCGAATTTATCACATAATCAAAAAGAGCCTATACTACTTCCAAAAGATTCAGATTTTACGCACAAAATTATAACCGAACTGCATCAGAAAAATTATCATGTAGGTGTCTCTCATACCTTAGCTCTATTAAGACAAAAGTTTTGGGTGCCACATGGACGGTCAACAGTTCAAAGAGTCATCAGAAAGTGTCCACAGTGTATAAAATACGGTGGTGGTCCATTTAAATTACCGGATTGATTGGATTGACGGATGGAAACGTGGTCAAATCATCATATCAGAATTCACCAAAATGTTTAAAAATCAATACTTGACTAGCCTCCGCGAACGAAGTGACAGATACAAACAACCTAGAGTCGTTATTAATAGGCCACCAAAGTTAGCAGAGACAGTTCAAATTAAGTCAGATAATAATAGGGCACATTGGAAAGTCGGCAAAATAGCAGAGTTGATTATGGGATCGGATGGGCAGATTAGAGTAGCCAAATTTAAATTATCATCAGGAGAGACACTGACCCGTTCAGTAGGCCATCTGTTCCCGTTGGAGATTGACGATCAAAGTATAGAATCGGCCCCAGAGCAGAATGTTTCGTCAGTCAGAATCAGTCCACACTCTGCAGATTTTCAGAAGGAACAATCAGTACAAGGCGATCATCCATTCAGTGTTAACCAAGAGTCTCGAAGTACTCAACACGATGAACCAGTTATCAATGATGCACCCATAGTTCAGTCAGTACCAGACACCAGTAGACGCCCAATTAGGGCATCAGCAGCCAAGGCAAAAGAAAAGGTTAAACTGTGGACATCTCAGTTGATGAGCAGATTGTTTCAATAATTAGTGATAAACAGTTTTATTCAGTAATCAGTTTATTCAGAAATGAGATGTATTCAGTAATCAGTTTATTCAGTAATCAGATTTATTCAGTAATCAGATGTATTCAGTAATCAGTTTTATTCAGTAATCAGTTTATTCAGTAATGAGATGTATTCAGTAATCAGTTTATTCAGAAATCAGATTTATTCAGTAATCAGATGTATTCAGTAACAAGTTTTATTCAGTAATCAGTTTATTCAGTAATCAGATGTATTCAGTAATCAGTTTTATTCAGTAATCAGTTTTATTCAGTAATCAGTTTATTCAGTAATCAGATGTAGTCAGTAATCAGTTATATTCATTAATCAGTTGTATTCAGTAATCAGTTGTTTTCAGTAATCAGTTGTATTCAGTAATCAGTTTTATTCAGTAATTAGTTGTATTCAGTAAACAGAACTCTGATATAACCCGTCATCACGCTGAAATTGTATCAGTTGTAATCCTAATAGGATCTTGATTAAACAGTTAAGTTATTTCAATACATCAGATTTTTCAATTATGTTTTTTCCCTTGGGCGGGAGTGTCGCGAATGCGAAGTAATGCCTATGCCTATAGGTACAGATAATAACTAGTAATACGTGGCGTGAGGTGGGCGAGAGAGGGGGGTAGCGCGCGGGGCTCGAGAGCGCGCGCGCGCACCCGGCTCACTTGGGCCTGATGGTCGGAGCTGGTGAGAGCTAGAAGTATATGGGTGAGCAAATCAGTTTTATCTCAGTGCATGTGTATTCAGATTTACCAGATATTTATTCTATAATGTTTGCCATTATTGTCGACGTGTGTGTGTGTTGTTTTTACAGCGATCAGATTCAGATTCAGACTGATACCAAATCAGACCAGCATTCAGATGCGAGGCTTGGGGTGGCTATAAGGGGAGGTTGGAGGCCACTTTAGGGGAACAGCCCCCTATATCATTGCGATGATAATTCAGTAACGGGTATTCAGTGAAAATCAATACGTCGTTAGATCTTAATCAGATGGTACCCAGGCTTATTTTTGAGACATGGGTATTTTAGGTTCAGATATTCGTCAATAAAAGGTATTTGGCGACAATATAGACAGATTGTTGACATAAATTAATTCTAGTTTCCTTCATAGGCTTGGACTGTCAACTTTTTCTGTTGACGTATTTAAAATGAGAATCGATTTATTTACCACAATTTATTTCTTTTATGGCTGTTTTTTTTAGTTTTCATAAGTTTTGTTTAATAAATAACTTATTATTTTTCCAATAATCAAATACAAACTGCATAAGATAATGATTATATTTTTTTATGTTCACAAAAAACACTCAATGACAGATATAAAGTATCCATTAAAGAAGTTTTATTGCAATTTGAAAGTATTATTTTTAAACGTAAACAACACAAAAACAGTCACACAATTGAAATTAAACTCACAACACACAATAACTACTACATATACGTAAATATACTTCGTAACGAAGATTAGTCTTTATTTAACACTCACTAGTAAAGTTAAATTTAACATTTCCAAACACTGAGTTCGGCAATGTTAAATTTAACAGTTAGCAGTTAACTAAATAACAATCTGTCTGGCTCAACACAGAATTAACAGTTTACATTTCGTTTTCTGTTTTTTTTCGTCAATTGAGACGGAACACCATTGTGGCCTTTTCTGTCCTTTGTTTTGATTGAAAAAATATTGCTAAACTTCTGTTCGCAAGATGTGTAAGTATGTGTGAAAATGTTCGCAGCTTTAGTTTTTTTACAACTTCTTGAACCCTGCCATAAATTTTACTACACTCTATTACAAAAAGCACAAAGCCGTCGTGTTTGTGAGATGTAACTGTTAAATTTAGCAGTTAGATCAGAATTTATTTAACAAGTGTTGACACTAAAAAAATATAGCAGTGCTAATTTAGCAGCTTATTCATTTTAGACCCATCTCTACTTGTCTTGCACTTGACGGGCAGCGCGCGGCGGCCATCTTGTTCAGTACGCTTTCGATATTTGTGAAGTCAACACGTTTCTACTCGAAGTAAGTATTTTAAATGCATTATCCGTTCGGCGCTTTCGAGCCCAGCGTCGATATCTTACCGCTCGGTGCCATGAGGCCCAGCGACGAACGAGTTATATAACACTCGTGAACATATTTCAAAAAGTATGATGCATACTCAAGCTGCGGGCGGTACGACATGTCGCCTCAAATTGAGACGACGAGCGTCGTCAGGGCTGAGCCTACCGTCGCCTCGGTCGAGACGACAGTCGTTTCTGCTCGGGGCGACTTGTTGTTTGGACAAGAGCTGTCGCCTCATTTGAGACGTTCTGCTCGGGGCGACTTGTTAAGAATAAGAATAAGAATAATTTATTGTTTAAAAATTACATACAAATGCGTTGCTTCCTGGAACTCACACTAGGATTCCCTGTGTCGTGAGATCCAGGCTCCTTCGTTCCGTTTACAATATAAAACGTTACAGTAAATTTCTTAATTAAATCTAATCTAATTGTAATTTGCAAGAAAAGGAATATAAAATAAAAAAGTTAATACTAAAAGAAAGCAGTATATAACCCTTAATGCATGTGCCTATGTTGTATGTGATTGTGATGGTGTGTATGTATGTGTGATGGTGTGTGTGTATATGTGATAGTGTGTGTATGAATTAAGATAGTGTGTCTGATTGTTATACCTGAGAATGTATATGATTATGTGGAAGTATAGAATAATAAATATATAAATAGAGATATGTATTTAGTACCTAACACAATTTTTTTTTAGTTTATTATGTTTTCGGTCATATCATAGTCCAGAGTAATAAGCCATTTGGTAACCGTAATTTTGCACTTAATTTGAGTAAGTTGTAGAATTTTGAGTTGGTTGTTGAGTTTCCCGTAAATGTGCGGTCCCATAAAACCGTACGACCTTCTACCGATTGTTTTACGGCATTGAATCTTTTCCCATTGCACCCTTCGACTTGACAGAATACAAGTGCACATGGAGGTTTTGTGAAATCTTAGGGTGACAGATAAGATATAAAGCTGTCTGACTCGAAGAACTCCCACTTCGGTGTAGAGTGTGTTAGTGGGGTACCGGAATGGTCTTCCGTAGGCAACTTTGAGCAGAGCTCGTTGAGCTCTTTCAACCCTTATTAGCGACGTTTTACCAGCCGCACCCCATGCTATTATGCAATAGTTAAGGACTGATTGACAGAGAGAGAAGTATATCATCTTTAGAACTGAGTCATCTGCAATTTTACCCAGTTGCTTAAAGATAAGGAGCATCTTTCGAACCCTACCCCTTAATGCAGTCAGATGTTTGGACCATGACAAACGGTCATCTACAAAGACTCCCAGGTATTTAATCGAGTCTATTTGTTCGATGTATGGGCAAGTACAATTTTCTGGACTAGAACAGGAGTGTAGCTGCAAACACGTTACCGAGTTAGGGGCGGAACGTTTCGAGACGGCAAAGTTGATTGCCTTTGTTTTCTCTATATTTAAGGTTAACAGATTATGTTTCAGCCAGTTCGAAATAGCTTTCACCCCGCTTTCAACCGAGAACTTAACGTCATCCCAAGTTTCTCCATGAAATACGATTGCGGTGTCGTCAGCATATGTAAAAATTTTTGCTTGAGGGATTTTCATAGCGCATAGTCCATTTATGTATATAATAAATAGGGTAGGTCCCAGCACGCTTCCCTGGGGCACACCAAATTGCACTGAGTTTGGGTCACTAGAGTATTCCCCTATCACAACTTTTTGCGTTCTATCATTGAGATATGAGGTAAACCAGTCCAGGGCAGTGCCACGAACTCCCAGAAGCGACATTTTTTTAATCAAGATTTGCCTAGATATTGTATCAAATGCCTTGGCGAGGTCCAGGAAGATGCCAGTACATGCCCGTCCCTGACCTAGATTGAGGGCTATGAAATCGGCTAAGTTGGTAACTGCATCCTCAGTGGACCTACCAACCCTAAAACCGTATTGATTGTCCGACAATAATCTGTTTTGTTCTAGGTATGCAAGAAGTCGTTTGTTTACAACTTTCTCAAGGATTTTTGAGAGAGATGTCAGCAGGGAAATCGGACGATAGTTTGAAGGGATTTTTGGATCTCCACTTTTAAATATCGGGCATATATTGGCAATCTTTATGCAATCAGGTACTTTACCCGTACTAAGGCTTAAGTTGCACAGAAAAGCAATCGGACCGACCAGAACATGTGAACATTGTTTTAAAAAGGTGTTATTAATGCCATCATAACCCGACGCTGACGCCGTTTTAAGATGGGAGATAATTGAAAATATTTCTTTTTCATCAGTCGGAGTAAAGAAAAAGGAATTGGGGCTTGTGTTTATAGTACTGTATTGATCATTGTTACGGGCCAAGTCAGTTTCAGTTAAGCCTAATAGACTGAGTGATTTTGCTGCAAGGTTTTTGCCAACAGTTGAGAAATAGTCGTTCACCTTATTTAATGTGGGAACGGGGTTGTCGCTGTCGGTCACAAGCTCAGATTTGCCGGTTTTCTTACTTTTTATGTTGCAAATCTTCTTGATTTCGTACCACAGCTTTTTACAGTCACCTTTTGTTTCCATTAGAAGATTTTGTTGTTTGGACAAGAGTTGTCGCCTCATCTGAGACGACTGTTGCATCAAGTGGGAAGGCGTCGCCCCGACTGAAACGACGAATGTCGTGCCAACTGAGGGGTAATTTATTTTAGTGTGGCGACTATTGTCCCACGAGAAAGCGAGATTGTCTTACGAAAAGACACAATTAATTCCAGAACAATGGTGGAGCTAACCTCAATGGGAGCCCTTGCTGCAATACATTGCGGAGAAGATGAAGAATGTTTATCGGCAGTTATTACTTCGTTAGACGAAAACTTCCCAAGTAATTGGAGGGATTGGAAGGTCTACAATTATACCTTTAAGGATTTGTTTGGGAGCAGTCAAGTTCCATCAGGAATAGAAGCAAAGCTTAGATTTGCTATCCCCACAGTAGATCTAGCTCGAGCTTTCAAACCATCTTCAACATCCTTGTCGGACCGATCTTACAGGGCAATAAGAGCATCTATTCTAAAATGGCCGCTTGGAAGAGCTCTTTTCTACGCTCCGCACAACATAATGGAGAAGATACATTCTCCATCCTATGATGTCTTTATGAACACCGTAAGGGCTTAAACCGAAACTCGCAAAAAGGCGAGAGGCGTCGCGGGAATTAGAGAGTTCCAGTCCGACATCAGGGGTGCCCTCTATGGGTACGAAACGAACGATCGAGTGTTCTGCTGAAGTGCATAGTGAAGCAAAACTTTCATCATATACAATTCCCTTAAGTTCGCCTATTCGTTCAGAATCCCGAGCCGCACCTACACAAGGTAGTAGCGAACATTTACTTGCTTCTGTGCTGAATCAACAAATGTTACTATTTAACAAAATGCTAAGACAAATATGACACAATGTTTGAACTAATAATTGAATACGGCAAAGAACACGGCATGCAGCAGACATGCAAACAAGCATACACCATACATGCAGCATGCAAGCAAGCATGCAACATGCAGCAGGCATGATTTCTGTCACGGCTCCGGCACTGCGGGGCTCCGGCGGTCCGCAAGCTTATCGTCGCAGATTTGGTTCACGCTCACCACCTAGGCTTCGCCAGAAGCCAGCCAGCCTCAGCCGCAGCGGCGAGCGTAAAACTACCTGCTCCTCAGCTCGCGGGCCGCCTCTTCCCTCCGCGCCTACGTGATTTTAAATAACACTCTAGGGGTAGGGCAGACAATACTACGTGGAGTCTGTTTTGCAGCGATTCGTTTCTGTCACGCCGCTCCCGCAACACGCTCGCTTCACTCGTTTGCCTTCGCGCGTTAATGATCATTGTTCTAAACGTCATTCGTCTAATAGTTGTATGGCCTAGTGAAATGTTTGGCAAATGATAAATGTCCCTAACGTTTTGTGTCATTATAATAATCAGCTTAACACTAATTCTACCAAATGAAACGTTTTCATACAAAAATTTGCTAATCGTTAGTTGTCAAAGTGAAACATCAGTGAAACGTTGGTTGGCAAGTGATAATCTGCCAAACAATTTTCGGCGAAACGGCAGGATACCGTTGCAAAGACCTTGGAGCCCTTATTCCGCTGTATCGCATCTTTAATACGCTCGGTATTAAAGCGGCTTAGGTCGCTTTTCAAGGACTTTGAGATCCGTCATAATTATGATTCTTCAAAAAAACTTTAACAAAAAAACAAAAAAGATTTAGGAGATAAATCGTCTTTTGGGGGTAGTTTCAAAAAACTAACAATGCCAAACTTTATCATTAAGATTACTTTTTGTGCTAATTTTCAAGAATATTAGCCGAAGGAATTAGATTTTTCTTACGGGTGGAATTTCCAAAAATCCTTGCTCACTTATGTTACTTGAGAAAACTTTCTGCCAAATTTTATCTTAATACGTCAAGTGGTTTTCGATACTTCTTAATGAATGAGTGAGTGACCTTTCGCTTTTATGTAGATACAGTAATACGAAACTTTAATAAATATATATGTTTTATTGATACGGGTGACCCCAAGATAAGACAGTAGTGTTGCAACAATTTTTATTAATTTGACCCGTCGGGAAGTCCAATGCCCAGCAAATTTAATTTTTAAAGTATTTTCCCGCTTGAGCACTACATCAAACCTAAGGTTAGGAATGATGTGGTGAACGTTAAAGCAGGCGTACCTAGAAGTAATCTCTTTACTCTTGAATTTAAGACCCCTAGATTGTAGCTAACGGGGAACAGACTTCGGCAGGTAATTCCACTCCTTTGTAGGTATGGGTGGGATGTCCACCATGTACCGGTGGCGCATTGCCGTACGTCTTGTTGTTTTTGTTTCTTGATAGCTACAACCTTGGGGTTTTTAAGTCATGAGTGAATAGGTTACTTTTAGGCAAGAGTGCTTCACCGTCGACCACATCATCGCTTACCATCAGGCGAGGTACTAGTCAAACGCAAGTCTACCGATAAATATAAAAATAACATAAAATACGCTTATGCCTGCCAGGCCGCCAAGAACGCCACCGCGGGTTGAAGTCCTAGCCGAGTGTCTAAGAGTCTATGACCATTAGAGACGTGCACAGCATTTTCAAAAGGGTCATAGATTATTCATAGGTATTTGCCAAAATACCTAATATTGTTTTAATTCTCTATAAATTTATAATACAATCATAAAAGGAATCGCCATGGGTATTTATAAATATTATGTTACTGCAAATGTGCAAATAAACAATTACAATAATAAAAATACTAAGGCCCATGTCGCTATCCTAAGAAACAGTGATAACTATATTTTTTTTTAAAGTAAAACACAAAATCGAAACGTCTATTAGATAAGATCGTGTTCCACAAATTACTAAGAACTCCATCCAATAATTAAGAATCTTCTCTTCAGAAAAGACCACCCCAGAAACAGGTCCGAAAAATGCTTCACGGAAAAACCTAATCTTGGACATCTAGATTCAACTTTTGCCTTTTCCTGTGATATGTTTTGCGAGATTGTCCCAAAACTTCAGTTTATATATGTGTAGTGAAAGGTTATCAAAGTAAACACGCAATATCTTTTCAATATAAATTCGCGGAAAAACCGAAACGATACTTTTGGCCCGGTTTTATCTTATATTGGGATAATTTACTAAAGTCAAAACCAAGTTAGTCATTGCTTGTGTACGGTATTTCATCTGTTGCTTATTTTGAGCACACGACAAGCGATGACGTGTTTAGTAGTAAAGTAGCAAAGTAAAGTCAAAACTCCTGTTAACCCAAATATTAAAGTTGTGGAAAATTGGAGATATATAATAGCAGCCTGTTATGGTCCCACTGCAGGGCAAAGGCCTCTTCTCGTACATATAAGGCATTGATCACCACGCTTGCTCAATGCTGGTTGGCCATTTTAGACTTACATTAATACTGTAAGTCCAGGTTTTTTGACGATGTTTTCCTTCAGCGTTGTCTGTGATGTCCAAGATAAACTTAGAAAGTACGTATGATTTTGAAAAAGTCACATTGGTACTTGCCCGGATTAAACTACGACCTCAAGCACGAGACCGCCTCTCGTGTTTGAGGTCGAGATCTTCGCCAGTTAATTAGTAATCTTAAAAGTCTAAAGAGCGTTGCGCGTCGCTCACTCAATATACTGCCCTAGCAGAACGAGCACCTGTTTTGATAAGCATTTCGATTTTATTTTAATGACTTAGTATTATGGTTGTAAGAGTTTTAAACTAGAATGATAAAACATTGATTTCTACTGATTTATTTTGAGCTGTACGTACCGAGCACGGCCTATTTGAATTAAATGGTACGTAGTTGACTAGGCAAACACGACTAACTATAAATCGTTTGTGGAGCTATAGCTACTCCCAATTAGTAGATGCAACAAAGGTGTGATGATGATAAACGTGTCGGACACTAAGGAGATTCCCATGCAAGTGGACGACCAATATTCTTAGGTCAAAAGTTATCAAGTGCATCATTGCAGTTACTTTATTGCATAGTTAACTGAAGGTTCTGAAAGTTAACCCGTGTTGGGTAGATTTTAGTCAGTAAAAGTCTGACACGCCCTCCTGCTTCACCCAAAACCGGAGAAGTCATTGGATGATTTCTCAAACAAAGAAAAAAAATAGGTTAGGTTGGCATGAACTTACTTCGAGTTTGTTTGCTACTCCTGGCGCATAAGTGAAAAGTCAGGTTTAATGCATTGCAAGAATTGACATAAAACTAACGCAACAACGCGAAAATTTCACAATAAGTTAATAACTAAAGTACAGTCCCTAGACAAAATTGTTTAACCCACCCAAAATTGTCTAACCCACGGGCTAAGTTTGGCAATTCTTTGGGCTATGTCGGTAACTCTAGTTCTCCTACGGATATCATTATTTCTGACGTAATCACGCAAGGAAATGCCGAGCATAGCCCTCTCCATTGCCCTTTGGGTGACTTTGAGCTTTCTTATCAGAAAGCTGGGCCCATTGTGAGCGACCACGTCTCGGTCCCATAGGTGATCACTGGCGACACACACTGGTCATAGACTATTCTCTTGAGACACTGCGGTAAATTGGACGAAAATATACCACGCAACTTCCCGAACGTCGACGGTTGACCTCTTTAGGAGCTTGATAGGAGTGGGTGTTACATGGGCATTCACCATGACTTTGGTTTTGTCCATGTTCATTTTAAGACCCACTCTTTCGGAAGCTCTACTGAGGTCATCGAGCATTTTACCGAGGCTCTCCATGGTCTCAGCCATGACCACTATGTCGTCGGCAAACCGAAGGTGAGTGATATACTCGCCATTAACGTTGATGCCCAGTCCCCTCCAGTCCAGAACCTTGAAGACATCCTCCAGCGCAGCAGTGAACAGTTTCGACATCTCCCTGTCTCACGCCGCGCTGGAGAAGGATTGGTTTCGAGGTCTGATCCTGAAGACGGACTGACATGGTGGCTTTTTTGTACAAACACTTCAACACCTCAATGTACCGGTAGTCGATCTGGCACCGTTGGAGAGACTGCATTACAGCCCAAGTCTCGATCGAATCGAAGGCTTTCTCGTAGTCCACAAACGCTAAACAGAGAGGCAGGTTATACTCTTCGGTCTTCTGTATAACCTGCCGCAGCGTATGTATGTGGTCTAGAATGCTAAAGCCCTTTCGGAATCCGGCTTGTTCGGGGGGCTGGAAATCGTCAAATCTGCGCGCTAGACGATTCGTGATGACTCTTGAAAACAACTTGTTGACATGGCTAAGAAGTGAGATGGGCCTATAGTTCTTCAGCTGGGCATTATCGCCCTTCATGAAGAAGAGTACTGTGGGTACGTAGACAGATAGCGCTACTTAAATAAAACTCTGGATTCACTATTTCAGCAGCAAGGTGCCTACCCCTAGGCACCTTCTATCGGACTATCACATAAAAGCTCAGAGGAGCCCTTATATATACGGAAAAAGTCTAGCAAATACATCTTTTATTTATTTTATGTTCTAAATTCATATTACCTTTCAAGTAATACTTATTGCCAGTGTTAATATAGGCAAATAGGTTGCCTTCTAGTTAAGCAGAGTCCTCACATGAGCTACGCCCCTACGAATAGACGCGCAGAATCATATGAAGTGTTTCTATTCTATGTCTTGAAAGGTTACATGAATCCTACCTTATCCTAACCCGAACATTTACCTAATAGAGGAATCACATTTACAATTGAGGTACGACCCTTAAAAGGGGAAGGCTTAATCATGACAAACGAGTTATCGGACGCTCCGATATGTGCTTTTAACTTCAGCTGACGTGCACACACGCACTAACAAATCAATGCCGTCATGCTTGAACCTCTTTGATCAAAACCTCTGAAAAAGGAACAAGGCGTCCTCCCAACACAAGAATGATGCGCCAATTCACATCGACCCGGATGGGGTTTAATCTCAAAATTCAGATATGATACAATTTTTCGATCTCGTGCGTTTATCAGGCCAGAGAAGGAAAGGCTGGATCGCATTGAATTTCTAATCCTATTCATAGAGCCTGCACCAGGGTTTATTATTATAAATGCATTTATTTTTTTAAACATCAGACATAAACTAGACCAATGATGTCAACTCGACATCCTTTGCAAAGGCTATGCCCCGTTAGCAAAGTCGGTTTCAGTTATGACTATTACTTTAAGAAACCCACTGGGTTATACTAATACCCTGGCTTGTGCCTATGTCTTATTCGCATAACCAATAAACATTTCTTCGATGCGTGGGCAACGTTGCCAGCCTCTTCTTCCCCCTGCGGCTCACAACTCATCAGCACATCATCAGCACATGCAACGGAAAGAACTAATTTAATTATATATATCGATACTATTTGAAAATATCGATAAGAAAACTATCGATACATTTTTTCCTACTTTTCCATCCCTATTAACTTCAATATGTCAAATTTGATAGTTGTCATTCATATTTTTTTTTTGACAACAGGCCTCTTCCTATATGGAAACCTAACTAACCTTAACCTATTCTTATTCTACTCAAACATTAAAAGGTTTTTTAAATCTATTTACATGTACTATGTCCCTAAATCGCCTATTATTATTTTTTATAATTATATAATTTACATCAGATAATCTTCTAAATATTCGGTATGGGCCTATATACAACCTACATAGTTTTATACTTCTATTTGTGGTCCGGCCTAACTAATCTGTGGATAATGAAAACTATGCTTTACTTTTGACAAGGTTTTGACACTGTCCTTTTTTGTATTATCTGTGGGACTACATGTCAAACCATTTCTTACAATGGCATCTATCCCTTCAAAGCATTTATTTGCCTTAGGGGCTTATAAGAATTTTCTATTAATTTTTGACTGTTTCTGACTTAGTCCTTATGGATTTGTATTTGGACTTCGTCAGCAATTTCAAAAGCTAATCCTATTTAGTAAATAAGGCCAAGACAGAGGATTTTTTTTTTTTAATCTATTATAGGCTCGCGCTTGACCACTATCTCACCTGATAGTAAGCGATGATGTGGTCGATGGTGGAGCACGCTTGCCTAGAAGTAACCTATTCACTCTTGACTTAAAGACCCCTAGATTGTAGCTATCGGTAAACACAGACTCCGGCAGGGAATTCCACTCCTTAGCTGTACGCATAATAAAAGTATTCCCAAAACGTTTAGTGCGTATGGGTGGGATGTCCACCATATATCGATGACGCATCGCCGTACGTCTGGTAGTCCGATGATAGAACGGGCTGGGTGGAATTAAATCATGCAATTCCATCGCACACTCCCCGAAATGTAACCGATAAAAAACCGACAAGCTGGCAACTCGGCGACGATGTTCAAGGCTCTGGAGCTTTGACTTAACCAGTGCCTCATCGCTGATGAGTCTCTTGGCCCGCTTTTCGATCGACTCCAGTGCATCAAGTTGGTATTTGGCAGATCCGTCCCAGAGATGAGAACAGTACTCCATGCACGATCGAACTTGCGCTTGATACAAGTTGAGCAGCTGTTCCGGCTTGAAGTACCTTCGCACCTTCGCAAGGATCCCCAACTTTTTGGCAGCCAGCTGAGCCTTTGCCTCAATGTATGGCCCAAAATTGAGAGTTGATGTCAGCGTAACGCCAAGAAGCTCAAGATGGTCCGTTATTGGCACGGTTACATCACGGCAAGTTGGAGCCGGGTGAAAATGACTCTTTTTTGCGGAAAAAAGACACGCCTGGGTTTTAGCAGCATTAAACCTGACCAGATTGGCATCGCCCCATTCGGAGACTGCCTGCAAGGACAGGATTAAGCGCTCCACCATGGCCTCCCGGAGAGACTGGATCTGAGGCCCGGTAGCACGAGCGTTGGACAAGTATCTCTCAGTAACGGTGCTGTCGTCTGCATACCCAAAGGTGACGGGTTTTAGCAGATCGTTAATATGCAGCAAGAATAAAGTTGCCGAGAGTACCGACCCCTGAGGGACCCCGGCATTAATATCCAAGTAGTCCGACGAGCAGCCATCGATAACCACTCGAATGGACCGATCTCTCAGGAAGTCTGCAATCCATTCACACAGACCACCGGGCAAACCGAATGAAGGAAGCTTAGCAATAAGGCTTTCGTGCCTCTCGATAGCCTCACTCCAGATGTGAATGGCATACGCTAGAAGATCCCCAGTAGACCGATTTCGGCGGAAGCCGTATTGGCGATCACTAAGATAAACGATATGTTTGCTTCTAGGTATGCCAGGAGCTTAGTATTGAGTACACGTTCCATACTCTTACAGAGTATGGAGGTTACAGATATGGGTCTGTAGTTGGCTGGGTCAGCTCGACTGCCCTTCTTGGGCACGGGCTGTACGTTAGCCTGCTTCCAAGCATTCGGCACTTTTCCAGCCTCATACGAAAGACGGAATAGGCGTGTCAAGATCGGAGACAGTTCAGGCGCACGGGTTCTAAGAACAAGTGCTGGTATTCCGTCAGGGCCGCTAGCCTTGTTCACGTCAAGGTTTCGCAGCACCCTACGGACGTCCTTTTGATGGATACGAATGTCCGACATACTCGGCTCGCATCCATCAGGAGGACGAGGGGGCCGCGAATCACCAGGATTCAGACGTGAAGATTCCGCAAAAAGAGAGGCAAATAAATTTGCTTTCTCCTCAGCGGAGTGGGCCAGTGACCCGTCGGGTTTCAGCAGTGGTGGCAGTGAGGGACGGCAAAAGTTCGACTCGACCGACTTAGCCAGAGACCAAAACGCTTTACTACCTGCTGGGTAAGAAGCAAGTTTGGTCCCTATTCGGCCAATGTGATCGAACCGAGCCCTTCGCAACACCATCTTGCAGGACTTGGCAGCCCTGTTGAAGGCCTTCTTCTTCTGACCCACGTCACTCGCCTTACGCGATCGAGCGTCGACCCAAGCCAGGTACGCCCCATGTTTAAGCGCGTCGGCGCGCTTACATTCGGCGCCAAACCATGGCCGGTCTTCGCTAGACATTGTTACGTCAGTGAACGGAATGTAGTACTCCATTCCCCGACGCAACACATCCGTCACGGCATCCGCACACGACGATGGATCAGTCGAAGAAAAGCTAGTAGGCTGCCAAGGATAGCATGCGAAGAAAGATCGCATGCCATCCCAATCTGCCGACCTGTACCGCCAAACCCGCCGGGTGCCCCTTGGGCTGGGATCGGGCGGGGAATAGACGGACACAGACTTCACCAGACAGTGGTCGGAACTACCCAATGGTGATGCTATCGACACAGAGTATCTGTCTGGATCTGTTGTCAGCAGAAGGTCCAAGCAATTCGCCGTGTGCGAATCAACATCCGGTACCCTCGTTGCCCCCTGGACCAGCTGGGTGAGGTTTAGCGCTAGCGCAAGCTTACGCATCTCCCGTCCAGCATGATCAGTGCACTGGTATGGGAAGAGCCACTCCTGGTTGTGGGCATTAAAGTCCCCCAGTAACACTAATTGGGCAGAAGGGTACCGCTGCTGTGCTGCATCAGCCGCCTCACTGAGGTACTCTGTGAGCCTGGTTGCCTCCTGATCTCCACTGTGCGAACGGTAGACACAGGCGTAGATAATTTTATCCAGACCTGTGTCCACCAGAACCCAGAGCGTTGTGAATCTTGAGTCCTCAAGGTTACGGAGACGCCGACAGCAAAGATCGTCACGGGCGTTCATACATACGCCCGCCCGTGGTCTAAAATTGTGCTCCAGGGTGAATCCTGGGTAAGACAGGTACGACACGTCTGACGGACTCGCTATCTGCGTCTCCGTAAGGAAAAACAGCGCTGGTTTCTCAGTCTCCAGGTGGTAGTGGACTGCAGAGAGATTTGAGTGCAGACCCCTAATGTTGGTGAGGTGCACTTTGTGGGGGAGGGGGTGCAGCCGCTGTTTAAAACTAATCTTCCTTTTCCTTGACATCTTTTATGGTTTTATAAGAGTGAACGGAGGAGAGGAGTTGGAAGTGAGACGAGGTTCCACGCAGCTAACCTTCAGACACGCACTGAAAGGACAGCATCATTGGGGTACTAGTCTGGAGACTGCGGGGACGCCCGAGCCCCCCCGGAATGTCCATCGGGCCCTCCCCTCTGGTCGCCAACCAGCACGATGGCGCATTTCGGGATTTTTCGACAGTTGGCGGGGCAGCCTTTCGTGTGTGGCTGGCACACTACTTGGGCCCCCAACTACCTGCGGTCGGCCAGCGGCGCACCGTGCCTCGGATCCCGCTACCCTCCGCGACTAGTCTCCCGATACATCCCTAACAGCGCGCGTCAGGCTGGTCAACCTGCAGTGGAACAGCTATCTTGACCCAACTCCTCTAGTTGGCTACACCGAGCATCGAACCGGAACACGGCTAGGCCGTTTGGCGGTACGTCTTTGCCCGGTGGGTGGTCACAAGCCTTCGGCCGAAGCCTCCCACCGGTTAGTGTCACCTGATTTGCACCACCCGGGGACCACGTGTAGGGAATCAGAAAAAGGGTACGTTCCTACGGACGTGGGTGACTCGGCCCCCAAAAAGTATAATTTTATCAAAAATAAATATTTAATTTTATCAAAACATAAACAGATAAATCATTCAAATAATCATTCGCATTTAGTTTCATTCGATGCCCAGCGCGCATCGCAAATTTCTTCTAAGGTGGACCGTATTCATTTGCACGACATGAAAAGAAAATATTGGTTAATAAAGCACAAAATATAAGACACAACATTAAATAAATCAGTTTGCAAAAATACATTATTTACAAAACTTTATAACTAATCAGAAGATTAGTTCTAAAGTTTTGTAAATAATGTATTTATCTGTAAAATTTCCATAATTTGCATTCTACCGGTTCGAATTGCTTTTCGCTATACATATATCTTTGTACAAAGTGCCACCTAAGGCAAATATGAAGTAATTTTTTCTTGCAACAATCATAGTAATCTTCCTTGAACCAAACCTTGCTCCCCAAGAAGTTTTATTAAAAATTCTTTTGTATTTAATTCGAATATTTTTTTTATTGATCGCCTTCTTTGAATTTATGATGGCGCAATAAGAACCTTTTCTAAATACTCTTTTAATTTTCGTACGGATCTCCTTCAATTTATTTCTAGAAAAACTTTTCTTAAAGGCTGTCAAAATCTTTCTTTTCAAAATGACTTTTATAAAATTTTGTTTTAAATCAGATTGAGAAATTTCAATATTATTTTCAATTTTATGGTTGAAATCAATAGGATTCTTATGCATGTTAACATCCGAGACATTTTGGTGTCCCGTGTCAACGTGGTCAACGCTTTTTTCACTGCACTGTATATTGTTTTGTGTTTGTTCGTCCTTAATCACGATACTAGAAAATATATGTGCATTAACATCCTCACACAATACATCAGGTTGTTTTTTATCTGCTTTTATTACAGCGATTATTATGCGCTGTTCGCAATAACGACATTTGCTGTGAAATATTGAGAATTCACTTCTCAAACGATCGCATAACACTTCAAAGTCCATGTCATATTTAAAAATCATACGGTAAAAATAATATGCAGCCCCCTGCAGGAATCCTCCCAAGATCAGGCTGTAGTCACTCTCTCTCCATTCATTTATTTTGGCCACTGACTTGAATTCGGTTAAAAATTCCTCTAGGCAATACCCGTTCGTTCCTGAGTAATAATTATTCATCGTGTTTGCTTTATGCTCAATTACACTAAATAATAAAACCACTTAGCTTTATTCCGACTTTTCCTTATATTTCCAACCGCTTAAGAGAGGGAATGAGAGTCTCTATGTTAAAATTTATCTTTATTTATGTAAGCCGATAGGGCTTCGTGCACTGTATATCGCCATGCACACGCGAACTTCTGTCTTTAAACACTTTCCTCGTTTTTCACTCACTTATACGTATACTGTACGCCGTATACACGCGTATTTATTTTATATCTTCTTTTACTTCTATTTTTACTGGGATACTTTACTGTACCCGGCGAAATTCCACCAAATATAAGAACGATAGCCAGAGGCTATAAATTAAATACATTAACTTTTTTATTTGATATATTTTGTACGAATTACACAATATGCCTGCCTTCTGGGCGACTCCACTAGAATTGACAATCAAAAGCTATTTAAAAACATATTCACTTATTTTCTGTTCGAAATTCATATTACCTTTCAAGTAATATTTACTTCGTGGCGTAGATGGATATTAAATAGATCTAAGTGACAAAAGTCAGTCTACCTACGCCTAATAGCAGTGACTGCGCACAACATTTCTAAAACGTTGGACATAAATCTTAAAAAGTCTTTTTAACTAATTTGGTGTAATGAAACCGTCATGTCGCAACTTAATGACTATACAAAATATAAAATAATATTTTTATATGAGCAGAATGTTGGAATCAGAGAGATTGGTCGTAGACTTAATATAGCGGTAAGTTCTTTAATACCCATTATATGTTACTCTTTAAAATTGATTTAGTAAATATGTAAAGACTAACAGATTTTTATAGACGTGTGATAAGTATTTCTTACAATCTAGTGATCGTGTATTTGGCTATTTTCCCATTACACCCACTCCTTACAAGTTAACTACACATTTTCAAAAACGATAATTATATTTTTTTGTTTTAGAGAAATACGGTCAGGCTATGGGCTAAGACGTTATGGAGATACTGGAAATATTCAGCGAAATCGTCCAGGAGCAAAACCCATGATGTATGGTCCCGAATCCGAACGCCACCAGGCCATTGTTTCAAGCCATGTTCAAAATCCATTTATGCCTACTCGTTTTACTGCAATTAAACACAATATTTCAGTGAAAACAGTGAGAAGGCATTTACATGCTGCTGGCATTCGAAATTATAAACCGGCACAGAAAATTGCATTAACAACTGCTCATCGTCAAGAAAGGGTCGGTTTTGCCCTTGAATATTTAAATTACAATTGGGAATCTTTATCAGATTTAAACGACTTTTCATCAGTGAAGATCACGAGAAAATGTCGTGATCTTCACTGATGAAAAGTCGTTGTTGATGGACGTAAAATTTTATGGCGAAAAAAAGGAGAACGCTATAGTGAGAAGTGCTTGCTACCGTGTAGAACCAGCGGTAGAATAACCCTGGGCTACTGGGGCTGGATGTCGTCTATGGGACCTGGTGAATTGGTAGAAGTTGGTGGTCGATTTAACAGTAGTCAGTATTTGGAGATTTTGCGTGATGTCATGCTGCTGACTATGCGAATTGCCTATCCAAATACAAATATTTACCTCGTGCAAGATAATTTCTTCTATTAGATAAATAAAACTCACATGAATTGTCTAATGGTTATATTAATCATAATCAACTTACATAAATTGTCCAAACGGTAGTTAGTTGTGTCAATTCTCTTTTAGCACCAGTCAACCGTCCGTATTCGGTGCTCACCCCGCGCCCCAGAGACCGAGCCCGCTCCAATTTTCAAAAGTCGTGTTGCCAGTGTAAGAAATAAAATGTACAAATAATCGACTAAAATGTTTTACGATTGATTAGTATTTAAAAACCATCATCATCATCATCCTGCCGTCGTGCATGTCCTCATGCACGCCAGTGACTTAGTTCTATCACCTAACACTCGGTCCACATGAATGACAGCATCGAATCCGGCTCGCAAATATTATTTAAATATAAATTTAATTAAAAGAAACAATTACAAATTGTGCAAATAAAATAAAATCATACTTATTGCTTCCTTTCCGCAAGCAGGGAACAAATATATAAAAAA
Organism: Orthosia cruda; assembly: GCA_964057195.1. Taxonomy (NCBI): domain Eukaryota; kingdom Metazoa; phylum Arthropoda; class Insecta; order Lepidoptera; family Noctuidae; genus Orthosia; species Orthosia cruda. Next base: position 30,933,783 of record OZ059834.1, on the reverse strand, counting down.
AACACACTTGTGGCTTCCTTCCTACAAGCAGGGAACAAATTTGTAAATAAATCCATACTTGTGGCTTCCTTCCCACAAGCAGGGAACAAATTTGTAAATAAATCCATACTTGTGGCTTCCTTCCCACAAGCAGGGAACGAATATATAAATACATCCATACTTGTGGCTTCCTTCCCACAAGCAGGGAACGAACATACAAATAAATCCATACGTGTGGCTTCCTTCCCACAAGCAGGGAACGAACATACAAAAAAATCCATACGTGTGGCTTCGTTCCTACAAGCAGGGAACTAATTTGTAAATAAATCCATACTTGTGGCTTCCTTCCCACAAGCAGGGAACAAATTTATAAATAAATCCATACTTGTGCCTTCCTTCCCACAAGAAGGGAACAAATATATAAATAAATACATACTTGGGGCTTCCTTTCCACAAGCAGGGAACGAATATATAAATAAATCCATACTTGTGGCTTTTATCCCACAAGCAGGGAACGAACATATAAATAAATTCATACTTGTGGCTTCCTTTCCACAAGCAGGGAACGAATTTATAAATAAATCCATACTTGTGGCTTCCTTGCCACAAGCAGGGAACGAACATACATATAAATCCATACTTGTTGCTTCCTTCCCACAGGCAGGGAACCAATATATAAATAAATCCATACATGTGGCTTCCTTCCCATAAGCAGGAAACGAATTTATAAATAAATCCATACTTGTGGCTTCCTTGCCACAAGCAGGGAACGAACATACAAATAAATCCATACTTGTGGCTTCCTTCCCACAGGCAGGGAACCAATATATAAATAAATCCATACATGTGGCTTCCTTCCCACAAGCAGGGCATGTAAAAATAAAATACATTAAATGGATGTTAAGTTGATAGTGAACCTTCCATCTCATAAACCAACATGTCATTTCTCATACTATTTAATTATGGATATTATTAGTTCAGAACATAAACATATAAATAATCTAAACATTTTGCATCGATTAATCCGCCTATTTATAATTTAAGTAGATATCATTTGATCTTTGAAAACATTATTCTAGCGTTTATTCTAATGTGACAAACAAAGTTATTAATCAGACCCTATAGAATTATGAATTAAAATCTTATAATCTCAATTAGCATATTGGCAAAGATGAGGACGACAGTATTGTAACGTGAATGTAAATTTAATTTATACTTGCCAACCATAAAAATTCTCTGGCATCTTTATCTCAATTATTACAACTATTCGGCTTATCATCAATAACATCATCACACATTATCAGGGTTTATTGTCGTTTCCGAATTTAACCGTGCAATCTTCGTTGTTGTGACCAAATCTGTGGCACTTCTCGCATTGAATTAATGGCTTTGGATATTTATGGTAGGTACGTATGTCCTTTCCCTTTGCAGTTAAAACAAATTATTTCATTACGATAACTATTATTACTATCAGTCTTAGTAGGTCGATGATTATCAGAAAACTCAGACGACCGACCTTTAGAATTGACCCGATCATAAGATTGCGAAATCTCCTTGTTGGTCATGAGAAATTGATAGGGTTGAGTACAACGTATCGCGTTGGCACTAGACCTCATCGTCCTGTCGCCCAAACCATGGATAATACACTCCACTGCACGTTTGCCATCGATGTCGCAATGGTTTAAAAGAGCCAGTTTCTCATAATAATAGATCTCAAGAGGTTCGTTAAACCTACTTCTTCTCTTAAGCATGTCCTCCAAGGATTGGCCATAACTTTGATCAAAAGGAAAAGCACATATCAATTTATGCTGCCACTCACTCCAACTAAATAGTATTGAGTTCAAACTCTCATACCATGTTTTGGCCAATCCTTGCAGTTTTTGCATAGCAAAATGTATAACAGTCCTTTCGTCCCAACCGTATACAGTGGCACACTCATTTACCTTTTTCAAAATCTGGTAAAATATTTTTGTGACTAACACTACTACTGCTACTAAAATTATGCGACTGAGGTGCCACTGTTATCGATTGTGATTTATTTATATTTTTCATAGATTGTATGAAGTTCATAATATCTTTAGACTTAAAAGTTGGGCTGTCTGACCGTTGGTTTCGTGTTGTCGCCGGTGTGTCGTCAACAGCATCACGTACTCCACGGGATCTCTTCACTGCTGTGCTGCGATCTCGAAGAGGGCTTACGTCTCGAGATTGCAACCGGTTCAGTTCATTGTCCTTCGAGGAGCGATGACAACACTCAACACTGACCGAAGGAGAACTGCGTCATCTAAGGCTTCGCTCCCGGCTCAGCTCTTTCTCCAAAGCGCGGAGGCGCTCGCGATAATGCTCCAGCTCACTCTCCAGTTTTCGGACACTGTTACGTCCCTGCCTTTGATTCGGAGTGCGCACGCGACTGCGGCTGCGGCTACGTCGGTTTAAGTCTGCACTACGACCCGCTTCTCTACGGTTGGGCGTCCTCAGGCACCGCCCCGGAGAAAGTTCGATAGCTCATTGCATCTTTACTCTGGAACTTGAAAACGTTGGGTATGTAACTTCTCAATAAAAAAATGCTAAAATAATTGTGGGGGTATGTCAAAATATATATTGAATTATCTCGAAAACGGGGCTTCGTAGGTCAAAACTACACTCCCGTCCGATTGCACCACGATTCGACACGAACGATTTCTAACATCCTATCGATTATTCAATTGATTGTAAAATGCACTGCTGGTTTTTGAATACATCCTAATTTGATTTATGAACTCATCTTATTCCGATTTGTTTACGCGTGTACAGTGTAGATATAAGAAACTAGGGGCTACACGAGCTCAGCCGAATAAATCCGTACAGTCGAACGTCCAACGACGGTCACTGCAGGTTTATGGACAGTGGCGTATTTTAAGAATTGGGTTGTTGAATTAAAAAAAAAATATGATTTTTAAAATTTATTTTGAAACTTTACATATCATAAATTATATTGTCGTTGCAAAAATCTCTTAAATATTTTTATTCAATTTATTATAAGCAATTGAAAATCGATAAAATTTTCAAAAGAACCACCTGTCTACGAACGGGCCATGATTGGTCGCCATGCTGGTGACGTCATAATGTTCAAGGAATTTTGTACTACAGTGTCAACTACACGTGAATTGACTAAAATATCCGAAAATTTTGTGCATAATATTATTTATAACAGCAAATTTTATTTAGTCATGTATGATAAATGATTCTTAAAGGCTGATTTCGATAATATACCCACGTGATGGACGATTTGGCAGTTTTGAGCATAAATAAAGTAGTGGTAATGAATATTTCGTGTTAGTGGACCGGTGTTTGTTATTGTTATTTACGAGGTACATTTAGAAACAGAATTGTCATAACGTAATCGTTTTCACATATGGGTATGTGATATTGGTGATTGGTGTAAAATAAAAAGTAAACAAACACGATTGGCGCGAAACTTCGACTTTGGATATCAAAAACCTTCATTAGATACCACTAAATATGATACAACCCGACATCTGTGCAGCCTTTATTTATATTTATTTTTTGCACAAAATCCTTAAAATGTTCGGTAATTCCCATTATTTACATATCTCTTAATAAACACTAATATGTATATTATATATTTACAAACACTAAAAAACTCTGTTGAACAAAAACGTGAAAATATTAACCTGGTAGATTTTTTTACACTAATTCTCAGGTAAATATCTCTTAAATGCGTTGACCGATTTTAACAATTCAAACAGAAATATTAGTTTTACGCCTATAATATATCATTTGAGAATAAAATAATGAATATATCTCTATAAACAAAAAATCATGTTTTCGACTTACAAGTTGTAGGTCCTGGGTTCGAACCCAGGCAGGCGCTTTACTTTGTGTAAATTATTTCATCACCACTGCTCTCAAAAACGGTGAAGGAAAACATCGTGAGGAAACCGGCATGTCCTAGAACCAAACATTCGAAGACATGTGCATCCACCAACCCGCACTGGGCCCGCGTGGTGGATTATGGCCCATCCCCTCTCACAGCAGAGAGGAGGCCTGTGTCCCAGCAGTGGGAACATTAATAGGCTGATGATATTATTTATTTATTATTGGTGTTGTTTTAGAATATTTTGACATTAACATTTTGACATTAAGCTTTTTGACAATACAAAATATGACATTTATTTTATATTCTTTATTGCATGTTAAGCGATAGATTCACATTTTAATTCTTTTTTTTAATGAATTTTTGGAATAGTTTTTGGGATCTGGTTTAAAATTCAACTTTTCTAGATACTACAAGTTTGCTTTCTTGCGTCGATTTATTAATGATGAAACATTGCAATCAATCTGCCCAGGCTTTTCCCAATTATATTGGGGTCGGCTTCCAGTCTAACCGGATTCAGCTTAGTACCAGTGCTTTACATGGAGCGACTGCCTATCTGACCTCCACAACCCAGTAACTGGGTAACACGGTACCCCTTGGCAAGACTGGTGTCAGATCTCAGGCTTCTGACTACTCGTAACGACTGTCAAACATCTTGAAATGACAGCCGGGACCAATGGCTTAACGTGCTTTCCCAGGCACGCAGGAAACTCGGTATGATGTGGTCCATCCACGGACCGACATTGGCAAGCGTTACTTAACCTTGATGATCGACCAGTGCGGATGTTATTATTTAGCCACGAGCTAACTGGAAACATTGCGTTTAAAAAAATAACAGAATATATCTATATATAACTTATTTAGGTATGGAAAATAAATAAATATGGTATAGGTGTTTGTAATGACCACACAAACGTAGGTGCGTATTTGTGATTTAAATTATGACCTGTTTTTAATATTTCTGTGATTACGACGTAATTATTCCATATATTATCATGAACAATTCCGATATTGACTACCTCATTCGAGTATACTATTTAAAATTTAATCACAGAGTAAGAGATGCTCACGTAAAAATAACTCCTAAACATAAGCCATAAACAAAAGATTTTATAAAGAATTTCCTGTTTCATAACGAGAGGAAAACTATGTACCACACACGTATAAGAATATCGGTGCATCGTTTTGTATATATTTATTTATTTATTTATTTTATCTTAAATGAATAATTATTAGTTAGTTGCTTATTAGTAGATTTAAAGTGTCATGAGCATATTTATTTCCTACCTACCAATCTACCGAATGCAGAAATATTGGTTTTGGCAGAAGTAAGAATGGCTTAAATAGATAAAAGAATAATATAAGGGAAAGTTTGATAGTGGCGATAATATCGGAAAAGGTAAAAGGGACGTTTGACGTTTTAGGTGTTTTCAGAACTTGAAGTTAAGAACTTTTCAAACCCAACTTAATTGCCAAAGTTTGCAAGGTTTAAAGCCTAAAGAGGAGTTTGATAAATACACAACTTAAAATTTTTAGGGTTCGGTAGTCAACAAGGAACCCTTATAGTCTCGCCATATCCGTCTGTCCGTCCGTCCACCCGCAGCTTAGCTCAGAGACGCTTTGTACTAGAAAGCTATAATTTGATATACATATTATGGCGACAAAGTGGTAAATCTAAATGGCTCTCTTAAGCGTAAAGTGGGGATGTTTTCCAGTGTCCGACCGAAAGTTCGGTTTCGGTTTCGGTCGATTTTCAGCACAAAAACGAGTTAGTTTCGGTTTCGGCGGCAAACCTGTTGAAACTACGACCGAAACAGTAACTGCATTCGGGAGTTCTGGCGCTGTGAGCGGTCATGTTCGGTGCGTTAAATTCTATTCAAGCGAGTAATATTTTGTGAATATTTTTTATTAAATGATGGGTTTTTATATTGACTATCATGCCAATAAGTGAACATGTCGAAGACTGTATACCTATGTGATTTAAAGATAGAAAAATAAAGGCTGACTGATTATAATAACGTTTTCTTTATTTTTCCCACAAAATATGATCCTTGTAAGGAAGTTTCGGTTTCAGCCGAAACTTCCGGGACTGTTGCTAATATTCGGTTTCGGTTTCGGTCGTAAAAACCAGTTTCGTTCGGACACTAAAATCTTCTTTTATTCTAGTCTATCCCATGGCGTGGTATATCGTTGGATAGGCCATTCAAAAATATAACGGATCTGTGAAAACGATTTTTACATTCAAGGATCCGTTTGCGTAAAATTAAGCTTTAAATGGCAAAATTTTGTTGAGTCATGTGTCGCCCTCCTCCCTGCCAGCTAAATGGTTGCTTTTGAATATGTGAAAATACTTCATGGCAGTAGTATACCTATATAACGAAATTAAAAGGAAAACTATCATAGCCAAGAAGGCTTTACAAGTTTAAGAGTAACAGTCGACCTACTTATAAAATGTACTTGCAAAAGTAAACATTTTGTATATTGATGTATGGGGACAACAGTTTTCGAACGGCAAAGTTAATTTTGTGCCTTCGTTAGCGCAATGTTCGGTGCTTTCATTGTTTATGAACTTTAGTAATGTTACCTATTTATTTTGGTGAATGTAGCTGTTTATTCGGAACCCTCTCTGCGCGAATCAGACTCGCATTTACCGGTTTTTTTGCTGATAAAATAGGGGGTCGGTATTTGAGTTTAAATATAGATTGTGTGAAGAATGACATGAAAGAAAAGGGATTGAATTAGGTATAGCGTGACGTTTGGCAGTGAAAAAGAAAACCGACCCCAAATAGCATGGATTAAGGACAGAAAATTGATCTTACAATTAGTTTTATTTATATTACAGAACGCAACCTGCTACCAATCTTACAGGAAAATTATGATTTAATTATTGCATAAACAACACGCTTATATCTCGGTGCGGTGAAGCTGTACCTATAATATTATCTATATAGGTATTGCCAGATATGTTGTTTGGTAATTAAACTATCTTCTTATCTGTGAACTGACGAGAGAGATAAACCAATAAATATTAAAACAGTTTAAATTATTTTGAAACTCTTTGTGCAATTTTTACGTGATACTAACGGTGCTTACCCTACCATATGGTGACGGACGGTACCGTATGGTGACGGTCGTAAAGAATTTCATCATCCAGTGAGTGTCGTAAGAGGCGACTAAGGGACACACCAGAGAATAGGCAGCAGCGTTCTCTGTACACTTTACCAACAAACTGCAAGCGCCAACCCCCCTGCTAAGCGTGTCGATTATGGCAAACCCCCCCAACCAAAATTAACACCGCATGGTAAGAGACGCATAGAAAATTAATTTCAAGCTTGAAAGGTCTCGACTGATGAAGTTCACGCTCCGTCCAGCACAGAACCAAGTCCAAAACCCCGAGACCTTTCAACTCGAACTCCAGAATCAAGTGCCTAGGGAGCTACGTGGACGAATACAGCGATCGGTTCGTGGAAGCTGTCCATACGGTCGGGTCTAAGTTTTTCAAGACCCGCCGTACAGATAGGAACAAAATCTATCTGATCCTACTCTCAAGCTCATGAAGGAGAGGCGTGAGATGATCCTAAAGTCTTCGGACGATGCTTTAAAATACCTACAGCTTAATAGACGGATTTCAAAGTCCTTGAAATGCGACCTCCACCGCTTAAATACCGAAAGTATTAAAGACGCGATTGAGCGGAATAAGGGCTCCAAGGTCTTTGCAAGAGATCTGTCTATTGGGCAGAGCCAGCTCATGAAACTGAAGACCGAAGATGGCAGGATCGTATCCGCCAAATCGGAGCTTCTGAGGGATATCGAGAGATTATAAGGGCAGTTGTACACGTCAACCAGTAAACCGGTCGCGAATCTAGCGAATGACCCTAGAGCTAGATTGACCAGACACTATACCGAAGACATTCCGGACGTCAGCCTGTATGAGATAAGGATGGCTCTGAAACAGCTTAACAACAACAAGGCACCTTGAGGCGGGTGGGAAAACGGGCCTCAAGGCCCTTCAAAAGCTGTTTGTGTGCGGGACGGACGTGATTGTTCAAGGCCCCAGGCTGACTGGAGGTTGTAAGGCTCCAGCTCGAACGCGTTGACGCCCCTTGCACCTATAGTTCGTTGTCTTCGAGCAAATACCGACCCTGCAGTGGTTGGAAGGCTGCCAAGGATGTTGAGGGGAAGGCGTGATGTCCAGTTCAGAAAAAGACTCAGGTTTTCATGTCCAAAAACGACGTTTCTTCATGGTCTTCGTTACGCAAAGTGACGTGGATTTAAATGTTGAAAAATAATGGCTACAATTAGGACGGTGTCTCAGCGCACTATCCTACTACCACACTTGACCGTAACGAGGACCTCAAAACAACAACAACGACCGCGCATAAACTTTAATTAACAAATTAATAATTATGACTAGTCGCTGAAAACCGACAGAAACTCCCCTTCTACTGAACCGATTTCGATAAGACTTGTGTTTCTGGATAGGTCTCGAGAAGACCTTCCCTCCGGACCCTGGTCCAGGTCCCTAACTGCTACCTTCAGGGAGCTCTTGCGTGGAGAACGCCTAATAAGGGGAAGTTCTGTCAATTTATAGCTTTACACGCTACTTTCTAATACAATGGTGCACTTTAGTGCCAGGGTACCAGCGAGGGACTTGTAGCCCTACTCCTGGACCATCGATCTGTGACAGTTCCACAGCTTCATCTGTCACCTTCACGGGCACAGCCACGTGAAAGTGCGAAAACATAGCTTCAGTGCCTGTTTTCGGCATATTTAGCGAGTTTGTACTCGAGCTGGTGGGCGGATCCGCATTCACCAACCGTCATCGGATAGCCCTTGCGATGGGCTACCCCATGGTGGAAGTCCGGTGGATACAGCTCCAACCCTCGATCCAGTATTCACTCTGATGTGGTCGACGATGCGAGAAAACCATGGAACCTCTTACTATATTAAGTCGGTTAGTTCCCTAACCACCAGAGCAAGGCTCCTTCCGAAAATGTGGTTGGGAAGCTGGAGAATTGGGCTATCGAATGGTGGTACCCTGATGGGTGTACCACCAGCCCTTCTGGGACTTCTGTTGCCGGGAAGCGGCCGAAATAGAAAATATCGTGTTGTTCCACGGCTTTAACGCCTCTGTGTGTGTATGTGTAGGTATATATTGGCTATGTGTTGTGACTGAGTCCAGGCGTGTGCCCGAGGGTCCCAAAGGTAATGCTTCAGATAGCATATCAATAATCTAAATAATAATTAATAATGTAGTGGGCCCTCTGGCAGACGCGTAGAAACGCCGTATTGCTTGGCTAGCTCCCATTTTTTGTCACATGCTGCGTCTGTGAACTTTATGCAATCAGACGAGTAGTGACCCTCCTTGTCGCAAATTCGACAGTGGCCTACCGGCTTCGCGGTAGCTACGTGCGTCCTCTGTGTGACGCGTTTTCCCGCCACCGAGTCCGTTTCTTTAATGTTCTCGGGCGGTGCGAATGCACTGCAGAAGTGAGCTTGCTCTGTTATAAAGTCGCTGAAGAGTGACAAGTCTGGCAGCGACTGGTACTTTCCTGTGTACGTCCTGTACCATAGTACACGTAGAGAATTGGGCAGCTTCTCAGTTAACTGGCGCATCAGCTCAGCATTGAGTAGGTAGTGCCCCTTCTTGAGGGCCCGCAAGGTGACGACTCCGCTTCTGATCCGACTTGCAAAGGTGCATATGTCTTTGGGCTGTTCACTGCAGCGTGGCAGCCCTCTGAGTCGGTCGGTTTCAGCCTGAGCTATTGAGTCGGGACGTCCAAATTGTAGCTCCAATTCTCTCATGATTTCATCCGGTTTCGCGTTCCCGATGAGTTCTGAGCTCACTGTCTCCAGTGCGCGACCACGCAAGCTCCTTCTGAGTCTTGCTGTGTTTTCAATGTCGCTGAAGTAGGCATGAGTTGCCTCGTAAATGGCTCGAAAAGTCAGCCATTCTGTGTGAGCTCCACCGAAGTTCGGCAGAGTCAACATAACCTGCGACGCCGTTCGGTTAGGCGTCCATGGTTCGATTTTCCTGTCGGCTAGCGACGCTATAGCGATTGTCAACTCCGTTAGAAACGGACGGAGCGACTCTTTCGCTTCTGTTTGCCCTGGTGGCTCCGCCTTGGACGGCTCTGTCCTAGACGGTTCGATGTTAGCCCGCGCCTTTGGTTGGTCTATATGGGTCTGGGAGTCCGCTACAGCGTCGCCGCTCGCAGAGGGGAGGCCTATCTTGCTTCCCATTGGCGACGTCGTCCTCCCTCAACGGTGTGGGTTCTGGCGCCTCTTCGAGCCAGGAACGCACGTACTCTTCATTCGAGTCCCTGTCATCCATATATTCCGCTTCAGAAGGTTCTTCTTCTGCTCTCTGAAGGGCTAACTGTGCAAGCTCCAACTTAATCTTCAGTAAGTCTTCGCGTGCTTTAGAGATTTTTCTCTGTGACCGCGTCGTCTTGCTTGTAGACGGCGGTCTCCTATGTTCGTTACGGGCGTCACCCCGGATAGCCATTATTTCTCTATGTACAAAGGTCTTGTCTTGGATCCTTTGTTTTTCATCAGAAGGCTTCAGTGTTCCTTCTGAAGATCCTTCTTCTCTTGATGCCTTCCTGCATGTGCTCGGTTCCTGTGGTTCCTCCTCTTGGTGTGTGGGCGTATTGTCACCTATCTGTGACACGGTTGGGCTCCTGTTCGGTACGGACTGTTCAGTCCCATCAGTCGTTGTTGGCGAGCGTGGGGGCAATGGATGGTGTATGCCTGCACCCGGTCGCTCCATGGCGACTGTCCACGCCTCAGGTCTCTTGTCCTGCGATCTGGTTATCGGCATTCTGACTGATCCAAAATGTCAGCTCGAAACGGTTAAGTCCAACTCTAGACTTCAGTTCAAAACGTCAACTCGTACGGGTTAAGTCCAACTCTAGACTTCAGTACGATTGGGTTAAGTCTATTTTCGAGCTTCCAAACGGCTATGTCCAAGTCCAGTCTTCACTTCAAGACGTCGACTCGAAACAGCTAAGTCCAAACTTCAAGTTTTTTCTTGAAAAACATAAGTCGTAACTCCGGGTTAAGTCCAATTTAAATCGTTGACATGAAGAGGGTTCGCTTCCTTTTTCAAAATTGAAAAAATATTTTTAAACTCCGGGTTAACTTTTAACTCCGGGTTAACTCTGGCCCTCTTGACTCCGGGTTATCCTTCAGACTATAAGTTTTTATTCAGTCTTCAAAACTATAAGTCCCAAATCAGCTTCAAAACTGCTATGTTGACACGACACAGGTTCACTATATTACTATCGACCCACAAGGGGTAAGCACTTGAGTAAGTTTTCACTGTACTTACTGTTTTATACGTGTCAACCTGTCCAGCAGCCTCCAAGGATGACCAGCTGGTCTGATACCACTCGCGGGAACTTCTGTCTAACACTTGACGTTAGTAGTCAGTCCAGACTCCAGCTATCGAAGGTCCAAGCTTCGATCGAGAACTTCTATCTCTTATATGACTATTTGTTTCCAAACCAATTCTAAGTCAATAATAAGTCTTCAGCTATAACGCTTCAGGAAATTTACAGGAACTATTTTTCGTTCTATTTTTTATAGAACAAGTCGCCCACACTACTATACAATATGCCTCTGTGTGTAAGCCTCCTCTAGGATAGCGCTTCAGCGATAATCCTTCAGCCGTAATCCTTCAGGAATCCTATGAACGTTTGTATGTTCGTTCTATCTCCTAAACAAGCTTTCGACACGCTGTATATGAAATTTCCGCTTCTGAAATTTCAGCGATAACTCTTCAGGCAATCTACTTGTTCCTTCAGGATACAGTTTCTATGTATTCTCAGATACTACTGTTTCTCAGTATGCAGATTACACAACAGAGACAACTCAAAATTCCGTCTTTTTGCGACGGTAATCTAATCGGAACGAAATGCTTCTCTGGAAGCAGCTAGGCACCACAGGAAACGGCTCAGGAAGGGCAGTTGCGTCCCAGCAAAATGGTTGTGTTCTAGAGCTAGTCCACGCGTGGGTCCCAAACCACACGTGCACTTTTCACTCCGGTAGTCCCTCTAGAAGCTTCTACTAACCAAGGTCAAACGTACGCGCGCCTTTTGACGACGCTAATCTCCCAGTTACTGGGTTTCTACACTGTTTTTGACTGTTAAAGAAATATGATCTTAACCTCGACACTTGTAAGGTTTACGAGAGGGACGTCAGGTTTCTTTATTCACTGGAACTTTTCTCACGAACGTAACGTTACGTACCCCGGTCGGTACTTTGTGTGGGTGTGTACTCTTACCAGATTTATATTGAGGGTACATACGTTCTCAGCAATGGTCGTCAGGCTTCTTTGTTCTCAGGAATTTTCACTGGCTTGGGCCTCGGTTTTCTTTGTTCTCAGGCACAAGCTTCACAGGAACGATACGTTTGACTTTCGATAAAGAAATAGGAATGTAACCCCACTTAACAAGGTTACGGGACGTCAATCTTCTTTGTTCTCAGGAACGGGACAACGGTTTTCTTTGTCCTCAGGAACTAGGCTCTTCCTATTGGCCTGTATCTTCACTGGAACGCTGCATAGGTCGTTTGCTCAAAAATTCGGCTCGACAGGACCAGCAAATGTGCGGGACGGACGTGATCGTTCAAGGCCCCAGGCTGACTGGAGGTTGTAAGGCTCCAGCTCGAACGCGTTGACGCCCCTTGCACCTATAGTTCGTTGTCTTCGAGCAAATACCGACCCTGCAGTGGTTGGAAGGCTGCCAAGGATGTTGAGGGGAAGGCGTGATGTCCAGTTCAGAAAAAGACTCAGGTTTTCATGTCCAAAAACGACGTTTCTTCATGGTCTTCGTTACGCAAAGTGACGTGGATTTAAATGTTGAAAAATAATGGCTACAATTAGGACGGTGTCTCAGCGCACTATCCTACTACCACACTTGACCGTAACGAGGACCTCAAAACAACAACAACGACCGCGCATAAACTTTAATTATAAAATTAATACCTTATGACTAGTCGCTGAAAACCAACAGAAACCCCCCTTCTACTGAACCGATTTTGATGAGACTTGTGTCTCTGGATAGGTCTCGAGGAAGACCTTCCCTCCGGACCTTGGTCCAGGTCCCTAACTGCTACCTTCAGGGAGCTCTTGCGTGGAGAACGCCTAATAAGGGGAAGTTCTGTCAGTTTGTAGCTTTATATGCTACTTTACAATACAATGGTGCACTTTAGTGCCAGGGTACCAGCGAGGGACTTGTAGCCCTACTCCTGGACCATCGATCTGTGACAGTTCCACAGCTTCATCTGTCACCTTCACGGGCACAGCCACGTGAAAGTGCGAAAACATAGCTTCAGTGCCTGTTTTCGGCATATTTAGCGAGTTTGTACTCGAGCTGGTGGGCGTATCCGCATTCACCAACCGTCATCGGATAGCCCTCGCGATGGGCTACCCCATGGTGGAAGTCCGGTGGATACAGCTCCAACCCTCGATCCAGTATTCACTCTGATGTGGTCGACGATGCGAGAAAACCATGGAACCTCTTACTATATTAAGTCGGTTAGTTCCCTAACCACCAGAGCTAGGCTCCTTCCAAAAATGTGGTTGGGAAGCTGGAGAATTGGGCTATCGAATGGTGGTACCCTGATGGGTGTACCACCAGCCCTTCTGGGACTTCTGTTGCCGGGAAGCGGCCGAAATAGAAAATATCGTGTTGTTCCACGGCTTTAAGGCCTCTGTGTGTGTATGTGTAGCTATATATTAGCTATGTGTTGTGACTGAGTCCAGGCGTGTGCCCGAGGGTCCCCAAAGGTAATGCTTCAGATAGCATATCAATAATCCTTCAGGCACCAAGTGTGTCTGAAGGTAGTGGGCCCTCTGGCAGACGCGTAGAAACGTCCATGCTGGCACATACAGACACATTATTTCAAGTAAGTAATATCTATGTACTAGAATTACATAGATGCCATCTATATATAGGGCCTGGACACAGTTCCAGGTCACCTAGAAGCGCTAAAACGCTTATAACCAAAATTCTATTTACTTACTTGAGCAAAAATGCATGTATTTACCATCTCAGAGTGAAACTGTTTTAAACCTGGCTATGTACTGTTATTATGTACAGTTTTTCAGTCATAGCACCAAGGTATACTATCTAGAACACCTAGATGGTGTTTCCTAACAAAACAAATGTGTAAGGTAAATAATACAATTGGTAGGTGGGCAGAGCGCACCTATCGATACTTGCGACCCGGGCATTTTCGGGGGGTCCAAAATAAGTAAACAAATATTTTTTATTTGCTTAAAATACTACTTACACATTTTATCTAAAGTATATTAATTCTAATAATACTAGATAACCGTATTTTAGGTACTATAGGCTATTATAAAGCCCTCAAAACGCTATTCTAAAATACCAAATTTGCCTGCTTACGCGCCAGACTATATATACGTGTACCGCCATCTGACTGCTCATTTCGAACTAAACGGTCGTGGCGGCCGGTCGTTTTTACGGAATTTGACTTGTTTTGATTTTGCTTTCTTTCCGTAACTACCGCATTTAGTATGTATGTAACGATTCTAATTTACTCTTTAGACCCCATATTTACTTAATACATACTCATATACACTAAAACATAATGTTTAGTGCCTCAAAAAGTGGTCGAAATTTTATGTTTGAAAAAACTATAAAAGAAAAATTCTCGTCTAAAACTTTTTAGTACGAGCTCACGCGCTGGGGTAAGCAGACGTATGTTTTGTTTATACTATTTATATCTACAAAACTATTCTAACATTTTTGTGACGCCTCGTCGCGAACAGTTTGATTCCGTCATACTCGTGGGGAGGACACCACAGGCATTGTGCAGGGGTGTGGTGGTACTCTTCTTCAAGAAGGGTGACAATGCCCTACTGAAGAACTATAGGCCCATCATACTTCTTAGCCATGTCTACAAGCTGATTTAATGAGTCATCACGAATCGTCTCGCGCGCAGGTTTGACGAAATCCAGCCTCCCGAACAAGCCGGATTCCGTAAAGACTTCAGCACCGTAGACCACATACATACGCTGCGGCAGGTTATACAGAAGACCGAAGAGTACAACCTGCCTTTCTGTTTAGCGTTTGTGGACGACGAGAAAGCCTTCGATTCGATCGAGACTTGGGCTGTACTGCAGTCCCTCCAACGATGCCAAATTGACTACCGGTACATCGAGGTGTTGAAGAGTTTATACAAAAACGCCACCATGTCAGTTCGAATTTAGGATCAGACCTCAGAACCCGTACTTCTGCAGCGAGGTGTGAGACGGGGAGACGTCATATCTCCGAAGCTGTTTACCTCTGTACTGTAGAACGTCTTCACGGTTCTGGACTGGAGAGGGCTAGGTATCAACGTCGTTTCGGTTTTCCGACGATATAGTGGTTATGGCTGAGACCATGGAGGACCTCCGTACAATGCTCGATGACCTCAGTAGAGCTTCCAAATGAGTGGGTCTTAGGATGAACATGGACAAAACCAAGGTGGCTCTGAGACGTGGTCACTTACAATGGGCTTCATCAGAAAGCTTACAGTCACTCAAAGAGCAATGGAGAGGGCTATGCTGGGAGTTTCCTTGCGTGATCGAATCAGAAATGTAGAGATCCGCAAGAGAACCAGGGTTACCGACAAAGCCCGAAGAATTGCCAAACTTAAGTCGCAGTGGGCAGGGCACATTGCTCGCAGAACGGATTACCGATGGGGCAGAAAGGTTCTGGAGTGGCGACGGCGAACCTGAAGAAGTTTCGTTGGAAGGCCTCCCGCCAGGTGGACCAATGACCTGGTGAAGGTTGCGGGGATCCGCTGGTTGCGAGACGCACGGGACCGGTCAAAGTGGCGAGTGACGCTAGGGGGAGGCCTATATCCAGCAGTGGACGTCTTTCGGCTGATATGATGATGACGACTAACGGTGCTTTACTTACTATAGCAGACCAGACATTAGAATATGGCAGTGAGGGTAAGCTATACTGCGAGATGTCAGCATACCCCGCGGCGGTTACAAAGTGGTACCACAACGAGACTGTATCGAGTGGCCCCGTCTGATGACCTATAGGTAGACCCAGAGACTAATAGCTTGTGGATCATAAACATGACTATCAACAAAATCGGCGGGTATAAGTGTGAATTGACGAACGAAGTAGCGCTTTTTCACAATTTCAGGAATAGCTGAACCACTTGTCGACGCTTTTTTTTTAAATAATGGCCTAACCAAATTTAAGAAACAGGTCTTATGCGACGTACCTAAACGAAAAACAAGAAGATGAGTTAACTTATTCCTGCACTAGCTGTCCTGGCTCCCGTCAACTGGCTATCTACGTACCCATCTACCCTAGCTACCCTACCTTACCTACCCTACATACATGATTGCTGTGTAACTTAAACCTTTCACGCGGCGCACGCAACGAAAACTCTCAAAAAGGAATAATTGTGCCCGTTTTTGCAACATTTATGCTCCGCTCCTATTGGTCGTAGCGTGATGTTATATATATAACGTTCCTCAATAAATGGACTAACCAACACAACAATTTTTTTTCAATTCCGACCAGTAGTTCCTAAGATAAGTGCGTTCAAACAAACTCATCAGCTTTATTATATTTGTATAGATTTATTAAAACGTATTTTCAGAGGCACCTCAAGTAGAAGTAGAAAAAATTAAACTGACTTCCAAAACAAAACACTACAAAGCAAAAACAAATTCTTTTTCGAAGTTGGTGTCTTTGGTGCCGGTTTGATCTTTTTGTTAATTTTTTTTTTATTTATACCCAATGTATTTGAATATCATTGTTTATATCTAAAAGTTTTGGTAGGTAAATAGCATTTTCATCGGTACCATTTATTTGTAAGCATTTGGTTCATCATAGTCGGTTAACTAATCGAGATATCTTATACCCGTGACACGCTTAGTATTAAGGAGTTCTAGTAGCCATCTATGGTCTTCTTCATCAGTTGCACTTCAGCAAATGATACTTTCTGAGTACAAATTATTGCATTGTTGATGAAAATACCAAAATCGCGATAGGTGTGCCTACAATATTTGAGGAGTTCCCTCGATTTCTCCAAGATCCCATCATAAGATACTGTCCTGACCATGGGTCCACCTGGGAAGTATTCCCTTTCAAACAAAAGAAGAATTTTCCAAATTCCAGTCCAGGCGTCTTTGAGTAATCGGAGAACATACATACAAAAAAAGATGCCGACGAATTGAGAACCCCCTCCTTTTTGTTTTTTTTTAGTTTGTTTTATGTTTGTTGCCTCAAAACTTTCTACTAGGTGAACCGATTTTTTGTTTGAAAGCTGGTGCTTCTCGTGTGGTCCCATTTAAATTTGATCAATATCTGATGAATAATTTCGGAGATATACTACAGAACTCTTCAATAAACAACGGCAAATCTCTTTGGATTGCTGCAATCGCATGTCTTTTTATTGTTTACGCCATTCCATAACATAACATCACGCCGGTACGCTCTAAAGGGGTACGCAGATATGTACAGTTCACCCTGGTACTCTCTCATTTCACCGGTTGTGTTAGTTTTATGTTATTCGGATAATTCATTCAGGCAAAACTTTGGGCATTATAGGTTCCTTACTATTGAATTTGCTTATTTTGTATCACAACTAAAAGCTAAAATCTTTTTTACAACAAAATACAACCGACTTCCAAATAAAAACATTACAAAGTGAAAAATAACTACATTTTTTTTTAAACTAGAACACCGACTGCCGAAATTGAAGTTAATTTTTAATTAGTAGTGTTTTTATTAATTTAAGTTGGTTGTATTTTTCTTTATGAAAACAAACAAGTCAACAGTCCTGAATTTGGAAGATTTTGTAAGGTGGGTTGCGGTCCAGTCAACTTTGAGAATCACTTCACCTGGTTCGTTTATCAGGTGTAATTATAAATACCTCGACAGATGACCATTAAAATGTATGTTATGAGGGTGAATTTGATTAGCACTTAACGGTGACTGCCTTCATCATCGGCTAATGTTATGGTATAGTGTTTTTATTCGATTTTACTCTTCACTTATCATTTTCTAAAGATGCAAAGATTTTTGCAAGGATTCAGGCAACTACCACTGGATTGCAGAGAAAAGTCTTAGGTGAGGATATGTACGAAAAAAAAAATCGGTTTGGTATCAAATGGCAGTCATAGCGCTCTGCATCACCATGACTATTGACACAAAGTCTGAACATGAAATTGAGCATTTGTTCATTGAGCGTTTGTAATCAAAGTAGCTGGAGAACGGTTTACATTACACAGTAAATATATAAATGACGGCTACAATATGTTCTCTACCTAGTCTTGCCATAAATATAGTAACAAAGAAAAAAAAAAATCTATTGCAAATAACATTTAATACTATAACAATGTGTTCGTTTAATACATAAATATAAAACAATTTAAAATATAAAAAGCTTATTCGAAGTGGTCTCCATTGGCTGTAATACGGTCCTTCAAACGTTAAGGCCAGTTATCAATAGAAGCACGCACTCTTTCCATGGGAAAATTCTTGACTACCAATCGTATGGATTGTTTTAGGGACTTCAAATTATCATGGCGTTTAGAGAAAGCCATACTCTCTAAAACTGACCATAAATCATAATCCAGCGGATTAATATCGGGACTAGACGACGGCCAGTCTTAAGCTCTGATTTCAACCAAGACTGCGTAGACCGAGCTTTGTGACCCGGCGCCGAGTCTTGCTGGAAGGACCATTCTTGGTTATTGAACATGGTGTTATTAAGGGGCTTAACTACCGTCTCAAGAATGGTATCTTGATACACTTGTGCCGATGTTTTGATACCTTTGTACCAAAAATATGGCTCAGTCACTCCTTCATAGATAAAAACCCACCAAACCATCACTAAAGTCGGATAATGCCCACGTTGCACTCTGTCGAGTAATTGGGAAGCTTCCTTAGAGCTTTGAGCATAAATACGGCCATTTTGTTTGAAAAATTATGCTCAATTTAAAAAAAAATCTCTTCCGTAAACAATTTTTTTCTGTGACCTCCCTTTGCGTACCGCTTCAGTAGTTGTTTCGATTTTACCACCCTATTCTTTTTTAAATTATCAGTTAAGAAATGACCAGTACGTCTCTTATAGGCTGCAAGTCTTAAGTCATCTTTCAAAATACGCGACATGGTTCTAGGTGATATCTTCATCCCCCGGGATAATATCTTTTGCTTTCGGACAGGGTTTCTTCAAATTCTTTTCTTACTGCTTTTACCACCTTTTTCGTACGAACACTACCCGGACGGCCAGATCTTTTTCTGTTACAAACAGAGGTCTCATTGTACCTATTGATAGCCCGGTACACAATCATTTGACTGATACCAAGCGTATGGACAGTTTTAAAAATTGCATTTGTCTCCATACCTACTTTGTGTACTGCAATCACAGCGATTCGGTTCTCTTTATCCCACACTCCATTTTAATGTCGCAAAATATTGTACAATGTATTGGCGCCAAAATAAGAAAACACAATGAAAAATCATATAAAAATGACAGATTCCAAATTCAAATGTAATATTTTGTTTATTTTTAATTCTAACAATATTTTTGGCCAGTCTAAGTATATTCATTTTGCAGTTGCACATAACATAGAAGCTCCAAAACCTAAGACTGTGGTCGCGACGACTGGCGACAATGTTGTGTTGACATGTAACGTGCTGTTTGGCAACCCTGTACCATCTACGAAATGGGAGTTTATAGCTCCCGACTCGACTACTAAGGTTATAAATATGTAATCTCTACGTCATATCGAATACTTCATATATGAAGCTTTGGAGCTTGCTTCTATCTTCGATTTTGTAGGACGTACACCATTTCGATCAATCTTGTGTCCGAGATATTCGAGTTTCGGGGTAAGGCAAGTGCATTTCTTCAAGTTTACTTTTAATGCGGCTTGCACAAGTCTTTGGAAAACGGTACGTAGTGTTTCGAGATGATCCTTGTAATTTTTCCCTGTAACCGCAATTTTATCAAATTAAACTGCCACATTCGGTATTCCTTCGAGGAGTTTGTCAAGGTAATGCTGAAAAACTTATGGGCTATGGAAATACCAAATGGCATGCGGTTATATTGATAGTATCCTTTGTGAGTAGATATTGTTAAACATTGTTTAAAGTCTGGGCCTATTTCAAATTGCTCCCATACAACAAACGTGATTTTTTTGTCGTTTTTTGCGATAATGGTACGGAACCCTTCGTACGCGAGTCCGACTCGTACTTGGCCGGTTGTTTTAAAACTACCCCAAAGTTTTTTTTGAGGAATCGTACTGCAGCATCTTATTAACATAAACGAAAAATTAAAAAGAGAAGTAAAGTGAATAACATATTTGGGTTGTTCAAAACTCGACCCTCAATGGGACAAAATGGGGTTATTAAGTTTTTAGGGGCGGATTTTACTTTGTGTCGGTAACCTAAAATTTATTATTCTATAAGTCAAATAACGAATCGTCTTAAACTAAAAACCCTGTATATCTACGATACCCCATTTTTTGTTGATTTAATAATAGCTTATTTTTGTTCGCCTTCACTAATTCACATAAGAGAGTCATATAAAGGAAAACAAAATCACGCGAACGAAGTTGCGCGCGATGTGCTAGTAATATTATAAAGAGGTAAAGTTTGTGGGTTGTAGGGGGTAATCTCTCTCGTGGAGGCGATCGGCGGTAGCGACCTCTCGCGTCCGTCCTGGTTCAGGCCATGGCACGGAGCGAGAGGACATGGGCAGTTATCACCTCCTTCTGTGAAGCAGTAATGCTCGCGAAGGAGGAAGCGGATCGCGTGATGGAGACGCAACTGGGACGGCCCTCGGCTTGCGGACGGCGAGTTAAGGGTAGCTGGCCGTCCGATAAGGGCCAGGCCCGAGTTGACGGCGCTTTGTGTTCCACGCGCGCTTTAAAGAGATGTCAGCAAAATTATGATGTATACAAAAATTGTTCTGTATCTTCACAACGAATTGGGGCATTGTTTTGGTTTAACTATTTGGTCGCACGTGTCACTTCATCATCGTCATCATCAGCCTATTAATGTTCCCACTGCTGGGACACAGGCCACATCTCTATGTGAGAGAGGGAACACGTGTCACTTGAGCAAGTATTGTCAACGCTATGTATTATATAGATTTTTATACTCGTACAAATCAGTTCAGTATTCATTTGCCCGGTACCTATGCCCTTTGCCCGGGCTTCCCATAAATATTTATAGTTTGAGGAAGGCATTGCTTAGTACCTATAGTTTCGTTAAAATTTACCGTAACTGTCTGTGGTGCATTCACTCGAATTCGATACATATTCGTATTTTTTTTAATCATAGAAGCAGGTCCGAACAATATCCGCTTCAATAATCACAAAAACGAGTTAAAACGGAGTTTACTATTATATCTACGCAAGCAAAACCGCGGGCAGAATTTTAAATACTATTTTTCGTCTGATTTTTCCTACAGGTTACTTGAACAAACAAGATAAGAACGAATTGAGTTAAAAATAAACAGCTCATTAGTCTAGAATAATGATAAATATTGTAAAACCTATATTGAACCGAGATACGTAACAAAAACAAAATATTTTTTGATAAACACGAAAGTATAAATTAGGCACGAATGTTTCGTATAGTCGCAGTGTGTAGTTACTGCTCATTAGTAGCGATCAGTACAGTTTTATTATTACGGACTACGAATAATAGCAACAATGTGGTGCCCAATATATCCGTATGCCATGTTCTTAATATTCGCGAATATTATGTTAGAGGCATCATGCAAGACTGGCAGTTTAACTTTTCTCATAGATGATACAAGCTCTATGGGTGACGATATAAAAAACGTTAGAAAAAGTGTGTACCGGATCAAAGATATTGTTTTAAATGATGCGTCCAGTGTAATCGACAACATGGTGCTGGTAACCTTTAACGACCCAGGTAATATGCTATAACCTTATTTAAAATGTAAACCTCGAACCGTGTGCTTGGGTGCCAGAATAGCAGTTTCCGTCAAAAACACAGCTCTAAAACCAATATGTGCATACTTTAAATTGAGCTGTTCAGCTACTCTTTGCTTAACCACACCGTCCATTTATTTTTTAGGTGTTTACGAGAGGATAGTAACTAAAGATCCCAATGAATTTAAAGAAGCATTAGACGCAGTTAAGGAACACAATGAATTGAAGCGACCAAATCTGGATTGTTGGGAGCCAGCTATGAAAGGATTACTCCTGGCACTGGAAAAAAGTAAACAAGATTCTTACATCTTCGTATTTACTGACGCCGCTGCAAAGGATTACATCGACAGCCAGTCTGTGATAGAAATGTGCCAAAAGAAACAGACTCAGGTAAGCTGGGCAGAGCGCAAGCTGCATCAGACTAATGTTTCAGTTCATGCCACCAACACGTTCATGCCAACAACGTTCACAACACGCTTTGTTTTTACAAGATTTTTATTAACTTGCAATGTATATATGTATGTAAGTGTTCGGGTCAAATCTTGTAACTGAATTTTAAAGCAGTTATCCTCAACCGATTTAGATAAAATTTTGCATACACGTTTGGTTTGGATGACAATGCACGGTAAGCTAAAAAGCTTGTTTAAAAAAGTATTTTTTAATTGGAAAATCTTATTTTCAGATAGTGTTTATACTCACCGGCAAACTTTGTAGTAAGTTTAACTATGTACCTGCGGCCATCGACTCTTACTCCGATATAGCAGCTGCTTGCTCTGGACTTGCATTTAAGGTTCAAAAAAATGAGGTTGACAAGGTAAACAGTTTGTAATCTTATAACTAAGAATATAAATAACTAAACATGGAAAATACGAAATCGATTATCATGGACAATTTTATTTTAGGTGTTTGGGCCTATAGAAGAAATAATAAAAGGCAACAAGAACGTGATTAGTACGGTGACTGTGCCAGCCGGCGTTTCTACAGATATACCGGTAAGCAGCAACCGTTATTATGTCGTGTTAAATTTAAAAATAGATGGTAGGGTGAGAGACTTATCAATGTGTACGGTTCTTCTCGATCTGTTCCCATTATATCAGGAGAATCAGTTTAAGTGGTGTCCAAACCCAGAAATAATGAATACAGCAGGCAGGGTCCGTCAATACTTACGAGTATAATGTCCGGTCAAAGTTTTGACTTTCTATATATAAAGCGACTTGTGTTAGGTCTAAGATTAGGTATAGAATTGGATACCTAGATCCTAAAATAATAACGGTTTTAATCCGCGTCATGAAGGTATTTGAAAAATATATTCTTCGAATAAGTAACTATAATAGATTTTTATAAATACAGTATCGCTTTGTGTGAAGTGTTCAAAATAAGACAACCTTACATTGAGTAAATGTTGGTTTAGGTAATTTTAATAAACATTAATTTATTAACACTTAATTAAGGCTGTAGAGATGTTGTATGTCGCGGTTTTCTTTTTCGCGAGAATAGAATATACTTAATATACTTTACACAAAATTTGCGACAAAACTCATCATTCCAACGATATGCAACAGGCAAAAAAAGGGATTAAATTAAAACAGTAGAATACCTACAATATTAATTTTAGAGGTGGTATTAAACATTTCGGTGTTAATCTGTCTTTAGTCTATTTGAGTCTTTATTTTATTCTATTTTCAGTTTACGATAGATGCCTTCACTGACTACGTGCTCGTGTACGCGTCAGGCAAAGATGTTTCTGTGAAGATAGAAGATCCCTCAATTTCTTTGAAGTCCATTATGTCCACCGAAAATGCAAAAGTAAGTCCCGATACCACAGGCGACGGCAATGGCAGAATGGCTCAAACGCAATGGCTTTTCATAGACGTGCGGCACTTGTGCCCTCGACTGTTTGTAGTCGCCTGAAAGATTTTTTTTTTATATTTTGCGACTCAGGAACAAAAATACAGGCAGTCGTCAGAAGGAATACCGCCAGAAGGGAAAACTTGTTTTTGTGACGCATGTAGATGACGCTGTGACATTAGCATGTCGCTGACGCGAACCCATTAGTTTTGCATCTACCAAAAATTGCTCAACGAAGCTACAGAAGTTTAAAATTAGATAATTAATAAAATATAATATT
The DNA here is from genome assembly GCA_964057195.1 of Orthosia cruda. NCBI lineage: Eukaryota > Metazoa > Arthropoda > Insecta > Lepidoptera > Noctuidae > Orthosia > Orthosia cruda. The sequence continues at coordinate 30,909,843 of OZ059834.1, read as the reverse complement.
AAAACCTGTGTGAGGCCAAAAAGGTTTTTTTATGAAATACATGTATTTATGTATGAGGATGCATATTTTACGATGACGTGATGGTTGATGTCAATCGAATACTGTTCGTGTGCCCCTTAACGCCATTTGCACAATGTTTCTTGATTTCTTGTTGCGGTCAAATCCCATATTAAATGGTGTGATTACCATCACCTTTTTTGCAAATTGACACAATGTAAAATACAACAAGTATCTACCTTTTTATTGCGTGTGAAATTCCTCATGGGTGTCCTCCACCCTGGGGTGAAAGAAACATGGACTGGACCACGACCGAAAGCGACAGATAATCCGCAGCAGCAGCTGACACTTAGTTGAGCTTTTTGAAGCAGCTTATTTGATATAGAACTGTGTCTGTGTAGCAAGTTAATAATTAATAAATTAATTTAAATATTACAGGTGATTAAAGTAAGCAACGCAAAGCCTGGTACTTACGTTGCTACTGTGAAGGGTGCGACAAAAACGTCCGTCGTAGTCGTCGGCAGGACTGATTTCTCCTTCAGTCATGGCTTCTCAGAGTCAAAACCCACGTCACTGAACGATACGTCACCACAACCAATATCTGATGGTTAGTTTATAAAATAAACCTATTCATTAAAAGTAATTTATGCAATTGTCATATAATAGGGGTTATTAAAACACGAGGATTGGTTTATCACACGAGTGTTTTAATAACTAATTATATGCCGTTGCATACACTATTTTATCTTCACTCATACAGTTGAAATAAAACAAAAGTGTAAACGAAAAAATATGTGGTATGGCGGGTAATTTAGATTCTTATTGCGCAAAAGTATAAGAGTGCTATAAAAATTAAAAGTTATTTAATGATGCAGTTTGTTTGAAAATCGAAGGAAAATGTTGCACTGTAATGATTATGTTTTTTAATAGTTAATATTAAAAAATCCAGGAATAAAAAGGACGTGATTATACAATATTTTTTGAATTTGTGTTTGAAACATTACGTAGTGTTTTTTTTATTTTATTTGTTATGGGTTTGCTGACTCTAGTCTAAGTCATAGGTGACAGATACAGTCGACGATGGAGTGAGCTTACCCAGAAGAAGCCTGTTCACTCTATTTTTGAAGAGATTCGGGTTGAATGCGTTCGGAAACACAGACGCAGGTAGTTAGTTTAATTCATTCGCTGTGCGCATTATGAAGGATGTTTGGAAGCGCTTGGTGCGAATTGGTGGAATGGCAACAAGGTAAGGATGGTAACTTGCAGTGCGTCTAGATGTCCGATGGTAGAAGGGGGCTGGTGGGATGAGGTCGTGGAGTTCTTGAGCACACTCACCCTTGCGGCGATGAGCCAAGCTGTGAAGCTTGGTATCCACCGGTTCAATGTCGCCGATGAGCCTCTTGGCTCTGCGTTCCACCGAGTCAAGCGCGGCAAGCTGATACTTAGCTTAGCCATCACAAAGGTGGCTGCAATACTCCATGCAGGATCGGACTTGCGCTTTCTACAGGGTTAAAAGCTGTCCAGGAGTGAAGTATCGCTTTACCCTATTTAGGATGCCCAGTTTTTTGGCCGCAATTTGGGCTTTGTACTCAATGGAGGCGCTGAAGTTGAGACTGGATGTCAACTCCATGCCTAGGAGCTCGAGCCGATCAGTGACTGGAACAAACGCACCCCGAAAAGTTGGCGCCTGATCGATAAGACTCCTTTTAGCGGTATAAAGACAAGCCTGTGTTTTGGTGGCGTTAAAAAAGACCAGATTGTCATCACCCCACTGGGAGACCAGGCTTAAGATCTGTCTCAAATCTGTCCGCTCTACCATAGCCTCTCTCAAGGAACGAACTTCATCCACGCTGGTTCTTACGTTGTGAGATAAACATATTTTAGGTTTGTGAAATGCGGACTTACAAAACTTCTATAAATATCTTTTCAGATGCCAAAGGCTATATGTTGATATCCATCGGTGGTGAACAACACCCAGTGAACATAGTATCGGCGGAGCTTTTAGACATGGATGGAAAGCCAATTTTAAAAAACCTGACTTTATCAGAGATCTCTAAAAATGTTTACGTCACGGATCCGTTTGTTGCTCCAGCGCAAAGGTTCAAAGTGGCCGTAAGTACAATTTATATTTTGTAAACAATGTACATTCTTAGTAATTAGGTAGTAATGTACTCTTGAAAATTATTCCACTAACATATATAACAACAAATGTCCTATAAGTTTAAAATTAAGGTCGAAAAAACAAGCCCCTCACATTATTCCTCGAATTTAATTATTATTATTATATACTAAAATATATATATATTGACTAATCTTCGAGATGCTGAAAGTTTCATAAGACAATACGCCTAGGTGATGGTTTTGGTGTAATTGTCGTTTTTTATTTGTTCGCGTTAAGGTGGACAAAGCGGCTCAGGCTTCACTTATGCATATAATATTATTAGGTTTAAATTGAAGTGAAATTACTTGCTTGTTGTCCTAGTTTCAGAAAGTAGCGTCCAGATTTCGCAATTCTTAGTTATTTCTATCCAATATTGGAATTGCACCACCATTCCTGTATTTGATTCTGAGTAAACTATACCCACGTTTCAATTGTTTTAGGTAAATGGTATAGTAATAGCTACTGGACAACCTATAAGCAGGACTTCTAAAATCCCTGTCACACCACCACCACCAAAAAGTAAGTTAAGCTTTATTACACCTAGGAAACTGAATTAATCGCATCGAATAACCAACTTTGTATCAGATTTTTCTATCACGCACCAAACGCTGTCTGGAAGATGAAGCCACCCACATGAAGCTTCCAGAGTTATGATCCTGTAAACGGTTGGACATTGTTAAAATATTTTTATTATATGATGTAACAAAAAATTTACGGTTTTCGTAATTACTTGAGTTCACGGGAATTACCCAGTAGGTTTTGATTCCCTTGCGAGTGTCGAAAATTTGCGGCATAAACGGCTGTATCTTTTGATTGCGTTGGCTTAGAAGTTTGATTTTTTCAAATCTTTAAGGGACAGTAGTCTTGAGTATTTGACATAAATTTCTTTCATTTCATTTCTTGATACGTCCGTCCGTTTTGATACGCGTTCCTGAAAAAAGGGTCTTGACAGACAGACAGACGAATGGACCGACGGAAACAAAGTGATCCTATAAGGCTTCCGTTTTTTCCTTTCGAGGTACTGAACCCTAAAAACTAATGATTTGTTCTTTTTTACTTATAGTCGCGCCCAAGGTACAAGGAGTAACGGTCTTGAAAGTCAAAAAGGGTGAAACTGCTCTCTTAGAATGCAAGTAAGTAGCCATCATTGATTAAACGAGTTAAGTACCAACACGGGTATTACGTGCAACGTGAACAAGAGATATAAAGTACTTCTTAGTTTGTATGGAGATTTACATCAAACAATCAAAATCGGTTCATCCGTTTAGTAGCAATAATGTGTGAAGACAGACGTCAAACTTATAACGCCGCTCTTTTGCCGTCGTGGGTAAGGGCGCGGTAAGTCAATTCGATGCTCATTGCTCAGCTTCAGATGATGAAAGTGGTCTCGAGTCACAATCTTAGTATGTGGTGTAGCAATAAAGTTATTTGGACCACTATTCGCATGAATATTTTTTTCACTTAGTGTGATTTCAAGTTGATAACAGACTTCTACTGTGGTCTCTTTTTGAAAATCGTTTAGTTTATTTTTGATACATTGTTGCAGAGTTGAGCGAGGCTTCCCAGCACCTAAAATAACATGGTTTTTTGGAGACAAAACAGGTTCAAAGTTCACACCTATAGATTCTGAGAGTGTACTACTTATAACAAGTGTGGAAGACAAAGATGATGGGATATACAAGTGTGTGGCGGAGAACGTTAAAGGCAAAGATGAGCACGTCATAACATTACATATTCTAGGTAAATTCAACTGATTGTTATGTACTACTCTCACCGGCACTAAAAGTGGCCCAGATCAAAACGCAATATTTAGACAAACGAAAGTTATGCCACCTATATGATTTTTAATGAGAATAGTTACAAGTTCAAAGCATGCAAGTAATAATAAAATCTATCTCACATTTTAGGGGAACTGTTATGACAACTGTTGCATAAACTCATATGAAATTCAATTTAAAAACTAACCAAAGTAATGTGAAATTATTCACTTTAGCTTATTAGTACCATAAAAAAATCACATAAGTAAATGAAGTTTGCAATAAAATAGGTATATTTTATCACAAAATTTTATTTAGAGCTGCCACATTTAATGCCCGTGGGTGTATTATTCTAATAGAGAGGCTTTTTATACAAATGATTAATTTTATCTTCTTATTTACAGATCAGCCCAAAATAGTTTCAAGTAATTCTACCGTCTATAAAAACAGCGAAGGGGATTTCTTTTTGAAGATTCCTTGCGTAGCAACTGGTATGCCCAAACCAAGCATCACTTGGAAGTTGAGTGGCCACGTCATTCCTCCAAGTAAGATACTAAAACTAACGTCTACTTAAACCTTCTTAGTCAAATCCTCAACAGTAGGTAGTTGAATAAGCATAATACTCCCTGCAGCCACATGCTTCACTAAACACGGTGAACGAAACATAGACATTATTCAAATATAATTATTGTCTTCTAATTCAGACGTCCTCTTACGTTTCAGGCGCCCAGCATACTATAGAAAACGGTACGCTCATAATAAGAGATCCGAAGATGAGCGACATTAACTCGTACACGTGCGAGGCGCAGAACGAAGTCGGCGCAGTCAGCGCGACTTTGAAAACTTGCGTCGGTCTTGAGTAAAAATATTATCCTTCTGACCGGATTTAGGCCATGGCGGTCAATCAAAACGGAGATAAGCCATCGATGCGGGCGATATTATGGTGCACACATGGGTGAACTATTTTTTATTTTAATGAATTTGTATTTTAATTAATGTATATTGAATTTGCTGACGATTGGAGGGGTAATATTTTAATGATTTGTGATTTTTATATTTTAATTTATATTACATATTTTAACTAAACTGTAACATGAAACTGTACCTATAATTTAACAAGTAAAATTTCATAACTTTAAAGACCCCCGAAACATTTTTATTTCATGCTACATTATTTATCGAGTACATACGCTGCGATTCGCAATCTATTAAACACCTAATTATGACACGATATCTTGCGAAAACACCCCAATTCAAACAGTAAAACGCCCATAACTTTTGAACGGCTGAACCGATTTTATTCAAACAAAGCTAAGAACACTTTCGACAAAATCACATTTCAAACGAAAAAACTAAATCAAAATCGGTTCATCCGTTTAGGCGCAATGACGCCACAGACAGACACACAGATACACAGCAACACACGAACACAAACGTATAACACCCCTCTTTTTAAAAAAAATAGGACTTGGTGCCTTAAAAAAAATATTGTTATTATAATTTCGTTTTCACTTAATAACTCAATATTTTTATTTATTCATTTAGGTTGAGGGGTTTTCCTTAATCGCCACGTAGGCGGGTTAGCGATCGCAATTTGTTGTCAAAGTGCACAGAGAACGCTGCTGCCTATTCTCTGGTATATCCTTAGTCGCCTCTTACGCCACCCACGGGAAGATATGGGATGGTGAAATTCTTTACGTCCGGAACCATACGGAACTTTATGTCCGGGTTATGCGACACGCACAGGACCGATCAGTTTGGCGACGCTTGAGGGAATAGGTCTCCCTCAAGCGTCCCCAAATCAGTTTAGCAGTGGACGTCTTTTGGATCCAATGATGATGATGTGGGCCAGGCGCAATGATAGGGTTCCGTAGTTGCATAATAATGCGGACTAAGAAGAGGGTTTTTTGATGTTGCATGAACATTAAAACGGTTTCAGCGGCTCACAACCTCTAAAAACGGAATCTCATAGGACGGTGGTAACTGAAGAAGGAGTTATCTAGATCCAACTTTTCAAGTAAAGTTAGACAAAATATTATCTATTTGAGTACCACCGCGGGTAGAGGCAAGCGTTTGTAATAAAGATTTATAACCAGCGTCACATAATAATTTGAATACTGCAGTATTGCCTTTACGGAGATAGTCTTCGTTAAAATCTCCAAATATTTACAACCAGAAAACAAATATGTTAGTATGAGATTAAGCATTGCCATACAACGTGGCAATGCTGCCAGCCTTTTGGGTACATTACCAGTGGGCAACGATGTGGAGGAGTTTTTCGACGCCATATTTTAGTTGTGTATATTTTTAGTTTTAGTTAGTAAGAAGTTTTTGGTTAAAGTGTATATGTTTGTAGTCTTAGTTATTTAAGTATTTTATACACTGTATATACTTTTATCTATGTAAATAAATATATTCATTATCTTAGTATGAGTATTTTCAAACAACCTACTCAACTACCAAAAAGTAAAATCAAATTATTCAATGATAGGAACAAACAACCAACGTAAATAAGCTGCAATAAATAATCTATATGAAGGATACCCCGATACGAGCGCGCGTTAGAGCCACGGGGAATGTTATGGTTCGTTCCTGGATCTTCGCGCGCACGCTCCTTGTTTATATCTCATTTGGAATTTGAAAAATATTACTATTTCGCTCTCGAAAGTTCTACGCTACTCAATTAGTGATGTAGTCGGGTCGAATATTGACTTTATAGATGGATACCGACAAAAGAAAATAAGTAATTTAATATTTCTATAAGAAAATATTATGAAGAGGCCCGCCCGCCTCAATGAGCATAATTAAATTACTACATAATTTCAAACTGATTTTATTTATAAAAACATATACAAGCCCCCAAATAAATACAAAAATCTAGGTCTTTTTTTTTCGAATTAAGAATACGGGTCAATATCGATAATGTTATTAAAATTGCAATGTCTTTTTTTCACTGATGTAACCATGGTTGAGTAGTGGTAAATATCGACTTATGACACGAATGTCAACCTTACGGCTAACTCAATTAAGTTTATAATTGCGGGAATAGCGCCAACTATGGTTGGGTAGCGAAATTTGCTTGGGTTATAGTCACTCAAAGGGTAATGGAGAGGGATATGTTCAGAGTTTCCTTGCGTGATCGAATCAGAAATGTAGAGATCCGCAAGAGAACCAGGTTTACCGACATAGCCCGAAGAATTGCCAAACTTAAGTGGCAGTGGGCAGGGCACATTGCTCGCAGAACGGATGGCCGATGGGGCAGAAAGGTTCCGGAGTGGCGTCCGCGAACCGGAAGAAGTTGCGTTGGAAGGCCTCCTACCAGGTGGACCGATGACCTGGTGAAGGTTGCGGGTATCCGATGGTTGTATTCCCGTTGTCCCCGTAATCTGTGTCCCCGTTACGGGGACAACGGAAACGTCATAAAATATCCTTCCCGTTGTCCCCGTTATGCACATACATAACGGGGACAACGGGAAGGATATTTTATGTCGTTTCGTTGTCCCCTTTATTTTTTTCTTTTTTAAACGTTAGTAATTTAGCACAGCAAGCCTAAAACTAAAATGAAAGATATTTTTTATATGTTACTGTAAAAACCCGAACTACGGTCAATCCTAGGATTTACCGGCTATTTACCAAGACTTACTGGTAAAAGTCCGAAATGGCTTTCACAGTAACAATATATAATATATTTTAATTTAAAATATAGAAACAAATTAGAAATGTTTACACACAAAATAACTAGATTTTCTAATCTAAATCAATACAATTTATATCTTTTGTTATAGTTCACTTGACCTATATAGTAACTACCCATACAGTAGATACTAATAATGGGATAAAAGGAATTGAATTCAAAGTATAAAAAACAATTATATCAACAAAAATACTAGCAGATTTTTCCAGAAAATACCCTGTAGTTATTTGCGAGTTAACAAGTTGCATTTGGGACTTTGTAATACATTCTTCCATGTCAATTACATTCAGCGTGCGGCGTTTTGGTGCATTCGCGTTTTTTTTTTTTTTTAATTGTTTATGCATTTGAAAAGGTATAATATTCTCTCTATTATGGCACTCTCACTTATATAATTTTAACGCAACGGGGACAACGGGCATAATTTTAAAAGTATATATTACAATAAATTAACGGGGTCACCGTACGGGGACAACGGGAAGTAATTTTAATTATTTTATTAAATTCCTGTTGTCCCCGTTAACGGGGACACAGATAACGGGGACAACGGGAATACATCAGACGCACGGGACCGGTCAATGTGGTGACTCTTGGGGGAGGCCTATGTCCAGCAGTGGATGTTTTTCAGCTGATATGATGATGACGAACAAAAGATATGCAAATATAATTTACTGTTAACTCAAGGGAACTTTGTTCCATACATTATTATACTCATCAGAAGTTCACGTCATGTAGAATCAAGAAGAAAAATCAGTACGAATAATTTTTTTTGGAAGTTGTTGAAGGGTATGACAGATTTTCATCTGTGGAAAAAATTCTAAATCAATATTAAAAATAAAAATTACTTTTCGATTTATTTTACCTTTTCATAGTTTAAATATCAGCTTACTTATTTATTACATTTTTAAATATCAGCTTATTTATTTATTTATTTAAGGATCACCAACGAGTGTTACAAAACAATAGCATCTTTCACAAAATATAAAAATTATCGCATCATATCATTTTCCTTTCCGTACGCAAAATACGCACTTGGTCGTGGAGTTGCGGAAAACTTCCCATTTTAACCTAACCTATCATTTTCCTGTTATGCACACCCAATTACAGGCAACCACAGCTTAAACTGGCTTATAAAAATTAAAAGAAAACATTAAAAAATACACTGGCCTTCAAGACTTCGTACCACACGTTTACAAACTGACGTACTACATGTTTATGATATTTTCTATATAGGAAGTTGATGATATTTTCTATATAGGAAGTTGATGATATTTTCTATATAGGAAGTTGATGATATTTTCTATAAAACCTTATTTATTTCAAAACTCTGATTTCTATAGTTTAGGTGAAATTGCAATTTCAAAAGTGTGGTTTAAGTTTTGAACGCCAGTGTTTAAAAATAGTAATCCACCGGTATCGGGAAAAGCCCTGACCACCGGGGCTTATCAGGGCTTTTGGGAGAGGAACCTCCTAACGGTACGCGCCGTGTCCACGACAACCGCTGCAACCCACAGATTTCGAAAAAAAATCGCAACTGTATTATTATACCATTCGATAGTGTCGCTAATAAGGATCAAATTTTGGGTAGTAATTAGTAGTGTTCAAAGTTTATATATGACAATAACTTGCTTAATGCTATAAGCTTTATATTTTAAGCGCGTTATTTTACACGCTTTATTATAACGCGCTTTTTTATAACACTCGGGCGAAGTGCGGGCAAGAATAAAGCAAGCGCGGTGACTGTTTACTCGAAACTCCTTTTTTTTTTTTTTTTTTCTTCCGGGGTGGAAAATCCTCATTGAATGTCCTCCGCCCTGGGGGAGCGGAGGGGTCTGTCAGACTCGTACTGACTAAAAACCACCCCGGTGTTCCGTCTCACACCTACACCGGGGGTCGCGGGAACAACGATACTTCCGCAACCCCCGGCTAGTGCCGGCCCGCCTCTGCGGGCCACGACCTCGGGTTGGGGGGGAGTGAGGTGTTTGACTCCCCCGCAACGTCTGAGAGGGGCGCGCGTGGAACACTACGCGCCGCCACCTCGGGTCCAGATGTTTGGGGGCGACGGACGTCCCCGAGTCCGTCGCCCCTGGACCCATTTACGGGGGCCGGAAGAGGGCGTTATCCGCCCTCCGCCGACGCCCGGCGCGTCTGCTGCGGATCGGGTTAGTGGATGAAATCTCCCTCTCCCTCTCCGCAGCCTCCTTCTGCGAAACAGTGGTTACCACCGCGTCCCAGGACTCTTCACTGCCGACCATAGACTCGACTACGGCCGGCAGCGACAGGTCACTGCCTACTTCTGAGATGAGGGCACGGCGCGGCTCCTCCCAAGCGGCACATTCTGCCAGCGTATGCCGTGCCGTGTCCTCCCGGCAGTCGACGCAATGGTGACACCGGGCGTCCGGCTCCCTGTTTATGCGACACAGGTACTTCCCGAAGCAACCATGCCCCGAGAGCACCTGCGTCACCCGAAACGACAGGGAGCCGTGCCTCCTCCCGAGCCAGTTCTCTAGCACTGGCCGGACCGACCTACTCGCAGCTCCTACCCTAGCATTAGACTCGTTGAAGATACAGCATGCTTAAAAATATTACATCGCTCTTATGAATTTATTACGATAAAATGGAACGGTAAAAAATAAACAATGAACTTTCCTTCGTACTTTCAGTTCTATTTTTCACTTCAAGTTCACCGTTTCAGTAAATCAATATTTCTTTTAGACATTTTCGTCCACTATACACACACAAAAAAAACATTAAACAACAACACAATATCTCAATCAATCGTCCTCACTTACACAATTATACTAAGTCAATATTACGTGTCCTAACACTGTTTGAACTAAAAGCATGAAGCAAAATAGCGTAGTTATATTATGTGAGCCGCGCTTTATTTTGATCATTAATCAAAATTATTGTAACGATGAATGAAGCACAATGCTTGAGTCATCGAATCCGAAATAATGGCCATCATTTCATCACTTAAGTTGAAATAGGGAGGTTGTTACGTTACGTTAAGCTCAGAGGAGCTATACGTAAGCCACGTTAATAAAAATATGGGCCGACATCGTACGACGTGCCGCCCGCGCAAAACGACTGACTGAAGGATTAGCTACGGCCGTTGCCACCCGCCTCTTCCAAGTTGGCGAAGGGGCAACCGCAGACCAGGGCGGCGTGGTACGGTGCGATGGGACGGCTGGTGGAGCGCTACCACGAGATGTGGGCCCTCGTTTACAGCGTGCGCACCCTGCGCGTACTCCAGCAGTCGCGCGCGGCCTCAGCACGCATGCCGCCGCGCCGCTGAGGACCTGTCTGCCGCAGTTCAAACACTACGTGCCAGACTGGCACATCTTGTTATTGTAACAGTAAAACGTTCACTTGAGAGTATAATTGATATTTATTTAAAGTCTTCAGGGATTTATAACACTCATTCACAAACTGAATTCATTACAATTTTATTAGTTATTTGTGGATAAGAATATACTTTGTAATTGAATATGTTTCCTTCAAATTTCGCAACCAAATCCAAACTAAAAAACTGACGCCCGTTTTTCCTCGTTTTCTGTCTTGATCTTGAAATTCAAATATTAAAAATCATGACCAAAACGAATAAAAAACGGTTTACAGAGGGGACAGTCTGCCGCTGCACTTCTTTTGAAGATTATATTGTACAGCGAGCTTTGTAGAAGAAAAGTGTCCGTGGTGTGTTATGTCTATGGCTTAAGAAAATAAATTGGACAGCCAGATGTCAGATCAGATGTAAATGTCAGAGTATAAAATATTATAAAATTTTACAAATTAGCGGTAAAAATAACTTGTGGATGTTAAAACAATCAGAGATAACTAAAAGTATGCTTTTCAGGTGCTAACAGTATCAAAGAATACATAAAAGTGAGTCACATGATTTGATACAATTTCAAAAGATAAAATGGTGTGGTTTGTACAGTATTATAAAACGTAAATAGACTAAAAGATGTGGATCTATACAGCAGTATACCACAAGGAACGAAATGTAGTAAAATTGAGCATTTTGTTAAAAATTGTTCTGTCCTAAAGTTTGCCGTATGTTGTTACTGCCTGGAATTTTATCCTTATTAGCGACATTATCGAATGTTGTAATAATAAAGCATGCGTTTTTTTTTCAAAATCAGTGGGTTCGATGCCTAGTTAAAGAACAGAACATTGAGTTATCAAAAATCCCATAGTTTTAGTTCTCATCAAAACGGCACCGAGACTCCTTTCAGTGATATAGCTTTCCCTCATAGTTTCGAATATGGCCCACTTAAAAAACTCAAATTATATTTTTTTTGACATTCCCGTGACTCACATTAATGTGACTAATGCCATAGTAAATCAGAAACATATATCAATGCATTCCACTATATTTAGTTTGTGTACGCCATGGGTATGGTTTCCATACTAAGATGCCCAATGACCTTTAATGGTGGACGGTTAATTATGCCAATGAGTGTACTTGTGGGTGCCATGTTTAACCAACTTATGGCGCAGGCCACATATAAATGGCGTCGGGCGCGGACATGGCACGGGCGGCTTCCTATTCCATTCAAATTTCATACAAAATGCATGGAAATAATGCACAATTTGATCAGGCGCGGTCATAACCACGTCCGGATTTTCAAGCATGAAATTTGTATGGAATAGGAAGCCACCCGAGCCATGTCCGCGCCCGACGCCATTTCTATGTGGCCTGCGCCTAAGATATTACTATTTATAACCAAGAATATCCAAAACAAACTTGATTAAATATGAGCTGTATTAAACAGTGTCCATTATTATCATTCTTCTAGAACAATGATGAATTTGTAAATAAGAGAAAAACTATACCGAACCGAAATACCTAATATAAACATATCTGTTACTAGTATGATAAACACGAGTATAAATTAACCTTTAATGTAACATATTGTCACAGTGTGTACTGCGTATTAGTAGTGATCAGTAGGGGTATTTATATTACGGAATATTAATAATAGCATCTAACATGTGGGGGCGGATATATCCGCACACGGTGTTCTTAATATTCGCGAATATTATGTTAGAGGCATCATGCAAGAATGGCAGTTTAACTTTTCTTATAGATGATACAAGCTCTATGGGTGACGATATAAAAAATGTTAGAAGAAGTGTGTACCGGATTAAAGATATTGTTTTAAATGAAACGTCAAGTCTAATCGACAACATGGTGCTAGTAACATTAAATGACCCAGGTAATGTGTTCTTATCTTATTTAATACTTAAACTTCGAACGGAAAACGATAAATTTATTATTGTACACAACAAGCTGATAACATAAAGTTTATAACTAAATAAACCCGTCTCCGGAATATGCTACGATTGATATACTTATTCAGAACTTCATGCACTACGATGGATCATACGTTAATACAAACATTATATTACTGTAAAAGCCTGAACTACGGTCAAACCGGTCGCTCGGTATTTATTATAGTAAATTAAAAGTTGAGTTTTTTACGTGGCCGCGGATGGACAAATCCGAAACTATGAGGAATAGCCAAAAACATTCGAAGGATTCACGAGGCCGATATGATGAAAACTAAAACTGCATCATTAGATTTTTGAAAAATCAATATTCTTATCTAGGAATCAAACAGGTGATTATGAAAAAAAAATTGAAGTAATTTTTCACTTTGTAGTGTTTTTTTTGGAAGTTTCGTTTTTACGTAGTACATGTCCTGTACATAATGGACAAGTTCTATAGTGCCCACAGTGATGCCAGAATATATTACACGAATAACATGTAACTTAAACATAACCAGTGGAATGAGAGTGTACCAGGATAAACTGTACACATCTGCGTACCCGTTTAGAGCATACTGGCGTGATGGTATGTTATGAAATGGTGTAAACAATAAACAGACATGCGATTGCAGCAATCCCGAGAGACCTCTAGTACTTTAGTACTAGTCCGCCTTTATACTTTTATGTTGCATGAAGATTTCATAAATTTCAAAAACAAATTGCTACGATTTACAGGGAAAACCTAAGTAAATTACCAAGTCTCACTGGTAAAAGACCAAAATGAAACGAACGACAAATACGCCAAACTACGAACATGCTCGTTTTGTTGTGACGGGAAGTTGCGGTTGGTTGCAAGTTTTGGGCAAACTTGCGGACGTGAGCGACGAATTCCATGATGTCGGTCGTTCTTTCATCACGGGGAGAGAAAAATTCTCCCGGGATTCTTAGCGGTTCGCCGGTTCGGCGGAAGACGCTTGGACATCCTGTATGAATGCGCTTCTTATTCCAAGTGTAGGGTAGGGTAGGTAGCTTCTTAAATATGTGTTAATGGTAAGAAGACGAATAACGATCTATATGTTTTATTTAAAAGGGCTGCTTATATACATTACAAACTCATAATAATCAAATATAATAGGGTATATAAATAAACTTAGAACTAACACAATCTGGGTAATGTCGGTAGAACGTGCCGCGCTCCCTTCGGTGTACGAGCGCGATGACACAGCCGGCCGACCGAAATTCCTTTCACCTTGGCTAGCTCAGTGTCAGTACAGTCAGCAGTACGCGCGGGCGCACGGTGGCGGATGGTTGTGTGCGCTCCTCTGATTAGTATGTTTATACATTTACGTAACGTAAGTATGACCTGCTACACAAGCAATACCCACGGCAAGGACTCTGTCCACCTGTCGTTAGCATGGCACGTGATGGACGCCTTGAGTTGCCTGTGAAATCGCTGCACCATGCCATTACAGGCCGGATGGTATGCCGTTGTCCGCTTGTGTTGAAAACCAGCCAACTTGAACTATTGCTCGAAAAGGGCTGACTTGAACTGACGGCCCCTGTCCGTAACAATGTCTGCGGAACTACCAAACCGGGCAATCCATCCGGACAATAGTACTTTAGCTACTGTCTCGGCAGTAATGTCGACGATAGGTACCACTTCGGGTCACCTGGTAAATCGGTCGACTGCCGTCAGATAGTACCTGAAGCCTTGCTAAATTGGGAGCTGGCCCACAAGGTCGATGAGGACAGTGGTGAACCTTGCACGTGGGGGATGAAACGACCCTAATGGCGCTGTGACGTGGCGGCTCACCTTGGCTCGCTGGCATTAAAGAAAAGCTCGTGCCTATTCCCTGCAGTCCTTCCTAACGCCTGGCTAAACAAAGCGCTCTGCGATTAATTTGGCAGTTGCTGATACACCAGGATGACTGAGGGAATGTAAGCAGTCGAAGACTTGTTTTCGAAGCATTTTTTTATTTATGATGGGTTTGCTCTTGACTTTAGTCTAGGTCAGAGGTGTAAGAGACAAAGTCGACGATGGAGTGAGCTTACCCAGAAGATGCCTGTTCACTCTAACTTTGGGTATAAATGGTCTGGGAGGCGCTGTACTGACGTCACAGTACACAGGTGTACGCTCTTCGGAGACCTGCACCTTCTCCAGTACTAGCGATGATCCTTCCTGAAGGAGTTTGGCTAGTTCGGGATCCGAAGGTTGCGATTCCGCGAGGTTGACGAAGCTGACCGGTACCTGCAGCTTCTCCACGCGAGATAAGGGGTCGGCTTCGACATTGTCCTTGCCGGAAATGTGCCTTATATCGGTGGTGAACTGTGCAATGAAGTCTAGGTACCGGTATTGCCTAGGTGAGCAGGTCTTCTTCCTCTCGTGGAATGCGAAACTGATTGGCTTGTGGTCCGTGTAAACGAGGAAGTGTCGTGCCTCTAGCATATGGTGGAAGTATTTGATGGCCTCGTAAATTGCCAGCTATTCCCTGTCATAGGGAGAATACTTTGTTTGCGGAGGGTTGAGCTTCCTGGAGAAGAAAGCTAATGGCTGCCAACTATTATTGCTAAGCTGCTGTAACACCGCACTGATTGCAGTATCCGACGCACCGGTAACTAATGCAAGTTTGGCGTTGCAATCGGGGTGAGCCAATAGAGCAGCGTTCGCTAGGCTTTCCTTGTAGTCCTCAAATGCTTGCAAAGTCATCTAGGCAAGACATGCGGGATGCGCGCCCTTTACGTTGCCATCAAATAGGTTGTGAAGCGGCGCCTGGATCTGGGCTGCATGTGGGATAAATCGCCTGTGAAAATTTATCATACCCAAGAATCGACGCAGCTGACGGACATCTTTGGGCGGTGGGAACGACTTGATTGCCTCAACCTTGAAGTGAAGTGATTTGGTGCCTTTCTCGGAGATGTGGTAACCTAGGAATGTTACCTCTGAGACACCTAAAACACACTTAGACGTGTTGACCAGTATGCCGAAATCCTTCAACCTTCGGAAAATGGTGTGGAGGTGCTACTCATCCTCTGCCTCTGTCCTAGAAAAAATAGAAAATCGTCCAAATAACAGTAGCAGAAGTCCAAACCTCTGGTCATCTCGTCGACGTATTGTTGAAATGTTTGGCCTGCGTTACGCAAACCAAACGTCATGTACGGGAATTCGTACAAGCCGAACGGTGTGGTTATCGCCGCCTTGGAAATGTTGTCCTGGCTGACAGGTATCTGATTGTAGGCTTTCACGAGGTCTATTGTGCTGAAGGTTTTCAACCTGTAATACTGTGTGCAAAATCGTGTATGTGCCTTATCAGATACCTGTCAGGAACGGTTCGGGCGTTGAGCATGCGGTCATCACCGCAAGGTCGCCAACTGTTGTCCTTCTTAGGGGCGAGATGTAGGGGTGATGACCAGGGACTCTCGAAGGGTCTAGCAGTGCCATTTGAAAGCATTAGCTGAAACTCTTGCTGAGCAATTTTAAGTATATCGGGCGCTAGTCGCCGGAATGAAGAAGATACTGGAGGGCCAGGTGTCGTGCGAATGTGGTGTACTGTGTTGTGAGGTGTAGTGCGTAGTGTACCGGCGGGTCAGGAGCTTGTGATACCTCGAGTCGCCAGATAAAATCTTTACTAAAAATAAAGACGAATCTGCACGAGTCGAGGCTAATGCAAAAACATTTGTCGTATTGTCGACTAGTCGTTGATTACGACAGTCAACGACCAGCGAGTAGTGACACAAGAAATCAACGCCAATTATCGGTTTTGTAACCTCGTCACAACAAAACGCCACTTAGATGCTCTACGTAAACCTAAATTTAAACTAAGTTCGACGAATCCATACTTCTTAATTGGTGTCCCGTTGGCGGCCACCAGCTGGTAGTTGGTGGGCGCGCCACGCTTGCTGAGCAGACGTCGTGGGTAGACGCAGAGGTTGCTACCTGTGTGTTCGTGCTTCGGTCTGCATCGAAGAGGCGACCAGTTGTAGGGCGGCAGTCGTCTGTCACCATTATTAGCGACTGCCCACGGCGTTTCCCTTTTTGAAGATGCAGGTTGTTATGCAGCGTTTCGCTTTGTCTCCGTGCATCGCATGGTACCAGCACACAGGGTGGCTCCGGTATCAGGAGTCCGAGCGAGTTGAAGATCGCTGGAGTGACCTCCGTCTCGCGTCTCGGCCATGGCTGTGGGAGCGGTGCCACGAACGGCTGTCACTCAGCTCCAGCATCATGACATGGAGATGGCATGGCTTCAGCTCGGCCATCTCGGCTGCCATCTCACATAGAGAGGGCCCTGCTGGCGACGTTGAAGCGACGTGGCCGGTTGGTGTGGTGATGTCCTGGATGCGGTCGGCCAGCTCGGCCAAGGCCTCCAGGGTGCTATGCGGCTGCGTTGCCAGGAGGGGTTGGATGCTGCTGGGGAGTCGGCTACTCCATATGGTGCGTACGAACTCCTCGGGTATTGTGGGTCCTGCCAGCCCTTGCAGGTGGCGCAGGAACTGCGACGGCTTCCGGTCGCCCAGCTCCTCACGCATCAGCAGCTGGTTCACCTTCTTCTCCTGGGAGGCGGATAGGCGCTTGACCAGCTTGGTCTTCAATTTCCCATAACGGTTGGTTGCTTGTGGGGACACGATGATGTCCTTCAACTCCTTTATATATTCTGGACCAAGTTGTCCGATGACATCATTGTATTTGGTGACGTCATTTGTTACCCCCGCATTCTGAAACAGCGCTTCTATCTGTGCGAACCAGATTTCGTTCCTCAGGGCAGAATGGTGGCAACTTCAGTGCAACGAGGTGTGTCTCTATGGAAGACACGAGCTTCGCCTTGCGGGGTCTGTATGTTACGCGTGATCGCTGCGACGCGGACGACGCGGTGTGCGCGGATTCGCTGTACTCATTTTCTCGTCTTCTTACAGTGTTCGACTCGGGGTCACCAGTTTAGGTACGGTGGAGACACAATAAAAGTCTGTTGAGGGTACCCATGTTTTCTATTGTCTTTATCACACAAAACACGTATCACATATAATAGTGTCGTCATTTACTGAAAAGACTAAAATCTCGGTGGGTATTTCAGAGGGGATGGCGATGCAAATAAAACTGCTTAAAAGGGTTTACTCACCCAGTGTATTCTCATATCAAATACACAGTTACACAGAACACAGTTTATGGAAAATAGTTTATAGAACACAGTTTATAGAACACAGTTTATAAATTACAGTTTATAAAATACAGTTTATAAAATACAGTTTATAAAGCACTTACCCTAATACTTATTAACGACGCCTCGATCAAAAATAGACTGTCTTTGATGGCATAAGCCACTAATTATAACCTCGGAATGGGCGGGTAACGAGAAGTGCAAGCTTATCATTTACCAACCTGACAAAAAGCAGTCCATCTTTGTTGCAAGCGTAAAAATATCAAAACAATTATTGCCAACATACAAAAATTACTTAGTGTGCTTAATTAAATATAAATATCGCTAACATTCGGCCATCCGTTTATTAAGTACGACCTCGTACATGACAAACAACAAAAACAAGAAAGAAAAACTTAATATAAGCATAATAGTAATAACATGTAAACAACATTATAATCTACATATAGAACATATTTTACAAAGCTTTACAGATTATGCTTGAGAGGCCTGATTCCTCTAAAATGGCCTGACTATTCATTTAATTTATTTATTATCAAACAATTTTTTTCATTGTACTGTAATTTTAAACACCATAACGCCGAAAATATATATTACAAAACAATTAACTAAATTACTATATCGACTATTTATTCAATTATCTCAATAAAATGTGAAGAAAGAGAAATACAAAATCAAATCTATTCAACTTTGATTCCATCAACAGAAATTTCAGGATTTTCAAGGTTTCATTTTGCATTTGCCACAACTATTGAGAACGGTCTCCCATTCTAAAATTTACTTAAGATCTTAGATCATAGCACAGCAGTGATTCAAGACTACTTCTGTCATTTTTATTAATATAATTTTTTATAAAATGTAGCATCCAATTACAATCAGGTATACAATGGTACTTGCAAGACATCGTGGTCACGATCAGTAATAATCAAAATTATCTACCAGATACCTTACAATTTCAGTCACATTCATCAACTGCTGGTGAGATATCGGACACCAAATAAAGATCTAGCTGCGCATGCTGATGGCATACTTCATTGCGCTAAGATAAAATCGAAACCCACTACAAAGAAAACAAAACAAAATTATTAAAGTATTATTTTACTACCACTATCTATATCCAACAACAAAAAATATACGAAGAAACGAACCTGCTAAATATCAAATCATATTACACCTGCATTCTCATAAAAAAATCACCATGAATTCCTTACAATGGAACACACTTGCATAAAAGAACTACAACACAAGAAGTAAAAACAAATTCTGTAAAACCAGTATGTACCATATAACGTCGCCAACGCCCCAGAGGCAAATATTATATTATTATTTAGATTAATTAACTTTGTATCTCATTATAAGTGAACTGTTATCTAAAAGTTCTTATGGGAAATAAATATCTTTAAACCTAAATAAGGAAATCTAATCGGTGAAAATCTTTGCCCCACGCTAAATCTTTCTATATCGTGGGAGAGTTTACAAAAATGTAAACTCATAAACACGCAGATCCGGAACGACTATCTGTAGGTCATACAAATATTTGTTCCGTGGGTGAATAGAACCGAGAATTTGTATGTCAGTACTAGGTTTTGAAAAACATTCAAGTATGGACATGACCTATTTTCAACACACCACATTTTAATTATTAAATGGGTGATGGGTAACGATTCGACTCGACTACTACTTACCATGGTATCATGGTCAAATCTAACTAATATTATAAATGCGTGTGTTTGCTTATCTGTCACGCTTACTGTACGCACCAGGACTTGCAGCTTAGTACGGCCGTTATTCCGAATGCGTACAGTGTTGGCACGTTTGCACCAATTGATTTTGGTACCTATGCGATACCTAAGACCCCACCGACTACAAACCTAGCCCTATAAGAATTATCTAGCACCATAGTTATCCTAATGCAATACCCTATCATACAAACCACACCAAACGTAGGTTAAGTTGGTTTTACGTGCGGGATGTCTGTTACAAGGAGACCTACGGTAACAGACGGAATTTGGGTAGGAATAGGGGTTTATGTACGTCGTGCAATGTACATAGGAAATGGTTTTCTCACTGCCGATCTAACAGACTCACAGGATCGTTGAAGGCTAAGGGTGTCTTGGCCACAGTAAGAGGAGTAAATATGAGTACATGTCATCACCATACCCATCTGGGCAAACAGATCTCCCTCGGCAAAGCCATAATTATGAAACAAGTCTATAGAAAACTGGAGAAGTAGATTCGATAAAAAATAACGATCACTTAGCTATGAACATCCAGGCTGCTGCTGTAGTAGCTTCTTTTTGTGATGTCCTGGATCACTGTGCCTTGGGCTGTGACGTCCTAAACTAGGTCACCTTGCGCTGTGACATCCTGAACTGAGTCACCTTAGGCGGGTTCCCTACTTGATTTCGAAATTTGATGATTCGATTTTTATTATATCGAACACGGTGTGTCGATAATTCAGTTCTACGATGTTTTATTCCATCGATGCATTATTTGTGCGATGTAACGTTTGTGCGATAAATCCTGTTGCGAAAAACCTTACAGCGATTGCTCATTAGTTCGGTAATTTATTAGTTCTATAGTATGTCAGTTCTAAACGCCTACTGTTCCATGACATCTAATTAATAATCCTATTTTGCATTATAGACGTTAAGGAAATACATTCCTTTAATTCCTGGGACAAACGGTCCAGTTAGGTAGGTCCAACTTCGAGAAAGAGGTCAACCGTCGAATCCGACTCGGCTGGGCAGCGTTCGGAAAATTGCGCGGCATTTACTCGTCTAACTTACCACAGTGTCTCACGACGAAAGTCTATGACCAGTGTGTGTTGCCAGTGATTACTTACGGGACAGATAAGAGACGTGGTCACCCACAATGGGCCACATCAGAAACCTTGAAGTCCCCCAAAGGGCAATGGAGAGGGCTATGCTCGGAGTTTCCTTGCGTGATCGAAGCAGAAATGAAGACATCTGCAAGAGAACCAAGGTTACCAATATAGCCCGAAGAAATTCCAAACTTAAGTGGCAGTGGGCAGTGCACATTGCTCGCAGAACAAATGGCCGTTGGAGCCGAAAAGTTCTAGAATGGCGACCGCGTACCGGAAGACACAGCGTTGGAAGTCCTCCGTCTAGGTGGAGCGATGACCTAGTCAAGGCTGCGGGCGTCCGGTGGATGCAAAACGCACAGAACCGAATCAGTGTGGCGACGCTTGGGGGTGGCCTATGTCCAGCAGTGGGCGTCTTTCGGCTGAAATGATGATGATGATGATTCCTTTTATTTAAAATAAGATTTTCCAACAAAAAAAAACTTTTTTTAAACAAGCTTTTTAGCTAACCATGCATTGTCATCCAAACCAAACGTGTATGCAAAATTTAAACTTAATCGGTTGAGGATAACTGCTTTAAAAGTAAGTTGCAAGATTTGACCCGAACACACTTACTCGTACATACATACATTGCAAGTAAATAAAAAGCTTGTAAAAAGGTATAATTTCTATTTTATTATTTACATCAAGATACACTTATAAATTATATTAAAATTTATTAAAATAATCCTAATCTACATAAATAACATAAACTAAGTATAATTATATACCTATACAAAAATTGTTTTATCTATGTTGCCTACAGTAAATTTTATTCTAAAAAACAAAATCAGAAAATAAATTGGCATAGCTACACCTATTATTGTATTGTAAAAAAAAAATTGCATCTTTTTGAACATATGCTTAACTTTTTGCGGCAGGCGTATCGGCTATAAAAATTACGATATTAAATTAAATTTTTGTTTCGTGTTTTGTAAAAATATTTATATTTATTATGTATATGACATCTACTTATATAAAAGTTTATTGGTTACTTTCTTATTACGTTTTGAGAGTTACCATAGTAGTTACTGTAGTGTTTTTTTTTTATTAAATATGTCGTTACATGAAAATGTATAATAATTATAATCATTTAATTTACGAATTATGTTTTGTTTATTTATTGTTCTATGCTGATAATGTCCAAGTTCGCAAACGGAATCAATACTAAGCGAGGATTAAAAAAAACTTAGACTCAGCTGCTTTCTTTTCCGTGCATATCGAAATAGACGATTTATGTATGGCAGTTTTGGCTATTTGAGGGATTGGCTAGCAACCGGTCGTGATATTGTCGATGTTGTCTTTGGCCCATGCCACAACTAAACGTGATGAAACTTGTTACCTGCCTTCCCCATTTTAGAAAATAGACGTGAAGATATGTATGGTATTTAAAGTTTTTTCTTAATGTCTATAATGCAAAATAAGATTATTAATTAAATGTCACGGAACAGTAGGCGTTTCGAACCGACATACTATCGAACTAATAAATTACCGAACTAATGAGCAATCGCTGTAGGATTTTTCGCAACAGGATATTGCACAAACATTACATCGCACCATTAAAATATCGATGGAAAAAACATCGTACAACTGAATTCAGCATCGACACATCGTGTTCGATATAATAAAAATCGAAACATCAACTTTCGAAATCACGTAGGGAACCCCCTTGGCCGCGACATCCTGGACTGTTGCGCCTTGGGCAGGCGCCTCGCGAGGCATGATGCGAGGTTCATAAAACAAATAGAAATGGTTTTAGAATAACTAAACTACGCAAAAAAAGTTTAAAACTTTTGTCGGGTATTATGAAAATATCTTTGAAATGGTGTGTCTGAGCTCAAAAATAACCGAATTTTCATAACCCTTTAATAAACCCCGTAGAAGGGACAAGATACTAGTATTTTTTTTTTTTGTTCTACCCTCTATTTTTTTTGTCACAAAGTTACATTAAATACAGTTTTAATAAGACATTTGAAACTAATCAAAGCACTTTATGTAGTAATAGGCGTGTATATCCCATCTTCTGAAATGTCGTCTTTTACTCAAAAGACTAAAATCTCGTGTGGGTATTTCAGAGGGTATTTACATTGGCTTAAAAGCCATCAGTTATGGTTCAATTTTAATAATCACTAGGTTGGTAGTTCATTCAGCAGAGTTAATGCTATACATGGTGGCTTATTGATTTTAGTAAGTAACCAGCTTAAATTTAAAGACCGTAAGGATATTGTCAGCCTATCTGTTGAGCGGACAGTTGAAATAGCTTGTATAGAATTGGAGCAGTTTATTGTATTAAGCGTATACAGACCGCCTTCAGGATAGTATGACTGCTTTGAAAAGGTAATGGATGAAGTGTTACACAAGATTTGTAACTTGAATAAATCCATTATCACTTGTGGTGATTTTAATGTTAATTTATTAGAAAACTCAGGTTCTTGTAGTAAAATAATAAGTCTGTTTCAGTCCTACAATCTTGTAAACCTATTTTTGGAGCCCACAAGTATAACCCCAACTAGTGCTACATGCTTAGATAATATTTATACTAATGTTATACCAGTCCACAAAGAAATTATAAATTTACTAGATTCTGATCATTGCGGGCAGAGGATTACTATACCAAACCAAAACAACAAAGTGGCTAAAAAGGATATCACTGTTAACCCCAAAACTGCAAGTCGCTTGGCAGCTTTTAAAGTTAAACTCATTAATAAATTACCAATTTTGTCAATTGATGCTGATTCTAATCATCTATATGATGATTTTTTTAGTATATACTGTAAACAATTTAATTCGACCTTTGTTCCAAAGACTATCTCCGTTAATGGTAACACATCATTCAGTGACTGGGCTACCATTGGTATTCATAAAAGTAGAACACGGCTTTATGAGCTGTACAGTGAAAGGACTTATGTAAACACTGCTGAATTTAATTTATATGTTAGAAATTATTCAAAATTATTTAAAAAAAATTGTTGTTTGGCCAAGTCGCGTTATTTGAGCTCGAAGATTAAAAACAGTAGGAATGTTATTAAAACGACTTGGAATATTATTAATAGTGGAACGGGAAGATCTGGTAACTGAAATATTGACTACGGCTTGTCTATTAATGGCAACATCATAAAATCAGACTCACAAGTCGCAGTGGCCTTTGAAAATTTATTTTCAGATATTCTCATTTCAACTACTAAATACTTAAACTCATCACCTTCTGTTGCTGAGTCTTTGCTAAAAGAAAATGTTAATATTTGCGATTCGGAATTTCTTTTTTTTAATTTACTTAATAATATTTTAATACAGAGGTGTTACTTAATTCTAAAACTCGCCAAACTTTTACGTTTGAACATATTACTTGTAAAGACATAATTAAAACCTTTCACACTTTAAATGTTAAAAAGACTGCAGATCTGTGGGGTCATTCTGTAGAAGTTGCTAAGACTATTATTGACATTGTCGAACCTAGTTTAGCTATTATCTTTAATAATTGTATCGACTGTGGGGAGTTTCCTGACCTTATGAAAAATAGTAAAATAATACCTTTATTTAAATCAGGTAGTACATCAGACCCTACAAATTATAGACCTATTTCAGTACTACCTACGTTTAGCAAAATATTTGAGAAATTAATTTTAGAGCAATTGCAAAGATTTTTTAATAACATAAATTATTACATAGCAAACAGTTCGGTTTTACAAGGGGTCGTTCAACTACTGATGTTCGACCGGTGTTGAGCTTTTAGGACATATTTATAATGCATGGGAAGATAAGTGCGATGCCTTGGGAATCTTTTGTGATTTTTCCAAGGCATTTGATTGTGTTTTTCATGAAACGCTAATCAGGAAACTCCGCCACTACGGGATCCGGAACAGCGCTCTGGATCTTCTTACTTCATATTTGAGTAATAGGATTCAGACCGTTGACGTTAATGGAAAAAGATCTCCTGGATCTATGGTAACAATGGGAGTCCCGCAGGGCTCGATACTTGGTCCTTTCTCGTTTCTTATTTATATTAATGACTTGCCTTACCTCATAAAGGATAACCATGATATAGTGTTGTTTGCGGATGATACTTCACTTTTGTTTAAACTTAAACGTCAGCAGCTGGTTACTGACGATGTAAATAGCGCGATCTCAAAAGTAGTTCACTGGTTCAATGTTAATAATTTACTTCTTAATGAAAAAAAAACCAAATGCATTAAGTTTACCCTTCCTCACGTTAGGCAGGTGAAAACCGATGTGTTGATAAAGGGCGAAGAATTGAATCCTGAAAATAGCACAGTATTCTTAGGCTTAACTTTGGATGCTGAGCTTCAGTGGGGCCCACATATAGATAAATTGTCAAAGAAGCTAAGCTCCGCAGCATATGCTGTTAGAAAAATTCGTAATTTAACTGACATAGAGACAGCCCGTTTAGTATACTTTAGCTATTTTCATAGTGTAATGTCGTACGGTATTCTGTTGTGGGGAAATGCCGCCGACATCCAGACTATCTTTGTTTTGCAGAAAAGAACTGTTCGATCAATTTATAAATTAAGCCCGATACACTCTCTCAGAGAGAAATTTAAGGAGATTAATGTAATGACTGTGCCTTCTTTATTCTTATTTATATTTATGAAAATCTTTTATATGCCCATAAAAATATAAAATTGTTTAAAAAATACAGTGATATCCATAACATAAATACTAGGAACAAACAAAAATTTGTAGTACCTACAACAAGGCTCAAGAAAATAGGTGGCTCGTTTAGATGTCAATGTGTACGCTTTTATAATAAGCTTCCAAGCCACGTACAAGATCTAAGTCTTAATAAATTCAAATCTTTCATTAAACGTAACTTGTGTCAGAAAGCGTTTTATACAACAAAAGATTACATTGAGGACAAAAAGGCTTGGGATTGAGCTGCTCCAATTAATTTTGTTTTTTTATTATATTTTTCACTATGCATTTTGTTATTATATATATATTTTTTTGTTTTTTTTTTGGTTTTCTTGCAATGACAAGAATATTTACTTTTTAAAGTATTATATTATTTTATTTTAATTATTGTGAATGTGAAGACTATGTGGATCATTTTTTTTTTGTTTTACTTTAAATTTATCTTAGTTTTTAATCATGGTCTGGCAGTTTGAGTAGTTTATGCGGCCTACCCGAATGTCCTTTCTTTGGTATTGTTCGTCGAATCGTTGAGCTCCTTAAATTCTGAGTTGAGCTGCTCGGTTATTGACAAATGCGTGCACTGACTGGACAGGTCCACTCAATCTAGCTGGTTCTTTCCTCAAAAGACCATTTCAGACATCAGTCTACATGGTCTTCACATGATCTAATCAAGATTTTGTCTGGACTTTAAAAGAGACTGTGACCTCTGAGTTTGTTTCGGCCTTTCTTCTCAGAGTAGTCAGATAGGAAACGCCGACCTCATCTAGTTTTAAAAATATGTTCGACATGTAAAAGTGTTTGTACAAATCAACTTACAGAAATAAAATCATTTATCATTAACGACGCCTCGATCAAAAATAGACTGTCTTTGATGGCATGAGCCACTAATTATAACCTCGGAATGGGCGGGAAACGGGAAGTGCAAGCTTATCGTTTACCAACCTGACAATACACGGAAACAAAGATACAGTTTAAGTTCGGATCGCGTAAACAATTTTGAAGCGGAAGCGCAAGAGCGGTAGCGGGAGTTACAGTCCGACTAGCGGTGCGTGACTGCGGGTGTCAGAATATGGTTGTAGGCTCGCGGTGCAGTACAGCGGTAGCAGTAACGTTCAACCAGACATCAGCCGACATAATATCGTATACGATATAAGATCCCGTGAATGTCCGTCGACGGTGTGTTACTGTTATTATAAAATATATAAATAAATATAACGATATTGTATGTGTATGTTGTATGTTTGTGTATTAATTAAATAATTAAACTATGTGGATAGATAGTGTACCCTACAGGTTTTTAATAGCAACCACACGGTAAAACTTAGGCTTTACCTCAGATACTGGTAACTGACTGGTACTGGTTCAAAAATTGTAATGTCGATAATACCCTAAGATACATATTTAAAAAAACGTTGCCCCACTCAAAGAATTTCTTCCTGTATCGCGGGTGCGTTAACAAACATTTAAACTCACATACACAAGACACCAAGTATTTTTCTTTTTTATTGATGGTATGCTCGCGTTTGGCCACTTTCTCAACAGATTGTAAGCGATGATGTGGTCGACGATGAGTACGCTTAACTAGAAGCAACCTATTCACTCTTGAATAACAGATTTCCAGGTTATGGCTATCAGGAAATACAGATGATGAAATAGAAATGAGATGACGGTCTACAAGACGTACGGCGATGACGCATCGCCGTACGAACAGGTGATGGAACAGGCTAGGAGGAATTAGTTCATGCAATTCCATCGCACACTCCCCGAAATGTAACCGATAAAAAAACCGACAGGCTGACAACTCGGTGTCGACGTTCAAGGCTCTGGAGCTTTCATTCAACCAGTGTTTCATTGCCGATGGGCCTCTTGGCCCTTTATCGCTCTACTCAAGTGATTCAAGCTGGTATTTGGTAGATCCGTCTCAGAGATGTAAGCAGTACTCCATGCATGACCGAACTCGCGCTTAATACAAGTTGATCAGCTATTCTGGCGTGAAGTACCGTCTCACCTCTTTACAAGGATCTCCAACTTTTTGGCAGCCAGTTGAGCCTTTGCCTCAAAATATGGACCAATATTTAGGGGTTGATGTCAATGTAACTCCAAGAGGCTCAATATGGTCAGCTATCGGTACGCGCACACCTCGGAAAGAAGGAACAGGGTGGAATTCGCTCTTTTTTGCGGAAAAAAGGTTTTCCGGAGTTTTAGTAGCATCGAACGTGGCCAGATTGGCATCGCCCCAATTGGAGACTGCCGTCAAGGACAGGTTCAAGCGCCCGACCATGGCCTCACGGAGGGATCGGACCTGAGGCCCAGTAGCCCCTGCGTCGTTTACGTATCTCTTAGCAAAAGTGTTGTCGTCTGAATATCCAAAGATGCTGGGTTTCAGTAGATCGTATATATGTAGAAAGAACAATGTTGCTGAAAGTACCGACACCTGAGGGACCCCGGCATTTACATCCAGTTGGGCAGAAGAGCAGCCATCAATGACCACTCGGATTGACCGGTCCCTCAGGAAGTCTGCAATACAATCACACAGACCACTGGGCAGACCGAATGATTTGCCATCTAAAAACATAACTAATCTACATACAAAACAATCTCAGTTACCGATAACTTTGCCTGAACTACCAAAAACAGCTGATCGTGAGTAAGAAAAAGAAGCAGTCATCCACAAAAAACTGTCACATGAAATAAACATGAAATCTACCTGAAACATACTAAACGTGCAAGGAACATCTCGGATAAGACGTAACATTATTATCATGGCGGATCATCAAGGAAGAATGGTCCAGAGTATACTACAACGCTTGGTTGGTGATGATTATTACGTAACATGTATGTGGAAACAAGGTGCAAGAACGTGTGATGTGCTGAGCAGTTTTAAAAGTGAAATATTGACTTTATCTAAGGATGATGGCTAAGCTGGCGGAACTTATGATGTAAACCCGCGTGATTTTCAATTTAGCACAACGAAATGGACGGACATAGCTCCGGTAGGATATCATGGCGACATGGAGAGCGTAACTGTTTCAACCCAGAGCGCTTGGTACACGAAAATTGGGGCGATTCTCCTGTAGCATCAGCGGTGACCGGAAAACGGAAGCCGATTCCCGGTCACCGTAGGCGCGGGCTTGCGGGCGACTAATAATGGGTAGCTCACCTTCCGATAAGGACCAGGCCCGAGTCAACGGCGAGAAGTGTTTCACGCGCGCCTCAAAGATATATCAGTAAAAACTGACGAGGTCCGCCAGGGCCAACGCCTGTCTGTGTCGCGGCTAAATTTGAAAGACTACCGCGGTCCTGGCAGGCAACTCAAGGAACACGGGTGGGTTTTAGTCAGTAAAAGTCTGCCACGCCCTTCTGCTTCACCTGCAGTGGGAGAAGTCATAGGATAATTTCCAAATAAAAAAAAAAACATGTAGGAAACACTCGATATTATGTGGTACAATTTTTATTGAAAAATGTTATAGGAATTTTCTTTTTTAACTTGTCTTAGTTACCTTAAAAATCAACATTTGGAGTTTTTGCACTTACTACATGTGATCAAATTTTCATTTCTTCATTATCAATTTTAAAAAGTTTATTTTAAGTAACGAAAGTTCTCTTAATAAAAAGTTTTCAAAATAATAGCGGCACTAAAGCTTGAGGATGGCAGAATGTGTAAGGAAAATAAATGAATACACCGAAAATAGAATAATTAACATCGTTCCTTCGTTTTCCTTCCCACTCTTCAAGTCGTTACGGTGGATCTGTTACTGTTCGCGCTGTGCGCCTCTGGAATACTCTGCCACACTCTATACGGGATAGCCCTTCATTGGAGGTTTTCAAGAGAAGAATTAAGGAATATTTCCTATCAACATGACTCATTAATTTATGTATTTACAATTGTAATATTTTAGTTTTGTAATAAATAGGTATATATTATGTTTATGCATTGTGTGTTGCACACGTATTTGTTTAGTTTATTTAGTGAGTAAGTATTTAAAATTGTTACGAGTTTTTAATAAGCTTTTGTTGTGCACATGGATGTACTATCCTCAAATGCATATTTCTCTACGCAACTGAGGTTTGCTGTTAGAGAACCCAACTATGGGTTAAGCTCGCCTTTGTACATAAACTGTCCTATTGTATTTGTACGTTTCTATGTTTTGTGTACAATAAAGAATATGAATAAGAACATAAGTATATTGCCAAAAGTAATATAGGTTTTGCCTTACTTTTCGTGATGACGATGCATTTTCGATATGAACAAAGTTAATTGGTTCTACCAAGAAAGTTATCTTGGTCTTGGCGTTTATGCCTGTTTTGGCATGTTGACCTCCAGGATCAACACAATCCCATAATTCTTCGCACTCTATTACTTTTTGAATTTAGGCTTCGGTTATGTTTAATATTATTCCATCAATGTGTCGCTGTAATTTTTTGATTAGGAACGTAAAAAAACACGTGATCAATATTTTAACTAATTTATAACAGGATGAAACACTATTTCAGCAATGATTACTTGCTCTTGATCCGCCCTTTTTAATTTTTGTAGGTGTTCACGCGAAGATAGTAACTAAAGATCCCAACGAATTTAAAAAAGCATTAGATGCCGTTAAGGAACACAATGAATTGAAGCGACCATATCTCGATTGTTGGGAGCCGGCTATGAAAGGATTACTCCTGGCACTGGACAAAAGTAAAAACGACTTGACTTCATCTTCGTATT
Source organism: Orthosia cruda (assembly GCA_964057195.1). Classification (NCBI taxonomy): domain Eukaryota; kingdom Metazoa; phylum Arthropoda; class Insecta; order Lepidoptera; family Noctuidae; genus Orthosia; species Orthosia cruda. Next base: position 30,879,589 of record OZ059834.1, on the reverse strand, counting down.
TACTGACGCCCCTGCTAAGGATTACATCGACAGCCAGTCTGTGATAGAAATGTGCCAAAAGAAACAGACCCAGGTAAGCTGGGCAGAGAGCAACCTGGATCAGACTATTGTTTCAGAACATGCTACCACTAACATGCTTTGTTGTTTCAGATAGTGTTTGTACTCACCGGCACACTTTGTAGTAAGTATAGCTATGCACCTGCAGCCATAGATTCTTACTTCGATATAGCAGCGGCTTGCTCTGGGCTTGCATTTTTCGTTCAGAAAAATGAGGTTGACAAGGTAAACAGTTCATAATTTTATAACTGAGAATAAAAAAATGCGAAATCGATTATCATGGTCAATTTTGTTTTAAAATAGGTTTTCGGACCTATAGAAGAAATAATAAAAGGTAACAAGAACGTGATTACTGCGGCGACTGTTCCAGCCGGCGTTACCAAAAATATACCGGTAAGCACCTATCGTTTTCACGTCAACCATTGTATTCGTCACATTCTCGGAACTTACTGGCCCGAGGCCATCTCTAACGTAGGGCTGTTGGAGAAATGCCACGAGAGCCCGATTGACCGCCAGATCAAGCGTCACAAGTGGAGCGTCACATTCGATTTCACGACGAGAATTTTTCAACGATATACACCAGTCAAAAATCGGGCTTAATTAAAAACAGGATAATAGTAACAAATTTTTGAGGTGGTAACTAATATATCGGTCTTTTTCTGTTGTTACTCTATTAGTTCTTTATTTTATTATATTTACAGTTCACGATAGATGACTACACCGACTACGTCATCGTCTACGCGTCCGGCAAAAATGTTTCTTTGAAAATAAAAGAACGCTCAATTTCTTTAAAGTCCATTATGTCCACCGATAATGCAAAAGTAAGTCTAAGAGTACGATACCACAGGAGACGGCAGACCGTAGACGGCAGCGGCAGATTGGCCCAAACACATAAAATTGGCTTTTCGCAAACATGCGTGACTTGTGCCCTCCACGGTTTGCAGTCGTCTGTAAGAAAAGTGTTAATTTTTGACTCACATAGGACAGCCAAAAAAAAGTTAAAACTTATCATATAACAAGACCTGTATAAGGCCAAAAAGGTATACTCTTTGTGAAAAACAATGTGTGAGGATGCATATTTTACGTCGATCGACTGCAGTTTGCGTGTCCTTTAATGCCATTTGTATTCATCTTTTGTTTTAATTTCATGTTGCTGTCAAATACCATATTAAATGATGTGATTACCACGAGATTTGACAACACAAATTCTTAAATTAAATAGACTTTCACACAATATTCAATAATAAAAGTATCTAGTACCTTTTTATTGCGTGGAAAATATCTCATGGGCACTCTGGGGCAAAAGGACCATGGACTGGAGCACGAGCGGCAGCATCAGGTTATCCTCAGCAGCAGTAGACACTTAGTTGAGCTCTTTGTAGGAGTGACATAAATTACTTGTACAACATATCATACGCAACAAAGAAGATCTGGAAGACGATGCCACCCACAAGAAACTTCCAGAGTTAAGATCTGGTAAACGGTTGCACATTGGTCAACCGTAAGACGGATCATTTGTAGTCAATCAAAGTAGGTAATTATTTGTCAGATTGAGTAAAAATAAAACAAGTTCAAAAACTAAAACCCGACTACTGAAAAATTACGCTCTAAAAAGTATGAAACAAGAAAATATTCTCATCTGAAATGTTCACCGTAGTGTTAAGAGGATAACCGTGGTCGTATGCAAACTAAATTTTTATTTTTTTGTCGTGTAGTATTGCTTATGCATACTGTGTAACCACGGGGAGAACCAGCCGCGGCTATCCGTCACCGGACCCTCCTCTGGGGGTACCCGCCATCACTGGCGTACCAGAACACACTGTACGCCGTGACCACCCCAGGGACCAAACCAGCACATGGGCGCCAGACGACCCCGTGTATGGCACCCTTGGTCCCCTTGTGTCGGGTCAAGGTCAATGGCCCCGCCACCTACCATTTTCGGCCGCAGAAGAAAGGGAGAGTGGCCATCGATATACCGACACTCCTCCTCCCCTGCGGCCTCACCGCGTCCGCCATCAGACGGTGGCGACCGCATCCAGGCCGCGCAAGGTACGGAGAGCGGCGCACCGCAATACTAGCACTCCTCTGCAGACCCCAATACCAGCACTACCCTGATATCGTATGGTTATGGGAGGCCCAATACAACATCGCTGCCCGCCTAAGTTGCGATGTCGCCCTAGCGGCAGCGCAACCTACTTTGGCCGCTACGTCGTTGACTTAATCGCCAAAAGCCTTAAAGAGCGGCCCCTCTTTGGGTTCCTCTTCGCTTTACCGAGGCTGACCAAGCCACGGCTTCTGAGCCCCCCGCCTCAACAATGCCAGGAGGGTGGTCGTATGCCACCTACCGTAACAAAACAATACATTCTGCGAAGTAGCATAAGATTCAGATGAGAATATTTTCTTGTTTCATACTTTATAAAGCGTCATTTTTCAGTAGTCTTTATTTTTTGAACTTATTTTTAATTAAAGTATTTTGGGGTTTTTGCAGAGTCTGAGGGTAGAAATTAACATGAATGCATACATACATACTTACATTCCGATCAATAAACACTTCGCGACGTCGTAGTCAAGAAAAAAAGTTTTCATGACTTTGACGGGATATGTCTCGCAAACGGTACGCTTGACAAAAATATGATTTTACATTTACATTTTAAAATCCTCGTTCAGTGATGTTCAAATGTTGGGGTGGAGCGAAATGTTTTTAAATAGACTACGTGGCGTGCCTTGACTTTTCAAGGCGCCATATTTAATTTAATGTGACACGTAGTCTATAACCAGCGGAAAAGCAAAGACGCTTCTCAACGACACCTCATTTGTTAAATTATGTTAAGTAGTTTAGAACTTATGAGGGAACAGATGAACATACATACACACAAACCGGTCAAAAACATAACCCTCCCTTTTGCTTCGCCGCAGTCGGGTAAAATCTAATGCTTTGTTCTTTTTTTACTTATAGTAGCTCCCAAGGTACAAGGAGTAACGGTCTTGAAAGTTAAAAAGGGTGAAACAGCTCTCTTTGAATGCAAGTAAGTAATAATGATTCAGTTAGCGAGTCATTCACATTTAAATAATTTTATAAGTGCTAACGCGAGTATTACGGTCTCTCAGACTTTTCGCAACACAGAGCAATATACTAGTAGGATCTGTCAGACTCTACTGACTAAAAACCACCCCGGTTTTCCATCGCACACTTACGCCGAGGGTCGCGGGAACGTACAATCCTTCTGTAACCCCCGGCACTTCTACTGCAGTCTCTTTTTGAACATTGTTTTGTAATCATTTTAATTATTGCAGAGTTGTGCGAGGCTTCCCAGCACCTACAATAAAATGGCTATTTGGAGACAAATCAGGGTTAAAGTTCACACCTATAGATTCTGAGGGTGTGCTACTTATAACAAATGTGAAAGACAAAGATAATGGGATATACAAATGTGTGGCGGAGAACGTTAAAGGCAAAGATGAGCACGTCATAAGATTAATTATTCTAGGTATATTCAACGTAGTGTACTACATTAATCGGCAATAAAAGTGGCCCAAGCTCAAAACACAATTTATAGACAAACGAAACCTATGAGGCTATGTGATTTTGAATGAGAATAGGAGCCAAGTCACTTCTTTAAAAAGTTTAAGTGAATATTTTAACATAATTATGTTTTTTTTTTTTAATTACGAATTTATGCAACAGCTGTTAATTCAGTACAGAATCAGGGGAACCCCTGAAATATTAGTTAGATTTTATTTTCAATTTCACGCTTCGAATGTTTCTTCTTTACGATATGTTTAGATGTTACGATCACAAAAAAATCGAACAAGTCACATAACGCTATGTTTTCCGCCCGAATTCAAACGGCCACTAATTATTTTATATTATTTTGAGTTTAGTGTTTAAAAATCACATAAACAAAATAGGTTTTAAATTTTCGCAAGTTTGCGTTTAGACCACATTTACCAACTGCTGGTATGAGTAGTACCTATTCTAAAAGAGAGGTTTCTCAGACGAATTATTGATATATTTATCTTCTTATTTCCAGATCAGCCCAAAATAATTTCAAGTACTTCAACCGTCTATAAGAGCAGCTAGGGGGTTGCTTCATTGAGAATTCCTTGTACAGTAACCGGTTTTCCCAAACCAAGTATCACTTGGAAGTTGAGCAGCCGCGTCATTCATCCAAGTAAGATACTAAAACTAACATCTAATCCTACTCAGCCAAATTCTTAAGTGAACTTAAAAACATCCACAACAGTAGGGGTAGTTCAGTAAGGTTACTACAAAAGAGAATCCCCTTCTTGGCATTTTAAGGCATAATATTGTTTGGCATAACGTTTTCAAATAACTTTTATTAGCTTAATAATACTGTGGCATAATAATACTTTGACATAATGCTAAGGTTAGCAAGCCTTTCATTTGGTCTAATTTGGTTAGGCATAATTTGGAGTTGCATAAATATTTATGACATAATATTTATCATCATCATCATTTCAGCCGAAAGACGTACACTGCTGGACATAGGGCTCCCCAGGCGTCGCCACATTGACCGATCCCGTGCGTCTCGCATCCAGCGCCTTCCCGCAATCTTAACCAGGGCATCGGTCCACCTGGTGGGAGGCCTTCCAACGTATTCTCTTCCGGTTCTCAGTCACCATTCTAGAACTTTTAGGCCCCATCGGCCATCCGTTCTGCGAGCAATGTACCCTGCCTACTGCCACTTAAGTTTGGCAATTCTTCGGACTATGTCGGTAACTTTGGTTCTCCTGCGGATATCATCATTTCTGACGTGATCACGCAAGGGAATTCCGAGCATAGCTCCATTGCCCTTTGGGTGGCTTTAAGCTAATATTTATATATGAGTTTTAATTTTTATACGTCATAATAATTTTATGGGTACATATTTTAACGTCGAAAATTAAAATACATGCGGGTAAAATGTCAATATACAAAACATCGATAATTTAAATTTCGATTGTATCATAATTTGTTATACCTAAGCTTAAAATGTCTATGATTGAAATGCCGAGTGATTTAAATATCTAATGATTAAAAATGTCCATAGTCATTATACCTAAGTTCAACAAATGTCAACATTTAATACACTTACGTTCTTTATATTTACGTTACAAATACAAATGATACTCATTAAATAGTAAATAAGTTAAAAAAATACAAATTTGTTTCAAATCCAAATTGGGACACCCCGACTGCACGTAGTCTTTTGGCTACTACCCCAAAATTGTATATAAAAACCCGGGAGAAGCGAAGGGAGGGCAGCCCCCACCCACAATAACAAAGCATAGACACACGTGCGAGCCGTAGCGGCTGAGGCATCCAGCAAGCCGAAGCTGCTGAGGTGAGGCGTTCGTTTACACAAGTGCGAAGGGGTTGCAGAAGCAACTTAAAGGTGTTTTAATATCGATATTTAGGACATTTGATACCCTGTACTTTGATGTTCTGATAATATTTTTATTAAATTAAATTAAATAAGTATATTTGACATAAGGACTCAATTGAATTGGGTTAACGTGCGGCAGGAGTGGCCACCCTTGAGCCGCGAATATGTTTGTTTGATTCCAAAGAATATTATTTGTAAATATCGTTAAGCGTTTATAACATTATGCTTTATTATTATTATGGCAACAGTATTAATGGCAATATACATTATGGCAAAATATTTATGCCTAATTATATTATGCGTAATGATCATTATGCTGAATTTCGTTATGCCAATGTAAATTATGGGAATACATTTTATGTTTATCATTAGAAGAAACCTCACTTCTCTCGGAGCGGCAGTTTGGCTTTCGCCGAGGGAAGTCTACAAAGCAAGTGGTGAGTCTGCTGACTGCCACTGTTTCCTCAAACATTGACAGGGGCCGCCGTTCAGCTGGTGTCTTCCTTGACCTCGCCAAGGCCTTTGACACATTCTCAATTCCTTTACTTCTGAAAAAACTCGAAACCTTTGGTGTCAGAGGCCTGCCCTTAGAATGGTTCAATAACTACTTGTCTGGTCGCCATCAGCTCGTCAAAATCGGGGAAAGTGTTAGTGGCAGCCTGCCGACTGCCTTCGGTGAGCCCCAGGGCAGTATCTTGGGGCCCACACTCTTCATCCTGTATAAAGACTATATATTAAGACTCAACTTAGCACAATCAGATGTAATCTGCTATGCTGATGATACTGCCATAATCTTTTATGGATACAATTGGGCGGAGGCTCTCCAAGCAGCTGAAAACGGAATGAATATCATAGCGGAACGGCTTGAGCGGAATCTACTGACGCTAAATAAAAAAAAACGAATTTCTTGGCTTTCCACCTCACTCGAGCAAGTAGGCCGACCGCTAAATCACTGAAAATACACGGCAACAATTGCGACGCCTTGTCAGCGGTACCCGTCTCAGACGCCAACTGTAACTGTAACTCCATTACCAGAGTGGATAACACAAAATACCTAGGCGTCATAATTGATGATAACCAGTCCTTCAAAGCACACATTCGAACGCTCGCCAAAAAAACTCGTAAATTCATCTATGTCGCGAAACACTTACGAGCCAGTGCGCCAAAGAATATCTGCATCCAAGTGTATATCTCTCTGTGCCAATCTGTCCTGCCATATTGTGTTGGTGTCTGGGGCGGCGCCGCCAAGACGTGCCGCCGTGACGTGAAGCTGGAGCGGGCTCAGCGCGCTGTTCTCAAGGTGCTCCTGGGAAAACCGCGGCGTTTTTCTACTAATGAGCTATTCAGGGAGGCTGGGGTACTTCGCGTACGACAACTCTTTATCCTGGGATCACTTTTAAAACTTATGAAAGAAAGGGTAGTTCGCTCTTGCTGCAGTAACAGAGGCAGGAGACTGCCTGATAGAATCTCCCTCCCAAAAATCAAAACCCTCTTTGCAGCCCGGCTTTCATCGTACTTACCCATAAGAGTGTTCAATGCGGTAAGTAAATCTTTTACTGTACCGACAGAGTACGCTGAGGCCAAAACTAAACTAAAAGAATAGGTGTTGGACCGGAGTGACGAGGAAACGGAATGTTTGCTTTGCTGCACAAGTTAATACCCACACACACTCGGAAAAAACACACACCCTCACTTACACTTCACACTTACTCACCTTAACTGTTTTTCTGCACTGCAATAATTAATGTTTCTCTATTTTGTCCATTTTGTGTTTATTATCTTTATCATTTTTTGTAATTAATTGCCACGTAGCACTAGCAGGACTGTTTACCTACATAAAAACTAACTGAAATGTTTGGGTCACCAAGACACAGGCTGTGCCTAGTTTGGGACCCGTTGGTAAATTGTTATGATCATTGTTAGCTTTAATTTCTTACCACACTGTGAATTGTCATCATGTTATAACTGTGCACGTTAAATAAATGAATTTGAATATTGAATTAGTAAACCACTACAAAATATGCTTTAAACACAGTGTACTAAAAACAGACGTGATTTAAATAGATTACTCATATTCTAATTCACACGTTCTATTTTTTTATTTTAATTGTCTATAGGCTTGCGCTTGACCACTATCTCACCTGCTGGTAATCGATAATGTGATCGACGGTGAAGCACGCTTGTCTAGAAAAAACCGATTCTAACACATTCACACACATCACATTCATTTCATTCTTCACTTTTCTAACTTTCAGGTGCGAAGTATTCATTAGAGGACGGAACGCTCATAATAAGATATCCGAAGATGAGCGACACTAACTCGTACATTTGCGAGGCGAAGAACGAGGTTGGCGTGGTCAGTGCGACGTTCAAAACTTACATCGGTCGTAAGTAAAAATATGGTTTTTTTAATGCATACACAGGGGCAATTTCTCTTCCTTCACATTATAGGCTGATCGGGAAGCAGTCCCAAACGATCAGAAGGATCAGGTGTAAGACAAGTGTTTAATGCAACTGCTACAGCTTAAGTAATGTGGTTAACATTAGACTAAGACGAAAACATGTACTTGCAACTTATGACATTTGGCGCTTTACAGAAGCACCACAAGTATCAGGACTAACTACTAAGAAAGTGGGGATAGGTAAGGCGGCTCGTATCGAGTGCAAGTAAGTGTTTTAATGGTTTATTCTAGAGATACGATTGGATGACCAATAAAATCGTAATAATGTATTTATCTTTCAGGGTCGTCAAAGGTACACCGAAACCAACTATAACTTGGCAATTCACGGTCAAATCCAGTTCAAAGTTTTTACGAATAGATGGATCCGACAAAGTCCTGCACATTTCAAGGGTGGAGAATAAACACGCTGGGAGCTACAAATGTTTAGCACAAAACATCGTCGGAAACGATGAACACATCACAACACTTGAGGTTCAAGGTCGGCAGATGTTGCAAATACTACTTCTTGATCGAATTTCTAGCAAACACGAACAAAGATAATCCAAAACTCGTATGTCTACGAGTCCTCGTCTTTTCCCGAGCAGGTTGGACAGTCCAGTCAAGTTTCCAGTCTAATAGAATGTTGTTGCATAGTGACTAGTGCATACCAGTATTTAAGATTATATAGTAAAGGAGACGTGGAAGATCGACCTTCACCGATCAGATAAATTGTTGAGACATATTTTTTATCAAATATAATTTATTAACAAACATGCCTATGATAACTTGCCTATCGAAAAGTAGCATAGCAATTTTTAATTGAATTAATTTTAATCAATTTTCTTTCATCTCAACTGATATTTTTTAACACACAGAATATGCCTAGGTAGGCTTGCCCACTTTTATTTCTGTGCATGGCTACCTGGCAAGCAGATGTGAACAGGTAAGTCAAAATCAGTCAATGTCAGTAACTACACCGATCTGTTAACCAATCGCAATTGATATCATAAGTAAGATAACTTAATTACAAAACCAATCGTATAGGCTTGTATGCAAAAACAATTTTTAATAAATTATATTTGATAAAAATATGGTTCATTAAGTTACCTGATGGGTGAAGGTCGATTTTCCACGTCTACTAGAACAATTAAGAAATTGGAACCAATCCCTTTTCAGATCTGCCCAATAATAACAATATCTAATAAATATAAATTTACAGAGATACCACAAGTATCAGGCGTTGCTGCCAAGCAAGCGAGATTAGGTTCGTCGGCTAGTATCGAGTGCACGTAAGTGATTTAATACCAGTATAAATAAAACAACTTGGTCTTAAAAAAATACACTTTTTTTCAATGAAGATGTACTACATATAAAACACACCCTTTCGAATGTGTTCACTCAACATTTTCTATTGAATATTCTGCAATATTCATAATATTACAGAATCAACAAAGGTGAACCGAAACCAAAAGTAACATGGCAATTTATGGATAACTCCAGCTCAAAGTTTTTACTAATTCCCGGATCTGAAAAAGTGCTGCATATTTCAAGAGTGGAAAGTAAAGACGCTGGGCGCTACAAGTGTGTAGCACAGAATAGCGTCGGAAGCGATGCATTCATCACAACACTTGAGGTTCAAGGTCGGGCGATGTTGCAAATATATCTTCGAGATTGAATTTCTAGCAGAGATGAACAAAGATATTGTTTAACTCGTTTAATAAATTATCTTATTCTTTATCTAACAAGGTTGGAATCGTTTCCAGTCTAAAGGCCTCGTCAAATAGGCAGCGAACCGATAGCGTGGCGAATCGTTTTTATTTTGTAATCTATAGTATGCTTTGAATCTAGTCACATAGAAAAACGAAAGCGAACCGATACGTGCTGATACCGCAGCGAATCGAAAGGCGTGAGGCGCTATGACAAACCAAAGGCATGCGAAGCGAAGCGTATGAGCGAGACAGTTGCATTAGCTGGCCTCGTATGCACGACGTCAAACAGAGAGCGAATGCGCGATGCGAAGCGAGACCGAAGCGTAACGGTTATGTTTATTTACAAAAAAATCAAATTCCTATTCCGACTCGTGGCCATGATCGATACAGTAAAAAATATAGAAAGTGTCAAAAAATATCTAATATTTTACAATACACGTCACACCGACTAAAACAATGTAATTAAAACACGAATTCTTTGGTTCTGGCGTGAACTGCGATTGAGTGACGTCTCCTAACGACACTTTGCTTTCTACAGAGTTCGTTTCGCTGCACCTAGTTTAACGTCTCCGCTTTTGTTCACATTCTCCATGTTTTCGAAACGGTTCAATTCGCAGCTACATAGTGGATTCGTACAAGTATTTAAGAATAGAAGTAAAGTAATTGTAACCAACCCCTTTTCAGATCCTCCCAAAATAGTTACAAGTTTTTCCACTACCTATCAGAGCACTGAGGGAGACTCTTTGTTGAGGGTTCCTTGTGCTGCAACCGGTCTGCCCAAGCCAGCCATCACATGGAAGCTGGACGGCCGTGTAATCAATTCAAGTAAGGAACTTTTACTAACATCTCATTCTAATTAGCCACATCCTTGAAAGAACTGAAAACAGAGTTCCCTACAACGAAAGAATTCTGCCAGTCTAATGTTTTTTCTAATTTTGCAGGCATGAAATATTCTATAGAAGACGATTCGCTCATAATAAAACGTCCGACGGTGGGTGACACTAACTCGTACACGTGCGAGGCGCACAACACAGTAGGCACAGGCAGTGCGACGTTCCGAGCGTACATCCGTCGTAAGTATTATGGTTATCACTATTTTTTAAACGAATACCAATCAATCAATCTGCCTAGCCTTTTCCCAACTATATTGGGGTCGGCTTCCAGTCTAACCGGATTCAGCTGAGTACCAGTGTTTTACATGGAGCGACTGCCTATCTGACCTCCACAACCCAGTAACTGAGTAACACGGTACCCCTTGGCAAGACTGGTGTCAGATCTCAAGCTTCTGACTACTCGTAACGACTGTCAAAGATCTTCAAATGACAGCCGGGACCAACGGCTTAACGTGCTTTCCGAGGCACGGAGAAAACTCTGTATGTTGAAAATGGTCACCCATCCATGGACCGACCTCGTCAAGCGTTGCTTAACCTTGAAAATCGACCTGTGCGGCTGCTATTATTATTATTATGCTGTTATTATTTTAAACGAATACCAACAAAACTAAAAAAGTTTCAAATATAAATTAACTTGCAAGTTATAGCTAATTAAATTTGGCGCATTACAGAGATACCACAAGTATCAGGAGATGCTGCCAAGCAAGCGAGATTAGATTCGTCGGCTAGTATCGAGTGCACGTAAGTGTTTTAATTACTTGTTTCTATTATAATTGATATGCTCGCGCTAGACCACTATCTTACCTGATGGTTAAAGATGATATTGTGGTCGACAATGAAGCACGTTTGCCTAGGAGAAAACTAAATAAATAAAACGTGTCATTCTTAAAAAGCTCTCATTTTCAATGAAGATGTACTACACAAACAGGGTGGAAAAAATCAATAGGCCCTGAACGTAAAACACTTTAAATCTTTAAGATAGATTATTTTACTTAGAGGAAACATTCCTTCATTTTTAAAAAGAAACAAAACTGCTTTCACAGATTTCTCGACAAGCTTACTTAAACCGGGAATCGAACTAGCTAAAAATTGAAAAAATAAACACTCGCTATTATTTCATTACTCGATTATTATCAATTTTCGATAGGATTATTGTTCTAGATTCATCGTAATAATTTCAGCCGAAAGACGTCCACTGCTGGACATAGGCTTCACCCAGGCGTCACCACACTGACCGATCCCGTGCGCCTCGCATCCAGCGAATTTCCGCAACCTTAACCAGATCATCGGTCCATCTAGTGGGAGGCCTTCCAACGCATCGTCTTCCAGTTCGCGGTCGCCGTTCCAGAACTTTTCGGCCCCATTGGCCATCCGTTCTGCGAGCAATGTGCCCACTTAAGTTTCGCAATTATTCGCGCTATGTCGCCCTCTTCATTGCCCTTTCGGTCTTCTGCCGCTGCGTAAATATGTGGTACGGTGCTAAAGCCTTTTCGGAATCTGGCTTGTTCGGGAGGCTGGAAATCGTCAAACCTCTTAAAAATAACTTGTAGACATGGCTAAGAAATGAGATGGGACTATAGTTTTTAGCCGGGCATTATCGCCCTTCTTGAAGAAGAGTAGCATCCCACACTGCACCATGCCTGTGGAGTTTTCCTTTCGATTATGACGGAATCAAACAGCTTCTGTAGGGCCTTAGGGACCTGTTTTCCACCCGCCTTCAGGAGTTTGCCCGTGATTCCGTCATCACCCGGTGCCTTAATCTTTTTAAGGTGTTTCAGAGCCTGTTGTTGCTGTTGTTTTTAATCTCGTGCAGACTGACGTCCGAGATGTCTTCGGCATAGTGTCGGGTCAATCTAGTTCTTGGGTCGTTTGCTAGATTGTTCTGGATTAAATCTTTCTAATAGACATTGGGTCTTTGGTCTTAACCTTTTGAGCGCCAAGCGGTACCAAACGCGATGTGTCCCCCAGCGCCAAGCTATAAATGTATAACGAATATATAGTAAAAAGTAGTGATGAATGTAATTGTAGTATCGATAAATGTTACGTACATGTTTTTTTTTTATAAATGTACCAGAAAAATAGAATTAATGACGTATTTCGATAACTCAATAAATAAAATATTGTCAAATTTCGATATCTTGTTTTATTAACAATAGTTGTGATATGAAAAAGCAGGATACACTACAGAAAATGACCAAACAGATACATAACTCAATTCAGCCATAAGAAGTTGGCTACATCCTTATTTTCTTTTGGCGTCATCTAGTTGTCTTCTTATCAAGACCGTGGCGCCCGTAGCACGTAAAATTTAATTTGTTGTAAGAGATATGTTCCATTTTTTTTTTGTGTTTATGCACACATTAATATTCTTTTATTTAACTTTTTTCTTATTCATTACATTTTTAAATACTTTTACAAAACACACACAAAAAAGAAAAACATTTAAAAATATTAGCCCACCGGTATCGGGAACAGGGTCCAAGCTACCGGCGGTCAGGGCTCCAGAGAGAGGAACCTCCTAACAATACGAGCCGTGTCCAGCAGTACTGCTTTCTGGATCAGGCCCTTGACCCAGCCGCCTAACGAGAGCCTCCTAAGGTGTTGGTCGAGGCTCGTGGCTATTAAGCCATGGGCTGACACGACTATCGGTACAATGATCGCTGAGTCCACATCCCACATGTCGACAACCTCGCGAGCCAAGTCAAGATACTTGATTTGCTTATCTTTCTCGGCTTTCACGAGGTTCCCGTCATGCGGGACAGTTATGTCAACAATCATTGCACGCCTCTCGATTCGGTCCACCACCACTATATCAGGCTTATTAGCGATAATAGTCCTGTCAGTGATGATGGACCGATCCCAGTACAATGTGATATTGCCATTCTCGAGAACTGGGTCGGGCACATACCTGTAATACGGCACCTCCGACGCCACAAGAGTGTATTTCAGAGCAAGTGGCTGATGGATAATCCTGGCTACAAGGTTGTGCCTATGCAAGTACTCTTCGTTAGCTAGACGAGAACAACCAGAGATAATGTGGCGGATCGATTCACCCGGACGGTGACATGCCCGACAGATGTCAACCGTGCCATCCTTTACAATAAATCTCCGGTAATTATTCGTCATGATAACTTCGTCCATAATTGCACAGACGAAACCTTCGGTTTCCCCAAAGAGGTCACCGAATCGCAGCCAGGCTAATGACGCTGATTGATCTACATCGGACCCATGTAGGGCCCGGCAAAAGCGTCCGTGAAGCTCCTTACTCTGCCATACCTCCTTGCGATCGTTAGTGTCAAGCACTACAGGCTTGCGCCAGTTCTCATTCGCCAAGGAGAGCGGGGTGAGTTCCTTGTCCACTGCTACTACATCTCGATGAATACCCACGTCGGTGTTTAGAAAATATTCTCTGAGATTGCATATCTCGCGGTTGTGGAGGTTTTTGGCATTTAAAAAGCCTCGGCCTCCACACTTCCGCGGGATATACAATCTCATGACTGACGATTGTGGGTGATGCATTCGATATGCAGTCAGCAGTGTACGGACCTGCCTATCCAGGGCGTCAAGTTCCGTTTGAGTCCATTTGAGTATGCCGAAAGAGTACATCAGCACCGGCATGACCCAACCGTTGAAGGCACGCACCTTGTTTCCGCCCGAAAGAAGGCTATTGAATACCTTCTTCAGGCGGCCAAAGAAGCGTTCCCTCAACGATTGCTTCATGTCTGTAGTACTGATACCTAACGCTTCCGACATACCCAAATACTTATAGGTTTCGTTTGGAGAGAGGGATCTCAGGTTCATGGAATCCGCAAGTTGAATTCCTACGGATTCCACAATCTCCCCTCGCTTTACATGCATGACCGCACATTTGTCCACACCAAACTCCATCCTGATGGCGCTACTAAAAGTTTCAGTTACCTTTAGTAGCTCCATCAGCTGATGATTGCTGGGGGCAAAAAGCTTCAAGTCATCCATGTAAAGGAGGTGAGATATAACCTGACCACCTCTCTTCAACCGATAGCCTAGCCCTGAATTCTCCAGCATCATGCTTAAAGGATTCAAGGCAAGGCAAAACCAAAGTGGACTCAAACTATCGCCCTGGAATATACCTCGCTCGATCCTTACAGGTTCGCTATTCCTCTGGATATTTCGACATCCTGGATAGCGAAGGACTGTGCTCCATTACCTCATACACGACATCAGGAAGGTGCGTAGAGTTGTATCTATTCTATACAATTCTAGCACCCTCATGAGCCATGTATGCGGCACCGAGTCATAGGCCTTCTTATAATCTATCCAACATGTCGACAGATCCTTTCGGGAACGCCGTACCTGTTGGCTAATGGCCATATCAATAAGGAGTAGCTCCTTAGTACCGCGGGACCCGTTCCTACATCCATTCTGAGAGACCGACATGATGGAGTTATTGTCAACGTGTTTATTAATTTTTACTCTCAAAATGGATGTAAGAACCTTATAGACCGTTGGTAAACATGTAATTGGTCTATAATTTTTGGGTTCCGCGGTGCTACCAGACTTGTGGAGCAGGTGGGTTGTAAGGAACTTGGGTAGCGAACCAGACTCTAAGGCTGCCTCGTACTGAGATGCCAAACGAGCGTGCGACCTTTGTAGCCACTTGATCCAAAAGTTGTGCAGTCCGTCCGGTCCTGGAGATTTCCAGTTCGGCAACGGACGGACTGCACGGGCTACATCTTGGGGGCTGATCGTGATAGCCCCCATTTCTTGTATTGGATCACACGCTCGTTCGACCTCCCGAGTCCATTCACCTTCGGTGTGACTGACAGGCACCGACCAGATGCTGCGCCAGAATGAACACATAGCGTCATCATCCGGCAGGTGCGTATCAGTCACACCTTGGTCGGGTCGCTCCCAAGCCCGATAAACCCACCTTTCATTATTTTGGAATGTACGATTCTGGGTGTATCGCTCTACCCTCCGCCTGTACCTACGAATACGGTTTGCCCATGCATACACTTTTTGCTTCAGGAAGTCGATGCGCTCTGTGACATGGGGTATATAGTCTCGGGGGCTGACATCAGTCCCCGAAAACGCCCGTCTCACAAAGCGCATCACTCTTGGGCGACTATTGCCCTCCCTGAAACAAATTAGTTTGCCGATGAGTGCTCTGGCCCCGCCAATACGACGTTCGATCCTGCACTGCCAAGCCGGTACGGCTGGTTTCGGTCGTGTAGCTCTGTCATCTGCAAATTTGACATGAGCTACACGACATGCCGCTACAGCCGCGCAGTACGTAATCGAATGTGTATCAGTGAGGTCTTTGCAGTCATCAAAATAGTTTGACAACTGCGAATCCAGAACAGCCACCAGCGCCCTATTTTTGTTATGCATGGGCAAACGAGGTAATCGTGGCCTAAGTTCGGGTGGAATGTAGCGATAATCCCGAATAGCACACTACAAAGCACTCCTCAATTCCTCATTGCACTGGGTACTTACGTTTGTAACCCTGTCACTACTCTCCACGTCAGCATTGATGGCAATATGGTTTGACTGTGGTGGTACCACAGCCTGCGACGATGGGGCAGTGACACGGTTACCCATTTCCGTTCGGAGGCGATCAAGTACAGTATCATCCAACATACGATTACGCTGGATGACCCGCACCTGATCCGAAAGTCGTTGGGCCGAAACGTTGACGGCTGGCTCAAGCACCTGAAACAAAGAGAGCATCCGGACACGGTACGCGGTCAGGTTGTTTCCTCCCTCTGTAGCCCCAAAGTATGCGCGCATGACATTTTCATTGATGGATGGTGTCCATCTCATGCGCTGCACACTTCCGCCGGGTGCTGGGACCTTATCAGAGACGGGTAGGCCTCGAGGTCCTAAGCGGTCCGGCGGCCGGCGTCCTCCCCGACGACGCGCAGGTGGTGGTGTCGTCGGCGGCGAGAAATACTCGTCGCTCGAGCTCGACGCAACTGCCGCGGCCGATGTCACAGCACTCACGGTGGGGCTGGGTTCCGGCGGCGGCGAGGCGGAGCTGGGCGACGAGGCCGGAGGTGGTGGGCGTGCATTGCGTGCTGCAGCTCGCGTCAACATGACGTCTATTCCATTTTTCTCGTTTCTTGTTGTAATTCGGTCATTTTAATTCGGTTAATTCGGTCAGCTTTATTATATTATTGTTTAGTTTTTTTTTTCTTAGTTTCATTTTGTTTTGTAGAATTTAGGTAGTTAAAATTAAATATATTGTAAGAAATTACGAAGAGAAAAATTTTTGGCAACCGTCTGTCAAGTCGAGCCACAGATTATACATTAATATTATTATTATAGATTTTGCTTCGTCACGTTACGCGCTTCTTTTCTGGATACGGCGTATCCCATTCAAAGTAGGAACGCAATTTTTGGTATATTCTGTATTCTGAGATATCATACTAATTTCGAATGTAGGTACCTACTTACGCCAATCTAATTAGGTTATTGAACGAAAATGTTTTATTAAAGTAAATTAATATAATAATAAAGTAATAAAAATAAAAAACAATATATATATATAATTAGTATATTATACCAATTTCAAGTTTGAATAAAGATTTTTATTATTTATTTATTTTTTCATATCGTTAAGTAATTTACACTAACTCAAAATCTTCGTCTGATGTACTCTCGTATTTATCGGATTCAGCTTCCTAGTCCACACCTTGTAGGATTTTTAAGTTCTTCAGGACGTAATTCATTAGCTTCACTTATTATTTTTTATATCGATATCAATCCATAACAGCGCTGCACTATCTCACACTGACCTTGATTCACTTACGTCTATGACGTCACAGGTTGTCTTCTATCGATGTCCATGGCGCACGAGGCACCGATATCTATTAGTTTCGTAGTGACGGGATCGTTCAATATCGATATCAGTATAAACCAAAGTCCGGCTTTGTGTGTATTAAAAGATTTGAGTAAATATATGTGTAAGGGCTAGCAAAATTACGTACATTCTCCATAAGGATCGCATTTATTTCAAAACTCAACATTTTGATTCGAAATAAAAGTGTTTTTTTTTTAACTTTTGTGTATATCGACACATTAGAAACTTAATCAAGTAACCACAGCACTAGGCGTCTTCCTATAAAGACTACGGCGCCTGGGACACGGCAAAAAATTTGACTGGTATTATTTTTCTGTTTTTTTTATATAAACAAAGACCACTATTGAAATAAAACATTTAGTTTAGGGTTTTAGGCAATAGTAGAAATTCTTCTTTTCGTGTGAGGTGTGGGCACCTCTGGTGTCAGAGTTAATTAAGCCGCCTCTGGAAAACCCCAAAGGCCTCTGACTTGGCTATTCCAGACTTACATTAACTATAGTTATATAAGTCCGGGTTTCCTCACGATGTTTTCCTTCACCGTTGCCTGTGATGTCCAAGATAAACTTAGAAAGTACATATGATTTGAAAAAGTCACATTGGTACTTGCCCGGATTTGAACCCACGAGGTCTTAGCCACTGGGCCACCACGACATAGTAGAAATACGCTCAAAGCATTTGTTCATGTATTTTAATGTAATAAACGATAAGATTATATATTGTCTTCTAAAAAAGACGTGGCGTGGGGGGCACGGAAACGGTTGTCTTCTATAGAAGACCGTGGCGCTCAAAAGGTTAATAAAAAAGGTCATGATATCAAACATTAATTTTATTTTATCGTTACGCCTGTTATACATTCCATTATGACTGAAATTTGTTTCGTCAAACCATACAATGTAGTCAAAAAAAAATGGGTTGTGGCTTTTTCTGTTTGAATATTTCGACAGAACTCTAATCTTCTTTGACGATCTTTGGCGTGTAGTTTCTGCACTAATCGTCCATCACGAAAACATTTTTATTTGTACTTTTTCAAAACACTAAGTACACGAGAATGGCTGTTGCCTATCTCTTGAATAGCATCCCTACTAGAAGCTTTCGAGTAACACTAAAAGTATTTCAAAATGATAATAATCGGAAGATTGCTGTGGGTTTTCAAAACGTTTTGTTTGAATCTCCCAATATTCACAAAATTTTTCGCTATTCACGACAAAACTTTTCTAGACGGTATTTGTCTGTCTGGGTACCTCTCACCGGTACTTTAGAGCTTAATTGCAATTCTTATAAATTTAATTGCTTTTGATATTCCATTATTTATCAATTACAAAATGGAAGCAAAACCAACAAAATCGATAAAAATTCCAAAACTGTTCATTCGAATTTCAAAATTGCAGTTTCGCACCGCAAACAAAATTCAGAACGCCTCGTCTGACAAGGAAATATGCATAGAATTATTTTTACCAATTAAACGACTTTCGTATCTAAGTCTTCAACAAGGTACATAAAGATAAATTACAAAAATTTCTTTGGATCTTGGAGTTATAAGAAAATTATTACGTGTCTTTTACTTGTTGAAAGTGAACGGTTCTAGTCAAGATAATATTGATTATAGCCTTTGTGTACCAAATATAAGATTGCATGCATACACAGAATGCAAGAACTAATGTTTGTTAGAGAAATTTTACTTTAACATTGACTGTATCGACTAGTGAAATAAAATAGCAAGTTTATTTTTTTAATTTTTGGCTGTTTCGATTTCCAGTTCAGGTAAGCTTGTCTACAATATGTGTGTATTCACACGTTTTGTTTTTTTTGAAAAATAAAGGACTAATTCCTTTAATTAAAATAATCTATCTTATGGATTTCAAGTGGTTTCCCTTCAGGGCTCATTGATTTTTCCAGGCAGTAAAATACGCTCTTTCGAAAGTGTTCACTTACCATTTCCAATTTATTGTGTATTCTGCAATCGTTTATAATATTACAGTATCACCAAAGGTGAACCGAAACCAACAGTAACATGGCAATTTATGAATAACTCCCGCTCAAAGTTTTCACCAATTCCCGGATCCGACAAAGTGCTGCATATTTCAAGAGTGGAGAGTAAACACGCTGGGCGCTACAAGTGTGTTGCACAGAACAGCGTTGGAAGCGATGAACACATTACAACACTTGAGGTTCAAGGTGAGGAGATGTTGCATATACTCGTAATTGCATGATTCTTCGTGATGGCATTGACCATGGCGTGACCTCTGGAGAGGAGAACCAATTCTGGGGCCAGGATGACTCGCCCAGTCACCGGGTTCTGGTAACCACGGGCACGTCCAAACTGGGGCGGGTGGCGCTCCAATCGCGGTCGCTCATTTAGTGGTGGTGAGAATGGCCGCGGCGCTGCCTGCCTCTCCATTCCCAAATACCTCTCCTCCCGTTGAGGAGGGGGGTGGAGAGGTGCCCCCGTCTGTGCGAGGTGAGCCCCGTCGAGGATCCACGTGGGTTTGGTGGGGTTGGTGGGGATGTGGACCCCCGCCTATGGGGGAGCGTCGGGCATCATCAGGCCTGCCAACACCTTTTTGGTTAGAACACAACACGCGGTGGTGCTTACCTTGACAGTGCGGGCAAGGATCTGACCTCTGGCAATCCCGCTGCAAGTGCTGTCCCAGACAGGTGTAGCACCACTTGCGCCTGTTGGCGATTCCCCGTCGGTCCTTTGTGTTCCTTGCCAGGAACTTCGGACAGGAGGTGACCATGTGGCCATCCGTGTTGCAGTATATGCAGCGCATACTGCGAGCCTGGGTCGCCACATATTGATGAGGAGGGCGTTGTGACTCACCCTTCCCACGAGGGGCAGGGAGCGCACCAACACGACGCGGGTCCGGAGAGGACCGCTCTGGAGCCCGCGAGGAACCTTCAAACCCAGATTGGTCCAAGAGGCGACATTCTTCATCCAGGAATTTCAACAAGTCATCAAAAGGGGGGGGAGTATGTGGCATTATCCCCACCATACCTCTGCTCGAAGCGAACCTTCTAGTCGGAAGGCAACCTTGACAGAACAAGGTGAAGTAACATAAAGGACCATTGGTCAATAGGTAGGCCGAATCGCCTCAAGGCGTTCAAGGCCACCGTCAATGGGTTGACCAAATGCAACGACAAAATCTGCGAGACGTGGGCGTCCGCTAACAGCCTCACGTTTGCATAACGCTTGATCAACAGTTCCCGGGCAGTATGATAACTTTGATCCGTAACAGTTAGGTGACTGACTAAACCTAGGGCCTCTCCTCTTA
The DNA here is from genome assembly GCA_964057195.1 of Orthosia cruda. Taxonomy (NCBI): domain Eukaryota; kingdom Metazoa; phylum Arthropoda; class Insecta; order Lepidoptera; family Noctuidae; genus Orthosia; species Orthosia cruda. The sequence continues at coordinate 30,858,989 of OZ059834.1, read as the reverse complement.
ACGTGGAGAACAAGTAGGCCTGCTTTTGACTAGGCGACAAGTCTGTCCTATCATCCACCAAACTGTTGAACAGGTTGAAGTAGGCAGTCCAACAACCCAAATCTCCACTAAAGTGTGGCGAGTCTAGTGTAGGCAACCGTCCTAACAAAGCAGGATGGGTGGGAGACCTCGTCTCCACCTTCAAAACATCCTGTGCAGAATCCCTCAATTTACTGGTTGCCTCAACAATATCATCAGAGAAACCGTAGAATTGCGTGACGTCTGCCTCAACCACAGCGGCTAACTCAGTGTCCTCGGTGGACAATAGTTCCAAACATTCCGCATGATATTTATCTACCCTGGCCTGACGCGCTGGGAGTTCACTAGAACGCGCCAACAAAGCGTCTGATCTATCAGGTCTACTTATTAAAGAGGCCGCCGTGGTCACCCATCTCAATTCCGATCTAATCTTACAAGCAAATGTATTGGCAGTCATACTGTCAAAATGCAACGGTGATTAAATATTAATTAATACACAAAAGGTTCAACAAATTAAATTAATAATTTATGTGTGTATCCAAAACAACAGTTTGACAGTACTTCTCTTACCAAATTAAATATCAAATAATAAAGTCTGTAAGAGAAACAATAAGTTAATTCAACAAATAGTACTGAACCCTGTTACATTTACTTAATTATTTTCCAGTACAAATTTATTATGGAACCCCAAATATCAATTTATAAATTTATCAAAAATAAAGTGGGTACCTCAAGAAAATAAATTATCAACACACAAGAGGGTATTCTAAAAAATGAAAATTATCAACACAAAGTGGGTAGGTGGATTTTACAATAGAATTCAACATTCAATTTACTTTAATAGTTAAAAACAATGGATTTAACTTGAATCAATTAGAATATTACTGTCAATATCAAACAAACTAACCAATTTTCTTATATAATTGGTAACAATATACTTTACAACAATAACTTCTGTAGCGGGCACTGAGTATGTTTATAATGTAAACAAACTTGTTCAAGGTCCAACAATAACTAAGATTCAATTAAATACAATTAGGGCAGACTATTTAGTCTGCACCAAACCTATATTGTGTACAACAAATAAACAAATTTCAATACAAAACTGTAACCTTCTATCCCGGAGTGACAATATTAAGTTGTGAGTTGTACACTTTATTTTAACCAATTGGAATGTGTTCGAGTTTTAACCGAACACTCAGCGAAAATGCATAATTGCATCAAACGCAAGTATGCACATTCGCTCGATTACCAAAATGTGGGCCAGTTCGCGTTTAGATCTCGTCAGAGACACCACGTACTCATAACCAAACCATAACCATTTTACCATCCTTTTTACCATTAATTTAGTTACATAGTTTACCATAATTTACCAGTTCGTGTATTTAAGTGTTATACAGGGTGTTTGGAAGGGAGCTGTACATACGCCTAGGGTAGAAACTAGGGATAGTCTGCTACCTACCCCCGCCCATTATATTGACCTTGGCCTCAAGGTTTTTTTTTAATTTATTATTATTTTTTATTTGACTTTTTTATGATTTTTTGACTAAAACTACCTGTAGCTCAAAATCTATCCATGGGACCGGTCGGCTAATGGTCTTGTTTTAATCGTTAGAGTCTTAGGGTCCTGCAAAAAATTATTTTACACCAGAAAATTGTGGAGAAGAAAAGTTATGGGGCCTGAAGTACCGTAGTAAGGTAAAGAAATAATTTTAAGGGCAACTTTCTATGGGGTTTAAAAAAAAACTAACAGGGTTGGAGTTCTTCTGATTTTTTTAAAACATCCTCAGTCCATGCCCTTTCTAACGATATGCTAAAAGTGTAATTATCACTTTTAGTTTTAAAGTTATTAATTAATTTCCGCAACTAGGGCACTTCAAGCAAAAATTTCAACTAATGAAAATTAAATGTGTTCGATCGTAAAAGGATGGCAAATGAAACAAAAAATTTGGTAATGACTAATGTCATTAAATTACAAATTTTAATTAATTACTAATTTTAATTAATTACAAATTTTGTTCAAATTGATGACCATTGACCTGTAAACATGCTCGGCACCTCTTCCTCATCTCCACGGTCACCGTTCTAAGCAGCAGTTCCTCGCGCATTGTATCGAATGCGGCGTGGATCCTGTTAATTAGAACCTCCCTTGTTGGTACTTCTTCTGCGTACACCAACTCTTTCGCCCTTCCCCAGACGTAGAAGTCGAGTGGGGTAAGGTCAGGCGACCTTGGGGGCCAGGGAATTGGCCCACCCCGACCAATCCAAGAATTAGGAAAGCAGTTGTCCAGAAGCTCCCTCACTGCTAGGCTCCAATGAGCAGGACAGCCGTCGTGCTGGAAGACTATGGGCCGATCTTCGTCAAACACTTCTTCCGCTAAATCAGGCAAATCGTTTTCGAGGAAATCTAAGTAGTTTTGCCCGTTTAGGTTGTCTGGCAAAAAGTGCGGCCCTATCAACCGATTACCGATAACGCCTGTCCATACGTTCACGGAGAACCTTCGTTGAAAACCTCTGTGCCTCTTGACTCTCGGGTTTTGATCTCTGGGTGCCCAGTGATGGAGATTGTGGTAATTTACAATTCCTTCCTTGTCAAACTTGGACTCGTCAGTCCAGAGAATACTCCGTAAAAAATAATTTTCATTAGTTGAAATTTTTGCTTGAAGTGCCCTAGTTGCGGAAATTAATTAATAACTTTAAAACTAAAAGTGATAATTACACTTTTAGCATATCGTTAGAAAGGGCATGGACTGAGGATGTTTTAAAAAAATCAGAAGAACTCCAACCCTGTTAGTTTTTTTTTAAACCCCATAGAAAGTTGCCCTTAAAATTATTTCTTTACCTTACTACGGTACTTCAGGCCCCATAACTTTTCTTCTCCACAATTTTCTGGTGTAAAATAATTTTTTGCAGGACCCTAAGACTCTAACGATTAAAACAAGACCATTAGCCGACCGGTCCCATGGATAGATTTTGAGCTACAGGTAGTTTTAGTCAAAAAATCATAAAAAAGTCAAATAAAAAATAATAATAAATTAAAAAAAAACCTTGAGGCCAAGGTCAATATAATGGGCGGGGGTAGGTAGCAGACTATCCCTAGTTTCTACCCTAGGCGTATGTACAGCTCCCTTCCAAACACCCTGTATAGTGATTCAATATAGTTGTTTCCCTTATAATCCAAGACTTTAACTTTACCATATCCTATCATTACAAGAAAGGTGTGTTAGGTCACCATAGCGCCAAGCACTACTTTCTACATGGTCCTTCGAGCATTTAACTACCAGTGACTACCAAGTGATACAGTGCCACGCAAACCAGGAGATCGCTGCAATTGGGAGAACCACGGATTGCAGAGACGGTCGGTTGGAGCATAAAGGTCAGATCAAACCAGTTATATTAACTAATCATTACCAATTTTTTTCTCAAACCAACTCTTAACATGGATTCCGATACTCTGTTCATCAACCAAACGGAGCTCTATGAAATCCTGGACAAGTTCTTAACCAACATAAAGAAGGATGGATCCGAGAGGAAGACCATCGAAAATTACAAGCGTAAGGCTGATATGTTGGAAGCATACTGGCACACCTACCAACAAAACCATAAGAAAATGTGTCAGTTTGCGGATGTTGAGCACATTTACTTCAAAAAGGGATGTTTCGAAACAGTCCAGGAAGTTTATTTCAAAATAAAGGAGATAATTGATAAAACCATGAGGCAGTTTGGCACAACGCAGCTGCAGGAAGAAAGCCCCCGTAGACCAAAAGCGGAAGAGGTACAGCCATTACCAGGTGTCCGGGCTAGGTCACAGCTAGGCGCTGACCATCTTCGGCCGGAAGATGAGACGGCGCAGCCACCACCAGGTACGTCGTCTCGTAATAAGGAGTCCACGCAGCGAGAGAACTTTCCCCATACAGAGAGAGGGTCCAGCAAGCTGAACGGGTTGGTAAAGAAGCAGATTGTCAATTTCAAGGCGTTCATGAGAACCGTGAGTAGTATAGAAGTAGACAAGTTCGAGAATCAATGGCAATTCGAAAATGCTCTAAAATCACTGGATAGCCGATGGGGTGAGATTGACAGACTTCATTGGGAAATTGAAGGTGAGGATGGAGGCGACGATATTACGTACCAAATGGAATTCTGCAAGCATGAGGAAAAGTAGAGTGAGTTGACAAACGACATCAACAAAAAGATGTGGGCAGTGAAGCACCGAGAGAAGTCAGCTCCGACGATGGACATCCCAGTGTTCAATGGAACTTACAACCAGTGGGTTCCGTTCAAAGACTTATTTAGCGAAGCGATCGATAAAAACCCGTCATAATGCGCAAAAAATGCAGTTCTTGAAGAGTAAGGTGACGGGGGAAGCAGAGCGTCTGATTCACCATTTACATATTAGCTCTGACAATTATCAGGTATGCTGGGAAATTTTAAGCCATAGATATGGTAACAAGAAATTGATTTTCACGTCCCATATTAATATCCTACTTGGGCTTCCCAATATACAACAGCAATCGATGGCTACGATTAAGAAGCTGCATGACGTAACCAAGGAGACGTTACACGCTATACAGAATCTGGGAGTGGATATAGCAACTTGGGATCCACTTCTAGTGCACCTACTAGCGCAAAAGCTGGATAATGATACCTTCACCGAATACATAGAATCGGTCAAGAATCCTAGAGAGCTACCCGATCTGCAGGAGTTCCTGGAATTCTTGGAGAAAAATTCACAGCGCTAGAAGCGTCTCGTCGCAAGCAAGAACCAGGCAACCAAAAAACCACGCCGCATCAACCATTCCCATACAGCAACCACAACCAAAACCAGAAGAAAATTTTTCAACGAAATAACCATCAATCAGGCAACAAAGAAAACACAAAATCAAATGCTTTACACGTGTCGCGGTCGATAACCTGTGCATTGTGCAATTCTGACCACGGATTGTGGCGTTGCCCTGATTTTTTGCAAATGACGCACGAGCAAAAATTAAATAAGATTGAGCAATTAAATTACTGCCAAAACTGTCTATGCAGTCATAACAAAAAACCATGTCAATCGAACAAACGATGTCGTAAATGCTTAGCTACACACAACACACTACTTCACGAAGCAGTGGAAAAACAAAGTCCAACTGCGTCAGCAGAAGGAACCACCAACAATGTTGCAACCAAAAAGAGCACATCTAGGTCATCTCACGCGTCTTGGGATGATATATCGGAAATACTTTTAGCCACCGCTATTATAAGAGTCAAGGGAGCTAATGGAACACAACACAAGATGAGGGCTTTAATTGATCAGGGTTCTCAACTATCGTTAATAACTGAAAACGCAGCCCAGATCTTGGGATTAAAGAGGGCTCATTTCAAAGGTCAAATATTCGGCGTCGGTGAAAAAGAAAATAACGCGAAAGGAATGTTACAGGTAACACTCCAGTCTGCAAATAGTGAATTTACCTGCGACACGAACGTTATTATTATGAATAACTTGATCAAGCGATTGCAAAATAAAACGTTTACCAAACCAACAACATGGAACCATATCCAAGGGATACAATTGGCTGATCCAGAGTTTTACGTAAGCAGACCCGTAGATATACTCCTAGGCGCAGATGTTTACAGCAAAATAATGTTAGGAGGTATCTTGAGAGGAGACAACGACAAGCAACCAATAGCTCAACAGACGCAAATAGGATGGCTACTCTGTGGATCCATGATACCACACTACCAGTGCAACGTGGTTCTTAACAACACAGAAGATCTTCTGAAATATTGGGAGAATGAAGACATACACCAGAAGATAGAGATGTCCAACGATGACCATGAGTGTTTACAGTATTTTATAAAAACTACTAAGAGGCTTGAGGACGGAAGGTACGAAGTCCGACTGCCACTCAAGCCGGAATACAAGGACAAGTTGGGCGCAACCAAACCGCAAGCATTAGCTCAATTTAGAAACTTGGAGAAGAAATTTGAGAGGAACAGCGCATTGAAGAAAGATTACAAAAGGTTCATGGACGAATATTTTGCATTAAACCACATGATACCATGCAACATTAACCAGGCGCCCGAATGCTACTTACCACACCATGCAGTCATTCGGGCTGAATCTACCACTACCAAGTTGAGAGTAGTTTTTAACGCCTCAGCAAAGTCTTCATCAGGATTCAGTCTAAATGACGTCATGTACAGGGGCCCTAATATACAGAAGGATCTTCAAGAGCTTATCCTGAAATGGAGACAATTTCAATTTGTATATACTTCGGACATCGAGAAGATGTACAGAATGATCCGAGTGCACCAAGAAGATCAAGCTTACCAAAAGGTGCTATGGCGAGAATCAAATAAGCAACCAATACAATCATTCCAGCTCGTCACACTTACATACGGAACCAAACCAGCAGGATTTTTAGCGATGATGTGCTTGAAACAATTGGCGTCCGATGAAAGACAGAAGTTTCCTGATGCAGCAAAAGAATTAGAGGACAGCTTCTATATGGACGATTTTTGCGGAGGGCGTCACTCAATGGAAGCAGCAAATAAACTGAAATCAGATCTCATAAAATTATGCCGATTGGGAGGATTTAATCTAAGAAAATGGACCTCAAACAAACCAGAGCTATTAACCGATTTAGAGAGAGAGCAATGTGACCTGTCAACATACGAGTTCAAGCAGAGCGATTCGACCAAAACTTTGGGTCTCTGTTGGAACCCACAGAAAGATAATTTCATTTTCAACTCGAAAATAGAACCCGAATCACCAGCAATTATTACCAAAAGAGCTCTACTTTCGGATATTTCGAAGCTGTTCGATCCATTAGGGTGGTTAACCCCCCTGAGTACTACCATGAAACTACTGTTTCAAAATGTCTGGTTGTCTGACATAAAATGGGATGACCACCTACCCGAGGCAATGAACTCCGAATGGACAAAATTAAAACAAGAATTGCCGGACATAAACACTATAGAAGTCAACAGATGGCTGGGAATGGGAGAGAACCAAAATATTGCATTGTATGGATTCTGCGACGCATCAAACAAGGCATACGCATGTGTAATCTACTGCAAGGTAGTAAAGAAGGAAGGGACAACCATTACATTAGTTGCGGGAACGGCCAGGTTAGCACCCATAAGCAAAGTCATATCAATACCAAGACTAGAGCCAATGGGCGCTCATCTTTTAGCTCAGCTAATGCAAAAAGTACAAAATTCCTTGTCAGAATACCCGACGGATGTCTACTGTTGGACTGATTCAACTGCAGTACTAGGATGGATACAAGGAGATCCAGCCCGATGGAAACCATTTGTAGCAAATCGGGTAAAAACCATCACCAAAACCATACCATCAAAACATTGGCAATATGTGAAGACGACAGATAATCCAGCTGACTGTGCAAGTCGTGGTTTGACTGTCAGGCAACTCAAAGACCACAAGATATGGTGGCAAGGGCCGTCATGGCTGCCATCATACACCAATCAAGAAAATCACCAAACCATTTACGAGACGAATTTAGAAGTAAAGCCGTCTATTTTAAACCAAACCAACGCGGTAGTCATTGGACAACCAAGAGAATCGCTGACTACCGAAATTACTAAACATTTGATAAACAAATATAGCTCCATTACAAAAATCATACGTATTTTTGCGTGGATACTGCGATTACCTACCTTGAACAAACAAGTTCGCCGACCCTACCTCGAATTACACGAGCTTCGCCGGGCTAAACAGCTGATAATCAAAAACGTTCAGCTGGCAGAATTTGCAAACGACCTAGATTCAATAAACAAACACGGAAGAGTGCACTCCAAAAGCAAGATTTTGAGTTTAAATCCTACCATAGATGAACGTGGCATTTTACGTGTGGGTGGGAGATTAGAAAACGCCCACATGAGTCTTGAGATGAAACATCCCATCATCTTACCTCACGACCACCCGTTAACCACATTACTTATCGATCAAGCTCATAAATTAACTTTCCATGGCGGAGCGCGTCTAACGCTAGCAAACCTTCGACAACAGTATTGGATTGTCGGCGGATACATGGCAACTAAAAAGTTTATAAGAAAATGTGTCATATGCAGAAAACAAAATCCCGTGCGGCAGCACCAGCTCATGGGAGATTTACCAGAACCAAGAGTGAATCCCGAACATGCGTTTTATCACTGCGGCGTAGACTACACAGGCTTTGTAGAGGTCAAGGCTAATAAAGGACGGGGAATTAAAACTACGAAGGGGTACATAGCAGTTTTTATATGTATGGTCACGAAAGCGGTTCACTTAGAGCTCGTGTCAGACCTGAGTAGCTCCGCCTTTTTGGCAGCTCTAACCAGAATGGCTGCCAAAAAAGGGGCACCACGACATATGTACAGTGACAACGGCACTAACTTTGTGGGAGCAAACAGGATGATACAGGAAGAATTTAACCAGCTTCGTGAAGTATTCAGTGAAAATTTTATAAACGAGATAGCAGAGATGAGCATAGAATGGCACTTTAACGTGCCTAGCTGGCCTAATGCCGGCGGTCTATGGGAGCGAGCAGTACGCAGTCTGAAACATCATCTCAAGAGGGTCATCGGTCAACAAAGACTAACATTCGAGGAGTACGCCACACTGTTAGCTAGACTAGAAGCGTGCCTCAACTCACAACCTCTTTGCGCGATATCAGAGGATCCCGATGATATAAACTTCCTTACACCAGCTCATTTCTTATCAGAAAGACCAGGAACAACTGTAATAGAAACCGAGCAAGATGCCAGAACCAGGTGGCATCTAACCAACAAATTATTCCAAGATCTTTGGAAACGATGGAAGACTGAATACTTGGTACAACTATCATCTAGAAGTAAATGGATGGAACCACAGAAAAACATCGTAATTGGAGATCTAGTAGTTATTCATGATGAGAATCTGCCTCCAGGAAAATGGGCTCTTGGACGTGTGGTCGACACACATCCAGGAAATGATGGTCTAACCAGAGCAGTTTCATTAAAAACCAAAAATGGGGTCATGAAACGCCCTATTGTGAAACTCTCAGTTTTGCCCGTTGACCAGAATAACGAAAATATAACAGAACCAGATATAAAACCAACAACCAAATTATCAGAAGGAAAAAGAAAACCAAGGTCAAAAATCGCAACTATAGCAACTGTTTTACTGAGTTTTTTTACGCTGATCTTACCATCTTACGGTTTAGACGCCGTAAAACCATTTCCAAACAACCAAACGCTTTATTTTGACCCTATTTCAAAAGTACAATTAATCAGGGATAAATGGACGTTAGTCATGTACTACGACATGGGACCCTATTGGACAGGCATAAACACTTACAACAAACTAGCCAATTACCAAGAAAACTTGTGCGCAACCATAGAAACACAAAACCATTGTAATACGATCGTGCAGCAAGCCCGGCACGATTACCAGGAACTCGAATACTACAATGAACTTTTGCTAACACAGCATTTTGATATCCACGCTAGACGGCGACGCGCTACGGGGAAGACGGGTCGGCGCCGACGAGGCCTAATCAACGGTATCGGGTATCTAGCAAATGACTTAATCGGAGTGTTGGACTCGCGTTTTGCAGACCAGTATGAAAAGGACATTGAAACCATACATCGCAATGAGAAACACCTTTCTAATTTATGGAAAAACCAAACTTCCATAATTGAAGCAGAGTTCAACCTTATGAAAAGAATTGAGATCACTGTAAACAAACAGCACAAATTAATAAACAAGAAGCTTATGGAATTGCAAGAAAATGCTAGTACTCTCCAACGACAAATACAAAACATTTCATACGTCAATGACTTAACATTGTCAGCAATGTCTGGAAACAGTTTGCTGCAAGGATTAAGGCGACTTCAAGATACTCTGCTCGATGCATTAACAGACATCTACCACGGTCAAATTAGCATACATTTACTGCCACCAACGCAACTTAAACGTGAGCTCCAAACCATATATGGCCAGATGCCAAGCGAACTCACACTACCAATTACTAATTTAGACACTGATCTTCAGTATCTTTACAAACTACTGAAAGTCAAGGCCAGAGCGACGCAAAAATTTGTCATAATTGAAGTTACTTTTCCTCTAATATCCAGAGAAAGTTTCAAACTGTACAAGATAATACCTGTACCGCACCAAACAAACACCACGATGACCACGATAATACCAGTTTCCGAATATGTGGCAGTTAACCTAAAGAAAGATTCACATTTCAGCATGTCAACACAGGAACTAACGGCATGTCTACACCATGGACCAACTTACATGTGTGAGCTGCTAAAACCAATAATAGACCTGCAAAATGACGAAAGTTTTTGTGACAAGAATCTGGCAACCAATCAATGTAAAGTGCATAAAACCAAATGCACCAACGTTTGGATTGAATTACATTCTACTTCTCAGCACTTTTACTTTTGTTGTGACACCTACACAATAAAAATCATATGCGGCGATCATGTAACAGTTCGCCAGCTGACCCAAGCTGGGGTCATTGGCATAGGTCAAGAGTGTGTCATCAAAGGAAAGGACTTCTCATTATATTCAATACGTCAACAGTCCAACCAAGTGAACATTTCACCAACCATTTACATGCCCGAATTCGATCAAATTAATCACTTGATTAACCTCAAAATCCCAGAAGAAAGGCAGACTGATGACGGAAGCCAAAACATATCTATGACCAGTCTGGGGGAGGCGATAGAAATCCTGAAGAAAAGCGATTCAGAAATAGAAGATATGTCACCCCACGATATCCATCAATACGTAATATGCTACGTGTTGATGTCGATGGCTCAATGCGTGGCAGCAGCCTGGATGTGGCGAACGGGGTGATGTCGCCTGTGCCGGAAGACTTCTGCTGGGCATCGTGGCGAGCGATCCCGCCGGCAGCAGACCGCGGTGACTCCGCCGCCTCCGAGACCTCGACGCCGCAGCGAGAGTCGCTGCCAACAGGAGTTAGCAGCGACTCCGCTGACTCCGAAACCAACCAGAAGACGTCAATCATATAGTGAAGTGCTCAGTGCCAGTGATCTAAAGAATAAAAGTGAAATCGGTTTTCGTTTACATAATTATGCCAAACGCTGGCCTAGCGCGAACTATAGTTCGCTAAAACGGGACAAAAAATATATGAACACAGGCAATCAAAATATTGCTTTTACTGTGGAAGACTCTATAGTTTAATTTTAAACCACCATTAATGTTTTTAATGATAGTTATTTAAGTAGACCAATATGCTTTTAAATTATGCTTTTAATATTATCAATGTTGTTAAGCTTACCAGATAAGATTACTAGAAACTAATATGTTTAAGTAATTTAATGTTATATACACACCATATCATCATCCCGCATTTCTTCTCGCTCTTGGGAATATGTTCGAGTTTTAACCGAACACTCAGCGAAAATGCATAATTGCATCAAACGCAAGTATGCACATTCGCTCGATTACCAAAATGTGGGCCAGTTCGCGTTTAGATCTCGTCAGAGACACCACGTACTCATAACCAAACCATAACCATTTTACCATCCTTTTTACCATTAATTTAGTTACATAGTTTATCATAATTTACCATTTCGTGTATCTAAGTGTTATATAGTGATTCAATATAGTTGTTTCCCTTATAATCCAAGACTTTAACTTTACCATATCCTATCATTACAAGAAAGGTGTGTTAGGTCACCATAGCACCAAGCACTACTTTCTACAGAATGTAACTATGGGCATGTACTATACCACTTTCCAACCCAGTATTCTCAACAATAAAAAGCAAACCGACAAACAATACTGCGTTCACTGTGAACGAGTGTCCTGCGTTTACTATGCTCGTGGAATGCAAACCACGCTCTTGCTACCAAATGTAAAACACAGGTCTGCGGATCCCAAGCCAGTAGCTCATCACTGGGGCCCATTAGCAGCGTGCCACTCCTGGATCCAATCAGAACCGTACCCACGAAACCGCGGTTCGCGGCAGTGGAAAGCTAGGGATTTGCTCCTTATTGAGAGATATACTGGTTCCTACGACGGGTATAAGGTGGCAAAAGGGTTGGCCGGTAATATTATAGTCACTTACCTTAGATTCCTGCGGTAGACTCCTGGGCGTCGATCGATCTCGTGCCGTGAGGTTAGGGATAGGAGAATATATATATAATAAAGGACAATAAGGGATAGACTGACGGCAGCACGTTTCCCGCAAAAGCACTTCGATGCGCGTGAAATCTATACAAAACCGACAGCGCGGGCGTCCTAGTAACCGATTGCGAACGGAGGGCGCGAGCTATTACAAATCAACGAAATATCGCTCGATTAGGTTATCAAAATACAAGACACCGAATGTCTCGCGTGTTCAATCCAAATTTTCTAACTACACTCTCTAGTGTCATCTGTCAAAATCGTTGACAGGCCACTGATACGGTGTTGCAAGTAAATACTAAAAAATGGGACGAAACAACACTTGTGAAGAAAATAATAACAAAACATCATTTCCAACAGTGAAAACGAGTTGTGAAATCTTTTTCGCATTGCCGGGCAAAATTAATCAGTTTTCCTATGCGCGCGCATCTAACAATGGCAATCGGCCATAGACTAAAAATAATGAGTTATCTTTTTTTTGGCTTTTCGCGGATAGCGTTTTAGCCACGTACAAAATGGGGAATTTCAAGTTTTCTTTATTACAGACAAAAACAAAAGTTATATGTTTTGTTTATTGAACACGTACAAGTTGAAATTATCTATTTAAATACGAAGTTGAATGAAATGTGTTGCATTTGTACTATTGAGCACGATCTTTTTTGTATCGAAACTGTTTTAAGAACAAAGCAACTCAACCAATAAATTAAAAAAAAAACTCTTTTCAACACACTTGCTCATAAAGTGGCTCTAATTTCACCGCAATTAGGCACATAATGACACCTGTTATCAAACTGTGACTTTTTCATTGCTATTATTCACAAGTGAGTTATAGAGTTTTTTTTAAATTTATTGGTTGAGTTGCTTTGTTCTTAAAAAAAGTTTCGATACAAAAAAGATCGTTCTCAATAGTACAAATGCAACACATTTCATGCAACTTCGTATTTAAATAGATAATTTCAACTTGTACGTGTTTAATAAATAAAACTTTCACTCAAATATAACTTTTGTTTTTGTCTGTAATAAAGAAAACTTGAAATCCCCCATTTTGTAAGTGGCTAAAACGCTATCCGCGAAAAGCCAAAAAAAGAAAACTAATTCTTTTTAGTCTGTGGCCGATCGCTAGAGTAAATATGTTTTGTGGTGGCGGATCGCCATTGTTAGATGCGCGCGCATAGGAAAACTGATTAATTTTGCCCGCCATTGCGAAAAAATTTCACAACTCGTTTTGACTGAAATTATTATTGTTGGAAATGATTATTTAGTATTTTTTTCTTCTCAAGTGTGTTGAAAAACGTCGTATGATACACGTGTGTATTGATGATTACCGTCCTCGGCTCTCTTAAGAGCCTCGCCTGACGGCTCGGGTCTCAATGGCGCCTCAGCGGTAATCACCAACGTTACACACTTGTACCATAATGTACTATTATCTCACTTGTGAATAATAGTAATGAAAAAGTCACAGTTTGATAACAGGTGTCATTATGTGCCTAATTGCGGTGAAATTAGAGGCACTTTATGAGCAAGTGGGTTGAAAAGAATATTACTTTACTAGCTGCCGAACCCAGTTTCACACTGGGTTACTAATGAAAAAATAAACCCTTTTTTCACTGTCATATTCTTTAATTTTCTTAAAAAAAACGGAAAAGAAAAGTTTGTCCTGACAAAAATTTAGAACACACACAAAATTAGTCAAATAGGTGCTTTCATTACATTCGGCAGTTGATTTTTATTTACTTACAGTTATGTTACTTATCTATTTACAGATCCGCCTAAAATTGTTTCACAATTTTTTTCCGCCTATCAAAGCACTGAAGGAGACGCTTTTTTGAGCATTCCTTGTGTCGCTACCGGTTTGCCCAAGCCAAACATCACTTGGAAGTTGGACGGCCGTATCGTCAACCCAAGTAAGATATTTACACTATTATCACAATCAGCAACAGATGTGGCTGAGTAAAAACTCAGACACGTCTTTGAGAGAACTTTAAAAACCTTCCACAACAACACGTCTTGTAGCGTAGCTTCTTGAACAAAACAGAGTTGATCATAAACAGATTTGCATTTTTTTTTAAACACTTGTTATTTTATGCTTCAGGTGGTAAGTTTTCTATACAAGACGGAACGCTTATAATAAGAAGTCCGACGGTGAGCGATGCTAACTCGTACACATGCGAAGCGAGGAACGAAGTCGGCGCAGTCAGCGCAACGTTCAAAACATACATCCGTCGTGAGTATCATCTTTATCTATATAAACGTTGACATAATATGAGAAACCAAACAAAATTTAATGAAAACTACACACGCTGGCAAAACTAGCGGAACAAAATAAAAAGGTCGATCTTTTTTATAATACGTTTTAATTTTAAACATTTATTTTAAGACAGTATTTCATACTTAAAATACACCTTATAAAAAAAAACCGGCCAAGTGCGAGTCGGACTCGCGCACGAAGGGTTCCGTAAAAATGGCAAAAATCAAGTTTGTGGTATGGGAGACCCACTTAAATATATATTAATATAACAAATAACTTTTTAGTATTTGTTGTTATAGCGGCAACAAAAATACATCTATATCTATACTAATATTATAAAGAGGTAAAGTTTGTGAGTTTGTGACGTTGTAAGGGGTAATCTCTGGATCGACTGAACCGATTTTGAAAATTCTTTCTTCAGTAGAAAGCTACATTATTCCTGAGTGTCTTAGGCTACAATTTAATTTCAGAAAATTAGAGATCCGTATGATAATTGCAATAATGTAACCCAAGGTAGCAAAATGTTGGCTATAAAATTCCTTGGCGTGCGCTGAGAAAACTATTGATGATAGATAAAAATTAGTAGGTAGGTAGGGTAGGTAGGGAAGGCTGGGTAGGCAAGGTAGGCACGGTGGGCAGGTTAGGCAGGGTAGGTACTAGGCAGTGTAGGCAGGGTAGGCAGGGTAGCCATGGTAGCCAGGGTAGACTGGGTAGGCAGGGTAGCCAGGTTAGCCAGGGTAGGCAGGGTAGGGGCAGGGTAGCCAGCGTAGCCATGGTAGCTAGGATAGACTGGGTCGGCAGGGTAGGCAGGGAAGGCAGGGTAGGCAGGGTAGCCATGGTAGCCAGGGTAGACTGGGTAGGCAGGGTAGCTAGGGTAGACTGGGTCGGCAGGGTAGCCAGGGTAGGCAGGGTAGGCAGGGTAGGAGCAGGGTAGGCAGGTTAGGCAGGGTAGGGGCAGGGTAGCCAGGATAGCCATGGTAGCCAGGATAGGCAGGGTAGCGAGGGTAGGCAGTGTAGGTAGATAGGTAGCCAGTTGACGGGAGCGAAGCCCCGAGGGTCAGCTAGTCTATACCAATATTATAAAGAGGTAAAGTTTGTGAGATAGTGAGTTTGTGACGTTGTAAGGGGTATGAATCTACTGAACCGATTTTGTAAATACTTTCACCAGTAGAAAGCTATATTATTCTTGAGAGTTATAGGCTATAATATATTTTCAAAAAAATTGTGATCTTTATGAATATTGCAATAATTTAACTCAAGGTAGCAAAATGTTGCCTATAAAATTCATTCTTGGGCGTGCGCTGAGAAATGCCTATAAAATTCATTCTTGGGCGTGCGCTAAGAAAAACTATTGATGATAGATAAAAAATATTAGGTACTATGAGGTAGGTAGGTAGGGTTCAATAGGTAGGGTAGGTAGGGTATTTATTTATTTATATATGGTACACCAACAGCATTACATACAAAACAGTTTGTAGCAAACAAAGAAAAATAAAGGTGCTGGTATGTGTGCCTATTATAGGTACAAGTATACGCAGCTTACACGATTTGGTCAGAAACATTAAATTATTCAAAATTTTAAAATATCAATAATTAATCTAAACTTAAAAAACATAGTAAAAATAAAAACATACAGAATAAAAAAAGGAAAAAGAAGTAGGCAGTATAATATGTTCGTAATTAGACTAAGTTGATGTATTTGCGCACTCCCGTACCTCCGAGATTGCTCTTCTAAACTTATTTAGTGAAACACCGTGTAAGTCAGTATCTGGTGTTGTACAATAGTACATTATGGTACAAGTGTGTAATGTTGGTGATTACCGCTGAGGCGCCATTGAGACCCGAGCCGTTAGGGTGAGGGTCTTAAGAGAGCCGAGGACGGTAATCATCAATACACACGTGTATCATACGAGTTTTGTTAACATACTTGTGAAGAAAATAATACTAAAAAATCATTTCCAACAGTGAAAACGAGTTGTGATTTTTTTTTCGCAATGGCGGGCAAAATTAATCAGTTTACCTATGCGCGCGCACCTAACAATGGCGATCGGCCATAGACTAAAAAGAATGAGGTTTCTTTTTTTTGGGTTTTCGCGGATAGCGTTTTAGTCACGTACAAAATGGGGAATTTCAAGTTTTCTTTTAAAGAGAAAAACAAAAGTTATATTTGAGTCAAAGTTTTATTTATTAAACACGTACAAGTTGAAATTATCTATTTAAATACGAATTTGCATGAAATATGTTGCATTTGTACTATTGAGCACGATCTTTTTTGTATCGAAACTTTTTTAAGAACAAAGCAACTCAACCAATAAATAAAAAAAAAAACTCATACTGACAACACATAAATACTCACTTGTGAATAATAGCAATGATAAAGTCACAGTTTGATTACAGGTGTTATTATGTCCTAATTGCGGTGAAATTAGAGCCACTTTATGAGCAAGTGTGTTGAAAAAAAACTTTTTCCAAAAAATACAACCGACTTCCAAGTTTTTTTATTTTTTACTTTTTAGTTGTGCTACACAATTTATATAGGCTAGGTACCAATAATGCCCAAAGTGAAACCAGAATAGATTTACTCAATAGCATGAAACTTAAACAAATTCGGTCGAATAAGGGTATACCAAGGTGAACTGTTTACACCTGTGTACCCCTTTAGAGCGTACTAGTGAATTACGTTTACCACAGCCGGGAGAGTGGAAAGAAACCCGAAATGATTCCAAACTTTTAATTATTAAAGTTAATTATAATTAATTATCCTAGAAGTGTCTATTCCAAGTCGAGGTTGGATCATGGAATGGTTACAACTACTAACTACAACTAGTTAACCTACGAATGTCCATTCCAAGCCGATGTTAGGACATGGAATGGTTACAATAATTAAATAGACTAACTAAAACTAACTAGCCTACGAGAATCCATCCTACACGATGTAGGAATATGGAATGCCTCTTTCTTACGAGAGATGCTCTTAAATATTGGTTCGGCATTGATCGTTTCCTTGACGTCATGGCTGGATCGGTTCCAAGGTAATTGCACAGTCAGCAACTTCCTATGTTTATGCTCCGTACGTTTCTGTGTCAGCGAAAGTCTAGCTACGTGCGTTGACTTCGCGGTAACTGCACTGTCATCAAGGTCTATGTATGTATATTGTCCGCAATGTCAGCAGATTCCTAGGCATACGTAACACCTCCACCCTTAGAACGGCAACTATTTTAGCACATTGAGTGAAAAAGTTGCCGGAGTCTTCTCGGGATCCGAGTTTTTTTTCAGGATTACGGTAGGAGACTGCTGGTTCTTGTGGTATGACAGGTGTTCTTTTGCGCGTTGCCCATTTGCACTAGTCCCTTAAGATCCACGGAGTACAAATTGATGTGAGTAGTTGACGTAGCTCGTTGCCCAGAATCGAAGGGTATCCTCATGATTTTGCGAGGTTGGCCTTTGATTTCATCGTCGGCATCTGCTATGGTGAACTCTTCAGATTTCAGTCGACATCCATCGGGAGTTGTAACGAAATAACTTCCTTGGAGCGGTGTGTAGTCTTGTTGGTGACAGATAATTTGTACTTTCGTTTGCTGAGGGAATTACAGGACGTGGTGTTGGTCATCGAGTTTCTTCATAGTTTTCTTCATCAAGATAACTGTAGTGGGATGGCAGGAGTCCCGCAGAACTTGATTGGTGATCGACTTCTGGATGCAATCAGATTTGGTGCGGATCTGGTGGGTAACTTCCTTCTCGCACCAGTTTGACTTCGGGCATTCAGCCTCCATGTAAGTGAATGTCAACTCGTTGGTTGCTAGGACTGGGAAGGATAGGATAAGGGCCTATGCGTGTTTTTAGGTACTACGGATAATCTTTACCAACCCACGCTGGGCTCGTGTGATGAATTACGGTCCATTGCCTATCACAGAGGGAACATTAAAAGAAGCTGATGATGATAATCTTTATAGGTCGTAACTATTCTTGGGAGCAGAAATAAAATGAAAATTTAAAAACGAAGGATTTGGACCTACGGGAGCTGTCAATTAGATACCGGCTCCTTGAAATTATGGTGCTGGTCTGAAAAGTTGTTAATCAGGGTGGTTCGACTGCCCAACCAACTCTCTGGTACCCCATTAGAGTTACTGGTACACAAAGTGGTTCCAGAAATCTTATTAAGAATTCTGTTTAATGGTCACAAGTTAGAAAATTCGCTTTCGCGTGCAACACTTGGATGATGAATCAAGGATTTTAATAAACCGCGCAAACACGTTAGAGTTACTATGAAAAGCAAGGCCAAGGCGAAGTGCCTTAGAAATGGTATTTGGCTGTGCTGATCCATATCTAAACTAACCAAGTTGCCTAACTCTAGCTTATTTAAAAATATATTTCTACTAATATCTACAGTTCGTCGGTGGGCCTGACGTGATGCAGGTCCCCGCGCACTCGAGTTCCTGGGATGGTAAACCCTGAAGGTTAGGATTTAGGAGGGAGCAACACGAGAATAATTCAAATGTACTTACAGCTATTTCATTTCCGGTTCCTCTCTGCGAATCGATTTCCAGATTCTTCTCTCGGTCTGCAGCAGGTCCGTATGTTCAGGATATCCGGAACGGTGCTTGATAGCCACCCGGGTGACACGAGACGTGATTATCGATGTGTGATGTGTCCCGACGTCTCCCGCGGATATCCTACCGACTGCGCCAATTACGTTTACCACAGCCGGGAGAGTGGAAAGAAACCCGAAATGATTCCAAACTTTTAATTATTAAAGTTAATTATAATTAATTATCCTAGAAGTGTCTATTCCAAGTCGAGGTTGGATCATGGAATGGTTACAACTACTAACTACAACTAGTTAACCTACGAATGTCCATTCCAAGCCGATGTTAGGACATGGAATGGTTACAATAATTAAATAGACTAACTAAAACTAACTAGCCTACGAGAATCCATCCTACACGATGTAGGAATATGGAATGCCTCTTTCTTACGAGAGATGCTCTTAAATATTGGTTCGGCATTGATCTTTTCCTTGACGTCATGGCTGGATCGGTTCCAAGGTAATTGCACAGTCAGCAACTTCCTATGTTTATGCTCCGTACGTTTCTGTGTCAGCGAAAGTCTAGCTACGTGCGTTGACTTCGCGGTAACTGCACTGTCATCAAGGTCTATGTATGTATATTGTCCGCAATGTCAGCAGATTCCTAGGCATACGTAACAAGTGTGATGTTATGTTATGAAATGGTGTAAACAATAAACATAAATGCGATTGCAACTATACCGAGTGATTTGCCGTCATTTATTGAAGAGTTCTAATGTATATCTCCGAAGTTCTTTATCAGATCTTGATGAAAATTAAATGGGACCACATGACAAACACCAGCTTTCAAATAAAAAAAGAATCATCAAAATCGGTTCACCCAGTAACAAGTTCTGAGGTAACACAAATAAAAAATAAATAAAAAAATACAGTCGAATTGAGAACCTCCTCCTTTTTTTGAAGTCGGTTAAAAACTATTATAGCTTCTACACATACGGAGAAGTGGAGCCTTGAGGCCTAGGTTGGTGGAAGAAGACAAACGGACAGTGGAGTCTTATTAATAGGGTCCCAATTTTGACCTTTGCGTACGGAACCCTAAAAACCGGCCAAATGCGAGTCGGACTCGCGCACGAAGGTTTCCGTACTTGGTAAATTGCAGTTTACGATTTATGAGGTATTAAAAAAAACTACTTACTAGATCTCGTTCAAACCAATTTTCGGTGGAAGTCTACATATTAATGTACATTATATATTTTTTTTAGTTTTATCATTCTCTTATTTTAGAAGTTTCTCTCGCGCAAACTATTCAGTTTAGAAAAAAATGATATTACTAACCTCAATATCTTTTTTGAAGGCCTATCCATAGATACCCCTAGATATGGGTACTACCCATAGACAAGGGACAGACAAAAAAATTTTTTTTAAGTTTTTTTTCTATTTTTGTGTGAAAATCTTAATGCGGTTCACATAATACATCTTCTTACCAGGTTTCAACAGCATAGTTCTTATAGTTTCGGAACAAAGTAGCTGTGACATACGGACGGACAGACATGACGAATCCATAAGGATTTCATGCCATTTGGCTACGGAAACCTATTTTTTTTTTGTAATTAACATGATTTTATAGGAAAACTGCACATTGTTGTGTTTTAAGGTTACTAAGGCAAGTTAAAAAAGTTAATCAAACACATTTTCCCAATAAAATTAATATCACATAATATCGAGTGTTTCCGCCACGTTCTCTTAATAAAGTTTACACCCCGCCTAGACAAGTAGAGAATATGTTATCCATTGTCTCCCGTGGTATTCTCCACCATTCCTATACAACGTGGCTTTGCAGTTCAACCAAATTGGCAGGTGTAGGGAATATAAATTTTGCCCTTCGTTTTAGCAGGTCCCAGAAATATTCTACCCGGATGCATATCTGTTGATCTTGCCGGCTATTCCAAAACAGCGATATTGTCATTATTAAGATAGACTAGAGTTGAAAAAGTGGAATGCAGCCGAGCATTATCCTAGATCAAAAAGAAGTGACCCCTGATAAAGGGGAAAATGGTACCACATTTTAATTGTAATTTAATCTGTAATAGCGATCTGTAATAACTTATTATATGGAGTAGAAGTGAATATTATTGCTAATAAGATTCCCACCATCGATCACCACCAAATCCGTACGAGCTCCCAAACACATCCAACCCGAGTCCAATATTGTTACTCTACCATATGTCACGATACTCTAAAAAAATTACGGATTATTTTGTTCCTATTCATGATAACACATTTATTGCCGTCCGTCAGTTCAATTTAAATGACTTCCACACTGTGTAGTGATGACACCATATTTTCCTCCTTTCCTTGAACCAAAGTCGATATTCTCTAGCAAAAGGTATTCTGTTTCTAAGGAGGTGTAGCTAAAGTTTTGAACCTTTGGTGGGCACGAACGAACCAAAACCAGCTTTCTTTAACATCTTTCGTATTCTAAGCTCACTTACGGCACTGACTACACCTCGAACTTCCTCCAGCTTGCTTTTGGCTTGAACGGACTATAAATGCGGGTTTTTGCAAACGCAAAACGGAATGAAACGATTATGCCAGTTATAAGTATGGGTTTTCTGCCTTGTCGTGATCTTTTCACAAAAGCATTAGTCTCTTAAGCATTGAAAACTGCAATAAATGGTTGAAACAGATTAACGATGAATGATGCACATCAATCTGTTGGTTTAATCATTTCTCCTCATCATGTGCCCTGGCTCTCTCAGTTTTGATTAAGTAAGGCACAATAACGTCCTTAACTTCGATAAAGATCTAAATGTTAAAATAAAACAAATAAGTCGGTATGTCATTGCTTTTTTTTTTGAAATTTTAAAACAATCTCTTATAGTGGCGATAAGTGAAATTGTCTCAAAATTATGTGAGTTCGAATAAAGTTAAAACAGTCGCATGATAGGTGACGTTCAAATGTTTTTCAATTAACTATAATTGGTTTTACTATATAAAAAAACTTTTTTACAAAAAAGATGGAAGTCGGTAGAATTATTTGTAAAAAAGTTTTTTTTATTTTACACTTTTAGTTGTACCTATTAAACAACTTGCCTTTAATAAGGTAGGTACTTATAATGCCAGAATAGATTACCCGAATACCATGAACATAGCCGGCGAAATGAGAGTGTACCAAGGTGAACTGTACACATCTGCGTACCTCTTATAGTGTACTGCCGTGATGTTATGTTATGAAATGGTGTAAACAATAAACAGACATGCGATTGCAGCAATCCCGAGAGATTTGCCCTTCTTTTATTGAAGAGTTCTGTTGTATATCACCGAAGTTCTTCATCAGATCTTCACGAAATTAAAATGGGACCAATTTCGGAACATACTCTATCAAACAAAAAAGTATTTTCAAAATCGGTCTACCATTGACGGAGATATCGGTGAACATACAAAAAAAAAACTTACAAGAAGTCGAACATAGAACCTCCTCCTTTTTTGAAAGTCGGTTAAAAACTAAATAAAAACCACAGTATCTAACGGTAAAAAAAAGTTTTAAGATATTTTTATTTCGTTAATTTTGCCAGTGTTTGTAGATGTTACAAATGGTGTCACAACTTATAACATTTGGCGTATTGTTATTAACAGAGGCACCACAACTATCAGGAGCTGCAGCTAAGAAAGTGAAAAAAGGTTCGCCGTCTATAAGTATTGAGTGCACGTAAGTGTTCTAATTCTTTATAAATAAAAGCTTTGTATCAAAACATTTTATTGAATTAAAGTAACTGTGAAGTGAAAAAAATAAATTGGTAGCTCGATTATTTGAACACACCTGTTCATTTGTTTCATAAACAAAGCTGGCAATCATTGCAGACTTTACAACTTTACGAAAGGTCTTTCTTTTAATCATTTACATTCTTTTTCATTACCTTTTAGTGTCAAAGGTGAACCAAAACCAACAATAACATGGCTATTTATGGATAACTCCAGCTCAAAGTTTATACCAATTCCTGGCTTCGACAAAGTGCTGCATATTTCAAGAGTGGAGAACAAACACGCAGGGCGCTACAAATGTGTAGCACATAACAGTGTCGGAAGCGATGAACACATCACAACACTTGAGGTTCAAGGTAGGGAGATGATGCAAGATCGAATTTTTTGCAGAGACGAACAAACATATTCTAAAACTCGATTGTTTACGTGTCCTTTTATTTTCCCAACTAGGTTGGGATCGTTTCCAGTTCATAGAATCTAGCTGTAAAATGAAAATGTTGCAACTAGATAATAATATTATGATCCTTGATGGTCGCCTTACTAGCGAGACAAAAAATATTCTTTATAATTAAGTGGGTGACGCTTATTTAGTACTATCTTTTGCCTTTTTTAATCCAGACTCTGGTCTATCCATATACCAAGTTTCATTCAGCCGTAAATGCGTGAAAGCGTAACGAACAAACACATTTGCATTTATAATATTGTGTTAGGAAGTTAGGATAGTAAAATAAAATTAGATTTTTTTATTATTATGTATCCTCCGCCTGCACAGCATAATTTTTTTTCTTCATGTTTACCTCCGTCTTTTTAGTTCACTTCCTAAATAGTCGGGTTTTTTGGTTTTTATTTAAAGAAATAGCAACAGACATTGTTTTTATCATAAAACTAATCCTGTCTCGGATTTTTATTATAAAAACGTGATTTTCTCAGGTTTATGTTAACATAAAGTACCTAATAATTTTGTCTTCTTCCGGTGGTTGATCATAAGCCAAGGTTTGATCAAAAACCATAAAAAAACCGGCTAAGTGCGAGTCGGACTCGCGCACGAAGGGTTCCGTACTTGTTAAATTGTGGTTTACGATTTATGACGTATTTAAAAAAAACTACTTACTTGATCTCGTTCAAACCAATTTTCGGTGGAAGTTTACATGGTAATGTACATCATATATTTTTTTTTAGTTTTATCATTATCTTATTTTAGATGTTTCAGGGGGGGGGGAAACATTTTACCACTTTGGACGTGTCTCTCACGCAAACTATTCAGTTTAGAAAAAAATATATTAGAAACCTTAATATCTTTTTTGAAGACCTATCCATAGAAACCCCACATGTACAGGCAGGATGAAAAAAAAAATTGAGTCTCAGTTTTTTTCTATTTTTGTTTGAAAATCTTAATGCGGTTCACAGAATACACCTACTTACCAACTTTCAACAGCATAGTTCTTATAGTTTTTAGAAAAAAGTGGCTGTGACATACGGATGGACAGACAGACATGAAGAATCCATAAGGGTTCCGTTTTTTGCCTTTTGGCTAGGGAACCCTAAAAAGGAAAACATAAATACTAAAAACAGTGTATGCCTCACAACCACATAAATGTTACTGTAAAATCCGAACTGTTGTTTCAGTTTAAAAAAAAAAACTATGATGAAACTTATTATTTATCGGTAAAACAGATTTACTAAGTCTTACCGGTAAAAGTCTGAAATCATCATCATCATCTACCTGCCCTTGGCCGATGTTACTTGGGGTCGGCGCAACACGTTTTCTTCTTCCATATCGTTCTGTCCCGCACCACGCTATAATTGACTCACTTTTCTTTAATATCACTCCTCACACAGTCCATCTATCTTTTCTTTGGCCGTCCCTTCCCTCTTCATCCATCCCCAATTAAATTCATAAGAGTACACCTAAGTCATTCCAGACATTCTTTTCCCGCACCGTCTAGAACCAGCCCTCACGGTACGCGTCCAAATCATCTCGACACCTATTTCTGGACCGGCCTCAACGGTGCGTTCCATCTTCAAGATTGTGGAGGCTTGCCCAGCGCTCAATTTGCATGCTACTAACGTGAGCCGTAATGGCATTGGCCCATTTGAGCCGAACAGCCTTTTTACCCACGTCTATTATGCCCGTTTGGGAACACAGCGTGTTCCGTATTCGGTCTGTTCTTTTTACATCCAGAATGCTGCGTAAATCTCTGGCAATCCCCAAGTGTAAGTCTTTGAGTTTACTCTCCAGGGCGATCGGCGGATTTTTTGTTAATAAATAAGAATTGTCAGTGCCGATTTGGCAAAATGATAAGATCAATTAATAATTAGCTTAACAATATTAATAGACTAACAAACTATTATTGTAGCCCGTTATTGCAATTAGGATAGTTAATTGCGAGAAATACAGGACTGATCAATGTGATGATTCTTGGTGTGCTTTATGTCCACATGTGGACGATTTTTGGTTGCAACGACGAAAAATGTCAAATTCGTGAGAAATAGATTATCATTTCTCACGAATTTGAAATTTTTTGGTCAGTTCTAGGTACCGTATGTTAGAAAGAAAAAAAGATTGAAACAAATGGATACGAAGAATTTTATTAGTTCTGTCATTTCGAGACACTGCCAGCGTGGTTGGTACGACCATTCCATGTTCTGTGTTTTTTGCTTCTATTGTTTTCACATGAACGAAGAAGGTTAAAATAGTATTCGACCTTACCTATATTTTTAATATTGTTAAATTCAAATTGAGATAACATTTGTTGTATTTTCAAAGAGGTTCAAATACTTTTTAGTTATGGACTTAGTAAGTAAACTAAACGACGTGAGTCGTTTATAATACAACAAAAATATAGATGCCAGTGACAGCGGTAGTGCCAAAAAATAAAAATAATACAGACTTTGACAATATTACTTGTGATTTCGTTAGTTCCAATTAAAGCCACCAGGCTACATGATCTGGCTGCATTATACCTGATACTTTTTTGACAGATTGTATTGACGAGAAATAAATTGAATATTATTTTTGCATTTTGCGGAAAAAAGCGACATACGTCCACCTAGCAACGCCGCAAAGCGGTCACTGTCGAATTGTACTGGATGGAAAGAGAAGCACGATGGAATTTGTATAGACTTTTTTATAAAACATAATAATATGAATTACTTAAAAATAATGAATGAAACTTCAATATATAAGACAATGAAGTTTTGCGTCCTTTTATGATACGTTATTGGTGTTAATTGTACAAATGTACGCTGGTCAGTATTACCGGAAAAATCTTTTGAAGATCACGGTAAGAGGTTACTTTGCCATTCAATTGTATCGAGGTTTTTGTGCGTAAACGTGTTTCGGCCACAACAAAGTTTTCGGAAATATGATCAAGATTAACATATCTTTTTTCTGCTACCACATCTTCAATAGATTTGGCTAAAAAATGTTTAAAAGAAAGCCCATTTTGAGTATTCAGCCCCTTAAGATACAAATTTTGCGCTAGGGTGAATAAACTTTGATAAAGCTGTCGCTGCCACTTGGTACGCACTGAGCACGCTCGCTATAGGACCTATTAGTATTATTATACTTACATAGTAATGAATAATATATTTTTTATTATTCAAATATTAATAAATATATTTATTTTATGAATGTTTAGTATTCTTTCATTGGATACATGAAGTGGGCTGCTTTGATAAATAAGACCATTTATCATCGAAACTATTTACGTAAAGACGTATAAAAAAGCCTTCATGGAAACCAGTTACGAAACCCCGGTTCCCTTGATGGCCGAAGCGAAATTGTCAAGGTGTATATGAAATAAAATTCATTTTAATTGCATAGACAATTACAACGAATGAAATTTATATTATTAGTTATCTTAAATACTAGCTGGTGACCGGCGCTTTGCTGCCGGTACTATGTGTTTAACCATTGCGCAAATGTAAGCAATACTTTGCCCAGTATTATCGCAATCGACCACTATGGCAGCGCATAAAAAGAACAAACAAACAAACATTCATTTTTATGTTTAGTTAATTATACCATACATAACACACCTATCAATCTATTTACAGATCTTCCAGAAATAGATTCAAGTGTTTCTACAATCTATGAAAGCAATGAGGGAGACGCCCTGTTGAGAACACCTTGTATTGCTGCTGGTATGCCCAAGCCAAGCATCACTTGGCAGTTGGACGGCCTTGTCATCAATCCAATTAAGATACTTCTACTTACTATCTTTAATCTCACATCTCGTCTATCTACATCTTAGGGCTAAATCAAACTCTAACTTCTAACTTCCAGACGATTTCTTTCATCATCATAATTTTTTGCACTGCTGCGCTTCTTGCATCCAGCAAAGCTCCGCGACCTTCTCCAGGCCTGAATCTATGACCTATGGCATAGATCAACAATGTGTCATCAGGCGTCCGTTCTCGTCAGTAGCCTTGGTCTAGCTGCGCATTCTTAAGATCGACCCTGCAAAATACTCTGAGCATTGCACTCTTCATTGCTGTTTAGGTCACTTTCAGTCTTCTAATGAGACCCATTGTGAACGGCCACATTCAAATGTAGGGTAATCGCTCGCAACATGCACTGGTCAAAAACTCATGTAGGTATTCATTTATGAATGAAAGGCGACTAACGAAATGTATTTATAAGGCAGACGTGAATGGAAACGCCGGGAGGGGACGCCCTAGAAAGACATACATAGACCTTATAGGTGATGTTCTTCAAGAAGGCCAGGTGCGCAGTACTCATAACCGGCGTGTGTGTATGACTAGATGCATGAATGTGAGTGAAGCAAAAGAAGTATGTAAGGATCGTAGCAGGTGGCGTTCTGTAGTTTCTGCCTACCCCCATGGGAAAAAGGCGTGAGTTTATGTATGTATGTATTCATTGACTCCAAATGATGTATGGTCTTGGCCGTGATTACCATTATTGTCGTCAAAGGCGGATGTGGGCGATTATGTACTCACCATCAATGCTGTAAATAACTCATTCCAGGCTAATCTTCTAAAAATCTTGAAAATGTCTTCCACTAGTGTTAGTTTTTCGAAATACACCCCTTTGTTATTATAATTATAATATCATTCAGATGTTATCTTATGTTTCAGGCGCGAAGTATTCCATGGAGGACGGGCGCTCATAATAAGAGATCCAAAAGTCAGCGACACTAATTCTTACACGTGCGAGGCGAAAAACGAAGTTGGCACAGTAAGCGCGACGTTCAAAACATATATCCGACGTGAGTATAAAACCTCGTGCAAACTCCGCGAGCTTTGCGCGACGAATTGTTTGCCATTTGCCACGTATAGCTTAGACTGTATGTATGGGGCGCTCCCAGTGGTAATGCACAGCTGCGAAAAAAAAAAATTGGAGATGTGCTAAACCTATGTGTAACTGTGTTAGTGTAAGGCCGCACGGGCGGCAGAAAAACCTTGGTGCGTTCTGTGTACCTACACTACACTCATTACGTTTGAAATCACTTGTTCTCGTTAATTGTAACATGAAATTTCTGCGAACAGTATGTCTATATTTTCAAAACATCAGTCCCGAACTTTACTTCCTAAATTTTTTAACTGTAACAAATATCGTTAGAAATTGGCTGCGAATCATTCTACGACTTAGCTACAACCACATGGCAACGCGCGCCGGAAGGAACGGAAACACAGCTTTCTCTTTACGAAAGTCCAAGCAGTTACCGCCACGTGCGGGCGCGCCTACTAAGTTCCATCCGTTACTTTACAAACTGTTGTGCAGTTTTCTCCCAAGCGCTATTTGTAACTAGTTGCGGTTTTAAAATCAATCCACTTTAAAGAAAACTTTAACGCCCGAGAACTTCACTTTATCAAAAGCGCCAAAACTTTATATCATAGAAATTTCTGCCCTCATAAGTGGCAGCATTAAGCATCGGGATAAACTGCTCGAAACGGCTCAGAACCAACTTTGTTTAGGCATTGCTGGTCTTGCTATTAGCAATCTGGCTTCGTCTCTGATTAAAGAAGATCACCTAAAGGTAGAAATCTTGAAAACCTGTCAGAAGTCTGCGAGATTTTTCTAGATTTACACTACGAGAACTCACAACTTAGAAGAAAGTTGATAACTTCTTCACTGGATAAAAAATACCACTACAATAACATATAAACGAGACACATTTCTGTTTGGAGTTGACCTTGGAGAAAAGATTCAGGCCACAAAAACAGCAGAATAATCAGGTCTTTAAATAAAGCGCAGTAATGATAGCGTTTCTTCCACATCGAGACAACAGGGACACTGGAGAGGCCCACCCAGGTTTCCATCAACGAGGACTACCAAACCGGGTGGGCAGAAGCCGAGGTACACAGCCAATCAAGGACACTCGACACAGCAAAATCAGAGGCAGCCAGCTGCGAATCGAGTCCCTCCTGCCCGGAAGATGAACTACAGAACTCGCAGGAACCAGTAGAGGTAATAATTCATGCTGGTAGATTACGCAAGCAATAACCAAAGACCGTCCAAAGAGTCTTAAACTATGTTAGGGGCTTAAGGGCGCGGCGAACAAAGCTCGCAAATGCAATTCGAGGCGAGCGAAAAATTCGTTTGGAGTATTGCTATCTCTGTTTGCACGCACACGCGGTGCGCCGTACGTAGCCATGTGTGTGTGAGCAGATAGATATCGCTACCTAATCATCCTATCGACTCGAAAGCCGGCCGACGCGAATGGCGCCCGCGTTCTTTTGTCTTTTTACCCGGCTGCAAGGAAAGGGTTATGTTCTTCGCGCCTATCTTGTATGTATGTTTGTATGTATGTAATATTCTTTATTACCTCATATCTTCCAAACCGCTAGATGGATTTTTATATTTAATACATCGTTAGATAGGGCTTGGCCGCCCAAGTGTTCTTAGATAAGTGACGTTAAAAATAAACAAAAATGGCGGCTTTTGTGCGCCATATTGGGGGCGACTCAATATTTTTTTCTTCGAAACCCATCGAGTGGGGTATCAAAATAAAGGATTTTTAAAGGTGATTACAAAAATATATACCACTTATATGTTTAATGCGATTCGAAAAAAAATATAGGTAACTAAAAAGTTGTAAATTAAAAAGTTAATTTAAAAATCAAAAACCCGACTGCGAACTAAAAAGATGTAAACAAGTAGAAAATCATGCTCTGCAGTCGGAGGATACATATTCGCGAGCAGGCTGACCACCTGATCCTCCGACTGCACAGCATGATTTTCTACTTGTTTACATCTTTTTAGTTCGCAGTCGGGTTTTTGATTTTTAAATTAACTTTTTTTATTTATGTAGGTATTCCTTCTACTTATCAAATATGTTTTGTTATAATAAATAATGAATGCAAGTAATATATTACAAGTAAAAGACAAATATTCCAATAATGTATGCCTATTTACGCATATAAGTGGTACAGATAAATTACAGCGCTCTGAGCTAAGAATATTAAAAATAAAAAACAAGGATTTTGAATAATAAAATATTATTTTGTTATATTCTTACTTTATAGATCATCATTCATCTGTTTAAAAAATATAAATCGAAACTTGTTAAAGTCGTGTAGGGTGACCATAATTATATTATCGAGTGAACGAAAAACAAAATACAATAATGGTAATCAGAAAACATAGTGTCAAAGATCCACACTAAACACGCTTATTTTCTTTCTTTCTAGTGTTTCTTTCTGAAAACTGATGGCCAAAGGCGTTTTTTCCTTGATCGTCGTGGCTCTGAAAATATTTTTGCAGTTTATTATGAAGTCGATTAGCCAGCCAGTTACCAAAGTTTATTAGATCCTCTCCAGGGTAAGGGTCACCGAAGTCCAGATACAAAAGAATAATTAAATAAACTAGAACGAATTTGGATTTTTAGTTTTTTGTAACAGGAATTTTACAAAAAAAGTCCAGCAAAAACTGGAGGGAGGGCATAAAACCGCGCTTGTGCATGCAAGTCCAATCGCATGGCCACCCTACCCTGGGTGAGCCGTAACGTCACAGTAAGTATATAGAAGCAATGTAGGTAAGTCTTAGCGGTGTCCTTGAGATAATTACCTACGCCCGCTTTGTCTTATGATATGAATAAACAAACAAAAAAAACAAAGCTTCGTAAGTTGATGGATAGGTAGGTAGGTAAATACTAATTTATACAAAAATAGCTGTCCCCCGCGGCCGTAGCTTCGCGCCCGTCAACTGGCTACCTAACCTAATCTACATATCTACCTACCTACCCTACCCTATCTACATACCTAATCTATACTACATAAATGATCGTACGCAACGCACGCAACAAAAGCTCTCAAAAAGGAATATTTTGCCCGTTTTTGCAACATTTTTCATTTATGCTCCGCTCCTACTGGTTGTAACGTGAAGTTATAACCTATAGCCTTCCTCAATAAATGGACTATCCAACGCAAAAATATTTTTTCAATTCCAACCAGTAGTTCCTGAGATTAGTGTGTTCAAACAAACTCTACAGCTTGATAATATTAGTATAGATATACTAAGGTACCTATTAATTTAACTTATTGTATTATGTCATTGGGAAATAGGTACTTCCTGTGAGAAACATCCCAACGTTCGGAGACCGTGTCGGCAACCGAACCATATAGTAAATAATAACAAAGTCCGTAAACAACGCAAAGTTGAGAAGGCAAACTTGTTTGCCTCCCTTTTTGCGGAATCTTCGCATCTGAATTCTGATGGCGCGCAGCCTCCTCCATCTCCTGATGGATGTGTGACGAGTATGTCGGACATTCGTATCCATCAAAAGGACGTCCGTAGGGGGATGCGTAGCCTTGATGTGAACAAAGCGAGTGGCCCCGACGGGATACCAGCAATTGTCCTTAAAACCTGTGCACCTGAATTGTCTCCGATCTTGACACGCCTATATCGCCTTTCGATAGAGACTGGAAAAGTGCCGAAGGCTTGGAAGCAAGCCAATGTTCAACCCGTGCCCAAGAAGGGCAGTCGAGCTGACCCGGTCAACTACAGACCCATATCTATAACGCCCATCCTCTGTAAGAGTATGGAGCGTGTGATCAACGGTAAGCTCCTGGCATACCTAGAAGCGAACGACATCCTCAGTGACCGCCAATACGGCTTCCGCCGAAATCGGTCCACTGGGGATCTTCTAGCGTATGCCATTCACATCTGGAGTGAGGCCAGCGAGAGCCACGGGGAAGCGCTAGCCGTCTCCCTCGACATCTCGAAGGCTTTCGACAGGGTCTGGCACGAAAGCCTCATTGGTAAGCTTCCTTCCTTCGGTCTGCCTAGTGGTCTGTGTGATTGGATTGCGGACTTCCTGAGGGATCGATCCATCCGAGTGGTTATCGACGGCTGCTCGTCCGGTCAGTTAGATATCAACGCCGGAGTCCCTCAGGGGTCAGTGCTCTCGGCAACATTATTCTTGCTGCACATTAATGATCTGCTAAAACCCGGAACCTTTGGGTACGCAGACGACAGCACTGTTGCTGAGAGATACGTGTCCGGCGCACGGGCTACTGGGCCTCAGATTCGGTCTCTCCGGGAGGCCATGGTTGAACGCTTGAACCTGTCCTTGAAGGTGGTCTCCGAATGGGGTGATGCCAATCTGGTCAGTTTCAATGCTGCTAAGACCCAGGCGTGTCTTTTTTCCGCTAAAAAGAGCCAATTCCATCCGGCTCCTTCTTTCCGTGGTGTAACCGTGCCGTTATCGGACCACCTCGAACTTCTTGGTGTTACGGTGACATCTACCCTCAACTTCGGTCCATACATTGAGGCAAAAGCTCAGTTAGCTGCAAAAAAGTTGGGGATTCTTGCAAAGGTGAGACGGTACTTCACGCCTGAACAGCTGCTCAACTTGTATAAAGCACAAGTTCGGTCATGCATGGAGTACTGCTCTCACCTCTGGGATGGATCTGCCAAATACCAGCTTGATGCACTTGAGTCGATTGACAGACGGGCCAAAAGGCTTATTGGCAACGTTGCACTGGTCGCATCAAAGCTCCAGAGCCTCGAACATCGACGCCGAGTCGCCAGTCTGTCGGTCTTTTATCGGTTACATTTCGGGGAGTGTGCGACGGAACTGCACAATTTGATTCCGCCTAGCCCTTTCCATCATCGGACTACAAGGCGTACGGCCATGCGCCATCGGTACATGGTAGACATCCCTCCCATACGCACAAAGCGTTTTGCTAATACTTTCATTGTGCGCACAGCTAAGGAGTGGAATTCCCTTCCGGAGTCTTTGTTCCCTGACAGCTACAACCTAGGGGTCTTTAAGTCAAGAGTGAATAGGTTTCTTCTTGGCAAGCGTGCTTCACCGTAGACCACATCATCGCTTAACATCAGGCGAGATGGTGGTCAAACGCTAGCCTATAGTTTATAAAAAAAAATAAAAAAAAAAAAAGTTCGTAAAAAAGTAGATTACTCAATACCAAAGTTCAAATCACAAGGCAAATCTAAATCCAAGTTCAAAGCATTATTCAATAGTGTCAGAAATATTAAAATAAGTACAATTTATAAAATAAATAAACGCGCACATAAAGCATAGTAAAGTCATCTAATAATGACAACAAACAATCCACAGAACAGTAGAACAAAAAAAACAGTGAAACACACCCGAAGTGCCCCGAACAAACCCCACGCCTTACGAACGATACACAACCGTGAGCAGTGCGACCACGCACACATTGACATTTGCTTGACGCGACAGCAATACTAGCTATTGGAAATGTGTGATTAATTTGATGTGTTCCGTAATACCAAAAATTATGAATGAAAACTTAATGTTTTTAAAATTTTTTGTTCGGTGATTAGTAATTTGATAATATGAGCTATGTTCCTGATACGAGATTAATAAAGATATTGTTTTTTATAATACAGAAATATCAAAAAGAAAACATGTCATTTACCCTGTAAAAAATATATAAAATGGAATTCGCTAAAACTTCATTTTAGGTAAGTATTTAGAAAAAAAGAAGACGTAGGGACCTAGATAAATACTGTCTTAATCCGAATATCATCATAATATGGTGGAAATATGCTAAAATCACAAATGATTTTGGTATTATGTTTGTATGGACAATTGATGCTTCGCCGCGCTCTTAAGAAATCCTTTTGATGAGCTTCCTTTTCAAGAAAATGAGCCATCTAACCCAAGGTTTAGTAAAACAGAGCTTAAACATTTAAAGCTGTCTATTTCAAAATTATTTTCTTCAGGGGCTATTAAAGAATGCTGTGACGTACCTGGCCAATTTATTTCTAATATCTTTTTGGTTCGTTTAGGTTCATTTTAAAATTTAAAAAGTCTGAATAAATTTATCAGTCCAGACCACTTTAAAATGTAACAACAGCCAGCGCCCACCGCATGTTGGCGTCTCTTTCTTTTTAAAGTATTTTTTTCGCTATGTCTTGTCCTCTATAATTTCGTAAACAAAACTAGTGAAGCACCATATCCTATGACCAAATCTGTTATCGATAGAACTAGAAACCTTACAAATACAGACATTAAATTAAATATTTTATTAATTGTGAAACGATTTTTTGATTACGTTTTTCACTAATATTTAATATTACTATATTTAAGAATCAACAACCGAAAAAAAGTATGTTTACCTTTAGAATTTTGTTTTTTAGTTTTAGCATTTTATGTTATTACTAAAATGTTAAAACGCCGCCGTATAGTCAATAATAAAAAGGTAATATTCATTTTAAAAAAATACTACTACTACTACTACACTACTACTGTACTATTTATAAAAATCAATACCTTCCTGGTTTTATTTAAACCTGTCCCACCCTTAATGATGTGTATGACCTTGGTAAGGGACCAATCAGAGCGCAGTACCCCGTTCCTGATACCTCAGCTAGTTGACAGAATTGTTTTGATGTATTAGATCAAGCATTAGGCGTCTAGTGGCTACGTGGTCGATGCTGGCGCCCCACAAACCGATTGCGAAAGGCGGGCGCAATTAGCTATTACAAATCATCATATTAACAATTAATATATTACGAAATATAGCTCGATTAGCTTATCAAATCACAAGACACCGAATTTCTCATGTGTCCATTACAAATTTTCTATCTACACTGGAAAGTGTCAGCTGTCAAAATCGTTGACAGCCCACCGACACGGTGTTGCAAGTAAATATTAAATATTGGGACGAAACAGTGCCCATTCATAATTCTAGTAGAAAATATACTGTATAATATATGTTATGTATAAATAACTCTTTTAATAAATAAATCTTTTTAAAACAGCAGCAGTACACGTTCTTTAGAGATTAGGCGTTATCATTAATAATGAAAAAAGTAGCTTGATATCAAAACCAATTAAAGTCAACAATTAAAGTTAAAGTCAACAATACAGTTAAAGTCAACAATTCCAAATCGAAATTTAGTGAATGGGCCACTGTGGGCATAAGAAAAAGCCGAGATATCTTATATAATTTATATTA
This sequence comes from Orthosia cruda, assembly GCA_964057195.1. Lineage (NCBI taxonomy): Eukaryota > Metazoa > Arthropoda > Insecta > Lepidoptera > Noctuidae > Orthosia > Orthosia cruda. The sequence goes on along the minus strand of OZ059834.1, from coordinate 30,823,886 downwards.
CGAAAAATCGTTGACTTCCGATCAAGTTTTTCACACTAATGTTAGAAACTATTCTAAAATATTCAAAAGAGTCTGCGCTCAAGCAAAATCTCAAATAATAATTAACAAAATTGGTGCTTCTAATAACAAAATAAAAACTGTGTGGCAATTAATTAATAGAGAAACTGGAAAGATACAACAAAGCGATCAGAATGAGTTGTCTTTGAAAATAACTAATCAAACCATTTCTGATAGGCAAGAAGTCGCTGAGACATTAGAAAATTTCTTTACCAACATTCCGTTAGAGGTTACGAAGTCTCTTCCTTCCTCATCTAAATTAGCTGAAGCTCTTCTTAAAGAAAACTTTACTAAGGACATACCAATCTTTAAATTTAAACCAATATGTATTGATACAATTAAAAACGCGTTCAAAAGTCTCAATATAAAGAATACTGAAGACTTGTGGGGGATATCCGTTAGGGTTCTTGGAGATATTATTGACTCAATTGCTCCTGTCCTAACAGGCATATTCAATCAATGTTTGGACAGCGGCACTTTTCCTGACTTAATGAAACACAGTAAAGTAGTACCAATTTTCAAATCAGGCTGTAAGAGCGATCCTTCTAATTATAGACCTATATCCGTGCTTCCAGCATTGAGTAAAATCTATGAAAAAATCATGCTGGAACAGATGTTGTCTCACTTCAATTCAAATGGGATCCTGCATAGTCAACAGTTTGGTTTCACGAAAGGTAGGTCGACAACGGACGCGGGAGTAAAACTCATCAGCCACATCTTGGAGGCTTGGGAGAGGTCCCAGGATGCCATTGGCATTTTCTGTGATCTCTCAAAAGCTTTCGACTGCGTCGACCACAACACACTGATCTGTAAATTACACCACTACGGAATTCGTGGAAAATCTGCTGATCTCGTGCTTTCCTATTTATCAAACAGACAGCAAAAAGTAAATGTTAATGGGGCGACGTCCTCCGGGTCTCTAGTCAAGATGGGCGTGCCCCAAGGTTCAATTCTCGGCCCTTTCCTTTTTCTTGTTTACATAAATGATCTCCCTTTTATGATGGCCAAATTATCGGATATAATTCTATTTGCTGATGATACTTCGCTAATTTTTAAAATAGATAGGCAAGATACGGATGTTTTAAATGTCAACGAAAGTCTAATTGTTCTCTCAAAATGGTTCGCAGCTAACAATCTTTTACTGAATGCGAAAAAACAAAATGTCTAAAGTTCTCTTTACCAAATGTACCACAACATGACCTAAACTTAAATCTTGACGGCAAAAATCTTGAAGTTATAACGGAAACTGTATTCTTGGGGATTACTATCGATTCAAAATTGCAGTGGGGCGCGCACATTAGAACTCTTTCGGGTAGGTTAAGTTCGGCTGCATATGCAGTAAGGAAAATAAGGCAGCTAACCGATGTAGCTACAGCTAGGTTAGTATACTATGCTTATTTCCACAGTATTATGTCTTATGGCATTCTGCTGTGGGGATCAGCAGCAGACGTTGACTCAATTTTCATCCTACAAAAGAGGGCAATCCGCGCAATCTATAAAATGGGTCCTCGCGAGTCCCTCAGAGAAAATTTAAAGAGATCGATATACTGACTCTACCTTCACTTTATATTTTGGAATGTATTTTGTATGTCCGTAAAAATCGGGGGCTTTTCAAAACTAGAAGCGACTTCCATAATTTAAATACACGCAGTAAGCACGAAATTGTAATACCCAAATTCAGATTAACGAAAACTAGCAAGTCTTTTCTTATAAACAGTATACGCTTTTATAACAAGTTGCCAAAGTCAGTTATAGAACTGACCGATGGAAGGTTCAAAAACTACATCAAACGTATCCTTGTTAAAAAAGCATATTATAAAATCAAGGACTACGTTGAAGATAAAAACATTTGGCCTTAGCTCCTTCTGCGCATGCAGCTTCCCTGGTAACTTGTAAACGGCACAAATATGTGGATGTCTCTAACTATTCTCAATCTCATTTTTCTTTCCTTCTTTTAATTAGACTTTTACAATGGTTTTCAAACATCTTTATAGCCCTTTGCCAAGAATAGTTACAGCACTGATAACAAAATTTGTGCCACATGTTAAATTTAGTCATGTAATACTATTTTTATTTACCTTTGTATAGATTCTTTTACCGATTGTTTTGTGAATGTGTGAACATTGTAGGCCTTCTAGATGCTAGTTAACATTTGTTAACTTTTTTATAAAATATATAATCATTTTATTTTATTTTTTTAGTTTCTTACGACTTATTGTCATTAGTCGGGCCTACGTTGTCCTCCCATGTCTAAGTACTAATGCTGTAACATGGAAATATTGTAAAACCAAACCATTTTTAAAAGAGTAACCATGGAGTTTCTTGCCGGTTCTTCTCCATAGGAAACGACCAACCCGAACCGTGCACCTTTTTGTCGACGTTTTATAAGTGTCCATGTAGGCCTATGTGAAATAAAAAAAAAAATTGAATTGATTTTGATTGAATTCAAAAGTTTCTAGGTTTCGAAATAAATTCTTAATATATGTGTTTAATGCAGCCAGATATGAAACGTCAAAAAATACTCGACCAAACAAAACGAATTGCTAAAAAAGGGCTTTAACAATAAGGGATTTCGTTAAATATTTATTTTAACTCTACTCGGTTTGCCCAGCAATTTCTTATGGTTGGTTATATACGAAACGTTTCGAACGCGATAAATTTCTAGCTTTAGATAATTCTATAGACAATTATGATTGTGTCATGAGAATTTCGCCCAATCTTCAGTCAGATTTTTTCTGGTGGCAAAATAATATTTTAGCTTTAAAAAATCCAATACGTAGTGGTAGGTACGATCTGGAACTCTTCTCAGATGCATCCCTTACAGGATGGGGTATATATTGTGATGAAGTACGTGCTCATGGTTTTTGGAGCGACACAGAATCTAAAGAGCAAATAAATCTTTTAGAATTGAAGGCAGCTCTTATTATCTTACAGTGCTTCACTAAAGATCTTTATAATCAAGAGATTTTACTTAGATCGATAATACTACAGCTATAGCTTATTTAAATAAGTACGGGGGAATCCAATTTACACACCTTAAGTATATAGCTAGAGAAATCTGGCAATGGTGTGAGCAAAGGAAACTCTTTGATTTTGCTTCTTACATCAAGTCTAAAGAGAATACAGAAGCAGATCACGAATCTAGACGATTAAATATTGACATTGAATGGGACTTGGATTTGTCTGCTTTTGATAAAATCTCAAATAATTTTGGGAACCCTCAAATAGATATGTTTGCCACACGATTGAACGCAAAACATAAAAATGAGACGAAATCCATCACCGTATAACATAGATGCTGGGTGCCTTATTTTTTCTACGCGTTTCCCCCGTTCTCACTGATTCTTAAATGCTTAAGAAAAACAATTGCAGATGAAGCCACTGGGATTGTAGTTGTCCCTTATTGGCCTAGCCAGCCATGGTACCCACTGTTTTTATCTCTTTCTCAAAAACAGGTTATTTATTTGGAACCGAGTCCCTCATTGCTTTTATCACCTTTCAGAACTCCACATCCACTTTGGAAAGGACTTACCCTGGTGTCGTTTACTATTATATAGCAAGCGTACGTAAAACAATACTTACCAGATAATGCTTTTAAAATAATAATAGCATCGTTAGCTGATAGCTCTCTTAAACAATACAATGTAGTCTTAAAAATAATGGTGGCTTTTTTGCAGTAAAAAGAAGATTAATATTTTTGATAACAATATGCCGAATATCCTTGATTTTTTATTATTTAGGCGCAAATTATTCAACCCTCAACACCTGTCGTTCTGCAATAGCATTAATACTGGGTAAATGTATAGGTCAAGACAATCGAATTATAAGGTTTATGAAAGGAGTCTATAAGACCAAAACTTCCTTCCCTAGATATAAATCTACATGGGATCCTAATCTTGTATTAGAGCACTTTTCAAATTATTATTCAAATGAAACCCAAATCATTTTTTTGAATAGACCTCTCTATTCAAAAAAATTGTGGCTCTGCTCGCATTGTCAACTGCACAACGTGTACAGACGCTATCGCTTATACGTTTGTCTAGTATTGAAATAAATAGCACGAGGACAGTTATTAATATAAATGATCTTATTAAAACTTCGGCTCCTAACAGATCGGCGCTTCTTTTAATTATACCCTTTTTCTGTAATAAAGAATAATTATGTCCAGCCAAAACATTGTCCGCGTATATTGAGGCCACCAAAAGTTATAGGAGTTTACCACTAACTGATAGACTTATTCTTACTGCCAAGAAACCAATCCATAACGCTAGTGCCGCAACTATAAGTAGATGGATTAGAAATGTGTTGCCTGAAAGTGGTATTGATACAGGGGTTTTTACGGTTCATAGCACCCGCCACGCGTCAACCTCGGCGGCTAGTCGTAAGGGGGTTTCAGTAGACATAATAAAAAGAACCGCAGATTGGTCAGGGAACTCTATAACCTTCGGTAAATTTTATAATCGTACGATTACAGTGGACCAGGCCAACACATTTGCGGATTCAATATAATTGTTAATTTAAGGTTATAGTACATTACTGCAGAATCCAGTAAGTAAGCCTTCCTGGCCAAGTATGAGTTAACCGGACCGAACCGCAGGTGAGGTCCGGTTATATACGAGGCCAGGATGGCTTTCTTACTGGTTGAGGCTTGTATAATGCTTTTCTCAAAAATGAAAGAAAGTTTAACAACATATTCGTTTAATTAATATTTTAGGTTACATTCATATTAGGGCAATTACTGATAGATATTGTGATCGATTTACCGGGGGCATTTTACGTACCATTTTTGAGAAAAAATAATCACTTATCCAAAATTAGATAATGGTCACATTATGCAGAGGATGCAATTTTTGTTATTATGATTAATGTATTTTTATATACTTATTGTTTTAGTATGTACGCAATAAATCATATTATTGTGTTCATTCTTCGTAAAAACTCTTACCAATCTCGTTTGAATGAAAGCGCTAAAAATCTATATCATCATCATCATATCTATATCAATGTATTGGGCAGTTCTCACAGTCGTAACCTTCGAGCTTTTAAAAATCTTCTCCTCCAAATTCCTTCACATCGCACTGGTTTTATGTCTAATTCATATGCTGTCTCAACAATAAAGCTCTGGAACGCGCTACCCTTTAGCATTAAAAAGGCAGAAAGCAAATTCACTTTTAAAAGAAAAGTTCGTGACCATAGTGGTCAGACTAAATAGCTTTCATCTAGAGTCAGAAGTATAGTTGGTATAATGGTCTTTTATTTAACTTTTTTCTTATTTATTACATTTTTAAATATTTTTACAAAACATACACAAAAAAGAAAATCATTTAAAAATATAAAAAATAGAGGCCCACCGGTATCGGAAACAGGGTCCAAGCGGTATCGGGAACAGGGTCCAAGCTTGGTATAATTATTATTAGGTTTCTCGTTTTTTTTTATTGGTATTTATTAGTCTATTTTATTTGTATATGTGTATTATTAATATATGTAAGTATATACACTTTCGTATACAATTTGTTTTAATATTATTTTGTACCCGTTCACAACGTTGTCCTTTTTAACCGAAAGGTTGACTGGTAGAGAATGCCTTGTGGCATTAAGTCAGCCTATGTACCACTATTGTACATGAAGTTTAAATAAATAAATAAATATCTACCGAAAGACGACTGCTGGACATAGGCCTCTCCCAAACGTCGCCACTTTGACCGGTCCCGTGCGTCTCGCAACCAGCTTATCCCTGCAACCTTCACCAGGTCATCGGTCCTACTGGTGGGAGGTCTTCCAACGCAATGTCTTCCGGTTCGCGGTCGCCACTCCAGAACCATTCTGCCCCAACAGCCATCCGTTCCGCGAGCAATGTGCCCTGCCCACTGCCACTTAAGTTTGGCAATTCTTCGGGCTATGTCGGTAACCCTGGTTCTCTTGCGGATCTCTACATTTCTGATTCGATCACGCAAGGAAACTCCGAGCATAGCCCTCTCCATTGCCCTTTGAGTGACTGTAAGCTTTCTGATGAGGCCAATTGTAAGCGACCACATCTCAGAGCCATATGTCATCACTGGCAACACACACTGGTCATACATAGACTTTCATCTTGAGACACTGTGGTAAGTTGGACAAGAAGATACCCCAAAACTTCCCGAACGCTGCCCAGCCGAGTCGGATTCGACGGTTGACCTCTTTCTCGAAGTTGGCCCTACCCAACTGGATAGTTTTTCCCAGGTAGACATAGTCGCCCACAACTTCGAGTGTAGAGTCTCCGACCGTAATCGGGTGTAACATGGGTATTCAGCATCACCTTGGTTTTGTCCATGTTGATCCTAAGACCCACTCTTTCGGAAGCTCTACTAAGTTCATCGAGAATTGTACTGAGGTCCTATATGGTCTCAGCCATAACCACTATATCGTCGGCAAACCAAAGGTGAGTGATGTACTCGCCATTGACGTTGATGACTAGCCCTCTCCAGTCCAGAGCCTTGAAGAAGTCCTCCAGTGCAGTGGTAAACAGCTTCGGAGATATGATGTCTCCCTGTCTCACACCTCGCTGCAAATGTACGGGTTCCGAGGTCTGATCCTGAAGTCGAACTGACATGGTGGCGTTTTTATATAAACACTTCAACACCTCGATGTACCAGACACTCTTCGCCTGCCATCGTCGCCGAGCGGACGTCTCGCTGCCGCCCGCCGCTCACGCCGCCCCCACCGCGCGCCCCGCCGCGCCCCTCTCTCTGACCGCGCGCCACTGCGTGACGTCACTGCGGTCGCCGCGTCTCCGCGCGCCGCCCACAGGTGTCGCTACTAGTAACTTCGGTTACTAGTAGGGACATCTTTTTTGGCCCCTTCCGGGTTAAAACCACGACTTAGTGGTCCTTGGTGGAAACCTAACGGTGTTAACTAAGCCAAGTGAAGTGGTGACCCGCCCACTTGCCAAGTCCCGTCTGGACACGGCAGTCAGAAGGAGTCGGGAGCAGGGTAATTGGCCTTGGTAGATAGCCTAGTCAACCCCTGTCTCTGCCCCACAGCGATTCACCTGGCACGGTCGGGTGTCTCAACCCCGACGTGCCAGACTTTCGGTACACAGGAGGAGGGTGGCCCACCTTCGGTGGGTTCACCGGTACCCTGGGACCCCTGCCACCCAATAAGATTGGTGGCAGGATAACAAGCTTAGGGCTCACCAGATACTCACCTCCCAGTCTAACCCGGCTGGGAGGGTAGGATTCACACATCCCCGGGCCCATCCACCCGGGGAATAAGGTTATCAGCCCCTTAGTAGTTTTTAGTCTTTTTTCTCTTCTCCTTGTTCTGACTCTATCGACAACGATGCATCCCGTTGAGGTGTTGATAGAGCTCGTCAAGGACTTGATGTCGGACGATCCCAGTCCGCGTCATGAAAACCAGGCCCGATTTAAGATCATTCTTTCATCTCTTGCCAGATGTGCACCTTACAGTGCCCCTGCCCCCCCGCCCTATTCTGACTTTAGTCATCTCCCTGAAAATGCGCAATACGCCATTAAAACAATTAAGGAGAGGTTCGCTCAGGACTGTCATCTCCGAGCTAGACTCGCCACTCTTTTTGGCACAGTGTTAGAAACACTAGTACCAAACATAAATCCGGTCGTGGACGATGTACTGGAACCCGAACCTAGCATGGCCCCCGTGCCATGTGAGGAGAAGGACTCTCCCAGATCACCCACCCCACCCGTCAGGCCCACTTCCGGGCCTAGATCACCCACCCTTTCCCAGGGTGAGGTTAGAAAGTCAGATCCAATTCCCTCTGAGAGAGACCGTAGCCCTTTAAAGCCCCAGACTTCGGCTACTAAGCCTCCTCCTCGTAGGAAGTCCGATCGCCTCCAGTACAAAAAGTACAAGGAGCGCATAGCCGCTTTTCACGCGGACACTAAGTCCAGATCCAAATCTTGGGTCGATGAGGAAGGTGACTCTCCCATCGATATGGACACAGCCCTTAGTACCGACGATGAATGGGCAGCAGTAGCTGACCACATCGATCAGGTGTTACCAATTGACCCCAATAAGCCCGATTTGTCAGAGGACTATGCCACCATGTCCTCTTCTTCTGACCCTGATGACAGAGACTTCATAGTCCACTCTGGAGGAAAGAGGAAAATGAGGAAAAGTCCCCCTCACGCTACCAAGGCCAAAAAGCCAGTAGCTAAGACCTCTCCCCAGCCAGTTCTGCCGCCGGCCTTGCCCGACAGGCAACCCTCCCCCGCCCCCGCCCCCGCTAGTCCTTCTCAGCGGTCAAACCGCTCGCCTAGCCCTATGGTAGTAGTAAATAATACTACCACTAGAAAGCCTCCTCCTCCTCCACCCATTTATCTTCAAGATAAAGGGAAATGGAGCGACATTTCAAGCGCCTGTGTTGCGCGTAAAATTAATTTCACCAAGGCCACTGCATGCCAACAAGGCATCAGAATTCAAGTCCCCACTCCCAATGATTATCGGGGTTTAACTCGTTTTCTAAAAGACAGGAAAGTATCATTCCATACTTACTCCCTTCCGGAGGAAAAGTACACTAGAGTTGTCATTAAGCGCGTTCCGAAGGAAATCCCGACGGAAGAAATCCGAAAGGATTTATTAGCGCAAAAAGTCCCTGTGTCAGAGGTCCACCGATTGCATAAAGCAAGAGGCGGAGATCTCTACGACATGGTCCTTGTCGTGTGTTTCCCCTTCCAGGGTCACAATCCCATTTTCAATGTCAGTACCGTATGTAACTTGTCAGGCATTTCCATTGAAAAGCCATACCGTCCCCATCTCGTTGGTCAGTGTCACAACTGCCAACTCTACGGTCACTCTCAGACCAATTGTTTCGCTCCTCCCAGGTGCGTTAAGTGCTTGGGAGAGCACAATACCAAGGACTGTTCCCGTCCAAAAGACCGATCACAATGCACGGAGCCTCCCAGCTGCGTGCTTTGTGGACAAGTCGGGCACCCGGCTAATTACCGTGGTTGCCCAAAAGCCCCTAAGCTTGCGCCTAAAATGGCCAGGCGTAATGACGCGCGCCAAGCGCGCCAAGCCCCTACCACTCAACTCCCCCCCAGACTAGCCCCTCAGAGGCCTTCACCCTGGGGCAAACTGAACCACCAAAGTGTGGCTCCTCAGTCTTGCTCCCAGCCGATTCCAGCGCTGATGGCTACTCCCATCGCAGCGCCAATTATTATCCCCGACTCAATGCCCCCCGCCGCCCCTATGGCCGCCCCTATGACCGCACAAAGCCAGAAGGTGGCTTCCACCACCCCTGCTGCTAAGTGCCAGCCCCCTGTCGCCCCCTCCGGGCAAAAGCCATATGTATGCGTCGCTAAAAATATAATTAGCGCGTACTCAATTTTCATGACCCCTCAAGCCCGTGCTCTGGATACTGAAATCCGGAATGCGGGCTCTCTCCTTCCCGCTGAATGCGCCAACCTCTATTCGAGGTATGAGTCCATCACTAAGGAGCTCGATAGCCTTGTCTACAAGGACGGCCAGTGGGTTCGTAAATAGTACGAACCCGCCGTTCATAAAAGATTAATGTACATATTCGTTCCGTCCTCACCGCAGAGGCTCGTCGCGTAATCCTTTTCGATTCTATAAGCTAGCCCGCGTGCTGAGCCATAGTTAAATACCAGTCAGATATTATTGGAATTTCTTGTCCGTTCTTCTCCACGTAGGCTTTTCCGAACGGATGGTAGAATCACTTTATCAGATCCGGTCTTTGCCATCCCCCAAGCGACGCCCTGAGCCGAGGTCCGACCCCAACTGGGGTAGCCCTTAGTGCTGTCGCTTTAGGTTTAGAAACTTTAAGCCTGGCCGGAGGCTACATAGCTTAGTCTCCACAGGTTAGGATAGGTTACTTTGGCCGAACTGCGAGACGCCACGCATTAAAAAAATAAAAAAAATAAAAAAAAAAAAACGATGTACCGGTAGTCAATTTGGCACCGTTGGAGAGACTGCAGTACAGCCCAAGTCTCGATCGAATCGAAGGCTTTCTCGTTTTCCACAAACGATAAACAGAGAGGCCGGTTGTACTCTTCGGTCTTCTGTATAAACTACCGCAGCGTATGTATGTGGTCTACGGTGCTGAAGCCTTTACGGAATCTGGCTTGTTCAGGAGGCTAGAAATCGTCAAACCTGCGCGCGAGACGATTCGTGATGACTCTTGAAAACAGCTTCTAGACATGGCTAAGAAGTGAGATGGGCGTTTAGTTCTTCAGTAAGGCATTGACACCCTTTTTGAAGAAGAATACCACCACACCCCTGCACCATGCCTGTGGCGTCCTCCCCTCGAGTACGATGGAATCAAACAGCTTCTGAAGGGCCTTAAGGATCGGTTTCCCACCCACTTTCAGGAGTTCGGCCGTGATTCGTCATCACCCGGCGCCTTGTTGTTCTTAAGCTGTTTCAGAGCCATCCTCATCTCATACAGGCTGACGTCCGGAATGTCTTCGGTATAGATATGTAATTTAATAATTATTATGTAATATTGTATTTACTCAGCATTTCAATTTCAGACCGAGACTCAACAATCAGAACACAGGTTACCGCAATTATGTTCAAATACGTGGCGAACGCATCCCATTCAAACAAGAAATAAAATATCTAGGAGTCTGGCTGGACAAGACTTTCGATGAATAAACATGCCGAAGAAAACATCGCAAAGGCCAAGAGAGTCAAAGGAGCGCTATTCCCAATCATCGGCTACCGCTCCAAGCTAAGTGTCGACGTAAAGCTGCTAGTTATTCAAGCATGCTTACTACCAGTAATAGACTACGGAGTAATACAACTACTACCGAGGTATAGCAAAACAAACCTGCTCAAACTTGAGAGGCAGTATAAAATGGCATTAAAGAGCGCCGCACAGTTACTCAGACGCAATGACACCGATCTACTCTGGGAAATACAACAACAAGACCCGTGGCACATCCGTGCTCACGATCTCCACGGCGACATGATAGAACGTCTCAAATCTCTGTCGATCGAAGGGCTACAAGATTAAGGACCAGCGTACACGCGCTACGGGCAACACAATCCTTTTCTTTTCGCTACTAGAGTAGGTGAAATTCCATATATTAATAAAAAAGATAGGGACAAGCCGCTCTTCAAACGACTGGTCCCCTTCAGACAGCGTAGGCTATGACCGTAAAGTCACTCATTAAGTAAAAAGCGGCTAGCCGCTGGGGCTAATCCCCATTGCTTCATCGTTATCCTCACCTAGATTTAAATAAACACGAGTAATATGAGGAAACAAACAGGATAGGTTTCAAAAGCTTCCACTCCGCGGACAAAGTGAAATAAGTACCTCTTATTTGTAAAATGAAATTTATTTAAGTTATATACTATATACTGAAACTAGAGGAATAAATTAATTCTGATTCTAAATACTGAAACATTTCAATTTATAATTTAATTTAAAAAAATAAGCAGCTCGCCATCACACATTTAAGTCCCGTGAGGTTTTTGTTGTGTGGCTAAAACCAAATGTAAAATAGGTTAAGTATTTTGAAAAGAAATAAAATATTTAAACCGAAGTAAGTTATGTCTGAACTTGTTAAAACAGATGTGTCGATACTAGATAAACAGGGTTACTGGTAATTTGACGTAATACCAGCAGGATGTGATAGTGTGACACATTTACAATAATTAAGCTTCGGAGGCCAACTAGGTGGAAACTCATGGATGCCGAAAACATCCAACTTTTATGTAATTTTTGTTATTTGCCCAGAATTCGTCATAAAACAGCACATTAAAACTGCTCTTAGAATGGTCTGGTTTGTAAATCTTTTAGTTAAGTACATGAAACTCTTTCATGCTTCATAATATTTTTTATCTACACTCACAACGTGGTTCCAAATATGAATTCAAAAAATATTGTAGAAACACGTACTTTATATTCGTGGGTAAGTAAATTTAAAAAAAAAAACCATTACAGTGCAACATTTTCCTTCGATTTTCAAACAACTGCATCATAAAATAACTTTTTCATCACACTTGCACGTAAAAAGTATCTAAACATACAGGTTAACTTGGCCGTAATGCCCCATATAAAACCCTCGGGCTTTCTTTTTGTCATGAAACCCTAGGGCGGTAAGTAATATTTTTTTAATTTATGGCACAGCACACAAGTCATGCAAGTTCAAGCAAGGAGTTTACACGCTATTGAAAAATTGTCTTAAAATGTTATCTAAACAGGAATTTCTCTGCAATCTCGCTACATGTTACTTAAATACTCTACTAATGTTCTTAATAATCGATTTTAATAGTTATAGTATGAAAACGTCGAAATTATTTAATTCTTTTTACACTCCGTCATGACTGTATACCTACGTAAGTATTTGCCTTTATAGTTTCTGAACCACTGTATAATCTGTGGGGTGGGCAAAAATTCGCCAACCGCTTAAAAAAAAATTCTCGTATTTCTTAATAACAGCTGTGTTGACTTGTGTATTAAATTCATAATTATTACTCGCAAATGTGATGAAAAACATTGTGTGTATCACGGGCGGTACGGGAATTATGAACCTCGACTCAGAAAGCCCTCAGTCTTCGACTTCGGGCTTCTACTAGAGCCTCGATCGTAATTCCTTACATACCGCCCTTAATACACAATGTACTATTAAATTTTTATAGCACACTTTTACTTTTTAATTTATTGGCGCTTATGGGCTCATTGACTTAATGTAGAAAAGTAGTGTCATGGTCTATAGATGCGCGTGCTGCGCAGTCATGGTGCAATGAGAATCTAAATTGCACGCCATACCGCATATTTTTCCTGTTTCCAATTTTATTTTATTTCATTTCAACTGTATGAGTGAAGATAAAATAGTGTATGCAACGGCATATAATTAGGTAATAAAACACTATTATATGACCATTGCATTAACGTCAATAATTATAAAAACTATTTTCTTTTTTTTTTTTTATTTGGGACAATCCCACCGCACTATTCGAAGTGACGAAATCTTGGAAAAATTATCATAGATTTTTTGAAACCCATGGATTTCTGACTAGGTTTCCTTAGGAGTTTAAAAGTTTCAAATGGGTCATCTATCACATCCTGGCGGTGAATACGTATGTATCAGTAACCCTGTTTACTGAAACATAAATTATTATTAGAAACAAGTTAATTATAATACCCAGTGCGCGTACTGTGGTCAGCTGAGTAGGTAATTGTTGATGATTACCTTGTTTTGGTGTACCTATATAGATATTTAAAATTAGAAAACGCATTCGATACATATTTATAATGATGGAAACCAATAACTACGCATTTAAATATTATATTTTTGTGGCTTTCCTGTTTTTGTGAAGTCTCTTCTGTCGTGAAAAATAATAAAGCAATGTTGAGCGACAGAGGATACTCAACTTTAATCGTAGCAAACTCTGTTCCAAAAAATCTTTATTAACATTACAGGTCAAATGAATATCCGGCGCCTAAATGATTTTTTTTATAATTAAAAGCAGACACCAAATTTTTTTTTCTCAAAAATTTATGAAAATTTCATGAAATTTAATCAAATAGAAAACAGATCATTTAATGAACTTACTGCATTAATATTTTGCTATACAAAACATGTAACAATCAATTTGCCTTGATCGTCATCATCACAATGCCTCATGTGCCTTACCTTTTCCCAAATATATAAGTATGTTTGTATAGGCCGGCTTCCTGTTAACATTTCACAAGGAGCTATTGCCTATCTGACTTCCACAGTCCAATAAATGGGCAATACGATGTCCCTTAGCTTGCCAGTCTTGACTGGTGTCAGATTTAAGGCTTCTGACTAGCCGTAACGACTGTCAAAGATCTACACATGACAGCTGAGACCAACGGCTTACGAAGGCGCTTCGGTATATCGGGAATGGTAACTCATCCTCAGACCAGCCTCGGCAAGCATTGCTTAACCTCGAAGATAGTCACAGTAAAACACATATCTTTAACCCCCAACGGAAAAAGAGGGGTATTATAAGTTTGAAGTGTGTACCTGTGTGTTTGTGTCGCTGTCTGTGGCATCATAGCTCCTAGACGGATGAACCAATTTCGATTGCATTTTTTTTGGTTTATATGATGAAGACTGTTCTTAGCTATGTTGGATGAAAATTGGTTCAGCCGTTTTAAAGTTATGAGCGTTTTGAATCGGGGTGTGTTCGCAAGATATCGTGTCACAATTACGTGTTCAATAGATTATCGATAGAAGCGTGTCTAATACTAGATAATATAGCATGAAATAAAAATGTGTAGAGGTTTTTTTTTAATTTTACCTGTTATTTACTTATTTTAAATCCAAACTTTATTTTTGACATTTTTTGTATGGGTAATTAAAAACGTACCATATACAAGCGTAGGTAAGTACCTAACTATTAGAACAGACTATAGACCGTTTTTCCTGCTACTATAGCTAACGTTTTCGACAGGTCCCTTGTAAAGTTCAGACGAATTTTCAGTTATTCCTCTCCCTTTCGCATTCTAGTATAGCATCATAATTATGTGCACCGATGACTCGGTATTGTTTGTGGCTCAGTTATTCAGAAGATTACGAAGCTTTTCAAGTTAGACGTCATAAATTAATCAAATGAAGCTTGACTAGTGACACACTAATTTTATATGTAGGAAACCAGTAGCAATAAAGGATAATTTAAAATTATTTCCCTTATATTACTGGCCATTCCGAAGTACCTAATTAATACCTAATTAATTGATAAATTGTGACTAATATGATAGTATAAATGAGCCGTCCCTACTAAGTTTTGCCACTACCGATTGCGCTTTATTACGGAGCAGTAGGTACAGTATTATTACCGACTCGTAATACATAAGCATTAAAAATGTGGGGGCGGATATATCCGCACGCGGTGTTACTGACATTCGCGAATATTATATTAAAAGCATCATGCAAGGGGGGTGGCAGTTTGACTTTTGTCATAGATGATACAGGCTCTATGTACAATGACATAAGACAAGTTAGAAGCAGTGTGAATCGGATCAGCGATATTGTGTTCAATGAAAAGTCCAGTCTAATCGGCAATATGGTGCTGGTCACATTTAATGATCAGTAGTATATTATTGGGCATTCTATACCACTATCGGCAAGTTGCTCGGCGAGTGCGCCTCGCTGCCGATAGTGGTATAGAATGCCCAATAATTGATAATCTACTCGCCTCTCCACTCGACCGAGACAGTACATTGTACTGAGAACTTGATTTGGAACGATAATTCGAGCAAATCGATACTCGACTCGCCACTCAACTCGACCGATACACTCGAACGAGACAGTTCATTTTGTCGCGTACTGGATGAGCTTTAGTCGACCATTGACTAGTAACTTACTCCTTACCACTATATTCCATACGTCTGACCAGTATGCGGCGTTTCGGAGAACGATGAACTGTCAACTATCAACTCGACTCTCCGTTTACTTACTGCACTCGACCGATCACTCGAGTTTGTATTCGCTGTTAACAGAATGTCGAGCGAGAGTGATGGTGGCCGATGATTGTAACAAACCAAAGCTTGTGACTAAAGCGTTAACGGGTTGTTACTGTAAATAATGAACAACTGTAACTTAGGTACTTGGTTTAATTATCATAAAATGTTGGTTTGTCTGGAAACAAAATATCAGCCGCACGCACGAGCTCTTGTAGTTTTCGCCACTGAGGAGAGTCCGCGTCGGTCTGGAACTTGATTCGGACGAGCGCTTTCTTCCACAGCTCGGCGGAGTCGGTGAGGCGAGCGTCGTCAGCCTTGTACACCTTGCAGTCGATGTAGTACTCTCCGTCGGTGCTCGTTGCTCGGCGCTCACAGCCGCTGGCTACGCGGTTCACAAAGAATGAAGTTAGGTGATCCGATGAATGTTCTTTGTGTGGGATGTCGCGGTTTTTACTGATGCCGAATATGTCCATGCCAGTGTTGGTTTTTTTACTGAAATAATAAAAAAAAAAAAACTGTTATTAGTTAATGTTTACAACGAGAGATGCAGGGGCAAAAAAAAAAAAAGTGTGTGTAAGCAGCGCACACAATCGCATAATATTTTATGAACGACACCACGGATATTTCTGTAGAAAATATTACAAGTGACTAATCAGCGAATGGAATACTTATGCAAATTGCACTATTATAATTCAATTAGTGGAAACGTACTACTTTACTATTTTAATTTAATCAGAACTAGGAGATAATAAATTCAAAATATTATTCACCTGCTACGAGTTACGGTTGTTGTTTGTGACTGCATCTTGCGTTTCCCATTGCTGTCTGCAGACGGTTTGCGACTGGCCTTCACTTTGTGTCCAGTGATCGATGCTTGCGAGTAATCACACTCAGAGTCTGACCTGAAATAAAGATAGAGGAAATGTAGTCACACAATTATTATTAATTAATCCAATGGAGTAATGTCCATTGCGCTGGGCATACTATAGGACACAAGTGTTCGGGCAAACACTGGTTCTCTAATATTTAAATGGGATAGCACTGAGACTGAGCTAACTATGTACAGATCGGGTGATCTGTGAAGTAACGCGCTCACAAACAAATATATGTAGTTATAAATGACAGGCTAATCACAAGTGTGATCCATGAAAACGAACAGACTATTTTATCAGACTTACATTATTTTCCGATCAGAAGTTCCACTCGGTTTGATGACTTGGCTGGTGATGACAGCAGCGGATGGCTATCGACAATGCCGTCACTGATATTGTAGGCGACACGGAGTGTTTGTAGACCGATTATACAAGAGCACTTCGTTGCACTTGCAGACTGCGAAAACTTTGTACCGAACAGAAAAACTTGTGGCTTATAAGTTAAAATCGAATTATAAGTTAGGAATGTTAAATCCACTACAATCAATCCGGTATTGCTTTGTTAAAGTAACTTTTTCTATAGTCGTATTATACGCGTTGGTAAAATGAAGACGAAGGAAAATTTTATACTGTATCGAATGTCGATGCAGCGAAATAAGCTAGGGCTGACCAAACGATAGCGTGAACGGAATCGCCACAAACCAGATAGATTTTATTATTTTAAAGAAGTAAATAAATGTTTCCAAGGTAATTATTTCATCATCTACATTTAGGTTTCGTGTAGAAAAAATGAACTTACTGCCGTCTACCGCGTACTTCTCTAGATTTCCTAAAATAAATAGATAATATAATTCCTGTAACTACGGTAACGGGCATGACGAAACCATGAACGTTATATGATATCGTCATCGTCATGTCGTCTATCGACATACTATGATATATTTTAATCGATTAAGTGCATTGTGTGAAATTTGTATATTTGAATGCCTACCAAGTTGTTACCAACCCTAACCAAAATAGCTGATTATTGTGATTGCGAAATAAATAATTATGTTTAGCACACGTGTAACAATTAGGCAATAACAACTTTTATGATGAAATATTTTTCTGCTTTGTAGACAAAAAAGAAAACAAAAAAAAATCCCTAAAATATTATTTATTACCTCAAAGTCTCTCGGAGCGAGCACCTTTCTAAACTGTTACAGTACAATCAAGTTAATTATTATAAATAAATATTTAATTGATCTCACACCAGAAACAACAACAATTTCAGCTACTGGAGCAACTGTGTTCGTTATATCGGGGTGCTGAAATATACATACATATTTGGATCACGCAAATACATAATCTTATGTATGAATCATTTCATATTGTGCAGGTAATTATCAAATATAACACAACAATAATACGATAACTATTTAGAACATTACAATAATTATGACTATTTTTCATTCTAGAATTTACAGCTTTTTACCTAATTCTTCATCGGTACCAATAAACCATTTTTTTTTTAGTTTCAGATACATTCTGCCTAAACATAATATTAATTACTGACTTGCCTGTGAAGAATTATTAAATTACTTGAAGTATATCTACATATTTGGACCACGCAGATACACGTACTCTTATGTATACATAGTTTCATATTTTGCAGGTAATTATGAAATATATTTTTCTTCCCAGAATATACCATTATCTTACCTAATCAGATTATGTATATATTATTATTATATATATATTATTTCAGATACATCCTGCCTAAACATAATTACCGACTTGCCTGTGAAAAATTACACAAGGATCTTGAAATCAGCGTAAAATTGTCCTGACCAAGTTGTACTAATTATATAAAATATTTTGTCTGGTATACCTAAGACGGTGAATATTAGTTGTAAGTATTATCTAATCCAAATTTATTGAACTAATAATTTCAAGTGTTCTTTGATTTCAAACAATAATATAATGCCTCACTGCTCTGATTGTAAAGTATTTGTAGACAATCGTCGATGGTCTGGTCATTTACGTAGCAATGTACATAAAAACAATAGTTCTACCCCTATGTATGATAATGTTGCAATTATTAATTCTTCTTTTAAAGAACGAATCAAAAGTTACAAAATCATAGCGACAGGTGAACAAATACATAGTTTTCCTGAGGTGTTTCTCAAAAGTATTAGTACACAAGTCAAACATTTAATAGACAATTCAATAGAGAAACACACCTCTGTCAAAATAAATTTTGAACTGTTTGCTTCGTTTCTTATGTATAAAAATGATCAACAAGAAATAAAATCATTCCGTACAAACAACATTATTACACATTTTAATTACGATTTTGATTCTATTTATAAACTAACTATTGATTTACTACTAAAAAAAATTGAAGAATTTGAGGAAAGGGATAGTGGTTGGACTTTTTTATGCAATTCACATTTAGAATTAAATATTAATAAATATCAACCTCTCAGCGGATCTAAATTTTTAACTTTGCCGAAATTCATAAAAAGTAAAAGAGCTTGTTTGAATATTCGGAACAATGATGAGTATTGCTTTTTGTGGTGTGTTGTGGCGGCATTGTACCCCACAAATAGACATCCCGATAGGATTTCGTCTTATCCCCGCTTTCAGGATGTTTTGAATGTTAATAATTTGACATTTCCAATCACATTTTCGGACATAGCTATCTTTGAGAAAAATAATCCTTCTGTTAATATATATGTGTATGGTTTAAAAAACGAGAAGACAATTATTGGACCGCTTTATAAAACGTTGAATAATAAGTCTAATAAAAGTATCCATCTACTGTTTATAGAAAACAATAATAATTCTCATTACTGTCTTATCAAAGATTTATCTCGTTTAGTTAGAAATCAGATGACCAAACATCATGGTAAACTATATTTCTGTGAAACTTGTTTATTGTTTTTTCCAACGCTTAGTCAAATTGAATCCCACTTGTGTGGGGGGATCGTCACAGTTTTACCAGAACAAGGTTCATTTTTAAAATTTAAAAATTATGATAGGAAACAAAACATTCCATTCGTCATATACGCTGATTTCGAAACGTTACTTGAACCCATTTCCGGCGATGATTTCAACACCGCTAATACGTCATACTCTAAACGCCACGTGCCGGCTGCATTCGCTTACAATGTCGTGTCATCAAATAAAAATGATAGCGTTGAAGGCTATAGAAGTTATCGCGGCAATGATTGTGTTTCAAAATTTATAAATTTTCTTACTGAGGATGTAAAACAAATACATCAGATTATATCCAAAAGCGAGCCTATGATATTCACTGATGACAATTCTCTAGAGTTCAAACGTGCCGTTAGGTGTCATATTTGCGACAATTTACTCTTGACCGATAAAGTAAGAGATCATTGTCATATTACAGGCCTGTATCGAGGTGCAGCACATCGACACTGTAATTTGCAACATAAAGTACCAAAATTTATACCAATATTTTTTCACAATTTATCCGGGTACGATTGTCATTTATTTATAAAAAAGTTAGGCGAAATTCCAGGCTCAATTAAAATAATCCCTAAGACTAAAGAAAAATACGTCGCATTTACCAAATTTATTCCTATTGCTGATAATGAGTTTATTTGTATAAGATTTTTAGATTCATTCAACTTTTTAGGGACAAGTTTAGACAAGCTCGCTAAATCATTGCAGGTGGAAGATTTTGTTAATCTTCGATTTCATTTTTCTAAAGACAGACAGTTTAATTTATTGACAAGAAAAGGTATATATCCTTATGATTACATGACCAATTGGAAATGTTACGATCAAAAATCATTGCCGTCTAAGGGTAATTTTTATAATTATTTGACTAACGAAGACATTACAGATGAGGATTATAATCACGCACAGGCTGTTTGGGCTGAATTCAATATTAATAACCTCGGCGAGTATACGGATCTATACTTAAAAACGGATGTGCTTTTGTTAACAGACATATTTCAAAATTTTCGGAAAACCTGTAAACAATATTACAGTCTTGACCCAGCGTTTTACATTACTGCACCTTGTTTATCTTTCGATGCAATGTTGCTAAAAACGAGCGTTCAGTTAGAACTCGTGTCGGACTTAGCTATCATCAGAATGATACAAAGCGGTATACGCGGCGGTTTGTGCATGTGTTCCCATCGGCATGCTAGAGCCAATCACAAATACATGCCTGAATATAATCCATCACAACCTGAGAGTTTCATAGTATATTTAGATTGTAATAATCTTTACGGTTTTAGCATGTGTCAGTATTTACCATACTCTAGTTTCAGATTTTTAAGTGATAACGAATTAGCAAATTTTAATGTTACCACTATAGAGGATAACGCAAACTGGGGCTTCATATTAGAAGTCGATCTATTGTATCCCGAGCATTTACATAATGACCATAATGACTTACCATTTTGTCCCGAAAAATGTGTACCCCCGGGAGGTAAAACAAAGAAATTAATAGCAAATTTGTATAATAAGTACAACTACGTGATTCACTACGTTCATTTAAAAAAATGTTTAGAACATGGTTTAATATTACGTAAAATTCATAGAGCAATTACTTTTAGACAGAGTCCATATTTAAAACAGTACATAGAGTTAAATACTCAATTAAGACAGAAAGCAAAAAGTTCCTTCGAACAAGACTTTTTTAAGTTATTAAATAACAGTGTTTTTGGAAAAACATTAGAAAATACTGAAAATAGAGTAACCGTACATTTAGTTAATCAATGGTGCGATCAGTCCAATCGAACTAAGAAATTTATATCCGCTGAGAAACTTATAGCCAACCCCTATTTCCACAGTGCATCTATTTTATCAGAAAATTTAGTTGCAATACAAATTAAACCTGATCAAATTATTTTAGATAAACCTATATACATAGGTTTCACTGTATTAGAACTTTCAAAAGCACACATGTATTACTTTCATTACAATATTGTAAAGCCTTTTTATAAAGATCGAGTGCAGCTATGTTACACAGATACCGATTCCTTTGTCTATAAAATATACACCAACGATTTTTACAATGATTTGAAATATAATTTTTTACAATATTTTGACAGCAGTAACTATGAAATCACAAATGATTTACTGATACCGCTAAAAAATAAAAAGGTTCCCGGTCTCTTTAAAGATGAAATGGGAGGAAAATATATTACTGATTTTGTTGGTTTGAGATCGAAACTTTACTCTATAAGAACCCCTAATAGTATCATTAAAAAAGCAAAAGGAGTAAAATCATGCGTGGTCAGGGATTTAAACTTATCAGACTATGAAACCATTTTATTTAATGGTGGAGTAATCCGGAGAAAAAATAATATGTTTAAATCAATAAAGCACGAAATATTTACTCGGACTGTCAACAAAGTTGCTTTATCTAGAAATGATGACAAACGATCGATATCTGTGGATCAAATATCAACCCGAGCCTGGGGGCATGCATTTATTTTTAAGAATGAATTACTTTGATCATAATTTTAAGTTAAGTGTTACCTACTCATAGTTTAGTTTTAGGAAATAATAAATGTTAATATTATACAAAAAATGAAATAAAGTGTGAATTATTATAATTATTGACTTGTTTTATTTCTGAAATCCTGTTTATTTCAAAATATCATTACACTTTTTTTTTTTTAAATCGGTAAACAAAGTTAACACTGATTGCAGTTATCTCACTATGCACCTAAAATACCATGCATCATAAGGTTGATTTTCGAATAACTAACGTTTTACGATTAAGTAACATGCTTACAAGGCGTTGTTTGTCATTGTATAAGTGTTACCTACGTTGCAGTTCATTGGCCTTAGTCTTGAGACACAAACGCTTAGTTGACAATATTAGTATGACTTGTAATTATTTAGTTATTTTGTCATCATTTACGAAATATTATTCGGCGCGAACACCTGTTTAATATTTTTTTAACTTCCATCAAAAGTTATCATGTTGGTGAGTAAAATATTTTTAATTCGTTTTTTTATGATTGTTTTATAATTAGAGATTGTGTTCGCAGCTGTGTTGTGTTGCATTTTTCCAGAGCCTTTTGTCACTAATCTAAAGTAAATCTAGACTTTCTCGATTGAAAACCCAATTAAAACGCTATACTAGCGGAATAGTGGTATAAATTGTGTTTATATTTTGTTCCAGAATTCTGACACCGAGATTGTATTCAGCCAGTATGCTCAGGATCCTTACGAGGGATTCTCCGAGATGTTTCGCAGTGAACCCGGGCAAAGCAAACAAGTCACGAAAGATAAAAAACCAAAACAACGGTGCAGGGAAAAATCGATAAAGCAAAATCCTACAAAATCCTTCGTTATGAGTCGACTACATCGAAAAGGGATTAAGTTAATAAAAATTTCAGTGGTAGATCTGTGTAACAACAATCCTCAAACCATAGACAGTGATAGTGACAGTGAAAACGTTATTATAAACGCTCAATATATTGTTCAAGATCCCATCGACAGTGTTATGGACGAAACTGAGTCTTTAGTTAAGAAAATATCAAAATCTTTAATAGGTACTGACTTTTATTAACCGTTTTTGTAAAGTAGTTAATATTTGTATTTTCATTATGATGTTTTTATTTAATTTTGTATTAGGTTGTGTTATTTGTGGAGTAGCGTGGGGGTGTTTAACAAAATAAAAGCAAATTTACATTATTTTGATTTTTATTTAAAAACCTTAAAACCAATAATCTAAATACATTACACATATGAGTACATACATTTATACCCATTCTAAATATTTCCTTAAACAAAGCACATTTTTAAGAGCACAATGCTTTAGATGTTTATTACAATTAAAATTAGATCTTCCTTCACAGTATTTTTTATGCAAAACAGAGAAACTAAGACATTGTTCTGTACCAAGGTCTGATACTTTACAATTCACACACAGTTCCTTTATCCAATTCACCTTCTCCAAACCATTTACAATAATTTCCTTATTTTCTAGATATGGAACGATTATACGCCGAAATTCTCTATAGTCAATATATCCTTCATTCCAATAAATACCTCTATTTCTTTCCAACCATTTAACTTGTCTCTTTTCGTCACTTGTTAAGTATTTAAACAAGTATGGCGGTTTTATTAAAAATGTTTGCGTATAATCACGACTTGCAAAAGGTAATTCTTTTATTATAAAATTATTGTTCAGGTCTTTAAACCCTTGAACATCTAAAATAATAGTATTCGGATTCATGATATTTTTCTCACAGTATTACTCAATGGCTTGTACTCAATTATGCAGTCGTTCAATATAAGACAGTATGCAGAAGTTTGATCTGGTATATCGGAATCACTCTCAATTTCCACTCTTACATCCACAATAGGACCTGTCTTTACATTATCAGCTTGTCTAGAGCAATCTATGACAAATAGCGGCGCCAAATCTTTGAATTGTTTCTCACTTAATAAGGGTTCCGAGCGACGTCCGTAATAAGACTGTTGAAATCTGATGTATTGCTCGTATAATAAAGCGATTCTGTTATTCGCGAAGCTGACATTTAGGTTTTCATACGGGAAGTAAGTTGAGTTTAAGTATACTCTAACGTCACGAACATGACTGTGATCGAACTGGGACATATCAGAACTTGAATTGTTTTTTCTATTTGTTTGTAGACCCATAATTATGTATCTTGGTTTCTCTATTTGTGAGGAAGTTTTGATAGACCAGGTATGTTTTGTAGTTTTAGGTAAAGCTGGATATTCGTACAGATCCCAATTTCTGAATATCATCTGGAGTGGTCGATCTTTTTCTAACAGTTTTAGCAAACTTATTTTTTCTTTGTCGGACACTTTAACATGCGGTACACGCCAGATGATTTTATTTATCTGAACGTCGTCTACAAATTCCCCGGTGTTAAGTTTCACAGCATTCAGATTAGTGTTACTTCGTAGCAATATCAGTTCGTGCCTACTATTTATCACGACTTTCTTGAAATCTTCTGCAAAACCGATAATGTTACAGAGGGGTATAGAAGCAGAAAAACTACCCCCATTAATATTTTTTATTCCATCGATATTCCAGCCCCATGCATTGGCTATCTTTGATTCACCTTCACTCATTGATATTAACGATTTCATGGTGGTAGTTATGCCAGCGTTTTTTATTCTATCAATTTCCACTCCATTCAGCTCATATCTTATATCTTGGAATAAGTAGAGTAGAGCATTATTCGTAAAATTAACACTAGTGGCTTTCTCTTTCATATCCTTTTTACTTACGACAACAGTTCCTTCCAAATACAAGGTACTAGCTGAGGGAAGTATATACAAGTCCTGTTGGTTAATAGGTATGCGGATTTCATCGTTTCTATTGAAACTAGTTACGTAGGGCTTGTAAGAATGAAATTCGATTCCTTCAACAGTGTTGTCATAAGTCGGAGCAGATAAAACGTCTAAGATATTCATTTTAGCAAACCGATCGCTTTGAGAAATGCCTTGTTTTCTTTAGTTAATTTAATTTTCTTCTTAGAGCGAGCTCTTATTTGGTTGGAAGCTTGAGCGGAACTGATATTTTTGATTTGTTGATGCATATATTTATTGTAGTCAATCATTTTTTTCTTCTGAGATGCAAATACAGCTGCACTTCTTCACCGCGCAAATTGATTAAGCGGTTATTTATATCTAACAGCCTGATATGTATACAGCTAATGTTGTTTTGGTTAATTGGAAAGTATATCGCGTTTTTCGGGATTTCTATAATTCTATATCCGGGAGGCACGTTGAGAGCAAATTCGTGGATAATGTGACTGGGTTCTCCGTTTGTGTACGAGCCGCTTACAATATCACATTCGATCCTGATCACTGTTGTAGGTAAAATGTTGACTGGAAAGTGCGATACATGCCATTTATTTGCTTTTAAGATCTGCTTATTAAACCCTAACAAATTCCTAAACGTACCTTCTTTATTAAAATTTATGTCTTTTGTACAATATACAGCAGCTTTTAAAGTATTGTTATTGCACTGTAGTTTGATTGATGCATCTTTCATTTCAGATTTTAAATAATCATTAATATCTTGCAATTCATAGGTGCCGTCAGGTATTTCAATAACTTCGTTAGAACCATAATAGAACTTATTATTCGTTTTGTCAATGTTTGGAATAGAATTAAATGTTGCGAAATGCAATAAGGCACACTCATACTGTTCATATAGTTGCAACGTGTTAGGATAGTAAGTAGATAAAGTTGACGAGTTTCCAGTTATCGATAATGTGAGTGACATCTTGCAAATGATTCAAATAAAAGAAAAGCATAAGTTTTATACGTTTTATTTCCAAAAATTCCATAGATATTCTAAACATAAGTGTCCACAATTTACAGTGTTGAATTTCTGATATCTTGTATAATTATAAAAAACATTACAATTCTTAAAATATCGCATTAATTCCATTGGAGGTTTTAAATCTCCAAAGCTATCAAAATATTCACAATAATTGCATACTTTTACATAAGCTACCCAATGCGTGCCTTCGTTCTTAGAGTCGTCCAAGTTAACGACACCACATTCAACCCGTTTTGGCGTCCTTGGTAACTGATCCTTCATGTATACTCCTCGAAAGTGAGGGATGTTGCGTGCATACCTTTGGATGTCTATATTAGTGAGAGGACGATTAGGTAGCTTATTTTTCAGTTTTTTGAAGTAAGTCTTCTATGAATAAACCATTACCATTTTTATGTGACTTAATGTACAAGCCCTGGCCTAACTTTAAAGACTCCATAGCCTTATTATGTCGTTGTGTTTCTCGCAAATTTTGCTGACCTGCTTTGTAATCGTTAACAGTTTTTGCAATACCAGCCGCACCACCAGCTAAAGTTCCTAAAGCTGATAAACCCGCAAAAATTGGGATTAAAGGTAGAATACCTCCAGTCTTTGGTAAGGGTATCACTCGCGGCACTCGAATTTTCTGAATGCATGGGATTATTTTTTTTGCTGCTGAGTAAGCAGCGTTAATTAAAGCTTTACTGTCCTTTGGATTCAGTTTCTTTATTTTTGCTTTTATTTTTGACACGAAACTTTTAAACGTTTTAATGCCAGAACCAGATTTCAGTTTGGCTTTCATAACTTTGCTCACTAACCATGAACTAAGTTTTTCACCTTTCCCAGCATCGCTCGATTTAAGTCTTTGTTTAGCCATATTTAGTAGTTGCAAATCAGCTTTGTGGCGATTGGGTAAGTCTGTATGGTTTGCATATGCAATGTCGTGATGCATACAAGCTTCGTCTAGCTTATTTACACCTCGGTCACCTCGTAATAAACGTTTCTGCAATTTAGTTCCGGGACCGCAATAATTGTAGCCGGGTAAATGAAGTTCGAACGGTAGATTATTAATTAAGGTATTAACAAGTTCACCTCCTTGCATTGTCTAATGTGTAATGAGAGAAATGATGCAAAAGTAATCGTTATATAATTATTTTAATCCACTATTGCAGTTTTCTCGATCCAACTATTTTCTTCGTTGTTTAGACCCAACCATTTCACAAACATTTTTGATCCTTTTCTTTTTAAAACCCTTTCTATCAAATAAATACCAGGATAGTAAGATTTCTGAAGTTCTTGCTCGTAAAAGGTTCCCATTATGGCTTGCTTTCGCTGATCTTGTATATGATATGTTACTGGTATGGTATGATTAATTTTTTTTATAGTAAATATTTCAGTTGACCAATTAGGTGTATAACCTTTTTCAAAATGGTGTTTGTATTTACTGATACGAACAAAGTCACCTACTTTGAACTTAGGTTTTCTACGGACGGTTACATGATTTAAGGCTTTTTTAATATTTTCTTTTATAACAGACTCGCAAGATTTATTTACTTCAATTGGTTTAAATTTAATGGTACGATGTTTTGTGTTGTTATATATCTTTAACGTAACCTCTAACGGTATACCTAACCACATATAGTTTCCGTTCAGACTAAAATATTTATATATTTTATTTTTAAGAGTTTTAATCAGTCGCTCTACGATCGAAGCTTTTTTGGTAGAAAACGTTGAGTAATGGTTAACATTGTAAGTCTTCATAAGCGTTTGAAATGAGTTGTTATAAAATTCTGTTCCCATATCAGTTTGTAAATTAACCGGTTTGCGATTGCTGTTAATCAGTATTCGTTTAAATGCATGAGTAACATCAAGTTTATTTTTTGATTTTAATGGCTCTGCCCAAGCGTACTTTGAGAAGCAGTCAATCACCACTAAAATGTAATTATGACCTTTATTATATTTTCTTAGATTTTGCATGTCCATCAGATCAGCTTGCCACAAGTCATCGATCCCCTTTAGAATGACAGGACGTCTAACGAAATTTCTTCGTGCTGCTTTATGTATTTCATTAACAATTTGCTGTTTTGCCATTACGGAGTTTTTTGTAGTAATTTATCTACCTCTGCTTTGGTATAAAACTTATCTTCCAAATGAGTTGAAATCTCAGGTATCTTTGCTTTTAAAGTAGCCTGAACTGTGTCCTTTGTGTCTTTTATGATTTGAGAGCGCAATGAACCAATCATGTTATTAAATTCTTTTAACATATTAGCATTCAATCGATCTACATAATCCTTGTTCACGGTCAGGTTATTTAATTCTTTTAACATGTTAGCATTCAATCGATCTACATAATCCTTGTTCACAGCATCGCCTGCTTCTACTGGAGATCGGACTCCTCTTAATCTTGATGTTTTTAAATCAAAATCTCCGTTTTCTAATTTTAACAATGCGTTCTCATTAAACTCAAATAACTCTGATAAACGCATTCTTTTGTGAATGTAGTGTCCGAATTTGTCTACGTTCATATTTAAGGTGTATTGTATCGAGAAGCTGATAATAAAATAAACACATTTTAAAATATTTATTTATTTATAACTTTACTTTCACGCAATTCTTCAATGATAGATATAATTTCATTATCTAATCCTGTGTTACCAGCATCTCGAGATGCAATTAGTAATTTTAACCTATCTACCAATTCATTTGGATCGTCCCAATAAACAAAATCAACATTTTTCTTCCACATTTTTGTAAAGGGTAGTCCTTTTCCTTTCGTTTGGTGGTCCTGAATTGTACTTCGTAGTTGGAATAGAGGCTTAATAATTTGCAAATATTTTTGTCCTTTATTACTTTTGATTGGTTTACCGGGCTCATAGTCCCGTCGATGTGCGTTTGTGTCAAGTAGCATCGACTTATAATGTTTCATATCACTCTCTGTAACCAAGCTTAAATCGGCATTCTTTTTCAACAGCAACTGTTTTAAACCAGGCGTATTTCGGTATTTGCGTCCAGCTACGATGATATACTCATCACTGATCGTTATACGAGCAGAACCTAACATCAATTTTCCGCCCTCTTTTCTGACACCAAACGGAATATCGGTCAGAGCTTCTGAGGACACTGACCAGGATGACGAATCAATACCTTGGTTGTTTTCAACTAATGATTTGTACGAAGAGTCACTTTCGATATCAGATTCATATTCGTCTTCATTGTCGTTATTATCATTGGTTCCTTTACTAATTGTGGGTTCTTTTTGCAAAGTTTTATCGATAAACGGAACTTCGGTTTCTTCATTTTCTATATTATGCGGAACACAAGCCTGCTTACTGACATTAGCAATTTGGTTGAGTGGTTCTGTTACCGGCTTGAAAACTGATTCCAGTACTTGCTGATTGTTAAGCTCAGCATCTCTCATCTTTCGCACCTTCTTCTTAACAGCATCTGCAGCCTCAACAATTTGTCTTTTCAGTGATTTTTCCATAGTAACAAAAAGTTCGTGATTGATTAAGCGTTGTCTGAAGAATAATAATATCGCGAGGGTAACACTCTTAAATATAAATATTTTTAATCAAAGACAACAAAAGTGTCAAATTTATTTCTATAACATCCTTTATTTTTGGAGCAATCCTTATTAATCACTACATAATTGAAAGGTTCACTCCATATTTTCGAACACATTTCACGAAATTCAATCCATGTCATATCAGTGTTGACATGTTCTTCATAAATATGCCGTAAATTAATTTCATCTTGTTTAAAAAGTATGATTAAGTTCGCATTATCTCTTACTAACTGCTTGGGGATTTTACTATATGTTTGGTTCAGATAAAAACAATCTATGCATTTGTGTCTTCCCATTGCAAAATAATCACGCATGTTATTTTGATTTTCACAAGCAACATCATCAAAAATAATCACGGAGTTGGGTTTTGCGTCCTGAACGCTTAGTACTTCCTCATTTCCCTGATATTTCTGGAGGGAAATACCGGGAACCCGTTGCAAAACTCTTTCTAAGAAAATGTACTTAGGTTGGTGCAGAGTTTTTGAATAAACATAAACATTTTCAAATCTTAATCCATTTTCGTGTATAAGAAGGCCAATTAATAAATTGGTTTTTCCACAATTGGATGGACCACAAATGATACATCGTACTGAGTTAGGTAATAATTCCCCATGACGAAAACTAGTCTTACAAATATCATCGCAGACTGTATCAACATGCAGCGATTGCGGTTGTTTTACAAATTTCATGATTACTGTTGGAAATGAACCGATTAAAAATGAGTGAATGTTATATACATGTAGTACGTTAACATTTATAAACTTACCACAACCTCTTTTGCGTTACTGGTCATTGATCGAGTGGATTGTTCATTACTAAGCATTCTGTACCACCCTTCAGAGCGATAGCAAACTCGCATGATCATTGGTTGTATACAGTTATACACTAGAGAGTAAGTAAACGGAGAGTTGATGGATGATCATCGTTGCTCATCAAGTACGCAGCAAAATGTACTGTCTCGGTCGAGTTTATCGGTCGAGTGGAAAGGCGAGTCGATTATCAATTATTGGGCATTCTATACCACTATCGGCAGCGAGGCGCACTCGCCGAGCAACTTGCCGATAGTGGTATAGAATGCCCAATAATATACTACTATGATCCAGGTAATGTGTCAACTTTATTATTGTTGTCATTATTTTGATGACTTGACAAATTGTTCGTCTATGAGTTTCATAAAATGATGTAGCTAGAGGCGCCACACGCCCCTTACGTCGCTAGTCTCCAATTTTATTGAAACTTTGTGTGGATTGTGTGAATATAGTTCTCAAATTATTTTATTTAGTACCTTCAATGAAAAAAATTGTACCTCTCGGGTTTCGCTAAAAAAATAAAAACAAAAAGTGACTTACGTTTATTTTCTGTTAAACTTAGAGATGCACAGTATACATCAAATAATTGTTCTCGAATATAAACCTACGAAACTTAATCTATAGCGTCCACCAAACGGCCACAATATTAAATAGAAAATTTTAAAATTATTACCTAAAAATTTTGGACCAAGAAAAAAGGCATTTTGATGAGTTTTTTAGCTGAAATAAATGTTCTCATTTAGCGCTCCACAAAAATGTAATTATATCATATATCAAAATTAAACTCAACATCACCGACACAGACCCAAGGATTTTTGCAGTGCCTGGATGTGACAATCAAATTTGCGTGCGAATTTGCAAATTTGAGTGCGTAGTGCGTTCTGAACTATCGCTTATACTATTTTGAAATAGATATTTTTATTGATAATATCAAAGTTTTAATAGACCTTAAAAAATCGATAGTATTTTTTTGAAACTTAGACAAGAACAAATCTAAATTATGAATAAAAATTTCGTGATCTAACAAAAACGTCAACCATGATGGTCTTATAGACTATCGGTGCCGTTACAAAGTCAACATCACAGTAAATACAAACGTTCCTAAGAAAAATCCTTAGCTACTTTAATTATTTAAAATGACTTCAACATAAATCTATATTGCGTTTTCTGCAGGAAATAAAAAAAATATTTTCAAATCAAATTACTACAGTCAATTTCAATTTTTTTTACCGACTAAAAAAATTGAGGCGGTTATGATTTTTTCCGATCCGTATGTATGTATTGTTGGCATTGCACAATATTTATAAAATAATATAAGTTATGTATGTTGATTTCTAAATACATACGTGTAACATACGAGTAATTTCATAGGACGTGTCAAAGTAAACCCAGAATCGAAGCGAAGGGATATGTCGTACATATTGTTAATCCTTATCTTCAAAAGTTAATGCACACATTTCTATCAAGATAAACAAAAGACGCGCGCATTCATTAGAACGAGCAACTCTTCTGCGAGCAGACAGCTCCGGTTGGTGCGCAGTGCCCAGTTGCACAAACTCAAGCGTACGGGATTTTTTACAGGCATCAAAACTATAAAATGTCAACTGCTAATCTAACCTACAAACGTGCGAAGACGAGCGAATGCGCGCGTTTCCCGCTCATTTTAGAGAATTTAACGCGTCACTTAGTTTTCCCACAAGTATGTTTGTACACATATTTCTCAGAACTTAGAAATTGGATTACATTATTTATTTTTATTAGGCAAGGTAGGTTTCTCAACATAGAGAACAGTGCAAGTTTAATTAAGATCTATTCAGTAGTTTTCGAATTATCTTCAAAAATAAGTTTTTAATTCGATCTACATGTTATAATGTTCTTTTTACAAAAAAACAACCGACGACTTCAGAGAGTATCACTACAAAATGAGTAATAACTTAGCACTCATTAATGATTTTAATAGTTTCGATAGTCGGAATGGATTATAAAGAGGAAAGATTTTTTGTTTGTTTATTTGTACCGAATAGGCTCCGAAACTACTGGACCGATTTTTAAAATTATTTTACCTATGGAAAGCTACATTATTCCCGAGTAACATAGGCTATAATTTTGACGGGAGCGAAGCCGCGGGGGTTAGCTAGTTAATTATAATGACACCGTTTCAATATACCTACAGGTTCGAAATAATTAATATTCTTTAGGTCAAATTTTACATGAAATACACGTAAACAATGTTGTAAATAGTATTCTGTGCAGCGAACCCTCGATCTAGGTAGGTAGAAAGGTAAGTAAGGTAGGTACGTCTAGGTAAACAGGGTAGGTACAGGTAGGTAAGGTAGGTAGGTCTAGGTAAGTAGGGTAGGTACAGGTAGGTAAGGTAGGTAGGTCTAGATAAGTAGGGTAGGTACAGGTAGGTAGGTAAGTAGGAGGAGCTAGTTTTAAATATAGATTCTAATATGAATAAGCCTATTTCTATAGTTGAATTGCATAAAGACTTATCAACTGTACCGTTCGACGTTCTAACAATGCCATTCAAGCGCCTAGAGTTCCATGTAACTCTGTAAAGTAACTTACCCATATTACACATACCATGGTTTATTTATTTTTTACCCGACTGCCGAAGGAGGGTTATGTGTTTATCAGTCTATGTATGTATGTATGTTTGTTCCTATATGGCGTTCAAGAGACCAAACGGGTTGGCCGATTTTGAAAAGACCAAAACAAGAAGAAAATCATGCTGTGCAGTCGGAGGATACATCTTGTTTTGGTCAGCCAGCTCGCGAATATGTATCCTCCGACTGAACATATTTGTTTTGAGCGATAAATGCTCTGTTATGGTTATTGTTAGTATTTCGCCATACAATTAGTCCATATCGCAGCAAGGACTCCACATATGCACGATATGACATTACAGCTGTTTTAATGTTTTAGACATTTTTAATCCGTCTAAGATCGTATACGAATTTATTAATTTTATTACATACACTATCGATTTGAGCTTTCCAGTCTAGATGTTCATCTATGATCGTTCATGTATCTTGTGGGGGGGGCGAGAAATAACTCGGACACTTCGACCCATTGGGATCTATTGCGGTCCCCTAGATAACCTACTACTCCCCAATCTCGTTGAAAACTCTGTTCATGAGTTTTACAACGAGACTAGGAGATATGAGTCTATAGTCTTCTGGTTTTAGATATCCAACCCCTAGGATACTCAATCGCCTACCAGCCAGAGCATCGCATGTGCACAGAAGATGCTCCATGCGTTCCGTATGTTCCTCAAACAACCTGCACATGGGTGTCGCGGTAAGAGTTAAGACCCATCTTCATGAGCATGTCGTTGGTTCCAAAGTGCCCAGTAAAGGCCCCAAGCAGATAGCGGATTTGCCCCCTACTCATATTCCAAATGCATTCCCGTGCTTTGAACGTAGAGCCCAGGAATTTCTCGAAATGTTGCAGACTGGTATTAGACAGCCAATGTGTTCGCTGTCTGTTGGCTTTTTTTGTTCAAACCTTTTTGAAAACATGCTTGACAATCGCTCTTTCTTTTGAGGTATCATTTACGTGATGGATTTCCAGGTAGAACGCCCAGTGAATAGAAAATAGCCATGAGTACGCTGGTTTTTACGGCAAAATGGTCTTAGTTACTAGGGCAACAAATTCGTGTTTCTTTAGTCAGGGTCAGTCAGTCTGTGTTGAAGCCGTTACATCGTTTACTTATTATAGATGATCAAACAAACTTCCTGAAGTGAAGTTCGATCATTATTATATGAGTCGCTTCATTCGAAGATATAATGTTTACTAAGTAGTCCCTTTATCCTATAGGCAACATCGCACGATTTCAGAGAGTAATTCGATAAGTTTTTTTTTTTCCTTCAATACGGTTCATCCGTTCTGTCTGTGTGACATTGTGCATTCTTTTTAGAGATTCGTTATGAACAAAACTTTCAGGGTTAAAATTAGTGTAATTTATGTAATGTGATTTAATAATGGGAGAGGAGGGTTCTTATATCTTCGAATGAAGCAACTCATATAATAATGATCGAACTTCACTTCAGGAAGTTCGTTTGATCATTTATTGTATATTCGTCGCTTCATTCTTCAGATATAATGTTTACTAAGTAGATTTTCAGAGAAACAAGTTTTGTTCGGGTAGTGCCTATTTTATTAATGAAAATGAAACGTATCATAGCTGTACTTAATTCTTAATTAATGTAACAGTCACCAATAATTGCTTAATATAATCAGTTAATAGGAAATACAACAGCGTTTGCGAAATCATCATCACTTAGGACTGGTCGGTCATAAAATCGGGCAAAGGCTAAAGACATGCTGGTCCACCCAGCTGTCTTTCTTATCGTGTCGATACCGAGTCCGGAGACGCGAGTGGCTGACTTGACAGCATGTCGCGTGCTGTGTGCACTGAATGTATCTACGTCCACGCCGCTTTCTGACAACTTACGTGTTTAATCCATCGACTGATGTATTGAGTCGTGGTGGCTTTGAGTGTTTTTTTATAAGTTAATAAGAGTTTTCCTACATTCGTTGTCCTCATATTTTTCGTTAAAAAAAATATAATCCTTGAGGACTGAAACGGAACATATTATTAATATTGTCTCGAAAGAATGGTAGAAACAATACCGGCTGATCTCTTCCGGGAGCGAAAGTATTAATAATATCTGTTTTGGCTATCTTAACTCCGCTTGAAGTAATTGATATATTAAGTAATGTAATTAAAGATAATGTTTGTACCCTATGGGCTGTGCATAGTGCTAATAAAATAACTAACTTCTTGGTTTTTTTTTCGACACTTAATTCTAAGTGAGGGTACCAATTGGACACATACTTCAGCATTAACTGTGGGTCCTAAGTTGAAGTATACTTGGGCTTATTGGGTTTAAGTTTGTAAGCTCCTTTCAATAATCATTTTATACAACACAACGACACGACAACGTGGACAGGTGGCTATTAAGGAAGCCATAAGAACAACCTTTATTAAATTGCTACGTTAAAAAGGAAAGAACTGATGCTTTTGAACCACTAAAAACCTCAATGTTATGCAAAAAAACAATATTGCCACCAAAGTTTTAGTGTAACGTTATACTGTTTGATAGAATTGTCGGCTAGCGAAGCCATCATTAGATTTAATGAGTCGAACGGGGTGCCGCGGCGGATGAATGCCGTCCGCAGAGCCTCGCGCAATGGATGGTGCTCCCTGAAATGAGATTGAAGAAGAAATTTACTAGGGTTCAGATAAAGTACATCGGAGTCAAGTAAACTTTGTAGAAGTGGGTACCATGGCTGCGAAGGTCAAAAGGGAAATACTAAAATTCCCATCGCATCATCTTCAATAACTTTGCGCAAAATTTTAAAATTAAGGAAAAAGGCGGGCAAGCGTAAAAGTATTTGGATTGCCAGTTCAGAGTGCAAGCGTCTACGGCGCGTAAGCATCTGGTTCTTGTTTCCAAGAAACAAACAAGTCACATTTGGCATTGTCGCGAGAAGCAAAGAGGTCAATAGGGGCAACCAAACTATCTTTCAATAATTTTATACGCATGATTAGATAACTCCCACTTTGTATCGGGGTTAATCTTTCTAGATATTTTGTCAGCATAATTATCTTTCGTGTTTACGTAAGATGTGAACAACCAAATATTACACTTCTCGCACCATTGCCAGATGTGTCTTGTCAGATCGTTTAGATGCGGTAACTAAATTCCGCCTAGGCGATTTATGTAACTTATTGATGTAGTATTGACTACCCTCAACAATATTGCACAATTATAGTAATTACTGGCAAAACTTTTTAATCCTAGAAATACGGCCAGAAGTTCTAGGTAATTTATATGGTGTTTCATTTCTATGGCTTTCCATTTGCCATGGGCTTTTGCGGCACTACAGACAGCACCCCAACCTGTTCTATAAGCGTTTGAATATATTTCTTTTTTATAAATTTGATTTCTAATGGAACACATGGCTGTAATAAAAAAACTTTTTGCAAAAAAATACTACCGACTTCCAAATACAAAAAAAACTACAAAGTGAAAAATAACTTAATTTTTTGAAGTCGGTGTCTTTCGTAGGTACCATTTTTTTGCGTTTTGGACACCGACTTCAAAAAATTAAGTTATTTTTCACTTTGTAGTTTTGTATTTGGAAGTCGGTAGTATTTTTTTGCAAAAAGTTTTTTTATTTTTCACTTTTTAGTTGTACGTACCTAATAGACAAGTTAGTAAGGGAACTATTTCGCCAGAATAGATTTCATGAAACTTGAACATAACCGGTGAAATGAGAGGTCTGCTTACCCCTTAAGAGCGAACTGGCGTGATGTTATGTTATGAAATATTATAAAGAACAAACAGACATGCGATTGCAGCAAACCCGAGAGATTTGCCGTTATTTATTGAAGAGTTCTGTTGTATATCTCCGAAGTTCTTCATCAGATCTTCAACAAATTAAAATGGGACCAATTTCGGAACATTCTTTTTCAAACAAAATAAGAATTTTCAAAATCGGTCCACAATTGACGGAGTAATAGGTGAACATACAAAAAAAAAAATAAACATAGAACCTCCTCCTTTTTGGGAAGTCGGTTAAAAATATGGTGACGCCACCAATTAAGGTCTTCTAGAACCGTTTCTTGGGATATTTATTTTGTGTTCATAATTATTATTATGCTGTTGTAAGGCCAGGAATTTCTGACGTCCTAACAATTTTGTACACAGAAACCCATATCGAACTGCTGGACAAGGTCCGACCAGATCACTTATTAATTACGCAAATTCTCGAATTGTACATTTTGGCAACCACGAGAATTTTTTAACTAATTGATTAATGCAATTACGTTATATATCATATTCTGTGTATTATAATAATAATAAAATTTATTCAAAAAGGCACACAATCCCAATTATTTAAAATTACAAATTCATAGTTAAAAATCATCATACATTCATTAAAATTAATACATTGAAACAAAATTCTTTATAAAAATAGTACAATAATAAATCAATAATATAAAATACATCGTCAGTAGAAGTCATTAAAATTAGTCGATAGTTGTAGCATATATTAAAAAATATTTATCGACAGTTGGCACTCTGGTGGACGCCGAACCAATACCTGTGGATCATACTGGACCAATCCTCACTAACGACCCTTATAAGCCGGTTAGCTGATCCTCGCAAGCTGCTGGAAAAAGACGCTATGCGAGATCCTATGGCAGCATAAAAGTCAGGCTCCCTCGCCTCAGCGAACATGCTCGACGCACTACAGTAACGCGGCAATCTCATCAAGATTCTGTACACATCATTGTACTGCACACGTATTGTACTTATTGTCGACCTTTTAAATGTTGTCCACAATTGGCAAGTGTAGAAGCAGAGACAATACGCACGGAAGAAAGTCTTCTTGACACCCAAGCTGCAGCGAGAAAATCTGCGAGCGAGCATATTGCATCTTATCGAGAGTGCCCTTCTTTCCCATTCAATGTCGGCGACATCAGAAAGATCGTCAGTGAGTATGTGGCCCAGATATTTAAACCTTCGTACAACCCTCACTGGTGAACCATACAGACAAACGTCCGGGACTTTCTCCGGTCCCTTACCAGCTCTGAAAACTAACATTTCAGTCTTCATGACATTATAAATCATGCCATGAGAACCGGTGTAACGTTCGCAAATTTGAAGTAGATTTCTGAGGGCCCTTATTGAGGGGCTAAGGAGGACCATGTCATCAGCGTAGCTTATATTATTAAAACACACGCTACCAACGTGACAGCCGGCACCTGCCCTACCTAAAATTGTATGCTTTAAGGCCAAACCGGGAAGAGAAAATGAAAAAGGTACAAAACGTTAATTACATTTAGGGGAAGAAATATGGATGAGGCAGTTTAGCGGCCACGGCGTTTTTTTAAAAAAAAAACTATGCCAAGATTATGTAAAAATTTGTAAAACTTGATTGCCAAAACCATAAATTTGTCAAAGTTATGGTTAAAAAGTTTTAAGGGTTTGAACGTGGCCGCGCCATTGAAACGCGGCGAACCGCGCGGCCACGGAGATCTTTAAAACTAAGCGTTGCAGAGACCTGAAATTTTGGCAGATAACAGATTGAATTTGTAAAAAATTTGTAAAAATATAGAAAAAAATCCTAGGTTTATATTTTAGGAGCTGTAAGACTAAAACCCCATGGCCGCGCCATTGAAACGGTGAAAAACACGTTATCGACGATATCTCGCTGAAAAAGCATCGCAGCGGTCTGAAGTTTTTTGTAAATCCTAGATTTGAATTTGTCAAAATATGTAAAAATACACAAAAATATCCTAGGTTTATATTTTAGGAGCTGTAAGACTAAAACCCCATGGCCGCGCCATTGAAACGGTGAAAAACACGTTATCGCCGATATCTCACTGAAAAAGCATCGCAGAGGTCTGAAGTTTTTTGTAAAACCTAGATTTGAATTTGTCAAAATATGTAAAAATACACAAAAAATACCTAGGTTTATATTTCAGGAGCTGTAAGACCAAAACCCTATGGCCGCGCCATTGAAACGGTGAAAAACACGTTATCGCCGATATCTCGCTGAAAAAGCAAAGTAGAGGACTGAATTTTTTTGTAAAACCTAGATTTGAATTTGTCAAAACATGTAAAAATACAAAGAAAAATCCTAGGTTTGTATTTCAGGAGCTGTAAGACCAAAACCCTATGGCCGCGCCATTGAAACGGTGAAAAACACGTTATCGCCGATATCTCACTGAAAAAGCATCGCAGAGGTCTGAAGTTTTTTGTAAAACCTAGATTCGAATTTGTCAACATAACTAAA
This sequence comes from Orthosia cruda, assembly GCA_964057195.1. Taxonomy (NCBI): domain Eukaryota; kingdom Metazoa; phylum Arthropoda; class Insecta; order Lepidoptera; family Noctuidae; genus Orthosia; species Orthosia cruda. Next base: position 30,785,068 of record OZ059834.1, on the reverse strand, counting down.
AATACACCAAAAAATCCTAGTTTTATATTTCAGGAGCTGAGTACTTTATCGCGTAGAAATAAGTTGTGGTTATCTATCGAAGAAAGAAAGTAATAGCGGTTTTAAATAAAAAGTACTCAGAACTTCCGAGTAGGTATTTGTTTTTCCGGTGATACGATGATGCACGGGGCTCCGTAGACTTTGTTATAGTAATAGTAGTTAAATAAAAAAATACCTATAACCTAACCCGCGCGACCGGGTTAGGATTTCGGGTTAGGTTCGGAATAAACGGTACGGAGGGGTAACTGAATAATCTGTGATTCATGTGATTTTTTAAGAAATAAACATATGTTTTGTATTTTAGTTATCGTTTCATTTTAATTTAATTTAGAATCCTTGAGATATAGTTTCTAATACTTGCAGGTGGAAAGTTTTCTGTAAACAATAAGTCATGGTCACCCTATCGGAAAATTCAAAACGTATTGAAAGTTTTTTACTGTGAAAAAAATACTTTTTTGCCTATTATCTGTAATTCTACATATTAGTAGGTGTTGTTTACAAAAAAATACACCGCTAATACTTTCTTTCTTCGATAGATAACCACAACTTATTTCTACGCGATAAAGTACTACAGCTCCTGAAATATAAACCTAGGATTTTATGGTGTATTTTTAATTATGTTGACAAATTCGAATCTAGGTTTTACAAAAAACTTCAGACCTCTGCGATTCTTTTTCAGCGAGATATCGGTGATAACGTGTGTTTTACCGTTTCAATGGCGCGGCCATAGGATTTTGGTCTTACAGCTCCTGAAATACAAACCTAGGATTTTTCTTTGTATTTTTACATGTTTTGACAAATTCAAATCTAGGTTTTACAAAAAACTTCAGTCCTCTACGTTGCTTTTTCAGCGAGATATCGGCGATAACGTGTTTTTCACCGTTTCAATGGCGCGGCCATAGGGTTTTGGTCTTACAGCTCCTGAAATACAAACCTAGGATTTTTCTTTGTATTCTTATATATTTAGACAAATTCAAATCTAGGTTTTACAAAAAAACTTCAGTCCTCTGCGATGATTTTTCAGCAAGATATCGGCGATTACGTGTTTTTCACTGTTTCAATGGCGCGGCCATAGGGTTTTGGTCTTACAGCTCCTGAAATATAAACCTAGGTATTTTTTGTGTATTTTTACATGTTTTGACAAATTCAAATCTAGGTTTTACAAAAAACTTCAGACCTCTGCGATGCTTTTTCAGTGAGATATCGGCGATAACGTGTTTTTCACCGTTTCAATGGCGCGGCCATGGGGTTTTAGTCTTACAGCTCCTAAAATATAAACCTAGGATTTTTTTGTGTATTTTTACATATTTTGACAAATTCAAATCTAGGATTTACAAAAATCTTCAGACCGCTGCGATGCTTTTTCAGCGAGATATCGTCGAAAACGTGTTTTTCACCGTTTCAATGGCGCGGCCATGGGGTTTTAGTCTTACAGGTCCTAAAATATAAACCTAGGATTTTTTTCTATATTTTTACAATTTTTTTACAAATTCAATCTGTTATCTGCCAAAATTTCAGGTCTCTGCAACGCTTAGTTTTAAAGATCTCCGTGGCCGCGCGGTTCGCCGCGTTTCAATGGCGCGGCCACGTTCAAACCCTTAAAACTTTTTAACCATAACTTTGACAAATTTATGGTTTTGGGAATCAAGTTTTACAAATTTTTACATAATCTTGGCATAGTTTTTTTTAAAAAAAAACGCCGTGGCCGCGCCATCGAAACGAACACGTGAAAAATGGCTTCCTGGGCAAATATTAAAAAGAATGGGTATCGCTGACTATAGGGTTGTGGATGGATCGGGGAAAGAAACACATAGACATATTGACCAGTTAAGCCAGCGATCGCGTAGTTCCTTGATTTGTCCAACCAGTACGACAGAACGGAGTTCTCCTGAGGTGGAGCGTTCCAAGGTGCCAGAAGTGACGCCGGCTCCATTCAGCACAAAGGTGCCACAGGTTGAGTCGCGGGGCCCTCGGAGTGTAGGGGAGTGCAGTCCGGACCGAACCGCGTTGGTCACTGTGTTACCGTCCACATCCCCGGAAGGCTCAGTTTCTGCCTCTAAGTTGCCCAATCCTGATTCCTGTATAGGTGCTCCTAATCCCAAGAACCTTGTTCCGGAATTTCCTTCAACCCATCCTATACGGGAGTGTCGGTTAAAAAGACCAACTAAATATTGTAATAGTTAAGTAATTCTAGTAACTTAGTTAATAATAATGAGTATCAATAAGAGTACCTAATGGTAACTTATATTAATGTTATAAATCGTAAGGAAGTTTATTTATGTATTATATGCTTGCTATCGACTTACGTCTTTCATTGGCCTAGTACGAAATTTACAGCTATACCAGTCCACAAAGAAATTACAAATTTACTAGATTCTGATCATTGCGGGCAAAGGATTACTATACCAAACCAAAACAACAAAGTGGCTAAAAATAATTTTCAAAATCGGTCCACAATTGACGGAGATATCAGTGAACATACATAAAAAGGATATAACTGTTAACCCCAAAAAAGCAAGTCGCTTGGCAGCTTTTAAAGTTAAACTCGTGAATAAATTACCAATTTTGTCAATTCATGCTGATCCTAATCATCTATATAATTTCATTTCAGATATTCCCATTTAAACAATAAAAAACCATTAACTCATCACCTTCTGTTGCTGAGTCTTTGTTAAAAGAAAATGTTAATGTTTTTGATTCGGAATTTCTTTTTGAACATATTACTTGTAGAGACATCATTAAAACCTTTCACACTTTAAATGTTAAAAAGACTGCAGTTCTGTGGAGTCATTCTGTAGAAGTTACTAAGTCAATCATTGACATTGTAGCACCTAGTTTAGCTCTTATGTTTAATAATTGTATCGACTGTGGGGAGTTTCCTGACCTAATGAAAAATAGTAAAATAATAACCTTTGTTTAAAGCAGGTAGTACATCAGACCCTACAAATTATAGACCTATTTCAGTACTACCTACGTTTAGTAAAATATTTGAGAAATAAATTTTAGGATTGCCATAAAAAAAATTTTTTTTTTTATTCTTTTAGAGCAGTGGTGGCCCAGTGGTAACGGCCCCGACTTATGTGTCGTAGGTCGTGGGTTCGAAGCCAGGCAGGCGCTTTACTTTGTGTAAGTTACTTCATCACCACTGTTCTAAAAACGGTGAAGGAAAACATCGTGAGGAAACCGGAATGTTCTAGAACCAAAAATTCGAAGACATGTGACATCCACCAACCCGCACTGGGCCCACGTGGTGGATTAAGGCCCATCCCCTCTCTCACAGAGAGGAGGCCTGCGTCCCAGCAGTGGGAACGTAATAGGCTGATGATGATGGTAAATTATTACATAGCAAACAGTTCGGTTTTACAAGGGTTCGTTCAACTACTACTGTGTTGAGCTTTTAGGACATATTTATAATGCATGATTTATGGCCCTCGTATAAATTCGTTTTATTCAAGAGTTGCGCACTAAACTTTATACCATGACTACGAGAAAAGAAAGATTTAAGCGATAAAAAAACTTTGTTGCAAAAATATACTTCCGACTTCCAAATACAAAACTACAAAGTGATAAATAACTTTATTTTTTGAAGTCGGTGCCTTTCGTAGGTACCAATTTATTGCGTTATGGACACCGTTTTTTGCAAAAAAGTTTTTTTTATTTTCCCTTTTTAGTTGTACCTACCTAATAGGCAAGTTAGTAAGGTAACTATAACGCCAAAATTGATTTCATGAAACTTGAACTTAACCGGTGAAATGAGAGATCTGCGTACCCCTTAAGAGCGTACTGGCGTGATGTTATGTTATGAAATGGTATAAACAATAAACAGACATGCAATTGCAGCAATCCCGAGAGATTTGCCGTTGTTTATTGAAGAGTTCTGTTGTATATCTCCAAAGCTCTTCATCAGATCTCCACCAAAAAAATGGGACCAATTTCGGAAGATACGTTTTCAAACAAAAAAAGAATTTTTAAAATCGGTCCATAATTGACGGAGATATCGGTGATCATACACAAAAAAAAACTTGAAGTCGAACATAGAACCTCCTCCTTTTTGGGAAGTCGGTTAAAAATAGACATTTAATAAAGAAAAGTGGTGTGAGCCGTGGTGGCCCAGTGGTAATGGCCGCGACATACGTTGTGTAGGTCGGGAGTTCGAACCCAGGCTTTACTTTGTGTAAATTATTTTATCACTGCTCTCAATACTGTGTTTCGTTTTTACGTGTGTATGTTTGTACGTTTGTATGTTTGTAAGTGTGTATGTTTGTATGCATGTTTGGCCATGCATTTCTCCAAAACTACTTATTCGATCGTGATCATTCTATTTGTGTTGGATTGAGTATCTCTTAACTTAGGGAATAATGTTTTTTTTTTATCAAAGTCGGTCCAAAAGTTTTCAAGCTAAGGAGCATACAAGTACAACCGAACTCCTTAGCGACAAACAGCACGAATGTGTAAATTTAATTCTGAAACGAAAGTTATTGTGCACTTTTTTAGTGTTTTGCTTTTGAAGTCGGTCTATTTTTTGTGAAAATGTTTTTATTATTCTATTCATTTCAGATGCCACAGTGAGGACGGTGACCGAAAACCGCGATTCTTTTAAAAGAAAATTAGACGCAGTAGATGTATATGGCGGCGGGTGTGTGCTTTTAGATTTTTAATAATTATATTTTTAGTTTCATTATTTATATGTTTTTTATATGTCCACTAAATTGTGAACAGGGACTGTTGGGAGCCGTCCATGAAAGGATTACTATTAGCACTTGAGACAAGTAACCGTGACTCCTACATCTACGTTTTTACTGACGCCACGGCTAAGGACTATCACGACAGCCATTATGTTAAACAAATGTGTCAAAAAAAACAGAGCCAGGTATAGATTATTTATTAATTTGACTCGTATTATTCAAGTATTCTAACAATATGTATAATTAATATGATTATACGACTAACTATTTATACTAAACCTAACTACGTGTCTTTGGCAGATACATTTTTTTTTCGTTATGGAAACCGAATTCCAAAAAGAAAGTTATTTTTCACTTTGTAGTGCTTTATTTTCGAAGTCGGTAGTATTTTTTTGTAAAAACATTTTGTGTTTTTTCACTTTTTAGTTATACCTAATAGGCAACTTGCATTTAATAAGGTACCTATAATGACAGAATAGATTACCCGAATACCATGAATCTTGAACATAACCGGTGAAATGAGAGTGTATCACGGTGATCTGTACACATCTGCGTACCCCTTTAGAGCGTACTGGCGTGATGTTATGTTGTGAAATGGTATAATCATTAAACATACATGCGACTGTAGCAATCCCGAGAAATTTGCCTTCATTTATTGAAGAGTTCTATTGTATATCTCCGAAGTTCATTACCAGATCTTCACCAAATTAAAATGGGACCAATTTTAAAACATACTCTTTCAAACAAGAATTTTCACAATCGGTCCAGAATTGACGGAGAAATCGGTGAACAGCACTGACCTCTATCGTACTAGTACGCTGGACTACATATTATCGATGACAAAATGAAGACATTTGATTTTCGCCATTTTGGCGCTGATAGCAACGTGACTTAACGTGAGAGTACATGGAACTAATATTAGAGATGGGACACAACTTTCTTAAAAAATACTTTTATGGGCTTTATCGATCGTGAGAATAATTAAATACGTAAGAGAAAAAAACATCCCAGTTATTTTTATTATGATTCATTTTTAAGTAATAGAATAATTGCTGTAAAGGTTAACTGAAAAATATTTTAATTCAGATTGCAAGCTATAAACTAGTGGTGCTAGTAAAGTTATAGCGCATTACTGTCAGATCAGTGAGATTTAAATATGGGGATAGGCTAACAACTTATCCTTAAAACTAGTATATTTGAGCAAGTATCTCCTCGCTCAAGTACACTAGTTAGATTAATACTTACAATCGTTCGGATTCACTCGGTCGGCGCTCATCGGATTCGAAGGGAACATCATTTACACAATAATAAATGAGATGGATAATCATTTACAACGGTCGAATTTCTCGCTCTCATCGCTGAGATCCTGTCTCTGTAGTGTTAAAGTGCAAATAATAGTGACATCGCATTCCAGCAAGGTGAAGACTTATATCAGTTTTCAACTCTGTTTCAGATGCAGATAATAAATTGTTTGTCTTCAAAACATTTGTTAATAAAATTATAATTATCATGATATTATTCCATAATTAATTCTAGGCTCAGGAACATTGAGTTAAATGTACTACGAGAAAGAAGAATAGAAGCTATTTCAAACAAAAGATTGCGCGTAGGTAATTCGGTGACAGCGAGGTAGCAAGGTAAGAGTGAGGGGGGTTATGTTATCACAGATAGACAATCAATGCGCGCAGATGAACTTTTTTTGAAATTTACACAAACATGGCCGCCCACCCGCCTCCGCGGTGACGCAACGTCACGAGATACAATAAATTGATAAAATATAATTAAATTAAGCGTGTTTTCAACTTACTGTTGAAAACTCATTCCTTGACTTTTATTTATATTTCTCGAGTTGTTTGAACAGTATCTGAATACACACGAAGGCATTTTATGAGAAACAAAACTAAGTACTCAAACGTGTCACGTTGCAGCGAGCGCTTGCCACAGACTAAGTGAGTGAGTTGGAGTACGCGCGTTCTAACGCGTGTTACAAACAATTGAGTTGAGGAGTCTCCTCTAGTACGTAGTATATTTAACTTAATGCTCAGAAACGTGGTGATTGGTATAAGAGTGGGGCCTGTGCTCAGCGGTTGGCGAAGTCAGGCTGTGGATGAACATGATGATGATTCCAGAATTTAGTATTACACATTGCTTTTGAACATATTATTACTGATTATTAGGCATTCATATAACATTCATCACCAATACCAATATGAGATATTTAGTTCCAACATACTACGAGAAGTCAATACAGTAGATGACTGATACGCCTTGCCATGTCTACTATTTTTATATTAGTGTAATTTAAAAATATCACTAATACTGATATATTAGTTACAATATTATAATATTTCCAGGCGAATATATTAGTATTACCTAATTTTGAGAAATATCGGTATTAACCTACCTCTAAATGTGTCAATTTTAGTTCCTAATACGCTCGAGCGGGGCGCTTTGAATCAGCACAAAAATCAACTGTCGTTTCATATAGTATGTTTAGTTCAGCGTACTTGTATGATAGAGGTCAGTGGTGAACAGACACAAAAATAAATAAATTGAAACAAAGTCGAACATAGAACCTCCTCGAACTCAAGGACACAACATCAAAATAATCTTTCACATCGCTATCATTCGGAAACGTAATGAATGGCAATTCATTGACTAAAATGAATAGGTATTATTAAAATTAATTAAAATCACAGATGACAAAATGAGTTGGTGCAACCTCAGTGTATATAGATTAACGTTCATACCCATACATATACCCATTTTCGTCACCTTTCACCCCTATAGTGCTGTGTTATTTATTTTATCCGGGTGTAACAATTATAAGTAAGAGAGAAATAGGAGTACAGTTTTATCATTTAATATTACGTCCAGTACATATCCGACACTATTAATCGAGCAATATTTGTTATATATATATAATATAAATGAATGATCAATTGTACACTGACAGCCCTAAATTCTTCTCCTATCGTTTCAGTCCATCCAAAGGATGTCTGTAAGAGATTGCCCTGTGCGATAAGACCGCCCATTGTACACTTTGTTTTTTAAAATGTTTGTTCTGTATGTTTGTTTATTTTTTAAAAGAGTAAGTTTGGAGTTTCTTGTCCATTCTTCTCCATAACAAGCTACATTTCCGAATGGACGGTAGAATCAATTATTATGTGTGTCATGATGTACAATAAAGTATATAATAATAATAATAAATGTTGGTTATTTAAATTATATATATTTGAAATCACGTTTTCAAAAACGACTAACGATTTCGATAAAATTTGCAATATAAGGGGCGAAATATCGATCTAGCTAGGTCTCGTACCTGTTTTTGCTCTACCCAAGCAGAATTCGGTCGCCCAGGTACTATATTATAGTTTAATAACATTATCATACTAAACCATAACTGCTGCCTTGACTTGCACACTAATATTATACTGCTATTTTTAAATATTCTTTATCATATAAGATAGTTATTTTCTAAAATTAATAAGCTGCACTGCTAGAGTACGTAGCGTAGCTAATACGTATTAACCTTTTCTTTCTGAGCCTGATGTATCTATTTTCGTCATTACAGTACAAGTAAACACTCCCTTTGCTTACAGATAGTATTTGTGCTCACCGGTAACTGTAATACTAATTATGGTGCCGAACCTTTTGATGTTTACTTCGACATAGCCCAAGCATGCTCTGGGCTAGCATTCGACGTGACGAAGACTAACGTGGGAGAGGTAAATCAGTTAATAATCTTACCCTCAGTTTCCCACCTTAAAATTATCGCGGAATTAATGTGACAAATTGTCAAGCACGCGTTATCTGCTGTGATTGGTTGAATTAATTTTCGACAGCAAATCACAGAAGATAACGCGTGCTTGACAATTTGTCACATTAATTCTGCGATAATTTTAAGGTGGGCAACTGAGGGTTAATATTGTAAATATTAGGCCGGTGAAAATTAGAAATACGAATTTAATCTTCTCTTACAATCTATTTTAGGTGCTCCGAACAATAGAAGAAACAATAAAAGGTAACAAGACAGTGATTACTACGACGACAGTACCAGCTCATGAAAAAAAAAATATTCCAGTAAGTGTTATAATCGTGATGTTTTGTATTTTGTTTGCCCCAAAAACTATATTTAAATATTATTCACGTATATAATAACTATGTGATGGAGCAGTTTAGGGGCTTGCCTCCTAGTCTAAAAAAGTTATATTCTTAGAATATACATATATTCCAAAGCACACCTTCCAAGGTTTTATCCTGCAGAGTCATTGCGTAACACAATACCTTCCGTTTTGCCAGTAGCATTATTTTCTGTGTCGACTGAATTTCAGAAACATACACAACAATTGGCTACATCGCTCGTGTTAAAATCTCGACTGTTTATGTTCGACACAAAATGTACTATATCATCATTCTCTTGCGCATATCCTAATTTATTTGGAGTTTGCCCAACATGTCACATCACATCTTCTTCCATAACACGTCATCTCAATGGTCACTATTTTGTAGCCGTATCATCTTGCACAAAGGCCATCCATCCTATTATTTTGTCGTCCCTTACTATAGCCATCCACATTCATACACAAAACTTTCCACATAATCGTGCGATGATATTTTATTAATACTTTTATTTTCAGTTCACAATCGATGACCACACTGACTATGTTATCGTATCCGTGTCGGGCAAAAGTGTTTCTTTGCATATAAATGGATTAAATGGACCCCCTTATAATTATGAATAATGTGGAACAAAAATGGAAAAGTAAGTTATATTGAATAGTGGTCAAAAGCCCGCACCGTTTGACTTGCATTGCGCTTATCCGCCCTTGAAAAAATATTTCAAAGGCAGATGTTTGAAATCTTTTAAAAGCTTGGTGAAATTGGTAAGCATGGAAAGAAAAATCATGCCACTACATGGCGCGATTGATAGAACCAATCACTCCACATTGTATTGGTGTGAGATTTCGGAACGGCTTTTTCCCCTCCACCTTTTTCTTTATCTTTGTGTTTGCACAAACAGAACACGGTTTGTTTATACACCTATTTAATATAATAATAATTTCTAAAGACTGGAATTAGCAAACCAATCCTCTGAATCTTCATTATGTTCTATGATAGTATATTCGTATAAGTAAGATAAGATAAGTAATATAAGATAGTATATTTATATAATTGTATAAGTCAGTTATACAATTCTGGCTAAAAAATCAACACAATGAAACAACAATTTGACTTTTGTCTTCGAAAAGTCAGCTTCGGTTTCTGATTTCTGTAATAATATTTAACGTGTTTTTTTTTATTTAAAAATATTATAGGTAGTAAAATTAAGTAACGTTAAGCCTGGCACTTACACGGCTACTGTGATGGGCCAGACAAGAACTTCCGTCATTATCGTGGGCCGTACTGATTTTTTCTTCAGGCATGGTTTCTCTGAGCAAAAACCCAAGTCGCTGGGTGAAACGGCACTGCAACCAATAGCTGGTGAGTTTAATTCTGTATTTCGATTCCCAAGATACAAACTAACTGCCTACTTTGCATTCACTGGCAATTAAACCCATGTAATCTTGCTGTAAGTAATATACAGGACAGGGTGAGTTTTTCAAAGCGTCATGGAAGGCCAAATTCTAAACAATGAGGAATAACGGAAAACACTCAAACAAGTCTTGAGCCCGATTTTAATTGAAACTAAAACTGCATTTAACGTTGGATTTTTGAAAAATCCTAGACAGGAATCAAACATTTTTCTAACGTTGTTTTTGAAGGATTGGGGCAAATTCCACTGAATAACCATTTGTGTGCAGTGCATAGCACCAAATGAAAAGGTATAAAATTAAGTTAAAAGGCATTTCAGTCCAGCTTTCAGGCAAATACACGCCCCCCTGCATCTCTTCTTATATTTGCAGGCTATGATTTTGAGAAGGTCATAGCTTGGTCCCTATAGAGTTTATAGAGCTGCGGTTGGGCTTAAAAAAGTAATTTATTTTGCTGTAGGAAAATGCATTGTTTATGACTTTTAGAGCAAAAAACCTTTTCCACAAAAAAAAAACCGACGAGATAACTATCTGAAAAGCAAAAATATTAAAAATACTTTTAATCTAGAATTTTGAGTTGGCGCTAAACAAACAAACACACATGCAAATTAACTACCTAAAGCGTAGTAGAATGTTAGTAGCTAGTAGGTTGATCTTCGTGGATTGTTTGTTTGTTTGGCGCAAACTCAAAATTCTAGACTAAAAGTTTTTTAACACGCTTTTATTAGCTTGGTATGTATGCATCTATGTAACGGAATCTTTGAACGTGATTTTCACCCCCTTCAAAACGTCGGAATAATTTGAAACTTTGTACACTTATCAAGCACCGATGACAATGCAATCATTTAAATAGTTTGTCCCATTATCCTTACCATGATTGAATTCAGGATTAGCGTTTTTTTTGTTTATATCCGATACCCGGTACTGTCTTTGTGCCAAGTACAAAGGCTAAATTGCAACAGAATCGGCTCACAATTGAACATTTATCTAACTAACATACGTTTTTCTTACCTTAAGCAATGGATTATATTTTTCAAATTTGAATGGGACCAACTTTGAGGTATACTGTATCCAATAAAAAAAAAAACGGATTACTTTATAAATAGTCATACATAAAAAAAAAAAAAGTAGAATTGAGATGCTCCTTCCTCCTTCTTTTGACGTCGGTTAAAAAGTGAAAAAAAACGAAGTTTCTCGCGTGGTGCGCAGCACACGTTTTTCGATGTTGTAAATTTCGATTAACGCTACTCTAACTGGCTTTTATAACATACTAAAAAAACAGAAATACATCAAGATTTGCGATTTTAATGCTGATTTCTACTGGGCTAACGTGATTTTGTAGATTTCTTACACCATAAACAAACAAACAAGCATTTTGTTAAAAAAAAAAGTATTATTTAAGTTTGCTGTATGTCATTATTTCCCCGAATTTGATCCTTTTTAGTGACAGTATCGGATGCTGTTACAGCAGAGTGGTAGTTTTTTTTTTAAATCACCGGGTTTGATTCCTGGCTAGGAATATTGATTTTCAAAAAGTCAATGATACAGTTTAATTTTTATTAAAATTGGGCTCGAGACTACTTTCAGCGTTTTAGCTATTCTTCATAGATTTAGCCATCCACGCCCACTTGGAAAACTCACTCTGTATAAGCTTATCTATCTTTTCAACTTGATTATAACTGTGAACCAGCTACCATCTGTATAATAAACGATTCTATTATATTCTATTTATTAGGCCGCGTCTTTCAAAACCGGACGTCACAAATTTCTATAAACATATTTTTTTCAGAATCGAAAGTCCACCTGTCGATATCAGTCACCGATGACCATCACTCGGTGCAAATAGTATCAGCGCAGATTTTAAATATGGATGAAAATCCAATTAGAAATCTGCCTCTAACAGAGATCTCTAAAGATTTTTACGTAACGAATCTGTTTGTTGCACCATCGCAAAGGTTTAAAATAGCCGTAAGTATCAACAGTTTATTTATTTAATATTTTGTGATAAGAAAAATTACTTGCATGAAAATGTTATAATAAAAAAATACCCGACTACAAAATGCTACTAAAAGGTTTTAAACAATTGGCATTTATTCAAGTTCATTCAAAGTTTCGATGCCACCAATTGCATTTTTTATATTCTATATCTTAGTAAACACTGATTGGGATTAACAGGAACGGGCGACGCGGTAGGCCCAAAAGCAGATGGCGTAACGAGTCAGACTCCGATAGAGTGAGTGACGAGTTAGGATTGGTCAGATGTAGCAAAAATAGACAAAAATAGAAAGAAGGCAGGCAACAGGATCATAATAATAATCTACCGTAGTACCGCGGAACCCAACAAAATATAGACCAATCACGTGTTTACCGACGGTCCATAAGGTTCTTACGTCCATTTTGATAACTAAAATTAGTAAACATATCAACAGTTATTCCATCATGATGCATGTAGCAATAGGTCCCGCGATACTAAGGAGCTATTAGGCAATAGGTTCGGCGTTCCTGAAAGGAGCTTTGAACATGTTGTATAGATTTCAAGAAGGCTTATGACTCGGTACCTCATACATGGCTCATCAGGGCGCTAGAATTGTATAAAATTGTCTAAAAGTCTAGGCATCTTTCTGATGTCAAATATGGCTGAGCTTTGATATCCTAACAACTATTGTGTATTACCATTATTTGCAAAATTAAATTCAATTCTATTATATGACATCAGAAAGATGCGTAGACTGTCGAAGGATGGAAAACAGTCCTTCGCTATCCAGGATGTCGAAATATCCTGAGGAATAGCGGCTCAGTAGGGATTGATCGAGGTATATTTCAGGACAGTCGTTTCAGTCCACTTTGGTTTTGCTTAGCTTTGAATCCTCTTAGCACACTGCTGGAAAATTCAGAGCTAGGCTAAATCGGTTGAAGACATGGATGACCTGAAATTCATTGATATACTCTTTCGGCGTACTCAAATGGACTTAAAAGGAACTTGACGCCCTGGGTAGGCGGGTCCGTACACTGCTGACAGCATATAGAAAGCATTACCCACGGGCGTCGGTCATGAAAGGGAATATTTTCTACACGCCGACATTTCATACATATTCATCGAGATGTAGTAGCGGTGGACACTCACACCGCTCTCCTTGGCTAATGAGAGCTGGCTTAAACACGTAGTGCTTGACCGATAGCAGCGAGTTAAGGCAGAGTAAGGAACTTCACGGATGCCTTTTCCGGGCCCTAAATGGGTCCGATGTAGACCAATTAGCGTCCGTAGCCTGCCTGCGTTTCGGTGACCTCTTTGGGAAAACTGAAGGATTCGTCTGTGCAATTATGGACGAAGTTATCATGATGAATAACTACCGGAGATTTATGGTAAAGGATGGTACGGTTGACATCTGCCGGGTAGGTCACCGTCGGGGTGAATCAATCGGAGCCCTAATCTCTAGTTGTTCTTGTCTAGCTAACTAAGAGTACTATCATAGGCACAACCTTATAGCTAGGATTATACATCAGCAACTTGCTCTGAAATACACTCTCGTGGCATCGGAGGTACCGTACGTGCTGGTATTTGCCCAACCCAGTTCTCCAAAATGACAATATCACATTGTATTGGAATCGTTCCAACATTACTAACAGGGATATTATAGCTAATACGCCTAATATTGTGGTGGTGCACCAAATCGGGAGGCGCGCAATGATTGATGATATTACCGTCCCGCATGATGGGAAACTCGTGAAAGCCGAGAAAGATAAGCAAATGAGAGCAATGAGTTTTGACTATTTAAATTTAATTATTCAATTATTTTATTTTGGATTTTTATCTGTTTATAATTTAATGTATGTATAACTATGGACTGGAATTATGTCTGAAATAAATAAATTAATAACAATCAATGACTTGGCTCGCGAGGTTGTTGATAAAATATATTTTAAAACACATACAGAACCAAAACATGTGTTTTGTTGTTCTGGTTCTGTATGTGTTGAAAACATTTTAGTAATCAATAAGAAAAACAGCGAAATAAAGGAAATAACAATATTAGATTCGATCAATTTCTCGAACTATTTGTTTTTGCCCACAAGACCATGTCATAAAAAACCTCTACTTATACTTATTTAGTGCTGGCTGCAATCCTGTTTCACATACTCTCTCACAAAACACAGTCGGGTAAAATTGGTGTAACGTCTTCACGCAGTCAGTGGTATCTTTACAAATTAAGATCATGCTCCTTGATCCTATATTACCTTACTTTACTATAATAAAAGTGAAAAATTTACATAATGGATGGATGTTTGTTGTTATTTCATGCAAAAACTACAGATCAGATTTAGATGAAACTTTACAGAAATATAGCTTATACATCAGAATAACACATAGGTTATCATTAATAAACATATTGGGAGAAGTACTAATACTAAACCACACGGACAGGGCCACGGGTGGCAGCTAGTCTAACATAATGCAATGCATTGCTTTATGAAAGGAAATCATTAAAATATTACTATAAGAAACATATAACTGGGCTTGTTTGGATGTATTTTCAGTTTAATTATTAAGTAGGTACTCATAAATCTTATCAGCCAAAGTCCTGTTTTGTTTGTTTTAGGTGAACGGGATAGTAAAAACTACGGGCAAACCTATAAAAAGGATTGGTAAAATCCCCATTACGCCGCCAGAACCGCCGAAAAGTAAGTTCAGTTATGATTTACTTGAAATAAAAAAGCTTTTAATAAAATCACATAGGATTCACACGTAGCAGGATGCGACACGTGATCACAGTAAATTGTTGTTCTATAACGTTAAAAAACATAAGTATAACTTTATTTTTCAAGTTCAGCTTCAGTGTTGTTGTTTGTGTATTTTTCGTTACTTCTTAGGCGATTGCCGAAGAAGAGCACATGCGGCAAATCCACTCAGCTGGCATAAAAAACCAAACAACAAAAGTTACTTTTGTACTCTTTACTGGTTTGCTTTGGAAGTCATTTACTTCCGCAAAACGATAAAAACAGACAGCAATAAAAACAGAGGTGCCAAAGGCACCGACTGCCGAAACGAAAGTTACTTTTGTACTCTTTACTGGTTTGCTTTGGAAGTCAGTTACTTCCGCAAAACGATAAAAACAGACAGCAATAAAAACAGAGGTTCCAAAGGCACCGACTTCCGAAACGAAAGTTACTTTTGTACTCTTTACTGATTTGCTTTGGAAGTCAGTTACTTCCGCAAAACGATAAAAAGAGACAGCAATAAAAACAGAGGTGCCAAAGGCACCGACTTCCGAAACGAAAGTTACTTTTGTACTCTTTACTGGTTTGCTTTGGAAGTATGTTTTTTTTTTTGTGGAAAAGTTTATATTTAAATCTCAGTTTACATCTATCAAAAATACGTTTAATTTCTCTGCATTTTGACAAGTTTTTGGTATTAATTGTTGCCGAGATTAGTGTGGCTTGAATTTTTACGCAAGAACATGCACTAGAAGTATTATTTTCTTGATTCTCTCTTCAATAATATAATAATTAAAATAATTTATAGAATTGCCAACTATTACAAGGCCAACCGCCGAAATAGCAGAGGGGAAGGCGACAGAAATAGAATATAATAGCACGATGAAGTTAACTTGCAAGGTGGTAGCGTTCCCAGAGCCTAAAATCATATGGACAAACATAAAAGGAAGTGTTATGCCCTCTAAGGTAATTTAATTATTATTTGATCCGTTTTTGAAATATTATAAGTTCTACTTTTTGCATGGTGAAAAATTAATCCTATTCTTTCCCTTCATCATCATATTGTGCCTTGCTTGTCCCATTTTACTTGGGGTCGGCGCAATACGTTTCGTCATCCAAGGAGGTTATCATTCACCCCTTTTCATTCATATTTCTCACACAACTCTATCTCTATCCACCACATTTATTTTCATTACTCTTTTAATTAAATGCGTTTCATCCGTCCTCTCACATGTCTCATGCCAAAATAGCAGCGTTTTACCTTCAAATAAAACGCTTGTTGTGTCCGGAGACTCATTCGGGGTCATATAAACATAATTTGAGTCTAGCATCTTCCGTTTCCGTGTCACATCTATATAGGTATATGCCACAATCGCCTTCCAAGCAACACGATGGTGACGTAATTCCGCTTTCGTTCACCAGGTGGCTGCAGCGCGCCAACTTGTTCATTGTGGCCTCAAATCCTAGAACTTAAAGAGCCAATAACACCAGGCAGTCTTTAAAATTATGACCCCGAATGAGTCTCCGGACACAACAAGCGTTTTATTTGAAGGTAAAACGCTGCTATTGTGTCCTTCGGCCTCATTCGGGGTCATATAAACATAATTTGAGGCTTTGTTTGTTATCGCCTGGTGAACGGGACGCCAATGTGTTGCACACAATATAAGTACAAAAATAAGCACAAATATATTTTTTTAATAATTATATTTCAATACCAAAATAATTATGATTATCTATTTATACAGTAATTAAACCACTTTATTACAAAATACACAAAAACATTTAATACATACCACATAACTTTCATCGTTATAGTATACTTGTATGATCTTACCATAATCATGTTCTCCTTGTGTATATACCTCATTACTCCTGATTGTCCAAATCATTTTGCTGTGGCATAATCGATTCTTGCATTTATATAACTCATTTATTTGAATTAACCAAGGATATTTTAGTTAATTGGCTGAAAAAGATTAATCAAAGAACTTCCCTGTGCTGGAATCACTTCCTTCCTATAATGTTTCCTAAAAGTGTTACCGGATTTCCAATTAGCTCGTGCCATTATCTCATCGAGAGGTTCGTTATCTAACCAACTTCGTGAAGCTACCGCAGAACGGAAACTACCTGGAGTAGCCTCAATTCCTGCTTCCTTCAAAATTGACTTAACCCAACCTGCCAAAATAGTTCTAGTTGCTGGCTTAGGTTTTCCACATGCAGTAACAAATAATCTATCACTAGAACAAGTTAAACGACGCGGTTTTCCAAATTCTATAAGATTTTTAAGCCAATGCACAGGATCAAGAGCCGCACTTTCGGGATTACCTAACAATTTCCAACCAGACTGTACATGAGTTTCAGAATAAGTTTTCGAACCAAAATGTGGCCAAAACATTATGCTATTCTCACCTACAATACACCTGTCTGACGAGACACTCAGTAATGTTAAATCGTGTATCCTACGCCCTGAACATAACAACAGTAGCACTGCACATACTCTTGAAATTTCATATAGACTTTGATTTTGAAGAGGTCTACTGCCCAACCAATCTGCCAAAGACTGAGGATCCCAAACAGGGGTTGGACACTTTTTAGGCTGTTGTAATGCAATTGCCTTAACCATCTGTTTAACCAAAATGTTCGAACTTAATCGGGCCTCACTTTTTGTATTGCACAAAGTAGACACAACAGATTTATGAAGTAGAATAGTACGATAAGACAGTTTTTCTTTTAAGTGTAAATCCGCCAAATATCGTGCCAAATCACTACCGGATTTGAAAAATTTACATTTATATTGGAACACCAATTCAACCATCTCTGCCATGCTGGTCTGTATGTATTCAAAGTAGACGACCTCCAACCTTCTTTGAGCAGACACCTTTGTTCTTCAGACCACTCACCTAGGGATTCAGACCACCCCCACATTTCCATACTTCTAGGTGCAGCTCCTGTACTCGCGGTGGCGGCTGCCTGGTCCTCGTATTTACTAGGACTTTCGATAACCTGTGAATCGTGAATGGTGGCGCGATCGCTCTGTTCTTCAAATCTGCTCTCCAGAATGCTCGGGACCACTTTGGTGCGACTATCAGGAATAAACCTCGAGCCTGATTTAGATGCATCAAGACACGGGGTATCAAACTTGGAGGAGGAAAGACCCAAGCGAGACGAAAATCCCATTTGAATGCGAATGCGTTGTGTCTCCATGCTTGCCGATCTCGTTGATCTAGAGTCACATAACGCGGGACGACGTGAGCCGTGCTGGAAGCAAACAGATCTATTTGGGGAACACCCCACTTGGCAAAGACTACGCTGGTGAACTCGGGAAGCAGATGCCATTCCTGTAACTTCGAGTGACGTGACAGACCGTCTGCGACGTTGTTGTACCTGCCTGGAATGTGATGGGGAATTACATGAATGTCGTACATCTGAAGAATGCGAAAAATTTGATATATAAACATCATTAGGATCTGCGACTTGTTTCCCCCCTCCTTCCTCAAGTAAGCTACTACCGCTTTGTTGTCGCACTGCAAAAGAAGAGATGTATGACTCAGAGACGGAGCGAATTCTGACAAACATTTTAATTTTAACCATTTGGTTAACATCTCTTTGTGATTCGAATGAAGGTGCTCTTCTCCTTCTGTCCATTTGCCCGATACGTGAAGACCATTCAACTCCGCCCCCCAACCTGAATCTGCTGCATCTGTGGTCAAAAAACTTTTTACCTGTGGAGGATGAAGCCTGGACTTCTCCACACAGTGAACCTTCCACCACCTCAGTTCTGCCAGCACCTCCACAGGTAATGGGTAGGTCGACTGGTATGGCATCTTTAGGACTTTGTTGCAATATGACAGTAGGAGGCGAAAATTTAAACGACCCATTGGAACTACCAGACGAGCGAAATTCAGAACGCCTATAATACTCTGTATTTCTCGAAGAGAAGCCTTCTGCCGTCTCAGCAACTTTGACAGAACGATTTTCATGCTCCGAATTTTGTTTTCCGGTAAAAAAAAATTGATTTGACCAGGGATTCCACATCAACCCCAGATATTCTATTATTTTCTGAGGGATAAGAATCGACTTCTCCCTGTTTACCTGCCAACCCAACTGACCGAGAGTTTGAAGAACAATTTCGACGTGTTTTATAAGTGTCGTTCTGTCCTGTGCTACTAGAAGGTAATCGTCGAGAAAAACCACAACTCGAATGCCTAGGTTCCTGAAAATCTCGGCAGTCCAGTTGGTCAGCGATGCAAACACTTTGGGCGCTGTCGCCAGGCCAAATGGCAAACAAGTCATTTGCAGTAATCGGTTTCGATATATTAGACGGAGAAAACAACGGTGAGCGGGTGCAACACTTACGTGGTTGTAAGCTTGCCGGAGGTCTATTTTGACCATCCAATCCCTTTCCTGAACAAAATCTGGAACCCGATTTACAGAAATCAAATGAAACTTGCTTATCTTTAGATAATTGTTCAAACTCTTTAAATTGAAAATAGGACGGTAGGTTCCGTCGCTTTTGAGGATCAGAAAGAAATTTGAAACAAAACTTGGAGTTATGGGGGCATATTCTAAAATTTTCTGTTTCACTAAATTTCGAATTACTGTGTCCATCTGCGGAGATGGTCGAGTGAGATTGCACCGTTTTACCAGCCTTGGCGAGACCAGAGGCGGTTTCTTTTGGAATGGAATTCGATAACCCTTCACTATTTTTATTAATGGTTTCGGAGCTCTCAATCTCTTCCATTCCGTAACATGATTTAGTAAGCAACCCCCCCGGAAATCCCGATCCGAGTCAGAACTTTCTATTAAATTTACCCGAGCCTCTGCCTCGTGGTATATTGTTCTGCGGTTCGTTTCTTCGAAAACGAGAGGGCTGGAAAAAACGTTGTCCAGCTTGCTGTCCTCTTGGTTGAGGACGAAAAAATTTTGGATTATTATTAAAAGGGTTAATTGCTTGATAATTATAAAAGGCTTCAACACTCTGTGGAGGAGGAAACCTATAATTCATCGTCAGTGCCGAAGGGCGACTGGACGATCGATATACACTAGGCCCAGGGTACGCCGCCTGGGGTCTAGTGGTCTTCTTTTCTTGCCCAGATATATTTAATTTATTCATATAAAATTTTTTGTTGACACCGCCGGTATCCTTCGCCCAGTCAACTATCTGCCGAAAACCTTGCTGCATGGCCTCGCTTTGCATTACAAGTCCTCTAGTTACAGCACCAAGAAATCTATCCGCTGAGGGTAGATGGCTAACTTTTTCTAATGACTTGATTTCATCGTTTACTTCAAGGTCAACATATCCAGGACGAGCATTATAAATCTTTTGTGATTCCACATATCTGACATTATTCCAATTATCATTACTAAAATATTGAATCGAATTTAACAACTCCAACTGATTAGGTGGAGTAGCAGTAACAGCTGGCTCCTTTAATTGCGTTGCCAAATCAAAATCAAATGATTGAGACGGTGCAGGGTCTGATACGGGTTCAGACAGTCTATCTGGAACCGGTTACTCTTCTGCCATTACAGAATTATCAATATACATCGGATTACCACCCTCATAATTTTCATTTTTATAATACATATTTTGAGGGTAGTAGTATAAATCTTTCAAATCACTGACCTGTTTTGCAAGTTTTCTGATTACCTTGCTTTGTACTCGGCGACGCTTACTCTTCTTCTTCTTAGTCGCCTTCTTCCTCTTACGGGATCTTTCGACCTGTACAGTCTCCAAATCCGACGGCTGCGTTTCAGAGGAACTTGAGGAACTTGACGAGTCCGATGACGAATCGGAATCCTTACGATTACGCGCATGTACACTGTCCGCCATCGTATCAAAATTAATCTTTAGTTCCCCTTTTATTAGTTTGCATATACCGAACGCTAATAGCGTGAGATAAATGTTATTTTATAAAATATCGAACGTTGACAACGTTAACTTTTCAAAGAAAAACTTTTAAAAGATGTGAACCGTCCGAAAAACAGGACGCCAATGAACAAGTTGGCGCGCTGCAGCCACCTGGTGAACGAAAGCGGAATTACGTCACCATCGTGTTGCTTGGAAGGCGATTGTGGCATATACCTATATAGATGTGACACGGAAACGGAAGATGCTAGACTCAAATTATGTTTATATGACCCCGAATGAGGCCGAAGGACACAACAGATGATTTCGTTTAATATTTTCAAACATGCTCTAATATAGGTACTAATTTCTCACAACACGGACGTATGTAGACACCAATTTCAATATTCTCATCGCCGCTACATGCAATCATTTTTCATCTATTTTCTTTAAGGATTTATATTATAAAACACACTTCTAAAATATTAGATGGAAATCCACCTATCTACATAAAATCAATGCTAATTAAAATTATATGGCATTAACTTGCAGATGTCGCTCGTAGAATATCCATATAAATACATTAGTTATATGGACATTTCATTCGCATCAAAAAGAGATAGATATAAGTGTTATGCCTCAAACTTTGTCGGAAGTGTTGAGACAACAATTGATGTTATCGTAAAAGAACCTTTCACCGTTAAATCTGCTCCCTCAGGTAAGTCAATATATTTTATTTACTTCAGTCAGTCATTTAAATCATACCAAACAATAATTTTGCCAAACCGCCATAGCGCTTTTTTATCAGATTATAAACTTATTTTCGTACATACGAGTATAGGTACCTACATATTATGTAGGTATACTCGTATGTACGGGTAAATATCAAAAGCACCTATCTCTCTTCAAATAGTAGTTATGTAAACTATATAGGCATAATAATATGGCAAATAGAATGATACAATTTAATTTTCTTCAACGTAACGTAAGGTCTGTGAAATACCCTCATCATAAACATATTACGATCGCAGTTTCTAATAATTCTCTTATTAAGTACACAATCATATTCGAAGAGTATTTTAAAATTTTCTAAATTGAAATTTTCTTTTATTACTTAAGGTATAAGAAAATTGGTCTACGGTAGAGAAGGCACCATTACCTGCGACATCACATCACATCTTCCGATGGATATCCATTGGTACTACGCGAACGAGATGACAGGACAAACTAAAGAGATAGTAACATCTGATAAGTACGAGGTATCTGCAAGTCGCACTCTACTCAAAATAAAAAAGATGGATTTCGACTTAGTTGGCAAATATATCTGCAAAGTTTCCTTGAAATACAAGAAGCATGAACAAAAATCGTTCTTTACACGTGTTGAAATTGATGGACTAAGTAAGTATAATGTTTGCATAATTCATCCATGAACAAACAATTACACATTCAATCTCAACACACGCACTCGCAACCGTAGTAACCCACAAGCACAGAACCACTTTTCTCCCTTAAAAACAGTATAATATATTCACAATGTTCAAAGTATGTTGCTAAATTGTTTGTTTGCCTATTACCAATGATATTCAAATAAACAGATATGTTATGAGCGTGCGCATTGTGAAGACTCGATTAGGTCACAATTGTGTTTAGTCTTTAGTTTATGTCACGCATGGCGAAGAGCGATACGCTTTGTTGAAACAAAAACAAAATAAAAAAATGCCAGCGTGTGTATTTAGAAATTGTACCAATTATGATACCAAAGTACATAAAACAGAAGGGATCTCATACCATATGTAAGTACGCAATACGCCTCAATTTACTCATTTATTTAATTTTTTTCCTAATATTCTGATATTTGGAGGTTCAAAAAAGATAACAACATTGGTGGTCAGAATAATGTTTGTTTACATTCACACGCAAGTGACAAACACTAGCTGTCTCTTTTTTTCTTGTTGGTTTTATCAAGCCATCCCTTTCGACTTGTATTGAAATGTCAGATGAATGAAATGTGTGAGTGCGGAACACTTTTTTCTATTGTTTTGTGAGTGTATAACGAATCTGTTTATTTGAATATCATAGCCTATTACATAGTAATCAGTAACGTGTTATTATTTTCTATGTGTACATTAATTTTATTTGATTTCTATATTATTGTGATATGTTGATTTATTTTACTTTTTATTTATTCCTATTACCTATTACATTTTTTACGGAATGCCAATTTTAAAGAGCATATTTTAAATTAATTTTCATCAAAGTTTTACTTATTTTTGATATCCAATTAATATTATTTAGCACGTGTTGTCACTAATATAGTAGTTTATGAAACTGTTGCATAATAAGGGGTATTCAAACATGAATGTGTGTTATCAAATGAATGTGTGTTGTGGGGTATCACACGAATTCTTTAATAACTAGGTATTTATGTGCAGTTTCATACACTACTTTATCTACACTCATACATTAGGATTGAACCTACTTAATAAAAGAAAAAGTCAAAAGAGTAAGAAAATTCAATACAGCAAAACGTATGAATGGCGCCAAAACCTAGCCATCACCGCATTAACCGCGCATGCGCTAAAGCGGGCGTTGCCACAGACAAGTAAAAATTGGAACCAAAACTTTTTAATGGGTACTATAAAAAAACATTTCCCTCCCGCAGTCTAGTAAAAATCGCCCCAGGCAAGCCTATAAGATTGGTTTTGTAATTAAAATATCTTACTTATGATATCAATTTCGATTGGTTAACAGATCGGTGTAGTTACCTATATTGAATTAACTGTTCACATCTGCTTGCCAGGTAGCCATGCACAGAAATAAGTAGGCAAGCCTACCTAGGCATTTTCTGTGTGTTAAAAACTATCAGTTGAGATGAAATTCATTCTGTTAGGTATCAAAAGAGTGAAGGTGATGAAAGAAAATTGATTAAAATTAATTCAATTCAACTTTTCGATAGGCAAGTTATCATAAGCATGTTTGTTAATAAATTATATTTGATAAAAAATATGTCTCATCCTGTTATATTATGGGTGAAGGTCGATCTTCCACGTCTCCTATAATATCAGCATGCTCAACGATATTAAAAAGAAAATAACGCTGCGCTGATATTCTGATTGGGCCCAACAAAGCAAGCAAGCAATAACAATGGCAAATTATAATCTAGGGGAAGCGCCTGGAGAACCATAATACAGGGTTTCCCTAGTACGGTATCCAGTCCCTCACAAAGGAGCTACTAACATGTGTAATACACAAGTCAAAATTTGTGGTCAACATAACAATATTTTATTATCATCATTCATCATCATCATCATCATTTCAGCCGAAAGACGTCCACTGCTGGACATAGGCCTCCCCCAGGCGTCGCCACATTGACCGATCCCGTGCGTCTCGCATCCAGCGCCTTCCCGCAACCTTAACCAGGTCATCAGTCCACCTAGTGGGAGGCCTTCCAACGTATCGTCTTCCGGTTCGCGGTCGCCATTCCAGAACCTTTCGGCCCCATCGGCCATCCGTTCTGCGAGTAATGTGCCCTGCCCACTGCCACTTAAGTTTGGCAATTCTTCGGGCTATGTCGGTAACTTTGGTTCTCCTGCGGATATCATCATTCCTGACGTGATCACGCAAGAAAATTCCGAGCATAGCCCTCTCCATTGCCCTTTGGGTGACTTTGAGCTTTCTGATAAGGCCCATTGTGAGCGACCACGTCTCGGTCCCATAGGTGATCACTGGCAACACACACTGGTCATAGACTTTTGTCTTGAGACACTGCGGTAAATTGGACGAGAAGATACCACGCAACTTCCCGAACGCCGCCCAGCCGAGTCGGATTCGACGGTTGACCTCTTTCTCGAAATTGGACCTACCCAACTGGACCGTTTGTCCCAGGTAGACATAATCGTCTACAACTTCGAGAGTAGAGTCTCCGACCTTGATAGGAGTGGGTGTTACATGGGCATTCACCATGATCTTGGTTTTGTCCATGTTCATTTTAAGACCCACTCTTTCGGAAGCTCTACTGAGGTCATCGAGCATTTTACTGAGGCTCTCCATGGTCTCAGCCATGACCACTATGTCGTCGGCAAACCGAAGGTGAGTAATGTACTCGCCATTAACGTTGATGCCCAGCCCCCTCCAGTCCAGAACCTTGAAGACATCCTCCAGCGCAGCAGTGAACAGTTTCGGAGAAATGACGTCTCCCTGTCTCACGCCGCGCTGGAGAAGGATTGGTTTCGAGGTCTGATCCTGAAGACGGACTGACATGGTGGCGTTTTTGTACAAACACTTCAACACCTCAATGTACCGGTAGTCGATCTGGCACCGTTGGAGAGACTGCAGTACAGCCCAAGTCTCTATCGAATCGAAGGCTTTCTCGTAGTCCACAAACGCTAAACAGAGAGGCAGGTTATACTCTTCGGTCTTCTGTATAACCTGCCGCAGCGTATGTATGTGGTCTACGGTGCTAAAGCCTTTTCGGAATCCGGCTTGTTCGGGGGGCTGGAAATCGTCAAACCTGCGCGCGAGACGATTCGTGATGACTCTTGAAAACAACTTGTAGACATGGCTAAGAAGTGAGATGGGCCTATAGTTCTTCAACCGGGCATTGTCGCCCTTCTTGAAGAAGAGTACCACCACACCCCTGCACCATGCCTGTGGCGTTTTGCCCTCGAGTATGACGGAATCAAACAGCTTCTGAAGGGCCCTAAGGACCGGTTTTCCACCCGCCTTCAGGAGTTCGGCCGTAATTCCGTCATCACCCGGCGCCTTGTTGTTTTTGAGCTGTTTCAGAGCCATCCTAATCTCGTACAGGCTGACGTCCGGGATATCTTCGGTATAGTGTCGGGTCAATCTAGCTCTTGGGTCGTTTGCTAGACTCGCAACGGGCTTGCTGATCGAAGTGTACAACTGCCCATAGAATGTCTCGATCTCCCTGAGAAGCTCCGGTTTGGCGGATACGATCCTGCCATCGTCGGTCTTCAGTTTCGTGAGTTGGCTCTGCCCAATAGCCAGATCCCTTGAGAACACCTTGAGAACCACATTTTATTATCATTATTAATAAAATATTGTTATGTTGAAACCTTCTTCATGAGTATTTTGTTATTTCACTTGACTAAAAAAATGCACTTAATTTTTCTGAAAATAGTACACAATATTTTTTCTTCTAGTTGCTCCAAAGATACAGGGAGTAACCGAGATAAAAGTCACTAAAGGCAAAGCTGCTGTCTTTGAATGCAAGTAAGTAGTAATAACTTACGTAATTTGTAGTTATAAATAGCAAGTAACATATTACAACATTATTAACTTGGATATACTTTTTTATATAGTAACTAGCTTCTTCCCGCGGCTTCGCCTGCGTAAAAATTGTTTTATTATCCCAAGGGAATACAAACTATGAGATATAACTATCCTATGTCCTTCCCAGCGTCTCAAGCTATCTCCATGCCAAATTTCATCTAAATCGGTTCAGTAGATCCACAGATTACCCCCCACAACCTCACAAACTTTACCTCTTTATAATATTACTAGCTGAGCCTCGGGGCTTCGCTCCCGTCAACTGGCTACCTACCTACCCTGCCTACCCTGGCTACCCTGCCCCAAACCTGGCTACCCTGGCTACTCTGGCTACCCTGGCCACCCTGGCTACCCTGGCTACTCTGGCTACCCTGGCCACCCTGGCTACCCTGGCTACTCTGGCTACTCTGGCTACCCTGGCTACCTTGCCCCTACCCTGGCTACCATGGCTACCCTGGCCACCCTGGCTACCCTGGCTTCTCTGGCTACTCTGGCTATTCTGGCTACCCTGGCTACCCTGCCTACCCTGGCTACCATGGCTATCCTGGCTACCATGGCTACTCTGGCTACCCTGGCCACCCTGGCTTCCCTGGGTACCATGACTACCCTGGATACCTTGGCTACCCTAGCTACTCTGGCTACCCTGGCTACCATGCCCCTACCCTGCCCAAAACCTGCCTACCCTGGCTACCATGGCTACCCTGCCCAAAACCTGCCTACCCTGGCCACCCTGGCAAGCCTGGCTTCCCTGGCTACTCTGGCTACCCTGGCTACCTTGCCCCTACCCTGCCTACCCTGGCTACCCTACCTACCCTGCCTACCCTGCCTACCCTGCCTACCCTGGCTACCCTACCTACCCTGCCTACCCTGCCTACCCTGGCTACCCTGCCGCTACCCTGGCTACCCTGAACACCCTGCCCAAAACCTGCCTACCCTGGCTACCATGGCTACCCTGCCCAAAACCTGCCTACCCTGGCTACCCTGCCCACAACCTGCCTACCCTGGCTACCCTGGCTACCATGGCTACCCTGCCCAAAACCTGCCTACCCTGGCTGCCATGGCTACCCTGAATACCATGGCTACCCTGGCTACCCTGGCCACCCTGGCTACCCTGGCTACCCTACCTACCCTGCCTACCTAGCTACAAATTTTTATCTATCATCAATAGTTTCCTTAGCGCACGCCAAATAATGTATTTTACAGGCAACATTTTGATTCCTTGGGTTACATTATTGCAATTTTCATAAGGATCTAATTTTTTTTGGAAATATATTATAGCCTATGACACTCAGGAATAATGTAGCTTTCTACTGGTAAAAGAATTTTCAAAATCGGTTCAGTAGATCCAGAGATTACCCCTTACAACGTCACAAACTCACAAACTTTACCTCTTTATAATATCAGTATAGATTATAGATCGTATAGATCATGGCTACAAATAATATTTTTATTTATTTTTTGCAGGGTTGTGAGTGGTGTTCCAGCACCAAAAATAACATGGCTATTTGGAGGCAAATCTGGTTCAACGTTTACCCCTATTGGTTCTAAAAGTATGCTGCGTATAACAAACGTGGAGAACAAACACGAGGGAAAATATAAGTGTGTAGCAGAAAACAAAGTAAGTAAAGATGAGCACGTAACGACATTATTTGTTCAAGGTAAATTCAATATTATATCTCAATTTGTACAAGGTTTCTCTAAACTATTTATTTACAACTATATAAACTTCTTGATGTTCACAGATCTTCCAAAAATTACTGTTAGCTCTATCTTATATCAAGCTACTGAGGGGGACGCCCTTCTGAAGATTCCTTGCGTAGCAGTTGGTGTCCCGAAACCAGTCATTAATTGGAAGCTAAGCGGTTCTAACATCACTCCAAGTAAGATGCTGAAACTGTGTGTCTGAATTACAATTTGTCATATCTGCCTGTTTATTTCATTTTGTGCCAAGCCGATCCCTATCAAATGAAAATGATTGGCCCTTAAAATTATGTTTTGGAAAATTAAAAGGAGACTTATGAAGTCCTGACCAAAAGTCTCCGTAACAGTCATACATGAAACTTTGCAGATATATTATCGGTGTTCCCTCATCAAGCCGCTCCTACTCAGCTATCAACTTTTCAAACTGAATATGGTTGTTTAAAAACCCTGCCAGGCTTGCTATTAAACTGATTACTACCTAGCTTTTGCAAACGGCTTCGCCAGCGTGAAAAGTGTTTTCTTATCTCAAGAGAACATTATACCGGGGTGAAAGCTTTTGTGCTATGCCAGACTATAATTTATCTCTATGCCTAATTTCACCCAAATCCGTTCAACCGTTCTGGCGTGATTGAGTAACAAACATAACATATGTTGGTAGATATTGTAGCCAATGTAACCCGGAGTTCTATTGACTTTTTATTCTTAAAAATGGGTTTAACACCGCACTTCCACCGTAGCCACAAAATACTTTAGGCTCTACGGTGGAACACAATCATGTAAAAATAAACGTACATTTAAATAATTTTAAAGAATCAAGTCCTTTCCATTGCCGTAGTCGGATGATAATTAACTAAACTGCAGTACCCGGGCGTTACTAGGGTAGGTACTTTGAGTTTATGAAATATGGGTCAAATATCTTATCCTACTGTAATCTATGTAAAAAAGTCGGTTGACTGATATTGAAAATTTTGTAGGTAGGAACACACTTTTAAAACTGCAATCTCTTTTAAACTATATAAGTCAAGTAAGTGGGTTTTGAAATAAAAAACGTTTTATAAAAAAAAATATTCCTTTGAAAATATAGTTATGCATTAGTAACGTTTTAAACGTTTTATTCACGAGTTGCATACTATATTTAATACCATAACTACGAGAAAAAGAAAGATTTAAGCGAAAAGCACAAAGAACATTAATAAATCAATAAATAAACGATTTATTAACTTCAAATATTACAAAAAATGTGTAACCTGACCCCTGAGCTAGGTAATAGCAACTGACCCCTGAGCTAGGTAATAGCAACTGTGTTTCAGGGGAGAGTGAACACCACCGTTACGTTACATAATTATAATTAATGAAACACCAATGCAATTAATATTAGGATTACCATGCAAATAAGTATTTAATAAATATCCTAGACTAAAATCAAAAACATTATTATTTACATAAAATTAAGAACCATAACCAATCCGTACTGGGCCCGCGTGGTGGATTATAGCCCACTCCCTCTATGAGAAGAGGCCTGTGTCCCAGCAGTGGAAACATTAAAATAAAAAGGCTGATGATGTGACGACATCAAAGACATTGACATCAAACAAAATAGTTAGAGGCTAATGTTAAGAGTCACCGGCACTTTGCGATACCTGTATCGTCTGAGGAACTTTTTGCCCGCAAAGACGAAGACTATGCTTGTGCAGACATAAATTTTTCCCATAATCGACTATGGTGACGGGTGCTACTTCGACTTGAGTGCGGTTCTGCTGGATAAGCTTGATAGGCTCCTCAATAAAAGCATTCGGTTCATATTTAATTTGAGGAAATATGACCATGTGTCGAGATACAGGTCTGAGCTCAAATGGATGCCCATTCGCCAGAGAAGGTGTTTTCGCGCTCTAACTACGATTTTCTCCCTACTCAACTCTCCCACTCCACCTTCTTATCTTATGTCTCACTTTCAATATTTAAGTTCTTCTCACTCTAGGAACCTGCGTTCTTCCAACAATCTGCTCTTACTCTGTCCTTCTCATACCACTGATTTTGTTCATTCTTCCTTTCATATTCAGTCCATTCTTCTTTGGAACGCGCTTCCTCTCGGAATCAGGGCGGCAACCAGTCGGTATGCTTTCAAGCGGAAATTGCAGTATTATTATCAGCGGGGGTAGGGTCATCTCGGTAACTTATTTTCATTACTTTATTAAATATAAATATATATTTATTTCGGTATGTATCATATAATATATGTATGTATATGTATTTTAAGCAATTAAAAATTATATTTTGTTGTTAAATTGTTGCCACGATTCAAACAATGCACCTGCCATGTTTTCTCTTCACCATCCTTGGTTGACTGGTAGAGAATGCCTAAGGCATTAAGTCCGCCATTGTACCTTTGTGCATAAAGTTTAAATAAATAAATAAATAATGTTCATATTTAAGCAGTTATGGAAGTGCATCTTAACAATTTTATTAGTACCATCCGTTACAGTTGTAGATTTCTTTATAGCTTGGGAATTACAAATAGTCTCAGAAAACGGTGTCTCAGGATGTAGTTTTTGAGAAAATTGAATATAATACTTTCATTTGAGAAGACGCACTCATCATACTAATATTATAAATGTGAATGTAAGTTTGTTACGCTTTCACGCGAAAACCCTTAACCAATCATCATGAAACTATGTACACATATTCTTAGAGGTATTAGAAGTAACATAGGATACTTTTTATTGAAAAATATTTACGAAAGATATCACTTTTGCCGCGATAACCGACATTCACGCGGACGAAAAAAGCACTTTTAATCACTGTGCATAAACAAACAAGCCATTCATTTATTGATTCTGAGATGTCACGAAGTTCGCCAAGTCAGCTTATAATATGGTATAAATCTCAAATCTGTTATCTATATAGAAAAGAAGAAACTGACTGACTGACTGACTGATCGACCAACGCACAGCCAAAACCGCTAGACCCAGAAGCATGAAATTCGACAGGACGGTTCCTCAAGTGACGTAAGTTAGCACTACGAAAGGGTTTTTGGAAATTCCACCCCTAAAGGGTTAAAAAGGGGGTTGAAAGTTTGTATGAAAAATCGAATTCCTTCGGCCAAAATTCTTGAAACTTGGCACAAATAGTAATCTGAGTAAATGATAAAGGTTATCATTATTAGTTTTTCGAAAATACCCCCAAATGTTGATTTAGGAGGTGTTGAAGTTTGTAGGGAAGAATCTGATTTCTTGGGTCAATAAAATTGAAACTTGATACAAATACTAACCTAAATGAATAATAATAAAGAATGTTCATCATATTTTTTTAAACAACCCCCAAAATACGATTTAGGGGTGGTGTTAAAGATTTTCGAAGAATCTAATTACTTCAGTTAATAAACTTAACATATTTATCACCAAACTTAATAAACAATAAAGGTTGTCATTATTAGTTTTTTTTAACATAACCCAAAAGATGATTTAGGGAGTGTTAAAGTATTTTTGAAGAATTTTATGCCTTGGGTTAATAAACTTGAAACCTGACATAACCGGTTGGTTGATACACTTAAGTTGTTTACTTAATAAAGGTTGTCATTATAAGTTTTTCGAAACTAACCCCAAGGTATCGGTTTTGACGTAGGGTTCTAGTTGAGCACTAAGCAGGTATTTTCAGCAATTCAACCTATAAGGGGGTGAAAAGGGGAAAAAACGTTTGTAATAAAAATCAAAATTAAGTAAATAATCAAAATTTAATTAAAATATTTTTTTAAAGTACCCCCCAGTTGGGGTGAAGGGGGGTGTTGAAGTTTTTTTAAGGCATCTTACTGTGAAATCAGACTAACATACACGAAAAATAAAAAAGAGAATAAAAGAGTCAATAACATGTTTGGGTTGTTCAAAAATCGGAAAATTAAGTTTTTAGGGGAGCAGTTTACTTCGTGGCGGTAACATAATATTTATTATTCTTTAAGTCAAATTACGAATCGTCCCAAACCAATAAACCCTGTATATCTACGATACGCCATTTTTTATTGATTTAATAATAGCTTATTTTAAGGTCGCTTTCACTAACTGCACATAAGAAAATCATTTATAGGATAAACGAAATCACGCGAACGGAGTCACGGGCGGAGTGCTAGTTACATCATAATGTACACTTGCAGATGGTTATATCCTACTATAATATTATTATAAACTAGAGGACGCCTCGCGGTTTCACCCGCGTAGTTCCCGTTCCCGTGGGAATACAGGGATACAAATTAGCCTATGTCACCCGGGGATAGAGTAGCTTCCCAACGGTGAAAGAATTTTTGAAATCGGTCCAGTAGTTTTGGAGCCTATTCGGTACAAACAAACAAACAAAAAAATCTCTCCTCTTTGAATTATTAATAATTATTATTATATGCCGTTTATTTAGCTTTGTACACACTTTATATTTACATTTTTAAATATTTCTTTATAAAAAACAAATCATTAAAAAAAAACATTTAAAAATATAACAAAAATGGTTGTCCACCGGTGTCGGGAGCAGGGTCCAAGCTACCGGTGGTTAGGGCTCCAGAGACAGGAACCTCCTCACAATGCGAGCCGTATCGAGGAGTACTGCCTTCTGTATCAGGCCCTTGATCCAACCGTGCCAGCCTCGACAGATGGTCGTCGAGGCTCTTGGCCATCAGGCCGTTGGCCGTAATGACAATCGGCACAATGATCGCCGAGTCCAAATTCCACATGTCGACTACCTCGTGTGCTAAGTCGAGATACTTGATTTGTTTCTCTTTCTCAGCTTTCACGAGGTTCTCTTCATGCGGAATGGTGACATCGATTATCATTGTGCGGCGCGCTAATCGGTCTATCACCACTATATCTGGCTTATTAGCAACAATAGTCCTATCAGTGATGATAAACCGATCCCAGTACAACGTGACATGGTCATTTTCGAGAACTGGGTCGGGCACATACTTGTAATACGGTACCTCCGATTCCACTAGATTGTACTTCAAAGCAAGTTGCTGGTGAATAATCCTGGCCACTTGATTATGCCTGTGCAAGTACTCGCCGTTAGCGAGACGAGAACAACCAGAGATAATATGTCTGATGGATTCACCCGGACGGTGGCATGCCCGACATATGTCAACCGTGCCGTCCTTCATTATATGTCTCCGGTAGTTATTCGTCAGGATAACTTCGTCCGTAATTGCACAGACAAAACCTTCAGTTTCCCCGAAAAGGTCACCGAAACGTAGCCAGGATACGGACGCTGGGAAATCTACATCGGTCCCATGTAGAGCCCGATAGAAGCGCCCGTGTAGCTCCTTGCCTTGCCATACTTCTTTGCGTTCATCAGTAGTTAGTATTACAGGCTTGCGCCAGTTCTCTTTAGCCATGGACAACGGGGTGAGTCCCTTGTCCACTGCGACCACATCCCTGTGCATACCCACTTCAGATTTTAAAAAATATTCTCTGAGGCTGCACACCTCGCGGTTGTGAAGATACTTGGCGTTTAAAAAGCCTCAACCCCCACACTTCCGCGGGATGTACAGTCTCATCACTGATGATCGTGGGTGATGCATCCGGTTTGCGGTCAGCAGTGTCCGTACCCTCCTATCGAGGGCGTCAAGCTCGGTCTGAGTCCATTTGAGTATGCCGAAAGAGTACATCAAAACCGGCATGACCCAACTGTTGAAGGCGCGCACCTTATTTCCGCCTGACAAAAGGCTATTTAATACCTTTTTCAGGTGGCCAAAGAACCGCTCCTTCAGCAGTTGCTTCATGTCAGAACTGTTGATGACCAACGCTTCCGACATACCCAAATACTTGTAAGTTTCGGTCGAGGAGAGGTGTCTGAGGTGTATGGAATCAGAGAGTTGAATTCCCTCGGATTCCATAATCTCCCCTTGCTTTACATGCATGACTGCACATTTGTCCACACCAAATTCCATCCTGATGGAGTTACTAAAGGTTTCAGTTACCTTCAGTAGCTCCGTCAGTTGGAATTTGTTGGGGGTAAAGAGTTTCAGATCATCCATGCAAAGGAGGTGAGATATGACCTAACCACCTCTTCTCAACCAATAGCCTAGTCCTGAATCCTCCAGCAGTGTACTTAGAGGATTTAGGGCTAAGCAGAACCAAAGTGGACTCAAACAGTCGCCCTGGAGTATCCCCCGCTTAATCCATACAGGCTCATCATCCCCCTGAATCGGTCGACATCCTGGATATCGAAGAACTGTCTTCCATTGCCCCATACATGACTGAAGGAAGGTGCATGCATAACTCCAGCACCCTCATGAGCCATGTATGTGGCACAGAGTCATAGGCCTTCTTGTAGTCTATCCAGCATGTCGACAGATCCTTGCGGGATCGACGAACCTGCTGGCTTATGGCCATGTCAATGAGGAGTAGCTCCTTAGTGCCGCGGGACCCATTCCTACATCCATTCTGAGAGGTAGACATTATTGAGTTAGCTTCAATGTGTTTATCAATTTTTGCTCTCAGGATGGATGTAAGAAGTTTATAAACCGTCGATAGGCAAGTAATTGGTCTATAATTCTTGGGTTCCGCGGGACTACCTGTCTTATGGAGCAGGTGGGTAACGCCTGTTGTTAAAAACTGCGGCAGCGACCCAGTCTCTAAACATGACTGGAATTGAGATGCCAGTAACGCGTGTGAGCTGCTATACCATTTTAACCAAAAATTGTGCAGTCCGTCTGGTCCCGGAGACTTCCAATTCGGTAGCGGACGAACTACTTTGGCTACATCAGGTGGACTGCTGATTACTTTTTCCATTTCTGGTATAGCATCACACACGCGCTCGACATCACGCATCCAGCCACCCTCAGTGTGACAGACGGGCACCGACCAGATGCTTCGCCAGAATGTACTCGTGGCGACATCATCCGGGCGGC
Organism: Orthosia cruda; assembly: GCA_964057195.1. Classification (NCBI taxonomy): domain Eukaryota; kingdom Metazoa; phylum Arthropoda; class Insecta; order Lepidoptera; family Noctuidae; genus Orthosia; species Orthosia cruda. Next base: position 30,750,376 of record OZ059834.1, on the reverse strand, counting down.
ACACGTCAGTCACACTGTGCTCAGGTCACTCCCAAGTTCTGTATACCCCCTCTCATCACTCTGGAACATGCGATTCTGCGAGTACCGGTCAACCCGCCGCTCATACCGCCGAATACGGCTGGCCCATGCACAAACTTTCTGCTTCAGGAAGTCGATGCGCTCCGTGACACGGGACATGTATTCTCGAGGACTGATTCCAGTGCCCGAAAACGCCCGCCTCACGAAGCGCAGCACGCGTGGTCGTGTATTGCCCTCCCTGAAACAGCATAGTTTGCCGATGAGTACCCTGGCCCCATCGATACGTCGTTGGATCCTGCATTGCCAGGCTGGCACGGCAGGCTTTGGCCGAACAGTCTCGTTTGGGAACTTAACATTGGCCAAACGACATGCCGCAACAGCCCCGCAATACAGGATTGAGTGCGTATCAACGAGGCTCTCGCTGCTTTCAAAGATATTCTTAAGCAGCGAGTCCAAGGCACACACCAGCGCCCTATTCTTCTTGTGCATAGGCAAGCGTGGCAATCGGGGTCTAAGTTCAGTCGGTGTTGACCTATACTCGCGAAGCGCATCCTCCAGTGCGCTCCTCAATCTTTAATTGCACTGGCTACTTACTGTAACAACCCTATCATCTGCCTCTTCGGTAACATGATTGGACCGCGGCGGGATCACAATAGTGGCTGGCGGTGTCGCGGTCTGTGTCGGGGTTGAGACGATTTGGTTGTTCAGCACTTCTGAGCGCAGCCTATCAAGTGCGGCGTCGTCCAACCTGTGATTACGCTGGATGACCCGCACCTGATCCGACAATCGTTGGGCTGAGACGTTTAAAGTTGGTTCAAGGTCCTGAAACAGAGACAGCATCCTAGCACGGTACGCAGTGAGGTTAGTTCCCCCCTCAGTAGACCCGTAATATGCGCGCATGACGTTCTCATTCATATTTTGAGTCTATCTCATGCGCTGCACACAACCACCGGCAGCGGGGACCCGGCTTGGAGCCGGTTGGCTCCTAGGTCCCAAACTCCTCGGCAGCCGGCTTCTCCCCTGCCGACGTACAGGTGTTGGCGACGTCGGCGGGGAAAAATACTCGTCGCTCGAGCTCGACGCGGCATCAGCCACCGATGACACAGGTGATCCGAGGTCCGGCGGCGGCGGGGCGGAGCTGAGCGACGAGTCCGGGGGTAGAAGTCGTGCGCGACTAGCTGCTGCTCTCGTCAACATTATGCTTTTTCCTTAAACATTTTCACTCTATTTGACGTCGTCACTGACATACGTCAACTGGTTTTTTGTATTTTTTATGAATTGGATTGGTTTTTTGAGTGGATATTATAGGTGAATTGGTTTCTTCTGTTGGGTACTTTGTTCGAATTTGGTGATTGTAGAAATTTTTTAATTAATTAAATTGTGGAGGAAAAACGCAAACATGTTGACATTTTAGTGTTGCCAGTATTATATTATTATTATAAATGTGAAAGTTACTTAATCTTTCACACAAAAACTATTGAACGGATTTTGATGAAACTTTATAGCAATATAGCTTATGACATCAGAATCAAGCATAGGTTATAATTAATTACTCATGTCAAGCGTACGAGCGGGAAATCAGCACAAACACGACTATATAAAATCTTCCGTTTTAATACGTCCTATTTAATAATTCAGTTGCGACGTTCCCTTGTGTTTCAGATACTAAATATTTCATAGAGGATGGAACGCTCATAATAAAAGGTCCGACTGTGAGCGACACTAACTTGTACACGTGCGAGGCGAAGAACGAAGTCGGCGTAGTCAACGCAACATTAAAAACATATATCCGTCGTGAGTACAATAATAACTATTTCATTAATAATTCTTAAAGGTTGTTATATTCCAAAAACTTTGAAAAACCTCAATGTCTCTAAAACGATCTATTTGCATGAGATGTCGTTATTTTCAGAGCTTCCAAAATTATCAGGAGTTGATTCGAAAAACGTGAGAATGGATACCCCAGCTAATATAGAGTGCAAGTGAGTGTTCCAGTGATTTATTTATTAATAACTTATCAGACGAACTCGCAAATATTAGAAAAGTAATTATTTGAGCAATACTTACGTTAAATGTTTTGGGCGAGTTTTTGAGATAGGAGGAGTAAAAAAAACAATTTTGGTTGGTAAAAAATCGTAGCAGACAAGGTTTTGTACTTGTTGCCTACCCCTACAGAACAACGGGGTGAGTGTATGAGTGAAGGTATGTAAAACTGACAAAAAGGAGAAAATATGGGTAATTTCGTATCGTTCTTAAATTATTAGATTTTATTCTTTCAGGATCGTCAAAGGTGATCCAAAACCAAATATTACTTGGCAATATATGAATAAATCCGCAGCAAAGTTTGAACCTATCGCCGGTTCAGAAACTACACTGCGCATAACAAATGTGGAGAAAAAACACGCTGGACGCTACAAGTGTGTGGCACAGAACAACGTAGGAAGTGATGAACACATCACAACGCTTATTGTTGAATGTAAGTGATGACAATCTTTATTATCTTCATCTTCCGGTCCTTGTCCCATGTTAGTTGGGGTCGGCCCAAGTCCGTCTACGTCATTCCGTCGAACCGTCTAGTTATTATTCAATATCCTAATTTTCATAAATACCTCACGTGTCAAACAAATCGAATTTTCATAGGCTTCCTTCTTCATAATATTATAATAGTTATTCAATACACGGCTCAAGAAAATAGGTGGCTCGTTTAGATGTCAATGTGTACGCTTTTATAATAAGCATCCAAGCCACTTACAAGATCTAAGTCTTAATAAATTCAAATCTTTCATTAAACGTAAGTTCTGCCAGAAAGCGTTTTATACAACTAAAGATTACCTTGAAGACAAAAAGGCTTGGGATTGAGCTGCTCCAATAAATTTTGTTTTTTTATTATATTTTGCACCGTAAATTTTGTTATTACATTTTATTTATTTTTTTTGGTTTTCTTGCCATGACAAGAATATTTACTTTTTAAAGTATTATATTATTTTATTTTAATTATTGTGAATGTGATGTGTGGATCATCCTTTTTTGTTTTAATTTAAATTTATCTTAGTTTTTAATCATGGTCTGGCAGTTTGAGTAGTTTATGCGGCCTACCCGAATGTCCTTTCTTTGGTATTGTTCGTCGAATCGTTAAGCTCCTTAAATTCTGAGTTGAGCTGCTCGGTTATTGACAAATGCGTGCACTGACTGGACAGGTCCACTCAATCTGGCTGGTTCTTTCCTCAAAAGACCATTTCAGACATCAGTCTACATGATGATCTAACCAATATTTTGTCTGGACTTTATAAGAGACTGTGACCTCTGAGTTTGTTTCGGCCTTTCTTCTCAGAGTAGTCAGATAGGAAACGCCGACCTCATCTAGTTTTAAAAAATATGTTCGACATGTAAAAGTGTTTGTACAAACCAACTTACAGAAATAAAATGATTTATCATTTATCAATCAAAAACGTATAAATTTCTAAAAATACTAAGATTACAAAATTTTACGTTTTAGACGCCTTATTCTCAGGTCACACTTATAAAAGGGATAGAGGTGATGACAGACAGCTGATGCCTCGCACAATTTAGCACGCAAAATGATTATTTATATTAATAAAAAAGAAAATATCTTTGCATATTCTCAAAGCCGCCGCTATTGTGTGTTTACACTGAGCATCAGCGGTGTTGTTGTTATTTCAGTTTAGTCATATTTTACGAAACTAAAAGACTGTAAATTTAAATGATCGAACTCCGTAGGTACCAATCGGGTGTCCATAAGACACCCCTCTCTTTTTTTCGTTTATATTAATTAAAAATAGTATTTATTATTTATTTTGGCAAAAATGTGTCTGTTTCTTTCATTGTTACACTTTTTCAGTCTTTCCTCTCAATCTGCAAACAAATTAAAACTATAATGTGCGATAAGGAACTCCGTTCCAATAATGATCGGGCACCATCAGAGTTTTTCTGAGACCCGCCTCTAAATACCTTTTGTCCATCTTCATTATATCTCTCAACATGATCAAAGTGCCTAAGCAATAAGCAAGCTAAAGAAAACTTCATAAAAAAGGTTTCTTATGAAGTTTTCTCTCTACCATCAAATCAACATTTGCTTCGTTCGTTCTTTATACTTTTTAGATTTCCGAATGAAGAAACAGCACCCTTATAGGAACAATCGTGTGTTTGTCTGTCTGTCTTTCACAGGCTATGTGCTCCAAATATACATAACAGATTCGGTTCGCGGTTCAGGCTGTGTCATTGAGAAACAGTCTAATGTACTCTGTGTGTAACTCATTGCCAATATCAGTTAGACAAGCCCAGTAACAAGCTTCTTTAAAATATATAGATATATTAAGACCATTTCTTTTCTCTCTAACGCTTTTCTAGTTCTACCTAATTTTGTCCATCATTAAATCCCTCCTTTTTAATTTCTCCCTTGTATGAAATTGTGGAATTTTTACGTATCTTACTTCTAACTTAATGCAGTTTTATCATAGCTGCCATTGTACCAATAGTTTTCTTTTTGAAAAATTTTTACGTAACTATTCTGGTGTACAATAATGTATTTTTAACTCTAGTTTAAGAAAATAAATGAAAATTGACCATTAAATTTGATCTAATTTTAAGTTTAGGTGTTTCGAAGATGACTCCGATGGAACGCGGTCATCTTCAAAACACAAGAGGCCCTAAGGCCTTGGAAATTCGTCGTCAGCGATAGAGAATATCACTTTTCTAGAGGCCGAACAACGGATATTCTAACAACGAAAACGTGACGATATAGATTGAAAAAATGACAGTATGGCAATGTATGTACGCTATCTAAATTTCACGTGATCAATCCCTTGGTCTCTAGACAAGTGTCGTTCGATGTTAGCGATAGCGATGGTCGAAATGTCAAAATGTAAATAAGTCACTTGTCTAGGGCCTCTTTTTACAAGCAGTCTAGCAAATAGTACTTTATTTATAGATTACAGTAAAACATAAAATAATATAAGTGGTCTATAATTTCAAAATAACATGTCAAAAAATGTTCGGAATCCTTTGCACGCGAGTTTTATCAAGTCATCATCTTCCTGCCCTTGTCCCATGTTACTTGGGGTCGGTGCAACACGTTTACTTCTTCCATATCGTCCTATCCCTTGTCACGCTATCACTAACTCCATTTTCTTTCACATCACTCCTCACACAGTCCATCCATTTTTCCTTTGGCCGTCTCCTCCCGCTACATCCATTTATATTTATATTCTTAACTCTTTTAGTAACATGCGTTTCATCCCTCCTTATCACATGACCATACCAGCTCTTACGGTTTCCTTTTAACTTTTCTGTCACTGGCACCACATTCTCGTCACTCCACACATCCATCTCAACATTCTCATCTCTGCTACATGCAATCTCTTTTTTATACATCTTTTTCACAGCTCAACATTCTGATTCATACAGTACGACAGGTCTAATCAAATCACGGATTTGTACATTTTCCCCTTTAACTTGAGGGGCATCCGTGGGTCACAAGTTGTTCCAGTGACCTGTCGCCATTTCATCCATCCCGAGTTGATCCGGTATGTTACGACTCGGTCTACCTCACCATCCCCTTGGACAAGCGACCCTAGGTACTGGAAGATGGAGCAGAACGGTATGGGAGTTCCAGCGAGAGCTATAGGCACGGAACTGGAGAGACCGACAAAATCGCAGAACAAGCATACTGTTTTGGTTCTGCTCAATTTGAAGCCAACACTCTGCGGTCTTTGCCACCACACCTCCAATCTGCTCTGGACCTCTAGACAACTCTCAGCAACCAGCAAAGTGTCATCCGCAAACAGCATACACCAGGGTGCCTCTTCCTGTATGTCCAACGTCAGAGCGTCCATTATCATCAGGAAGAGTTAGGACTGAGAGCCGACCCTGGGTGCAAGCCGACTGCTACACTGAATGGCAGCTTAGCGCCCATTGTAGACAAGTTTTTCTCAAGTACGGAACGAATATTATTTTTACAGATGCACCAGGAATTACTACAAATTCTTCAATAGTCGAAGGAATAGAAGGAGATCTGGCTTTGAGGATCCCTTGTGATGCTGTCGGTATTCCAAAACCAGTTATTACATGGAAATTAAAAGGCGCTACAATTAGAGCCGGTATGTAATTTTCTAACAAAGCACACATAATATAATTATCGTAAACCGTATAAGGTTGAATAGCATCTACCTGTAATAGTGAAAACCTGAGCGAGCTAAAGTAAACTGATCAGACCATGCACAAAATCGATTTCGGTAGTCTAAGTTTTATCAGCTTTCGTTTTTCTCTATACTGTAAGCAATGTTGTCTATTATCTCTGGTTTCAGATGCAAAATACGTAATAGAGGATGGTGCTTTAGTTATTATAAAACCTACAGAAAAAGACACTTCATCGTACACGTGTGAAGCAAAGAACCATATTAGTTCAGTCAGTGTCACGTTCCAAGCAAAGGTTGACAGTGAGTATCAGTTATAACTAAAATAATGTAGGTATAGTTTCGTCTAACTCTTTAGGAAAACTACAGCAGAGCACATAATTATGAGTGAGTTTAATTTCGAACTTTAAGATGCTTTCCCCTTACCCTACTTTCATCCAGCCGTAGGAGATACCTCTTACTACTTATTTGGAACGAGTTGGTGTTGAATTGTTATGTGGGCTCTTAATTTCACTATAAGCATTTTATTTCATTAGTATTTTATAGCAAATTACTATTTTCTTAGAATAGTAACTCTGTAATTTAAAGTAATAAAACACGTACAGTAACTATATAGACCAAATGTTAGTTATACAAAAATATAATTATATCACAAGAGAGTCATACAAAATGGCATTATAATAAAACGAACGCTAGAGAAAATATTGTAAAGAAGAGAACATTATGTCAATTGAGAATTACGGCTTCTGATAATTAATAGTGCTAATATTATTATACTAAATGAGCAGCACTGGTTTTAATTGTATAATTATTCTACAGAATACCCCAAGAGCTTCGGGACAGAACATTCCGTATACTTAAAACAGGGTGAAACTAAAAAACTGGAATGTGAAGCGTATAACTCTAAATCTCAATCAGTTAAATGGTTTATTGTAAGTATATTCTCGTTCCGTAAAGATTTATTATTAGAAAAAGAAGTTATGATGATAATTAAACAGTACCTACCGTTATTTTTCATAATATATTATAACAATATATTATAGTTAGTAGGTAAGTAGATTTCAGTCGACAACTAACCATTTATTTTCTTTTACCCTCACTGGAATAATATTACATTTTTTTTTGTATGGTTCTGATATACAATCGGGAGGACGAAAATAAACATATCATTTTTTTTTAATTATTTTAAAACTCAATATTATAAATTATTCCGTCAGTATGACGTCACACGCATTCGGGTCAGTTCAAGAACTGTAATTTTTTTTTCAACTAGCTGACCCTCGTGGCTTCGCTCCCGTCAACTGGATATCTACCTAACCTGCCCCTACCCTGCCTACCCTGGCTACCCTGCCTACCCAGGCTACCCTGCCTACCCAGTCTACTCTGGCAACCATATCTACCCTGGCAATCCTGCCCCTACTCTGCCTACCCTGGCTAACCTGGCTACCCTGCCTACCCAGTCTACCCTGGCTACCCAGCCCCTAGCCTGCCTGCCCTGCCTACCCTGGCTACACTGCCTACCCTGTCTATTTTATCTATCATCAATAGTTTTCTCGGCACACACCAAATAATGTATTTTACAGGCAACATTTTGCTACCTTGGGTTACATTATTGCAATTTTAATAAGGATCTCTAATTTTTTTGAAACTATATTATAGCCTATGACACTGAGGAATAATGTAGCTTTCTACTGGTGAAAGAATTTTCAAATTCGTTTCAATAGATCCAGAGATTACCCCTTACAACGTCACAAACTCACAAACTTTACCTCTTTATAATATTAGTATAGATTTGATATAACTTTTTAATTATAGCGTGCAAAACTAAAAATAGTTTTGTTTTAAATATGATCTTTCCATTTATTACAATCAAATATTTGATCAACAACCCAATTGTCATAATGGGAATAAAGATATTTAAACCGCAGTACGCTTTATCTAAAATTGTTAAAACAGATGTGTCAATACTCGTTACGTATGGAAAATATAAATCGTATTTAGAAATAGCAAGTTTAACAAGTTTAATCGTTATAATGTGTGATATTAATAATGTTAAAGACAAGAAAGACATTTGACCTGAGCACCACAACATCGCAGCCGGAACTCGAATCATCAACAGCTTCGAGCAAGGATGCCTCCACGACGCCACAAACAATCGTAAAGGTAGAGATTGCAGTCAAATCAACCTTTAAATTTTCAAGTATGATATATTTTTTTAACGACTAACATTTATCAACAGACACATACGCAGACGAAGGATGCAGGCAGCAAAGAATACATTCAAATAGTAAATGCTGCAATCTCCGATCACGACGGCAATTATACGTGTCGTGTGAGCGACAAGCATGGAAACACACAAACACACACGTACGTGGTGGATGTCGGTATTGCGACGAAATTTGGTTCCGGTGACACTTCCATTAGTAACTGGCAAGGCGATGTATCGGATATCACGCAATTATGTTACCTTCAACGAAAAGCGAAACCGACGCCCGCGGTAAGTTAACATTATGCATAGCAATTAAACGGCTATAAAAAAATAAGGGCCATTTACTATAACTACAAAATAGTATCCCTTTGTAAAATATGCAAATACTAACGCAGTTTCTTTAATGTGCGAGTATACCTACATATTCACAACGGAATGCTTAATTAGTTAACCACCTCTCACTCGACAGAATACTACAACTTCTTAACTTCCAGGTTCAATGGACGTTTAACGGCAAAGTGTTAACCGACCTTAACTCGGCAGGCGTGGGTCAGTATACCTGTAATGTAAGCAACGTGCACGGATCCGTACTGAAGATATTTGACGTCAAGACCTCAGGCAAGTCTCAATTATTATTTGTATAAGCGGTCCAGAATATTCGCAGAAATATCTTTGAATATTATATGAAAAGCGCCATTTACATACATATCCTTAAATATTTAAAATATGCATTGTTTTGTTACAGCATGTTTAATAACTAGGAACTTAAAAGATGCGCCATATATGCCGCTCATATTGAATGACGAAGGATCGTGGCATACATTTAAAACCACAAAATATTATACGATAGTACAACCGGAAATGAAAATTACCATGTCTTGTCCGAGCTCAAAAGGGACATCAAATACATTCATAAACTTCCCTAAAAAGAGTAAATTAGAGGCAATTTGTTATAAAGAAGACTCTTTTATGCTGGGCGAAAAAATTTACAAGCTCTCAGACCTACAGTGTACTAACACCATTCAACCCTCCGTTATAAAAAAGAAAGTGAAATGTTCAACGAATTCCTCCGAATTAGTTAGTGTGGGTTACAACCTGCCTGACTTCTTGGAGGCTTACGAAGTCTGCTTCGACCATAAAACAAATATGCCTGTATACACACGCATTCAAATGACTGAAACAAACAACAACGGTCTGAGCGCCGGTTACAACTGGTACACATACCCAGGAATAGGCTACGAGAAAACTGAGAGAGGGTTCACCTGTAAGGACGCGTCATCGTCGTGTTGTTATAGTAAATCCCAGCTTGTGTATGCAAAAGACTTTAATGATGGCCCTGCAAAGAAGAGCACGTTCATCGATCCTCTGAATGCAATCCCAGTCTGGCTCCCTTGCAATAGAGATAACACTTCAATGGTAGGCGGTATTTTATCTATTAACCATATTAAATAGCTTTCACCCGCCTAGTTTAAGATGATCAAATTTAAAATGTTTTTATTATTTCAGTCATGGGAAGATGTTAATGACATGTTGAGACAACAGCTGGCAATCTACACTGACATCACTGTCTGGTCTGGCACGCACACGTTGCAAGAGAAAAATGGAGCTGTTATACCAAAATATTTATGGAAGGTAATAACATCAGGGTGGCCGCAATGCGAAACATCGGGCTGTCAGAATTTATTCCCTTAGGTTAAGATATCATGAAATGATATCACAAATTTTTCGATGCACAGGATTTATTATAATAGTCAAAATTACACAATCAACCTTAAAACCTTGCTTACAAATATCATGAATCGAGAGTATGGTTCTGCAATGTCTCATGGAGGCAGTTAGTGACTTTTCTGCAGTCCCGACCGCTGCAAGCCAACATAGCAGCGCGGCACCATAAATAGCGCCAAATGGTAGTTGTTCTTGATTTGGCACCAGGGGGTACGCTTGCGATTAGTTTTGACGTCCATACTAATGACTGAACCCGAAAAATATACAATGTGTTCGAACTTGTAGTTAGACATTAAGGCCGTAAAATACTAATTTCGATAAAAACACCCCACATAAGGGGTTTAATCCTCACACGTTTTTATTGCATTTCCTAAAATACTGCAAAAAATACAAGGTATAAATGTGCAGGGGTTCTTTTTAGGCAATAATAAAATTAAAAGTAATTAGCTCAGAGCTGTGATGTTTTTTAACCGTCTTATATGGCATTGAGCATACAGCAATATCTTATCTTTTGAATGTTAGTTGAATATTTTCTGTGCTATGGCCGTAATAATAATATTAAAATTACGTCTCTGTGAGATATAGATCCAGAGTTATGGTTGTTGGGCGTAAATATCATAATAAGTAAGTCCGGTACTAAAATTGCTCTACCTTCTGAGAGTTATTTTACGGCCTTAAAGTTTTATTACTACAAGTCCGGACACATTGTATTATTATATTGGTAAATGTAACTGTTTATACGGAACCCTCGGTGCGCGAGTCTCGACTTGCACTTGGCCTATTCTTTTTATAATTTCTAAATTGCTTTATGAAATATTTGTCTCTGTAGTAAATTTCTTACATGTTTAGCGCAGCTTTCAGCTTTTTGAATATAATTTCAGGTGGTAAGGCTCGACAGCTATGAAGTAATGGCCATTGTTCACGTTAACGATCCTAAACCAACTGACAAGGACATCAAATGCAAGACACCAGAAATTTGTGAACAAAAACATAAATGGTTTGTCAGAAACAAATCTACTTACTGCTGCTTACTGCCAGACTTCATGGAATCGTTTGATTTGCACGACACTAAGATTGGGGGTAAGCAAACGGCCTGTGACACCTAATTTTTTTTTGTTAGTTTAATCCTTCTGTGCCAACACATTATCGTTGATTCAGCTTCCACAGTAAATCAAATCTCTTGTAGTTTAAATGCGACAGTCTACAATGTAATAATAGTAGTTTATGCAATGATCATATAATAGGGGTTATTAAAACACGAGCGTGGGTTTATCACATGAGGCGAAGCCGAATGTAATAATAATTACACGCGAGTGTTTTAATACCTAATTATATGCCGTTGCATACACTACTTTATCTTCACTCATACAGTTGTAATAAAACAAAAGTGCAAACAGAAAAAATATGTGGTATGGCGGGCAATTTAGATTCTCATTGCGCATGACTGCGCAGCGCGCGCCTCCATAGACAATGATACTAATTTTCTACATTAAGTCAATGAGCCCATACGCGCCAAGAAATTAAAAAATAAAAGTGTGCTATAAAAATTAAAAAGTTATTTTATGATGCAGTTGTTTGAAAATCAAAGGAAAATGTTCAAATGTATTTTTTTTATTTTTATTTTACCTATCCACGAATATATAGTACGTGTTTATTATACAATATTTTTGGAATTTATTTTGGGAACATAACGTTGTGAGTGTAGATAAAATGTATTTACTTGCTGGCCTTTTCTTCGGCCAAAGAATCAGCATTGCCATTCAACATAGATAAAAACAGTGCCTAGAAGTTTTATGAAATTTTCATGATTTATTCTTTCTTTCTTCTCTTTTTATGGGCGCTTGTGTATTATTATAATTAGTGTGTACATTCAGGTTGAGTTTTTCAAGTGGGCATGGGTGGCAAAGCTAAAAGTATGACGAACAGCTTACTGAAAAACACTCATAATCAAAAGGTTCGATTCCTGACTAGGAATATTCATTTACAAATAATCCAATGATGCAGTTTTAGTTTACATCAAAATTGTCCCCGGACTACCTTCAGTATTTTACGCTATTCCTAATAGTTTTGGATTTGGCCATCCACGCCGACTTGAAAACTCAGCCAGTATATAGCAAAATATTTTATATTTAAGTTTGTAAATAAAGAAAAAAATACATGCTGGTTGACTAACAATAAATATTTCTTTTCTAGAAACATTGGATGCGGCATTGGCATACATGCAAGAAATACCTGATATAAATATGTTTTAACGATAGGCTCGCGTTTAACCACTATCTTGCTTGATGATAAGCGATGATGTGCGGTGAAGCACGCTTGCCTAGAAGTAACCTACTATTATATAATATTAAAATAAAAACAATGTTTTGTAGTAAAGTAGCAACGATATGAAATATGATTTACAGAAAAATTATTACTCTTTATAATGGTGAGCAAAATGGTGAATGGCTCTGCAGTAGGTACTTAGAACTGTAAAATGAATATCAAAAAAAAAAAATTGGCACAAAATATTTGTTGTTTTGTCCCACCAACGCATGAAAATCATCTTAGTGGCTATTCTGGGTTTAACAAAAAACCACATATTAATGCTTTTATTTAAAACAATAAACCTTAGTATTTCAGTGTTTTGATTAGGATAGATAAATTGTACTCATTTTTTATGAATAAATTTTGTTTATTTATTTGCTTTGTATAATCTCATCAAAAACACAACTTAAAATATCATAAATATAACGCCAAAAACCAATATAGGCAGATGCATGAAAAAAATCGTCCTTTAACTAATTTATCTATAAAAAATAACGGGGCGAAGCGAAGCGCACCCAATTTGAAGCGCACCTAAAGTATTCCTCGAAGTGCACCCACGATGAAACATAGAGAAGAGCATGAAGGATTCGCAATAAATGATATCGATAGTCGTTTTAATAATAATTCAACTGTCCTAATTGTTTATTTATTAAAACTACCAGGAAAGCAGAAATGAACTGAAACTAGGTGCGTAAACGAATAACTACTTAGCTCAATAATGGTATAAAAACACGTTTTGAAATCGAATCATTTCTTGTTTTGAAAAGTACCAGGGTGACAGAAATGAACAGAAAATAGGCGCCTAAACGATCTCACTAAGTTTTGCACAAACGATTAAACACAAAGAGGAATATAAATTATTGGTTATTATTCACTATAAGAGATAATAAGTATTTAAATTAGCAAAAAAAAACATGTATTCTTGTTACGCAATTTTAAATAGGGCGCGCCGCCAGAGATATATAGAACAGAGTTATATGGAAAGTTTGTCATTTAGGTATAACTTATGATTTTAACAAGTTAACTCCATTGATTTGTAATATTTTTAACAGACTTATAATATTATCCATAACTACGTAATTTAAAACTAGTCTAGTGTGTTTTTGTAAGCAAACATCCATTAATGTGGTCACATTTTGGCTCATAAACTTAAAGTGGAAACCTTGTACACCTTGAAATCCTATGAGTGGTACCTACTGTAGTTTGTACTCAATAAAAAATAATTTTATAATACCTTCGTTTTATTTAAAAAAAAGTCATGTCTAATTTTTTTATTTTTTTTAAACGGACCTTTACAAATTATTTTTATTTTAAAAATGATTTAACCACAAAAGTAATAAAACTTGTCAAAAGGCTTTTTACACGTTTTCGACATTATTTAGGAATCAATTAATTCAATAAACTGAACTACTTTATTGGAAAACAAAACACCCTGATTTCTACAAAAAAAAAGTGAAAAACGATGAATAAGATAAAAAGTACTAGACTTGGTAAAAACAAAATGAACATAGTTTTGTAGATAAGTATTCCAAAATAAGTAAGACCAGTATAATTAATAAACTTATACATTTATAAAATAATTTTTCTTAGCAGCTCCGAGTTTATTAGCAGCCTCACATCTACATATCCAGTGTCAGCTAGCCTCGCTTTGAATATGCAACGTAACACTTTTATTGGGTACCTTTTTTTGTTAATAACAACAGTACTATTCTGCATAATTATCATTAATTATAAATGAAATCTTACATAGGGCAGTAATGCAGTAAAATACTGGTTCGACGCCTATTCCACAACGTTTGTGGTTTGGACGCTGCTCCACTTTTTAAAACTCGTTTGGTTACGAATGGAACGGAAAGCGGTTAGAATGTTCAATAACATAAATGGATCAGCAAAGTTTGTGGTTTGGGCGCTATTCCACTTTTTAAATCTCGTTTGGTTTTGATTGGAACGAAATGTTTTCTAGAATTCTCAATGACGACTACGACGACTCTGTCTCTGTCACCTATGACTTAGACTAGAGTCAAGAGCAAACCCATGACAAATAAAAAAAACTTAAAATAAAAAATTACATAAATGGATCTACAAAGCTTGTGATTGAGTCCTAATCTACTTGTATAATTTCGTTTGGTTGCCATTCGGTCGGCCCTGCAAAGCTACCATTTACCGTTGTGTAACTATACTCCATTTGAAATAACATTGAACATGATTCCAAATCTTTTTACCGTCCGTTCAACCGATTTTGAGTTCTATCCCGTAAACATAACGATGACATAAAAAGCATAAACCTGTTACCAAAACCAACTGTTTACTACAGCTACCATTTGTCGTATCACCAACGCAATAGAAGTCAAAATCGGTTGAACGGGCTGTAAAATGGACTAATTTAAACGTCTAATGTTATCGCAAATGGAGTTTATAGGTTAAACCCTTTTACTGTACTGTGTTTTACAAAGTCAGGTACGGTACCATATTTACGAGGTTTGTGGTTTGAGTCTTATTCCACTTTTAAAAACTCGTTTGGTTGCAAATGGAACGGAAAATGGTTTAGAATGTTCAAAATCATAAACGGATTTACACAGTTAGTTGTTTAAGGTCTATTTTAATTTTAAAATCTCGTTTGGTTGAGATTGAATCGTCCCTGCAAACCTACCGTTTATTATTATTAATAACTTTATGCATAAGTACAAAGGCGGACTTAATGCCTTAGGCATTTTCTACCAGTCGACCTTAGGGTGGTGCAGAGATAAAACAAGGCAGGTGCAACTAAATGATAGGATGAATAGAGAAAAGAGTATATAATTATAAACGAAAAAAAAAGGAAGAATAAATATATACTTAGATACATACATACATATAAACAATGTTATAGAGAATCCGAAACGAACAAATCAATTTTGTGATGAATCTGCAAACTTCTTGCGAATGTGCTCACGTGCCTTCAATTTGAAAGAAAGCCGACTGGTTGCCATCCTGATGTTCTGAGGGAGCGCATTCCAAAGGGAGATTGCCTGGACAAAGAAGGACGAGTGGATAAACCCAGAGCGGTGAGAGGGACATTGTAGAAGACGATTATTGCTGGAGCGAAGATTCTTACTGTGAGCAGAGCAAAGGAATTAAACGTGAGAAGACAGATAAGAAGGAGAAGTAGGATTATCAATAAAAGAAAACAGGGTAGTCAAGGCCCTCAGCGCTCTACGCTGACGAATGGGTAACCATTTTAAAAGGGATCGATGTGGAGATACATGATCGTACTTCCGGAGGTGGAAGACAAATCGAATGCAGTTATTTAGAAGGCGGTCAAGTTTATTGAGTAGTTCTACATTCAGGTCATAGTAGCACACATCTCCATAGTCAATTATTGGAAAGATTAGGGACTGTACAAGCATGGCCTTTATGTGAGCTGGGAGAAGATTTTTTAATCGATACAGCGAACGTAACGTTCCGGTGACCTTTCGGCTGACACTCGTTACCTGTTTGCGCCAGTCAAGGCAAGTGTCGACAAACAAACCAAGATCCTTAACCTCAGAGCTAAACGGAATTGGTACATTGTCGAAGATTATGGGCGGAACAGTTAAACTGTCAAGCTTTCTCAAGCTATAGGGACTCCCAAGTATGATAGCCTGACATTTTGCAGGATTAACCGCCACACCGAATTGGTCCGACCAGCCTTTAATCGTAAATAAATCCCTGTTTAGCGCTTCGATCGCATCGGATAAGCTGTCAACACCTGACTGACAGTAGATCTGTAAATCGTCAGCGTAAAGATGATACGCACACTGAAGCTCGGTGGTTATAAGATTAATGAAAATGGAGAACAAAAGAGGAGATAACATACCGCCTTGAGGGACGCCAGCTGCAAGGTCACACCACTCTGAAGAAGAGTCTCCAGCATGAACTGACTGCCGGCGCCTCCGAAGATAAGAGGAAAACCAATCTAGTACCTCGTGAGAGACCATAAGATAAGAAAGGATAGACAAAAGGACATCGTGAATGATGGTATTAAAAGCGTTTGAGAGAGCTGACACGGTGCTGTGCCCGGGCCTGAAACCGGATTGAAATGGGCTAATGAGGGAGTTGTGGTATATGAACTGAGACAGTTGTTTATGAACACAGGCCTCGAGTACTTTGGACAGAAAGGGAAGGATCGAAATTGGACGAAAGTGACCAGGAAGAGTAGGATTGGGAATCTTAGGCAAGGCTTTACGGACATGAGCTTTACGCCACAAGGAAGGGAAAACACCGGAGTAAAGAGAAAAGGTAATTATGTGGGAAATAGCAGGCAGAAGTTGATCCAAAGCAGACACGATCATATAACGACTGATGTTATCGCAGCCCACAGCTTTGGATTTAATGGATAGGATTATCTTTTTGACCTCTCCTGGGTCGACTGGTGTGAAGACAAAGGGAGAAATATTGGGACGCGTCAGACCAGCAAGGTAGTCGATAGTGTGAAGTTTGGTTAGACTATCTAGCATAGGCACAGTGGAGAAATAGCGATTAAGATCGTCTATGCAAATTGTGCTAGGAAGGTCTGAATGCCACAATTTGCCGATACCTAAGGTCCCAAGGAATTTCCAGATATCGGCAGAAGATAACGAAGAAATGGTATTTAGAATGTGGCGTCGTTTAGCGTTGCGTATCATCTGATTACACCGATTCCTAGCTGTCTTGAGCAAGGTCCAATTGTCCTCTGAGCGATCCCTTTTAAATATCCGAAATGCGCGGTCCCTCCGTCGCATTGCCATCCGGATTCCCCTACTCATCCAGGGAGCACGTGAACACTTCAACTTTACTCTCCTGACAGGAGCATGAGTGTCATATAGTTTGGTCACAGCATTGTTGAACACACAAACTTTGTCATCCACTGTAGCAGCTTCCTACAAAAGTGTCCAATCAAGATTCGAAGCATCTTTTTGAAGTAGCTCACTATTCATACGTGCAAAGGCACGCCTGTACTGGAATGTGGTTTTGGGTTTTGGAGGCTTAAGGACATAGGACAGTTAAATAAGATCGTGATGGGAAAATCCAGGGGCATCATGTTGACCATGCGAGGAAACTAGGGAAGGATTAGAGATGAGGATCAGGTCGAGCCAGGTATCTTCACTGACTTTATTATGATGAGTGGGTTGGAGAGGCAGTACATGAAGACTGGCTGACTCGACAATATGCAGTAATTTACGGGACCGACAGGAGTTGTGGGAAAGGAGGTTGGTGTTAAAATCGCCCATGATGATGTGATGTGCATACTCCGAACCCAAAGATTCAAGTACCGATTCGAATTCGGTGAAATAATCAAGGGTAGGGGGACAGTAAACAACACCTAAAACGGCTTTAGCTCCCTTGACACAAACCTCTAGAAAAAGGAACTCAGCAGAACTATTACAAGCAGAAGTGGTGAGAATTTTATAAGGGAGATCTCCGCGAAGGTAAATTGCTACACCACCCCCTCTCTTA
Organism: Orthosia cruda; assembly: GCA_964057195.1. NCBI lineage: Eukaryota > Metazoa > Arthropoda > Insecta > Lepidoptera > Noctuidae > Orthosia > Orthosia cruda. Next base: position 30,732,511 of record OZ059834.1, on the reverse strand, counting down.
CCATTCCGATCATTCCGAAGAAGAACGAAACCAGGCAGAGAGTAGGTGGTAGATGGAAGTTCAGGTTTGAGCCAGGTCTCAGAAATCAGGACGGCGTGAACGTTGTTGTTGGAAAACGTATCACACAGTTCGCTATGGTGGCTTGGAATGCTTTGAGCGTTAACGTGGCAAACGTTAAACAGCCAGTCAGAATTTGCGCTGAACCTCTGACGCAATAGGTAAGGGTGTCCGTAAGAGAGCTGAAGCTAACATCGCAAGAAGATGCAGTTGATTCGTTGGCAGAGTAAAAAGATTCGCTGACTGATAACATCATATACAAGTAAACAAATAATAGTACATTATGGTACAAGTGTGTAATTTTGGTGATTACCGCTGAGGCGCCATTGAGACCCGAGCCGTTAGGTGAGGGTCTTAAGAGAGCCGAGGACGGTAATCATCAATACACACGTGTATCATGCGACGTTTTTCAACACACTTGTGAAGAAAATAATACAAAAAAAACATTTCCAACAATGAAAAACAGTTGTGAAAAATTTTTCGCAATGGCGGGCAAAATTATTCAGTTTTCTTATGCGCGCGCATCTAACAATGGCGATCGGCCATAGACTAAAAATAATGAGTTATCTTTTTTTGGCTTTTCGCGGATAACGTTTTAGCCACGTACAAAATGGGGAAATTCAAGTTTTCTTTATTACAGACAAAAACAAAAGTTATATTTAAGTGACAGTTTTATTTATTAAACACGTACAAGTTGAAATTATCTATTTAAATACGAAGTTGCATGAAATGTGTTGCATTTGTACTATTGAGCACGATCTTTTTTGTATCGAAACTTTTTTAAGAACAAAGCAACTCAACCAATAAATAAAAAAAAAGAAACTCTTTATCTCACTTGTGAATAATAGTAATGAAAAAGTCACAGTTTGATAACAGGTGTCATTATGTGCCTAATTGCGGTGAAATTAGAGCCACTTTATGAGCAAGTGTGTTGAAAATAAAATATATACCAATACTACACACAAGTCACACAAACAAAAACACTACACGAAAGACAGGCGCTTGCATTTCTGCGCCACCCGCCAGCTAACATCAAAAATTGTTCTAAGTAACACACTTCGACTTATAAATACGTACACGAAATGAGTGCTATACAGTTTAACGATAAAAAAAAAAATGTTCAAAAATTACAGCCTAAGCAAAATTATACATTAATATTGGTACTCGGAACACACATTGTCAAACAATCATGAAACTTATCCGATTAACGCCAGATATCATTTTGACTTGACGGTACACAAACAATAATATTTATTCTGTTTGACATTTAGCAGTCTTAAAAAAAAAGGTAGAGGGTAAACACAATAGATAAAGTTATTATGTTGTTATCAAAGATTACTATTGGTTGTTATTGTGTAAGAGTTATTAAGCGGAAATATATATATATTACTAAACTATGCAGCAAAGTGTTATGAAGAAAAGTGATAGGATAAGAGCATGATAAAAACATAAAAGTGACAAGATTGCTATGGTAAGTAAAACCTTACTGTCCATTGTGTACACATTAATTATGAAAATAATTAGTTAAAAATACCATTAACGCGCATTGTTTTGTAGGTTACCGCCTCCCTGGATCCTTAGGATACTTCGCCAGCATTGGACTCAGTTCGTCGAATGAAGCTATCCTGTGTTTATTCCCGTCGGGTGCCTTAACCACAATAACACCGTCCTGAGTCCAACAAGATCGCATCCCGAAGTGGAGTCGCGCCCTCCCAAAGATGTTCTGCCGGGTCCTGGTCAAGAATTCCTTGACAGAGATAGAGGAACCCTTTAGGCCTGTCTTAGCTTTCCAAACCGCAGATTTATCATGATAGTTTGCAAACTTCACCAGAATTGACCTATGATGATCTTTATTGGCTACTCCGAGTCTATGACAGGACTTTATGGATGATGCAGCCAATGGTGTAGGGGCCAGCTTCTTATTGATGATGTCCAGGACGACTGCACCGCTATCCTGACCGTCAACCTCTGCTATGCCCTGGAAGATCAGCGCCATCCGCCGATGTCTGCTCTCCATCCCGTCAACCTGTCTAGCACACTCGCTTATCTGTCTTCGGAGCAGGCTAAGCATGCTGAAGATTAGCTCCCTGAAGGTGCGAAACTCCTCAGCAATCCTCGCTACAGTATCTTTGGCAGGCCCTGCACATTGGATTTGCGCTTCCAACTCTCCCATCTTCCGGATAAAACTGCTCCTCGAGGCTTTTTTGTGCTGATACAATCTCCTCGAGTTGAGACATTGTGATCCTTCAGTGCCCAGTGAAATTGGTGTTAGTGAAAGTGCAGATGATGTGCTGGCAGGTGGTGCAATTTTTTCTAGTAGTCACGTAAATGTGCTGCAAACGTGAGTACCCGTACAGTGGACGTTATACTGTAATTACTTGTATAAAACAGGCACTTTTATTAAGTATTTATATTTTTCAATATAAAATAAATTTGGAAATACGTCTATCGTTATTTACACCTACCCGCGGTGCAAGGACGATCCAATCGCAACCAAACAAGATTTTAAAAGTAGAATAGAGCTTATATCATAAACTGTGTAGATCCGTTTATGTTATTGAACATTCTAAACCATTTTCCGTTCCATTTTCAACCAAACGAGATTTTAAAACTCGAATAAGACTCAAACCACAAACCTCGTAAATATGGTACCGTACCTGACTTTGTAAAACACAGTACAGTAAAAGGGTTTAACCTTTAGTTACATAACGGTAAATGGTAGGTTTACAGGGTCGACCGAATCGCAACCAAACGAGATTATAAAAGTAGATTAGGACTTCAATCACAAACTTTGTAGATCCATTTATGTAATTGAGAATACCAGAAAACATTTCGTTCCAATCAAAACTAAACGAAATTTAAAAAGTGGAATAGCGTCCAAACCACAAACTTTGTAGATCCATTTATGTTATTGAACATTCTAACAGCTTTCCATTCCATTCACAACAAAACAAGATTTAAAAAGTAAAGTAGCGCCCAAACCACAAACTTTGTAGATCCATTTATATTAATGGACATTCTAACCTTTTGCTGTTCCATTTGCAACTGAACGAGATTTTAAAAGCGAAATGAGATTCAAACTACAAACCTCATAAATATCCTACTGTACCGTTCTTTGTAAAACACAGTACAGTAAAAGGGTAAAACCTTTAATTACATTACGATAAACGGTAACCGGTAGGTTTGCAGGGACGATTCAATCGCAACCAAACGAGATTTTAAAATTAGAATAGAGCTTAAACAACTAACTGTGTAAATCCGTTTATGATTTTGAACATTCTAAACCATTTTCCGTTCCATTTGCAACCAAACGAGATTTTTAAAGTGGAATAAGACTCAAACCACAAACCTCGTAAATATCGTACCGTACTTTGAAAGACAGTACAGTAAAAGTGTTAATCCTTTAATTACATAACGATAAACGGTAGGTTTGCAGGGACGATTCAATCTCAACCAAACGAGATTTTAAAATTAAAATAGAGCTTACACAACTAACTGTGTAAATTCGTTTATGATTTTGAACATTCTAAACCATTTTCCGTTCCATTTGCAACCAAACGAGTTTTTAAAAGTGGAATAAGACTCAAACCACAAACCTCGTAAATATGGTACCGTACCTGACTTTGTAAAACACAGTACAGTAAAAGGGTTTAACCTATAAACTCCATTTGCGATAACATTAGACGTTTAAATTAGTCCATTTTACAGCCCGTTCAACCGATTTTGACTTCTATTGCGTTGGTGATACGACAAATGGTAGCTGTAGTAAACAGTTGGTTTTGGTAACAGGTTTATGCTTTTTATGTCATCGTTATGTTTACGGGATAGAACTCAAAATCGGTTGAACGGACGGTAAAAAGATTTGGAATCATGTTCAATGTTATTTCAAATGGAGTATAGTTACACAACGGTAAATGGTAGCTTTGCAGGGCCGACCGAATCGCAACCAAACGAGATTATAAACGTAGATTAGGACTCAATCACAAGCTTTGTAAATCCATTTTTTATTTTTATTTTTTTTATTTGTGATGGGTTTGCTCTTGACTCTAGTCTAAGTCATAGGTGACAGAGACAGAGTCGTCGTAGTCGTCATTGAGAATTCTAGAAAATATTTCGTTCCAATAAAAACCAAACGAGATTTAAAAAGTGGAATAGCGCCCAAAATACAAACTTTGCTGATCCATTTATGTCATTGAACATTCTAACCGCTTTCCGTTCCATTCGTAACCAAACGAGTTTTAAAAAGTGGAGCAGCGTCCAAACCACAAACGTTGTGGAATAGGCTTCGAACCAGTATTTTACTGTATTACTGCCCTATGTAAGATTTCTTTTATATTTGTAAGATTTCATTTATATTTGTATCGCTTCCTACGGCTCACTTTGTTCGCCTTCGTCGCTTTCGGTGGAATAGAATACCCAATAATATACTACTGTCTGCTACTCTAACAGCCAGTTCTGAGTATGATACAATTGAACCAATTCCATTTTATCCTGTGATAGATAAAACGGATGTAGTTACACAAAAAGGATACAACCCACAAAATGACAGTTTTGCGATAATGAAGTTTGAAGTTTAAGTTGTATTTGCTAATTGATATTTAATTTTGAGATTTTGTTGATTTGGGATATAGTTGTAAAGAATGTTTTCCTTTTTATAAATAAGTTTTATTGGCAATAAATAAATATTTTAGAGATATTTAAGGAAATATGTGGTTGGATCGTTTTAGCTAAAAGCCATTTTCAATTAGGCTAAGCTTGTATTGAATTTCGCAATAACGATCCAACATGGCAAATTGTTATGTAATTATGGATTTATATAATAAAACAGTATTTTTTTAAAGAGTTCGTAAGTGGCGGCGTCGGTGCCGCTACAAATTTATATTATTATTATTTATATATATATTTAGTTTATTTATCTTCTATGCAGCGCTCTTCTTAATCGTTTCGTTCTTGACAAAGCGGTCGTGGTCACGATTAATTTTGTCCGATCGCTGGTGTTCTTGTCACTCGCCTCACGATCTCTCTCATTTACTGGACCTCCTATCGTAGATTTAATTTGGTCGGTCCACCTCCTTGGTGACCTCCCGCGTGGCCTGTTACCGTCCACTCTGCCCTGCACCACCAGGCGCTCAATGGAGTAGTTATTCGGCTCTGAGACATGGCCAAAGAATTACAGTATGCGAGACTGTACTATTGCTGATAGACGTTGCTTGATGCTGAGTTCTTGGAGTATGGAGATGTCAGTGCGGAATTCTGTCCAATAAATGCTAAGCATTGTTCTCCAACACCACATTTCTAGAGCATCTATCTTTTTCCGTTCCAGTTCTCGTAGTGTCCATGTCTCAGCTGCGTACAAAAATGTGGGGAAAACAAGCGCACGGACGAGCCTGATCTTAGTGGCTTTCGTTATACTGCGATTCTTCCATATCTTCCTTAAGTTATCCATTGCCCCTCGTAGACATCGCCATTCGCCATTTCACCTCATCCACGCAACTGCCATTGCTTGCAATCATAGCGCCAAGATACATGTAGGACTGAACTACGTCACAGTTGGCAATCTGTGTCACAGCCGACGAGTTGTTGTTGCTACGTTACATTATTTTGGTCTTATTTCGGTTGATCTTCAATCCGAATGCAAAACTCACGCGCTCCATCTTAAGGAGAAGTTCCTCCATTTAGTCAGCACTAGTCGCAAACAATGTTGTGTCATCAGCGTAGACGAAGGTTCGCAATTTTGTAGTCGCCAATTGCAACACCATCAGTCCAGTCTTCGAGGGTGATACGCATAATGAGCTCCGTGTACATGTTCTTTGCAGCGCAGCGCAGTATTTATCTTCTTCGCCTTACTAGTAAAAAAAATCCTTTTCACTGTGTTATATAAAATTTCCTAAAAGTTTAGAAAGTCATTATTTTAACTTGCTTGTTTTTAAATTATTTTTCTTGCTACTTTTAACGACATTAATATATTGGTCTGCAATATAAAGTCTTTCGTGGAATTTTAGTTGTTTTTTCAGAATATATATATAGTAATCTGCGATATATGATAAAGCAATTAGCTGATTTGTCAACTGCTCCTGGCCATTCATCACTAGCAATAGGGAAATTGCAGTTTTAATATCGAATGCGTCAGCCATTTCTGTAACACTATTTGAATGGTCTATACAATCCTTAGAACTAGTTTGACTATCTATCTACTAAAGAAACTAAACCCTTTATTTTTTGAAAAAATAATTTCATAGCATCTCATTGATTAATGTTTGGAAAACCTCACAAGTTTCTTTGTCTAGCTTGCGATCTTTAATTTCTTGTTTCAACTGAGTCAAAATACAAGTTACAATACAGTTTACTGTATTCTTTTTCTCCTTCCAATAGTTAAAAAAAAAAATCTTGTCTATGCCTATCTGGACCTAGTTTAACTAAATATTCTCTTAAATATTTTAATTTAGCGTGTAATCTTGCAATTGTTGGGATATTCCTATTCTCCAAATCAAAATATAAAATAATACAGCATGATCTAATTACAATATTATGAAATGTTAGAAAAAAAATTAGGAGTGCTTAACTTACAATGCAGTAAGTACGTATTGTACTGACAACGTATATGTAGGTCACGACGTCTCACGTGGCGTGGAACGATTTAACTGTCGCCGCCTTGCATATCCTCTCATCATAAGGCTTGAGCATTCTCCCGGCACCCGGCAGCAACGTTCCTGTACGGTGAACCCGCACATTAGTACAATTAAGTAGGTTTTGCTGCGTTTGCACACGCGCGACCATTTTATATAGTTGTTACTAAGTAAAATAAATTAGTGATTTTTCTACACTCGACACGGGCGGTTTTATTATCATCCCCGGTTTCTATCTTTTTACCATAAGTGTGCAGACTATCGTCGTACATTTTTTTGGTCCTTCGAGCCGGATCTGATATCACGCGTAGTAACAGTCCGTCGGGTATATATATCAAGGTGCGCGGGTGGTTCGGATTCAGAACCCCAGACTTGATAATATTCGTTGTTAATTTCGCGACAGTTCCGTAAAGTTCAATTATAAGTCCATTCAGTGAACGCGTAGTGAATCGTTCATAGAAGACATCAGTGAGACTCTGAGTGCCTTCATCCGAGTGCCAGCATCTGCAGATCGCTGTTGGTATTACATCTCATCGGTGACCAAGTAAGATTGTTCCTTTTGTTTAATCGTCATGGCAGTGTCAAGCGCTCGTCAGTCGGAAATATTAGAAGGACTTAATAGGATAAAGGTCAATTTCGGTAAGGATCCATTATCGAGAAAAACTCCGGATTATATCCAAAAAAGAATTGAGTCGTTGGATAACCTCTGGGGAGAATTCGAACAAAATCACCTGAAGCTCTCCGAGTTTCCAGACAAGGAACCACAATACTTCTCCTCAGACATATTTCATCAGGGTAAGAGTCTCTACCAGTCTACCCGTAACCTGCTTACTGCGTTTGGCTCTGATGAGAAAGGAAGCCAAGCAAACACGGAAGCCAATGAACTGTTGGCTCAACAAAGAACCAACTTTAGGGCCTTCAACAGGTTGGTGAAGAGCATCAGCGTGAACGAAATATCGGAAAAATGGGAACTTGAAGACGAGCTTAGGGCTATACAAACCAAGTGGAACACTATTGACTCGTTGCATCTGCGTATCGATCATTTACTTCAAGGCGGTGACGTATTGTACGAAGATGAATTTAGCATGTTGGAGCGTAATTACAAGGACATCAAACGTTCACTTAATAAGAAAATATCGTCCATGGTACATGTACAGCAAGCTACGCCGAAGCTCGAAATTCCTACTTTTACGGGGAAATACACGCAGTGGCCAACGTTTTGTGACCTGTTTACAGAAGCTATTCACGAAAACAGCACCATTACCAAGGCTCAGAAGATGCAACACTTGAAAGGGAAGCTCAAAGGAGAAGCTGAACGCCTTATCCAGCATCTTCATATTTCGGCAGAAAATTACGATACAGCTTGGGAAATCCTAATTCACAGATATAATAATGCTCAAGTTCTCTTTACTTATCAAATAGAGATATTTTTAAATCAGCCTTCTATTTCCAAGCAAACCGCTTATGAACTGAAGCGGCTATATGACACCACCACGGAGTGTATCCACGCTATACACAACCTTGGTGTGGACACAAACACATGGGATCCGTTGTTAGTGCATCTTCTCAGTAAGAAACTGGACCAGGAGACGTACTGTGATTATAAGGGGGCGCGTACAACACCACGAGAACTACCATCCTTGTCAGAATTTATGACGTTCCTCGAAAACAAATTTATTGCTTTGGAACCCTTACACCGTAGAGAGAGAGAAACAGCGAAGCCTGCTGTTAAACGGGAGTCAAGTTTGCAGAATACCAAACCTGTTAACCAGGGGAACCACTATAAGAAACAATATCAAGCGGCCGCTACTCAAGGACCTAACTGTCCGATTTGTAATACGCGTCACTTCATATTTACCTGTAGGAAATTCATGAAAATGACTCCAGAGGATCGTTTGACCTGGGTGACAAAGAGTCAATATTGTCAAAATTGCCTCAACTATCATCCAGACAATGATTGCACTAGTTCCAAACGTTGTAAAAGGTGTAACGCTAGCCACAACACCCTACTACACGACGTTTGTGTACCACAACACCAAACCACCGTAACCACGAGCTCAACCGTGCAGCCTTCCTCGGCACAACATAACGTTAACCACGTCGCTGCTGACAATGAAGAAATCCTGCTAACTACGTTGCTGCTCACAGTTTTATCAAATAATGGTACATACGTTACGTTAAGGGCGCTTCTTGATCAGGGGTCTCAAATTTCACTGATTTCGGAAAATGCGACACAAATGTTAGGTTTACAACGGCGGCAATATCATGCCTCCATTTCAGGGGTAGGGCCGGTCTCTAAACAGAGCAAAGGCATTGTAACCCTAGATTGTAAGTCTATCTACGGAGATTACACCTTGCAAACTCAGGCGTTAGTTGTGTCCAAGGTTATAAACAGTCTACCTAACTCATCATTTAGCAAACAGGCCTGGTCACACTTGAAACATCTTCAGTTAGCAGACCCGGAGTATAATGTATCTAGACCTATTGATCTTCTTCTGGATGCCAGTGTATATTCAGAAATCATATTAAGCGGCCTTATAAAGGGTCCAGCTCAGGCTCCGATAGCTCAACAAACCAAAATGGGTTGGATCTTATCAGGAAATGTCAAAAAATTCAATTGTCATGTCGCCATCAATAACCTTGAAGAGATAGCCAAGTTTTGGGAGTTGGAGGATATCCATGACTCATCATCATCAAACGTAACTATTGGTGATCAATTTTGTGAAGACTTCTACAAAAACACCACGACACGTTTAGAGAATGGAAAATATGTAGTTGGACTACCTATGATGCCAGGCTTCGAACAGCAACTCGGATCATCAAAGTTCAAGGCTATAGCGCAATTTAAACAATTAGAGTCTAAGCTTTCCAATAATAAATCATTTTCAAGCCAATATAAACAATTTATAAACGAATACCAGGAATTAGGTCATATGCGACAAGTCGAAACAACCGCTGATCAGGCGTATTATCTACCGCATCATGGTGTATGGAAACTTGATTCGACAACTACGAAGCTGAGAGTGGTTTTCAATGCGTCATCCAAGACTACATCGGGTAACAGTCTAAACGATTTGATGTACAGTGGACCAAACTTGCAACAAGACTTGTTAGCACTGATAATAAATTGGAGGCAGTACCAATATGTAATCACTGCGGACATCGAAAAGATGTTCCGCCAGATATTAGTCAGGGAGCAAGATCAGACTCTGCAAGCAATAGTGTGGAGAGATTCAATGGATGATCAATTGAATCAGTATAACTTAACCACTGTAACGTACGGGACCAAGGCGGCGCCCTTCTTGGCTATGCGGACGCTGAAGCAACTTGCGACTGATGACGCTGAAAAATATCCCTTAGCAGCAGTAGCTGTGCAAAACTCCTTCTATATGGATGATCTGCTGAGTGGACACAACTCAGCTGATCAAGCCATGGAGCTACAACAGCAACTGATCAAAATGCTCCAGGGTGCTGGTATGAATTTGCGGAAATGGTCCAGCAACAAACCAGAACTCTTGCAGCATTTGACAACTGAACAATTGAACAGTCCTTACGAATTCAAGGGCCTCGAATCCAGAAAGACTCTTGGATTAAAATGGAATCCATCATCTGATTCATTCTCGTTTCAAAGCAATATAATTCCTGATGATAAAGTCGCGTTTACAAAGCGTCAATTATTGTCAGAAATATCTAAGATTTTCGACCCACTTGGCTGGTTATCACCGCTTACAATCAGAGCGAAGCTACTGTTTCAACAAACGTGGTCCATGGAAACCAGCTGGGATCAAGAACTACCCGAGGTCATACAAGATAATTGGCCTAAACTAAAGGAAGACTTTAACTGCATCAATAAACTCCGCATACCAAGATTTTTAGGTAACACAGAAATAAACAGTCAATTACACGCATTTTGCGATGCTTCAGACAAAGCTTACGCTTGCGTTATTTACCTCATCACCAAGAACCATAAGGGCGAGTACACATCGACTATTGTTGCTGCAAAAACAAAGTTGGCACCAGTTGCAAAGAAAACATCTCTGCCCAGACTTGAACTCTGCGGTGCTCTACTTCTATCCCAACTAGTGAAGAAGGTCATTGATTCCTTACCAAAAGCACGTATGACTCTTCATGCGTGGACGGATTCAATGATAGTCTTGGGATGGCTACATGGAGATATATCCAGATGGAAATCATTTGTAGCTAACAGAGTGAAGCAGATAACCGACATAATACCGGCAGAACGCTGGTGTCATGTCAGCTCGGAGGAAAACGCAGCTGATTGTGCCACACGAGGAATAACATTTCTTCAGTTATTAAACCATTCCTTGTGGTGGGAAGGGCCGAAATGGCTAAAAGGTTACGAGGGAAAAGATGAAACTCATCTCATGTACCAGTCCCCCATCATAGAAATAAAAGCAGCTTGTGTGAACACAGCCTTAGAACAAAATAATGTAACATTCATCAGTGACCTACTGCAAAACTGTAGTTCATTGACTCGAATTGTGCGCATTATTTGCTGGGTTTCACGTTTCGCCAAGCGCATTCGCGACAAACATATTTCAACATACCATAGTTACCTATCGTCATCAGAAATAAATAACGCATATAATTTAATTATTAAAGAAGTGCAATCACTGGAATTTCATCAGGAATTGCAACATATTAAATGTAAACAACACGTGAGTTCGAAAAGCAAGATTTGCAGTTTAAACCCTTTTCTAGATGAAAACGGCCTATTAAGAGTTGGTGGACGGTTAAATCACGCCAGTATAAGCACATCAGCGAAGCACCCTATCATTCTGCCCAGCCACAGTCGACTTACTGATCTTGTTATTAGCCAGGCTCACATAACAACTTTACATGGTGGCCCCCGACTAACCCTTTCATACATAAGGGACAGGTACTGGATTATCAGCGGAATCAGGACGGTAAAACGGCAATTAAGACTTTGTGTTAAGTGTCGTCGATTTAACAACGAAGTACAACAACAAATTATGGCGGATTTACCACGAGCCAGAGTTACGCCGTCAAGGCCATTTACGCATACTGGTGTCGACTTCACGGGCCACGTAGAACTGAAAGCCAATAAAGGGCGCGGGATCAAAACGACGAAGGGATATGTAGCAGTCTTTGTCTGCCTGTCAACGAAGGCCGTCCACCTGGAACTGGTATCTGATCTGAGTACGGCCGCTTTTCTAGCTGCATTTCGCCGGTTCTGCTCCCGGCGTGGATCACCAGGTCACATGTACAGTGACAACGGTACAAACTTCGTGGGAGCTAATCGACTCATGAAAAAGGAGTATAAGGAGATCATCCAGAACATCAACCCGGACTTCTTTAACAAAATCGGTGAGATGAACATCCACTGGCACTTCAATGCCCCTGCCTGGCCTAATGCAGGTGGGCTTTGGGAAGCCGCAGTGAAGAGCCTGAAATACCATTTGAAAAGGGTCATAGGTGATCAACGTCTTACGTATGAAGAGTTTTCAACGTTACTTTGTCAAATAGAGGCGTGTCTGAATTCCAGGCCACTATGTCAACTTACTGAAAACTCTGACGACGATTGCTTAACTCCAGGACATTTCCTCACTGGGACACCAATTGTGTCAAGACCTCAAACTGAACCGGAGTCTACATCGTTAACCACGCGGTGGCAACTCGTTCAAGCTTTAACCAAAAATATCTGGCAACGGTGGTCATCGGAATATCTTCAACAACTTCAAACGAGAACTAAATGGCAAAAACCACGAAGTAATCTTGAGGTCGATGACCTCGTCCTCATCCGGGAAGAGAACGTACCACCGGGTAAGTGGGCAATGGGTCGAGTAAAGCAGCTGCATCCAGGAAAGGATGGGTATGTGAGAGTTGTTACCGTCAAGACGAGTAACAATACCATACAGCGTCCAGTCAACAAGCTTGTATACTTACCCGTAAATGAGCAGAGACCCTCATCCGAATCCGCGGCACAGTGCGTGGATGAGTCCTCTCCACGATTACCAGCTGAACCTGATGCTAAAAGGCGTTCCCCGCGACTACGAAAACATAAACCTTTACAAGTCTTTTTCATGTCCGCTTTACTAATGCTTTTGTTTGTATCACCCAGTGATCAGACTCAGCAACTCAAATTGACGCCATATAATGTTACGCAAATTTCGAGCAACCAAGGTCTTTACTTCGACAAGATGTCCAACCTCCAAGTTATCAAGGACGAATGGAAACTCATTGTGTTTTACAACATGTCCACGTTCTATCACGGAGTAACGAACGTAAAGAGCTACATCACGCACTTGAAATTCACCGCCGATTGCATGGGCTCGCAATACGATAGCGTCATCCTACAACTAGAACAGGAAGTAAAAGAACTTGAGCATTATCAAACACTCCTCGAAAAACCTAACGCAAGAAGGCAAAAACGTGGCTTGATAAATGGAGTGGGGTATCTGGCAAATACTATGTTTGGAGTATTGGATGACAGCTTTGCTCAACAATACAAACAGGATATAGAAAAGATAACCACCCATGAGAATCATCTCCAAAAATTACTCAGGAATCAAACACTGGTCTTGGAATCAGAATACAACATTCTACGACGCAGCGAGGAGACAATGAACAACCAGTTCCATTTCATCAAGGAACATCTTCGAAACGCCACTGCTGAAATCAATCGGGTGCGTCTAGACAATAGGAACGGTTTATATGTAACATCTACCGCCTTAGCCGCGAGTGTCATTCTGGCAAATCTAATGCGCATACAGCACACACTTATTGACACCGTGACAGACATCAGCCACGGTCGTATTGACCCTTACCTCCTGTCACCAGAACAACTGGCTCAACAGATCAATATCATCTCCGGGCAATTGCAGGGAAACTTAATGACCCCAATTGAGTCAACAAACCTATCTGACATGTACAAAATCATGAAGGCGTCAGCAACGTTATATGAAGGCTACCTTATCATAGAGATAAAGATTCCATTGGTGAGCAACGACATCTTCGAGTTAGACAGGATCGTACCTATCCCTCAGAAAAGGGGAACGAATCGCATCATTCGCACAGTCCCAAGCTCGCCATTTATTGCCTACAACATCCAAAAGGACCTCGCTCTCTTCTTATCAGATAGTGACCTGCAGGCTTGCATACATGTTCTAAGGAGCAAAAAATTATTGTGTACCTATGACAAACCTGTCTATAATCTAAAAATAAAACAATCGCTGTGTGATATTCAAGATGCAAGTGATATCAGAAACGTTTGTAAACAAGAAGTATCCACGTGCCACAATTATTGGGTCAAATTACATAATGTGAACTCCTGGTTTTATACCTGTTGTGAGTCATGTGAACTTCGTATTTCCTGTATTGCTGATACAACAACTACAGTCATTCAAGGCAGTGGTATCATTAACGTAGGTCAGGGATGCACATTGAAATCGGACGCTTATAGTATCCATGCGCACAACAACTTTCTACGTCACTTGAATATACAATCGAACATCGAAGTCCCAGAGGTGTCCATTCTAAACTCACTCATTAACACGACCTTGCCCATCGATTATGATTCTGCGGTAAACCACACCCACAGGTGGAATCAGCTGGAAGAGCAAATAAGAAACATTAAGGAACAATCTTCTACAGAGTTAACCGTTCACGACATTCATCACTATTCCGTCGCTTATATTGTCCTGGCCTTAGTTGTCATCTTAGGCGGGACCTGCATTTACCTCGTTACAAGAGGGAAGTGTCAGAACGCACTTGAAAAGCAGCAGCACGAGATGGTGGAAGTACGTGGGCAGTCGGACGAGCGCGCCCCTGGGGCGGAGGCGCGAGCCGAGCACGCAGGGCCGAACTCAACGGAGAGCGTGAGGGTAACTGTGCCAGTGCCAGTGTTCAGTGAGTTTAGTGATATAAGTAAATCTACCGAAAGTGTCGATAAGGGGACCTCACCCATGGTCCGTCAGTGAAAGTGAACTTGAGAAACCAGACAATTTAATGTTACAGACTTTACGACTTAGATTAGTTACATAGATATAAACCTAATGAAATCACCTTGTATCATCTTTCAACTGAAATATGTACCATTAATGTAAGTCATCAGTTTTCATGTGTTTAACTTGACCACTTATCATCTAGGATTAAACACGTCTCCTGTCTTCTCCTTTAGAGTTGGCAGTATGTACGGTGAACCCGCACATTAGTACAATTAAGTAGGTTTTGCTGCGTTTGCACACGCGCGACCATTTTATATAGTTGTTACTAAGTAAAATAAATTAGTGATTTTTCTACACTCGACACGGGCGGTTTTATTATCATCCCCGGTTTCTATCTTTTTACCATAAGTGTGCAGACTATCGTCGTACAGTTCCTTTTCTGAGATCTTATTTAATGTTTGCACCACTTTTTGGATTCTGTTACTACTATCCTTTATTAAAATCTTCTTTTTTTTTTTTTTTTTTTTTTTTTTATGTAATATAGGCTCGCGCTTGACCACTATCTCACCTGATAGTAAGCGATGATGTGGTCGATGGTGGAGCACGCTTGCCTAGAAGTAACCTATTCACTCTTGACTTAAAGACCCCTAGATTGTAGCTATCGGGAAACACAGACTCCGGCAGGGAATTCCACTCCTTAGCTGTACGCATAATAAAAGTATTCCCAAAACGTTTAGTGCGTATGGGTGGGATGTCCACCATATATCGATGACGCATCGCCGTACGTCTGGTAGTCCGATGATGGAACGGGCTGGGTGGAATTAAATCATGCAATTCCATCGCACACTCCCCGAAATGTAACCGATAAAAAACCGACAAGCTGGCAACTCGGCGACGATGTTCAAGGCTCTGGAGCTTTGACTTAACCAGTGCCTCATCGCTGATGAGTCTCTTGGCCCGCTTTTCGATCGACTCCAGTGCATCAAGCTGGTATTTGGCAGATCCGTCCCAGAGATGAGAACAGTACTCCATGCATGATCGAACTTGCGCTTGATACAAGCTGAGCAGCTGTTCTGGCGTGAAATACCTTCTCACCTTTGCAAGTATCCCCAGTTTTTTGGCGGCCAGCTGAGCCTTTGCCTCAATGTATGGCCCAAAATTGAGAGTCGATGTCAACGTAACGCCAAGAAGCTCAAGATAGTCAGCCATTGGCACGGTCACATCTCGGAAAGTTGGAGCCGGGTGAAATTGACTCTTTTTTGCGGAAAACAGACACGCCTGGGTTTTAGCAGCATTAAACCTGACCAGATTGGCATCGCCCCATTCGGAGACTGCCTGCAAGGACAGGTTTAAGCGCTCCACCATGGCCTCCCGGAGCGACTGGATCTGAGGCCCGGTAGCACGAGCGTTGGACAAGTATCTCTCAGTAACGGTGCTGTCGTCTGCATACCCAAAGGTGCCGGGTTTTAGCAGATCGTTAATGTGCAGCAAGAATAAAGTTGCCGAGAGTACCGACCCCTGAGGGACCCCGGCATTAATATCCAAGTAGTCCGACGAGCAGCCATCGATAACCACTCGAATGGACCGATCTCTCAGGAAGTCTGCAATCCAATCACACAGACCACCGGGCAAACCGAATGAAGGAAGCTTAGCAATAAGGCTTTCGTGCCAGACCCTATCAAAAGCCTTCGAGATGTCTAGGGAGACGGCAAGCGCTTCCCCGTGCCTCTCGATGGCCTCACTCCAGATGTGAATGGCATACGCTAGAAGATCCCCAGTAGACCGATTTCGGCGGAAGCCGTATTGGCGATCACTAAGGATATCGTTTGCTTCTAGGTATGCCAGGAGCTTAGTATTGAGTACACGTTCCATACTCTTACAGAGTATGGAGGTTACAGATATGGGTCTGTAGTTGGCCGGGTCAGCTCGACTGCCCTTCTTGGGCACGGGCTGTACGTTAGCCTGCTTCCAAGCATTCGGCACTTTTCCAGCCTCATACGAAAGACGGAATAGGCGTGTCAAGATCGGAGACAGTTCAGGCGCACAGGTTCTAAGAACAAGTGCTGGTATTCCGTCAGGGCCGCTAGCCTTGTTCACGTCAAGGTTACGCAGCACCCTACGGACTTTGCTTTCTTTCTTCAAATGTTTCCGTCTTCACAAACTTCTATCTGTAAAATCTTGATTTCTTCAAATTCAGACGTTTTCGGTTTTCACATAAGTTGCAAAATCTTTAACACCCCCTAAATTTTGGAGCCTTTTAGGAGTAGATTTGAAAAACTAATATTCAAAACCTTTATTATTTACTTAGGCTATATGTTTATGTCAAGTTTAGAATATATAGGCCCAACCACCTTTGCACCTCCTTATAGGTGGAATTTCCAAAAACCAATAAATACCTGCATTAATTCTTTTATCAACCAAAAGCGTAAATCTTTAATTTCACGCGTGACACTCAAAAGCATAAAATTTTCACACAAATGTTCAACCCCCTTTTACCTCCTTAGGGGTGGAATTTCCAAAAACGAATAAATACATGAATTCTTTTTATCAACCAAGACCGTAAATCTTAAATTCCATGTGTCCAATTTACAAACTGTAAAATTTTCATAGATACTTTCAACCCTTTTTTACCCCTTTAGGGGTGGGATTTCTAAAACCAATAAATACATAAATTCATCAACCAACAACGTAGATCTAAAATTTCACGTGTCCAACTTACAAACTGTAGACATTTCAAACGCACTTTCAATCCCCTTTTTACCCCCTTACGAGTGGAATTTCCAAAAACCCATAAATACATGCATTCTTTTCATCCACCATAGACACTGTGATGGATGACTGATCGTTTCGGCTCGCAACTTCTCTACGCTTAGGCGCACCTTGTGTTGCTCCACATCAGTGCCATTGTGGTGAAGCTGTCGGCAGCATTGGGCACCATGGCCTGTCTTGTTGCAAGAGTGCAGGACGCATAGCACGGTACGCCAGTATCAATGACATTATTCGTCGAGCCCTAGTCACCGCGTACCAGCTGTATTAGAACCTAACGGCTTGGCACGTGGCGAGGGGAAGAGACCAGATGGCATGACTTTGGTGCCGTGGAAGGTGGGTAGGCCTCTGGTGTGGGACGCAACCTGTGTCGACACCCTTGCGCCATCTCATGTTCCTATTTCGGCGGGCTGTGCTGGCACTGCTGCTGCGGCTGCTGAGGCCCTCAAGCGGCGCAAATACTGTAACCTAATTGGTAATTACAGTTTTTAGCCGTTTGGGGTCGAAACGCTTGGGTCATGGGGCCCGAGTGCACATCTCCTTTTTAAGGAGATCTCTCGCCGATACTATGCGTGACCAGAGGGCTGGCTCTTTCTTTGCGCAAAGAATTAGTATTGCCATTCAACGTGGCAATGCTGCCAGTCTTCTGGGCACCTTCTCGGATGACAGCGATGTGTACTTTGACGCCTAAGTGTACCTACTGTATCCTCCCAGCCGACACTCGCCGCTTTTAAGGAACGTTTTAGCAGGTAAGCTGCAATGTTTGAAGTGGATCCCAGTGCTGACATAGACACCAACTGGACGAGATTAAAACAGATAGTGATCAATCACGGACAGAAGTTAAATCTCAGTACACTGATCGTCCAAAAATGGAGTGGATTACTGGCGAGACATGGACGGCGATCAAGGAAAGAAAACAGCTACTGACAGTCAGAGATGACTCAGACTGTGCTCAATATCAGCTTCTTTCAGCAAAGGTACAGTGTTTATGCCACAGAGACTACAATCAATACCTGAATTCAATATGTCAGGATATTGAGGAGCATGCGCAGTTTAGCGGCCGAGACTCTTGGCAGGAATATCTTTGAATAAGTAATCCATTAACATACCCATCCTCAAATATTTGATTTATTATGTTTAATAACTAGGAACTTGAAACATGCGCCATATATGCCGCTCATGCTAAATGACGAAGGATCTTGGCATAAATTTACACGAAACATTACACGATAGTAGAACAGGAAGTAAAAATCACCTTGCCTTGTCCAAGCCCAAAAGAAACGTCAAATACATTCAAAAGCTTCCCTAAAAAGAGTAAAGTAGAGGCAATTTGTTATAAAGAAGACTCTTTCTTGCTAGGAGATAAAATTTACAAGCTCTCAGATCTACAGTGCACTAACAGCATTCAATCCTCCGTTATCAAAAAGTAAGTGAAATGTTCAACGAATGCCTCCGAATTACTTAGTATGGGTTACAACGTGGACTTCTTGGAGGCTTACGAAGTCTGTTTCGACCATAAAATAAATATGCCCTTATACACACGCATTATAATGACTGAAACAAACAACAACGGTCTGAGCGCTGGCCACAACTGGTACACATACCCAGGAATAGCCAACGAGAAAACTGAGAGAGGGTTCACCTGTAAGGACGCGTCATCGTCATGTTGTTATAGTAAATCCCAGATTGTGAATGCAATAGACTTTAATGATGGCCCTGCAAAGAAGAGCACTTTCATCGATCCTCTGAATGTAATCCCGGCCTGGCGGCCTTGCAATACCTCAAAGGTAAGCGCTATTTAATAACATTGAAGTCATATTAAATATAGCCGTACTAGCGTAGCTTAAGAGGATCAAAGCTTATATAAATTTTATTATTTCAGCCGTCATGGGAAGATGTTAATGACATGGTAAGAAGTCAGCTGGTCACCTACACTGACATCACTGTCTGGTCTGGCACGCACACATTGCAAGAAAAAATTGGAGCTGCTGTACCAAGATATTTATGGAAGGTATAACAATTCTTAATATACAAAATCCCCATACCCTACAATTTTACAAGTATTTTAGTGCGGTGCCCCTTATCTATAATGTTATAATTGGAGAAAACGGCGCCATAATTTAAAAGAAGATGGTATATGGAGATATCTCATTAAAATAATAAAGTGCTACTAAAAACTTTCGGACGCGGCCTTAAATTACCTGAACAGATAAAAAATAATTATATCATATTATGTTAGGCTCGAAGAACGAATACTCTCTCGACACTATAAAAATCGTCTACAACACGTTGTATGAGTAGGAATGAAAAAAAGCTAAGACCCATTTTGAGCCCGAACTGATGCAACCACATCGCGATGGAAGTTATGTAGCGTTCTCTTATCTATTCATTTTTAGGGGTGGAAGCTCCTTGTCATGTCAATCTGCTGTGTGTGCAACGGGCTTCACAGTGAACATAATATCCTTGCCGGATACGGCTAGGCTCGCTTCGGCCTTAGAGGAGTTCAGGTATAATCCCGCGGATGTTAACTGCATCGGCCGCTTGGCCGAGTGCATGAACCAAATGTCCGAAACTGGGGTTCCTCTCGTACTGAGCAGTATTAACAGGCCACATATGTTCATTAGACTAAATAGGTTTTATGTCTTTTGAATGGCGTATTAAACGATTTTATATTCAATGGATGTTATGCTTATAAAAATTCGTTACTTTAAAATTATATCAATCGTTTATGATATTAACTGATCACTATATCAAATAAGATTATAGATTCAGTTGTTATATCTTGTAAATGTTAGAAATTTTGTAATTATATCATATATTACTTACCCAAATTAGGAAAGAAATTTCATTGATTGTCTTCCTTTTTTTTCAAAAGGATTGTTTTAAATCTTGGGCTGCAGTTCCATACCAAGATTCCTCCGTGCCTCGGAAGCTGTTGGTCACTTTCATTTGTAGATCTTTGACAGTTGTTACAGATTGAATAAGCCAAGTATCTGACACCAGTGCTGCCAAGGATTATCATGTTACCCAGTTTTAGAGGTCATATAGGCAATCGCTCCATGTAAAATACTGGTAGTGCATCATAACGTATTAGAAATAACATTCATACCTATGCAACCGGCATTAATTCCTCACGTGTTGGAACCAGCTTTTATTATTAAACGAATTTAATTCCAGGTGGTAAAGTTCGACGAAGATGAAGTCATGGCCATAGTCTACGTTAACGTCTACGTTAACGATCCTAAACCAACTGAGAAGGACATCAAATGCAAGAAACCAGAAATTTTTGATAAATATGAAGATTGGTTGCTCCGCGACGATTCTATTTACTACTACTGTTCAGTGCCAGACTTTTTGAAATCGTTTGATTTTCACGACACCGACATTGGAGGCAAGTTTTAATGATTGTAACAGATCTGTGACACCTAACCTTTTTTCCTGAGTATAGTTCTTCTGAGGTGTTACCAAGACATTGTGACATTGACTTTGTGTTCAGCTTTCACCGTAAATTTTAATCTCTCTTTTAGTTTTAACCGCAACAGACTAGAATGTTAAATTAAAATATACTTACCGAAACCTTTGTACACCCTTTCAAATCCAATTAATGCTATTTTAAGCCTTAAAAAAAAACAATAAATAGCAAATTTGTTTTATTTTAAACCCTCGTTAACACGAGAATTTCACTACCATCGAGTTCCAAGAAAATGTATTTCTTAATTTTTATAATTTGTTCTATAGTACGCGCATACATAACCTTACAGTAATAGAGAAAATTCAGATTTCGAGTATAAAATCTGAATTTTCTTCCAGCAAACCTTTGAGTGATAGTTGAGAGACTACAACGCTTTCATTTACTAACGAATGGCTTGGAGAAAATCTCAAAATAAAATAAGGGTCACCTGAAATTATTTAATATTATCCAAATAATACTGACAAAAATAATTTTAGATAAAATATAACAAAAGTATTTAACTTTCAATCTGTATTGAAGAAAGCATTCATGTGTGGATTCGAATGAGAACTCACCTTTTCAACTCCTGCACACCAGCTGTTGTGTGTTCTTAATATAATCTATGGTTGATATTATGAGAGTTATCTGTGGACTCTATGGAAACATGTATGTGCGGAATTGGTTATAAAATACAAGTGCTAACAATGAATATTCTTTTATTAAATACATAACATGGCGCTGCAAAAACAAAATACCGAATTGGAACCTGTACCAGATGGTGAAGGAGTTGTGGGCTTAAAAACCCCACAGCCTTTGGTAAATTTATCTGCTGAAGGGTTTACTAAGTGGATTCAACTATTTGAAATCTACAGAAAAGCAACAGGCGTCACTAAAAAAGACCAAGATGTCCAAGTTGCAGTGCTCCTGCACTGTATGGGAGAGGCGTGTGTAGAAATTTTCAATACTCTACAAGTAAACGAACAAAGTACATATGAAGAGGTGAAAAAGGCGTTCAACCAACACTTTGTACCGATAAAGAACGAGTGTGTAAATTCACATGTATTCTTCACAAGAAATCAAAATGAAGAATCCTTTGACCAATACGTGACTGACTTAAAGAAATTAGCAGCAGAATGTAACTTTGGTGAATTAAAAGACAGGTTGATCAGAGACAGAATTGTTGCAGGAATAAAAGACAATAGACTCCGAGACAGATTACTAAGAGAAGGTAACTTAACTTTACAAAGGTGCATAGACATATGTAAAACAGCCGAGTTGGCATCAGAACAAGTGAAAAAATTTGAGCTTAAAGATGATAAAGAGATATATAAAATAAATAGAGAAAATACAGTTAATGAAAAAAATCATGCCACAAGCAGTACAAAGTATAAACAACCAATTACAAGAACCAGTAATGATTGTTCAAGATGCGGATACAACCATGCCCGAGAAAAGTGTCCAGCATATAATAAAAAGTGTTTAAAATGCAATAAGTTTGGTCATTTTAGTAACAAATGTCTGACAAATAATAAGAAATATGTAAGAAGAGTAGAAAAGGAAAATAACAGTGAGGAAGAAGAGGAGGAACTAAACACTATGAGGTTAGGATTAATTAAGATTAATTTTGTTAATAAAAGTAATAATCAATTATGGCAAGAAGAGGTAAACTTTTGCAAAAGTAATAGTAAGGTCTTGTTCCGATTAGATACAGGTGCTCAGTGTAATGTCATATCAAAAAATCAATGTAAATTGCTTAAAATTTATGAAATAATGCCTTCAAATTTAAAATTAAGTAATTATGATGGGGCTCGCATTGAAACGGTTGGAAAAATACAAGCTAAGTGTGATATAGGTGGGCATATTAATATAGTTGAATTTCAAGTCTGCAAAGGAAATTTTGAACCATTATTGGGATTACCAACTATTGTAAAATTTAATTTATTATGTAGAGTACAAAATTTAAATGTTAAAAATTATTTTATTTCAGACTATCCTGAGTTATTCAGAGGTATAGGTAAGATAAAAATTATGAGTATCAGATTAGGTTAAAACCAAGTGCTGTTGGAAAAGTAGAACCATGTAGACATGTACCTTTTAAACTTTTACCTAAACTTAAAGAAGAATTGCAAATTATGAAAAAAAATGGAATTATATCAGAAGTTGAGAAAGCTACAGAATATGTGAATTCATTAGTAATTGCTACAAAGCCAAATGGGTCGATTAGAGTTTGCCTCGATCCTCAACATCTAAATAATCAAATTTTAAGAGAACAGTATATGTTGCCAACATTAGAGGAGATAACCTCAAAACTTAAAGGATCTGAATATTATAGTACACTAGACGCTTCATGTGGATTTTGGCAAGTTGTTTTATCTAGGGCTAGTAGGGAACTTACAACATTTAATACACCCTTTGGGAGATTCATGTTTAACAGATTACCTTACGGTTTAAATTCTAGTCCAGAAGTATTTCATAAATTGTTCAGTAAAATCTTTGAGGACATAGAAGGAGTAGAAATATTTGTGAATGACATTTTGATCCATGCGGATTCTGAGGAAAGACATGATAGTATATTAAAAAGAGTGTTAGACAGAGCACGAGAATATAATATAAAGTTAAATAAAGATAAATGTAAAATAAAAGTGAAAGAGGTAAGATACTTAGGACATATTTTATCAAGTAAAGGAATAACATTAGACATAGACAGGGTTAAAAGCATCACAGATATGGCAACACCAACCTCAAAAACTGAATTATTAAGATTTTTAGGAATGACTAATTATGTTTCCAGATTTATAAAGAATTATTCTGATTTAACTTCAACTCTTAGGGAGCTAATAAAAAAAGATGTCTTATTTATTTGGGGTACTGAGCAACAGGAAGCATATGAAAAACTTAAAAGCATGTTGTGTGAACCTCCAGTTTTAGCTTATTTTGATATAAACAAACCAATTGTACTAAGTGTAGATGCATCAAAGGATGGCCTGGGTGCTGTGTTGTTACAAGATAACAGGCCTATTGCATATGGTTCTAGATCATTAAGTAACACAGAAAAATGTTATAGTCAAATTGAAAAAGAAAGCCTTGCAATTGTATATGGTTGTAGTAAGTTTTATCAATATTTATTTGGTCAAGAATTTGTGGTTGAATCGGATCATAAACCATTAGTTTCAATATTTTCAAAGCCAATGAATAAATGTCCTCCCAGACTACAAAGAATGAAAATGGCTTTAAATGAATATAATTTTACAGTGAAGTATAAACCAGGGAAAGAGTTGGTTGTTGCAGATCATTTAAGTAGAAGTTATTTGAAAGAAAATTGTAAAACTCATGGAGAAGAATTAGAAGCTTATGTAGCTATGGTATTTAAAAAGTTTGATGTATCTAATCAGAAATTAAAGTTAATTATTAGAGAAACTTTAAAAGATAAAGAATTACAGTCTGTTGTAAAATATATACGAAATCGATGGCCAAGTAATAAATGTGAGGTAGAGTCTGAAGCAAAAATATATTTTTCTTTTAGAGATGAGTTAAGTGAATTTAAGGATTTAGTGATGAAAGGTTGTCAAATTGTAATACCACAAAGTTTAAGAAAAGATATGTTGTCTAGAATACATTATGCTCATTTAGGTATTGTAAAATGTAAGTCATTAGCCAGAGAAACTGTGTACTGGCCAACAATGAACAAAGAAATTG
Organism: Orthosia cruda; assembly: GCA_964057195.1. Classification (NCBI taxonomy): domain Eukaryota; kingdom Metazoa; phylum Arthropoda; class Insecta; order Lepidoptera; family Noctuidae; genus Orthosia; species Orthosia cruda. Next base: position 30,707,987 of record OZ059834.1, on the reverse strand, counting down.
AGGATTTAATAACAAGTTGTGATACTTGTAAGAAATATCAAAATGCTAACTGCAAAGAACCAATGATTTGTAAAGATATACCAGTTAAGGCATGGCAAATATTATCTGCAGACATTTTCTTTTTGAAAGGAATTCCATATATTTTAGTTGTAGATGCATATAGTAAGTTCAGAAATTAAAAAGTTAATAGATTTATCTGCTAATGTTACTATTAAATGTTTAAAGGAAATATTTGCACGGCATGGAGTGCCAGAAACATTGTATACAGATTCAGGAACACAGTTTACCAGTATTGATTTTACAAAATTTGCAAATCATTGGTATTTTTCTCACATTATAACAAGTCCAAAACATCATCAAAGTAATGGTTTAGCTGAGAGGCACATTCAAACAGTTAAACGAATGTTGAAAAAGTTAATAGAAGAAAATAAGGACATTTATATGGGGTTATTGACCTATAGAAATACACCAGTGTCTGACAGTGGTAAATCACCAGCTGTACTGTTGTACAACAGAAAGATAAATCACATCATACCTAGTATAAGTAAATTTAAAGCTAATAATTATAAGAAAGAATTGTGTATGAAACAGTGTAAACAAGAATATGATTATAATAAACATGTAAGACCATTGCCTAAGATAGAGGAAGGAAAAATTGTAAAAATCAAAGAGGAAGGCAAGTCAGGACCACATAAAAGTGGAGTAGTCTTAGGTTATGGAAAAGGTCCTAGGTCATATTTAATTAAAACAGAAGAAGGTAATGTAATACAAAGAAACAGAAAAGATTTAATATGTAATGGAAAATATTATGATAAAACTATAGATCTAGATATTACAGATAATTATGATGAAGAGAATAGAGTTGAGTTAAATAGTAATGAAACAAATGATAATAATATTGTAATTGAAAATAATAGAGACAATATTTGTAACGAAAATACAGATTCAAATTATAGAACAAGAAGTGGAAGAATTGTGCACATGCCTAGTTATTTAAAGGATTATGTTTAATTATAATTTACAAACGAAGGGAGATGTTGTGTGTTCTTAATATAATCTATGGTTGATATTATGAGAGTTATCTGTGGACTCTATGGAAACATGTATGTGCGGAATTGGTTATAAAATACAAGTGCTAACAATGAATATTCTTTTATTAAATACATAACACCAGCTTTGCGCACCGTGGGCTCGGTCGACATGCAGACAGCGAAGGTTTTGAATCCAGCAATTAACGCACAGTTCCACAGGTGCTGGTCACTCACTTTCTAGCCGGAGCACTAAAGAATCCTCGATGAGCGAGAGACCGTTCGGTAGACAGTCTTTTCGCGCGCTAGTCCATTAGTTCAGTGAAAAGACACGCGCGCTGTCGTGGCTCTGCGGTGTTGTCCACCAATCGGATGGCTCGGCCAATGATTAAGGGCCAAAATGGCGGTTCCACTCAAATCCACCAAATTTTCGATAAATTAATACATAAATTGATGAAATTATGTTCGATGTGAGGTGAATCAAAGCCCAGTAAAATTCCTTGAAACTATTATGATTATTTTCCGTACGAACTTACTACAAAGAACGGTACGGAAAACAATCATTTATAAAAAAAAAACAAATTAGAAGAAAAATGCAAAAACAACGTTTTAAAGTTTACAGGGTTTTCTCTTTTAATTACATATTTCCTCATTCGAGAATTAGAAGGCTTGCTTTGCGGCTTGCTCGATTAAACACCGCACATTTTCTTCAGGAATCCTCTCCCAAAATGATTTAGAGCATTTAAGAGGTCCTGTTGCGTGATGATGGGCATTTCACAATCATTTAATCTTATTTTTAACTCATCCCAAAAATGCTCAATGGAATTCAGGTCATAACTCTTGGCTGGCCAATGCACATCTCAATTTCAGTGTCAGCGAATGTTTGCATTGTTAGTTGCGCCGTATGCTACAAGCATTATCCTGCATCAAGATGAACCCTGGAACTGCTTTTTGTGCGGATGGTATAATGTGGAATTGTACCACATTCTCAACATAATTTTGGACCTTCGCTAAGAATTACGAACCCAGTTTTGCTTTATAAGGTTATACCGCCCGAGACCATAACACTGGGTCCACCGAAACTTCTTTTTCATAGATGGCAGGGACATGAAACCGCTCTCCAGATCGATCGTCTCCATAGTTTAAACATCGATTGTCATTCAAAAATATGATTTTGCACTCATCGGTAAAAATCAGCCCAACCTTGGACAGTCTAATTAAGGTGCTCTCAAGTGAACTTTAAACGACTTGCACGATGTGTAGCAGTTAACTGCAGGCGAACTAATCGTCTTCTTAAGTATTGTTGGTCTTCATGGAGTCAATTCCGAATGGTTTGGTCGCTTACATGAATGCATGTATCTCGGTGTTGGAGCGCCTGATCATCACAGCATGGCAGCATCTCAATGAGCAACCACCTCTAATTGCAATGCGCAAATGTATTCTCTTTGTTCATATTTTCACTTGCTGTACCTAACCCATGTAGTTAACACCGATTATAGTATTTTTTTCTTGCACTGAGTATTCCTGAAATTTTCATTCGGCAAATCCCTTAAATGCCCGCACACTCGGCGTAATGCAATTTGTTTGGATAGTGCAATGGAAGTTCGCTGTTCTCGTGCGGTTAAACAAATGTAAATACCGGTCTTCATCAGCTGTAGTAACCCAAAATCTTCCTGGCTACGAAGTCTGATGTTATAACCCATCTAAACGTTTTGAACCGTGGTAAAGAGAAACTTCACCCCTAGAAGTGAATTTATACACTGCTTATGGGGTGAAGTTTCTCTGCAGCTGTATGTACCAGTTCCAAATGTTTTTTGTACCGCTCGTCACGAATATCTCACCATTAAACTTAAGATGCGTTAACTGTGTCTCTCCTGGATCAAAGTGACAGCCCTGGTTTGCTGTATTTGCGTCCATAATGTCTCCTAACGTGTATCATTATGCGATTAAAAAAACGTTACAAACTGCTTGCACTAAATTGATAGTGTAACCCACTAAAGAAAGATTGTTGCGTTTGAGTTCTTTAAGAAATAAAATTCGAAATGGTTTGTTGAGATTCGTTGAGATTCTGGTGCGGTGTGGCCGGTCTCGTGAATTTCGACAGAAAAGCTTTGGCAACGTCCTGCTAAAGGGAATTAGCTAATAAAAGCATAGCTTGAGTATCAAGCTTTCTGCGGCTTACAGTTTTCTGCCTATACGACCGCTGATGAATTGAGCTTGTGGCTGTTGGAAGTACTCTGTTCGCTTGTGACCATGTGGTTGTGAACAGGTGACCTGAAAGCGGCTTATAGCTGACGTGGTGTGATCCCCAGCGTAGCCATTGGGCCAACTCATCCCAAGCCGGATCCCTTTTCACCAACTGAGGCTGTCTGCCGTGGCAGTTGTACCTGGTATGGAGTTGACTGGCTGACCTGCCACCCCCACCGAGTAGCAAGCATACAAATGTGATTTCACTATCTATATAACTTCCTTCTTTCTTTTGAAACCAAAATCAGACCAGCCAACTGCTACCAACAACCCTAACTATATTTTTATGCTAAAAATAGATGTAAATATATGTGTTACAGTTCTATTTTAACAATTAAAACTAATTGTCAACTGTGAACTTTTCTTGATTTACCCTGAACCCAAGTCTACTTTACAGTATGCCGTTTTTGAAAAATAAACACTTTTTATTTTTTCATTAAATTCCGACTAAAGTAACACAAGTAATAGTACATTGTGTATTAAGGGCGGTAAGTAAGAAATTACGATCGAGACTCTAGTAGAAGCCCGAAGTCGAAGACTGAGGGCTTTCTGAGTCGAGATTCGTAATTCCCGTACCGCCCGTGAAACATACAATGTTTTTCATCACATTTGCGAATAATAGCTTTAATACACAAGTCAGCACAGCTATTATTACGAAATACGAGAACTTTTTTTCAAGCGGATGGCGAGTTTTTGCCCACACCACAGATTATACAAATGTTTCGTTCAGAAACGTTAAGGGCAAAAACTTACGATGTAGTCAGCCATGACGGAGAGTAAAAAAAAATAATACTTTTTGATACAAATAACTATTAAAATCAATTCAATAAGAACATTAGTTGAATATTTATAATCATTCGCTATTGGCGCTTGTCGCATACAGACGTTCCCACAAGCAATATTTAGTTGCAATAAATTATTAATAATAGTGACCTCCTTAAGTGTATTGGTAACTTTGCACTTTTAATTTAGCTTAGTATGTGTGCATTTACAAACTATGATCAAGTAAAAGTGATTTAGTGTACGCATAAAATGGAAAACAGACCCTCGAATTCAGGGGGGCCAGTGCTCTCCTTTGCTTCGCCTGTAGAGGCGCCACCTGAAATCATCACCACGCCCGAGATTCAAAAATGGATGACTTCTATTGAGCTGCATCTGAATGAAGTCTGCTCTATTGCCGCGGATGGAAAACTCAATTCGGAGCAGAAAATGAAAATAGCAAACCTTTGCCGTAAAATAGGATCCGGTACCTCACAAATGGCAGTAATATACCAGTCGCTAAAGGCTAGATCTCTTCTAATGCACAATGCGGTTGAATCCCTTACTGAAAAACGAGACCTGTCAGACCACATCATGGACCTCAAGAAGACGATACAGGACTCAGGTACTGCGGGAAATGTTTCTTTTGCCGAAATGGTAAAAAAGGGAGCAAATAACTTTGTTCGCCCCAATAATTTAAGCTCGGTTGCAATTTATCCCCAAGATAAATTGAAATCGAGTGACGAAACAAAAGACCTCGTTAAGAAGATCATACGCCCGGAGCAAATGAAACTGCATGTTCGAGGTGTCCGGAAAACCAAAAACGGAGGCGTAATTATCAGCACCGAGACCAAACATGACGCTGATAAAGTAAAGCAAGCAGTCCAGCTCTCTACTTGAGGACTTACCGCCGACGAACCCAGCAAGCGCAAACCCCGGATCGTGATCTTAGGAGTGCCGACTTCCATGGCTGAAAATGAGGTCTTCAGATGCATTTTTGAACAAAATGTAGCCGACAAGTTTGAAGACATGCCCTTTGAATCCTTCCTGGCCTTGGTAAAATTAAGCCACAAATCTGGAAAGAGAGATGCGTCGACCTGCAATTACGTCATTGAAGTACCAGCTGATATACGTAAAGCCCTAATCGCTCAATCAAGACTTTTTATTAATTGGACGTCCTGTCCTGTCAGGGATTTTACACTGGTAACTCGGTGCTACAAGTGCCAACAGTATGGTCATGCAGCAAAAACGTGCAGAGAAGTCAACTCGACGTGTGGGCATTGTGGTGAAATAGGGCACTCGATGACAGAATGCACGAAGAAAGCTGATGTACCAAAATGTGCAACTTGCTCACGCTTTAAAAAGCCCAGCAATCATAAAACAGGAGATCCTGAGTGCCCTGCAAGGAAGATAGCGGAATTCAGATACATCAACTCTGTCGATTACGAGGGCGCCTAGAGCGTCACACTCATGAGATGCCGACTCAACAAAAAAAAGCCACTGCACTGACCTACTTCGCCTGGATTTGTTGCTGTCTCAGGAAATTTGCCGCCGTGCGTACTTTGGCAAAATGGTTTTAAAACATTTTGCAATTGTGGTTAACCCAGCTCAAATATCTGCTGATGCTCAAAGTTCGTTGTCCGTGTGTGTAAATAATTATGTGCAATCAATTTAACGTTATCTAAGCTAAGTAAGGAATCATATGTTTATTATTATTAATAGAATTTAATTTTAATCTGTTTTAGTAATTAAGATTATCAATAAATAAATATATCTGTCACTATTCTAATGTTAAGAAAATATTGTAAAAAATTCCTTGTCCTTCCAATTACATTGTTTGAGACCCCGCCGCCTGTGATACAGGATTACCTAGTACAGGCACCTAACATTGTTGTACCCACTTTATGTATAAGACCAATTAGTATATTTTACCAATTTCAAGTTTGAATAAAGATTATTATTTATATATTATTTATTATTTAAGTAACATGTAGCGAGATTGCAAAGAAATTCCTGTTTAGATAACATTTTAAGACAATTTTACAATTGCGTGTAAACTCCTTGCTTGAACTTGCATGACCTGTGTGCTGTACCATAAATTAAAAAAAAAAATTACTTACCGCCCTAGGGTTTCATGACAAAAAGAAAGCCCGAGGAATTTATATGGGGCATTACGGCCAAGTTAACCTGTATGTTTAGATACTTTTTACCTGCAAGTGTGATGAAAATTATATAGTAGTTTAGGTCTACACAAAATAGGTCGGCGGCGGCGGTCACAGTTCACCATTTGGTGACCTCTTTTCTAGTTGTAAGCTAAGGCCATTCATAACACAACGGTTACATACATACATACATAAACTCACGCCTTTTCTTTTGCTTCACTCATATTCATACATCTAATCATACACACACGCCGGTTATGAGTACTGCGCACCTGGCCTTTCTGAAGAACATCAACTATATGGTGAAGCGGTTATTTTTTTTTAAGAAAAGTCAAAACGATAATCTATGTCTCAGTTTTCATCCTTTTTTTCGGTCGCCGGACTCAGAAACGAGTGGACGTGTGTCGGTCTGCCGCAGTAGTATTGTCTCTAAATTCCGTGATTGGTTCAATACACTAAATTCAAATTCCTTGTTACTCATTACGTGTTTTAAGCCAACTTTGACACTCACTGGGCGGTCCTAGAGGGGGATAGTATCAGTTCCGTTGCAGCCGTCGTAATTCGTGCTAGAAAAAGTGGTAGTGGTTTGTCGAGTCTCGCGGACATGTGGCGTGCGGCGGAGGCGTGTCCTGAGCGCTGACCACTGTACCACGGAGCTTGTAGCCGAGACGGCCAAATAGTGGTCCGCTACGCGAGGCTGACGTCATACGGGTGCGCTACCACTGCTACATCGTGCTACGGGCCTGCTACGAAACAAGTATCGGCTACGCCAAGAAGAAGTCGGACGAACGAAGTAACGGTCTATTGCTTTTTCTATAAGCAATCGAACACAGAGTAAGAATTTTTGTTTGTTTTTTGTATCCCTGTTTACTAACATTACTATGGCTGGTGTTCAACGCACAACACCGAATGCAAAGAATAAAGCCCTGAGTCAAACGCAATCTGTGCCTGACATAAGTACGGCAGTTGATATGATTGAACATGTGACAAGTAGACACAAGCGACCCAGATCGGAACACTCACCGGAAAACGTGTCCGCCCAACTTAAACAATTTCCTTGCAACTTGGAAAAAAAACCAAGACATCTCGAGTATCGAAAATGCTCGAAGAACAATCTACCTTAATGGCTAAATTAGTTGAAACACAGGGGAAATTAATGAGCACAACACAAAAATACAGGAATCTAACAGCGAAATCCGTAAAACAAGTGCACAGATTGAACAGTCGATGTCTTTTATTAATACAAAATTTCATATTATACAGCTTACAGGCTCTACAATGGGTCTACAGTGGTCATAAATATAAGTTATAATGGCTCTACAGAGGTTGTTTAAATGCGATGGTTAATATCATGAGATTTCGAAAAAGCTCTTGTCACGGCACTATACCATCTTCACCTTATTTCGGCGCTCCTGTATCGTCATATTAAATGTCAACGCTTTAAATTAGTAATATGGTAGGTTTAATGTGGTGTCAGATATTTTTTTTTTTTATAAAATTGATCATACGTACACTTAGTGACAAGTGAGGAAACATTAATACGGATAGGATTATTAAAATAACTACGGTGACTCTAACATTGTTTTATTTCTTTGTGTACGTGATGAATATCAGTGCGAGTACCAGTTTGCTTTCGATATATATGTATACTAGCACTCCGCCCGCGACTTCGTTCGCATGATTTCGTATTTTATTCAACTAAATTATGTGCAGTTAGTGAAGGTGATAAAAAATAAGCTATTGTTAAATCAATAATAAATGGGATATTCTAGATATCTACGGTTTAAGTTAGGATTTAGAGGAAATAGAACCTCCTTTCTTTTGGAAAGTCGGTTAAAAATCTTATTCCTTGGGCAATAATATATTGCCATCATTAGTTTTTCAGAATTACCCCCAGAATATATTTTAGGAGTGTCAACGGTTTTTTGAAGAATCTTACGGCACTAAGATGACCTCTTCCTCGATTTGGAACTACCAAATTGGAACGTTTGTCCAGTGTTGTTTGACGGAGATATCGGTGAACATACACAAAAAATAATTAAATACCTTACTAAAGGCAAATTGTCTATTAACCTAAAAAGTGGAAAATAAAAAATCTATTTTACAAAAAAATACTTCCGCCGTCCAACTAAAAACACTACAAAGTGAAAATAGTACATTATGGTACAAGTGTGTAAAGTTGGTGATTACCGCTGAGGCGCCATTAAGACCCGAGCCGTGAGGTGAGGGTCTTAAGAGAGCCGAGGACGGTAATCATCAATACACACGTGTATCATACGATGTTTTTCAACACACTTGTGAAGAAAATAATACTAAAAAATCGTTTCCAACAGTGAAAACGAGTTGTGAATTTTTTTTCGCAATGGCGGGCAAAATAATCAGTTTTCCTATGCGCGCGCATCTAACAATTGCGATCGGCTATAGATTAAAAATAATAAGTTATCTTTTTTTTGGATTTTCGCGGATAGCGTTTTAGCCACGTACAAAATGGGGAATTTCAAGTTTTCTTTATTACAGACAAAAACAAAAGTTATATTTAAGTGAAAGTTTTGTTTATTAAACACGTACAAGTTGAAATTATCTATTTAAATACGAAGTTGCATGAAATGTGTTGCATTTGTACTGTTAAGCATGATCTTTTTTGTATCGAAACTTTTTTAAGAACAAAGCAACTCAACCAATAAATTAAAAAAAAGCTCTTTATCTCACTTGAGAATAATAGTAATGAAAAAGTCACAGTTTGATAACAGGTCTCATTATGTGCCTAATTGCGGTGAAATTAGAGCCACTTTATGAGCAAGTGTGTTGAAAATAACTTTTATTTTCGAAGTCGGTGTCCATAACGAAAAATCTTCCAAACCGAAGAAATTTCATATAAAGTTTAAACCCCTACTTTATTCCCCTTGGGGTTAGAATTTCTAAAACCTTAAATAATTACATGTATTCTTTTTATCAACTCCAACTCTAACTTACAAACTATAGAAATTACATACAAACTTTCAACCCCCTTTTTAGGGCCGTTAGGGGTGGCATTTTCGGAAATAATTAAACTCATTATTTTTTATTAATCAGGAGCGAAAATCTACAATTTTTGATGTTTTACCTTCCAAATCGAAGAAATTTCATATAACGTTACAACCCATATTTTATCCCAATAGGGGTGGAATTTCCAAAAACTAATTAAAAATGCTTTTTTTATCTACCAAAAGCTTAAATCTAAAATTTCACGTGTCTAACTTACAAACTGTAAAAATTTCATACAAACTTTCTACCCCCTGTTTACCCCCTTACGGGTCAAATTTCCAAAAACTTATATATGAATTAATTCTTTTTATCAACGAAGAGCGTAAATCCAAAATTTCACGTGTCCAACTTACAAACTGTAAAAATTTCAAACAAACTTTCAACCCTCTTTTTACCCCCTTAGGGATCGAATATCCAAAAACTAATAAATAGATTAATTCTTTTTATCAACCAAGAGCGTAAATCTCAAATTTCACGTGCCTAACTTACAATCTGTAGAAATTACAAGCAAACTTTCAACCCTCTTTTTACCCCCTTAGGGGTCGAATTTCCATAAACCAATAAATGTGTTAATTCTTTTTATCAACCAAGAGCGTTAATCTCAAATTTCACGTGCCCAACTTACAAACTGTAGAAATTACATACAAACTTTCAATCCCCTTTTTACCCCCTTTGGGGTGGAATTTCCAAAAATCCTTTCTTAGTGCTCACTTACGCCACATGAGGAACCTTTCTGCCAAATTTCATTATTCTAGGCCTAGCGTTTTAGGCTGGGCGTTGATCGATCAGTCAGTCAGTCAGTCAGTTTCTTCTTTTATATATATAGATTATCGTCAAAATTTTAACGCACCCTCATAATATTCAGATTTTAATGCAAAAATTATATTGATATGAAATTGTATTTTAACATAAATCAGACTTTGAAGGTTACATATAGTTTAATTAGGGCCACAGGTAAAAATGGTGACTTTAATTACGTCAAAAGTTACCAGTATATGTATAAATACGATCTCCAAAATGTCGTGATAACCTTAAAAAAAAACTTTTATTTAGTGGTTATAGTTTTTCCGCCATTGGCCGATTAACACAAAGATGTACAGCTTTACATCACATTTCCGCTGTATAAATCTCTAATATAGCGTTTTGAGCTCTAGTATAAAGTTTTGTTTCTCCGTTATAGAGGTTTAAGAGTTACAAGAGCGCTACTAAATACTATTAAAATACTCAAAGTGCTATAAAACTATTCTGCAACCCCCATGGCTGTATAAAATGTTTCGTATGATTCTTTACACTACTATTTGCCGTACACTGGCCATATAATTATCTCATATAGCGCTCAAGCGCTATTCTGGAGCTACACAGCTCTATTATAGATTAGTAATACAACAGCCGTAAAAATCTCCGTTATAGAACCTAAGGCTTTAGAAAATGCCTCCCTTCACCATTGAGCGCTATAAAATTAATTTATAACTCCTTTTATCTACTCTCATATCGTAATATTCGAATTATAAAATTCAAATCGAGTTTCTATTGGCATACTTTATAAACACAATACCGAAATTTAATAATAGAATCTTTTTTTTTTTTTTAAATCTTTATTTAAGAGGACTCGGTCAACAATGACGAAGTCGCCCCGTAATTCTAATTATAAATATAACTATATGGCTAGTTACATCTTAACTCTCTAATGTCTCTGATCTATATTAAACTATGGAGTGGAAGCAGAGCCCAGCTGTTGCTGGGTGGTGTTTCTGCTCCGTAAATGGCACATGTATAATGCATACAACTTCTCGGCCCCTTCTGAAAAAGGGAAGGCTAAGAAGCTGCTACATAACCCTATATTTTGCTGAGTATCTTCAAGTGCCTGTCGCCGCTGAGCCTCATTCCGGACACATTCGAGTAAAACATGGTGAACATTTTCAATCATGTTACACTCCGTGCAGTTAGGTGAGTCCGTTTTACCCATTAAATGCGCAAATTTATTTGATGGAATGTGCCCGGACCGAAGTCTCTGCAGTGTCACAATATATTGTCTATGGGCTTCCATCTCCTGGAACCATGGGCAACGAAAAGGTCCTGCTTGTATAGTCCTGTACCATATCCCTTTGGTGAGCGACCTCTCATCAAAATATTCCTGCCACAAGTCTTTACAGATCTTTTTGACTGTCTGAATCTGATCTGTGTGTAATGGTAAACAAGTGTATGTGATCCCTTCTGATAAAGCTAACTTTGCTGCCTGGTCCGCTTTTTCATTGCCCATGATGCCAATATGGGATGGAATCCATTGTAGAATTATAGTCTTATTACTCATACGCAACTCTAAAATGGTTTGGAGGATAACAAAGGCTATCGGGGATCCTCGAGAATTCGAGGGAAGTCGAGCCATATGCAATAAAGCACTCTTAGAGTCAGTTAAAACCAGAATATGCTGAGTATCAAGAGTTAACGCGTAAGACAGGGCTTCGGAAATCGCTATCAGCTCGCAGTACATTACAGCAATATTAGCCTTAATTTTAAATCTAAACGTAATACTTAATTGTGGGTCGAATACAGCCGCTCCCGCATACTGTGCGGTTTTAGCTCCGTCTGTATAAAGTTTATAGAACGAACCGTAGTTATCATTTAAGTATTTGACACACTTTTTTCTTAAATCTAATATATTCATTGATCTCTTTGGAATGCGTACATAAGGGATATCGTAAGAGGTGTTTTTTGATAAGTCAATACTGGATAGCCATGTATTTAACGAGAACACACCCAATATGGAACTAGAATAAATAGGTAAATTATGGATTTGTCTATGCATGTCTACCAATAATGGAATCTTTTTATTTCTCCAGTATTGACCCTCACACAGGTTTGACAATTCACCAATAATATTTATAGTAACATTATCCTTTACACACCTAGATTTAAGCCAGAATTTTCCCGCCAAATATCTTCTTCGAATGGGTAGTGGCTGTAAGCATAGTTCGTTCTCCATGACATGGATTGGCGTGCTCCTAATGAAGCCCCCAATAATCCTCATACATATATTTTGGATTCCATCAAGTTTATTCAATTGACTGTTAGCGTAATTACCAAATAAAAAACTACAGTAATCAATTCTACTTCGGATCATTGAGATATACAGACGTCGCAAATGTTTCGGGTGGACACCCCATATGGATCCAGCTAGAACTTTATAATAGAATCTTATTATAACACTATTTCTCTAACAAAATTATACTATAAAACATTTTTTTTTCTATTACAATACAGGACAAATCCAAGAAATCACTAAGGAGTTTCCATTTTTTTTTTTTGTAATGCCATTTTATAGTACCTATTATAAAAATATTTGGTTCCAATTTTAAATTGTCTATGACAATGCTCGCTTTAGACTTCGCACGCACTGTGATTTTTAATCGCGCGAATTTTGTTTTCTTCTACCTGTTCATAGAGCTCAAAATATTCGGGCGAATAAAATTCGCGGTGCGGTGGATTCTGTGGCAAAACCCGGATTTCTTGTGGTATTATTTCTGCACCATTTCTTTACTCTAATGCGAACAACTTCATACAATTCCATAGGTCGCAGAATGGGCGGAAAAAAATCGCGCGAATAAAGATCACAGTGCGTGCTTTAGCAGCACAGCCTTAGCGCATGCGTGGTTAATGCGGTGATGTGCTGGGTTTTGGCGCTATTCATACGTTTTGCAAGTTTTGCTGTACTGAGTTTCATGAGTTATTTAATAATTTAAATAACTCACTTATTGTTTAAAAATGTCTGATATCAGTGAATGTGAAGAAAATTTGACTCCGCCCGATATTTTAGATGCGACGAAGGAAATTACTCTTAATTTATTACCAGCAAAGTCGAGAAAAGTATATGATAAATGCTATCACGATTTTATGGCATGGAAAATGCAAAATTGAGGTATTTAGTAGGTTCAATCCCAATTTATGAGTGTAGATATCATAGTGTATGAAACTGCACATAACTAGGTATTAAAACATGTTTTAATACCCCTCATTATGCAACAGTTTCATAAACTACTATTAACCCCCTTTATCTATTAAAGTACTCTTTAACATCTCACGGTGGTATAAAAGACTCCATTATATCAATTATACTTAATATTGCTGTCTAACGACGCCATTGCATGCTCTTTAATCACTATAAGATTTATTTTTGCTACTAAACGGCTACTGTACCACCTAGGTGTTAAAGGGTTGTTTAATATACTACTGTACATGTTAAGGAAAGTTGTACCGCACTTGAACGACTCCTATACAACTACCAGGCTGTATAATGCCTGTATAAGCAGCTTGTGTGCTAGTTGGGCGACCTACAACATAAGTCTCGTTCATCGTGCATAGAGGTTAGAAACATCCCACAGCCGGAGAAGGAGTCAACAATCAGCCTGGTGAATACAGTCGGTAAAATCGGACAACTCGTTGGTGTGCCTATATCTGAATCAGAGATACGAGATGTATCGTCTCCCTGGAAAATCCACACCAACTCCAACTTCACGTCCGATCATGGCGGATTTTACAAGAGTGCAAACCAAACAGAATCTTCTGTCAGCAAATCGTTTGTATAACAAGGATAAGCACCCAAAGGAAGAAGCTGAATACAGAACTAATTGGTATACCAGGGAAACGCCTACAGTATTTGTAGCAGAGCAGATTCCCTCTAGTTCTAAAAGGCTTTTTTACCTGGCACGACAATTTGCCAATAACAACCATTACTCATTCTGCTGGATAAGCAACTGTAACATATTTCTACGTAAACAAGTAGGGGAAAAGCAGCTAATTATACAATCAGATAAATGTCTTCAAGATTTGAGCAACATTAATATCTGACTAGCTAAAATTGTGGCCTTATTGCATATTTTTGTTGTATACATGTTTTATTTTATTTTATATTACACATTAAAACAAAATACATAGAAAATATCCTCCTGCCCTAGTATCTTCCTGGTAGGAGACCTAAACATTAATATAAGTCCAAGTAATAGGAACGACCAAAGCTTCGAATACCTTATAATTAACGCTTCGTATGGGCTGATGCCGACCCACCTTTTCCCTACTCGACTTGATGCAGGAGCAGGTGATCAATGCAGTGGTGCATTGATCAGCTGCTCCTCAAATCTAACTATCGATCTACCACACTTGTATTGGAATCCCATGTAACGGATCACAAGCCTGTTCTGTTATCCATAGCTCACGTTAGTCCAAAAAGGAAAATAAATAATGTCATCACCCGCCTAGATTACGAAGCCATTATTCCTGAGCTAGAAAACACGGGCTTTACGATACTATACCAAATTGATGACGTAAATGTGTGTATGAATAGATTTATAGATATTGTTAGTTCAGGAATTACAAAACATTCAAAACAGGTTAATATTCCCAGGCAAAAAATAACAATTAAGCCATGGATGACCCCTGGTCTATTAAAATGCATAAAAAATAGAGATAAAATGCACATCAAAACAAAAAAAGTTCCTGATAACCTAATCCTGAAAACAACATATAAACGCTACAGGAATTTTTGTAATAACTTACTTCGAAAATTAAAAATAGCTTACGAAACGTCAGAATTAGAAAAAGCAAGAAATAATCCTAAAATCTTATAATTAAACAAATAACAAACACACAAAGGACCTATATCAGCCCTTTAGAGCTGCTCAATTTCAAGAGAAGATCCTAAATCACTTCCTTAGTAATGTGGGTAAAGGTTTGGCTGCACAAATTATGTCACAGGCACCTGGACAGACAACGGTAGCAGGTGATCAATGTTCTTCTCTTGAAATTAAAAACAGTGGTCATAATACAATTGTCGGTTCTCTTGCCGTGCTGGAAGTAGATGAAGAATCAGAGGTGGAATCACTCATTCTGCAATTACGTCATGACTGCGCCGTTGGTTGGGATGGAATCTCTTCCATATTGTTAAATACATGCCGACATGTATTGGTTCCACCTTTAACCTAACTTCCGACAAATCTAATGAAAACTGTATAAATCTCTACCCATTTATTGTTGTGAACTATCTGTATTTTTTGTTGAATAAAGATATACATAAGTTAAAAGTCACCTAATGATTGAAAAGTCGACCCTAGGATTCGTGAAAGCAATTACCTAATAGAACTTGGATGTGAGTAACTGCCACGGGCAAGGTTATTATCATCATTACTGTAGAATAAAACAACGATGTAGTCCGCACGATGATATTTTATTGACTAAAGAGCGCGGTCATCCTACCATGCATATATACTATTGTAGTTTAGTGAATACCCTACATTACACCTCCACTCTTATTTACTTTCATACAATCTTTATTAGACTTATAAATACAGAAAACCATGAAACGTTACACACACAGAAGAAACAAACAGTGTATATATACATAGGAAACATAAAGCTTACATCAAGTACTTATATAACTACAGACTTACTTAATTCTAAAAGTTACAACAATTTAAGATATACCGTATCTTTGCGGTGGTCTCCTATGTCGAACTGGGTGAGTTTCAGCAACAGTCGGGGGCGATCGACTATTTAACTGTTTAGACAAACTCGACGCGGTCGACTCCGAGCCCGCCTCACCCTTACTGCGCCCCGAGCCCCCCACACCAACTCCTGAGCACACCTCATCTGGTTTTTCCGTTACCGGTATGGTAGGGAAAACAAGAACATTTCGTAATTACCGGTAAGAATTTAGCGACGCTGCTTTTGTGCTGATTATCACGCCGTCGGTAGATTGGGATTGATTCGACTTACATTTAAGTTTCAATTATAATATAATAATAATTGATCAATATGTCTATGTATCTCTGTGCCATCTAATAATTTTATTTGATAATCAGTGGTACCCAATCGCTCGATTACCGTACCACTTACCCACTTCCTTAAACCTTGGTAAACGCGGCACCAAACCTCGTCCCCCGGCCCCAGCGCTCGGTGCCTCCCGCCCGCTGCGCGCTGCTGCCGCTGCTGCGCATCGCCCACCTGTTTCTCGCGCGAAGGTTTTAATTTGTCTAACCGAGTTCTTAATGTTCTACCTTATAATATTTGTGAAGGCGTTTCTTTTGTGGTACTGTGTTCCGTACTTCTATAGACTAGTAAAAACCGTTGAAGCGCAATTTCTACATCTAGATTTTGAATAATCGCTTTCTTTATTACTCTCTTGCATTGTTTGACTGTATTTTCCGCCAAACCGTTAGATGCTGGGTGGTATGGTGCAGAAAATAAATGTTCAACCCCATTATTGTCCATAAATAAATGAAACTCTTCACTACTAAAGGGAGGACCGTTATCAGAGACTAATTGTTTTGGTATTCCAAAACGTGACCAAATTTCCCTAATTTTACGTATGATTGCTTGTGCCGTTGTAGAAACGACCGGACACGCTTCTATCCATTTCGACGTAGCATCAACCATTATTAGATACTTGTGCCCGTGTATTGGTCCTAAAAAATCCACGTGCAACCTTGTCCATGGGCGAGTCGGCCAGGTCCACGGCTGCGGTGCGTGGTGTACCGGGGCCTCAGCCATTTCAGCGCAAACTGAGCAGTTTCGACATAGGTTTTCTAACATTTCATCAGTCCCCGGCCACCAAACATAACTTCTGGCTAAGCATTTTGTCTTAATTATTCCCATATGCGTATCATGCAGATCTTGTAAGACCCTGTCTTGACAAGACTTTGGA
The DNA here is from genome assembly GCA_964057195.1 of Orthosia cruda. Lineage (NCBI taxonomy): Eukaryota > Metazoa > Arthropoda > Insecta > Lepidoptera > Noctuidae > Orthosia > Orthosia cruda. The sequence goes on along the minus strand of OZ059834.1, from coordinate 30,691,074 downwards.
ACTATTAACCTATGACCCCACATAAGACAACCTAATTCGGTGTAAATTTCCGTACGCCTATTAAAGTAAGGTCTAAGTTCCTTTATTTCTACTTCCTTTGGCCAACCATCCCTGACATAGCTAAAAATACGACTTAACATTGGATCTCTTTTAGTTTTCTCTCTTATATCTTCATGTTTAAGTAACAACGCATCCGAGGCAAAGTGGATGTATGTTTGTTCCGGTACCTCCTCCATACCCGTTTTATTAATAGCTTTATAACTTTCAACTAACCGAGACAAGGCGTCAACTGTGTTTGAATTTGTATTTACGTATTCAATATGAAAATCATATGCTGATAATATTAACGCCCATCTCTGTAACCTACTAGCTGTCATACTCGGTATTCCCAGTTCCGATCCGAATATACTAACTAGCGGTTTATGATCTGTTTTCAAAACAAATTGCCTGCCATACAAATATTGGTGAAGTTTTTTCACTGCAAATACTATTGCTAAAGCCTCTTTATGTATCTGACTGTAATGATATTCCGCGGCGGTGAGCGTCCTTGACGCGTACGCTATTGGATACTCGCGGCCGTCGGGCGCGCGCTGCGCCAGCACCGCGCCGACACCGCGTGAGCTAGCGTCACACGTCACCACCACGGGTCGTGACTCATCATAGTGTGATAATACTTCTGAACTAATTAATTTCTTCTTTATTTTATTAAACGCCTGAATTTGTGAAATACCCCATACCCAAAGTTTACCTTTTTTTAATAATTCTTTAAATGGGGTTAAATGAAAACTTAAATTTTTAATAAATTTCCCGTAAAAATTTATCATACCTAAAAACGATTTCAGTTCGGATACGTTAGTAGGAGCGGTAAGTTTAATAATCGGTTTAATCTTATCTGGATCTACTCTAAAGCCCTCACTGTTAATTATAAACCCTAAGCACTTAGCTTCTTTACACAAAAAGTCGCAGTTTTATTTTTTTATTTTTAATCCTTTTTCTTGTAGTATTGTGAGAACCTTATTTAAAGTCTCTAAATGTACCCCAATCAAATTACCCGTTATTAAAATGTCATCCAAAAATATTGTAACATTCGGTAATTTATCAAACAATTGACTCATAATTCTTTGAAAAATTCCCGGACTCGACGCTAATCCATACACTAATCTATTGTATTTAAAAAGACCTTTATGCGTATTAAGGGGCTGAATACTCAAAATAGGCTTTCTTTTAAACATTTTTTAGCTAAATCTATTGAAGATGTGAAAGCGGAAAAAAGATATGTTAATCTTGATCATATTTCCGAAAACTCTGTTGTGGCCGAAACACGTTTACGCACAAAAACCTCGATACAATTGAATGGCAAAGTAACCTCTTACCGTGATCTTCAAAAGATTTTTCTGGTAATACTGACCAGCGTACATTTGTACAATTAACAACAATAACGTATCATAAAAGGACGCAAAACTTCATTGTCTTATAAATTGAAGTTTCATTCATTATTTTTAAGTAATTCATATTATTATGTTTTGTAAAAAAGTCTATACAAATTCCATCGTGCTTCTCTTTCCATCCAGTGCAATTCGACAGTGACCGCTTCGCGGCGTTGCTAGGTGGACGTATGTCGCTTTTTTCCGCAAAAAGCAAAAATAATATTCAATTTATTTCTCGTCAATTCAATATGTCAAAAAAATATCAGGTATAATGCAGCCAGATCATGTAGCCTGGTGGCTTTAATTGGAACTAACGAAATCACAAGTAATATTGTCAAAGTCTGTATTATTTTTATTTTTTGGCACTACCGCTGTCACTGGCATCTATATTTTTGTTGTATTATAAACGACTCACGTCGTTTAGTTTACTTACTAAGTCCATAACTAAAAAGTATTTGAACCTCTTTGAAAATACAACAAATGTTATCTCAATTTGAATTAAACAATATTTAAAATATAGGTGAGGTCGAATACTATTTTGAACCTTCTTCGTTCATGTGAAAACAATAGAAGCAAAAAACACAGAACATGGAATGGTCGTACCAACCACGCTGGCAGTGTCTCGAAATGACAGAACTAATAAAATTCTTCGTATCCATTTGTTTCAATATTTGTTTCTTTCTAACATACGGCACCTAGAACTGACCAAAAAATTTCAAATTCGTGAGAAATAATAATCTATTTCTCACGAATTTGGCATTTTTCGTCGTTTCAACCAAAAATCGTCCACATGTGGACATAAAGCTCACCAAGAATCACCACATTGATCAGTCCTGTATTTCTCGCAATTAACTATCCCAATTGCAATAACGAGCTACAATAATAGTTTGTTAGTCTATTAATATTGTTAAGCTAATTATTAATTGATCTTATCATTTTACCAAATCGGCACTGACAATTCTTATTTACTAACAAAAAATCCGCCGATCGCCCTGGAGAGTAAACAAAAAGACTTACAATTGGGGATTGCCAGAGGTTAACGCAGCATTCTGGATGTAAAAAGAACAGACCGAATACGGAACACGCTTTGTTCCCAAACGGGCATAATAGACGTGGGTAAAAAGGCTGTTCGGCTCAAATGGGCCAATGCCATTACGGTTCACGTTAGTAGCATGCAAATTGAGCGCTGGGCAAGCCTCCACAATCTTGAAGATGGAACGCACCGTTGAGGCTGGCCCAGAAATAGGTGCCGAGATGATTTGGACGCGTACCGTGAGGGCTGGTTCTAGACGGTGGTGTACTCTTATGAATTTAATTGGGGATGGATGAAGAGGGAGGGGATGGCCAAAGAAAAGATAGATGGACTGTGTGAGGAGCGATATTAAAGAAAAGGGAGTCAATTATAGCGTGGTGCGGGACAGAACGATATGGAACAAGAAAACGTGTTGCACCGACCCAAGTAACATGGGACAAGGACAGGTAGGATGATGATGATGTTTTCAGACTTTTACCGGTAAGACTTAGTAAATCTGTTTTACCGATAAATAATAAGTTTCATTATAGTTTTTTTTTTAAACTGAAACAACAGTTTGGCTTCCACAGTAACATATACGTGGTTGTGAGGCATACACTGTTTTTAGTATTTATGTTTTCCTTTTTAGGGTTCCCTAGCCAAACGGCAAAAAACGGAACCCTTATGGATTCGTCATGTCTGTCTGTCTGTCTGTCTGTCCGTCCGTATGTCACAGCCACTTTTTTCCGAAACTATAAGAACTATGCTGTTGAAACTTGGTAAGTAGGTGTACTCTGTGAACCACATTAAGATTTTCAAACAAAAATAGAAAAAAACTGAAACTCAATTTCTTTTTTCGTCCTACCTGCACGTGTGGGGTATCTATGGATAGGTCTTCAAAAATGATATTGCGGTTTCTAATATATTTTTTTCTAAACTGAATAGTTTGCGTGAGAGACACTTCCAAAGTGGTAAAATGTGTAAAACCATGAAACTTCTAAAATAAGAGAATGATAAAACAAAAAAAAATATATGATGTACATTACCATGTAAACTTCCACCGAAAATTGGTTTGAACGAGATCAAGTAAGTAGTTTTTTTTAAATACGTCATAAATCGTAAACCACAATGTAACAAGTACGGAACCCTTCGTGCGCGAGTCCGACTCGCACTTAGCCGGTTTTTTTATGGCATGCGTTGTGCCTGGCGCATATAAACATTTTCTTTCTTTCTATATTATCTTTAAGCACCTACACTGTACCAATACTTATAGCAAATAAATGATTGATTGATTGATATATAACAAACAATAGCAACAAATAGTTTCAGCCGTTCTCTAGTGAGACGCTTACAATCACATACAGCATTTTTAGGGTTCCTTCTATCTCCCTGACTGTCTGTCCGTCTGTCACGAGGCTGTATCTCATGAACCGTGATAGCAAGGCAATTTTTTTTTTACAGATGGTGTATTTCTGTTGCCGCTATAACAACAAATACTAAAAAGAGAACAAAATCAATATTTAAGTGGGGCTCCCATAAAACATACGTGTTCTTTTCCGTTTTTTGCGATAATGGTACGGAACCTTTGTGCGCGAGTGCAACTCGCACTTGGCCGGTTTTTTTTTTTATATAGATAGATAAAGTTTACATGACCGTGTTTTTTGCGCCCTGTCTATTTGTTTTTTAACTCTAATATACAGAAAAGCGGCACCACGTGACCTCACCACAGAGGGCTGATGTATATCAAAACCCAGTAAGTGCTTTTTAATTATTATATTCCAGGATAGCGGAAAGTCATCTTGTATTAGTAACTAAACGATATATTAAGATTTCAAGAGAATACTAAACAAGGAATATGAACCTACTAATTGTACAAATAATATTAATAGCGTCATACATTCTATTGCATATTTTAAACATGCCTAAAAAAGACAATTCCAAACCTAGTAAGTTTTGGATATTTGCTAATTTAAGGTGTCTTTACAATTTGATGTGACTTTTCTATTGTAAATAATGATAAAATTGATTACTGAAAGCACCAAATCTCAATTCAAATTTAAAGTTTCCAGTTTAATATTGCACAGTCCATTTCAGTATAGTAAAACTCATTAAAATAATATAAATAAAATTATCTAGCTATTAAACCAATATAAAAAAAATGTAACGTACTGTGTTCTTATATGTGGTAGTCGCATAGAAGCAGACATAATTATAATATTTATTCAATTTGCACGGCAAAGACTCGTATGATACTAGCCAGATTACCCATTTTAGTGATCTTTATTTTCGTAGCAATAAGGTTGCATTCATAGGCAAAATAACAGTGAACGATCTGATGTCAGATGCTAGCCAGTTTGAAATAAGAACTTGCGCGGTTATATTTTTGTAAAAAACCATCGGAAGAGTCCGTTTATGATATGGGCCTCTGTGGTCGGCCTTGTGTATTTAATTTTCAAATACTTTTCGCTCCAATTTAAGTTTTCCCCTAAGCTGTCAATGACAGTGGGCGTGGCTTAGAACCTCAGATGTCGATTGTCAACTGTTCGAATACAGCCCCTTAATAACTGTGAGCTCCTTCGATTCATCTAACAATATTTGATTATACGCTTGAGACAAATCTAGCTTCGTGAAGTACATACTACTACTTAAGAGCGCGGCGAACCTAGCTCGCAAATGCAATTCGAGTCGCGTGAAAAATTCGTCCGGAGTATTGCTATCTCAGTTTGCACGCACACGCGGCGCTGTGTGTGTGCGAGTAGATACTCGATAGGCATACATACGGCTGCGCACAGCGCCGCGATAGATAGCTACCCATACCTAATCATTTAACGTCTCGGAAGCATTTAGAATGTTATTATTATTTAGGTATGTTCATTATTTGCTTTTTTTAGTTGACTACTTTGGGGAATCATTGGTAAATTTACAGACTAGTAATGCGTTTTTACGAAATTTATTTACAATATCCTCAAGTTTAGGATAGCTAGATACAAATCGCTTGGCTTTGTGTCTAGAGAGAATCTAGGAGATATCGTACGTCATGCGTACCTTGCCAAAATGGGTACTTTTGTAAAGCGATGTTGTAAGTTTATAATATTGGTGTTTTTAACCGACTTCAAAAAAAGGAGGAGGTTCTCAATTCGTCGGAATCTTTTTGTAATTTTTTTATTTATGTTCCCCGATTACTCAAAGACGCCTGGACCGAATTCAAAAATTCTTCCTTTGTTTGAAAGGGTATACTACCTAGTTGGTCCCATAATCATCAAGTCAGGATCTGATGATGGAATCCTAGAGAAATCGAGGGAACTCCTCAAATATTATAGGCAAACATATAGCGATTTTGGTATTTTCATCAACAATGCAATCATTTGCACTCAGAAAGTATCATTTGGTGAAGTGGAACTGATGAAGAAGACCACGGATGGCCACTGTAACTCCTAAATGCTAAATATGTCACGGGCATAAGATATCTCGAATAGTTAACCGACTATAATGAAGCAAATACTTATAAATAAATGGTACTGATGAAAATGGCACCATCGAACTGATCAGATGATGAAGCAGAAAGGTAGGCACTGGAATTCTAATGTAAAACAATGTATCCTAGTCGTGTTTGGGCTTATTGGAATCGCCATGAGATGAACTTTGGCTATAAATGATAATCATGTTAATTGGAGATACCTACCAAAACTAAAAAGAGAAAAAAAAAACTTTTAACAAAAAATCAAACCGACTTCCAGAACAAAAAACTACAAAGCAAAAAATAAATTTCTTTTCCGAAGTCGGTGTCGAAAAACGGAAAACAATGGGTAGGTACAAATAGACCGATAGCGCTAGGCTATTTTGATGTCATAAGTTTAAAAAATTCTAAAGTTGCTTATTTCTTGCCTGTGGATACAGTCGTACCTATGAAGGTTATTATTGCGTTTTGTGTCACATCTGATACTTGCATTTTCAGTAATTCGCTGATTTGTGGTTGATAATTTTTATTCAAATCAAAACGGCCAAAAAATATTTAAAGTTTAAAATAATTATGGTATCATATCTAGGATAGTTTGCGGAGTGTGCAGACCCAATTTGTGTCATAATTGTCCAATGCAAACTGACATAGGGTCAATATGTAAAATATAGTGCAAAAAAAAAATTACAGTTTATGAAATAACTATTTCCTTTATCAGATCACTTAAATATGCCTATTAAAAAAAATTGTGCCAAATTAGGGCACGCAATTTTAAGATTTTTAATTATTTTGTTTTTCTAAGCTACAAACGTTTCAAACAAATATTACAATCATTAGAGTTCACTTATTTAATATCATAAATGCATGAAAAATCGACATTGTAAATTTGTGTCATTTTCATTCACGATAAGTACTAAAATGAATAAAACACAAAAACAATGGTTGCGGTCGAAGCGGGCGGACGCGGCGGCGGCAAACGCACGCAAACTCGTTCGTTCGGTACAATTTCTTCTTAGATGCGAAGCGTTCATAAATAAATAACATACCTACTCGTATCATATTGAGTATTGATTGACTCATCTTCGCTACGTAATGAACAAATGTGTAACCAATAGAGATAAAAATAATGAAGTGCTAATTTTGTACACAGCGCGTCTGCAATCTCATTACCTACGAATGTCAATAGTCAATGCTTAGAAGACGGTTAATGTGGTCAATATTATTTTAGATTGACGCTTCGATTCGCTTCGAACTTTAACCTGAAAGCGGTAGGTTGGTAGGTATGCCGACACCTACCTACCTACCGCTTTTTCGTTATACTGCATCTCGATATCCCGCGCCCCGCTTCGGTTAGGTAGTGTACTAGGTACCGCCCTTTTTGCGTCGACCATAGCCAAATGACTTGTTTGATTTTTTGCCGTCTTTTTTTAATTACAAAAACTGGGCTGACAGGTACTAGAGAAACAGTGACCCGATGCTGCGATAATATTGGTTGATGAGTATGTAGGCGTTAATTTAGCGGGCGAGCCCTGCAAGCTAAAATAGTCCTTACGGTGATCAGATATAGCTTTGGCCGATTGTACCTACAGTCAGTAAGACAAATAATACACGAAATAAAAAAAATACTATATATTTTTGTTGTGTGGTGATTATTGGTGTAGTTTTATTTCAGCACGGTCCTTAAAACAGTATGCTTTTCAGTCATTACTTACAATGTTTGATTCTATGAACTTTAATAATCCCCTTTCATAAAGGACAATCACTGTATGTAACGTCCAGTATCCACATATCAACACCCAATTTGAATAACATTATAACTTTAGTTACACATTGGTACAACTTTATGTCATATGAAATCAGCAAGGACAGACCTTTATTTCTGCCTCTTAACCGTATTTAAGAGGCAGAAATAAAGTATAAGAACTACTTTTGTAAAATGGAATAATTACATTGTAATTAAAAATGAACAATGTTTCTACTGAAGTATACTTGTCGATCAAGTTCCAATACCTACACAAAAGTTTTGGTAACAAGGATTTCTTTGTTTTAAAGTAATTTAAATTGACATACAATGTAATACATTTTAAATTTTGCTCTCTTTATATTTTACTATATTGTAATTTTAAGTTACAATGCTTTTCTTCTTAAATCTAAACAGTTAATTTAAATGTTATCATTGTAAAGAAAGATGCAGTGTTGACATCGAGAATAGGTTTTTAGTACATCATTTGAATATAATAGTAGCAGCATAAATGGTCTTGGAGAAAAACTAAGTGTAGGAATTTAATAAACATGTTTTTAGACTCATTAAATATTACAGATATGTGGGTAAGGAGAATAATACAAAAAAATGTGTAGAAGTAATTGCAAACGATAGGCGTCGTAAGCATTAGGATAGGACAGGATAGATGGACCCCCTTTTCTGAACTTACACTCCCATTTGGTCTATTGTGCGTTTAGGCCTCCTCTCTGTAAGAGGTAATGGGCCGAAATCCACCACGTGGGACCAATGTGGTTTGATGGAAGTTACATGTCTTAGATTTGCATTGCAATGCAATGCATTTTTACTTCAGTGTTTTGAGAGCAATAGTGATGAATTAATTTACACAAATTAAAGCACTTGCCTGGGTTTGAATCCATGACCATACTTGTAAATTGTGTCCGTTACCACTGGGCCATCACTGCTCTAGGATCTACTATCCACTGCGTGGTAAGCTTTGCAATAGGGGGAATGCATTGCATTTATATTTGGTAGGCTTGCGCTAGACCACTTCCTCAACTGATGGTAAGCGATGTCGTGGTTGACGATTAAACACGCTTGCCTAAAAGTTACCTATTCACTCTTGACTTAAACACTCCTAAGTTGTAGCTATCACACCAATAGACTACCTACAGTACTTTCTCTCCTTTCTTTTTTAAAATCCATCCAAAGGTTGTCTTGAAAAGATCGCTTTTAGCGATAAGGCCGCCCATTGTGTCACCCAGTGTAATTTTTTCTTCATCTATACTTTCTGTAACTTATATGGTGTATATAATAAAGAGTATTCTATTCTATTCTATTCTATCGAGCAACACAAACTCCGGCAGGGAATGCCACTCTTTAGCTGTACGTACAATCTACGTATTCTCAAAATGTTTAGTGTGTATGGGTGGGATGTCCACCATGTACCAATGGCACATCGCCGTACGTCTTATAGTCCGATTATGGAACGGGCTAGGTGGAATTAGATCGTACATTTCCATTGCACACTTCCCGAAATTTAACCGATTTAAAACCGACAAGCTCGCAACTCGGCGACGTTGTTTAAGGCCCAGAGCCTATGCTATGATTCGACCATTGCCGATCTTCTTGGTCCGTTTTTTGATCAACTTAAGTGCATGAAGCTGGTTTTTGGCAGATCCAGCCCAGAAATGATAACAGTACTCCATGCATCATCTAACTAGCGCTTGACACAACTTGAGCAATTGTTCTGGCGTGAAGAACCGTCTCACTTTTGTGGGGATCCCCAATTTTATGGCAGCCAGTTGAGCCTTTGCCTCAATGTATGGATCAAAATTGAGGATCGTGTTAAAAGTAACGCCAAGAAGCACAAGATGGTCCATTATCGGCACGTTTACACCTCGGAAGGAAAGAGCCGAGTAGAATTGGCGCATTTTAACAGAGAAAAACACGCCTGAGTTTTAGCAGCCCAGAAACAGACCAAATTAGCATCGCCCCATTCGGAGACTGGCTTCAAGGATAAGCTTTAACGCTCCACCACAGCCTCACAAAGGACAAGGATGGAACAGTACCTCTCAGCAACAGTGCTGTCGTCTGCATACCCAAGTTTCAAGCAGATATTTTATGTGCAGCGGACCCCGGTATAAATATCCAATTGGTCAGACGAGAACCCATCGATAACGACTGGAATGGACCGATCCCACAAGAAATCTGCAATCCAATCACGCATACCATCACCAGGCAGACCGAATGAAGGAAGCTTACTAATAAGGCTTCCGTGCCAGACCCTATCGAAACCATTCGAGTTATCGAAGGAGATGGCAAGCACCTCCCCGGGCCTCTCGATGGCCTTACTGCAGATGTGAACGGCATAAGCTAGATCCCCTGTAGAACCGTATTGGCAATCACTTCAGGATGTCATTAGCTTCTAGGTATACCAGGAGCTTAATATTAAGCACACGGAGAGATGGGTCTATAATTGGCAGGGTCAGCTCAACTTTCCTTCTTGGACACGGGCTGTACGTTAGCTTACTTCCAAGCATTCTACTCTTTCACAGTTTCACACGAAAGGCGAAATAGACGTGTCAAAATCGGAGATAGTTCGAGCGCACAAGTTTTAAGGACAAGTGTAAGTATCCCATCCCATCCCTTCGGGATCACTAGCTTTGTTCAAGTAGAGGTTGCTACGAACATCCTCTTTATGGATGTGAATGTCCGACATATATGTCTCACATCCACCAGGAGAATGAATACATCCGCGCATCACCAGAATAATGACGCGAAGATTATGCAAAAAGAGGCAAAAAAGTTTGCCTTCTCCTTAACGAAGCGGGCCAGCGACCTGTCGGGTTTCAGCAGTGGTGGTAGTGAGGGATGGCAGAAGTTCGACTGAACCGACTTACCCAGGGACCGAAACGCTTTACTATCTTCTGGGTAAGAAGCAAGTTATGTCCCTATTCGGCCAATGTGGTCGAACCGAGCCCTTTGCAACACCTTCTTGCAGGACTTGGCAGCACTGTTGAAGGCCTTTTTTCTGACATACGTCACTCGCATTCCCAAGGTGAAGTTATCGACACCGAGTATCGGCCTGGATCTATTGTCAGCAGAAGGTCCAAGCAATTGGCCGTGTGCGAATCAACATCCCCCGTTGCTGTTGCCCCCTGAACCAGCTGGCGGATTACCGCTAACGAAAGCTTATGCATTTCCCATCCAGCATGATTACTGCACTGTTATGGGAAGAACCACGTTACTGCTGATGGTGAGCATTAAAGTCCCCCCGGATCACTAATTGGGCGGAAGGGTACCACTACTGTGCCGCATCAGCCGCTTAACTGAGGTAATCTGTGAGCCTGCTTGTCTCCTGATCGCCGCTGTGCGAACGGTAGACACGGGCATAGATAATTTTACCTGTGTCCACCAGAGCCCAAAGCGTTGTGAATATTAATTGAATTATAATAATTATTAAAAAACGAGTTTTATTAGCTCTTCCATAGTACTTTACATGTCTTTTTATCTAAATCTAACATTGACACACATTGTAATTGTTGCTTACAATAATATTTAACAAAGTTTTTTTTTTCGGTATAATTCGTAATCGTACAATAATATTCACAGAAAAAATCTTTCAAATGTTTTCAAGACTCTATTGTAACTGTAGTTACAATGTTTTTCATATTAAAAATGCTAAATATCTGTAAATTGTAACATGGCGAAAATCATACTTGCAGTGGTTTTATCAAAACTGAAAGAGCAATTAAAATTAGTAACATGAAACCTAAAATAAAGCAAATAAACAATAAACTTTACAAAAAAAGAAAATAGCTGTGTTGAAAACTATGCAATGTTGAGTTACTATGTTATTCATATTGGGTGTCGACATAACACATTTATTAAATTCAATCTCCATTTTAGTCTTTCACAGCTTCATACATAACTAACTTTTAAGGCCTACTTGCGCAAAAAAATTAACTCAGTTGCTAAGACTAGGTTAAATTGACAGTTTGTTATACAATATTGTCAATTTAACCTTTGTCTTTGACCTTTGTCAATTTCATCTCGTGTTAGCAACTAATTCAGAGTTAAGTTTTTCGTGCAAGTGGGCCTTAATCAATCAAATACATCATAAATAACGCACGCACTTTTTTGTTGCAATTTGCAAAGACCGAATGTAAACAAATAAACGCGCCGCGCGTATGGCTTGCCGGCACCCGCGCCGCTTGTGCCTGCGCTTATCCCCGCGCTCGCCCTTCGTGCGAAGAAGTCTAGTTTTTTTTTTTTAAATAATACGATTTCGTGGATAAAAACGACACAAATTATGAATAGTGTTTTGTCTCACCATAATAATGAAAAACACATAAACTCTAATAACTTGTGTTTTCTTTTGTGGATTTTACAGGGTGTTGTAGTAAAAAAATAAAATATCTTTAAAAGTCGTGGATGAATTCGACACAAAATATTTTAAACAACAGATATCAGTACTCTAAAACGCGTAATACCTATTTAACCGACTGTAATATTCTTTTAGAGCTAGTTGGCTACGTGTTAGGTACTGGTTAAGTATTAGGATTCCCGTGGACAGAGATGACACAAAATGCCTATGTACATCAGTTACTACTTCGTTATTATCATGAAAGTAAAATTTTCATCTCTAATTTTCTTTTCGTCCGATACTGGTCGAAAAGACAAACAGCTAAATTTCTACCTATGCAAATACCTAGGATGACACAAACTAAGGTATTAGGTTGGGCAAATGGTCTTGCAACTATATGCGAAAAACAAACAACTTTAATATTTTTGAAACCTCAAAACCTAGCGCTATCGGTCTAAAAAGACACCGACACCGAAAAGATGCGGCGGCGCCGGCGTTATTTTGTCTTATTTATGTAGGTATTCCTTTTAATAAACCTCAAATATGTATTGTTATTATAAATAATGCATGCAAGTAAAATAATACAAGCTTTACTTAGGCAAAGTATTATTAAAAGACAAATATTCCAATAATGTACCTACCTATGCCTATTTCTGCATAAGTAGGTAGGTACAGATAAATAACAGCGCTCTGAGCTAAGAATATTAAAAATAAAAATAAGTAGTTATTTTGAATAAACATTTATTTTGTTATGTTCTTACTTTATATATTATCATTCAGCTATTTAAAAAATGTAAATCGAAATGTGATAAAATCGTGTAGGGTGACCATAAATAATCGACTGAACGATTGTAATGGTAATCAGAAAACAAAGTATCAAAGATCCACACAAAACACGCTGATTTATAAGATTTGGCTTGTAGGTATTATAATATTTATAAATAGGTAATCTGCAGTAGATACCATGCATAAGATGATAATCGACCGTTTAGGCTCGATTACTCACCTCATAGGACGCTTATTTTCTTTATTTGTTATGGGTTTCCGTCTGTAAACTGATGGCCAAAGGCGTTTTTTACTTGGTCGTCGTGGCTCTGTAAATATTTCTACAGTTTATAATGAAGTCGATTAGCCAGCCAGTTATCAAAGTTTATTGGGGCGGCCTCCCCAGCGTAATAAGGGTCACCGAAGTCCAGATAAAAAGCCTAGAATAATTTAAAAACTAGAAAAAAAAACTAGAATGTCCTTGGATTTTTAATTTTAGTTTTATGTAATAGGAATTTTACAAAAAGCCGCGCTTGTGCAGGCAATTCCGATCGTATGGTCACCCTACCCTGAGTGAGCTGAACTAACGTCACAGATATAACGACCGTAAAGATGCAGTGTAGGTAAGTCTTTGCGGTGTCCTTGAGATAATTACTTACGCCCGCATTGACGATGATGATGACATGAATAAACAAACGAAAAAAACAAAGCTTCACAAGTTGGTAGATAGATAGGGAAATAACAATTTATACAAAATACTAGCTGACCCGGCAAACTTTTTTTTGCCATAAAAACACCAAACATTTATCTACCATACCTACCCTACCCTACCCTACCTACCCTACCCTACCCTACCTACCCTACCCTACCTGCCCTACCCTACCCTACCTACCCTACACTACCCTACCTACCCTACCCTACCTACCCTACCCTACCTACCCTACCCTACCTACCCTACCCTACCTACCCTACCTACCCTACCTACCCTACCCTACCTACCCTACCCTACCTACCCTACCCTACCTACCCTACCCTACCTACCCTACCTACCCTACCTACCCTACCCTACCTACCCTACCTACCCTACCTACCCTACCCTACCTACCCTACCCTACCTACCCTACCCTACCTACCCTACCCTACCCTACCTACCCTACCTACCCTACCCTACCTACCCTACCCTACCTACCCTACCCTACCTACCCTACCCTACCTACCCTACCCTACCTACCCTACCCTACCTACCCTACCCTACCTACCCTACCCTACCTACCCTACCCTACCTACCCTACCCTACCTACCCTACCCTACCTACCCTACCCTACCTACCCTACCCTACCTACCTTACCCTACCTACCCTACCCTACCTACCCTACCCTACCTACCCTACCCTACCCTACCTACCCTACCCTACCCTACCTACCCTAACTAAAAATAGATAGTAGCCGATTCTCAGACCTACTAAATATGCATATAAAATTTCATAAAAATCGGTCAAGCCGTTTCGGAGGAGTATGGTAAATAATATTGTGACACGAGAATTTTATATATAAGATATACTAATGTACCTATTAATGTAACTTATTTTATTATGTCATTGGGAAATAGGTATTTACTGTGAGAAACATCCCAACTTTCGGAGTCCATGTGGGCAACCAAACCAAATCGTAAATAATAACAAAGTCCGTAAACAACGCAGTCCGTAATAAAGTAGATTAGGTACTCAATACCAAAGTTCAAATCACAAGGCAAATCTAAATCAAATTTCATAGAATAGATCTATAGTGTCAGAAATATTACAATAAGTACAATTTAGAAAATAAATAAATACGCACTTACAGCACAGTAAGTAAAGTAATCGTCTACAACAAGCAAACCACAAATAATACAACAAACAGTGAAACATCCCCGAAGCACACCCGAAGTGCCCCGAACAAAACCCGTACGAGCGATGCACAACCGTGAGCAGTACGAGCACGCACACATTGACATTTTTGCTTGACGCGACAGGAATACTCGCTATTGAAAAAGTATGATTAATTTGATGTGTTCCGTAATACCAAAAATGATGAATGAAAACTTAATGATTTTTATATTTTTTTCGATTATTTGTAACTTGATAATATGAGCTATGTTCCTACGACGACAATATTGTAGATATTGTTTTTTATAATACTTAAAAATCAATAAGAAAACATGCCATTTACGCTGTAAAAATGTACGAAATGGAATTCGCTTAAACTTCATTTTAGGTAAGTTTTTTGAAAAAATAAAAACGTAGGAACCTAGATAAATACTGTCTAAATCCGAATATCAGCATAATATGGTGGAAATATGCTCAACTTACAAATAATTTAGGTATTACGTTTGTATGGACAATTCATGCTTCGCCGCGCCCTTAACTTAGATAATAAATCATCTATTTTTGGCACAGGATACTTATCTACCCTCAACATACGATTCAATGCAACCTTATAGTCAGCACGTAAGCGTAAAGCGCCATCCGGCTTGTGAACGATTACCAGTGGTGTGGCCCAGTCGGAGGTGCCAACAGGCTCGATGACGCCGGTGCGCAGCATGGTCTCGAGCTCGGCGTCGACGCGCGAGCGCAGCGCGTACGGCAGTGGGCGCGCGCGGCAGAATACCGGCACGGCTCGCTCCCGTATATGCAGAGTCGCCCGACCGCCAGTGAAACAACCCAATCCGCCATCAAATAACTCATTGTATCTAGAATAAATATTACATATTATATTATCTCTCTGCTGACCACATAAATCACTCGATATGCTAGCGTTATTAATTGTTAATGGTGGTATACTAATATTTAATTCCGAAAGCCATTGTCTTCCTAGAAGTGTGGTACTTCCCGTAATGAAAACATACAAATCTATTTTTTTGTGCCTTTTATATGTCACATCCACTTTTAGGTACCCTTCTGGCTGAACTTTACTTCCATTATAAAATTTTACAGATAGATTACATGGAATTAACGGTATGTTAGAAAAATACTTTTGGTAGGTATCTCTCGAGATACAAGACAAAGGAGACCCTGTGTCAATTTCCATGGATAAAATGACATTGTTTACTAAAATATTCATGCTCACCGGCCTATATTGGCTTAACGACATTTGGTATATAGGTTCCTCCGGATCCCCCACGTCTTCCTCCCAATGAGTCTCAAACGCGTGCATTGTTGGTGCCGCAGCACCCGCCGTAGTGCCCGGCCATGCCTTCCCGCGCCGTCCGTAGGCCTGCCCGGCGGTGTGCCGGCCACCGTGGGCGCCTGCACTGTTCCGCGTCATTCCTCCACTACTGCTCCGTGATGGTAGGGTTTGGCCCGCGTTCGTTACACTGTTACTGTCTGGACAACTTTCGACATTTACTACACTGGTATTTGGAGAATTTACACTCCAATTTTATGTGTCTGTAATCCCCTCATGCTGCACATCCCGAAACATGCATGCGATGTACATCAGTTTGTTCAAAAGCTGCCGAACTTCACCGCAACACTGTATTAGTTCTAGAAGTTTCGGGCCCCTTCATGAAGGCCGCCACCGGCCCCAGTGGACCCAGTGACGTCACCGCGCACATATACAGCGGCTGCATCTCGCTCCGCCGCCTCCATTGCGCTCGCCACCGATACCGCCTTAACGAAATTAACATTTCCTTCCGCGAACAATCGTTGTCTAATAAGATCACTCGAGATACCGCACACGAATTGGTCTCTTAAATGATCGTCCAAGCTTGTACCGAATTCACAGTATCGAGTTATTCTTTTTAATTCCGCAACATAATCCGAAGTACTTTCACCAGATTGTTGTCTTCTTTGTCTGAACTTATAACGTTCTGCCAAAATGGAACGCTTCGGTTGCAAATGTTCTCGCATGACCTTCACAACCTAGGTGAAGGACATGTCTGCTGGTTTCCGTGGACTGCACAAATTCACCAGTAGTTCATACCAATTAGTGTTGGTAATTTTAATTCGTCCTTCACAGAATTCACCAAAAAGTGCATATCCAGCCTATCACAGTACGGCTGCCAATTTCCGTTCTTCATATCGAATTCGTCAAATTTCGCCATCTTCGTCGCCATTGTAGAATAAAACAACGATGTAGTCCGCACGATGATATTTTATTGACTAAAGAGCGCGGTCATCCTACCATGCATATATACTATTGTAGTTTAGTGTATACAATTACCATAATAAAATTATATTAGTTAGAATAATGGGAATGATAGAAAATAATAGAATATGTTTTATTGTACACCAAAAAGTTACACATCTCTTTTATAAAGCTTTATTTATACGGGTGCAATGGCGGAATGATTTGTGATAAGGCAGCGAGAGTTACGATTTGTACTATATTTACTCCAAACTTAGCTAACGACAACCAAAAAGGGGTATAGGGTAGGACGTCCACAAATAGCTTATTTGGAAAAATAATAAGAAAATTAAGTTCCTCAGAACGAGAATCGAATATATTTGTAAAATATTAAAAGATAATTTTACTCTATAGACAAGATTATAATAGGGGTTAAACTTAGAAGATCTAAGGGGTTAAAGTATGAAATTGCCGGTTTGTTGTTATAGGTACTTCGAGTTGACATAGAACCTTCATGGTTAGAGATTTTTGAGTGAAACTTTTTCTACATGGTACCTATGAAGTTCTTCTTTTAAAATATGTACAACATTCGATTATCGACTTTCAGTTGTTTTTTTCATTCAGCTTAGACAAGAAAGATAGATACTTCGAAAATTCGAGTGATGTTTGAATACGAGTTCCGACGCGAAACTAACGCGGCAGAAAATCCCCGCAATATCAATGTTGCGTTTGGGGAGGGGACTGCTAATGAACGCACCGTGCGATTTTGGTTTAAACGCTTTCGTGATGGAAACTTTGATTTGAAGAACAAACCACGTGGAAGACCGCCCACACGGGTGAATAACAATGAATTGAAAGAGATGGTGGAAGCCGATCCGAGCCAAACTACCCAGGCATTAGCGGCATGGTTTAACGTTACCTTCCCAACAATATTGACTCATTTGCGTCAAATCAATAAAATAAAAAAATATGAAAAATGGGTGCCTCATGATTTGACTGATCTGCAGAAAGAAACGCGTTTTGAAAATTGTATTGCCTTGTTGAATCGATACAGAAATGAAAGAATATTGGATCGAATTGTGACATGTGATGAAAAGTGGATTCCTTACTATAACCTTGAGCAAAAAATGCAATGGCTGACCCCAGGTCAAACGCCGCAACAGTGTCCTAAAGCAAAGCTTACCAATAAAAAGGTAAATGCAAACTGTTTGGTGGTCTCGGCATGGTGTTATTCACTATAGGTTTCTCCGATCTGGTCAAGCAATAACGACAGATGTCTACTGTGCCGAACTCCGAACAATGATAGTAAAACTAGCAGTGAAACAGCCCCGACTCATGAATCGATCTTCACAATTATTGCTCCATCATAACGCGAGACCTCATACAGCACGAGAAACCGTTTTAACTGTACAGGAACTGCAATTAGAAACTATTCGACACCATCGTATTCGCCAGACCTTGCTCCAACGGACTACCATTTTTTTCATGATTTGGACAATTTTCTACTTGATAAAAAGTTTTTTCCTCAGGAGGCAGTACCAAATCCTTTCACACAGTTTGTCGAATCTAGATCACCAGAGATCTATCGCAAAGGCATAAATTACCTTCTTAATAGATGGCAGCAATGTATAGATAATAATGGTAATTATATTGATTAAATAAATATGATAAATAAAAAAAAAACAATTTTTCAGTACAAATCGGCAATTTCATACTTTAATCCCTAATTTACGATGGACGTATATTTAGTGGTATAATCTAATAAATGTAATTTCAGTTACTTGTAGATAAGATTTCTTTAAACCTTGTATATAAGTTCACATAATGTCTTCCCAGTCTTTAATAGGTACTTAAAAAAAACTTCACATAAGAAGAAATCATCATCATCGTCCTGCCCTAATCCCATGTTACTTGGGTCGGCGCAACACGTTTTCTTTCATATCAGTCCTCACACAGTCCATCCATCTTTTCTTTGGCCGTCCCCTCCCTCTCCATCCATCCACATTTATATTCATAACTCTTTTAGTAACATGCGTTTCATCCCTCTTCATCACATGAACATAACAAGACAAACGGTTTCCTTCACATAAGTAGTAATCAATTTAGTTAAATTGATTAGAGTATATATTAGCAAATGAGAAGAACCCTACAGGTTATTGTTATGATAATAAGTTAGATATAGTATTAATAATGGAGTAAATGATGGGGTGGCGGTTGACAGGAGACGATGAAAGAAAAAAACTTGTTCAGCTGACCCGAAGTAACATAGGACAAGGATAAAAATATGCAGACGGGATGGGTACACAAATGGCGAAGCAGGCAAACTCATTGTAATTAAAATGACAATAATAATTAACCATGATAATATGAGGATGTTTATAATTAGGTACGAGCCGAGGAAAATTTATTGATTTACCTAAGTGCTTAGGTTTTACCACTGATATGAACAAAGTATTTTATGTCTCCACCATAAGTAGATTTACAATTACAATATCGTATGATAATGAGTAGAAATGATTTTCAACGCAATTCGCATTCTTAATGAATGATTAATTAATTAAAAAAACAAGCTTTAAATCAATATTTCAACGTATCGTGCATTGTCTTCCTAACCAAAACTATATGCAAAATTTCATTTCAATCGGTTGGGGTTAACTGTTTTAAAATTTAATTTCAGGATTTGACCCACACATCTAACAAAGGAAGTTAAATAATTTTTCAACACACTTGCTCATAAAGTTGCTCTAATTTCACCGCAATTAGGCACATAATGACACCTGTTATCAAACTGTGACTTTTTCATTACTATTATTCACAAGTGAATTAATAGTACATTATGGTACAAGTGTGTAATGTTGGTGATTACCGCTGAGGCGCCATTGAGATTGAGAAATATAATTTTTGTGTTTGTCTGTAATAAAGAAAACTTGAAATTTCCCATTTTGTACGTGGCTAAAACGCTATCCGCGAAAAGCCAAAAAAAAAACATTATTTTTAGTCTATGGCCGATCGCCATTGTTAGATGCGCGCGCATAGGAAAACTGATTTATTTTGTCGGCCATTGCGAAGAAATTTTGACAACTCGTTTTCACTGTTGGAAATGATTTTTTTGTATTATTTTCTTCACAAGTGTGTTGAAAAACGTCGTATGATACACGTGTGTATTGATGATTACCGTCCTCGGCTCTCTTAAGACCCTCACCTAACGGCTCGGGTCTCAATAGCGCCTCAGCGGTAATCACCAACATTACACACTTGTACCATAATGTACTAATATGCTTGTAACTTGTAATACGGATTATTTTTTACCTAAACAGGGTAAAGTGGTTACAGTTCAAATTCAAATTTAATTTATTGCATTTATTGTATTGTTCTAAAACTCACCAATTTTATAACAAAAAAAAATCCTGGGTGTGGCTATATATAATTATACGGGTACAATAGCGGAATGATCTGTGATAAGGCAGCGAGAGTTACGATTCGTAATTTCGTACTATATTTACTCCAAACTGAGCTAACAACAACCAAAAATACAGGGTAGGAACGTCCACAAATAACTTATTTGGAAAAATAATAAGAAAATTAAGTTCCTTAGAACGAGAATCGAATACTTTCACTTTAACATGCATACATTATTAAAAGACAAAATAACTCTATAGACGAGATTATACTATAGATGTATCTTTAGTGGTCAATATTTCATCGTATCGTGCATTGTCATCCTAACCAAAAGTGTATTGAAAATTTCATTTCAATCGGTTGGAGGTTAACTGTTGTAAAATTTAATTGCAGGTTTTGTCCCACACATACTAACAAAGAACGTTGAATATAAGCATGTAACTTGTAATAAGGAAGAATTTTATACCTATAAAGGGTAAAGTGATTTTAGTTGAAATTCAAATTTAATTCATTGCATTTATTGTATTGTTCTAAAAGTCACAATTTTTTTTTGTCAAGTGGTGTTTGGCTCGGTGAAATGGTGTGGCTATTTGGGGCACGCACACATTAAAAACTCGCCAATCAAAAACCCGGCTATATCCACTTTTGTACGAAAAAAATTGCAGACAGTTTAAGACACTCCACTTTCCATTAGCTTGATCTCTGATCTCTCTCTTGATCATTTAAAAAACGGCTTGAGTACCGCTATCGTGCTACGGCCACACCACATTGTTTCTTAGGGCCTTGTGTGTAACCGTTGGGCAAAAGCCATCAGAGAGCGGACGCAGTGTCAATAAACTTAAATACAAGTTGCTAAAACTGCTCGTCAAAGCCTCACCTCCGGTCTAAGAATCAACCAACAATATTTTATATCCACCGATACCACGTGACTCAACTCACTATACGAGCTAACAGTCTGATAACGCACCTACTATAGAGTTTCTTTAATTTGGCCCAAGAATAATTGGTAATACGTCTAAAATGCAAGTCAATATCAATGCAGTTTGATGATTTTATAAGAAAGGTGGATAGGTATATCTTGGGTAGTGATGACAACTCGTCGCACTATCTATCTTGTCGCTATCTCTAATAGGTCTCTTTCACTAACACATCACTTTGTAGATGTAGTCAGTTTCCCAACTCGTCTTAAGCCATATTTCGTAGTTTTCGCAACTCGTCCGATGCTTATTTACAATTAAGCACAAAATATGTAAATAAATAATTGGGAAAATTCGGCGACTGCCTTCAAGGACAGGTTCAAGCGCTCAACCATAGCCTTCCGGAAATACCGGATCTGAGGCCCAGTAACCCGTGCGTCGGACACGTATCTCTTAGCTACAGTGATGTCGTCTGCATACCCAAAGGGTATTAGCAGAACGTTTATGTGGAGCAAGAACAATGTTACTGAGAGTACCGACCCTTATAGGACCCCGGCATTAAGATCCAGTTGATCTGATCTGAGATCTGATCTCATATTTCATCGGGGACCCATTCATATTATAATATTGTACGTTACTGTACATAAAACATATGCGTAGGACGAGTTGGGAAAGAGACAAAATACGGCTTGAGAAGAGTTGAGAAACTGACTATATGTACAAATTGACGTATTAGTGAAAGAGACCTATTAGAGATAGTAAGTGAGACGAGTTGTCATCACAAGCATATCTTGATCATCACAGACAGACCAATCTATGACTCTGAGGTAAAGGCCAATATGAGATGAGAAGACGTGATTAGGTAACTTTTCTGTTGGGGTTTATAAGGTGGACACCAAAGAAAATAATGGTTTAAGGGTTTGAATAATAACACTCAGCTCAAGACTATGCGCAGACTGAAGCTCTCCTGATTCCCTTACAATAAATCCATCGTTATGACTCACTTAGGCGTAACAAATCCCTCTCAGACATACATATAAACTACACTAGACACACACTACACACACAAACAGACACACACTACACATACAAAGATATACACTTACATACCTACACTCTTCACATACCTTTGAATAAATTCATATTTTAATTTTGTATGTTACCATTAGTAAGTTTAATTATTGTTTGGTGTTGTAGCCGAATATTGCTAACTACCTCCAAGTGCACTTAAAATAATGTGTCATTAACGACGAAAAAAGTAGATCCCACGACACAGGGTATCCTAGTGTGGGGTCTAGGGTTTCTTGAATGCACTAAATATTTGTATTTTCTTGTGATCTATAATTTTTTTTTTTGTTCTTAATGTATCTAAAGAAAGGTGTCCTAATAAATTTATCTTATCTTATTTATCTTATCTATCTACTTACTAAGCTCCTACTAAGTTTTACGGAATTCTGTGCCGTGAGCAGCTAGCAATTTCAGTCCCAAGTGTTGTCAAGGGCTCAAGTAATAAACTTTATAATGTATGGTTAGACAGAGAAGGCTATGTTATTGAATAGTATTGACTTATTTTTGATAAACTCCAACATTTTCAAGATCAAGTTTAGTAAATACAGGTTTGAAATAACGAACAGGAACAATGATAGACTATTCTACATCACAATAGTTAGGTAGTACAACACAAATCTATCACTAGGTATACGTAATATTCATCAACTCAAACAATAAAAATTTGTAAATAGATTTGTAATAAGGAAATACACTGAAAAATAAATTACGATTTGTATTATTAGCAACAGGTTAATAACAGTGCCTGCATAACGTATATGTAACTATCAAAAATATACAGAGAATGGTCTTGTGGTTGGCTGATTAGGTAATTGTTATTGATTTCATTGTTTTGATATATCTAGTCGTATTTAAAATTACAATAGATATTATTTATAACTATGAAAACAATTCAATGCACATTCAGAGTGTTATATTATTGTGCTTTTCCTGTTTTTGTGAATCCGCTTGCTTTAATTATTTATTAAGTATATTAATATGTCACATCAAGGCTGGTATCGAACATGCAAACCATCGGGAAGTCAGGATGGTAAAGACATTATTCCCTTTGGTTAAGACATAGTGTGTGGGCAGGTTGGTGGGTACAATCGTGAAAGTGAAATCAGTGTCGATCCGTAATCAATATTACGGATCGATACTGATTCTGCGACGTCTTAGCTCCAAGGCGATCAGTACTCAACTGCCATATTCTGCTGACTACGCATTGGCACGCTTTTTCTAAATACTTGCGCTCCACCACGGAATGTGTGCAAATGCGTAGTTCTTAATTTGCCGTCAGGAGCGTGCTTGTGACGTCCGTACTATTAACTAAACCCGACAAATAAATAATTAAAACAGGCAAATGTTGAGCGACAGTGATTGCCGAACTTGATTAACAGCAAACCTTATTTTACACCATGTCTATCTACACTGTCGATGTTCACCGTTATCCAATGTTACCTGTATAAGGTATCTTGGTGTTTCAGTTTATGAACGATTGGACTGGCGTCCATAAGTGGAGACCCTCAGCGGACGTGTCAGAAAACTACTGTACGTTTTACTATATTGAATACAGTCTATCTTGCATTATGTCAATGAATATTGGGTTATGGACTTATGATATGCCTGGGTGAGGTGTTAGCACTTTGTTTTTTAAATTGAAGGAGCACAAAGGTCTATTCTCAAGGTCATGGATGGTAAGCCGCACAACTAATTTACCACAGAACTATACAGGGACTCCAATACAGGGAAAATACAACGCTTTGAGTTCCAGGCTTTACAATGAAATTAACAAAAGAATCTCACTATACAAACGAAATAAGCATTAATTGGTTTAAACTGTTAAGTCATGATGAATCTGAAAAACTTATTGTTATAGTAAAATAAAACTTAGTCTGAATGTTTAAATAAGATAAATAAAAAATATATACCCATTATATTGTAAAGTTGCTAACTGAGTAAAGTTGTTATGTGTAATATTTTAGCACAAAATAAGAAAGTGATATACGACATTTAAAACAGCCGACCGCTGACTACCCAAGATACGAGCATGTCTCAGTTTGGGAGTCATTCTCTCAAATTAAAATGACTCTGTACATTCACCTCACAAAAATAGATGAAAATGTTGTTTCTTGTACCGCTTTTGTTTTTTTTTGAAGAATAATATTTATTTACACTACAGGAGTACAGGTAAAACGAATATCCGGTAACTAAAAGTTTAAGGATTCCGTACCTCAAAAAGAAATAACGGAACATTTGGAGGATCCTTCGTTATTTGACTGTCTCGCGAGACCCCTTTTCACACGAACACTTAAGTTAAAATTAATAACAAATACTCAGGTCTGCAATCCTTCGGCTATTTGAAAAAATCAAACTTCTAAGTCAATTAATCAAAAGATACGATTTTATGACGCATTTAACAATCGCCAGGGAATCAAAACCTATAGAGTACTACTTCGCGTTTACCTAGAATCATGTAATTATAAAGAGAAATTGCTTCCAGCCAGAAGCAATTTCTCTTAGCACAAGTAAACCTACATTAAAAAAAACCAATTGATATTTTATTAAACAATACACTTAATAATTATTATTATAAATCCTTATCATATCTTTAACTTTTTTGTACGGTCACTTTTATATAGTTTTCAGCCTGTATTGTCCCACTGCAGGGCAAGGCAAGGTCTACCTTTCCTATTTCCATTTCGCCCGGTTTTGGGCAAGGGTAGACGAGTCCTTTCGGAAGGTGTCAAGCTCGTCACGCCATCTTCGCCTGGGTCTGCCGCGATATCACCATACATTTTCTGGGGCCCACATTGTGGAAGCTTTAGCCCATGATTCGTTCGACATGCGGCAAACGTGGCTGGCCCAATCCCATTTCAGTTTGGCTACTTTTGAGTGACGTCGGTGGTTTGTGTTATTGAGCGCAGCACTGTATTCCTAATACGGTCTGTTAGTCTGACCCCAAGAATGCTGCGCTCCATAGCTCGCTGTCAAACCTCGAGCTTGAACCTCTGCTGAATTGTCAAAACCCAAGTTTGTGCGCCGTATGTGAGAATAGGGAGAATGCACATATCCATTAATTTACCCATTTTTGCGTTTGTGGCAAATGGGAAGGTCTCCTTTCATCAGAGCCTTCATTGACCAATAGCTCTCTCAGGCGTTTTCGGTGCGGGCACGGGGTCTCATTGCTAAGAAACAAAAATTGGTTCAAATAAATGTCACTAGATGGAGCGACTTTTACACACAATTCAATAGAATTGTGTGAAAAATAAAACATTTCTGGAATTGATCATAAACATTGTATGTTCTTGTTTAATCAACTCTCCTAAGTACAAAATTATGGAATATTGGGCTCTTAATTCACATTTCATAGATTATTTGGAAGAGTCATTTAAAATTGATGCCAATAGATGGCGCATTTTTAAATTTCTGAGGCATTCCACTCAATTGTTAAAATTTGCATTGTAACACATTTTGGTGCAAATAAACTGTGAAAACGTGCAAAAAAATACTATAAAACGAACGCGATCGATGTACTTACAAAAATAACAAGATTATTCAGATGAAAAACGCTAGTTACGTCGGCACGGTTTCTTTGTATGGGATGAGGCATCTGTATGCTAGTATTATATTATCTGTGGTGCGGGACTATTTGGCCGAGGTAGATGTATTCTGAGGCATATGCAATCCCTGTAATCCCTAACAACAGTAAAATAAATTAATATCAAAGATAAAAATTTAAATGATTACAAGACATCAATATTAGTGTCATACTCTTGCGCCATCCCATCTTCCTAGCCCGTCGTGCTGTGCTGGCGCTGCCGCTGCGGCTGCAGAGAACCTCAAGCGGCGGAAATATAATAACCTCATCGGTACTTATATTTTTGAGCTGTTTGTGGTTGTAACTCTTGGTCAGTGGAGTCCGAATGCTCACCGCTTTGTTTAAAGATCTTTCCAAACGCCTAGTTGACACTTCACCTGACCCAAGGGCCGGCTTTTACCTTGATCAGAGGATAAGAATTGCCATACAACTTGGCAATGCTGCCAGTTTTTGGGCACATTAACAGTTGACAACGATGTGGAGGAGTTTTTCGACGCCACATTTTTTTTGTTTAATATATTTTTAGGTTTAGTTAGTGAGTAGTTTTTGTTTTAAGTGTATATGTTTTTAGTCTTAGTTAATGAGTATTTTATACATTTTATATACGTTTATCTATGTAAATAAACCTATTATAAATAAACTAAATACGGTAAAAACTAAGCTAAGCAAACTTAGTAAACTAAGTAGTACCTGCTACTATAGCTAACGTGCTGGACAAGTCCCTGTTTTCTCTTTTTTCATTCCAATACTTATTTCATAAAAGTGCACCGCGTTTCATTAAAGTGACTCAGTTTTGTTTGCGGCTCGACTGGGGAAAAACTGACTCACTTCAATTTCTGAATAACTATTTAGAAAATGACGAAGTTTTTCACGTCAAACGTCATTAATTAATTGAAATAATGACCCATCAAATGATGACAAGTTTTTTGAATCACAACACTCATCAGCCTTTTTACTTGTTGTTGTTAGCAAAGAAATAGATTTTGAAGGCTTGAATGTAATAGGGGAGATCTTACTAATATTATGCTAAATGTGAAAGTTTGTGTTTCTATTGCGCAGAAATATGAAATTTTGCACACAGATTTTTTTAACACATACATTTCATCCTGGTATAAAGTTTCCTTGACTTAAATAAATCAATTTGTACGCGGGTCTAGCCGCGGACAGATGCTAGTTAACTTTTTCTAAAGGCACGCTTCTTTCACTAGGTAAATATATCATTTAATGTATGAAATTGAAACCAAAAACTTGTAATTACTATTTTTAAATGTGAAATAGAAATATAAATTGTAAGCTTGTTTAAGGTGATTTCAGCATGAAAGATTAGTTAGTTAATAAGGAATGTCATATCATAGTTTGTAATACTTCTCGTTTGCTTCTTCTTCTTGTCTCTTTATTATGTGTGTGTACATTAATGGTTAAATAAATAAATAAAAATTAAATGGCTATATTATATTATATATAATCTGAATCTCGGCAACGGCTCCAACGATTTTCATGAATTTTAGTATGCGGGGTTTCGGGGGCCATAAATCGATCTAGCGAATTTTCATTTTTAGAAAACATAGTTTTCTATATTTTCACCCGAAGAGAGCTCGGTCGCCCAGGTTTTAGTAACGCAATTTGTTATTGTACGACTTTTTTCACTATTTTTCTCTTTTACTCAGTGTTTGTTAATATTCTTTATTACCTCATATCTTTCAAACCACTAGACGGATTTCTATAATCAAGACATCGTTAGATAGTTATTGACCGCGCAATTGTTGTGACGTTAAAAAAAAACATGGCTGATTTCGGACGCCATATTGTGGGGGTTCAAATTTTATTTTCTGCCGAACCCATCAAATGAGGTACCAAAGTGAAGAGTTTTAGAGGTGATTACAAAAATATATACCCCATAAATGTTAAAAGTCATTCGAAATAAATTATAACTAAAAACTTGTAAATAAAAAGAAGTTAATAAAATCCGTATGGTGCTGGACGTAAAGAATTTCACCATCCCATGTCTTCCCGTAGATGTCGTAAGAGGCGACTAAGGGACAAACCAGTGAATGTGCAGCAGCGTTCTCTGTGCTTCTATAACAACCATACTGCGATCGCCAACCCGCCTGCCAAGCGTGGCGATTATGGCAAAACCCCCCCAATGAATAGCACAAATAAAAAATGGCCCTTAGTACCCGGCAGCTTGCCTACCCTCGACTACGGTAGCGGTCGAGGCTACGGCATGGCAAGGGGTGCTAAGAATCTCCGGACGAGATCCGGCTACCCCAGCAATCACCGACGACTGGACCTGGCAACGTACAACACGCGCACACTTCGGACCGACGAGAAGGTCACCGAACTGGAGGGGGAATTGAGCAGGTTGCGATGGAGTATTATAAGGTTATCTGAAGTCCGAAGAGAGGGGGAGGACTCGATAATCCTCAAATCCGGTAACCTGCTCCATTTCCAAAAGCGTGACCGGCAGTCCCAGGGTGGTGTCAGGTTTATCGTCCACAAGTCCCTTGTGAACAACATGGTGAAGATCGAGTGTGTCGACCAGGGTGGCGTACCTTATACTCAGAATATCCTCAAGATATTCGCTCAAGATCAAACAGGTCTACGCCCCAACCTCGGCACACCCCGACGATGAGGTAGAGAACATGTATGAGGATATCTCCAGAGCCATGCATGGTTTCAAAACTCACTTCACCATGGGGGACTTCAACGCGAAACTGGGCAAACGAGACGAGGATGAGCTGCAAGTGGGGCAATTTGGAGTTGGACAACGGAACCACCGGGGTCACCTACTGGCCAGTTTTATGGAGAAGGAGGGCCTCTATATGATGAACTCCTTCTTCAAAAAGCGTGAACACAGAAAGTGGACCTGGCAGAGCTCCATTGGTGCAGCAAAAAATGAGACCGACTTCATCATGTCAACCAAGAAGCAAATGTTCAATGATGTCTCTGTGATCAATTCGGTAAAAACCGGGAGCGATCACTGCATGGTAAGAGGCACATTGAACATTAATATTAAGCTTGAAAGGTCTCGACTGATGAAGTCCTCGCTCCGGCCAGCACAGATCCAGGTCCAAAACCCCGAGAGCTTTCAGCTCGAACTCCAGAATCGTTTCGAGTGCCTAGGGAGCTCCGTGGATGAATACAGCAACGGGTTCGTGGTTTTTAAGACCCGTCGTACAGATAGAAACAAAAAGCTCTCTGATCATACCCTCAAGCTTATGAAGGAGAGGCGTGAGATGATCCTGCAGTCTTCAGATGAGGCGTGCATTTACCGGCAGATAAATAGACAGATCTCTAAATCCTTGAAAAGAGACCTCAGCCGCTTCAATACCGAGCGTATTAAAGACGCGATCGAGCGAAATAAAGGCTCCAAGGTGTTAGCAAGGGATCTGGCTATTGGGCAGAGCCAACTAACGGAACTGAAGACCGACGATGGCAGGATCGTATCCGCCAAACCGGAGCTTCTCAGGGAGATCGAGACATTCTATGGGCAGTTGTACACATCGATCAGCAAGCCCGTTACGAGTCTAGCAAACGACCCAAGAGCTAGATTGACCCGGCACTATACCGAAGATATCCCGGACGTCAGCCTGTACGAGATTAGGATGGCTCTGAAACAGCTCAAAAACAACAAGGCGCCGGGTGATGAAGGAATTACGGCCGAACTCCTGAAGGCGGGTGGCAAACCGGTCCTTAGGGCCCTTCAGAAGCTGTTTGATTCCGTCATACACGAGGGCAAAACGCCACAGGCATGGTGCAGGGGTGTGGTGGTACTCTTCTTCAAGAAGGGTGATAATGCCCGGTTGAAGAACTATAGGCCCATCTCACTTCTTAAGTTGTTTTCAAGAGTCATCACGAATCGTCTCGCGCGCAGGTTTGACGATTTCCAACCCCCCGAACAAGCCGGATTCCGAAAAGGCTTTAGCACCATAGACCACATACATACGCTGCGGCAGGAACGCTGGCACAGAAGACCGAAGAGTATAACCTGCCTCTCTATTTAGCGTTTGTGGACTACGAGAAAGCCTTCGATTCGATCGAGACTTGGGCTGTACTGCAGTCTCTCCAACGGTGCCAGATCGACTACCGGTACATTGAGGTGTTGAAGTGTTTGTACAAAAACGCCATCATGTCAGTCCGTCTTCAGGATCAGACCTCGAAAGCAATCCTTCTCCAGCGCGGCGTGAGACAGGGAGACGTCATTTCCCCGAAACTGTTCACTGCTGCGCTGGAGGATGTCTTCAAGGTTCTGGACTGGAGGGGGCTGGGCATCAACGTTAATGGCGAGTACATTACTCACCTTCGGTTTGCCGACGACATAGTGGTCATGGCTGAGACCATGGAGAGCCTCAGTAAAATGCTCGATGACCTCAGTAGAGCTTCCGAAAGAGTGGGTCTTAAAATGAACATGGACAAAACCAAGATCATGGTGAATGCCCATGTAACACCCACTCCTATCAAGGTCGGAGACTCTACACTCGAAGTTGTAGATAATTATGTCTACCTGGGACGTTTGTCCCCGTTGGTCCAGTTGGGTAGGTCCAATTTCGAGAAAGAGGTCAACCGTCGAATCCGACTCGGCTGGGCGACGTTCGGGAAGTTGCGTGGTATCTTCTCGTCCAATTTACCGCAGTGTCTCAAGACAAAAGTCTATGACCAGTGTGTGCTGCCAGTGATCACCTATGGAACCGAGACGTGGTCGCTCACAATGGGCCCTATCAGAAAGCTCAAAGTCACCCAAATGGTAATGGAGAGGGCTATGCTCGGAATTACCTTGCGTGATCACGTCAGAAATGATGATATCCGCAGGAGAACCAAAGTTAACGACATAGCCCGAAGAATTGCTAAACTTAAGTGGCAGTGGGCAGGGCACATTACTCGCAGAACGGATGGCCGATGGGGCCGAAAAGTTCTAGAATGGCGACCGCGAACCGGAAGACGATACGTTGGAAGGCCTTCCACTAGGTGAACTGATGACCTGGTTAAGGTTGCGGGAAGGCGCTGGATGCGAGACGCACGGGATCGGTCAATGTGGCGACGCCTGGGGGAGGCCTATGTCCAACAGTGGACGTCTTTCGGCTGAAATGATGATGAATGATGAATAAAATCAAAAAACCCGACTGCTTAAACGAACCAAAAAGATTTAAACAAGAAGAAAATCTTGCTTTGCAGTCGAAGGATATTTATAGTTATAACACTATAAAATAATAATAAACAATAATCAGCTAGCTCGCAAATATGCATCCTCCGAGTTTTACAAACTTGTTTTTCTATTCTATTCTATATTTATTTAGTCCGTCAGTTAGATTACCAAAAACAAAGGAGTTGCATTTTTTCTTTTGTCACGTAGACAAAAAATAACGACGGTACAGCCCGTTGAAATTTCGCATGACATCACGTCTCGGTAGTCTTTTACAAAGTCTACAAGTTCCCACTCCTGAACCATAGTACGCTTTATCTTCGTCAATTTGTGTACATTGATAAACCAAAACATACGGATCCAATATTTTTTGATATATTATTATAATCTAACAGATGCGACGATGGACTAGTAACAATTTTATTTTTTACCCAGGCATTTTCCCTATTATTTTGGTATATGTTTATAGCAACCAATAGAACTAACCACTTGCTTATTTGAAATTATAACTCATGATTACGCAAGTCTGAAATAGCAGGAAAACTTAATTAGAACTAAAATAAATATTTATATAGGTGACAAATATGACAGTATAAATGGACCGTCCCTATAAAGTTTTGCCACTGTCGATTTCGCTTTATTAGGGAGCAGTGCAGTATTATTACTGACTCGTAATATAATAGTATCAAAAATGTGGGGGCGGATATACCCGCACGCGGTGTTGCTCATATTCGCGAATATTATATTAAAAGCATCATGCAAGGGGAATGGCAGTTTAACTTTTCTCATAGATGATACAGGCTCTATGACTGATGACATAAGACAAGTTAGAAGCAGTGTGAACCGGATCAGCGATATTGTGTTCAATGAAAAGTCCAGTCTAATTGGCAATATGGTGCTGGTCACATTTAATGATCCAGGTAATGTACCAACTTTAATAATTTACATAGTTACTAATACTGCCAATTCATGCTGCGAGCGTTCTAGGTGCTTTTTTTTATTGACTGCGATCAATATAAATCAGATTAATATTGCGACGTGATGATACCCGTATGACAAACATATCGTTTGAACCGAGGTTATCGAGTTCATTTGAAAAAAATATACCTAGCCGCTGGAGAAGTTTCTGAGCGAAAATTGCCCAAACGATACCGTCAAACGGGGTGAATAGGAACGCAGGGGTGAATAGAAACAAAACTTTGAAGGGAATTTTAACGGTGACACCATTTTATTGGTTTCAAACAAAACATGTTTTTTTAAATATAATTATTGAATATATTGGAGTACCTACTAAAATGCTACAAATAATTTTTAAATAACGTGAAAATTCCCTTCAAAGTTTTGTTTCTATTCACCCCTGCGTTCCTATTCACCCCGTTTGACTGTAGCGATTAAGTAATACAATAACGCACAGTTCGTCAGAAGTGACAAATCCGTATACGTCATTGATTTTGCTAGCCCTTAGAAACGCAATAGTTTCCATGTTAGACCTTATACTATAAAAATCAGTTCAAAAAATAAATCCCGACTAGCTAGTATGAAACAAGAACATATTCTTCTAGGATGGCCTTGGACGTATGCGGCACGGTACCTTCACAATTCTTTTATTCATGATTATGTCCTCTAGAAGGCGCCACATTGAATTTAGAGTGATGTCCCGTAGCCTTTAACCAGCACACGATCAAGACGCTTTTAAAGACAGGTAATCTGGAGGAGTTATAAAAAACCGATGAACATACATAGCGGTTAAAATAAAAACCCTCCTTTTGTCTTTGCCGTATCCGGGTAAAAATAAAAAGAATTTTCTGAATTTGAAGAATTATTGTAGAAATGTCGTGCAATTGGAGAGGCCTATTTCCAGTAATGGATTGCTTTATGGCTAAAGATGAAAACACTTATAGAAAAAGTAGTTCAAATTAGCCCGTTTCATAAAACGGCAATTTAGAAGATCCAATACTTTCGATTATTAATTGCGTTCCCTATGCCAGTGTATTTGGGCAGTTGTAATTGACGTGAAAATCCTGTTGCTAGCATCACTAAAGCAACATTATAGTAACTTAACTTTTTATTTTATACATTTCAGACGCAACAGTGAGGGCTGTGACTCAAGACCGCAACAATTTTAAAAGAACATTAGAGGCAGTATACGCTCACAATATTGTGAA
The DNA here is from genome assembly GCA_964057195.1 of Orthosia cruda. Taxonomy (NCBI): domain Eukaryota; kingdom Metazoa; phylum Arthropoda; class Insecta; order Lepidoptera; family Noctuidae; genus Orthosia; species Orthosia cruda. Next base: position 30,657,952 of record OZ059834.1, on the reverse strand, counting down.
CAGGGACTGTTGGGAGCCGTCTATGAATGGATTACTCTTAGCACTAGAGACCAGTAACCGTGATTCCTACATCTACGTTTTTACTGACGCTCCAGCTAAGGACTATCGCGACAGCCATTATGTCAAAGAAATGTGTCAAAAGAAACAAAGCCAGGTATAATTATTCTAAAAATATACATAAGTAACCTCCATGCACTTCAGCTACTCAAGCTAGAACTTGGCCTGCTACAAGAGTGCAGTTATCTTATTAGTGTTTATTCATTAAGACACTAGCACATTATTATTAATATACATGTGTGAGTACTATGTACCCGACTGTAAATCTACCATTTACTGTACCTATGAGTCGTTCGTTGACTTTTGTGTGCCCTGGCAGTTGAGTGTGTCATGCTCTCAAATGTCTCTCTGATGGTAGCTCATTTGTTGGATCATTCGGTTCCCTTCATGATGGTTGAGCTGAGTGGTGCAATTCATGCGTCATGTTCGTGAACGGGCGCCATCAGTTGGGATTGGTCATAACTTAACTGCTTCGGATGTTAATATTAATGTTTTTCCTTTAACTTATTAAGAGAATACATATTAACATTCGTCTGTCTGAGCCTGATATATTTAATTCCAACACAAATAACAATAGTGGGCTAGTGTACAACTCAACATTCCCTTTGCTTACAGATAGTATTTGTGCTCACCGGTCGCTGTAATGATAGATATGGTGCCGAACCTTTTGATGTTTATTTCGACATAGCCCATGCATGCTCTGGACTAGCATTCGACGTGACCAAGAGTGACGTCGAAGAGGTAAAATAGTTGATAATCGTTGTAATAATATAATTTATATTTTTATATTTTTTATATATTATTACACGAAATAAAAATAATACGAAATTGATCTTCTTTGTCAATTATTTTAGGTACTCCGAACAATAGAAGAAACAATAAAAGGCAACAAGACTGTGATTACTACGACAATAGTACCGGCTGGTGTTAAAAAAGATATTCCAGTAAGTATTGTTATCGTTATGTTTTGTACTAGCTGACCCCCGCAGCTTCGCTCTCGTCAAAATTACAGCCTATGTTACTCGGGACTAATGTAGCTTTCCATAGGTGAAATAATTTTTTAAATCGGTCCAGTAGTTTCGGAGCCTATTCGGTACAAACAAACAAATCTTTCCTCTTTATAATATTGGTATAGATTATGTTTTCTTCAAAAACTATATTTAAATATTATAAACATATTTAAACATAAAGATGTTATGGGGCTTATTACCGTCTAGTCCAAAAATGTTGTATGTTATATTCCAAAGTAAACCATTCAAGGTTTTTACCCAACAGAATCACTGCGTAACACAATCCCTTCCGTTTTGACAATTGAGTTTTCAGATCACAATTTCAGAAACATACGCAGCAATAGTTTTTAAATTCTCTTCAAAATAGACTTGCCCCTGGACTTACGCGTAACAAGTGAAATGTGGTTGTATAATGTACTTGTCCCTCTAATCTTTCGCTTTGTAGCGTTTTGTTTTGGAAGTCGGTTTGATTTGTTTGTTACAAAGTTTTTATTTTTCACTTTTTTTGTTTTGGTACCTAAAATTACCATGAAAATGTTTTATAGCCAAACTGCTCAGTATCTCATGACGATTCCAATAAGCCTAAACAGGACATACAAGACATTACAACCATACATTGATTTATTTTTTATTTTATTTTCAGTTCACAATCGATGACCATACTGACTATGCCATCGTTTCCGTGTCGGGCAAAAATGTTTATTTGGATATTAAAGGACCCTCGGCTAATTTAGAAAAAATTATGTGGAACAATAATGGGAAAGTAAGTTTCAGTGGCAAGTTTTACCTCCGTGCTTGCGATCATGTGGCAACTATGACTACTACTACTCGCAACGCGTTTTAATAGAAATATTTATACGCTTACTAAAGGTTGAGCCTTTAAAACACATTTCAATGGCACAGATATAAAATATTTAAAATACTTGGCAAAATTGGTAATCATGATAAAAACCAAATATTCACTACGTGGTTGACTGAACCAATTGCGCAAATTGTATGAGATTTCGCTACGGATTCTCTTCCCTGTCTCTTTTTCTTTATGTTTCAGTATAACTATTATTGAAGTACCCATTTCTAAAACATCGTTTGCAAATGTAACAAAATAGTATGCTAAGTGCCGATCTTTATGATTGTACATTCTCTTTGTACATTTCTGTGTTATATAAGACAGGGTTTTAATAAAGTTAACAAAATTCAAAGGTTTTGACTGAATTTAACTGTTTTGGTTTCTGATCTTACGATCACAAATTGTATTAATCTTTTGATATTACTTCTAACTCGATACATTATAGGTAGCAAAATTAAGTAATGCTAAACCTGGCACATATGTGGCTACTGTGATGGGCCAGACAAGAACGTCCGTCGTTATCGTCGGCAGGACTGATTTCTTCTTCAGTCATGGTTTCTCTGAGCAAAAACCCAAGTCACTGGGTGAAACGTCACTGCAACCAATAGCTGGTGAGTTTAATTATGTATTCATTAGGCTGATAATATCACACACGATAACATCATTCAAACTTCTATGAACATTTTTTTTTTAGAATCGAAAGTCCACCTGTCGATATCCGTGACCGATGACCATCACTCCGTGCAAATAGTATCGGCGCAGATTTTGAATATGGATGAAAAACCAATTCAAGACCCGTTGCCGCTAACGGAGATCTCTAAAGATTTTTACGTAACGAATCTGTTTGTCGCACCATCGCAAAGGTTTAAAGTGGCCGTAAGTATAAACAGTTTATTATTTTGTAATGAAACCCTAAACTGCATTAAAAAAATATGTAAAAAAAAACAAAATTCTAAAAAGGCCTGCCTAAAAAGTCCCAAATAAGTCAGTTTTAAAGCAGTCTGATGTAGTAAATTGCATTTTAAATTGAAACTACACATGACCATGTCACAAAAAATATGACTACGCTTGTCTAAAAGAGGCAGCAATCTTATATTTTTTACCCGACTGCCGAAGGAGGGTAATTTGTTTATCAGTCTATGTATGTATGTATGTTTGTTCCTATGTGGCGTTCTCGAGACCAAACGCATTGGCCGATTTTGCAGTCGGAGGATAAATCTGGTTTTGGTCAGTCAGCTCGCGAATATGTATCCTCCGACTGCACAGCATGATTCACTTCTTGTTTACCTCTTTTTAGTTCGCTTTTTAAGCAGTCGGGTTTTTTGACTTTTTCAATTAACTTTTTTTTTTATTCATAAATATTTATTTATTATTTATTTATTCAAAAATTATGTAAGTAACACCTTAACAGCTATATCGCCAATGCGATGTTACTACCACAAAGATATTAGGACTTATAGAAATACAATTAAAAATACAATAAAATATTACAATTATCAATTAAAATACAATGAATCATACAATTATTAATACAATTAAACGCAATAAAAACACAATTAAATACCATTATAATCCAAATCAAAATTCAATTAAAATCCGTTTATCATATTATTAAACAACAATAAAATACAATTCAAATACCATTATAATCTAAATAAAAATTCAATTAAAATAATTTTTCTTTAAATTTAATTTTAATTTTAATAATTTTATTTTAATTTTTTTTTATATCTCACTCGAGGTATCAAGACGAATCTAATGATACCTCAACTGTTAAGAGCCAACCATCCCTTTAGGTTACAGGGTGTGGTAAAGGGATAGACAATAGACCAGTGGTCGTCACACTTTTCTAGTCAAGGGCCACATAGGACAATGTGAGGTATCACTGCGTGCCGCATATTCGTGGGTAGGTTAGTTGACCCCACCAATCAATTGACATTTTTTTTATGACTTGTCATGAAGCGATTACCCGGCAGATTTTTTATGGTAATAACAACATTTGAACCAATATATTTGACAACTCAGTTAACTTACTATTGGTTGATTTCAAAAACACTGAAAACCTAATTTGAAGTTAATTGAAAATAATCGGGTTTTAGGACTTTAATAAAGTGTTTCTTGGAGTTAATATTATTATTACCACCATTGGTAGTAAATAGTATTATGAAAAAATATAGTATATTAATATTTTTATGGCGGAGGGGTCACCGTTGCTGTCATTTCCCTTAATCCGCCATCGGTGCGTTTTCGTTTCTGTACCGAATCTTTACACATGTGTCGAACGTAGTATATGCTCGGTAAAGAATCTGTACCGAAACGACTTAGGTGCCGTCCTGACTGAGGCACCTCCCCCCTTCCCCCCACATGCAACTGTCTCGCGTTCTTCTATTTAGTTGACTTCAAGTGTAAAATTAGTATTGTTACTTTTTTTTTGGCTACGCAGTTTGACGACCACTGCAATAGACATACATACTCTCGAAAAATATCCCTTCTTCTAGGGTATTTGGGCAAAATTAAGTGTAACTTATTCACGCAGTTTGCTACTAGTATTTTTATGAAGTAAGATCACTGCTAAGATCCTATATTATGAGTGGAATAATAAGGAAATTATTGTAACGTTGTGTGGTTTTACTTACCTGTTTGTTTCGGGATTCCGTTAGTTGGAAAATCCTGGAACAAATGACAGACATTCATTATTTGGGATTTTAAAAATTAAGATAATAGGTACACAATAATTGGTACTGTTTAGATGCGTTTTCATTTTAATGATTAGGTACCTACTCATAAAACTTATCAACCACGGTCCTGTTTTTGTTTTAGGTGAACGGGGTAGTAAAAGCTACGGGTAAACCTATTAGAAGGATTGGTAAAATCCCCATTACACCGCCAGAACCGCCGAAAAGTAAGTTCAGTTATGATTTAACAATTTAATATTGGTTATAACTGAAGCTTTTAGAAACCAGTGGACAATTCTTGTATCTTTAAAGATCGTTAAAATTCTAATTACAATATCAATATTTTATATCTTTAATTTCCCTACATTATTAAATTTTTGACACTGATTGTCGCCGAGATAAGATTGTAACTTGAAACGTCTTTAGAGAACAAGATCTGCTTATAAAAGTATTACATTCGTGATGCTCCTTAAAAAAAATCGTTATATTTTATTTGCAGAATTGCCAAATAACACAAGGCCGACAGTCAAAATAGCAGAGGGGAACGCGATAGAAATAGAATATAATAGCACGATGAAGTTAACTTGCAAGGTGGTAGCATTCCCAGAACCTAAAATCGAGTGGGCAAACATGAAAGGAAAGGTTATGCCCTCTAAGGTAATTTAATTATTATATTGGATTTTATTTTGATGCATTATTGAAATATTACTAATTCTACTCTATAATCTTATTTTACGCTCTTCATCATCTTCTTGACCTTCGTCGTCGCAACACGTTAGGACAACCGTCACGCTATCAATAGTGCTATTCTGTAAAAATCTCAAGGTGATGACTTAGGTGAAGTGACCTAGAAGAAAGCCGTCAATCCCTAGCATATTGGTTGGAATGACAGCTCACTTCGAGCTCACTTCACCTAAATCATCACGGTGAGATGTCTACAGAATCGACAGGTTGTCACTCCCTTTCATTTATATTATTTCTCACACATTCCATCCATCTTTTCTTTGACCTACCTCTCTCTATTTCCATTCATCCGCATTTATTTTCAGAACTTTTTACTTAAATGTTTAGTTTCATCCTTCCTTATCACATGCCAACACATCCATCTTAGGATGCCCACTTGTGTCTTTAGTACCCTCTTGCTTGAGAATTGTAAATTAATTAGAATACTATTAACTTTCAGATGTCGCTCGTAGAATATCCATATAAATACATAAGTTATATGGATATTTCATACGCATCAAAAGGTGATAGATACATGTGTTATGCCTCGAACGATGTAGGAAGGGATGAGACAACAATTAATGTTATCGTAAAAGAACCTTTCACCGTTAAATCCGCCCCTTCAGGTATGTCAATATAGTTTCTTTTCTTCATCATCTATATCAGTCGTAGAGATTTACTTAACAAACGAAATCGAACAAATCTAAATTTAAAAAAAAATGCCGCTGCGTGATAGCTCTGTTGATTTGATAGGTAAGGCTTGTGAAAAATATCCCTACCATAAACATTTTACAACGCAGTTTTAATAATGATCTTATTAAGTATACAATCCTATTCTATGATATTTTCTTTCTTTTATTATTTAAGGAATAATAAAAGTAGCCTACGGTAAAGAAGGCACCATTACCTGCGACATCACATCACATCTTCCGATGGATATCCATTGGTACTACGCGAACGAGATGACAGGACAAATTAGAGAGATAGTAACATCTGATAAGTACGAGGTATCTGCAAGTCGCACTCTGCTCAAAATAAAAAAGATGGATTTCGGTTTAGATGGAAGATATACTTGCAAAGTTGTCTTGAAAAACAAAAAGGATGTGCAAAAATCCTTCCATACACGTGTTAAAATTGATGGACTAAGTAAGTATAATATATAATGTTTCCATAATTCATCCATGAACAAACAATTACCTACTTTATTAGTATTTTGTCACTTCACGCAACTAATACATGGTAGTAGTAACGGAACTCTCTTTTCCGCACTTAGACTCTCATTTGGTCCAGTATGCGTGGTCAGTTATGCATGCCTGGCTAACACAGTCAGCCTAGCTCCGCCCAAAAGTACAAAAGCATCCTGGTGGTTTCACAGGCTTCGCGGATTGACCTCACTGTTTCGAGGATTCAGAGGCAACAGCCTCGCATTCCAATATGTCGTGGGAGGCTGATCCCTCGCTGCCCGTGAAAAGTGGGCTGTCTGTGGCGCCTATATTGAAATAGTAGTTTATGAAACTGTTGCATAATAAGGGGTATTAAAACATGAGTGTGTGTTTAAAAATCGAGCCGTTTTAATAGTTTCACACCAATGTTTTAATACCTAGTTATGTGCAGTTTAATACACTACTTTATCTACACTCATGTATTGGGATTAAACCAACTAAATATAAGCAAAATCTCATAAGAAAAATTCTGTACAGCAAGACGTATGAATGGCGCCAAAACCCAGTACATCACCGCACGCATAAACCACGCATGCGCTAAAACGGGCACATGCAACAGACTAGTAACGATAGGTACTATAAAAATATAATTAAAAAAAAATTGGTGCGCGCCCCGCATAAGCTTTCCATTACAAAAAATTAATTGATGTAAACTTCTTGGTGATATTAACTTCTTTGATTTGCCCTGTATCGTAATAGAAAAAAATGGTTTTATAGCATTACTATGTTTGAGAAATAGTGTTATAATAAGATTATATTTTTAAATTTCGGTATTGTGTATATAAAGTATGTCAATATAAACTCGTTTTGAAGTTTATAATTCGAATATTACGATATGAGAGTAGATAAAGATATTTGTTAATTTGTCCTTATGATTATTCTAAGATTATTTCTCTTTAGGCTGAGAAGTTTTTTGGTTAATCGCCGGTATACATTCATCAGTATACATTCATACAGCCATTTGCTTTGCCGATTGTATAATGACTGTCTAAAGTCTGCTGCCCGTGACCATCTGGTATTATGAAATTTCTAAAGTACCTACTTACTATCTAAAAACTTCCTGATGTTCACAGATCTGCCAAAAATTACTACAAGTAGCTCTATCGTATATCAAGCTACTGAAGGGGACGCCCTTCTGAAGATTCCTTGCGCAGCAACTGGTATGCCGAAACCAGACATTATTTGGAAGCTAAGCGGTCTGGACATTACTCCAAGTAAGATGCTTAATAAAAAAAAATACATTATGCTAAAAACCCTAAATTACATTGTCAGTCAAAACATCTCTTTTATATTATTGAACTCCTTTATTTTATACACTCGATATGACCAGAAATACAAATCGAAAACCCTATTTTTTTTTTATCTTTAGCCGTTTTTCATAGATAACGTCGCCTGTGACACCTAAAGCATAATAAAGTCGATTGATTGATTCTCTATTATCGATCAATTCATTTATTAATATCGGCTCAATGGTATCATAAACCTTCCTCTTGACGCTTCCGTTGTCGGGTCATAATTAATCAACTGCAGTATCCAGGCCAGTTCATCAAATAAGCGTCAATTAATATAAATGAGTGACATAAATGACTCTCCAAAAAACCAGAGCAATTTTTTATTAACCCGACCTTCCGCTAAAATTCAATCACGGCGTTCCCTTATGTTTCAGGCGCAAAATATTCCATAGAAGACGGAACGCTCATAATAAGAGGTCCAACGGTGAGCGACACTAACTCGTACATGTGCGAAGCAAGGAACGAAGTCGGCGCAGTCAGAGCGACGTTCAAAACGTACATCCGTCGTAAGTATCTAAAATTATAATATACTTCTGGTCAAATGGCCACACGGTACCTATCACAACTGAGACTAGACAAGAGGAGATCTGGTGGCAATATAGTGGTATGTTTGAGCGCACACTTGTACACTACCCCTTTGTCCTCTCGGTTTTTACTATTCCCGGTTATCTAAGTGATATTTGCAAATATTATTATTATATCGAAATGTATAGAGGAGGCCAAATAAAAGATGGATGGATTGTGTGAGAAATGATATGATAGAAAGGGAGTCAGTGACAGCGCGACGAAAAAGAAGACGGATAAGAAGACAAATTGTTAAACCGTTAAGACAGGAACCAGATGATGAAAGTAACACAAACTTGCGACATTTGAAATTGATTATATACTTACTTAAATTTACAGAGGCGCCAAAAGTATCAGGAGTTACTGCCAAGAAAGTAAAGCTAGGATCAGCGACTAGTATCGAGTGCAGGTAAGTGTTTTAATACTTTCAATGTTGAAAGATAAACATCAATTTAAAACGAGTGGATGACCAATAAAATAAACAAAGCCATGTTCAGTTTTAGAAAATGGGTTTGCCCAAAATATAAAATAATAAAAAAATCGGTTCCGCTTACACGCGTGGTTTCTGATCTATGCCTAATAATTAATAAAGTAAGATTTAGATTATAACAACTATTCAATCGCATTCACTTTGAAATTTTAACTGATGCACTGTTCTTAATCGTTGCTAAATCTTTTAGGATCGATGGTGAACCAAAACCAACAATTACATGGCAATTTATGGGCAATTCTAGCTCAATTTTTTTATCAATTCCCGGATCCGACAAAGTTCTGTATATTTCGAGAGTGGAAAACAAACACGCGGGGCGCTACAAGTGTGTAGCACAGAACAACGTCGGCACGAATGAACACATCACAAAACTTGAGGTTCAAGGTAGGGAGAAGTTGCAAACCGATAAAGCTTATTGATTGCATTTGTGACTAGGTCAAACTAAAGATAATGTATTCTAAAACGATTAAATATTTATATTCTAATCATATTTTTACAGATGAGCCTAAAATAGTTTCAAATGATTCAACTATCTATCAAAGTACTGAGGGGGACGCTTTGTTGAGAATTCCTTGTGTCGCAGGCGGTCTGCCCAAGCCAGTCATCACTTGGAAACTGAACGGCCGTGCCATCAATCCAAGTAAGATCTCCAAATAGCATAAAATAAAATAACTGTCTACCTCTGTCTGTTTCTCCGCTTAGGTATAATCCCCGCGACGTAAGTTGGCAAGAGTCTTTAAACGTGCAGAAGTAATTTTTAGGCCTCTTTGGCAGTGAAGCGGGGCGCGGGGAACGTTCCGAGCGCGCGATTGGTTGGTCAGTTGACAAAAGGATCTACTGACTAATCGCGTCGCGTCCATGTTCCGTTTGCTCTATATAGTGGTTGGTCAGTTCGCGCGATGTTCGCGTACTTACCTCCACTACGCCAAAACCTTGCCATGTTACATGCCGCGGATTACACTTCTCCTAAACGATACAACGGATTTTGATAAAGTTCACTAATAAAAATAAAGATAAATGAAGAAGGTTTATGTATGTCCCGTGCGAAGCCGTGGCGAATCCTTTTATAATATCGTGTACCTACAGTTATAAGAACCAGGAAGTGACAATTAAAAAGAATTTCCCGTTTCCTTGTGTTTTAGCTGGAAAGTATTCCATAGAGGAAGGAACGCTCATAATAAGAAGTCCAACGGTGAGTGACACTAACTCGTACACGTGCGAGGCGAAGAACGAAGTCGGCGCAGTCAGCGCGACTTTCAAAATATATATCCGACGTGAGTACAATAATATCTATTTCATTAACGCTAATGTTAGTACACTTTGAAACTCAAAACCCCGATGACTTTTTATCTTACGATCTACCAATATGAAATGTTGTTATTTCAGAGCTTCCAAAATTATCGGGAGTTGCTACGAAGAACGTGCGGATGGGTACCTCGGCTAGTATAGAGTGCATGTGAGTATGTGCTTTTGTGGTTCATTTATTTACAACGTATCAAACAAACGTAGATGTTAAAAACTAACAGTTCGAAGACGGCTGGCAAAAAGTAAATGTTCCAGACCAATTTTTGAGTCAGTAGATAGGTAGAGATAGGCTCAGGTAAAAAAGGATAAAAAATAGATTTCAGATGGAACTAAAGTAAATAAAAAAAGACGATTAGATTTATTTCGTATCATGGATTTTCTTTTTAATGATTTATCTTTCATTACTTCAGGATCGTCAAAGGTGAACCAAAACCAAAAATTACTTGGCAATATATGGATAAATCTGCAACAAAGTTTGTACCTATCGCCGGTTCAGAGACTACACTGCGCATAACAAATGCGGAGAAAAACCATGCTGGACGCTACAAGTGTGTGGCACAGAACAACGTAGGAAGCGATGAACACATCACAACGCTTATTGTTGAATGTAAGTGATATGACAGTCTTCATTATCTTCATCTTCCGGCCTTGTCCCATGTTACTTGAGGTCGGCGCATGTCCGTCTACGTTCTTCCATCAGAGCGCCATGCTCACTCATATCACTCGTTGTCCTTTTTTTTTTCATATCGTTGCTATTTAAGAGCCGAGACAAAAGTATAGGTTTACAGACCGTTGTCCAGAGTCCACACCAACTGCATATTAGGTTTTTACCTACATTAGTTCAAGACCTTAGTTTTCAAGCATTAAAGTTGAACAGCCTGCATCAAATTATAATTAATATTTTCTTTTTCTCTCTTTTTTTGATTCTTTTGTTTTTTTATTCTCTACCATAAATTCATAATTTGCTTATAGTCTTCGACATCAGAAATCTTGTATTATGTAGGTACTTCTCAAGTACGGTACTAATGTTGTTTTTCAGATGCTCCAGGCATTACTACAAATTCTTCAACAGTCGAAGGAATCGAGGGAGATCTGGCTTTAAGGATCCCATGTGATGCTGACGGTATTCCAAAACCAGTTATTACATGGAAATTAAAAGGCGCTACAATTACACCCGGTACGTAATTTTCTCCCGAATCACACATAGTATTATTTATCGTAGACCATACTTACAAGGTTTTATGTCATCCTGTGCTAAAGAAGCTTGATCAAACACATGTGCAAAATGGATATCGGTGGTCGAATTTTACTAGTATTCGTTATATTCTTGGATTGACTTTCGCTTTTCTCTATATAATAATAATTTAAATAACTTTGTCTATTATTTCTGATTTCAGGTGCAAAATACTCAATAGAGGATGATGGTGCTCTAGTTATTATGAAACCGACAGAAAAAGACACTTCATCATACACGTGTGAAGCAAAGAACCATATTAGTTCAGTCAGCGTCACGTTCCAAGCAAAAGTTGACAGTAAGTTATAATCATTTCTTTATTATGGACAAATGACCTCTATAAGTAATTTTTGGTTTGGATAAAAGGGTTACCTGGAAAAACCACAGCACAGTACGGAAACAAAATATTATTAAGTTCGAAATATGGTACTCAATTTTGAACTTTAACATGTTTTTGGAGGTATGTGGAACAGGGCCCACAAACCTCCATAAAAAAGGGAGGATCCTCCGACCAGATGGGTGTTGTGTCTTTATCGCAAATGACTATTTTATTGGCATTGTAACTGTAACTAATAATTAATATTTTTAAATTGTATCACAATTTGATTTTTTTATTCTACAGAATACCCCAAGAGCTACGGCACAGAACATTACATATACTTAAAACAGGGTGAAACGAAAAAATTGGAATGTGAAGCGTATAACTCTAAATCTCAATCAGTTAAATGGTTTATTGTAAGTAGGTATATTCTCGTTCTGTCAAAATTTATTATTAAAAAAAAAAAAATTGGTATTAATTAAAAAGTAACAACCATTAGTTTACTTGTACATTCATTTTATTTGATCTAGTTATAATAAAATATTGAAGTACGATTTGCCTAAAATTGTTAAAACAGATGGGCATTTGTAATAGTACATTGTGATACAAGGGTGGAAAGTGAAACTCGTGTCATTAAAAACCCTCGCCTTCGGCTCGGGCTTGTTAATGACAGCTCGTTTGCAATACCCTACTTTCCAACCTTGTATCACAATGTACTATTTCATCACATATGCACGTAAACAGTATCTATCTATCAGTACGAGTTTGCAATAACCTACACACTCGTGTATCACACGACGTTTTGCAATACAGTTGTGGGAAAAAGTAAAAACAAATCAAAGAATTAGATTTGGTTATTCACAAAAAAAAACAGAAAATGGCGCGTTTTTGCAACTAAACATATTTTTTACAATTCTAACAGCCTATACAGCCTATTCGATTTTTGACAAATGTTGATGTGAAAATATTTAAATTAAAACTGGGAATTATATATCTTAAACAACCATTTAAACTACTTTTGAGAATTCAATGCTAAAGCGTTCGGAATCATAAATTTTTCCTCGTATAAAATCTATCCAATTTTATTCTATGTATGAAAACTCCTTGCTACTAAACTTTTTTAAATTGACATAAATTTAAAACTCAACTGCAAAAGTAATGATCGAGCTCGTAAACAAAAGTCACGACCGCGTAACAGAAGGATGCGCAAAAGATTAAATTTTCGAATCATAATTATAGCCACTGCAAGTACGCCGTGTTTAACAACTGTATTGAAAAGAAAATAACCGTACCTAGTATTGATAACACATTAATATTTTTAATGTGTGATTTAATAATATTTCAGACTAGAGAAACACATGACCTGAGCACCACTTCATCGCGCCCAGAACACGAATCATCGACAACTTCAAGCATGGATACATCGACTACGCCGCGAACAATAGTAAGTGAGCAGAGTAGAGGCTGCAACTCATTTGCTGGATCGTCCCAAATGTCCGTACACCTGCACTGCATGCACCCTTGACGACCTGAATAATGCTCCCGACGCCACAATAAGCGTCAAACAATAGATTTGTCGCGTTGCTAGCTGTTTACAAAACAGCTCTGTTATATAAAACAGCTAAAAGACGGTTAATTTTTAACCGACTTCCCAAAAAGGAGGAGGTTATCAATTCGAATGTTTTTTTTTTGTTGAGTGTTGTTAGCTCAGAGCTTTTTACTACGTGAACCAATTTTGATGATTTTTTTTATGTTAAAGCTGAAGCTTGTCATGTGGTCCCATTAGAATTTAATCAAGATCTGATGAAGAACTTCGGAGATATACATCAGAACTCTTCAATAATTGTTTACAACATTTCATAACATAACATCTCACTTACGCTATAAAGGGGTACGCAGGTGTGAACAGTCCACCCTGGTAAACTCTCACCGGTTTTGTTTAAGTTTCATGTTATTGGGTAAATTTATTTTGGCATTACTTTTGGCATTATAGGTACCGAGCCTATAGAACTGGTCCATTTTGTACCACAACTAAAAAGTGAAAATAAAAAACGTTTTTACAAATAAATGCAACCGACTTCCAAATAAAAACGTTACAAGCCAAAAATAACTTAAATTTCGACAGTCGCTGTCAAAAAAAGAAGAAACGAAAACAGTAACACCGACTTCCGAAATTGATGTTATTTTTCGCTTTGTAGTGTTTTTATTTGGAAGTCGGTTGTCATTTTTTGTAAAAAAGATTTTTTATTATATTTCTAAGTCAAAAGCTCATAATTAAATTGTGATAACACCTACCTTTGTTGGGAGTTCTATAATCAACAGTAATGATTTTTTTTTTTCACCATGGTCACCGTATATCAAACGCTTATTTTAATGCAGATAAGCCATTTTGAATGATGTCTAGAATTGGGTAGCATTTTCGTTCAAAATAGCGCAAATTCCAATCAACTTGAACGTTATAAACCTGTTTTACATAATGGAGCTGTTCTGTAAAACACTTAGCTGTTTTGATAAACGGCTAATTAAGAAATCCATCTGCGACATATTCATTGTCGACACGACAAGAAGACGAGAGGGAGAGGCATGAGTAGTAGTGACAACCGGCATAAAATTTTCAAGTATGATTTGATTTTTAACGACTTTATTGTCTTTTATGGCAAACTAACATTATTATATTTCTACTAACACAGACGCAGGATGCAGGCAACAAAGAATACATTCAAATAAGAAATGCTTTACGATACGACCACGATGGAAACTATACGTGTCATGTGAGCGACAAGTATGGTAACACACAAACACACACGTACGTGGTGGACGTCGGTATTGCGCCGGAGTTTGTTTCCGATTATACTTCAATTAGCGATTGGCGAGGTGATATAACAGATATCAAGCAAAACTGTGACACTAAAGAGAATGCGAAGCCGATGCCCAAGGTAAGTTAGCAATCACATGATAACAAAACGCTATAAAATATTTTTTACAGCGTTATTTTTTTAATATTTTTATCTTAAAAAGCATAGATAGTAATAAAATACTAGTTATTCCCCGCGGCTTCACTCTCGTGGCCAACCCAACAGGTTTCATTTTCGGGATAAAAAAATAGCCTCTGTCACTCAATAATAACCTAACTTGCATTCTGGTGCAAGAATTTTCAAAATTTGGTTAAGGTGTTTTTGTGTTTATCCATTACAAACAAACAATCAAATCTTTCCTCTTTATAATATGTATTATTATAGTATAGACTATTTGTTTGAATAAAATATACAATATTATTCAAAGGGCTTCTAAACCTAATGTTATAGCTTCGACTATAATACCAGTGTTCCATAAATACCTTATTATGATTTGATTTGATTTATTAACTGTGAAGTTTTGGATGTACTCCAAAACTTCACAGTTAATAAATTAAGAGCTTTCAAGTGTGTTCTGTCCACTTGAAAAACTCATCCTGTACTCATCCTGTACTCATCCTGTACTCATCCTGTACTCATCCTGTACTCATCCTGTACTCATCCTGTACTCATCCTGTACTCATCCTGTACTCATCCTGTACTCATCCTTTACTCATCCTGTACTCATCCTGTACTCATCCTGTACTCATCCTGTACTCATCCTGTACTCATCCTGTACTCATCCTGTACTCATCCTGTACTCATCCTGTACTCATCCTGTACTCATCCTGTACTCATCATGTATATGTAAGGTATAACTAAAAGCTTACTTTCTAGAACCATATCGTATAATTAACTCAACAGAATACTCTACAACTTCTGTAACTTTCAGGTTCAATGGTGGTTTAACGGCAAAGCGTTAACTGATCTAAACTCGGCAGGCGTGGGTCAGTATATCTGCAATGTAAGCAACGTACACGGATCTGTACTGAAGAAATTTGACGTCAAGTCTTCAGGTAAGTCTCAATTATTATGTTTATTAGCGGTTTTTTAATATTGTACCTATCCTCAATTATTTTTAAAATATGCATTATTTTCTTACAGCATGTTTAATAACTAGGAATATGAAAGATGCGCCATATATGCCGCTCATACTGAATGATGAAGGGTCTTGGCATAAATTTGAAACCACACAGTATTACACGATCGTACAACAGGAAGTGAAAATTACCTTGTCTTGTCCAAGCTCAAAAGAAACGTCAAATACATTCAAAAACTTCCCTAAAGAGAGTAAATTAGAGGCAATTTGTTATAAAGAAGACTCTTTCATGCTAGGAGAAAAAAAATACAAGCTCTCTGACCTACAGTGCACTAACAGCATTCAACCCTCCGTTATCAAAAAGAAAGTGAAATGTTCAACGAATACCTCAGAATTAATTAGTGTGGGTTACAACGTGCCCGACTTCTTGGAGGCTTACGAAGTCTGTTACGACCATAAAATAAATATGCCCTTATACACACGCATTATAATGACTGAAACAAACAACAACGGTCCGAGCGCTGGCTACAACTGGTACACATACCCAGGAATAGGCTACGAGAAAACTGAGAGAGGGTTCACCTGTAAGGACGCGTCATCGTCATGTTGTTATAGTAAATCCCAGCTTGTGAATGCAATAGACTTTAATGATGGGCCTGCAAAGAAGAGTACATTCATCGATCCTCTGAATGTAATCCCGGCCTGGCGGCCTTGCGATATTACATTGGTAAGCGCAATTTTATGATATTAAACTAGTTTTAACATAGCTGGTAGGTACCTGCCTTATTTAAGAGGATGCGTTTCTTAAATGAATTTATCATTTCAGCCGCTATGGGAAGATGTTAATGACATGGTGAGAACCCAACTGGCCATCTACAATGACATAATTGTCTGGTCTGGCACGCACACTATGCAAGAGAAAAATGGAGCTGCTATACCAAGATATTTATGGAAGGTATCGTTAGGATTCTTAATACACCAAAATGCCCTCAGCCTACAATTCTATAAGTACATACATAATTTATCTAAAAAAGTAGGTTTAAAAAAGCCGAAAGTGTAGGTTTATTAAGCCGTCGCTCCAACCTACTAGCTAACTTGCTTGGTGTACTCGATATTATACTAAAAGGGCATCATAACAAATGCACCATAATATTACCACATTTTTAAATTTCGTAATTCTATTAAAATAACATACACACTTATACGACTGACGTAAATTATTTACCTCTTGAGTTCGGATTTCATCAAATAAATTTTATTCCAGGTGGTAAGGCTCGACGACGATGAAGCAATGGCCATAGTCTACGTTAACGATCCCAAACCAACAAAGACTGACATCAAATGCAAAACACCGGTCTTTTGTGACAAATATGAAGATTGGTTTGTCAGCGACAACTCTACTTACTGCTGCTCACTGCCCGACTTCTTGAAATCGTTTGACATTCACGGCACCGAAATTGGAGGCAAGTTGATTTTAGTTGCATGCTTTTTGGTAATAAAATGTTACATAAAGTTACTTTATTAGGTAAAATTTTATGAAATTATAGAAGTAAAACTAGTTAGAGGTTTTTTGGTACGTACCTATGGTGAAAATAAGCTGTAAGTGTAACACAGGGTACCTACCATATTGGGGCAACTCTTTTAATAAACATTTGTTAAGTCACAACTTTGCATACTACTTACTTAGCTTTAGATGTATCCAAATTCTGTGGTCTCATTAAATTACTCAGAAATATAACGTAAGGCCCGTAGAGCGCTGTAATTCATTAGTAGAAACGCTCCTAGCCCCCTAGCTCCTTTTCACCAGATATTGCATATTTTTCATAAAAACTAGTGGGTGAGAAATATTACGATTAAAAATAAAAGTGTGTATTTATATTGATTCATTAACGCTTTGAACATTTTTTTTTTTAAGTAGGTAGGATTATTTTCTTCATAATAAAGTGTTTTGTGCGACCGAAGACACAACTTTAGACACTCATCGACATCAAGCATTTAGAACATAAATTGTGTTTTTGTGTACAATAGTAGCGACTTATAAAATAATTTGTTTACGATACTTTTGTCCGATACTTATTATAGATAAATAACAAAAATTATTGACTGTATGACGTTTTTGAAACAACAAAATTTTCTCTAATTATACAATAACTACATATATAATTAGGTTTTTACTTTTTGATGTTGCATGTTTTTTTTATTTGGAGCTCTTTATGATGTATCTACTCTACTCATTAGCATGTGCTTCCTAAGTAATTCAAAATATTCCAATTCTAATAATCTTCACTTTTAACTCACCACAACAATGTTGTATTATACTCTACTTCATGTGACTACGTTTCGAGGAAAAACTTTGTATAGTTGCAAACTTTCATTTATTATATTTCTTTTTTAGAATCCATGGATGCAGTACTAGATAAAATAGAAGAAAGTTAAGATATACAGAACTACTGGTGGAGTAAGTATACCAATTTCCACCTCACGAGGAGATCTTAAATACAGAAGATGTAGGACAACACTGAACATCTCCTTAGTTTTAGAAATAGCCAAGTAGTAATTAAAATAAGTAAATACTTTGTACACCTTCAAATAATATGAATGGTATTTAAGTATTCAATAAAAAATTGGTCAATTAAGTACATGTTTGTTTTATTAACATTATTACCTTACAATCGCAAGAACGACGCATAGGAACTTATTGCTTTGTTTAAGAGTAAGTAGTTTACACATATCCATGTAATTAACCAATAGCTGGAGTAGTCTTTCATTTGTATGGGAAACACGAACGCGTCGTCGCGCCGACAGTCAAAGCCAAAGTCAAAATTATTTATATCAACTAGGCCATTAAGTGGCACTTTTGAACGTCAACAATTAAAATTTACACGAAATAAAAATTGATTCTACCGTGCATTCATTTACATTTACAATATTTACATAAGTACATATACGTATATTAATAAATGCATATATGTGAGGACGATGCAACCAGAATAGCACTACATACTATGCTACGTATAGGTATAAAGTATTCAAACAAAGCAATAACAGGTAAATTCAATAATTTGATAAATAGATGGTAGATGCTTCTCACATACTTACAAAAATTGCAAACATACGTAAAATATTTGATTCAACAACAAAAAAATAAAACTATTTATTTCCACATGCATTCATACAATTTTTACATATTAAATAACGCTCAATCTTTTTAGGCAAGATCATGTGCGCTATCGATTCAGGTTTATAGTGTTGGAATGAGGTTTTAGTTAGCAAAACTCATTAAGTTCTGGCTATACAGAATGTATTAAGTTTGTTCTTAATTACAATCAAATGCATGTGTCAGGTTTTAAATTGAAGACTGGTGTGTCAAACACGTCGACACATAAAATCGAGTATTCGCCATTACATTATTACCTCAATGGTATTCGCCTGTGAAACATATAGTGATTTTTATACGAGTATGTACTTTTAAAGAGATTACCACGCAGTCATGTGTTGTTGAATATATGAGTATCACAGCCCACCCAGAGTTTTAACGCCCTTTAACAGGTTATGGGCCCAGTTTAGAAAACAAAATTAAATTAAATTTTCCGAACTACCTATGGGGTGAAGCTTTGTTGACTGCGAGTTTCCTAGTCAATAGGAGTCCTACGGAATGATTGGATAAAACACCAGCAGAAATGTGGTTTAACATTAAACCAAACCTTTCGAACATAAGATGATTTGGATCAACAACCTTTTACAAAATTAATTCCGGCTTACGTAAACTAGATGAGAGATGTAACAAAGGTATCTTGGTTGGCTACATAAGAAATGGTTATAAAATTTGGGTAGAATACGAGAGGAAGATTATTAGAGCAAGAGATGTACGAATAAATGAAGACGAACAAGGAATTTATATTGATCATGAAGAAAACATAGTAAGAATAAATGGGCTGTGGGATGAAGTTGAACCAGAAGTACGAATAGATGATGTAAGAGAGACGCGTGGTAATGAAAAATGTCGAGCAGAGGAAGATGTAAGAAGAAGCATCATTATAGATAGCAATCGAGAAGGAGAAAATTTGGTCAGATATAGTGATGAAACAAATGATGTTGTAAGAAATGAAGATGTAATAAATGAAAAAGAAATAAGTGAAGCTGAAAGGATAAATGAAGAAAGAATCAATATTGAAAATAATAATGATAATTTTGGTAGGCGTTTAAGTTTTGATAATAATTTACAAAATGATGAAGGAAATGAAGAATTTTTTGATATTGAAGAAGTTGAGGAAGATGAAGATCGAGCCGTGGAAAATAATGTAATTAGAAGGATTCAACCAGAAAGACAGAGAAAACTACCAGAACGTTACAAGGATTTTGTAATGGACTATGATACTGAGGTATCTATGTTAACATATGAAGAGGCTATAGAATCAAGAGAAAAAGAGAAGTGGAAAAAAGCAATAGAAGAGGAAATCAAATCTTTAGAAGAGAATAATATGTGGACATTTGTAGAAAAGAAAGAAGCAGAAGGTTCAAAATTAGTGTCGAGCAAGTGGATTTTTACAATTAAATCAGATGGAAGATATAAGGCAAGCTTAGTTGCAAGAGGTTTCCAACAAAAGTATAAAATAGATTATGATGAAACGTATAGCCCAGTTGTGAACACGAACTCTTTAAGAATTTTGTTTTCAATTGTTGGAAGTAAAAAATTGAAGATGAAACAATTTGATATTAAAACAGCCTTTTTGCATGGGGAATTAAGGGAGTGTATTTAATTAAAAGTCCCCAAAGGCTATAGTAATAAAGAGGGCAAAGTTTGTAAATTAAATAAAAGTTTATATGGTCTTAAACAAGCTCCACTAATGTGGAATATTAAATTCACAGAATTTTTAATTAAAATGGGTTTCAGACAATTGAAATTAGACCAGTGTATTTTCGTAATGGATGGAGAAAGGAGAATAATTCTTGCCATATACGTCGACGATGGATTGGTCATTGGAGAAAGAGAAGAAGATCTTCTACATGTAATAAATACTTTAAGAAAAGCTTTCGAATTGAGAATTTGTGAAGAAGTATCCAATTATATCGGTTTGGATATAAAACAAGAAGAAAATGGAGTAATTTTTTTTCAGAAAACGTATGTTGAGAAGATTGTGAAGAAATTTAACATGAATGAAGCTAGAGAGTGTAAAAGTCCAACTATTTTAATAGAACAACATCCATCAATTAAAATTGATATTAAATCTCATGAATTGTACAGAGAGATGATAGGGTCATTGTTATATTTGTCAAATAAAACTAGACCAGATATTAGTTTTCATGTGGGTTATTGTTCGAGACATCAAAATTCTCCAAATTTAAATGATCATAATAACGCAAAAACAATTTTAAGTTTTTGAAAGGTTCGAAGGATAAAGGTATTCTTTGGTGAATGTGGTAAAGTGCTCAGAGGATATTGTGATACGGATTTCGCGGGGGATCCAGACACTAGACGCAGTACTTCGGGTTTCGTGATTAGGTTGAACGGTGGACCAGTGGCATGGAGCTCAAGAAAACAGTCAGTAGTAGCATTGTCGAGTACAGAAGCTGAATTTATAGCTGCAGCAGAATGTTGCAAGGAACTTCTGTTCATAAGAGACCTAATAAATGAAATTACGAATGAAAAATTAGACCTTGAGATGAGAGTGGACAACCAATCAGCAATTTGGCTAATGAAAAAGGGCATTATGAATAAAAGGAGTAAACACATAGGTGTGAAATATTATTATCTGAAAGATGCAATTGATGCAAATAATATATCGGTTAAATATTGTCCAACGGGGTCACAAATAGCTGATATACTCACAAAATGTTTACCACCTGTGAAATTTGAACGCTGTCAGCGAAAACTTGCGTCTTAGTTGTTTGTGTGTTAGTGTTTAAGTGCGGGCTAAAGTGAACTAATGAGTGTTTTTCGGTTGACATATGGGTTTAATATTATGTAGTATGTAAGTTTTTATAGGGTGTGTAATTATTTATGAAGAAGTTGTGTAGAGTTGTGATGTAAACTTAAGGATAAGTTCACTTCCTGATAAGTTCATGTTAATTAATGAAAGTGTTGGTTAAATTTATTTTTTCTGTTTTTAGCAGAATTTTAAAAGAATTAAGGGGGTGTCAAATTATAATTCATTTAAGGGGGTGTGGCAATAACTTGTTGGTGATAATAATAGTAAATGAATCTTTTTTAATCAATAAGTAACTCGAATATACGTAACTTATTCTTAAATTTTTACATTGTTTTTCAGTATGTCGGAACCTTAAGTTTTTATATCGGAACTTTATTTTGTTAACTCTTTTCTTGTTAGGAGGTATAGTTATTTTGTTTGTTTATGTTGTATTGTTATGTTTGAAAATATTATGTATGGACGTATGTTGAAGTCGAGTTGGAGTTTTTAAATATTAATGGAATGTTTGTTAGTTAGGTAGATTTTTTATGGTAGTTAAATATTGGATGAAGGGGTGTTATTGAGTAGTAGTATAATTAATTATGATGATGAGATTTTTATTGATACTGATTCAAATGATGTTGAGTAGGTAACAGAATATTAATTAAATGTTTTTGTTTTTAGTCAGATAGGTTGTGAGATATTTAATATTGGATGTTATGTTTTCGAGTAGTAGGAATAATAAAATATGATGATTAGTTTTTATTGATACTGATGATAGATTGATGTTTAGATTAATTGAGTGGGAGATATTATAGGATAGTTGAAGTGTTGTTGTTTTTAGAATATTGTTGAAGTGGGGTCTTATATTAATGTTAATGAGTGTAGGTTTATGATGTTATTTAAAGGCAGTTTGGTGTTTGTGAAATGTTGTTGAAGTTTATAATATACAGGTTGCTGAAATTTATTATATACAGGGTGCTAATAGAAATGTTTTTGAAACTTTAGGCTATGCAAGGTGTTTGTGTAGATGTAACTGTTTTAGCATGTGCATTTGATTGAGGGGGTGTGTTGGAATGAGGTTTTAGTTAGCAAAACTCATTAAGTTCTGGCTATACAGAATGTATTCAGTTTATTCTTATTTACAATCAAATGCATGTGTCAGGTTTTAAATTGAAGACTGGTGTGTCAACCACGTCGACACATAAAATCGAGTATTCGCCTGTGAAACATATAGTGATTTTTATATGTACTTTTAAAGAGATTACCACGCAGTCATGTGTTGTTGAATATATGAGTATCACAGCCCACCCAGAGTTTTAACGTCGCTCATAGTTTACATATATGGTAGTGGACCCACACGTAGGCCCTTCCCTCATTCTAGATTTTTCAACGGTAAAGTAGGTTTTCAAGATATTTTTATTTGTCTAGGTTTTGTTCAGAATGTTTGGAAGAGCATACGTCCAACTCCTTTAACCCTATTCATTATTTACTTTCGGCAGTTTATACAGAGCCAAGTACCGACTGGTTACGAACAAAATTAGGTCTACTTATTTTCTCTAACTTACTTACATTGCGTTTGTTCTATAATAATTTGATTATCTGTGGTATGATTATCTATGCTCTCTCTCAGACAGTGTCTATTTAAGCATGTACTGTAAGAAATTTTAATTAAGTGTATCTGACTAATAGTATTCAATCTTTAATTATAAAACATGGCGCAGCTGTATAAACGAATCACTAATATCACTATTCTATGCGAATCATAAAAGTTATAATTATGGAGAATTGTGTGAAAGTTTTGCCAAATTTTGACTTGCGGTCGAGTAATGCCGGCGATGAGTGGCCATTGTGGAAACAATGTTTTCATGATTATTTAGTTGGTATTGGTCAAGATGAAGCCGCAGACCATGTTAAAGTTGAACATGATGGGGATGGAGTCCGCCAGAATTCTTGCAACCCTTCCGGTCTCAAGTGAAAAGATTGTTAAGTATGGAAAATTATTAGACGCGGTTGATAATATGTTCGACCTAGAGTGAACGAATTTTTCTAACGTTATAAATTTAATGAGAGGAAACAGCAGCAGGACGAAAAGTTTGATATTTTTTAACGGATTGTAATAGACTTATAAGTACGTACAATTATAAGAGCACAATGGATACCATCGAGTATCAGCACCTGCGAGACAAAATAGTTCACGGTATAACCGACAAAAACTTGCAAGAATATTTACTCAGACAAGAATGTTTGACTCTGAACAAAGCCTCTGATTTATGCAGAAGTGCAGAACAAAGTAAAGAACAGGTGAAGATAATGAATCCAGTCAATAGTTATGAAATTGAGAGAATAAAAACATAAAGTCATAATAAAAATGCAAGTTACAAAGAAGAGAGGAAGTTTAACTGCAATCGATGTCTAACAACACATGGTACAAGACAATGTCCAGCTTATCGGAAAAAGTGTAGTAAATGTGGAACTTTAAATCATTTTGCAGTGTCATGCAGTGAACAGAAAAGTGAACAATATTCAGGAGCATGGCGGTGATTCTTCGCCAGAGTCATCATTATTCTGCGGAGTGGTCAATAATGGTCAGTGGACTGAGAATATAATAATTGAAAATGCTATTGTTAAATGTCGTCTTGATACTGGTGCGGATGTTAGTGTTATGCCATGGAAAGCTTTTAAATTGCAGGTAACTCCGGTTCAAACTGAATTAGAAGGATTCCAAGGTACTAAAATTAAACTTTGAGGTATGGTTAATTTAAGGTGTAAGTATAAAAATATTAAATGTTGTGAAAATTTTATGCTTGATAGCCATAATATGCTATTAGGTTTACCCGGTTATGTAAAATTGAATTTGGTAAAAAGGGTACAAAAAGTGTCAGTAGTATGTAATACAGATGAAAAGAAGTCTAAGTTTATATCTGAACAAAAGAAGAAGTTTTTAATGGTCATGGCAGTTTTCCGAATAAATGTAATATTTCTACAATTTGTCATGAACCTATCTGTAATCCACCTTAAGGTTCCATTAGCTTTGTCTGAACCCTTGAAGTGTGAGTTAGATAGGTTAGTTAAGCGAGGTTCTATAAAGAAAGTTGAGGAAATTGATTTGGAAGCTTGTATTAATAGAATTGGCATTATTGAAAAAAAAAAAAAAAAATTTAAAATTGGGTATGACCCAACAGATTTAAATAAGTATGTTATTAGAAAACCAAAAAATATGTCTACTGTTGATGAAGTGGCTTCGAAGTTAAGAGATATGGAAGTATTTTCGGTTTTTGATCTGTCAGAAGGATTTCATCATTGCCCACTTTCAGAGGAGGCTTCAGGAAATGTTGCTTCGCTACACCGTTTGGAGTGTATAGATATTTTTATTTCTTCCCTATGGTGTAACCACTGCACCTGAAGTTTGAATTTTACGTTGGTTCTATACCTAATGTGTTATGTTGGTTCGATGATATTGTAGTTATGGGGAAAAACGAGTTTGAACATGATAAATCTGTTACTGAATTGTTGAAAAAAGTTAAAGAGATAGGAGCAGTTTTTAACAAAGATAAAATACAGTACAAGCAAAGAGAAGTTAAGTATATTGGTCAAATATTCAGCAAGGAAAGTATGAGAGTTGATGGTGATAGAGTGGAGTTTCTATTACAGTTAAAGTCACCTAGTTCTAAGGAAGAATTATAACAAAGATTGATTGGTTCCTTTAATTATGTAATAAGATATGTGCCTGAGATCGCAGAATTAATGTCACCCTTATGTAAACTTTTGAAAAAAGTTTTAGAGTTTCAGTTGTTACTACATCATGAAAAGATGTTGGGTAATTTAAAGTGTAAAATGTCTCAGGCACCAGCTTTGAGCCCATTTTGTACTGATAAAGAGATAATTTTGCAATGTGATGCTTCTAAAAATGGTATTGGGTGCTGTATGTATCAAAAAGATGATAAAAATATATTAAGAGAGCCTGTTTCTAGAACTATGAATAGTGCTGAAATTAATTATAGTTAAACTGAGAAAGAGCTATTAGCCATTTATTATGGCACACATATGGCTGTAATTTTGTAAGTGTCCAAACTGACAATAAGCCTTTGTTACCAATTATGCCAATACAGATTAGTAAGATTGGTTCACCTAGATTAAGACGTTTAAGGTTAAAATTATTAAAGTATAGTTTGAATCTTGTTTATGTTCCTGGGAAATTTATACATTTTGCTGATATGCTTTCCAGGAATAGTAGGAAATTAATTGAAAAAGATTTTGAGATGATGGAAATGGTACACGGTACAATGGTAAGTAGGAGTAATAGGTTAGCAGAAAAGTCTGTACATATTGCTAAGACTTTGTTAAAGAAATCTAATGATGAAAACATTGATTACAGAGATTCTATTTTACATTATAATAATACACCTTTAGCTGGCTTACAATTTTCACCATCACAAATTCTACGTAGTAGACGCCTAATAAATACTTACTAGCAGTATAGCTTTAGAACCAAAGATAGAGAAAAATGTCGATATTTTGTTGAATATGAGAAAGTCTGTAACAAAAAATTTCATGATAGGAAAGCTAGACGGAAGGAACAAACTTTTGAGATAGGGGAACAAATAGTATATAAAACAGATAAGGAAAATATTTGGAAATAGGGAATAGTATTAAATAAAGCTGAATAACCTAGATCTTATATAGTAAGCGGTGATTGTAAACCAGTAAGAAGTTATCACATGAGAAAGTCTCAAACTAATGTAAGCTATGGTCCCAGAGACATGTTCATAGATGTAAGCGATAATAATTGTCAGTTGGGTTTACCTAGCTGTTCACAAAGTGTGCCTGATGTGACAAATGGTAATAGTTCTAAAAATGTTGAGAATAATAGATCAAGTTTGCATTAGACTAGATCTGGCAGAATTATTAAGCCTAGACAGATTTTAGATTTGTAAATGACCCATGTTGATTAGACTAATATTGTTTATTGTAAATTGGTTGAATGCTGACGAGTATAAATTAAGCATAAGGGGGAGGTGTTCTATAATAAGTTGATTATCGGTGGTATGATTATCTATGCTCTCTCTGAGACAGTGACTGTTTAAGTATGTCCTATAAGAAAATTAATAAAGTGTATCTGACTAATAGTATTCAATCTTTAATTATAAAACAGTGTTCACAGTTATCAGAGGCAACAGCTAATTTTACTTTTTCAAATACATTTAAGACTTTACTATATAGGAGTAACTTATCATAATCGGGTTTATATTTGAGTTTAATTGTATATGGTACCACCATCTTTAATAATCGTATTTGTATATTATATATTTTTGAAGGTTTGTTTTATAAGTTCTTCCATAGCTGGTTATACAATAATTGATAACAGCGTCGGCCAATGCCATATACAACAATCTCAGGATTTGTGCTTCAATATGCGCAATTTTGACATGATAGCTCTAAGCTTAATGCATACGTTGTCCACATGTGGGCTCCAGTTAAATTTAACAATAAATAGTAGTACGTTTTTCAATTGTAACTATAGCGACAATCTACTCCGAAATGATGCACAGCATATACGAGTCTATCGCTATCCTTTTCATTTGCAAGAGCAAATAGCATGCGCACTCTCTTTCTTTAAATGGACGGCCTTCAAACAGCTGCTATGCTGTGTCCTCTTCTATCGCATGGGATGGTTGGTTGGGACCTCTCAGTCGCACATATTCACTTGCAGCAATATTTAAATTTCAAAATTCGACACCCGGAATTCGGGACTGATTTTTCGCAGGCAACTCTATACCACCGTGTTCATAATGAAATAATCTTTATTTTCATTTAATTTTAATTCAATAATCAGACCGGTGCAAAACGCTAGTATCGATTTACCTGTTTATACCTGGCCACCCGAGAGTTGTGACTGGAAAAGTATAGGCAACCTAACGTATGCATATTCTATGGGTATCATACTTTCGATTGATATAGAATTTGTCTACTAATCAAACCGGTGAAATGTTTTTTTTGTTTTTTTTTAATTATTATTGAATCGCATCCTGGACTGAAATTCGTTAGGCAAAACATATTGCAATATATTTATTGACATATTCAATTAAATATAAAATACGTTTCATCAAATAAACATCTCGGTGAAGGTCGTTTTATATCGGGACACGATAATCGCGCGTACACGCGACCGTCGTAGTATAGGTCGCGTGTACGCGCGATTATCGTGTTGTATTAGGACGACGCCTATGATTAAGCATTTTCTCAACTATGTTGGGTCTAACTAGATGCAGCTGAATACCAGTAGGTACCTATTTCGTATGGAGCGACTGCCTGTCTGATTTCCACAAACAAACTGTGGTATAGGCACAAACAAACTGGGAAAAACGAGTCAGTCGTCGTCGATCGTGAGGTGTTTTTTAAATTCTCTGTCCCTCCCTCCCCCCCTGGTGAGATGTCGTGAGATTTTATTCAACCCCCTCCCCCATCCCCCAATCTCACGTGAGATTTTTCAAAATGTGGGTTTCTTACGTAAACGCGTTGGAATGTTATTATAAAAATAAATAAAAAAATGTATATTGTTATTTGTATTTGTAAATACTGTAAATTCAGATTAAATTGAGCTATTTGGTATAAAACTAATATGGTGGTTTGACAGTCAGTAGTATAACGTCGAAGTATGAATGAAATTATTTTCTTTCGAACGAATTAGTGAATGATCTTAATCGTATTACGATCTTAATCATGTACAATCAAAACGGTGAAGGAAAACATCGTGAGGAAACCGGCATGTCCTAGAACCAAAAATTCAAAGACATGTGACATCTACCAATCCGCACTGGGCCCGCGTGGTGGATTATAGCCCACTCCCTCTAAGAGAGGAGGCCTGTGTCCCAGCAGTGGGAACTTTAAAAGGCTCATGATATGATGTGATGATGTACAATCTGTATTAAATGGACTAAAATAGTTTTTTTTTTGTACCAATCAGAAAAAAAATTGCGTGATATTTGCCGAGACCCCCCCTCTCTCCAATGTAAGATTAGATGAGATTTGACTCGACCCCCTCCCCCCTTAAACACCTCACGTACCTAATTTATGGACGCCCCCTTAGGGCCAACTTCGAGAAAGATGTCAACCGTCGAACCCGACTCGGCTGGGAAGCGTTCGGTAAAGTTGCGCGGTATCTTCACGTCCAACTTACCACAGTGTCTCAAGACGAAAGTCTATGACCAGAGTGTGTGTTGCCAGTTATGACCTATAGCTCTGAGACGTGGTCGCTCACAATGGGCTTCATCAGAAAACTTGCAGTCACGCAAAGAGCAATGAAGAGGACTATGATCGGCGTTTCCTTGCAAGATCGAATCAGATCAGGAGAAACAGGGTTACCGACATAGCCCGAAGAATTGCAAAACTTAAGTGGCAGTGGGCAGGGCACATTGCTCGCAGAACGGATGGCCGATGGGGCAGAAAGGATCTGGAGTGGCGACCGCGAACCAGAAGACGTTGCGTTGGAAGGCCTCCCACCAGGTGAAACGATGATCTGGAGAAGGTTGCGGGGATCCAATTGATGCGGGTCGCACGGGACCAGTCAATGTGGTGATGCTTAGGGGAGGCCTACGTCCAGCAGTGGACGTCTTTCGGCTGATAAGATGATGATGAGGTATAGGTATCGTGTTACCAAGCTACTGGGTTGTGATACATAGGTCCTGAGTGCCGCGTCGCGACGGGTGTTCAATAAGATTATCTCCGCGATCTTTTTAAAAATGCCACGAACGTATTGCGCAGTATACGGCTGTTTGAACTCGGCTTCATCAAAACCGAAGCTATCGTATTTTAAACTTCCTGCTGATTTTGAAAGGTGAGAATAATTTATTGTTTTAATCGTTATTTATAAAGAGGTAAAGTTTGTGAGGTTGTAGAGGTAATCTCTGGATCTACAAAACCGATTTTGAAAATTCTTTCACCAGTATAAAGCTACATTATTCCCGAGAGATTCTTTGGCGTGCGCTGAGAAAACTATTGATGATAAATAAAAATGATGTGCTACATGAATAAAGTACTCTTTATTACCTACAAAACTGTCCAAGTGCGAGTCGGACTCGCGCACGAAGGGTTTCCCATTATCGCAAAATCACGTTTGTTGTATGAGAGCCCCACTTGAATATTCTATTTTTAGTACTTGTTGTTATAGCGGCAACAGAAATACATTATCTGTGAAAATTTCAACTGTCTAGCTATCACGGTTTATGAGATATAGTCCTTGCCAAACTTCTGGGCCGCCCTGAAGTTGGTTTACCGGATGCGCGAGGTACGAAATGGTGCTGTTTTTGTATGAGATTTACTACTGCGCAGCCATTGTAGCCAACTTCAGGGCGGCCAAGAAGTTTTTCGAGAACTATACAGCCTGGTTTAAGACGGAAAGACAGACGGATCGTGGAGTCTTAGTAATAGGGTACCGTTTTTACCCTTTGGCTACGGAACCCTAAAAAAGGCTGTGAGAGAATATATCTATATTGTTTATGCCGAACATGACTAATCACAGCGCGAGAACTCCCGAATGCAGTTTCGGTTTAGGTCGTAGTTTCGACAGGTTTGCCGCCGAAACCGAAACTTGTTTTTTTGCCGAAACTCAACGGAAAGCTAAAGTCGATAGTTTAAACAGTTTAATAAACTGTTTAAACTCTCGACTTTAGCTGAGATTAACCGACGCACTAAGGAGCAATTTGACTTCAAAACCGGACAAAAATTACAATTACAAATTTCTGCAAATGTCACCCTTGTTGGCTTTTTATTACACACAAGTAATGGTACTATCAGAAACCGATCCTACCTGAGACCCTTCCACTCCGCTCGCCTGGGTAAGTTTTAGTTTTAAAGCCTCTAGTTACCTACGTAGTCGGAAACTTAGTTTAGAAAGCACGTCTACTTTCACGATACGTTGTATTGTTTTCAAACTTGCAGTTAGTGTTAAAAGGGGTTTGAAGTGGATTATGGAAAGTTTTAACTATGTAATCTGAAGAACAAGGTATGTACTTAATTTTAATGTATATTATCTTTAGTACGATTGACTATTATGTATTTTTAGAACCAGCATCAATAGAGGGAAAAAGAAAAAAACCTTGTAAGTTTTTTTTTACTAATTAGTACTTTTGAAATAGTACCGAGTTAGATTGGGTTTTAAATATAATTTGATGGTAAAATATAGAGTTTCACCATATCAAAACGGTAAAAACTTTTTCCACATCTTTCCACCACTTCAAAAAAAAGTACTTTAAATTGTTAGTGAAAGTGTCAATTTTAAAATCGTTTAGTAGTTTTTTAAACTGTTGTTTTTATTACAGATTCGACATCACATATGATTGAGATGTCTCGGAAATCGTTGTATATGCTTTTTAAAGCTAGCCCAGCTAGAAGATCGTACGAACGTTGAACTGTACGGTTGGCATCCAATGACGCCAATCCTTCACAAAATCCTAATGCACGGTACAACTATAATAAAATACTTCATCCCTATCAGACAACTATCCGAAGAGGCCGCAGAAGCTCGTAATAAGCACTACCGCTGATACCGGCAGAATTATGGCCGAAAATTTTCGAGGATTGAATGTAATCAAGATGTCCTCAACAGGTTGCTTCTCACACATCAGATCCTTTTGTAAGTGGTGTACGTAAACATAAACCTAGCAAAATCCAGTCCTTTTTATGAGTGAAGCCATAGAGTTGTTCGAGCCTTCGAGCCAGAAGATTTGGATAAAGAAGAAGACCAATCATCGAGACCTGCGCACTCAGACGAACCCAAAAGTTGTTTTTTGCCGTAATTTTTATAAATAAAAAAAAACTTTTATTCAAAAAAACGCCATAATATATGATTTTCTTTATTCAAATACGTATTTTTATTAATTTCCAATAAAATAATAGTGCTAATTAATTTTTGACCGGTTTTGAAGTCAAAATGCTTCTTAGTGCGACGCCATGAGATTAACTTTTTTTTTTTTTGGTTACGGGGGGAAACCTTCAAAAGGCGCCTGGACTTTTGGGGAAAAAGACCAGGGAGTGTGGGATTTTAACCTCACTAAAACCACCCCGGTGATCACCATCAGCACTTGGAAGGGGCCCCGTTACCTCTTAAAAGACCACTCCGGAACCCCCTCTGTGCAACGCCTGTTGGGGCACTTCCCTGGGAGCGTCCCCTGAGCCTCGCTGTGCACGGCAGCACGTGATCACTGTGCCACCGTCTTTCCTAGAGTCACTTTGTGGGCGGACAGAATCCCCAATCTGACCACCCGTGACCCTGGAGTCCCACCTGCAATTGATGCAGGCGGGGTTTCGGCGTTTTAGGCGGCGTCGAGGCGGTTGCCTCCACGACGCCTTCTTCTCCGGGCGGGATCGGACCTCTCACGATCCCGCTCGGCCATGAGATTACCTATTTAAATTGTAAGCTACTTATTTCAATTCGATTGATTGATCACTATCGAACAAAAATATTTAAATAAATAAAAAACAATACCAAAAACAATAAACGTTACAACCCTATTGCTTCAATGGAGCGTAGGTAATTATTTCATCAACTAGGCGTTTCGATGCTGTTTGTTTGGAGATCTGTCATACAGGTCTCGAACCCAGTATAGACTCCAGCTCTCACAAAGGTTTGAATCTGATCTAACCGAAATGTACCTTTTTGGGCGAAATAAACTTATATTCTATTCTAGTCTATTTATACTGTGCCGTAACGTCGGTTAAAGATCCTAAAGAGGATAACCAGGACCACAGATAATATAATACTAGCATACAGATGTCTCATCCCATACAAAGAAACCGTGCCGCCGTACTGTACTGATTATACTGATTATATTGTGTACATCGATCGCGTTCGGTTCCGTTCCACGGATATAGATGGTGATCTACCTATCGCTGTGGAACGGGACCGAACGCGATCGATTTACAAAAAATAATCGCTATAATCAGATGAAAAACGCTAGTTACGTCGCGCGTCGGCACGGTTTCTGTGTATGGGATGAGGCATCTGTGTGCTAGTATTATATTATCTGTGCCGGGATTAACTCCAAGGTACGGAAATGGTCTCGGACTGATCTTAAGCTCGGTAGAGATTCGGCGATATTTATTTAGGTATTTATTTTAGATTATAAAATATTACAAAGGTCCTTAAATATATTTGAGAACCTCACAAAACGCCCTTTTAATTGACTGGTTACACGGTACATCTTTACTAAAGTTGTCAAAAAATAAAGGCTCGTTTTGACATCTAAAAAAATACTAAATACCTAACAATAAAACTTGATGCTTGCGAATGATACTCGTTGTTATAGTATATGGGTAACATAGTAATTAATTAGGATTATGAATTTGATTTTTCAATTTCTTACGTTTAAGTTCTAAGATTGTGACGACTTTAATCATGAAATTTGGCTAGAAGTACTTACCTAATTAATGGCTTAAAGCACAAATAAAGGGAAAAACCGAAAACCGTAAATATTGTACAAACCAAAAAGTAATTATAAATATATTTTCACACGTAAACGACCGCGACCTACGTCGATGAATGGGGTCAACAGTTTTGCAAAGGTCAAAGTGAAGTTTGAAGTTGAAAGTTTGAAATTGAAGTTTGACCAGTAAATCTTTCAGCGATGATCGGAGCTTTCATTGTTTATTTATGAACAATTTACATACTTACAATTTTGTACGGAACCCTCGGTGCGTGAGTCCGAGTCGCACTCGGCCGATTTTATTTATTCGGACGTATGGAACCCCAAACAGTATGCCACAACCCTTGCAACTCGACGGGTAACAATGACACGATGCTCAATAATAGGGTTAGGGCGTATCTTATTTATCCTATGTTTATATATGTTCATTATCGCAAGCCATGACCTCAATATGAATAGACAATTAAGGATAGATGTGAATAAATTAAAAGCTTAAAGGTAAAAACCTAGATAATAAACTCACCGTAAGCACGTAGAACAGGACACTATAGGACGCATCCTCCAGGTAACAAATCTTCAGCGCGGCGAAACAGCAGTCCCATTCCAAGCATATACCTAAAATAACCAAAAAAAATTTTACCGACGAAATTAACTCACAGGACTGAAAAAAGATCTATTTTGCTTTATCGACATTCGTACCTACCTAACCACACTCCCCTCTCCTCTCCTATACACTAATTGAACTATAACTCCGTCGACTTAAAAGTGCACTTTCCTGAAAGGCAATCCCTCCCGTCTATCGGCGCCCTACGGTCGCGTCGTGCTTTAGTAGTGAGTCGAAAGCGAGTGACGTCACAGCGCCACGTGCACAGTTATGTTGACCGTGTTGTACCTATCAATGTACACGGCTTACATATAACAGAACAGAAAAAACGCCTACTACAGTTACATATGTAGTGTGTAAATGAATAGGTAGTTACCCAATGATATTCAAATAAACAGATACGTTATACACTCACAAAACAATTGAAAAAAGTGTGCCGCATATAGCGGCAGCACACATACACACTTTTCATTCATCTAACATTAAAACATATTTATTTTAATCAATAAATAAATAAATTAAAATACACACGATGGCATTTATTTTGTTTTGTTTTTTTTTCAACAAAGCCTATCGCTCTTCGCCATGCGTGACATAAACTAAAGATTAAAGGTCACAATTGTGACCTATTATTATTATTTACTTTATTGTACACCACAAAAATACAAACATACAGAACAATCATTTTTAAAAACAAAGTGTACAATGGGCGGTCTTATCGCACAGGGCAATCTCTTACAGACAACCTTTGGATGGACTAAAACGATAGGAGAAGAATTTAGGGCTGTCAGTGTACAATGATCGTAAATAATATTACTTACTTATACATAATAACATAAAATACATAAATACCCAATATAAAAAATATCTAATATACTAATAAATATCGAATATATGACAGAGAAAGGAAAAGACTAAAAATTATAGTGAAAGGTAATGCTCCTTTACCATTTTCTTAAACGTTTGCAGTGTTTGCGCACGTCTTATTTCTATAGGTAATACATTCCACAACCGAACTATTCGAACCTATTCGAGTCTTCAAAATACGCGCGCTCATAACATATCTGTTTATTTGAATATCCTTGTAGTTACCTATTCGTTTAGGTACAAACAACACAACAAAAAAACAACGCAACGTGCGAATGAACATGGTGTTTCGCAATGAAC
This sequence comes from Orthosia cruda, assembly GCA_964057195.1. Classification (NCBI taxonomy): domain Eukaryota; kingdom Metazoa; phylum Arthropoda; class Insecta; order Lepidoptera; family Noctuidae; genus Orthosia; species Orthosia cruda. The sequence goes on along the minus strand of OZ059834.1, from coordinate 30,623,177 downwards.
ATTAGCTAGGTATAGGTATGTTTAAGTAGGTCAGTACCTATCTAATAATAACGAGGTTTAAAGTTGGTTCAAAAACTGCACTTATGACTTCAAATGTATGCTTAGATTTGATAAGATATTCATCATCATCCAAGAAAACTCGACTTCGCCCACTGCTGAGTATACAAAGCTCTCTGTTCTTTTGCCAATCCCCAAGTTCCTGTGCCAGCCTCATTTAGGTTCTACCAGCGATGGCAACAATGTCATGATCTTCACATCTCGCTGCCGGACGACCGATACTTCTTCTGCCAGCCTTGGACGACACTCGATGTGATATTAGCAAAGACAAAGTACCTATGTATTACCTACCCAGCTAGGCAATCATTTTCCAGTTATTTATTTCTTAGCTTAATAAACAAATAACTGCATTGACATTGGCAAATGATTGCATCTAGAAGACTGGTTAACAGTTAGGAATTAATATGTAAGAAGTGCATTGAAACGTCTGCATTAAAACTAATAGGTAGGTACCAGTAGGTACATATTGAATATTATGTTCCATTTGAATAGGTACATATATGATACTTACCAATAAGCCATGGGTAGCGTCATCAGTTTAGATAATCCAGTATTGTTGAGCTGAGCATCGCCTTTCACAGATCAGCGGTATAATTATTAAACCAAACAGTAAAATGTGAATTTACTACTAGGGATAATAAATAAAAGTTATAAAACGTTGTCGTAATTTTCTTCAAAAATACAAACAAAACAATATGTATAATGCAATGCAACAGACTGTCATTTGTTTTTATTTTTTTAAGTTTCTTCCCGCGTCTTTTTTGCTTTCTGTTAAGTGTTGCCACCTTTTTCTAAGCATACTTTTTAGCAGACGATTCAAATTATTTAGGCAGACGATTTCCTTTTCCATTAATATCCGCAAATAACTGAATACCGTTACCACTAATTCAAGACTGCTAATTAGTACGTCCGTTCTTTGGTAATGCGCGAAATAAATGTTTTTTTTCTATTTACCGGATAGCAAGCATTAGGTATTTGATATATTGTGTGCAGATTACACAGGCACTTTGTACAAGGCATTCAAGATATTTGCTTTTTAACAAGTGGCTAGTGTTTTTAGATTAGGTTGATGGATGATATAGTTCGTTTAATAATAGGTACTGGTTTTAATTTGGCATTAAGAGTCAGTATTATTTATTCCTTATAGTAAAACAAAGCGAACAATAATTGAAATATTGTCATTAACTAACAGGTTCACCATTCCTGAAGCGATCTGTTGACAAGATGGATAGATTATAATAAGGACTCAGGCCGAGTTTCTCATCTCTAAATTATCGCAGAAAATTCATTCAACCAATCACAGTAGATAACGCGTGCTTAAGAATCTGTCACATTAATTCTGCGGTTATTTAGAGGGGAGAAACTCGGGCTTAGTGCCACATATTCCTGGTGGGTAGATTACAGGATCCATTCCATAACCATTCCTGTAACCTTACCTTAACCTTATTCTTGTGTCCTGTAACCATTCCTAATGTATGCATGTGGCAGTGGAGGGCGGTATTTCGCTCTACAAAATGTCAAGGAAGACATCGAAGCTGTAATAATAAAGCATGGAATATTTTAGGATGATATTCTCAAGCATTAGTGGTTTTGTTTAGCCCTGGAGCCTCTCAGTACACTGCTGGAGGTTTTGGATCTAGACTATCGTTTGAGAAGAGGTAGTCAGGTAATATCAAACCTCCTTTATATAGCCCCTAGTAACTTGCAACTGATGAAGCTACCTATTGAAGGTAACAAACACCTTCAGTAATGACATCAGGATGGAATTTGGTGTGGACAGTAATGTACAGTCATGCATGTAAAGCAAGGGGAGATTGTGGAAACCTTAGTTTCCTCCCCTCAATTAAAACTTACTAGTGGTAGCACTAGGCATTAATGCTGCTGACGTGGATGGAACACTCGTTGAGAGAGCACTTCTTTTGGCCGTGCCATTATGTGAGACTCTAATCCACTAAAACTCCACGGTGTCCTCCTGTGCCGCTTATGGCGGGAACACGGGCACGCGTTACCACACCGGCTGTCCGTCACCGGACCCTCCTCTGGGGAGAACCCCAGTCACCGGCGCACCAGAACACACTGTACTTTAAAAGTAGTAATAAAAGTTTTGTTCTATAAAAGTTTGTTAAAGTCAAACTATAAATTCCCATTTCCCATTGGTGAAAGGCCATTTGGTCAATGTAAAAGTCTTTATGTGGTCATTCAATTAAGTAAAGAATCGTTTTCTTAAATTTTATATAATCATTAGCACATCGCCCGCGACTTCGTTCCCGTGATTTCGTTTATCCTATAAATGATTATCTTATGTTCAGTTAATGAAGGCGACCAAAAATATACTATTATGTTATAAATAAATGATATATGATATGAATAAATAATTTGAATTTGAATAAAAAATGGGGTATCGTAGATATACAAGCTGGCCAGAAAGAGTAGAAATTAAATAAATATGAACAAATTTTTCTACACATGGCAACTCAAAACGAATGTCAAACTACCAAAACAAAAGTAAAGTAAGTAATAAGTAATAACAAACGTTTTAGTCGGTGAATTCTTATTGAAAATAGGCAAGATGATAAAAAGTGGTGCTAGAGAAGTTATTTATAATGTTTTATAAGGGGTGTTTGGAGGAATATCATGCCGGAAAACTTCTAACAGAATTGGATGACCTTTACAAACGAGTTGCTGATATGACAGGTATTTATTCACTCTAATTTTATGTAATACACATAGTTCATGATCTATGTTACAGTTAAAGTCGGTTAGGTCTTCAAAATATACCACAACATCGAAGTTTTTTACGGATTTAATATAATTTTAGAGGTTATGTTTACATAGGGAAAGTACTTTGACACAATGACTTTGTACAGAGCGACTGCATTTTTTGATCGTCACGCACGTCATTCTACATTAATGTTTTATTTTGATTACAGGGAAATCAGAAAGCACTGTTCGACGCATAATAAACGAAGGCAATAAAAACAAAGGCAAATTTACAACACCAAACAAGCATAGACCGGCGCCAGATCTAGCGCTTTTTTTGTTCAATAGCGCGTTCTAGCACCTAGCGCTAAATCTAGCGCTTTTTGAAATCATATTATGATATGCACATCTACTATTATTTATTCTGTGATGTACTTAAATAAGGAATGAATCACTATTTTTTTTAGAACTAATACACTTATAAATACTGCTTTGTTTCTTAGGTTGATGTCTTAGTTTATGAGTTGGGGATTCCTCGAGTAGCTCTCAGCACAGATTCCTCGCTATTTTGTACTTTTGTTCTATTGTTGGACAGTAATTTATAACTTTCCGACAGTTATTCTGATTCAGTTTTTGGAGTTGTGCGATGTAAAAGAATGAATGAGCCCTTATAAAAAAAAAAGTCGTGTGGCACTCGGGGACTGCCGCGGTAAAGCTATTGCATAGCATTTATTCTAGATCCAGTCCTGGAAAATGCGTCAAAAAAATTAAAAACGTTAAAAACTCGAAAACGTAGCGAGCCAAACCCGCATTTATTTACGATTAATAAAACTCTAAAAAACAAAACAAAAAAACTCTAAAAAACAAAACAAAAATACCCTTATTCACATTGAAATAAGGTCGCTTTTCTTTGACAAGCAAAAGTGACCCTTATTCTCATTAGCATAAGGTCCACATTGATCACCATTGTCACAGAAACAGCTCAGAGAGACCGATAAAAAGCAAAAAAATTACGACCAACAAAAATTTTAAAACCCTCATATCTCAGAAACGGTTGGAGTTAGCGCATTTCTGACAAAAAATTTGGATGACTAAAATGCCAATGTGTAAAATTTATTAAAATTTCGTCTTATTAGTCGATTGTTTTAAGAAATCGATTCGATGTCGCATTAGGACATCACTAAATGGACATTATCATCTCGTATTTCGAGCTATGAAACGTAAAATAGATAGTTGAACACACTTGTTTTTGCGGACTTAACAGATTCCAATATGTTTGTATTTATTTGGCAGTCACTGACCTCTATTATACAAGTACCCTGGACTAAATATACTATATGAAATGACAGTTCATTTTTGTGCTGATTCAAAGCGCCCCACTCGAGCGTCTCAGGAACTAAAATTAACACATTTAGTGATAGGTTAATACCGATAATACTAATATATTCGCCAGCAAATATTATAATATTGTAACTAATAATTAATTATAATATTGTATAAATATATAAGTGTTATTTTTAAATTACACTAATATCATAATAGTAGACTTGGCAAGGCGTATCACTATCTACTGTATTGACTTCTCGTAGTATGTTGCAACTAAATATCTCATATTGGTACTGGTGATGAATGTTATATGAATGCCTAATAATCAGTAATCATATTTGCAAAAGCAATGTGTCACCGACTTCGCCCACTGCTGAGCACAGGCCTCTCTCTTCTTGTACCAATCACCACGTTCCTGTGCCTGGAATTAATTCTGGAATAATATCATGATAATTATATTTTTATTAACAAATGTTTTGAAGTCATAAAATTTATATCTGCATCTAAAACAGAGTTGAAAACTGAAATAAGTCTTCACCTTGCTGGAATGCGAAGTCGCACTCTTATTTACACCTTAATACTACAGAGACAGGATCTCAGCGATGAGAGCGAGAAATACGTCCGTTGTAAATTATTATCCATCTCATTCGTACGCAAATATTTGTATGAAAGATATTCCCTTCACGAATCTGATGGGCACCAACCGAGTGAATCCGAACTATTTTATGTATTAACTAACTAGTGTACTTGATCGAGGAGATACTTGCTCAAATATACTAGTTTTAAGGATAAGTTGTTAGCCTATCTCCATATTTAAATCTCACTGATCGGACAGTAATGCGCTATAACTTTACAAGCACGCTATCCACTAGTATAAAGCTTGCAATCTGACTGAAAATATTTTTCAGTTAACCTTTACAGCAATTATTCTATTACTTAAAAATGAATCATAATAAAAATAACTAGTTTTTTTTTTCTTACGTATTAAATTATTCTCACGATCGATTAATTCCATAAAAGTATTTTTTTACCGAAGGCTGTGTCCCATCTCTAATATTAGTTCCATGGACGCTCACGTTAAGTCACGTTGCTACCAGCGCCAAAATGGCGAAAATCAAATGTCTTCATTTTGTCATCGATAGTATGAAGTCCAGCGTACTTGTATGTTAGAGGTCAGTGTTGGCAGTAAACATAGCTAGCGTGTCAACCTTTTTGGCAAGCTTCGCTGAGGTAACCAACGCTACTATAAAAATTTCCCCACCACTTTACCGAGATCGCTCTGTTTCAATGATTGAATTAATTTTCAAGTTGCGTAGAAATTTGAAACACAAAACTACACCAATATTTGTCATTACTATATTAACTAGGAATTAAATTGCAGATAATTAAATTATTATTCCGTTTATTTATCTTTGTACACACTTTATATTTACATTTTTAAATATTTCTTTATAAAAAAAAAAAACATTAAAAAAAACATTTGAAAATATTACAAAAATGGTTGTCCACCGGTGACGGGAGCAGGGTCCAAGCTACCAGTGGTTAGGGCTCCAGAGACAGGAACCTCCTAACAATGCGAGCCGTATCGAGAAGTACTGCCTTCTGTATCAGGCCCTTGATCCGTGCAATGACAGCCTCGACAGATGGTCGTCGAGACTCTTGGCCATCAGGCCGTTGGCCGTAATGACAATCGGCACAATGATCGCCGAGTCCACATTCCACATGTCGACAACCTCGTGTGCTAAGTCGAGATACTTGATTTGTTTCTCTTTCTCAGCTTTCACGAGGTTCTCGTCATGCGGAATGGTAACATCGATTATCATTGTGCGGCGCGCTAATCGGTCTATCACCACTATATCTGGCTCATTGGCAACAATAGTCCTATCAGTGATGATAGACCGATCCCAGTACAACGTGACATGGTCATTTTCGAGAACTGGGTCGGGCACATACTTGTAATACGGTACCTCCGATTCCACTAGATTGTACTTCAAAGCAAATTGCTGGTGAATAATCCTGGCCACTTGATTATGCCTGTGCAAGTACTCGCCGTTAGCGAGACGAGAACAACCAGAGATAATATGTCTGATGGATTCACCCGGACAGTGGCATGCCCGACATATGTCAACCGTGCCGTCCTTCATTATATGTCTCCGGTAGTTATTCGTCAGGATAACTTCGTCCATAATTGCACAGACAAAACCCTCAGTTTCCCCGAAAAGGTCACCGAAACGTAGCCAGGATACGGACGCTGGGAAATCTACATCGGACCCATGTAGAGCCCGATAGAAGCGCCCGTGTAGCTCCTTGCCTTGCCATACCTCTTTGCGTTCATCAGTAGTTAGTATTACAGGCTTGCGCCAGTTCTCTTTAGCCATGGACAACGGGGTGAGTCCCTTGTCCACTGCGACCACATCCCGGTGCATACCCACTTCAGCTTTAAAAAAATATTCTCTGAGGCTGCACACCTCGCGGTTGTGAAGAGTCTTGGCGTTTAAAAAGCCTCGACCCCCACACTTCCGCGGGATGTCTCATCACTGATGATCGTGGGTGATGCATCCGGTTTGCGGTCAGCAGTGTCCGGACCCTCCTATCGAGGGCGTCAAGCTCGGTCTGAGTCCATTTGAGTATGCCGAAAGAGTACATCAAAACCGGCATGACCCAACTGTTGAAGGTGCGCACCTTATTTCCGCCTGACAAAAGGCTATTTAATACCTTTTTCAGGCGGCCAAAGAACCGCTCCTTCAGCAGTTGCTTCATGTCAGAACTGTTGATGCCCAACGCTTCCGACATACCCAAATACTTGTAAGTTTCGGTCAAGGAGAGGTGTCTGAGGTGTATGGAATCAGAGAGTTGAATTCCCTCGGATTCCATAATCTCCCCTTGCTTTACATGCATGACTGCACATTTGTCCACACCAAATTCCATCCTGATGGAGTTACTGAAGGTTTCAGTTACCTTCAGTAGCTCCGTCAGTTGGAATTTGTTGGGGGTAAAGAGTTTCAGATCATCCATGTAAAGGAGGTGAGATATGACCTGACCACCTCTTCTCAACCGATAGCCTAGTCCTGAATCCTCCAGCAGTGTACTTAGAGGATTCAGGGCTAAGCAGAACCAAAGTGGACTCAAACTGTCGCCCTGAAATATCCCCCGCTTAATCCATACAGGCTCATCATCCCCCCGAATCGGTCGACATCCTGGATATCGAAGGACTGTCTTCCATTGTCCCATACATGACTCAAGGAAGGTGCATAGAGTGCATCTATTTTGTACAACTCCAGCACCCTCATGAGCCATGTATGTGGCACAGAATCGTAGGTATTTATTCAGCATGTCGACAGACCCTTGTGGGATCGACGAACCTGCTGGCTTATGGCCATGTCAATGAGGAGTAGCTCCTTAGTGCCGCGGGACCCATTCCTAAATCCATTCTGAGAGGTAGACATTATTGAGTTACCTTCAATGTGTTTATCAATTTTTGCTCTCAGGATGGATGTAAGAAGTTTATAAACCGTCGATAGGCAAGTAATTGGTCTATAATTCTTGGGTTCCGCGGGACTACATGTCTTATGGAGCAGGTGGGTAACGCCTGTTGTTAAAAACTGCGGCAGCGACCCAGTCTCTAAACATGACTGGAATTGAGATGCCAGTGACGCGTGTGAGTTGCTATACCATTTGAGCCAAATTATTATTATGAGCCTGTTATGTCCCACTGCAGGGCAAAGGCCTCCCGTCGGTCTTTCCATTTTTTTCTGTCTCTTGCTACGTCTGGCCAATCCTTCAGGTAGATGTCTAATTCGTCACGCTATCTTTTTCTGGGCCTACCGCGTCGCTGGTTCCTGTTATTTGGCATCCAGTCAGTGGTTACTTTTGCCCAAATCTGTTGCGACATGCGGCAGATATGGCCTGCCCAATTCCACTTTAGTTTGGCGGCTGTTTTGCCAACGTCTGCGATTTGTGTTCTGGAACGAAGTATACTGTTCCGAATGCGATCTATGATTTTGACTCCGAGAATATTTCGTTCCATAGCTCGCTGGCAGTCCCCGAGTGCGGACTTTTGACGTTTCGTTAACGACCACGTTTGCGCTCCGTAGGTGAGGGTGGGAAGGATGCACATATCCATGAGTTTCCTTTTTAGGGAAAGTGGAAGTGTTCCTTTCATAAGGTGTTTCATCGAACAATAGCTCTTCCATGCGTTTTCGGTGCGTCGAGCAACTTCTTTATCTTGCCTCGCCTGGAAAGAGACTATTTGGCTGAGGTATATGTACTCATTGACATATTCAACCCCCACACCCTCAATATCTACTTTGCGTTTCGTGCTGTTCGTTCGTCATTAACTTCGTTTTCGTCATATTCATTTCGAGTCCGATCTCGAGGCTGGCGTGGCTCAGTTGTTTCAGCATAAGGCTTAACTCAGCCGCCGAAGACGAGAAAAGAACAATGTCGTCAGCGAAGCGTAGATTTGTTAATCTTCTGTCTCCAACGACAATGCCCTTGTACCGCCAGTGTACATCTAAACTTTAAAAGACTTCTTCAAGCGTTGCTGTGAAGAGTTTTGGTGATAGCGGATCCCCTTGTTTGACACCTTTTTGGATAGGAAAGGACGGGCCAGTGGTATCTAAGCGTATGGCAGCTGTACTATTAATTTGTTCTAGTAATTTAACATAAGTGGGTTCTATTTCCTGTTTATAGAGTGTCGTAAGAATGGCTTTATGTGAGAGACTATCAAATGCTTTGGAATAAGCCACGAACGCAAGACCGTGCACATATTAGGGCATGAAATATCGGAAGATTTTCAATTCCGATATTGATTTCCGATATTAGATCTCAATATCGGAATATCGATATTAATTTCGGAATTGCGCACTTTTGTTAAATATCGCACATTTTTTGTTAATTGTTGTAAGAGGTTGGATTGAGTACAATAAAAAATAAGTGTATGCCGCGACACAATAGGATTTTCTATTGTGTGTTTCTATAATCACCAGACTGGGTAATCGGGCGCTTATTAGCCTAAATTGCACATTTGTTCCCAAAAAAGAATATAAGTCAAGTCTTTCTTTAAATGGATAATGCTAAAAAATCCAGAAATTATTTTTTTATCAATCAATTTGAAAGTAGTACCGATAAGTGTAATGAGTAATAATGATTTATAAATTCAGTATAAGTTTCGGTCAGTGGGGCATCGCCATGTGGGGGTTGGTTGGTTGAGTACTCATGTAGTGGAAGTTGATTTATCCAACAGATTAGTGATCGGATAGACTAATTTGTTGTATTCAATACAAGAAGAAGACTGAAAAATATTAAGCTTTTATTTATTGAGATTTCCAAGTACGTAACACATTATGAATTTGAAGTAAAGTTTATCAAGGATAGGTACTCGTTCCGAAACAGCCCTCTCAAAAGTATGAAAAACTATCTCAGCATTCATCATCATCATCATCACAGCTTCGACTGCTGAACGTAAGCTACCTCAAGTGTCGTCACATTGGCCGATCCCGTGCGTCTCAAATCCAGCGGATGCCCGTAACCTAAGCATTATTCATTGAAAATATCATTGTTACAACGGGTTCAATGAAACTGTATATTCACATGTACCCTTAAAGATAACATTTTTACCAATCTCGTGACTGTAAATCGGTATTCGTTATGGCACTTATTATTTTTCATGAAGTGAGGTTTAAGTAAATAAGCGCCCGGTTAGTAAACAGGTTATCCGATCACTGTTAATCACCATAGTCAACAGGCTTACCCGTGCTTTCTCGTTCGATGCTTCACAAGGAGCTGCAATAAGGTTTTTTCTTGATGCCGAGATTCCGATATTGGCATACTCAATATCGGAATTGAAATATCGGTGATTTCGTACCGAGATTTCGATATTACGTGATTCCGATATTCATGCCCTAGCACATATACAATACGCCACGTGATCCTACAACACGCTTCGCTAGTGTCATAGCTTCGTGAAGGACGGAAGTGTATTGACGTGGCCATGGATTTATTATAGACGAGCTGGATATAGATTTGGAAGAAGACTTATTCCAGATTTTGGGGATATATTTTATACATAAACAGTTGAATAAAAAAGACGTATGAGAACGACGTGTGTAGACGATATTGAATGCATGAAATAAATCAAGAGAGAGTTACGTATGGTGAATATCATACCCTTTATAGAAAATTGCTCCAAGATGAATAACACGCAATTTGAAGTTATACATGACTTTATTAGGAACGACATAACTATGAAACAAACAACTTTTCGTGAAGCCTTTAGCACAAAAGTAAGACTGGCAGTGTGTCTCAGGTAGGTAGGTATAGTTAACGCCAAACTTCTTGGCCGCCCTGAAGTTGGCTACAATGGCTGTGCAGTAGTAAATCTCATACAAAAACATCACCCATCCGTGCCTTGCGCATCGAAAAGCTAACTTCAGGGCGGCCCAGATGTTTGACGAGAACTATACGTCTACAAAACATTTTCACATGGGCAAAAATCGCAATTGCCACCAGTGAGAGTGGATGTCTGTTAACAGCTGCTACTGAAATATTCCAGACTCCCACCAGTGGTGACAGAGATAGTGGTGGCAGGTAGGAATAAAGGTTTAGGTACCTATTGTAATTAATTTAATATTCTTTCAGACTTGTTTCTTCAGTTTTGTTTTAAATTTCTTATGTGTCAACCTGTTGGAGCTGTTTCATAAAGTACTACATTCTCACTCACGTCTTGAGTACGCGTTTTATTTTGTGTACTTATTGTTCCAGTTTTTGTTTTATTTAGATATGAAGTATTTGGATATTGTATTGTTCTGTTCCGGATCGCATTTGGAGCTGTTTCATAAAGTACTACATTCTCACTCACATCTTGAGTAGGTATTCGTTTCATATTGTGTATTTACTGTATGCTTAGTGCGAGTTTTATAAACGGGATGGTCGCGTAAACGTTTACGCAAATTTGTATGGCGCGGGATAAGCGCCACCTAGTGGCGTACGTGAGAACTATAAGTTCTGAGTGCAAGTTTATAAAATATTTCGTCACTAGTGACAATCGACTACATCTCACAAGTAAGCGCGTCATTAAGCACTTATATCAGCGTAAACATGCTTTTCGCGAGTGTGAGTTGTACTTTTTGACAGTTTTGACATCTCGTATCGTAAACAAAATCACTTGTGAGCGACTAAGCTTGTCACTGATATTTTTGCGGTGAGAGCGCTGTGAGAGTGATGAACTTACCAAGTTATTACATATAATTATGTTATAATATATACTTTTATGGTATATTATAGGTTCTTTTTCATTTCTATCACTTCTAATAGTTATGGGAATGGGATTGGTAATTTAAAAAACGTCAGTCAAATTAATTATAACAGATTACCAAGATTAAAAAATGAAAATTCAATTTTAACTAATTACATAATAACAATCTTGACATAAATAAAGGTAAATAAAAAAAAAGATAAACCAAAAACAGTGTCTGAACTGGGAATCGAACCCAGGACCTCACTAGAAACTATAGATAGACCATCCCTGCGATCATCAATGAAACCACCTGGCTTGCAGCATGAGATCCTGGGTTCGATTCCTAGGTCAGACACTGTTTTTGTTTTATTTTATTTAACACATAAAATAACTCTGTATAAAAATTATGTCAAGATTGTTTTTACGTAATTAGTAAAAAAATAAAAATTTTTATCTTGTTTATTTCAGGGACTGAATTACCCAAAAATTAAGGTACCTTAAAATTTCGGTATGACGTCATACCGTTAAATAAGGGTTACCGAAATATTTTGATATCGTTATTTTTTTCAGTAGCGGAATTTTGGGGTTTGAAATGCATACCGGTATATTTCGGTAGAAGTACTATAACCTTTTATAAATATTTTGGTAGCGGTACCTTACCTTAATAAATAGGGGTTTTCTTTGACGCACCGCCTCGCCACTCTGTCTGTCAACCTGTCGTGTTATTATAACTCAGTCGGTATTGGTTTTTATTTTCGATCGGAAGGACACGACTGTGGCCGGACTAAGCCGAGTGCCTACCTAAGGTTTTCTTACGTTTCTCTGCTTTCTTTCGATTTGTTTCAATGCTATTTTCTAAAATGCATATTATTTAGGTACCTACACTACCTACGTCCCTCTTATAGGTTAATTTAGCAACATTACAATATTGGCATACATGACAGTTACATGCCTGTAACTTGTATAAAAGTGTGCTAGTAGCTTGCATGCCAATGTGCCATAATAACTTCTGATTGGTTAATGTCATATTGGTATATATGCAAGCTACTTGCACATATTTATGCCAGATACAGGCATGTGTATTTTTATCCATACTCTATTAACCACGTCGGTAGGTAGTTGATTTCGACTAGGTACCTAAGTAAGAGGACCCATAAGCAAGCTTACCTACTGGCAATTTGCGAACGTTGGCGTGGCATGTGGTTTAGTAGGTAGGTATATAATGTAGGTAGAGTACATTTATCTTACAAAGGTCACAACATGCATGACAGGCCCGCGGAGCGAATTTTTACATCTTTAAATATTTTGGGCCCAGTAGGTGGACACGCCAAGCTCGGCCTATCTAGGTGCGAAACCGGTTGAGTGCTGCTCTATGGGTGCGAAACGTGGAAGGTCACAAAGGATATAAAACAAAACATCTAACGCCAATTCAAAGTTTTCGTTTTTCAACCACTGTCTTCGTCGCATGGTCGCATTCTCGGTATTTACTGGCCCGCGACTATCTCCAACGTAGAGATTTTGGAGAAATGCCACGAGAGCCCGATCGACCACTAGATCAAGCGTCGCAAGTGGAGATAGATTGGCCACAAGCTCCAAAGGGGTCTCGATCACATACCCAAACAAACTTTGGACTGGAATCCCCAAGGGAAAAGAAAGCTTGGCCGTCCCCATCAAACCTGGCGTCGCACCATGTTGGCAGAAGCGACGAGCATCGGAATGACGTGGAGCGAGGTGAAGCGCGGGGAGGTAGCCTTTGTACATGTACTTTATTATCACATGTATGTAATGTTGTTTTTAGTATACAATAAATAATAAAGAAGCGTGAAGCTCAAGACCAATCGCGATGGTGGATATTTGTGGACGCCCTCTGCCCTTTTTTGTTAACCTTCAAAAGGCGCCAGGACTTTTGAGGAAAATACTAGGGAGTGTGGTCTTTTTAACTCACTAAAACCACCCCTCCGTACGCAAAATACGCGCTTGGACGTGGAGTTGCGGACACCAGCCCGTCTTAACCTAACCTAACCACCCCGGCACACATCCGTGGGGAGACTAAAAGAGCGTCTCTCCTGAGCCTCGCTGTGCACGGTAGCAGGTGATCACTGTGCCACCGTCTTTCCTGGATTCACTTGGTGGGTGGACAGAGTCTCCAGTCTGAGCACCCATGACCCCGGAATCCCGTCTGCTTATAATGCAGGGAGGGTTTCGACGTTTTAGGCATCGGGGCGATTAGCTTTCCGGCTCCTTCTTTTCCGAGTGGGATCGGCCCTATCACGACCCCGCTCGGCGGCTTTCTTCTGGACCATCACGGTCTCATCGAAGGAGGCCATTTTCTTTCAGTTTTCTATCTCTGCCAGCATGACCCACACCACTGCAAGAAAAGACAGGTCTCGCCCGATCCTGGCGACTAAGAACTGCCGCTCAGAGGCCCACTGGGCAGTCCTCGAGCATGTGCTGTGCAGAGTCAAGGTCGCCTCCACAGTGGTGGCAATTTGCCGTGGTGTCTCGCCCAATCCTATTCAGATACTCACCGAAGCAACCATGCCCGGGCAGTACCTGGCTGAGCCTGTAGGAGATGCGTCCTTCTCTTTTCAGCAATGCTTCAAAGTGCAGCAGGACGGCTTCGACAACGTGCTTGTGTAAAAATTGCAGCTGCTGTAGCCGCTCGCGCCACCGCTCGAGCAGCGCGTGTCACCGTTCCTGCCTAAATACAGCGATTTCTGGCGCGCTATCACCATTCTGGCGGATGCCGCAAATTCGGTTGTAAACCCTCGCTTCCATATCCGCCAGAATATCTAGCAGAGGAAAGCGTGCCAGGAGTGTTGCCGCCTCAAAGGATATCGTTCCGTAACCTCATGCGATACGAATGACCATTTTCCGCTGCAGACTATTTAGTCCTGCAGCGTCGGACACCTGATAGTCTGCTTGACCAAACAGGCGTCCCATTAAGGGCCATCGATCGCATGACACTGCGTAGAGGCGGCGAAATTCTTCTCATGGTCCCGCGAAGTTGAATAGTAGTGTCGCGTATGCAAAGCACCCACTGCCTTTTCATCGCGAGGGACTTGCAGGCGCTCGAAATGCTCTTCGAAGCCCCACCAACCATCCAGGGTTAGGCCAAGACAGTTAATGTATCAACCCACCTGGGCTTGCGCATCTCCAACTGTCACTGACAAGCTATCTGCCCCTCTCCAGTTTATGGAAACATAGCCTCAGTTTAATGAGGCGCTATCTACAAACCCAGCTCGCAGATCGACGCCACGACTGTTGCAACCCTGAGCTCGGAAAACTGGATGGTCTCGTCGAAGGTGTCCCCGCCGGCTAACACCAGGGTGTTGTCTGCGTAAATAACGATATTAACGCCGGCCGCCGGGTCGGTCCACACTAAGGATCAAATCGTATGCAAGATAGTCATCGTCATCATCATCATTTCAGCCGCAAGACGTCCACTGCCGGACATAGGCTTCCCCCAAGCGTTTCAGCCACATTGACCGGTTCCGTGCGGCTCGCATTCAGCGGACAGATCAGATCGGTGGTCAGATGGTGACCAGTCTTGATATAGAGGTATCGTATTACCCAGTTACTGGGTTATGGATGTCAGATAGGCAGTCCTTTCATGTAAAATACTAGTACTCAGCTGTATCCAGTTACACTGAAAAAAGAGCCCAACCTCTTCTTTCTTTCTATTTAGTTGGGAACAAGGCTTTTTTCATCTGGCCTGATGGCAAGCTATAATGTGGTCGACGGTGAAAATAGCTTGTCTTAAATTAACTTAAAGACCCCAAGGTTGCAGCTGTCAGGAAACCAAGACTCCGGCAGGGAATTCCACTTCTTAGCTATGCGCATAATGAAAGTATTCGCAAAACGCTTTGTACGTATGGGTGGGAAAGGTGGGATGTCCACCATGTACTGGTGGCGCATTGCCGTACGTCTTGTTCGATGATGTAAAGGGCCAGGCGGAATCAAATTGTACAGTTCCATCGCACACTCCCCAAAATGTAACCGCTATAAAACCGACAGACTGGCCACTCGGCGTCGATGTTCAATCCTCTGGAGCTTTGAGGCGACCAGTGCATCGTTGCCGATAAGCCTCTTGGCCCGTTTGTCAATCGACTCAAGTGCATCATGTTGATATTTGGCAGATCCGTCCCAGAGGTGAGAGCAGTACTCCATGCATGACCGAACTTGCGCTTTATAAAAGTTGAGCAGCTGTTCAGGCGGGAAGTACCATCTCACCTATAAAAGGATCCCCAACTTTTTTGGAGCCAACTGAGCCTTTGCCTCAATGAATGGACCAAAATTGAGGGTTGATGTTAACGTAACACCAAGAAAGTCGAGATGGTCCGTTATCGGCATGGTTACACCACGGAAAGATGGATTCGTGTGGAATAGGCTCTTTTTTGCAGCAAAAAGACATGCCTGAGTCCAATCAGCATTGAAACTGTCTGGTTTGGCATCGCCCCATTCGGAGACTGCCTGCAAAGACAGGTTCAAGCGCTCAACCATGGCCTCCCCAGTAGCCCGTGCGCCGGACACGTATCTCTCAGCAACTCCTGAGGGACTCCTGCGTTAATACCTAACTGATTGGAAGAGTAGCCATCGATAACCACTCGGATAGACCGATTCCTCAGGAAGTCAGCAAACCAGTCACACAGACCACTAGGCAGACCGAAGGAAGGAAGTTTACCAATAAGGCTCTCATTTCAGACCCTGTCGAAAGCCTTGGAGATGTCAAGGAAGACAGCAAGCGCATCCCCGTGCCTCTCGATGGCCTCACTCCAGCCGTGAATGGCATACGCTAGAAGATCCCCAGTTGACCGATTTCGGCGGAAGCCGTATTGGTTGTCACTGAGGATGTTGTTGTCTTCTAGGTATGCCAGGAGCTTATTGTTCAGCACATGTTTCATACTCTAGGCTAGACAGATTAATTGATTTCATGTCAGTAAACATAATTAAATAATAATTTAATTTAACTCAAACATAGCCTCCGATAATTATTAATCCTATTTTCTGCCTTTGCTTAGTGTGGCGGACCACACTCGCAGAGAGCGCAGTTTAAAAAAAGTCCCGGTAGTTTTTTGGGTCCCATTCCAACGCTGATTTAAGTTGATGAACTATCAGAGTATCAGCGATCTGTTACACGGCCGACCCCGTAGAACTTTAAAAAAAAACTATTTTCTACCAAACCACTTATTTATTAACAAAAACCCAAAATTACAGTTTTGAATAAAGTTCTATTACACCAACCGAAATAACGACTTTCTATAATCTCTTGTATCTCTCGAGATAAGTCTAACGAATTTGGATTTACGCGAAGGCTTCCAGAATCTAACTAAATTAATATTAAAATTCCGCTAATGTGCGATAACTGCAATTCAGCATTGACTTTGCAATGAAAACTGAGACTTTAACTAGAGAATGCAAGTCGGCTTTATTGCCTTGTAATAAGGGTTGTAACAAATCGACAAAATAAAAACGACAAAATAGTAACGGCAACGAACATGAGAGTTGAGTAAAAGAGTAGATTCAGCAAACAAATTTTACACAGTTCTAATGTGTTCGACATCCCCGCGCACCCGCGCCGCGCCCCTCGCATATTTTTCGGTACCGAAATCATTTTAAGGTTAAACCGTTATTTAGCCCAACCTTTATTTATAAAGGTATCGGTATAGCTCTACCTTTATTTTAAAGCGGTACCGATATTTTTTGAGGTATCTTAACCTTTAACCGTAACCGCTTTCAGTCCCTGGTTTATTTAAATATTAAATTATTATGTTATTAGTTTAAAATTTTGTAATTACATTTTACTATTTTTATTTCATTGTCCAATGTTCATGTAGCCGAATATGTTTATATGGAGCAACTGCCTATCTGACACTACACAATACAATAATTAAGCAATAGATGCCTGTGTTTAAAATTTGAAAGGATAAATGCCTAGCGAATCCACAGAGCACCGAGAGAGCGCGTGACGTCAGCGGTCGGGCGCCGAGATTCGCTCGCACATGTTTACATTTGATATTTTTTATAATACGATGAATAGGCATTTTAGATTGTGCCCATTGTGGTTTCACAATTAATGATAAAATCACAGAATATTATTAGAACAAATATTGTAGACAGCTGAGACACGCACAAGCAAGAATTATGCCACAAACAGCCAAAAATATAGAATGTCAAGTGTCGACAAGTGGTCCTGTAGTAACCGATAACATTTTAAATAGTAAGAGCAGTCCAAAATTCCAAATGCCCAAAACACCACTTCAAAGGCAAAACATAAACAAACTTCTAATTTCACACGTTATAACCACTACTATTTTAATAGTGTGTCGATTCCAATAGGAATAGCGAATAAAAATGTCAACCTATTTTGTCGGTTTAATAAATGATGAAAGCGTCTCACAGTGACTACACGCTTGCGAGTCGTTGACTGTATGCTTAGTGCGAGTTTTATAAACGGGATGGTCGCGTAAACGTTTACGCAAATTTGTATGGCGCTGGATAAGCGCCACCTAGTGGCGTACGTGAGAACTATAAGTTCTGAGTGCAAGTTTATAAAATATTTCGTCACTAGTGACAATCGACTACATCTCACAAGTAAGCGCGTCATTAAGCACTTATATCAGCGTAAACATGCTTTTCGCGAGTGTGAGTTGTACTTTTTGACAGTTTTGACATCTCGTATCTTAAACAATATCACTTGTGAGCGACTAAGCTTGTCACTGATATTTTTGCGGTGAGAGCGCTGTGAGAATGATAAACTTACCGAGTTATTACATATAATTATGTTATAACATATACCTTTATGGTATATTATGGGTTCTTTTTCATTTCTATCACTTCTAATAGTTATGGAAATGGGATTGGTAATTTAAAAATCGTCAGTCAAATTAATTATAACAGATTACCAAGATTAAAAAATGAAAATTCAATTTTAACTAATTACATAATAACAATCTTGACATAAATAAAGGTAAATAAAAAAAAGATAAACCAAAAACAGTGTCTGAACTGGGAATCGAACCCAGGACCACTCACTAGAAACTATAGATAGACCAACCCTGCGATCATCAATGAAACCACCTGGCTTGCATAGATAGACCAACCCTGCGATCATCAATGAAACCACCTGGCTTGCAGCATGAGATCCTGGGTTCGATTCCTAGGTCAGACACTATTTTTGTTTTATTTTATTTAACACATAAAATAACTCTGTATAAAAAATATGTCAAGATTGTTTTTACGTAATTAGTAAAAAATAAATTGTTTTTATCTTGTTTATTTAATTATTATGTTAATAGTCTAAAATTTTGTAATTATATTTTACTCTTTATATTTCATTGTCCAATGTTCATGTAGCCGAATATCAACTATATATAGCAACTGCCTATCTGACACTATACAATACAAAAATTAAGCAACAGATGCCTGTGTTTAAAATTTGAAAGGATAAATGCCTAGCGAATCCACACTTCCACAGAGCACTGAGAGAGCGCGTGACGTCACATGTTTACATTTGATATTTTTTATAATACGATGAATAGGCATTTCAGACTGTGCCCATTGTGGTTTAAATGTATGATTAGTAGTCTAAGTCACTAGTCCTCATTTTTCACAATTAATGATGAAATCACAGAATATTATTAGAACAAATATTGTAGACCGCTGAGACACGCACAAGCAAGAATTATGCCACAAACAGCCAAAAATATAGAATGTATAACATTTCAAATCATCATTCATCATAAATCATCATATCATATCATGTTCATTTTATTTTTTAGCAGTCCAAAATTCCAAATGCCCAAAACACCACTTCAAAGGCAAAACATAAACAAACTTCTAATTTCACACGTTATAACCACTACTATTTTAATAGTGTGTCGATTCCAATAGGAATAGCGAATAAAAATGTCAACCTATTTTGTCGGTTTATTAAATGATGAACGCGTCTCACAGTGACTACACGCTTGCGAATCGTTGAGTGCTGTAGCAACGCGCACTCGCAAGTTAACGATAGTCGATACCGTCGACGTATACTTGCCTTTCACGGTGATGGCGTTCAACGAATAATTTTATTAAACTCGCACTAAGCATACTGATGTAGCAACACACACTCGCATGTTTACGATAGTCGATACCGTCGACGTATACTTGTCTTTCACGGTGATGACGTCCAACGACTAATTTTATTGAACTCGCACTAAGCATACTGTTCCAGAGTTTGTTTTATTTAGATATGAAGTATTTGGATATTGTATTGTTCTGTTCCGGATCACATTTGGAGCTGTTTCATAAAGTGCTACATTCTCACTCACAGACTGACATGAGACACACTGAGTAAATTATGAAGGTGACAGCCGGAGGACTTAAAAAACCGAAGTTAATTTAAATAAAAGTTGTAGCCGTTGGGCATAGGGTTCGGGCCTCCAGTAAAAGTCCTTGCTAAATTTACACTACTTTGATCACCAAATACATGTACAGGAACAAAACAAGATAAACATGAAATAATTATTCACAGAGTAACAATTAGACATCTAAGATGGCCGGTGCATTACGAGCGCGGCCTGAAACACGTCGCGTGCATGTTTCGAGGGTAGACTTAGACTGCCCTTTTTCTGGTACCGCCAGAAACGCCTGCTCAACGCGGTGCGCGGGAGTAATTGTGGTCGTGGATTGATCACCCACGTCAGTAGTGTCAACCTTACTCTTGTTCCCGCGATCATCCGATTGGATGTTCCTATCAGTAAGGCCAACACTAACATTCACTCTATCGTCGTGGGGTTGCTGCGCTACAAAGTTTAATTAGTTTAAAATTACAATTAAATCTTAAATCTAGACTTGGACGATGCTAGTACCGAAATGCCAAAATTAATTATTACAAAAATGCATTTCTAAAACGATTGCGAAAGGCAGGTGCGGCATCAGCAGATTGGAAGTAATTAGTGATCGGCGGCGACACGAGGCGTCGAGTCAGCAGAGTCCCTGTGTTGCTATTTTATCTGGAAACATCTGTTGTACATAATTGGCTGTCATGTCACTATTCAGCCGATTTGGTGTAGGCAGGGCACGTAATACCTCCCCCTTAGAACAGCGTATATTTGAGCAGTTTGAGCGAGAATGATTGTTGCTGGTACATTTTTCTTGATTGTAGGGGATTCTGCATCTTCGTATTGATGGTTTTCAGCGCTTTCATCTGATGATTGTGGTTTTCTGAGCTTTGTGCAAACATTATACCGACGTATGGTGAGAGTAACGATCAGAGGCCTTAGTGCGAGTTTTTACTCACGCTCAATCGCGTTAACGTAAACATCATTTTGTATTGAAACTGCATGAGCGCCGCCTGGTGACGGTAAGGAGAAACCACTTTTTTTGTATACATTTTGACATAAGAGATCGTTTACGTTATCACGAGTGAGCGTGAGTAAAAACTCGCACTAAGGCCTCAGTAGAGTTGCACCGAATATTACGACATATAGTGCGTTAGTCGTATGGTTAATCGTTTGTCTCAGGTTTGCGTGATCGATTTGTAATGGTTGTTGCATCTTCGATTTCATGAGACTTTTCAGGTTTAGTGAATTTAACCTTGGATGTGGGATAGATTCATGGGAAATGTTCAGGTTCTTAGGTATTTCGGTGATTTTTAGCGGTTGTCCTTTGATGTGGTCATTCGTGTTGATGATAGTAAACTGCTCAGTGCACAGTAAGCATTTTTGCGGAATGGTGGCGAGATAACTTCCGCGTAGAGAGATGAATTCTTGACGTTCGCATTGTAGCTCGGTTCGGGTTGGTTGTGGAAAGATGAGTGTATAGCGTCTGTCGTCCAATTGCTCCATGGCTTCTTTGGTCAGCGTGAGTTTAGTGGGCTGGCATGACTTCTGTAGAGATTGATTGAAAATGAGCACTTAGACGCAGTCTAGATTTCCTCTCGTCGGTTGATGGTTGACTTCCTCTTCGCAGAAATGAATCCGGTTAAACTTCGGGCATTCAGCCTCTATGATTATTTTGACTTTAAATATGACAATTATTCTTTTTCCTTTATAATAATAACCAGGTTTTATAACTGTATAGTATTCTCTTAGATCTGCCTCTAGCAATTAATCTGAGCCGTATATAGATCTTAATCGTTTAGTCATGTTACCTAAAGTATCTATGCATAAAGTACTATGGTGAGTGCTCGATGCACGTATGAAAGCTAAGGTATCTTTTATCCTTATTATCTCTAGAAATAAATCGTCTGTATTATCGCTAATTATAGTTAAAAACAAAGCAAACTTTGCTTATCATATAAGATCGTTTTTAGCAGAAGCTTTCTCGTCTAAAAGTAAAGTTAAGATTCTCTCTTGATTGCTTACAATTTTAGAAAGTATCTCACTGTATCTGGTCATCCAGACTTTATTATGACTTATATGCTCATTTACCTCCGATAATATCTTGTCATCATTATTTTCTAGAAGTTTAATGGCATTATTGTAATTTAAAAAGCATAACTGGTAACTTAGATCAATCGGGGCATCCGAAACCTGAAGCTGAACTGATCCTAAACCGTCTATGAGACCTCTTGCTGCGACCGGGTTGAACAATGGTTGGGAAACACTGTCCTAGAAATGTAGAGTGAACTCGTTCTACAATTCCGTTATCATTAGGAGAGTGAGCTAGTGTTCTATGGTGGTTAATGTTATGTAATCTAGTAAATTCAGGAAATAATTGATTTGTAAATTCAGTATCATTATCAGTTACGATAGTGAGCGGAAGACCGTGATGTGTACAATAGTTTAAAACTGCCTGAAGTACCTACGCTAATTGCCGTGCCATCTCTTAAAATAGTATGCCAGTCCGTATTTAGAGAAAACGTCTACTACTGTAAGGTATTTTTCATTTTCGGCTGTAAAGAGGTCCTTAATAGATGTTAAACAAAACAATATAGCCCAATAGTAATTGGCGTTACAATCGCAAAGCTTATGGTAATTCTGGTTTTATAATATGTTTTTCAACACACTTGCTCATAAAGTGGCTTTAATTTCACCGCAATTATGTACATAATGACACCTGTTATCAAACTGTGACTTTTTCATTACTATTATTCACAAGTGAGATAAACGTTCAGTTTTTTTTAATTTATTAGTTGAGTTGCTATGTTCTTAAAAAAGTTTCGATACAAAAAAGATCGTGCTCAATAGTAGAAATGCAACACATTTCATGCAAATTCGTATTTAAATAGATAATTTCAACTTGTACGTGTTTCATAAATAAAACTTTCACTTAAATATAACTTTTGTTTTTGTCTGTAATAAAGAAAACTTGAAATGCCCCATTTTGTACGTGGCTCAAACGCTATGCGCCAAAAGCCAAAAAAAGATAACTCATTATTTTTAGTCTATGACCGATCGCCATTGTTAGATGCGCGCGCATAGGAAAACTGATTAATTTTGCCCGCCATTGCGAAAAAAAATTCACAACTCGTTTTCACTGTTGGAAATGATTTTTTTGTATTATTTTCTTCACAAGTGTGTTGAAAAACGTCGTATGATACACGTGTATTGATGATTACCGTCCTCGGCTCTCTTAAGACCCTCACCTAACGGCTCGGGTCTCAATGGCGCCTCAGCGGTAATCACCAACGTTACACACTTGTACCATAATGTACTATTATGGACCAGTTCTCCTCTTTTTTTTATTCGTTATCTTCATTTCCGAAGGTCGTTCCCGTCTTGGACCGCTTTGACAGTCACTAAAGAGCTACTTCTACGCCACTCTGTCTTCGGCTCTTCTAAGGGCAGTGGGCACCGTGAGTCCTATTTGCCCTTATCTGGTCTGACCAGTGAGTGAGTAGGGTCTTTTACCATCCACTTTTGCCACCACAACTAGATTTTCGAGGTTGTCTAGCTTTCGCCGAGCAAACTGGCCAAAGTAACTTAGATACGTATACGTCTCTGTACTTGCTGGTAGCATGAGATGGAGAGTCTGTATTTGATGTTCAGCTGGTCGAAAATGGACTTATTAGTGCGCTTCGCTGTCAATGATATACGCAACATTCTTCTTCAACTCAACACCTGAAAGGAGTCATCTTTTTCGATCTGTAGTGTGAATTGCACAGGATTCTGAACCTTATTAAGATATCGATAATACCAGAATTCTCACGATGCTGTTAGAGGTCTTTCTTTCTTGCCATATTCTCGATATCTTGCTCATGGTAGCTTTGGCTATTTAATCGACCCTGAACCTCGACTAAACTCTCGCACAAGTTCACGATCATGTTATCAAAGTGAGACGGTACTCCCATTTCCTGGAGAATTCTCCACAGGCAGTCTCACCTCACACAATCGAAGAGTAGTCAGCAAAGCTCAGGAGCCTTATGTTCACAATTTGCTCTCTTATGCCTCAACCCTTGATAAAACCAGCCTGCTCAGATAGTATTTGTCGCTGGATATACCTACAATAAAAGTGCGTTCAGAAACACACATTAGATTGTAAGTAGGTATATAAAAAAGAATAATAATACATTTTATTACATGATGCCGGTTCTGTCCCGCGGTATATTTATGTGCCACCAATGATATTCAAATAAACAGATACGTTATACACTCACAAAACAATTGAAAAAGTGTTCCGCTCATCAGCGGCAGCAAACATACACACTTTTCATTCATCTGACATTTCACTACAAGACGAAAAGGATGGCTTGATAAAACCAACAAGCAAAAAAGAGACAGCTAGTGTTTGTCACTTGCGTGTGAATGTAAACAAACATTATTCTGACCACCAATGTTGTTATCTTTTTCTAAACTCCAAATATCAGAATATTAGGAAAAAAAATGAAATAAATTAGTAAATTGAGGCGTATTTCGTACTTACATATGGTATGAGATCCCTTCTGTTTTATGTACTTTGGTATCATA
This sequence comes from Orthosia cruda, assembly GCA_964057195.1. Taxonomy (NCBI): domain Eukaryota; kingdom Metazoa; phylum Arthropoda; class Insecta; order Lepidoptera; family Noctuidae; genus Orthosia; species Orthosia cruda. Next base: position 30,598,961 of record OZ059834.1, on the reverse strand, counting down.
ATTGGTGAAATTTCTAAATACACACGATGGCATTTTTTTTTATTTTGTTTTTGTTTTAACAAAGCCTATCGCTCTTCGCCATGCGTGACATAAACTAAAGACTAAAGGTCACAATTGTGACCTATTCGTGTCTTCACAATGCGCGCGCTCATAACATATCTGTTTATTTGAATATCATTGTATACCACCCAAAAACCAATACTGTCAGGTACCGGGGTAGTACGAAAATGTATGGAAATTTCGTTCCTAAAATTACCTGTCAAATAAGCAACGCAGGTTCTAACTTTGGAAAACGGTACCGTGGTCTCGTTCTTCTTTACAAGCACGATTAACCTTCAAGAAAACATCCCTTCCAGCACTTTAAATTACTTTTGCCACAATGATGGCGATTATTTACTTCGGAAACGAATAAAAACGGTATACAACACACTCTTAACACCTCACATAAACGACAAGATGGTGGCAAACGATTAGAGTGCGCGCAAGAAAAGTCTGCCCGCGACGGGTGGCGTGGTTAACTTAAAGTAATTTAAGGTCAGCATAATTAATTACTAGCTTTTTCTACTTGCAAAGAATATGATGAAAAAAGCTTCATGAAATTATTGTAAACCTTATACCTTAGTAGTATAGGTCAACCGGAATCTCATGGCATCTCTTATTTTTTTTTAAATTGTGATTTTCATATGGCAATATCCATTGTCACCTGTCAAAACAAATTACGAGATTCTTGGAGTTCTTGGTATCGTTTTCTAGTTATGATTGAGGTTTGAAGTTATTAGTATGATTTAAATGATATATAATAATTTTGTACATAAATTTATATACAACTGATTTTTTTCCATGACATTTTCCTATGTTAAGAACCCGATGTAAAACAACATTCTTCATACACATACCTACCTATAATACTCACAGCGGATCTTTGTATCTCTGAATTGGTTGCAAGACCCTGCGCAGTAGCTATTTTTGTGTATTTGTTGAAGTTGAAGGTAGCATTGTATAACTGTCCCTTTCACTCGCTTATGTATGTCGCATTGTCCTAACTCGCTTACGTATACTTACCATATAATATGGCGGCAGAAGTAATTGTGGTAGAATCAGACAATGATCAATTAATTTAATGCCTTTTTTATATAAAATAATTATATTAGCACAATTACGTTATTACTTTATTTTATTTTTACTTATCGAGTACTATAATATATGTAACTCTTTTATTTATACGATAAAAAAAATTCAATAAAAAAATTTACCTACATTTATATTGGCCTCTTTTCAAATTATTGGGTGTTTTGTTAGAATTTGGCGACAAATACAGCGATTTTTTGACATATTTATGAGATTTGGCGAACATATAGCGCTTTTTTAAAGAGCCAACAGCGCGTTTTTGCTTAGACGAGTTGGCATCACTACAAACGCGGGCTCTATCTTTGTAAAACGATACCGTAGTAGGCTCGTTTTTTAACCCCCAACGGAAAAAGAGGGGTGTTTTAAGTTTGACGTGTGTTGCTGTGTATCTGTGTGTCTGTGTATCTGTGTGTTTGTGTATCTGTGTATCTGTGTGTCTGTGTATCTATGTATCTGTGTGTCTGTCTGTGGCATCATAGCGCCTCAACGGATCAACCGATTTCGATTTAGTTTTTTTTTCTTTGAAAGGTGATTGTGTCGAGAGTGTTCTTAGCTATGTTTGAATAAGATCGGTTGAGCCGTTCAAAAGTTATGGGCGTTTTACTGTTTGAATCGGGATGTTTTCGCAAGATAAATGTGTCGAAGGTTTTATAAATTTTGAAATTTTACTTCTGTCTTGTTCACTTCAAGAAAACATTCCTGCCAGCACTTTAAATTACTTTTGCCATAATGATGGCAATTATTTACTTCGGAAACGAATAAAGACACGGAATAGAACGCACTCTCTTGAAACCTGACATAAATGACGATAAACGGAAACGGTTCCGATTTTGGCCGCGCGAAGACTTATTTTGCGCGCACTCTACAAGTCTCCGTTTTGTCATTATTTGATAAGTAGCAAGACTAAACAAAATTGAGAATTTGACATTGGCTTAAAGGTCTTGTACTCGTAACCAAGCCAGCGGCATGGCCACAAATAAGTTGATGTAAGGCTTATATTCTTAGTTCTGTTGAAGGAAAATGCTTACACTCCAATCGAATCAGTTGCCATAAAAAGGAAAATCCCTCGATAACTAACGGCAATAAACAACAAGATAAAACTATCAATTTGGTCAATACGAGTGGAAGAAATAATTAAAAAAAAAACATTTTGACATTAACGACATTTTGTTTGACTATTGACTTTGACATTTGTTTATATCACTCAACTGACAACTAACGTCTGTCTGTGCTGTCTGTGCTGTGTGTCCGTCTGCTGAATTTTGTTTCAAGAAGAAAGGCGATTATAACATAAAATACAAACTAAAAGATGATCTTTTAAACATGTCTCGTTCCAATTTATCACCATACTTTCTACAAGAGCTTCCAGATATTACAGAAAGTATAAATTATCCAATACAAAATGTTCAACGCATAAAGGTTAGTCCTAAATTCCCTATCTAATATAACTTTGGCTTTTGTTCAAAATAATTTGGCTAAATATTGTCTAGAATTATCCATAGGATGTTTATTTTATAATCATGGCTGTGTTTAATAGATAACAATTAAACCCTTATCCATCGTTTATATGTCTTAAAAGAGGCTATTTATAAATAGACAATATATTTCAATAAGTTATTGTTTTGAAATGATTAATCGCATATATTAGGTATTTTATTGAAAATACATTAATATTATGATGTTATTACATTTGAAAAAACGTTTGAAAGTGAGTCTAATAAGATTACATCTAGATACCTATGTAACTTATATAGGAAATAATGTTAGTGGGTGGCAAATAATCATCTATTCACAGTAGTTTAGACTAATACCAAAAGCTTTAATATGAATTGACAAAAAAATCGTAGTGTCAGATCTTTTACTACTGAGTTACTTGCATCAGACCACCATGTCACCTGGTGCTGTGCAATGATGTGGTCTTATATACACATAAATCAAAGCAACCAAATCAAAATTTTAACTTATCATTCTCACCAAACTTCTTGACTGATCTGATGTTGGCTACAATGGCAGTAGTAAATCTCATACAAAAACAGCATGGTTTCATGCCTTGCGCATCGGAAACGCAACTTCAGGGTGACCCAGAAGTTTAGTGGTTACTATATTTGTGAACTGAATTTTAAAGCTTCATAACATACTGATTTATCTATTCCTATTGAAACTAAGAGAAGTAGAACTTGTTCTATGGAAGCAAATCCTTGGTAGTGTAAATACATTTTAAGATGAAGAAAAATAGTACATGGAGTGTTCTGACGAAGAACTTTACCAAGGCCAATGAAAAAAAAAATTATTTTAATATTATTTTGACAGTGGGATCACTTCACATATAATTCTGATATTCAGCTGCATCGAGTTTGACTCGTAGCTGACTTTAACATAGTTGAGGGGAGGCTGATAATGATGAAATAAAAAAATATATTATTTATTAATTTTATCTTGTAAAATTTCAGTACACCTGCTTCGACATATCAAAATCATTAATAGCATTTGGTGCTACCAGCGGAGGCATTTATGTTTTCAACCGGACCCCATGTGAATTTGTGCAGCTTATACCCAACAAGGTATGTGTACTAACATTATTCGACTTTTATTAGTTCAGGGTTTGATTCAAATTAGTAATTCCACTGCATTTGTGTAATATGTACGGTCTGAAAAAATTATTTTTTATCACCTTAGGATTGAATGTCTCTGTTGCATGTCATAAAACAACAATGTTTAAGTCATAATCAGATAATTTCATCCTTGTGTATGTATGTATTCATATTCATTTATTGTGTTCTATAGGTATTGTTTTACAGATGTTATTTTATATAACATTTACATGCTTAAATGTAGGCACACAATCGGTATATCAGACTGGTATCTGCTACTCCACGTCCATGCGTGTATTTTGCATATGGGTGGGATAAGTAACTATTAATTAAAAGTAATTATTGAAGGTATGAACGTAAATGAAGCAAAAGGAGTATGTAAGGATCATAGCAAGTGACATTCTGTAGCTGCTGCCCATCCACTTGGTGAAAAGGCGTTAGATTATATATGTATGTAATTAATTTCCCTGGCTTTAATTTCCAGGATGGCGCAATCACACGCGTGGCTATATCCACAGATGAGAAGCACATCGGTTTTGCCAACGGTCGAGGTTTGGCAACAATCGCAGGATGTAACCAATCCCTCAGCAGTAGTCACTCTACCGTTGTGTCTAAGGAACATCAAGGGAATGAGGTTACTGCCATGATCTGGAGCACTAGTCATATGCTATTCATGGGAGATGATGTGGGGAAAATATCTGTATTGCAGCCGCAGAATTTTATTGTAAGTAGTTCTATAGTTTATGTTGCGATGGTGGTATGGTGTCTGGGTGGTGCACTTACCCACGGTACCCCCTGGGACAGTATCCCACTTATGTTCGACGTATGTCCCCTATTTGCTGAGTCTTGTGACGAGGACAATCCAAGGACCCACGTTTTTGACTGACCAAAGAAACAGGAATAAAAGGCGTATTTTCTTGAGAATTGGTTTCGCAGATTTCGGCTTTTCTTACTAGTTGTTGCCTCTTCGGTGGCTGAGCTGCTACTGAATTCATCGGTTCAGTGGCCCGTCATTTCCAAATTGACGACCGCGCGTTTTCAAGTTTCTCGCGTAGGTAATGATTAACATGTATGATATCTCTTATCAATTCTTTAAAAACTATCTATAAGTATCAACTTTTAATGTTCAAATTAGGATTCTATATGATTGTACATGCTAATTGGATATAAAACAAAACAATTACAACACTAATTAGTGTCTAACAAGTAAAAATTATCACTTACTAAGTACCTACTTCGTCATTTGCTTACAATCTGTTTAGTTATCTTTCTTACTATTTGAAATCATATTAGATGTACTTAACTAACACTTTGTATACTTTACATATGTACTCAAGGCATTTGCATGAGTAGGTATTGCATAAATTTCGTTGTTTTACCTAATCAGCTTGTACCTAGGAGGATGAGGTTTCATCTCCGACAGTTTTGTTTAATAAGCCGTTAGCTTAAATTATAATTTACTTGTGGTTGCCATGGAGTACCTATCTGATTCCACCTAAAACTTGGAATGAGGAACAGATTATTTTTTATTTTCAATTGATTGTGAACGATGAGCAAATTTATTCCATGAATAGAGGACAATATGAATTGAATTAATTTACTCGTCTTATACCAGGGAAGAGATAATGTATGTTTTCCTGTAAATATTGACTATTAGGTATGCCTAATAGTCAATATTTAGTCAATATAGTATACAGATGCCTCATCCCATACAAAGACACTGTGCCGGACGTAACTAGCGTTTTTCGTCTGATTAAACTAATACTTTTTGTAAGTACATCGATCGCGATCGTTTCCGTTCCACGGTAAAAGATAGTGATTTGCAAGTAAAAGAATTCGTGAATATTTTTTTTCTTCAAATTACAATGACGATTTGTTTTATAGTATTATTTTGCACGTGTTTACATCTTCATTGTACTAAAATGTGTTACAATACACATTTAAAAAATCGAGTGAATTGCCTCAGAAATTTAAAACCGCGCCATCTATTGGAATCAATTTTAAATGATCTGTTCAAATACTCTTTGAAATGTGATTATTCCATAATTTTGTGTTTGGGAGAGTTGATTAAACAAGAACATACAATGTTTATGATCAATTCTAGAAAATGTTAATTTTACACACAATTCAATAACAAATCGATGCATATTGCGCCATCTAGTGATATTTATTTGGACCATGACCCTTATACAGTTTAATGTCCTTACAACCTTCCTTGTCCTTAACATTATATTTTTATGTAGACTGGTTGCCAGTTACATAATGAATCATGGTTGTGAGTAAAAGACCATTTGATAAACAAACAATAATGACATGCAGAATGTCGATACCATTTTTTTCAAACAATAGTTTTGGAGTATAACGTCAATTTACATAACAATGACGCTCCAATTGTTCAGACATGAAACCAATAAGATAATATTCCGGTTTGATGTTTAGTTAATAAGCTTTCTTGAATATTTGCTTCGTTTTTGTGTACTCAAATGTTTGCAAGGACAATTCGCTGTAACTCAGGCATTATATCAAAATAAGTAATATAAAAAAAAAACTTCCATTTACTTTGCTTTCAACCTTAAGGAGTAGCTTGTGGCTAAGTAAATTAGGTACTCAGTTACTGGGTTATTGAAGTCAGATTCTGGTATTCAGCTACATCCGGCCTATCTGACCTCCTCAACTCTTTAATTGGGTAACACAATACTCCTTATAGACTGGTGATCGATTTTCTGACTACATATAATAAATGTCAAAGAATTACAGCTTTACATGCTTTCCGAGTCACGGAGGTGCCTAAGTATGTGATGGGTGGGTGGTCACCCATCCACGGGTCGACCTCGGAAAGCGTTGCTTTATCTTTTGAAGATTGACCCGTGCGGCTGTTATCCCAGAACTGGGCTTTTTGTGGCTATCGATGTTAAACTATTACTGGTTATGGATCTGCAGTATGTTATTGTCATATTATTTGGTACATTGGATTACCATATGTATGCTCTATTATTAAGATGGTTTGGCCTTTGGTCCCGTGTTACCCAGTTACTGGGTTGTGAAGTTCAGATAGGCAGTCGCTCCATATAAAACACTGGTACTTAGCTGAATCCGGTAAGACTGGAAGCCGACCCCAATATAGTTGGGAAAAGGTTTTGCCAAGTTGAGAGGATGAATGAAAGGCGTTTAACAAGGCAGAAGTGAGTGTTTGTTTTTTGGGATGGGAATTCATCCAATGACTTCGCCCGCTTTGGATAAAGCGGCAGGGCGTGTCAGACTTTTACTGACTAAAACCCACCCGTTTTCCTTAAGTTGATTGTGTCAGGGGAGGGAACCCTAGAAGGACAAACATAGACCTTATTGGTGATGTTCTTCAGAAAGGCCAAGTGCGCAGTACTCATAGCCGGCGTGCGTGTATGACTAAATGTATGGACGTAAATGAAACAAAATAAGTATATAAGAATCGTATCCACCAAACTGAGCCCGCGTGGTGGATTACGGCCCGTTTCCTCTCACAGAAAGGAGGCCTGAGTTCCAGGAGTGGGAACATTAATAGGCTGTTGATGATGATAAAGGATTGTAGCAGGTGGCGCTCTGTAGTTTCTGCCTACCCCCATGGGAAGAAGGCATGAGTTTATGTGTATAACATTCGTCATACTTGTTTATTCTTGATTATAAAGAAGTTATGTATTCTTTCAGGCCAAAACAATGTTCCAGAGCTCATCATTAACTATAATGAGTTTGGATTCTCGAATTTGTCAACTGGACATGAAGTCTTGCATGCTGCTTGTGTCCACTCTAACGAGGTGTTACGTCTGCGATACCTCTCGAGAACAGTACCGACAGATAGGCCAGAAACTCAGAGATGGGGAGTATGGCGCCTGCTTCGTCAACAAAGAAACAAATGATGAACAAAATACTACCAACACAACACAAGACTTGACAGAAGTTAGAAAATATAATATAGTCAGTGATGACTCTGGCTTCGCTGTAGGTAAAGACCTAGAAAACACATTAATATTTTGTGCGAGACCATCTTCCAGGGTATGGGAAGCGACCATAGATGGAACTGTAATAAGAACACATCAGTTCAAACAAGTACTTGCAAAAAAACCAATGAAGCTTGTGTCAAATGAATCTTACCAGAACCAGAAAGTCTCCATAGATGAAGCCGTCACCGACGGTGAAGGACAATCAGTGAGTTTCCCCAAAATTGTTGCAACAAATGGTGCCATATTTTCGTATAGAAAGAATGCTTTGTATTTCTTGAATATTTATGACGTTGATCATACAATTTGGTTTGACAACTATAAAGATATTGTTGATTGTAAAGTGTATCACGACATGCTGTATGTATGGCTGTCTAACGGCTCTCTAGTTAACTTGAAATACATGAAAGTAGACAAGTTCTTAGTAACGTGTTACGTAGAAGAGAAATATGTGTTGTGTGCTGAACTGTGTGCCTTGTTTAGTGATTATTTACTGGCGAACAATTTGTCACCGAAATTGCATATATTAGTGAGTTTGAAAGATAAATTAGAGAATGAAGAATTACTGAATAGTATTAAAGATGTTTTAGATAAGTTTGAAGGCTTGAAGGCAAATGATTCTACTCAAATGAAATCAGGAATCTATATAGTAGACAACACTTATCACGCGCAGTCGTCGTTACTAGAGAGCGACACAAAACTGAACGAAGACTTCAAATTCAGCTCACTACCTCCAGAAGCAATGCAGACATTAAAAGATCTGAGTTCGAGTGTGTCCGATAAATTAAATAATAGCAAAAAGAAATTAAAGGAAAAATGGGAGGACTTTGAGGGTAAAATGAAACATCTTAGTGTTGATAAGCATCAAGAAGTAAAAGACGTACCAATCATAGAAAGAAAGGAGACACAAGATCTCATAAAACAAATTGCTGCAGATGAAACCATGGAACAAACACCACTTGTATTTGATAATGATATCATTTACAAAGAATCTAGTCAAAAGGCCATAGAAGTAGACAATAATAGTTTAGAAAGAGAAAAAGTCAACAAGAGTTTGTATCAATATTATAAATTAAGCATAGTTGGTAAGGAAACAGATCGATCGAATTTAGTTGCTACTATCGAAAATTATGCCTGTGATATTAGTCAGATCTACACTCTTATGTTACAGTTAGAAAGTTATTGTATTAACATAGGAGCATTCGATGAATCTAAATTTGTACCTAATAATATTTTTCTCAGTTACCTAAATGAATCGCAGAAAAAAGGGGAATTACTCGATTCTATAATTAATGACGAAACACTGTACAAATACTTCGTAGATTCTTGTATATCTGTGAATATGAAAAGTCAGAAACTGTCAAACATTGGTTGTGAGTGTGGATTCCCTCTTCCATACTCAAGAACTCATCAAACACCAATATTTTCTGAGCTTATAGACGAATTTATAGAGAAGCAGTGGTCCAGTCAAACAAGGAACCAATGTTACGATATTTGTAAACGAATGCCTTACTTGTGGAGGAAGATTCTGTATTTGAGGAGAAACGAAGACTTGTTGAACATATTGAGGATATTACTTCAAATGTTAGATGAGGTATTGCTACATTCTTTTCTGCCCCAGTTTACTTTGGACACTTGGGAGCGTACTGTGCAGTTGTATGCGACGCTACATGCGAATATGTGTTTAAATTGTTCGAAGAAATTCGATCACATTTCTGTGAGGGATACTTTGAGTTGGGACGACCTCGGGGCTTTGATGATCAAGTCTATCGGGGGAAGGAATGCTATCAAGGTGATGGAAAAATATGCGAACCTCATAGTCGAGGGAGCAATCACTGTGAAGTTCTACCACACGTGTCTGATGGTGACCATGTACGAGAGATATGACGTCACTATCACTGGACAGCTGACAGACACCCTGTATAGTTGTTATAACTTTGAAGACTCAAGAATAGAGGTAAGCAGATCACTTTTATGACTAGTTCTTTTTCTGCTTCTATTTCCTATTAACTAACTTCAAGAAAACTAATAATATTAATATTTATAAATAGTCTTTTTGTTGGCATCCAGTATTTATTTCTCTTAAATCATTCTAAAGCAAATACATTTGTGATGTTCTGTCTACCTTATCATGTTTTCTCCATGTAAAATGGGGCTTTTAAATTTATTTATACGATTTTCTTAACTCCACTTATCATAATGCTCTACTTCTCCATTCGGTCTGTCTCAGTCGTCTTTGAAGTTTATTTTTTTGCAAAATCGTATTTAATGACATGGCTCATTTTTGCCTAGGATATACAACAAAATCATTTAAAACATAGTATTTCTTTAGTTTTAATAATTAATGGAGTACTTCATATACCTGCAGGACCTTAGGATATTTGATGTAAAATATTTACCTGTACATTGATTTTTACACTAAGGCAGTCCTTCTTAGTTGTATGAGTCATTTCATTGTATTACACTGACAATACGCTTGAAATAATGCAAATCTTCTCATTTCCAGATATGCAAACTATTGCGAAACACCCTAAATGGCAAACCTAAGAACACGGCGCTTCCAATCATTGCGGCAGCAAAGTCTAGGCACTGGGGCCTTCGACCGCTTACTGCGACAAAATCTACCGGAGACAACGAATCTACTGAAGAGTACATCACAGACGTATCTATCTCTAATATAATAGACAATTTATCCTTTATCAACAATAGCGTAACAGATTGTGTATTATGTGGGTTGCCACTGCAAAATACCGTTCTAATGAAAGATGGCGGTCTCTGGGTTTTTAAGTGTGGCCATACTTTTCACGGGGCGTGTTTAGATTTGAACAAAGTCAAGCTATGTCCTTCGTGTTCTGTTAAATGAAGTTTGAAATGTAGTACAGGTTTAGCCAATGAGCACAATTAATTTATTTTTTATTTGAGTTGTTTTAAGGCTTGTTATGATCTTTTTAGGCTAACATAGAAGGCCGGTGTTATTTCTTTTTGCCTTTTTGAACTTTTTTTTTTGCAGCTATATATTATATTATTATGCAATGATAGAGGACCGTATTGGGATCTTGAACGACTTTCCGCTACCGAGTTGCTGTTAAATGGTGCTTAGATCTTTTAAAGATAGTTAAACTATTTTTTTTTACCAATACTTTATGTTTATCCATATATAAATAATTGTATTCCTTGAAAATTTATACTTATAGTATGAGATCCCACTGCAAAAATCTGCAGGTATTTTGGTTTTTATGAAACATGATTTTATGAATGATTCTTGATAGTAGAATAAAATACCGCAGGGTTGCCTGGCCGCAAATTGTTTTTTTTCTTTTTGTTACACTGCGAATTTCTCCTTTATGGTGGGTACGTATGGTACATCATCTAGCTCTCATGTGTTACCAGTCATATAAGAAACGCCGACCTCATCTAGTTTAAAAAAATATGATCGACATGTAAAAGTGTTTGTACAAACCAACTTACAGAAATAAAATCATTTATCGTACCAGGTTTATCAGGCAAACTGGCAACCCACAGGTTCTAGCTAAATGAGAGCTGGTAACCTTATCTTTGCCTATTTTCTACAGCACTTTCTTTCAAATGACGTTGGACTTTTAGACTTATATATTTGAGGTTAACTATCAAACATAAATTTCAATTTATTTGATTAAGGTAATTACGTCTATATATTTCCAGGCAACCCTGCAGCAATCTATTCTACTATCACGTATCATTATGAAAATTAAGTTTAATCAAAAACCTTGATTCTCGCAGATTTCTGCAGGCTATTACATATTTTTTTTTTAGCTTCCAGTTTTGATGGTATATTTACCTTTAAAAAATCTATCTAATAAGCGTAATAAGTGGCAACACTGTCGTTCGATATCCCACACCTATCTGCTAGATTTTTTTATACTTTACAGAAAAGTACCATATTATTTATTGTATTTATATATTGCTTTTTCCTAGTATAATAAATGAATTATTATGCAGCAAAAGAAAATGTGAAATGAATTTCTTTTCTTTAAATTAAGTTTGATACAACATTAATAGTCATTGGTACTTTACCTTTATTGTTTTTAGAGTGGTATGTATTTTACACTCGATGTCTGAAACGTAAATTAACACAAACAATAGCTAAAATATTATTTAGCGCCTGCAACTGTTGTGACTGCAATGTTTTACTGTGTTATATAAATATAATTATATGTTTTAGATCATCTGGCATGCGTTTAAATTTGAATTATCGTTAATTTTCGTGCCAGAAGGCGTATCCAACATATTATTTAATCCTGGAATTATTTTTAATCTAAACATAAAGTACAGGAAAATCCGTTATATTTATTTTTATCTTTTATTCCAATACTGGACCTAGTTCGAAAGATACGACTGTTTATTAGATAGGTATACACGGTATTTTTTGCGTTTTTGGCTTTTCTCTGTGAAGTGACAATATATAGTGTACCCTAGTACCTAATTCATTGTTTTTATTTGTTTGTCAACAAAAGAATAATTTATTTCTTATGTTATTTGGTTCTATTCCCTAAGGCTCTTGGCTCAGAGGTTCGACCTCTACCTCTTTGAAAGCTGGCAACAAATACTTGTTTTGGAAGGACATAGTCATAGTTTTTATGCCGAAAATTATCCTTAAGTAGGTGAAAGTTTGTATGGTGAACTAATCATTTCTCAAGTAAGGCGCGCACCTACAATATTATTCCGCGATATAATTGCTACTAATGCTACGCAGACGAAGTCGCGGGTGACAGCTAGTATTACATAATAAAAACCACAGCTTTCTTTTGTTTTCTTACGCGCTGACGTTCGTCAACTAGGGCTCTCGCCGTCGGGATCTTCGTTCCCCGTATCGCCGTACACTCGTAGTCAGGGCTTCGCGCACTGTTTGGCCGTGTACACGCGAACTATCCTCCTTATAACGTTTTGTTGACTTTTATTTTTACTCACTTTTCGTATACTGTACGCCGTGTATACACGCGAAATATATATTTACCGGATTTTATAACCGGAGCACAGCGCACTACACCAATATATGAGGTACGTGAGTGCGAGAGGTCAAAATGATAAAACTTTAAACTTATATTATTTCATCAATGTGCCTTGCCTAAGGCGGATTTTACAGAAATCACATGAACAACGAAACAAAAATATCTTCAAATATTCCTAGCTTTCCAAATATTATGATTACCTTCCAAAAAAAGTATCTGTTGCCAGCTTTCAAAGAGGTAGAGGTCGAACCTCAGAGGTAAAGAGGTAATACCTCATAACAGTACCTACATAATTAAATAACATTCTTGGCTCTTTATTTATATTATTTAGTTACCTACTTGATGGTATTTTAAATATAATTGTATAAAACAAATAATTATATATTATATTTTCGGCTTGTTCTTACAGTCTCAACCGTGAAACTGTCGAATATAAAAATTATGCTAAATCACTCGAAATTATATGATATTTTGTTAATCTCACATTATCAATAAGGTACCTATACATACATTGTAGTACATAATACCAAAAATATAAGGTGTATCCTATTGTAACTATGTACTTAAACACTTTTGTATTAGATCGTCTAAATGGCCTTTACATTAGGCTAAATTCAGTGACTGTATATGGAAGTAGGTAGAGGTAGGGAAGCCCCGTTATGAGGGCGTGGCTGGCGAAACGGTAAAGTGGATCCCTGGTTACTACCGTTTTCTGCCACGACTGGAAGAATGACCAGCTTGGGCAGTGCAGCGCCCAGATCTCGCTAAGTTATCTTTCCGGTCTTGGTTCAGTCAATGGTCAGCGGCGAGAACGCTTGGGACGCCGTCGCCTTCTGCGAGGAAGAGATGATTGCAAAGGAGGCGTTGGATTTGGAGGATAAGGACACAACATCCCTCCCTGTCCGCACTAGACGCAACAGTCTATATAGGGATGTGGTCTCCGGGTCCTGACCAGCTGCAGACAGTTTGGTCCAATTTAGGGAAATCTAGCCTGTGAGGTTTTAATCCAAAACTTGCCGTATTAAACAAAAATCTTACTAGCTAACTTATGGTGGATAGACCTATTTAGTGGCGGTATATAGTTTGTTCTTATCCATATAGGCGAAAGGCGTGAATAATGCATGTGTGTATTCTCTTTCACTGAATTTTGCAAATTCAAAGTCTAAATTTTTGCAAGAACCTATGTAATGAAAACATATTGTACATAATTAAAAATAATATTTTTGTATATACGAAAAAGTGTATCCATATCATGTAATATTTTTTTTCTGATACTCTTATGTATTTTGAAATCTTTGAATGTATGAATATGAACAATAACGTAACTATATTCTTAATAAAATTACATATTCGGTCAAAATAATTCTTTATGTTCTTTAATTTACCTACATCAATCAAAATCATTATTTATATTATTTATTGTACCTACACTAATAATGATAAGTTAAGTGGCGAGCTTAACTCAAAACTTGAGTTTTCGCCCAGCAAACTTAGCGAGCATTAGAGAATGATTTCGGGTACCAGCAAACCTTGCGAGTAATATAGAAAGATTTCGGGTACCAGCAAACCAGTAATATAGAAAGATTTCGGGTAGGATCCAGTATTTAATTTTAAAATATCATAAAACGTATAAAATAGAAGGTAGAGTACAATCTTATATATAAAATTCTCGTGTCACAATGTTCGTTCCCGTACTCCTCCGAAACGGCTTGACCGATTCTCATGAAATTTTGTGAGCATATTGAGTAGGTCTGAGAATCGGCCAACATCTATTTTTCATACCCCTTAGACCCGGTAGGGTAGGGTAGGGTAGTTGAATGTTTGGTGTTTTTATGGCAAAACAAAGTTTGCCGGGTCAGCTAGTATACTTATAAATATGGGTAAATAAGTATCTATTTTCGCACCCATTGCCATATTATATTTATTGTCAGTGGCAATAAATGTGGTCCAAGCCCTAAATGCCAACTTGTGAACAACTAAAGCTAATCTTTGTATTATTTTAAAGAGAATGGGTGCCAGGAAGCATCATTAGCTGGTTAATTTATTTAGGTTTATTTTTAAATTTACTTGTGTATTATTGTTAAATAAGTAGTCTTGCTTAAGTCTTCAATGGTTTACTACTTTTACTGAGTTAATAATTAGTACGACCGGCTAGATCAGAGGTCGGAGGCCAAGGGGCCTGGTTTTGCCTACACACAGAAAAAGAGAAAATACTTTCCGTTTAAAATTACGTTCCATTACAACTTCTTATATTTTTACCAGCTTCAGTGGGTCCAACAATGTTTTTGAGTCCTACTCAATTAGTTTGTGGAGCCGCAGGCATTTTTATCATCAATGCATATCCCTTATTAGTTATGGGGAGGTATTTTATTATAACATTTTCAGTAGGTACCATAAGCAAGAAAAAGTTAGTTAAGCTAGTCGGAAACCTGTTTTAACTAATTGGTCCCTATTTTCTAGTAAATGTTAAAATGATTATTTTTATAAGTACTTCGGTTGCGTTCGGTCCCATTCCACGGCTATAGATGGTGTTATCAGCGACTTATAAGTAAAAGGGTTTTCTCGGTTCGTGACTATTATTTTCTTTAAGTGACGATTTGTTTTATTATTGTATTTTTGCACGTTTTTACAGATTAATTGTACCAAAATGTGTGGTACACTACAATTTTAAAAAATCCAGTGGCATGCCTCAAATGACAATGCCAATGGCATGAAATTTAAAACCGCGCCATCTATTGGAATACTTTTTAAATGAGCCGCAGGCATTTTACGTATCTTTTGCAAGAACAAAACGATAACGATCAAACGCTTTATGTCAAAAGTCGGCATTACCTGCAGTGTAGGTATGTTAGGTCCTACACAATCATTTGCTAATCGCTCGCTGTTTGTCAAATGCACTTATTTAAAAAAAACCGCCAACGAATCTAAAACTTCTGTATGGAAGAGCAATTATTGCGCAAAAATCGCTATCGTTTTGCTCTTGCAAAAAATACGTAATAAGCCTGCCGTTCAAATAATCTTTGAAATGTGAATTAAGAGCCCATTATGCCATAATTTTGTGCTTAAGTTGATAAAAAATAACATACTATTTTTATGATCAATTATAGAAAATGTTAATTTTACACAAAATTCGATGCATAACGCGCCATCTAGTGAAATTTATTTGAACCAAATTTTCTTTGTTGGCGCTGTGACCCCGTGGTATGGCGAAATCGAACAGCGCCCTCTGTCGGCGCGACAACGAATTCTTGTTTGTCACCCAAATGAACGCGATGGTCGCGTGTTCGCTCTATGATCGCGTTATATTAGGAATATTATTATAGGACAGCGCAGCGCCTCACCCTCCGTAGTCCCGTAGCATTTGGGGCGTAAAAAATAAAACAAATGAATATTTTTTATTATTTATTTTTTAATATACTTTTGGGTTTTGGCACAATTTTAAACAATGTGTCCTGGTTTACACTAGGTAATAAAACCTAAACTCTATCTTCTTACACATTTGAAACATTTTCGAATGCTAGTAAAACGGCATGCTAAAATGGAAATCTCAACAAATTATTGTGAAAATAGTTCAAAAAAACTATTAAAATAACAACGTTTGTGTTTAAGTACGTAAAATATCAGTTGTGATGTTTAGATTTAAAAGTACTTCAGTAGGTACTTATATAGGTACTTAGGTACCTACTCTATATGGCAAGATGCGTGGATACTACCAATCAAATTGTTTTGTTACATCTGTTTTAATAAATAAAAATAAAACTCATTCGAGATCCTAACTCATACAAGGAGACACCAAATTAAGTATCGTTCATTAAATAACCACAATTACTAACGTTTACATCAAAATATACGCGTATTTACATGAGTTCAACATAAAAAATAAATAATTTAACGGCACTGTTCTAAACCCTTACACATTTACTATGAATACACACTACTTATAAACATTAAGTTTCACATACACAGTAAGTTTTATTTATTCATACTAACGCTACGTCACGTCAATTACTGGCATACAGCTTTTAAGAAAAAAGAGGGAAAAACAAAAACAAGTTTTTTAAAATTAGAAAAATAAATAACAAAATTCAAAAATGGCAATTAACGTCATTGAACAATTTTTAAGTTTTTCTCGAAATAGGTATCTATACAAGTTTGTTCTAAGTTCTATATAAAAATGTAGATAATATTATGCGTTACTACAGCTTAGTTACTATTATCTACTTACATAAATTGCACGATTCGATAAAGCGAATATTTGTTTATATTAATAATAGTTTAAGGGCGTTACATCACTTGCGTTGAGGAAGTACTTATTAACATTTAAGATTTGACTAATAAAATGTCACATAAGTTTTGTTCGTAACGTATGAGGTGTACAGTTATCATTTTTTATAGGTGTTTCCTCAATCTTCAACATCAGGGGCCTGTAGTACAAAACAATAGTTCGTTTAATAATAATATAATACTTTTTATAAGTAGACCAATTTACTACATAAATACAATATTATTACTATATATTTGATACCCAATTAAGTACTTAAAAGATTTGTGATGAAAGAAGGTGATGTAAGCCCAAAATAATCCCACATTATGTCGGTGGGGTTCAACAAATCAATAGAAGGAAATGTTTTTAAGTATTAACAAATTGACAATTTCACAATTGACCAATTATTTTTATTAAAACAATACTGTCAGCAACAAAAGCTTTGATCTGTATAGGCACCAAAATTTTACAATATAAACAATATTCCTTTGATTACATTTTAAAATTGGAGTATAATTTTTCTTAGTTTTTTTATGATACAATACGATTTTATATGGCATTGGCTATGTTGATTATGCCTTTAATAATGAATGTTCTTGATAAAACTGCTTATTATAAAGGGTCTATTACCAATCTCAACTAGTTAAGTCTATGAGTATTTAATCATAACCATTATGCATGTAGATCTCACTGAATTTAAATAAAAACAGTTCCCGTGTTAAACACTTAAATTTTCAAGCAATCCGCTTCAAATTTTTGGTTTGATACATTTAAATTGCTTAAAGTCTAAAGCAGCTACGATACAAATAGAACTTCGCACTAAGTTTATACATGGCCACACGATAGTCAAGATTCAAAGTACTCATTACGACTAACACTAACATCTAATCTCTGAATCTTACACTAAAACTTTAGCCGAACATTCCAATAAAACTTAAATGTAATCTATCTACAAAGGGAAATTTACTTATTTACAAAGAAACCACTAGAACCCGGTTATATCAGGCTAGAATCTACTTTATTATATTGATTCAAAATGATTTATTTATGTACGTAGATATTTACATATTCTTTTTCTAATTATCTACCTATGTGTTGATTTAATACAACATTTGGCACAATTTCTGTTGTAAAAGGGATTATCTTTTTGTGCCAAAAATCTACGATTCTAGTCGAAACATTGATAGATTATAGGTTGAACCTAAAAAGAGCGCTATTTACATAACAGGAGAACTATACACCCGCATAATACTTATGAATAAAGAGTAATTTAAGACATTTTTACTAATTATATTTAACCAATTTCTTGGTACAGTCAAAACGTTTAGCTCGTTAGAAAGTCTTACACATTTGAATCATGTTATTTATAACTGTACTAAGATTTGTTTCATTTAAGTTTTCATTACTTTTCTCTGAACAAATTTTTCACTGGGAAAATCACTGCGTAAGCACACATCAAATATAGATAAGTACGGGCGAAAGTGTCCAAAGTTAAAAGTTTCTTAATTCACTAATGGAATAATCTCATTATTAATAATTAGTGTTTTGTAAACGAGAGATCCAATTTGAGACACTGGCAAAAACTCACAAAATAATATAGCTACCGTCTATACGTGCCTCCCTCGGTAGTCACGACGCGAGGGGGCGGGGTCGAGGGCAACACTAGAGATTCCTGCTCCAAGTCTTTATGAATGTAATCCAGAGTGTTCTAGAGTTCTAGAACTGTCCGCGTTATTACCAGGGGTGGTGAGAGGGGGGTAGGGACAGGGGCGCGGCGTGCGGGTATGGCCAGCCGCGCGCCGTCCCTCAATCGTCCTCTCGCGGGGACAGTGGCGGCGAGAACCCGGGGGTCATGTAGCTGCCCCCGTTGGGTGGCGGCGAGGAGTTGGAGGGCCCGGGCGACGCCAGCGCGGGTGGCAGGAAGCCCAGCTCGCTGCCGCCGTCGCGACACCACAGCTGCCGCATTTCCTGGCGGCGCGAGCGCATCAGGTTTTTGTACTCGGATATCCGCATCTTCTTGCCGTCAACTATGCATGTCCTTTTTGGTCTTGGTCGGTACCTGGAAGACAGACAGAAAATGGTTTTCATTTTTATTCTGGAGATAGCCTCGTTGGTCTATGACCGCAACGGCTGCTGAACGTGAGGTCCTGCCATCATGGGTTCGATTTCCAGCTCGCGCAAACTGTTTTTTATTAGTACTTAGCCCAGTCAGGATTTGACTTTGACACAGGAGGTACCTACCTATCAATCAATTAGGTACTAAGGCATGTTCCCAACTTCCCATGTTTCCAGGCAAATTGTTTCAGATAAAGTAAAGTATGGTATAACAAGTTATAAATATCCAAGATATCGGCAATATCAAAACAGATGTAATTACCTATAGTCAGGGTGCTTCTCCATGTGCTGTTTGGACAATCTCGACTGCTCCTCATAGTAAGGTTGCTTCTCAGCGTTCGACATTGCCTTCCACCTGGCTCCGAGGATCTTGGATATATTGGAGTTGTGCATGTCGGGACACGCCTTCAGGATCTTCCTGCGCTCGTCCTTGGCCCACACCATGAACGCGTTCATTGGTCGCTTGATGTGAGGCTTGCCGGCCTCGTCACGTCGTGGTTGGCGCACCAGCTTCGCTTTCTCTGCGTCCTCGGATGGTGATTGGCTCCATGATGATGCTGGAATTAGTAAATTGTTTATTAGAGGATGCATCGTAATTTCACAGAATTTTAGTTACAACAAGGGATAGGTCTGATTCCGAATTGATAGTTTATGTGGCAGATCTTACAGTTACAACTGTCTTTTTACGGATTTGTTGTAATACCCTCATAATTGACGATAGTAATAGATAGACGACGACAGACGGCGTTATTTTTTGAAGTCTCTGTCTACCCAATCTATACCTACTTCGTAACCTGAAAAGGTTTCCTATTCTTTGACAGGTCTAAAACAACTCAATTGCCGAGCCCAGCCGTATCAATGCATCTAATCTTTCAATGATATATAATCTGCTTGACTTGACACCCTACCATGCCATAAAAAAGTGTAAAATGCCGACGTCTACTAAAATTATGGAAATATAACACAAATATAAATAAGGTATGAAATGAAAGCGGTCTGTCGCACAGTTGCTTGAGAACACAATCGGAAGCCGCGCTTAGCCCAGCTATAAATTATCGCGAACGATGGATGTCGGCCGTAAAACAATCGTTAAACTGGGATAGTGTGACTATTTCAAACATTTCCATTTATATCTAGAGAGTTAAAATTCTATTTGGCGTTTTATTTTTGTAAAGGTTGTTCTAACTACATAGGTAACCAAAAACAACTCTGAACTTATCGATAAGCAACTTTTAAGTTACCTAGCAAAAATTATAAAGTGAATTTAATTAGGAATCTGCTCAATTGGCACCAAACAGATTAGATTTTTTTAGGAATATGATTGTTTATGTAGTCTGCAAACTTTAGATGCTTGTTGTACGTATATCTACCGTGAATAAACCAAACAGGTAGTACATTCACCTACATATTTTTTATTTTTTGGTTGGGAGATCATCCATTGACTTCTCCCGCTCTGGGTGAAGCGGGAGGGCATGTCAGACTTTTACTGACTAAAACCCACCCGTGTTCTTTTTCAAATTTATCCGCGACCCAGACAGGCATCGGCCTTAGCGGACCCCGTCAGTTTTGCTGACATCTCTTTGAGGCGCGCGTGGAACACAACGCGTCGTCGACTCGGGCCTGGTCCTTATCGGACGGCGAGCTACCTTTACCTACCTAGATGTCAGCCATGTTTTATTGTAATATTGCCCACTTGAATAGAATCGGACGCCCACCAACCAGTCACAAACTAAACTTATGAAGAAGCAGTCTTTAAATGACGTTCATAGCCTTATTTGTCAATAACAAGATTCGAGGGATCATAATTAATAGGCAGGTAGCCATACCATCTTAACCAAAATCGTGTATTTGTATATCTGATGAATTCATTAGAATAGATTATTGAAAACAAGATACACATAGGCTACGTTGTCTACGTTAAACCAGTATCCATTCTCCCTTATAGTGACAGCTTTCTAGTGGAATAAATTATTAAATACAGCAATTGATTGGATATTAATGGCGCACTAGTACAAGACTGACCTTATTTCTTAGGTAAATTCTTACAACTTTCGCGATGATTATGTTTCTGTTGGATTCATCAAACACTCTTTAAAAGGTCTTAATTGAATAATTGCTATTTCAATTCTGTTACTAAGTTTGTCTATCGGCGATCGTGTTCTGTTACGTAGGAGGATATATCTTTCCAGTTACCATTTTTTCGATCTTGTTGTTTTTTATGACTGCCTTTTTAGTACCTAGGTACCTTTGAGTATTTACCTACAATGAAAACTGTTATGCAGATAGGCAATAGATATACTTAGCCACATACCTTCCAAATAAGTTACTGTTCTACCAAATACATTTACAGAACGCCCACTCGTAGTGGAGCGTAAGCTGAATATGTTATCGGTTTTCTTAAAAATTTTGGAATGTAGATTTAAGAAGTCGTATTTCTTAATTTGTCGTTTAGTTTTCACGGTTCTTGTGTTTTACGATTATTCATGGGTGTTTAATTTTTTTGATAGCAATTCTATAATTTTAAGGTTGGTACTGGTAGGCTACCTACTATAGACGTACCTAATAAGGTAGTTTAGATTTCATGTCCAGAATAAAATAAATTATAAACTGATCGAGAGATCTGAAATGTCGAACTGTCAAAGTACAGTCACACACAGTTATGTTAATGCTAGCAGATAAGTGCACTCCGCTTCAATCCTAAAACCGCCAGACTAAATCAGACAGCAATATAGAGTGAATTACGTCACGACCGTCGCGCACATTAAATTTCGCACTAATCAAATTCCGAAACGATTATTGCGACCGCATCCCTCCTCCCTCTACGTCCAGTTATGTGGGTCACACTGGAAAACGTCCGTCTAACATTTGAGCTGACGGATTCGCTACCAAGTGTCCATTCGATTAATAAGCCACCGCGGAAACATGCCGCACTCAAAGCGCGGGACATTCTTCGAATTAATTTGAAGCGCTGTTAGATAATTTATAACATCCTACCGCGCCTGATACGCGCGCGATACTCTTCTAATATGAACACCGATGAGGACACTCTCGCGCACAAAACTCTTACGCCCTTATTTTTTTGGTCATCACATTTTAAATCGCGTGTCGACTTATGACGTCAATCCCATTTTATTTTAGTCGCCGTTCCGCGGCTGTCACGTTAACAACTAGTATTAATGACGTTCGCCTGGAATGACGGCAATAATTAGCTCTTCGTGACAGGTCAAGTACGGCACACTCGGTGATTCAGATACAGTTACAGGCCATTTCATTTTATAGTGTTAGTCATTATGTGTTTTATCTAGGAATTTGCGTGACGTTATGACGTAAAATATAATGTTACAGCTGTCATATTTATTGTAACATGAAAGTTGTGGCAATTATTTATATTCCTGTATAAACATTAAGAAAAGCCGGAAAATTTTAACTACCTCCATCAGCTAAAAATTTGCATTATAATGAGAACTGGCCTTGGAGATCAAATCTGCAGAGAGAGTGTTAGAAATTCTTTCGTTATAACACACTATTAAGATTCATAGATAAATTCAATGTTACCTTTGAAGTTGAACCTGCAAGCAGATCAATAAAATTTTCCTCTTTATAATATTTGTTGGGAAAGAGTAGTGTGCGCGATTGTCCCTGAGGCGGGCCGCTGCGGCGAGCGGAAGTTTGCGTCTCCAGCGCCATCTATTTCACGTTTCACGCGATTCTCTTGTTTTAAAGGAAACGAAACGACACTTGCGATTTTGTAACCAATTCGGTTTGGGTTCGCGCCAACTATTTAAAGTAGACATTTGTTTTATTGTGCACCAGCTTACACAATTATTTATATGTATGAATTATGAAAGTTTATCTTATATTCGTAATTAATGATCAGCAGTTCCGGGCACACCTACCTACCTACCTATCTCAGAAACTGACGCCAGAAAGAAAACTCTGCAGTACTTTCTACATACTTAAATGGCCGTCCATTGTTTCCCAGAGAACCTTAAAAAATGGCCTTTTAAATATTCTCTCGTAACTTTTAAAATAATTGGAATGCCTTCGACCATTATCCTCGAGGTGGAATGTCATCAAATCGCCGAGGGACGCAATAAAACCGAAACTTTATAAACTTTGTAACATAAAACCTGCCGTAAGATTAACGGATGAATTTCAAGATTACCGGCGATAATTAATATTTCTAAAGTAATTTAATGTATCTCTCAATTTTGTCAGAGTTGCATCCTCTACATGAGATGTGTCGGATAGTATCAGTAACAAACTAGATGTTACTGTACAAGTAAATATATTGTGATGCAATCCTAAGACTTTCCGGGGTAAAGCTAATGTGTCTGACACTAAGGTTCCTAACCTAGCTGTGAATTTGATGATAAACGGTAATCTTATCGTCATCATGCTTTCTAAGTAGTTGTAGAACCTTACTTACCTAACGCAACAGTATTTATATTGTTCTTTGTATTCTAAATATGGAGCTGATTGCTTTATATGTGAATAGTTCTACTGCCTGAAAAAACAAAACTCTTATCTAAGGCGAAAAAAGCTTCAGCATTCGCGATTTCACTTGTCATCCATATTTATTACTTGTCAATATTTATTATTGTAGTAAGTAGTTTGTTTCAGGTAGCCATTGTCCATAATAGGTACCTTCAATAATCACCTAGGTAACACAGGTGGCAATAAATTCGAGTAGGGAAGCTCGATGAATCGCATGGCCTACATTTCAGTCGATATTTACCGGAGTATAACTGTTTTACGTTGTAAGATGTATTAATTATATTTAGCAATTAAATGTGAAACATCAAAATGTTTGGCGGCGACACGGGACATTTCTTCATTTTAACATTTACCGACTATTTATCTAAGACTATTCCTTGTTTATTTTGGTACCTAACATTTCGTAAGTAGACTCACGTTTTGATATTAAAATTGATTCGGTTATACTTGATATTGTGTAGTTTTTGATTTGTGCGATGAGAGAATATCATCCGGTTCTGATTGTAAGGTGTGGATTACAATCTAAAGTAGGTTTTCTGACAAAAAATATGCACATGATATAGAGATAGAAAGCTTCAATCATTTTCTATGTGAGAAAAGTATTTCCCTATTGTGACAAAAATTATCCTTTATAACTCAAAATAGATTGGACAATTTTATCAATCAGGAAAAATACAATATCTTTTAGCTGGATCGGTTTGATTATTGTTAATTTAAAAATCAGAACACGCAGGATTTATTGTTATCGTAAATTGTAACGGGATTATCAATATTGTGATGTGTTATTTAAGTATTAATTGAAGCAATATTTTAGGTGCTCTTCTCTGCTATATAATTATTTTACTCCTAAAGCTTGGGTCTGGAACTGGTTATGTTATTATGAAGCCTATTATCATGTATCTGTTGATGAGGAAGATATTCAGGCATTTTTATTGAATGAATTATGGGGTTAGAGGTACAGAATTTGCGGAATTTATTCTAACCAGATGTGTTTTTATCTGCAGCTGGTTTTGTGTAAAACAAACTGACATTAGGAATGCAATCTAGGTTAAAAACCTACGGGGGTGTGGCGCTTACTCTTTTTCAGTTTTCTGCAAGAGCATTTATTGCCAATTTTACGACTGACACAAGAAAATGATCAAATTATATTACTTAACTGGTATTTAAAAATTATATTACTTTACAAATTATATTACTTTAGCAGTTTAGCTGGTTTTTGTTAACACACAAAGCAAATAAAAATATCTTTTGTGACGAGATTTCCTCATTCTCTCCTCTGTATAAGTCAAAAGATGTAAAAAAAAAACACGTATCGTCTACGTACGAAAGCTATTAGTACTTCAGTGACATAGTTTCCCAGTTACCCCAGAATCAGTGTCTAGGTGACAAGTGAATCAGATAATAATGTTGACGTCTCCAGCGCGTCTTTGCGCACCAGTTCCAAAAATATTAGTACGGATGTCTAATCAAATCATTTATTAGTCGCAGAGCACATTTACTAGGTATTTAGGAGATGGTTCTAGCTAGTTGTTTACAATTTGAATGACTGATACTGTAAAAAATATTCCACAAAGATCTCAGCTAAAAATTAAGAGTCACCCTCAGGTATGACTTTTACTACAATTGTGCAAGAAAAAATCCACCAATAGAATTTGCTCATATCTAAAATGGAGCAACTCTATTGCTTGAATAATTTTTTGCTCATCGTTACGTTTTCTCAAAGCTCTGGTGAAAATCAGCCTGAAAAGCCCCATATTGGGGAAAAATAAACTATAAATATCGTGTTCAGGTTATACCTAGATACTCACTGTTGCATGGAGCATTGTATTCCTCTTCCTTCGGCATACTGTACTGGCTCTCGTCCATGGGAGGGTAGGGCACGAAGCGCGGCATCATCATCTGCGGAGCGGGCGACGGTGAGCGTTGCTTGCTCAGGTTGAGCGGAGTGTCCGGGTCTTGGGGTGGCGGTGAGCGAGCACTCGCTGTGAGCTGAGCGAGCTGAGCAGTCGCTGGCCATTGGTTGGTTTGCATTGCCTAGAAATTAAAGTATTATATTTCAGATATAAGTTAATTTTCTTGAAAGCTTGACGAAACTGCGGGAGCTTTCAGTTCCTTGCTATTTAGATACATAACTAGAGTTAGATCAAATAATATGAATATACGTTATGTTTGAATAAATATGTGTACACATAGCTACACAGCTATTAGTTCGGAAAAGGTTATTTTTCATCAAAAATAAAACCACAAACTAACCATTTAATGCAGAAGCGAATTTATACATCTGATTAATAATGCAGTAAACAAACTAGAATTAGATAGTGATTAAGATATTGACGCACTAAACGTAAAAGATGAAGAAACAATCACTACCATCAGTGATATAACAGTAAAAGGAAGTTGCGTCAAACAAGTCGCCGAAGACGTTTATAGTCAAAAACTGGACGTTCTTAACACTGGGTATGACGCATCTACTCGTATCTAATTATAATTTTACATAACAAACACCGGTTGTAATGAGTTTGAGAACAACTTTCGTTTTAATATCACGTCTTCTGATAATATTTATAGTGGTAATGTCGATTACACCATTCAGGGTTCCGCTTGATATAGAATAGAAATAAAAGAAACTCGTCAGAAACTTTGTGATTGCATAGGAATTATGTTATGATAGTGCTTTTGATTTCAAAGAACTAAAACGAGAAAATTAATATTGTTTGCAACTAATGTAGAAAGGTTTTTAACCGACTTCAAAAAAAGGAGGAGGTTCTCAATTCGTCGGAATCTTTTTTTTTTTTTTTTTTATGTATTTTCCCCGATTACTCAAAGACGCCTGGACCGATTTCAAAAAATCTTCTTTTATTTTGAAGAGTATACTACCTAGTTGGTCCCATAGTCATCAGGTCAGGATCTGATGATGGGATCCTAGAGCAATCGAGGGAACTCCTCAAATATTATAGGCAAACATATAGTGATTTTGGTATTTTCATCAACAATGCAATCACTTGCACTCAGAAATTATAATTTGGTGAAGTGGAACTGATGAAGAAGACCACAGATGGCCACTTGAACTCCTAAATGCTAAATATGTCACTGGTATAAAATATCTCGAATAGGTAACCGACTACGATGAAGCAAATACTTATAAATGAATGGGACTGATGAAAATGGTATCATTGAACTGTTCTGATGATGAAGCCGGAAGGTAGGCACCGGAACTCTGAAAAAAAAACAATGTATCCTAGTCGTGCTTGGGCTTATTGGAATCGTCATGAGGTGTACTTTGACCACAAATGATTATCATGTTAATTGGAGACACCTACCAAAACTAAAAAGAAAAAAATAAAAAACTTTTTAACAAAAAATCAAACCGACTTCCAGAACAAAAAACTACAAAGCAAAAAATAACTTTCTTTTCCGAAGTCGGTGTCGAAAAACTGAAAAAAATGGATACAAAAGACACCGACTTCGGAAAAGAAAGTTATTTTTTGCTTTGTAGTTTTTTGTTCTGGAAGTCGGTTTGATTTTTTGTTAAAAAGTTTTATATGTGTCAAATTGCTTACTTTTAACAGGCCTGAAAAATCTAAACATCGAAACGGGAAAGTATGCAAGCAAAATGCTAGAGATATGATTTTTTTTGTAACATATTTCGTACGTACCTATAGTTATTGAACTGGTAAAAATTATTGGACGCGTTCATTGGTGAAGATACTCTTTTCAAAAGATTCTAACAATTTTTGGCAATACCTAATTATTTAAAGAGAATTTGTCATACTCTTTCATTGGATCAAACCCTTTGCCTTACCGAATTCACTTACACAATTAGGCTGCTGATCCTTTAATGCTAGATTTGGTGAAGTTGGTATTCAAACAGCAATGATCGAAGAATTTTCACTAAGCAGCCATAGCCAAAAGGTAAACACAATGTCAATTATTGCTGTTATTGAACACAGGAAATTAGCCAATATAGAGCTATATATCGTAATGGTCGCTTGCCAAACCAATTAGTTCATTACATTTTCATCCGCGTCTGTATAGTGACCATTACATTTATAATTTGGTCGCGTTTTAAAGCTGATGAGTCAGATATTTTGACAAATACGGATTGTAGGTGGTCCTATTTGGTTTCGTTAATGATTTTTCTGTACTCGACAATTTTTTTTCAGCAGTCGAAAGTGTTTTCTGCTCTACATTAACTGTTTCTTTGTCGTCTTTAATGCAACTACTACAACATCTATTACTAAACCTTATCATTCAGCCGAAAGACATACACTGCACTGCGTACACCATATAATATCCGCATATTGACTTTTAGGTATATGACGTTTATATTTAATAAAATTAATTTTAAGTTGCCTTGTATACTCACATTTTGTTGCTGCTGCGGAGGCCGCATCTGCTCCAACAAGGGCAGCAGTCCCAGTGGTGGCCCGGGGTACATGCCGTGCCCACGCCGCACCATTTCCTGCCGACGCAGCTGCTCCTGTTGTAGCCGCTGCAGCTCCAACTCTGCCGTCACGTTGCCGATGTTCTGAAACAAAGAGATAAGCTACTGTAACTTGTAGTTTTTTGGTCGAAGGGAATTTGTATTCACAAAAATGTTAAAGAGTTTGAAGTTTCTGAAAATGGTTTTTATTTTGGGTGCTGGACACTCGGCAATGTTTCGTATATCAGCTTAAGACCGTGAAGAACAGCAATTGTATGTTATGGTTGTTATTGAAACGAGAATAAAAGAACCGCAATTTCTTGCGTAATGCAAAATTTTGACTGTCGTGTCATTAATAAAATAACTTTATATGCACTAACAAAAGACACCGCGCTGCGGCGGCACCATACGCGCCGGGTTTTAAGCTTCGCAACTTTCTGCTATCAGTCTTAACGAGTCTCTCGACGCGATATTTGTTCCACACAATATATTGCACACTTAAGCACTTCCCAACACAAAGAATAAGCTAAAATGTGTGCACAAATCAACCGGCGGGACGGTCACTAAATCACGGCGACCATAAAGCGAATTCCCAAAAAAAAGTACACCAATTAATTGCCTGGGAGTCGTGACGAATAACACAATATACATTTTATCGGCTCTTCATTAAGGCAGTATTGAATTGTTAATGGTTGTACAGAGTAAGACGTTATAAGGTGATGAAATCAAAACAACTCGACGATGTAAGTTTCCGGATGAACGACGACGATGCAAAATATGAAAGGGATTTGCAATTTTAAAAGTTTCCTGCAAACGTATAAATGCGCTCCTGACAGTGGGAAAACATTTAAGTGAATCACTGTCGGCGGAGATAAAAAAGAAAAAGCGCTAATGGAAGACAAAAGCGAATGCATAAATAAACGTGACATAATCGTGCGAATAAAAAGAGCGGCAGAGTGTAATAGGCGTCCCTTCGGCGATACCGCGATACATCGAGCGCCACCGGTAATCGAGCAAGTTTTTCCATCGGCCTGACAAATTGCCGTCATAACCGAACGGATTAAACTTTTTATTAAAAACAACAAACTGAGCATAATGTATGGGCGTAATCGGCAAGGGACAGATGTTCCCGAATAACGTACGCGATTTATCTAATGTAAAAAGACTTTTATTTAATAGCTCTGCGGAGATGTCCTAGCAATTGGCGCTTATATTTTACAGCGGATCGTCGTTTTGGCATTTCGACCGTATTTTGATAGCATTATTAATGTTAAAGATGATATAAAAATGCGATTTTTGATAGAGGTGACCAGCTGAGGTATCACAATTTATTGTTTCGTGGCGCAGGTGGGTCGCCTCGTCATGAATATGATATGGAAGTGAAACAGCCAAGATGGAGTGGCATCGTTATACTGATTGAAACAATGGTACCGGTGCCAATGGAAATAGGTGGGTGTGATTTGGCTAGCAGCGCCGCCCGATGTTCTGTCAATACTGATGACGATGGATATAAATGGAAGCGAAAACATAATTCTGTTATTGTGTCCTTGTCGCTTATATATGTAAAGAACGATTTCCTTTTCCTATATTTCGTTGTTAAAGGAAATGTAGACAGTTAATCACATAAATATTATTAATGATATCTCTTTAATAGTTGCCTTCCGAGCAAAGTATACAAAAGACCTTGACATAAAATCAGAGACAGAGATCTAAGGAATAGTATCTCTGTTGGATGTTCAAAATTCAAATGATGCTTGTTTAATATGATACCAACATATTTGAAATTCATCAAAAACATAAAGTTCTATCAGATGTCAACACATTTATAATGCGTAACCTACGAGATTTATCGAACATGCGGTTAAAGCTACAAGTCCCCATAAAGCTATTGTCAATGGAACAGACGCACAAAACCCTAATGATTTATATGAAACCGCGGATTAGCTTGAAGGCGTACATCAAAAACAATATAATTGAATAGTGGACAAAGAGATCACAGATGAACACCGGACATACCATGACATAATTTATAATGTGGGCGCCGATATCAAAATAGTAATCCAACTTTTTAAATACGCGACTAACGATATTGACCCTTAGGTGGTGGGATTAAGAGTTGATGATGTTATATGAAAAGATTAGGTGAGAATACACGGAAAGCTGTATAATGAAACAGACGTCACATTGACGTAAGAGATGCAGATCTTTAGGTGAAATCATAATATTTACTGTCACAGACCGACGTGCTCTCATTTCCAGATAGATTATTCGAGTAATAGATTTAGGTTTTCGGTAGTTTTCCTGGCGAATAAGATTTATCTATTAAAGCTGTTAAAGTAAGAGACTATTTTTGTGTAAGCCTTATCAAGGAGGTCGAATCTCATGATTTATGGATGCGTGGCTGACGACATGGCTACCTATGTACCTCCCGGCAGAAATATAGCGATGTTAAACATTTTATGTGTTTCCAGTAGTTTGGGCAACCAAGTTTTCTTAATTTGGGATGATCGATCACCGTGTGAATTTATAGTCATTCTTATGTTATTTGATGACCTTTTATGGAGACGATACAACAATCAACGAAGAATTTAATGATTCTTGAAAACCCACAAAAAGTCTGCATGGTGACCCATCCTATTAGTGACCTCTCTATCGACTTACCGAACCACAACGAACTAATAATTTATTTATTCCATGACCCTAAAGTGTTGATAATTTAAATAATGCAATATAAAAAGGGCTTCACATGATTTGAAGGGTGCGCGGGAATAAGGGCGTTACAGACACTACAACGCGATGACATATCAAAATGAATCGCTAATGCATGTCAGAGAACAAAAAAGGTGTAGAGCTGCATAAACATAATTTTAGCATAGTCGATGATAAAAAATTGAGAGAAAGTGATTTTGACGCGTGGATCATACATATTTTGTGATTGATCTTTTTTATTGCTTACCTCTAGGAAGGTACTGAAAAAACATTGAAAGTTTCTACTACTTTAAGTCAGTGTAAAAAACGTATCTGTTTAATTGTGCAATTAGAGCTTTCACTTATTAAACTTTTTGCTAAACACGATCATAGCTGACAACTGCTGAAAAAACGATTATAAAATCATGCGTCCAACAATTTAATTGAAAATGTCCACTC
The DNA here is from genome assembly GCA_964057195.1 of Orthosia cruda. Lineage (NCBI taxonomy): Eukaryota > Metazoa > Arthropoda > Insecta > Lepidoptera > Noctuidae > Orthosia > Orthosia cruda. The sequence goes on along the minus strand of OZ059834.1, from coordinate 30,567,837 downwards.
CATTGATCTTGTGTTCTTCTTTAAATGTATTTTAATATCGAAATAGTTTGCACATCGTAGATATTGAATTATGTATCGTTGTAGCAACTTGTGGCAGTTGTGTGATATTTACAATTCTCTATGATCTATTCAAGCTTCTGTATGAATATTAGTTCTATCCATAAAAATATTGCATTTTCACGCACTCTTTCCAATACCGTTGTGTTCATTGAATCGGCAACTGATGTTTAAGTTACAGAATACCCTTATAAAACTGTGAAAGATAGAACTATTTTGAATGCAAAAGATAGATCTTGCAAGAAAACAGGCGTGTCAACATATAATCATTAGCTTAGAACTAAAACGAATGGTTTAATAAATATAAATCGAAAAACACAGGTACTCAACAAAGAGACAGCTTTAAAATATGACATTAACGAAGCACAAATAAGTATAACATTATGACGTCCCCCAATTAAACTGCCAGGGGGCATACAAGCGCTACACCCGGCGTTCCCCGCAGGAGTTCGCTTATCACAATGTTTTATCCTACTGATGTGCATGAGTCTCAGTTTTGCGAATGCACTGATCTTATCTAATGTCCGCGGTGATTATGCATTTTGCATAATGGAATCGATGCGTGCTTTGTCTTGTTCGGACCCTGTTTTATATTTATAGCGTTCATATTTTATTATGTTTATTGTGGTATGTTTGCAGAAAATCGTTAACGAGAGGTTGTTGCCTCTGGGAAAAGGTTTTACGATAATGACCGCTTATCATTTTGACATTAAAGTTAATTTTGTGCCAGATATTTTTACAATCGAGGACAAGGAGCTGGAATTTCGAGGAATAACAACAAAACTACTTATAAAAGAAGTCAAAATCGTCCCAAGTTTGATTGAAAAATCAGAATAGCTCTCCACAATAGGTACTCATTCTCAATAAACATGAAAGTCAAAATATTAAGGGTTCGCCCACTTCTGTCGTTGAATTGTTATTAAATCACACAATACTTGACGGTTGTAGGCGCTAATAGTGGCAGCCTTGTGGAGTGGCAACCCTATAGAGTGGTTCCAAAGAGTGGCAGCCCTGCGGTTTCTTCAAATTAGCGCAGTGATTGGTATCGGACGACGGTCGGGCACGTGGCAGTCGGAATTAGGTGCCTACCTATTGCGTTTTCATGTTGTTTTGCTAAAGGAAACTTTGTTAATTTGTGGTGCTGGTATTGTTTGTGATTTTGACTTGAAAAAAACATTGTCTTTGAGATCATACTCATAGCGTGTTTCATATTTTGTGATGCTAAACCTAATGATTGACTAGGTACAGTAACAGTCAATTATTTCATGAACGTGTCCACCAGTAGATTACCGCCTAAATAAGAGAATCTCAATCACACTAATATTATAATGGCGAAAGTTTGTGAGTGTGTATGTTTGTTACTTCTTCACGCTCAAACGGCGAGACAGATCCGAATGATATTTCGCACTAAGATAGATTATAGTCAGGAATAGCACATAGGATACTTTTATCTCGAAAATATAAAGCTCTGTCACACGGGCGAAGCCGCTGGCATAAGCTAGTCTTAAATATACTTAAGAATATTCGTTCATATTCAAGACATAATTTCCCATTCTTCATTCATAATCTAAAATTACCCAAACTTTCAGCGGGTATAACAAAGCAAGCCATTATAATATGAACATAACAATTTCATTTGAAGTCACCTCCAACTTCATAGTTTACCTTCCAATATTTTACAGCTTCCCTTCGACATGGGACATATCAAACAAGCTTGGGCCGTAAATCAAGAAATTAAGCTATTACGGCCACATCACAAGTCGGCGCTCCTTTTAACTTGGGACTTTTTTATAAGGCAAGAACAATTTTTAGACATCCGGACAACGTAGGCAAGTAACGACTTTATAATTTGAAACATGTTTTTGTTATCGATTATGTTAGGGAAAGCGTTTGTGGGAGCTTTTTGTCAAAAAACCTTACCGTTTTTTAGGGTTCCGTACCGAAAGGGTAAAAACGGGACCCTATTACTAAGACTCCGCGGTCCGTCTGTCTGTCACCAGGCTGTATCTCAAGAACCGTGATAGCTAGACAGTTGAAATTTTTACAGATGATGTATTTCTGTTGCCGATATAACAACAAATATTAAAAACAGAATACAATAATTATTTAAGTGGGGCTCCCATACAACAAACGTGATTTTATGCCGTGTTTTGCTGTAATGATACGGAACCCTTCGTGCGCGAGTCCGACTCGCACTTGGCCGGTTTTTGTGAAATGAAAAAGTAACAAAAAAAATGCTGTGTTCTCCTAGAACTATAGATTGCTTGTCGTGATTATTTCTAAAGGCTTCTTATGCAAATTCAACTTACACTCTTGCACAACGTCAAACTTGTTTTGCTGCGTGTCTACAAAATATAGTTTCAAAACATTGTCCTCAAACTTCATAGATAATTATATCAACTACTTATGACGATTCCATAAAAAATAAGTATAATTTTTATATTTTCCTCGGCATCTAAAAATAACAACAGTGACATCCCAAAAATAACTTCAAAAAAACATACCCTTACAAACTTAACATGCCCAAAAAATTACCACTTCAAGTAACATGTTGTATGTTCAAATACGTATAAACAAAAGCGGCCGGGCCGTCCAGCCAACCGATGACAGTCCCACGAGACCTTTACAGACAAACATCTATACCGCCCCCCTCTTTTTACCCCCTTTTGCCTCCTTGCCTCTTGCCTCTTGCTAGCCCCGGATGCTCGTCCCACTCGAGCTTTTCTTTTATTCCTTGCCTACTCTTATGTTTATTTTTGTTTTCCGTTAGCTGGCGGAAATAATGGCGTTAAGATGTTGTGGATGTTACCTAGTTTTGAAGGGTTTTGTTTAAAGAAATGTTTTTTTTTTTATATTACCTTCTACCAGCGGGTTCGCCCGCGTGAATAGTGTTTTACCATCTTAAAGGAACATTATACCGGGGTAAAAAGTAAATAATAATATATCTATCTTTGTGCCATTTTTCATCCAGATCCGTTCAGCTGTTATAGCGTGATGTGATTGAGTAACAAACATACATGTGTTTGTGGATGTGTCCACAAACACAGCCATCCAAACTTTCTCATTTATAATTTGATTAAGATGAAACTGAAACAAAAATCAAATTATTCATTCTCCACAATAACAGTACTCAAATAACGTTTGTATTCCTGTGTAATGGGTTTTGGTTTCTGAAAGTTCTGTCTCGTGAGAGTTCAGAAACTTAATTTTTTACAAAATATTTCCTACTTATCTACAATTAACTATATGCAAAGTCTCAGTGTGAAATACATCTTATGACACGTTACGAAGCAATTCCGTGCCAAGTTTGGAGTTTAAGGAACCTCTACCAATTGTATCTTGCTACAATGTGATTTAATAATACTTAAATCAAAATACATTTGTACATTATTTACTAACCTTGTTTACTAACAGGGGCATGTAGCATCTAAAACCGCAAAATAATTACGAATTCGTACTGAAGCTTCCACGTTATTCTTTCGTATTCCCAAGATGACCTTTTGTAGGCGATAGAGTTGTGGAGTGGCGTCATTATTCTGTTCCCATTCACTTTTATATTTTACCACATTTTATATTAAAAACGAAAACAAATGAGCATCGTGGTGCATTGAGAACAAACCAGCCCCGTAGAATGTAGGTACCTACATTAATTAAGCGCTTTACTGTTTTTAATTAGGTGCGCTTTTTTTGTTTCGAGAATTCCTAATTGTGAATGAATTGAGATAGAAAGGAATTGATGAAGATCCCACTTTAGGAATGGATGAAGTGTATTTAGAAGTTATAGGAAATTATTTCAACAATCAATATTATTTTTACCAAATTATAAATAGGTTTTCCCAAAGGTACTAAAGATATTCGAAGTATTTTTGATTTTGTATGACTGCCTAACTCGGTCATCTAAGACTATCTTAGCTAAGAGCAACTAGAGAATTGTACCTAATCAGAAAACCTATTAAAAACAACGTTAAGATCTCATCAATTATTAATAAGAAGACCCTCACAAGAATCTTATTACCCCACCAAACCACACCACAGTGCAAATTGAAAATCATTGTCTACACAATCTTTAACGGCTTAACAACTAAAGCATAACCCACACTACACCTACTCAAAAGCTTTGTGCACATCAATGGCTGATGCCACAAAAGTGCGAAACCTTACCGCGGCCGAGAGAAAAGATTAATAAAGCTTAGAACACACTCAACACCTGTCCTTTGTCGCTAATGGACCGCCTCTAATCTCGAGGGAAATAGTGCGGTGAGGAAAAATAAGAAAATGTAGTTTCTTTTTATGTTATTATGTTGGTACAATGTGTGGTTATATTATTCTAGTGAGGTTTTGTTACTATGAATTGTGAAAATCTGTTGTAATACCTAATCATACTATTTTGGCGGACGCAAAAGAGAAACTAGGATTTTATGAATATTAAAAAAATTAAGCTTGTCAATTTTCCACTGCCGAAAAACTCATATGGCAGACCAACCGACATATATTTTCCAAATATCTATTTATATAACTTCATAGAAACATTTTGTTTACGCTCCTAAAAGCATGTATCATAAATAAATCTAGTCTAACTTTAGTAGCCCGAAACTCAAGGAGCTAGCCCTCTTCAGACTTGCCAAACAAGAAGCGTCCAAAAATTAAAAGTTACATTCCGGTTCCAACCGGTTTGAGCTGGATATAATTGGAGGAGACTCTAGCTAACCACCCGGATGGGGGTAACAAGCGAGTTATCCGGGTAAAAAGGCAAGACCGGGTAACAAGCCGGGCGAAATGCAGTAACGAGGATGCAACCGAGCTTCTCTCAAGAAGTATGGCTTTGTGGCGTCAAATATTGGCGGGAGAGTCGGGTCAAATGTTGGCTGTACGCTTGTGCAAAGGTACGTCAGCAGAATTGCGGTGAAACTCGAATAGTTATTTTAGGATATTGTGATCTTTTCTCTATGCTATATTATGAGTATATTTGTAAACAGGTAGGAGCGTTTCAGACTAATGTCCGATCGATTGGGAGGAATAGCAAAATACTGTGCTAGCTGAACTTGAATTGGCTTAAAAAATGGCATTACTGTTACACATTGCCAAAGAGCTTATAGTGCCAATTACGAAGACGTTTATTATTCTTTGTATCTGTTTATTAAAAAAATCTTCATCAAAGTTAGTAATTAAATTAATCGTTAATTATTTACGAAGAAATAGGTTTTGGTTATATTTATTTTTATTAAGAAACGAAAATGTAAAAACACATTCATTATTTTCGTGATCTCTCTTCTATTTCTTTAATCAGCGCGTAAGATATAGTATTCTAATTATTTATCATCAACAACTAGTAACTACTTCATAAAAATAACATAGTCGTCCGTCCTACATACAAACTTCTAAGAAGTTGAGTACGTCAAAAAATACTTCATCTCTGTATACATACAATTAATCATGTACATTTCAGAAAAAATATTATAACCAGCATAATTATAATACTTGTTTGAAAGAACGAAGCGGAACTATTTCTTAGAATTTATCTTTTTACTAAGTTATGAAATGAAAGTTGTCTGTAATATCAAATGGTACCTACTGAGAGATTCTTCATTAGGGTTACTTTAATTCTAGTTAGAGGAAAATGCGGCTTTAGGGCAATTTACACTGATTTGATAATTAAACTTTGGTGACATAACTTCTGATCAAAATTCTTGACTAGTAGGTATATGCCGTGGTGGAAATTTTTGCTAATCAGCAACGACAGTTACAAAAGACAAGAAAATATGGAAAGCCAGAAGGGAGGACTTTGACCTGCAGTGGGAAACAACAGGCTCATAAAAAATATAGTACGTACCGCGGCTGACACTCTTAAAAATAAAATGCCCTCAATTTCCGTCAATGCAGTAATTTAATCTTAAGACCGATAGGGCGGGCTAAATGTATGTACAAACGAAGTAACTAAACAATCTACACATAAACAAAACAATACAAAAATCTAAATGCGTTTATTAAACGTCGGGCGTTTTATCCACGCTCCGATGACTGACACGAACACAATGATTCGTCAAACCCGTCAAACTGACAGCCGTCATTCGGCGAGCGTGCGTCAGTCTTTTATTTATTGTTTATTAAAACGATTATAATGGCTCCGATGATTGCCACGCTGCCTCTTGGACTATCAATAGCTTACTTTGTAGTTTTAGATGAGATGAACGGTAGTTGCTAATTTAATGGATAAACGATGGAAGCGGAAATAATGGATACAATGAAAGACGATTCTTAACTCATTCTTTGAAAGAAACTGCCTCAAAAATGATTATATCTTTCAAACTAAAATAGTATATATAATCTTTAAAACTAACAGTTCTGAATACGGACATGAAACTTTTCCGTTTAGATAAAGAACAGTATCTGATGAATGAAAACAGAAAACCAACTGCAGTGCCAGTGCCGAGCCAAAAGTAAAATATCTAATAATAAAATTATTATAATTCAATCGTCACTATCGATCGGCACGTGCCTCTATTTATAAAGATATTAACCTTTTCCCGTCAACAATATGCGGTGAAATGTAAATATTTATTTTTATACAATCCCACCGTGGCCATAGGTGCTCCAGCCACGCAACTAAAAGTTTAAGAATAGTTCACGAATAAAATTTGGGAAACGTACACAGTAAGCCGCCACTTGCCTTTAGAATAAACAACGTGGTCTTTGTGATCTACTGACGGGCATTACAATAAATGTACCGAGGAACGAACACTTAATAAAATAACAAACACCGATCGCTGGTCAGTGTTAACTATCAGACGGATCTAAATACTTCTTTCTATCTAAACACTGAGCTTTTGTCTATCCAACAGTGCGAGAGGCGATAAAACACAATGATGTATCTGTAGAATGATTTCATACCTGAAAGAGTGCGGAGTTTAATGAAACATTGTTGGAACTGTGCAGATCGAACGTTTGTCAAAACAAACCGAAAAACACCTGTGTTTCAGCCTGTTCAGCTGAATGGAAGAATAACACGGAATGTATCTGCTTATTTTCTCTTACCAGTTGTAAAATTCATTGAGGCAAAAAACGGCTTTGTCCCATTTATTTCTAGGCTACGCAGGCTACTATTGTATAGTACACCACATAAACTACGCCATACCATCCATAAAGTCGATGGTTTTACTGTATGAGCTTTCAAGAGATGCGTTTGAGATCTTAGCGGCATACCATATCGGACTCGGACAGAATGTGGTATGAAATATTTCATAATGTCATAATTTGCAGTTAAGCGGCAAGTCCAATTATGCACAAATTACTGAAACCAATTGTAATAAAATAATGTCCATTTCGGACATTATTTTATTACAATTGGTTTGGTATTCCGAATTTTATTACCATTACTTTGGTGCTTTAGAAACAATTGCCTTAAAACGTGAAAATGTCATTAACTGACCGTGTCGATGAATCCTAATTTAAATCTCTATAAAGTTTCAGATTTGTCGGCCATCTTAATAATGCGCGATATCGCATAAAATGGCTGGTGTCATTTTAAGCCCCCTTTCTTCCGTCCGCAAAGATTTTAATAACAACATCTCCGCTTTCTTTATTCGTTCTTTTGAAATCTCTTTTAAGCTGAAGTAAGTTTATTACTATTCAGATCAGGAATTTCAATCTCACATCCTGAGTGAGGCGTCTTTGATGTAACCGGTGTGAATTGATGGGCAGATAACAATCTTAATTGTTAGAGAGATAGGGTTGAGTTTAGTGTGGCTGAGAGATTTCATTGATGGTTCTTCTAAAACTGAATTTGCACTCATTAATACTATGAAACTCATTCATTGTGATAGTGTGTTCGCAGAAGAGGTGTTGACGTCGCGTTATATATTGTGATTACGTACGAACATGAATATTCTATATTAAACTGGTATTTCTTGTCACTTACATCAAAAAGCAGTACATAATTTATTATGTGGAGTGTTGTATGCTTTGAATAGATGGTATAGTCATTGTGGATTGGGGATGTATCACAGTCAGATTGTGAAGGCTCGGCCGACTGTGTTTGGCCATCGAACCGGCATTTACAATTTTGGGGACAACAAATAGACGTACAGTCAGCGAAAATGCTTTTGTAAGGGAGGAACGGTGTTTCACGGATATTTATTATTAAATCAGTCAATCAGTGTACGTTTTCTAACTAAACGCTTTTGTCATTCCATAAAGGTTTCCGATCTACGATTCTTCTCGTTTGTTTATTAGAGAACAGTTTTACTTGTCCTGAAAACTGCGGAAATCTACACATTAAAATAATTTATCACATCAAAATTCCTATGCAACATTAACAATATAATACAATACTAACAACCAAAGAAGTGCCGATTAATACGAATACTAACAAAAACCTAATTAAAATAGGAAATAGAATATAAAATATAATATATCATCTCGCTCGTATAGAATATCAAAGAAATATAATGTCATTATCTCAAAACTTGGTAGATCAAAGAAACAACGTCAATACGGAATGAGCGATCTTCATAATAACAGTCATAATGGGGGCTCTTGTAAAAAAAAAGTCTAAATTAATTTCCCGATCCGTTTCTTGGTACAAAAGGGGCTATCTCTTTGAAAGACTTTCTTGTACAGTCGCAGTCGTTGGCGGTATGCAAATGACACGAGCTTAGTTTTTTTTTTCGTGTAAAAGGAAGGAAAAATTTTGTTCTATGTTTTTGAGATTCTTTGGTATTAATCATTTTCGTGTGTAGTTTTATTTGGAGAAAAACCAAGGATCTGTTTTTTTTTGTTCCTCTTCACATTATTTGCGACATCTGAATTAGGTGTTTGTCTATTGTTTCGCTTATTATGACAGATGACTGTTAAGCTTAGTAATTATATGATTAAGGTTGCCCTAGTCGATATATAATCTATCCTTGTATGATGGCTGTTTTGCAATTTGCCTTTTTTATGGTATTTATTTCCGCCCAAAGATGCGTTAAAATTAGTCTTGAAATTTGGAACTTTCGACGCTAATAATATTCACATATATATTTTTTTCCCATACATGGCTAGATAATGATGAGACAAATTGATATCATTTTTAGGGTTCCGTACCCAAAGGGTAAAAACGGGACCCTATTACTAAGACTCCGCGGTCCGTCTGTCTGTCTGTCACCAGGCTGTATCTCATGAACCGTGATAGCTAGACAGTTGAAATTTTCACAGATGATGTATTCCTATTGCCGCTATAACAACAAATACTAAAAACAGAATAAACTAAATATTTAAGTAGGGCTCCCATACAACAAACGTGATTTTTTTGCTGTTTATTGCGATTATGGTACGGAACCCTTCGTGCGCGAGTCCGACTCGCACTTGGCCGGTTTTATTTTTAACGTATATCGTCAAACAGTGGAGTAATCACCCTATTGTATGGAAGAATAATCGACTAGTGCAACCTTAATGTGTTCTATAGATAACTATTATTATCCTCCTAAACCAAGATTTCCGCTGATGTACTTACATTAAATCTTTGCAAAATAAAGTAGGCAAGTTACGGCCCTGACTGTACACAATAATTTATGCAAGTGGTCAGCGATTGCTGAATGGGAGCCTTTTAATCATAAAATGATTTTCCCCATACAAATAGATCCTTCATGAATAGCGCGGGTCTCTTAAGAAAATGTTAAGTGCATTAAATTCTGTTTAGAATAAAATCAATTATCTTTACGACGGGGTTTTTTCAAGCGGAACTCAAAAGGAATTATTTTTTGTAAGATAATAAGACTTTACGTTTATTGAAAAGAAATTATGGTGCGTGCGTAGGTATAAGTAATTCAATGGAATATTTTTACAACTTGCCTACCTCGTGATTAATTTAAATTTTATCAATATATTTTATTCATTTATTTTATTACTTAAGAAAACTTACAGATATTAGACAGTTAGTGAAGGAAGGCCAATTAAAAGTTTTCACTAACAGTATTAAGGTAGAACAACAAACAGTAGAAAGGAAAGAGAAAGTAGAAATAAGCACTCGTAGAGAATGAAAGAAGAGACTGAACAAGTTTCAGTGATCTTCAAAGAAGTTTTTACTTATCATGTTTTTAATTTTTGGAACACTGGTGGAGAACAAATCAAGGTCATCAATATTTGACACATCGAGTTGTATGTCCGGCTAGTTTTTATCATATAGGAGTTGTTAATGTAAATAAAAGCATACAACTTGACTGAGTTTTATTTAAAGCTTCACGCTTGTTCCCTTTTTAGCAATACTAATATCTGTTACTTAATTGCAGCTATAAAATAGATCTAACGGTCACTCTTCTTTTTTTTAACATAAAAAAGATGTTACCTATTCTTTATTGTGTTTTTGTACCTACCTATTACATATTTTCTTAGGAGCTGCTTAAACATATTTCAAAAATAATTGTTTATATTGAAGGAATGAGCAAATAATAACATACCTGCTGAATGGATATCATTAATAACAAAAAACAAACATCGCCTAATTTGCTAAAGCTCTTACGAGTACACAATCATCAGAATTCGAAATTCGAACGCCTTTGATTTCAGAACGATTATGTACCGAACGCTAATAAAGTCACCATTTTATTCTGAACCCTCCCTTCCCTTGCCCGCTTTCTTTGCCAGGGCCACAGAGGGGTAAGCAAATGAAAAGCCGCGGCCTAACTTAAATAAGCACCTTATTCAATACAGAGAAATGTAAACAGACAATCAGTTATTTTAAAGATAGAATTTGAATTCGCGAATAAGGGAGGTGGGTGAGTCTCGAGCGCGGGGAGGGGACGTAATTTGACAAACGCTTTGATACGACTTCGATAAGCTAAAGACTTCGTGTTTGAATTTCGAATGTTAATTTTACCTACGGCAAATTGTATGAATTACTTAATTTAGAAGTCTGTAATGGAAATATCTAGAAATTAAAATTGAGACATTATTGATTATAAAACAAGAAATAATTGTGTAAATATAGTTTAATTTGCATTTACCGGATGTATTAATGGTTTTATGAAAACCTTGTCAAAAATTGCACACCAATTCAATTAAGAATCTACGTAATAACATTATAATATTTCATGTATTGATTAGATCTTATTAGAATGTGTCAGTATCAATAAAAGAATATAACCAAAATATTATTCAAATAGGATGTATGGCAGGCTCATTAACAAAATACCTGCGCCACAAGAAAATAAATACAAATCTATGGTTTTCATTGTATCTGTGACATTAATCTGCCGCCAATTCCGACGAGGTATTTTACAGGGTAGGTATGCTTTCCACTCCCGCGGTTCTGTAAATGGAAAGAATCGTCAGCAAATAACACGCCCCGGTCTCTTTGAAACTGTCGAATGTAATCTGTTTTGTTAATTTCCAACGTCGTCTGTCGGTGTTTTACATCTAAGCCCCGGGAAAAGGAAAGGTTAAGTTCTATTTGCTTTACCCCGGGAATGATTATTGCGCGTTTGTTTCAACACCACAAATAAATGGAAACATTTGTATTTTTTGTAAAGTGATGGAAAATAATTTGTTTCGGAACTGATTGGTTATTTTTTGCATTTACTTTTTGATTCGTTTTCATCTTTTTCAGTTTAATTTGCGTTTTAGTATTTTCGTGATAGTTAACGATTTTACTCACTTGAAGCTGTGTGCTGTATGTTTTGGAATTTCACAATAAAAATACCTACTTTACTTTCTGATGAACTTAACCATTTCTTTGAACGACTAATTAACAAAGAACGAACACACACACACACCCACCTAATTAAAATATCACTACCTACAGAAGCGTAAGACGGAATATTAAACCATTATGTATCAGGGGACTCCTTATTTGAATAAGCACAAATTGTCAAAGAGATTTTATCTGGTTAAACAAAGATGCTCCTTCTGTTAGCTTTTGCCCCTGTTCAGGGGTGCCTATTTAATGGGATCGGGTAATACGCTTGATGATGCCTACGATTTCGTTAACCCCCTTGTTAATAGGGGTTGTTTTGTTTCGGCGATCCGTTTTGAAAAGATAAGGACGGAAGATACGATTATGAAAATGCGGTCGTATGATATTGTAAGCAGCTTATTTGTTGTCATTGTTGTTATTACGGTTAACAGAGATTTAAGTGTTTATTGCGTGCAGATTTATGTGGCTATTCGAATGAATTGTGAGATTTTGTGGTTGCTTTTGATGTAGGTAATGCTGGGTTTTCTTTAAAAATTCTGCAAGAAGTCGTCTTTTGTTTTTGGACACGTTTGATAAAAATATCGGGAGGGCGATAACTTTTTAATATTGCTAGGTAGGGCTAAAAATATTTTTTCCCCAGGAAATATACCAGTTTTCATAATTAGGTGTTCGAGCAGAGAAAAGGTAGAATTACGGAGCTACTTGTTACCAATGTTTTGATTCTATTAGCTAACTCTCACCAAACAGAGCAAATAGAAACATCTCCTTCGGGAAATTAAAACTAACAAATAACAGAAAGCATTACGAAAAACACTGACAGGTAATTTAAGACTACACGTGTTCAATCTAAAAACGCTTGCATCTAAAAATAAGCGAACTATCAACACTAATCACACTCAAAATACTCCGCGTTTGAACCGCAAACAAAAATAGTTTCCCCCTTAAAAAGGAACATCTCGAAATCACGGACAATCATCAATTCCAATTACGAACATCCCCAACGTGAGAAAAATCCGACAAAACACCCAATCACGGCGCCTACAAAGGCCGCTTTACACCCTCCTTCTTTTTTTAAAATCATCTGTCCCCACCGTCATCGTGACCAAAGATAGCAGTGACGTCATTAGCGCCTGCCGCGTCATCCCGGCACGATTTGTCGGCGTTTATCGCGCGATTTTTTGCCGCGAACGCGTGCTATCGCCACACGCACAATATGCGTAAATTTTTCGCTAGCTAATGTGTTGGAAGTAACTTTTGCGAGATAAGCGATGAAAGCTAACGCTGAACGCGATTTTTTGTTCGGTAATTTTGTGTAGGAAAACGTTTATGATGCGTTAATTTGTAAAGTAAGGAAAATGTTTCAGGATTTATGAAACGTGAGCGGAAAATATATTTGGTGTTTTGATTGGCATTTTAATTTCTCTTTCAGGAATAAAAACTAGGACCGTAGTTATCCCGTCGAGTGCAATTGGGAACTTTGGTGCCCAGAAACAATTGTTTTTCTATTGTGTCTGCTAATTAGCACTCAAGGGATTATAACAGCAGAATACTACACACTGCAAAGCTCTTAAAAAAATTAAATAGCCATCCAAGCGGTTACATAATTCCAACGCAATCCGGCTGAAACAACAAAATGGTACACAACCAAAAAAAAGCTCAAACCTTTTTTCTCTCCCAAAATACTAACCCTTGCCAGCATAATGCGGATAAATAAAAACATGACTTTAAAAACCATTATTTTCGCGGCACAAAGTTCGTTCGGATACGAGCATGAGGGGTAAACGCGGGCACTAAAAAGCACAAGAGCGCTTCAAATGGCACGCGTCGCGGACCACAACAAACGAACGCGGCGGATAGAAACGACAATCGGTATAATTTTAATTAGAGAAAAATTGCCGCGGCGAAATGCGCAAGTACCGTGTGTACCGTCAGATAGTATGGTCTGTGCCTTAAATAAAAAAAAAACTGTCAGCTGGATGTCAGTTTCGTGAGTAAATGTCGATTTATTGAAAGTTTCGGAGCTGTCATAGTAATGAATAGCTTTTCTTGAAGTACTTTTTCTTTAAGTTCTGTTTCTTTCAATTTAAATGAAAACATTCTTAGGTAAATAGTCCTGATTGATTGAATTCAGGTTCACATTATTCAAAGCTTAATCCAGCGAAAGAGCCTCTAGATTTATATTAAAAAAATGTAATTCGCAATTATCATGCTGACGGTAAAAACTCATCGGAACAATACTCGGGGAACCCTTTCTGCAAACAATTAACGCACAAGTGCACTCGGAACAACGGCAATAGAGCAGCCCTCTGCGGCTAGAGTGCTGCAAAAGCTTCCGACTGGCTGCAAGCCATCGTGCCTTTGCCTTTGCATCCTCGGTCGCCGCCCGTGGCTCAACAGCGCGTGTATACATTGCCAGCCGCTTTTGTTTTTTTCTGTGGGAAGCCATGGAATATTTTGACGTTTAAAAAAAAGTATCTTGTTTTTTTTTCACCTTGCTTCCAAATGACTTTTGACATAATAATTGAATCACTTAGGAGGCCCATTATGGCGCTTGTCCCACCGTGACGATCAGCGAGTAGCGAGTAAAGCTAAAAACTAAAAATGAGTTGGCGAGCAGCGAGAAGCGAGTGTGTAGTTCCGATAGTTTTTTCGCTCGAGTATAAGCGAGTGTTCTTGTGCGACAGGCGATTACACGCACAAAGCCCAGGGCAGCCGCATTGTAGGTAAAAATTACCGCTGCCGCTAGTTGGTCTCCCGGTGTGAATTCTGACCGCCAAGCGAGCAAGCATAGCTGAGCGAGTATAACTTTGATAGTTCTTGTCGCTGCGACAAACTTGTGTTGAGAGAGTACTCGCCGGCAGAGTTAACAGCTAGCGATGAACTATTACTATATGCGTCTCATTTATTGACACGGGATCTTATATCTTTTGTACGTGAAGCGAGAAAATAGTCGAAAGCTAATCGCTTACTCGTCGGCAGTGGGACAAGTGCCTTACCAGCTTTGTAAGAATTTGTTTCAAAACTGTAAATACTATCCAAGTTTTTACATTTTCAGAGTCAATTTTGTTCAATTATTGAAGTATTGATAGCCTCCCAGTACTTACTTCAAAATGAAACAAAACATTGCGACATCGATATTAGATATTGGTTTCAGAAGTGGGCGGCAATTGTATGTATTGACAGGTCGTTAATTCATTGTATGCTGCTATCTCGAAGTGTTATCGACTCCTTGCTATTCGCGACATCAGAAGATAAGAAACGGGCACTAGATTTAACGCCTGCGTACTTTGTTTTAGATCAATATCGTTAACTAAGAAATCGTCTTATTCTCTTCTATTAATAAATCAATAAGAACTTTATCAGTTACATAATTGATCGATTGAGTGACTGGTGGATAACTCATAGTCCAGCCACAGCAAAAAAAAGAAAAATGTGCAAATCTGCACATACCTATAGGAACGCTTTTCTTTTAAGACGACGACAGTCGCCAACGACCTTGAGGGAACAACATGCGCACTCGTTTCACACCCGCGCGACCCAAAATTCTGTAGTTTTTGTACCTTATTATTCTATGACTTTAAAAAACAAAAGCCTTCGATCAAAATGAGATCAAAATGTACATAATTAAATTGTCTTTGAGATGATCAACGTCAAATTCAAAGCCATTTATTTGCATTAAATGCGGTACAAAAGATGGTATAAATAAGTTATTAGCACAATGACACGTTTCGCCATAATTTGGCATGCAAATATTGAGATATTTGTTAAGGTGCTTACAATAAGCTGATCTCTAATAATCTAATAACACATTTTTATTAGGTATTTAAATACCTAATAAAAATGTGTTATTAAATGTTAAGTTTAATAAACTCTTGAAAATACTTAGTTTACTTACTAGACTATGAAATTATATGGTTAACAAAAAAACACACACACAAAATACAAATCAAATAATATCATAAAAGGCAGTAGGTAGGAATTACAACAACTAATAACAAGATAATCAAGATCAACAAGATAGATTACAATGCATTCCTGTAATGATAAGATTGACATGGAGATTTTTTTAGAAATTCGTTTATAGAATAAAAGCTATGAGAAATGAGCCACTTTTTTAAAACCATACAGAATTTTCTGTAATGGTGTTAATTTCATTAAAATACGCGCGGCGGTTTTGGTGCCATTGTCGTGTTTTTGTCCGTGTTAGACATAACTTACAAATTAGTAACACTATGTTAGATGAATATATCTCAAAATTTTCTGAGATCAATACACTAAGAAAATGGTCTAATGTAACATATATTTTTCCAGAAATATATGACTAGCTTAGACGTGGATTTCATTTTAATATCAGCTACTGAAGGGTATCTGCGCTTTAAAGAAACGTGGTCAACAGTAAGTTTAGAAGTGTACTGATCTATGGTTGGTTCTCTTTGGTTGAGTTTTATTTACAAAGGTATTAGCAAATTATAGTAAGTAAATAAAGCTAATACAAGCTGTAAATAAATACATTAATAGGTGCAATTTGAGAAGAATACTTCCTTATAGATAAGTATGACTAGATGCAGTATTCATTTCATAAACCATCATTGTATATACGTAATTTATTTGACAGCAATAAAACATTTACTTAGTTGTGCTTCCGTTATAATGTCTTTCTCTTGATTGTAATCATAGCTCCAGCGTCTTACACTATTCCCCATATATTTCCTTTATGAGGAACAAATAGACATTTTCTCCGAGTAGCAAACCCGATGTAAGCTTAGAATAAAGCAATAAAAACAACACAGATCAAATAACTCGACTTATCAGGATAACAAAACGAAACCCTTAACTATTACTAAAACCGACGAACATTCCAAAATCTTTGATAAGATGTTAATAACAAAACGTATGTATGTATTTTATGTTAACGACAATGATGTACTCTTAATTAAAATCAAGTTTGTTGAACAAAAACAAGTGGTGTGATTCTCAGAATTGTTATCTTACTGATGTTACATTAACTACTAAATGCTAGGTAATAATTCGTTAAATTATGAGAATATACCACCGCTCAAAGAACCCGAGATTAAAAAATTAAAAAACCAGTTCTGATTGGTCAGCATTGTTCGTTTTTTAAAAGATGTTCTTACTTTAAATTTATAGAATGCGTTGGTCAAGATGGTATCGGGATTTATAATTTTTGGCTTTGTCTAATGAGTTTTTATGTAATTTGATATTCAAATGTTAATGATTTTTTAACCATTTATATGAGCCTACGTAAAAAGAATGCTCGTTCAGGCTAAACACAGAGTATAATTATTACTTTTGAACAATATGAATCATAAATTATGTTCCTAGTGGATTGAATACATTAAAACTAATATGGTAAGATTTAATTATCATAGTCTGTCTTCTTTCAGTATTCAGTAGGAAGCCTAAATGGTGTGTCAATATTGTTTCGTAAAACAATGTGGGCATCTATAACAAAACGTAGGCCCATTATAAACAATACTAACAGTCAATTTCAAAATAATAATAAAGTGCTTATAACCTACTTATGTAACAAAGCCATGAAATATACTAAGTAGTTGTGTATAATTAATTCCCACAATGCATCCTTTAAAGCCTCTCTGAACGTCTGAATCCTCAGTACATTGTAATTATTGGATGAAAGTAACCTGCCTGTATGATAAATGAGGCAAAGACGACCCGTCATTGTTCCACCAATGAAAGAGCTTTTGTCTATGGGCCGAGACAAAACCCTCGCTCGTTGTCTATGCCCCGCTCGGCTCACTCCTTTGTCGACCGTCGCGGTGTATTGTCGTGCGATGCGTCGGCGGAATCATTAAATGTGTTTAAAAAGAACAAAGAAAAGCTTTGCAAATATTTGCGAAATTCTCACGACATGAAATACTGCGCTTACATAATTAAAATGAGTCGTGGTATCTCCAACACATTATTATTATGATGTTTTACCAACTTTGCATAAACGTGGTTTTTATTGACGGAGAGACCGACAGGAAATACATATTTTATAGCAATTTTATACTAATACAAAACATAAAAAAATGTGTTCGATCAGATTATATGCGGATTTTTATTGGCGTGAATTTATTAAATGTTTTAGGGTTGCTCTCGATTATGAAAAATAATTTGAAACTTTGAACAAACCTGTTAACTTGTGAAGCACGTTTGATTGACTGACAACTTTCAATCGGTTGAAAGTTAATTAATTCAACAATGCAAGATCAGTAACACACTAGAATACTAAGAAACATGAAAACAATACTTAAAAGAGCAGCCATATTGTGAGGAGATGCGAGCGCAAGCACAAAACCTCATTGTGCGCCCATATGGGAATATATCGCTTGTTTTGTCATCCTCATTGTTGCTGACAGACAGACGGACAACTGAAAAGACGGCCTTTGAATAGTTATGTAAGCAGGAAGGCACTTTGTGAATACTCTTAGTTACGAGGTTAAATATTCTATGCGCGTTTGTTTAATGTTTCCGTTGTTTCAGCTCGGTTTCTTACAACAGGCTTTTATAGAGAAAACTGATTTATTTTTTATCTTTCATAGATATCTTAGTATTACTGGAGAAGATTCATATTGTTCCTGGCACAAGCAACTGGAGGAACACGCGTGGGTTTAGTCAGTTAAAGTCTGACACGCCCTCCCGCTTCACCCAGAGCGGAAGAAGTCATTGGATGTGATAGCCCAAACCAAAAAAAAAGGTACTGTCAACTATGGTTCACCCTTTGTTATTCTTACAATTTATACAATTGTAAGAATAACAAAGGGTGAACTTTTCATAATTTAATATCAGAACCTAGCGTAGCGTATGTCATAGCCTTTTCCTTTACTCTTTTTACAATGCTGTAGGTGGATTTATTTCTAAGAGAAGATAAAAGATAGAATAGGAAAACACTACCGTATACTTTCTAGATGATATCTCCAAATTTATAAAGGCTTATCTAATCCAAGTCAACTTTGTAGCTATGAAATTCTTTAAACAAACCACAATCAGTAGTTCCGTCCACCTGTCCAGTACCGATCCCACCATATTCATGCTAATAGTCCAATTTATCACAAAGCCACTATCCACCGCTACTTTTAACACGGAAATCTTTTCCCTTCGCCTATTAACCGAGCAGCAACTACTTAGAGACACCATCCATTTTGTTTTGGAAACAAGTTAGCTACGATCATTAACGCGGCCAGAATCGTGAATAAATCATATTAATATAATGTTATTTGTGTCGCCCCATTACGGGTCTTCTGGTGTTTTAGTGAGAAGTCTGATTAATAGTATTTTCACTGAGCTTGGCGATGAAATTGTGACTGGTTATTATTTTTGCCGGGTGGATATCAAGAAAGGATGGTGTTGCCGGGTTAAATGAGGTGATTGAGTAACTGTAGTAATTTTGAAGGGGTTGTAGCCTGCAACTTTGACAGGCTTGTAGCCTGCAATTTTGACAGGGTTGTAGCCTGCAATTTTGACAGGATGTGTAGCCTGCAATTTTGACAGCGTTGTAGCTTGCAATCGAAGAGCAATAGCTATATGGAATTTTGATGAAAAGATGTGCTTCCGTATTTACTAAAAAGGGTGTTCAGAGCTTCTGAGCTGAGATGGTAAGTAGGATCAAAAAAGGTTAGCATGAAAAAAAAAGACAGATAAAGTGAAATGGGACAGATGAAAAGCGAAGTAAACAAATTTATATAGGTATTATCAACACCTAAGTAATAAAGATTTGATTTCGGTGTTTTATCCTGCAGGCGCCGCTGACGATACGCACCGCCAGCCTTATCTCGTTACATCGTTTGTCAAGTGGGCTGAGAACATGATGGTTTTGACCAAGCTGTTGAGCGTGGGACTGGACATCACCACGGTGTGAACTAGCTATCACCATTATTTATATTTTTATTTGATTTTTTATTGAACACTCCAAACACGACAAATTAAAGCCGACCTTCTGACACGACACACAAAGTTTTATTTGAAACAGTAATCGCGGGGGAGTATTATCGAAACTAATCTTTTACGACTGCTTTGTCACACCAGTAGGTCCCAATTTATAGCAAGATAAATTTTCAAATCTATTTCGGAAGGTACGCTTTTGACATATATATGATAATGTGTTTGTTGAAACTGAAGTCGTGAAATTAAAAACCATTGCTATAAGACAATTATTGTTTGTATACATTCACGGTTTTTTTAAATACATTCCGTTTTGAATATTTTGTGAAGCGTTTTATTGCTCAAAGTCAAATAAACACATATTCAAGTGTGTATTAAGATTCGTATATGTTCCCAGTTACTGGTTATCGCCGTAATATTTAAATAAAAGCTATAAATATTGACAAAATGCTATAAAAGAGAATGTGTTTAATAGTCATATTTATGTATGAGCTAGGTTTAAGTTTAGTAACCAATGGTTTTTACTTGTTCAAGAAAAAATTTATTCGGTCATAATTTAACAACGAAAAGTGACAATGACCTTGGAATGACCTTCCCGCATTAATTCAATAAAATATTTGATTTAAAGTCGATTATATAAACTTTACCAAAATTTCAACTGATGTGTTGACATATTACCTTGTATTAGCTAATGTTAAAGCAAAAACAAAATACAGTAACAAGTACGTTAACAGGTATTGTGGTTATATTAACTAATTAACTAATAAAACCTTTTACTCAGTAGCAGTAAAGAGGTGGTTACCACTTCATTTACACAAAAATTAGGTATGTCGTTGATTAAAAAACTTAACAATGTGCCAGCAACGTCAACTCTCATGATATTTCTAAAATTAATGTTCATATAAGTACATTACAAGATTACTTGACAACACTCCTTTTTATGTGACACAAAAGAAGCAATGTATTCCAACGGTTAACTTAGGTCAACACAAGTTGTTGTGTGTTTTGACAACTGTACCTACAAATTAACTCTGTGTTGCCAGCCTAATGGTCGTGAAGGCAATTAAAGACACAGATTAAAAGTAAAACGTTGTGATCTCGAGTTTCTCGGTACATTTGTGGGAAACTTTCATTGTTAATTACTTTAGAACCGCGGTGTTATATGACTTTATCAGATCTTGGTTGGTCAGTTGATGAGTCGGATTGTTTAGAAGAATTTAAATGGACAAGCTTCCCCTTGTTTGGATCAAGATTAATTCCAAAAGTTTGTTTAGTTCTAATGATTAGGGCCAATTATTTTACGAAAACTTGGGAAAGCTATCCTAAAATATGTTTTCAGTACCTAATGATTATAATATGTCTCCACGACGAAAAAGACACCCGCAGTCCTTAGAAAAAATCCCGTAACATTGTATCCTGAAAATTAGTCTTACCGAAAAGCTGGCTTCGTGAATACGAACTTACCTGAAAATAAATAAAACAAAAGTTAATAATAGGAAAATATTGTAATTAAAAAGTATACTCAGGCATCTATATATTTTTATTATTTAACTTCTTTGCAACAAAGACATACGTCTCCCGTATACGATGCATTTCCACAACTCAGAAAACCCCTGTACCTGCCATTGTGGCTTACATAAAACCATTTAATTGTTATTTACCTCTACAAAATCGGTAAAGTCTGTTCTCAAGATCCGGCCTGGTGAAATAACGGCCTACTAATGAGCATAATATGCATAATATTGTGCTGCTCAAAAGAGTCTTGTTAGGTCCACACACGGGTGTCGACAACTCGACAAGGTTGGGACTCTATTAAATTCTAACGCCTTGGTGCACATTATGAAAGGAAGCGTTTTTATAAGCGGCAGCGGGGTTGTTTACGTTAGGTTTCATTTAATTTTAGTCTGGTCAAGTAATACCCTCTATGTTCATGTTATATGTAACTATTTAATAGTTTTTGTTTTAGTTAGGCATCATTTGTAATTTATTTGTGAGTATCTCTACCATAAACTCATTAAACAAAACAATACTACATAATAATAAGCCACAATTTGTTTTTCATAGAATGGCTTTGATAGAGCAAATCTATTTCAAATGCTTGCCCATGAGATGCGTTCCTAGCATATTGACAATTTCAAAACTAAACAGCATAAGTAAAAATAAAAAGCGTTTCATTCAAAAGTCGCGGCAGCCTTCCATTCTTCCTCAGTCCACACGCTCTCTCTCGCTCCTTGCGCCACCCGTCTCAGTGTTCGCACATTACCCCGCAAAGCCTCCACACATGCGCTCTGAATGCACAAAGACATATAATAAAATAAGGCGGCTCGCAATTAAAAAATTTAAGGCACTTTGTCGTTGCCCTAGCCTTTAACTTCTATTTCGTCGACGGTGGGTAGTTTCATAAAGATTTTGTAGTTAGTGCAGTTTCTATTTTGTCTTTAAACATATGAAACGGTTTTAATGATGATGTCATTAATTTTTTTTTTTTTTATGAAATGGTTTAAAAGTTTGTTTGCTTGCGATGGGCGGGGCTTGTGACGTTACATTAGTGATGACTGTAAACTTTACGTAAATGTTGGATGGTATTTTCCTTATTACAAAATTCATAAAAACAACCCAATTTCTTCCTTAAAGTATTGCAGTAATTAATAATCAACATGAATAACCAAATGACGAGTTACTAAATTCAATGAGCTAATTCAAATTCAACTTTTAGCAACTGATTCATTCAACATATCACACAATTCTCACAAATAATTATTTTGGTCACAAACATTTCGTGCGTTACCTTCAAATTACTAATGAAACGCACCAATTTTACGTGTAAAACAAAAATAAAAGTGAATTTATCGCCTATTTCCCTTATTAAAATGTGAGAATTTACATTTATTCGTGTGTTTCAGCCCGCTACCGATGTTGATTAATGTCAATAATTTACTGGACGGTCGGGACACATTAATGTTGGCCCTTGCTTAATTTCCCTCAGTTTATCGTGGCCCTGCTGACAACTGAAATGGCGATGACAACCCGCTGTACGACACTACGATGACAGATTTGTGCGCAAACCTATTTAGGGTGACATAGAAATCTATGTTCACGTATTTCTACTTTTTTTTTACAGCAAAAAGGTGTGACTGTTTGTGAAACTGTGGACGCTGGCATCCGAAGTTTTTGTATGGCATGCGCACAATATGTGCTGAAATTAATTTGTTATGATATTTTAAACTAATTTTAATAATAGATAATTTTAACACGTCTCTCAAGCTCTACTGCTGTCAAAACTGCTCTCGAACGATGTTCGGGCGTGTCACCAGTCGCGATAAAAAATGGGTTGAACTAGAAGCACAAGATAATGAGCCATAAAAAATATTGTCGCATATTTTCGTGCATTTTAAAGGATTTCATGTAGGCGGCCCAGGCATTCTCATAGGTAAATTATGTGTGGCAATAAAAGCCAACAGTAAATTACCGTCCAACTGTCTAGTTAGTAAAACTATCAATATTGCCACATCATTAAAATCAACGTGATTGCACACCTCCGAGCACATCGTAGATTAAATTTCATAGTTCTCCATAAAAGTCGTGTCAATCGAGACAGTGCGTCAAATATTTAAATTAAAAAATATAACACTTTTCAATTCCAAACATTCTATCAAAGAATGAAACTGGCTCAGATAAACACAGATTAATAAACAACAACAGAAGTGTCAGTTCGCGGAATCGTTGATGAGAATAAAGCGATAGCATTTCGCAATGGGTAGAGCGTTACTCGGAAATACGTTACGATCTCGTAGCTAGACGGATGCGATGCCTCTCTCTTTATTATTCCAATAACAATCCGTAATGAGTGCTCTGGTCAAACGTAAATAGCAACTTCATACATTTGAATGATGCCAATGTAAACTCTGTTCTATAGACTACTCTGTGCCGTTTAGGGTTATCGCTACATTTTATTATTCGTGAAATCGTAACATCTTGAATCGTATGAATCAGAAACCAGATTTTGATTTTAAAATATTCAGATCATCTCTTAAATCAGATCATTTTAATATTTGACTGCAAAGCATTGAAACTATATGTGATTATGAATCTGCGTCGACTTCATCGTGCTCATAAGTTCGTTTTGTATCATCACGTTTTATTTTATGTCACTTATAAAATTAATGTCGTTTTTACCTAACATTGGTAATTACGATACATAACAAAGTCTACCACAAACATTGTTATGGTACATTGCTTTTCAATTAAAACTGAGCGATACTAACAGTCCCGCCCATTAAATTATTATTTATTTGTCACCCAGGATATTAGACTCATACTGAGACCACACAGTATTAATTTCAAAACGATATGTTTTTTATTATCTAGAAGAGACATTGATTCATAAAAAGCTCGTGGGTACAGCCCTACGTCGCGACCGGCGTACATCAAAGGCACACCTCACAGTGCCTAGTTTACATTGTAACCCTGCAGGAATATTTACACTGACATTAGACTACTGACCTCTTATGACACTCGGGAGTGTGTCGAAGTGTCGACACCGGAAATCGATTGTGTGATATTGACGACACTTGACAGGCTGGCGTGAAATTACGCGCGTAGCGTGACTATGTGCGAAAAGTAAAGATGGTAAATACAAAGACTACATAGATTTTTTTTATTCATTTGGTATTGAATTTTTCTTAAGAAATAGATATTATTTTTGTCGATTTTCTATGTGTGATGACTGGTAAGCTTTTTTTTCTCTTATTTCTTTTCTTCTTATTTTTTTTTCTTATTACATAAAATTAATTTAAAAAAAATATTGTAGGTACACATTTCATAAATACATTTTAAAATATTTCTTTATAAAAACAAATCATAAAAAAACGATTAAAAATATAAAAAATAATGGTTGTCCGCCGGTGTCGGGAGCAGGGTGCAAGCTACCGGTGGTTAGGACTCCAGAGACAGGAACCTTCTCACAATGCGAGCCGTATTGAGGAGTAATGCCTTCTGTATCAGGCCCTTGATCCAACCGTGCAATGACAGCCTCGACAGATGATCGTCGAGGCTCTTGGCCATCAGGCCGGTGGCCGTAAGGACAATCGGCACAATGTCCACATGTCGACAACCTGGTGTGCTAAGTCGAGATACTTGATTTGTTTCTCTTTCTCAGCTTTCACGAGGTTCTCGTCATGCGGGATGGTGACATCGATTATCATTGTGCGGCCCGCTAATCGGTCTATCACCACTATATCTGGCATATTGGCAACAATAGTCCTATCAGTGATGATATACCGATTACAACGTGACATGGAATTATTATTATTCTTGTGATCTCCCAAAAAAGTTTATGTAGCACGATAAATACGCAACTATGTATTTTATTGCGATGTTGGTCAAATATTCTAAAGTTCGCTCGCAAAGAAAAACTCAAGGTGTTCATACTTATTTAATTGCAAAAACTATTCTATAAAAACGCAACAGTGCTTCGGCATTTTGTAATTAAAGCACACACAGCAAACTAGAACAAATCCGAGCAAACAAGCGGATGTTTCCCCTAAATACCGCTCTATATTAATGAACCTCCTTGTTTCTAGGTTAGAATGTGGTAGGCGTGTGCAGACTAACAATATTCATAATAATAGGAGCTCGCCTTTGATCTGTCACATCGTCAAACAAAACGAAGTTATGACAGGATATTTAATTTAGTTCAACCCTGACAATGTTGACGGTTCGATCTGTCACCGATATTCGTTAGGAAAAAATGAACGAAGAATAAATTTATACCAGAGTCCGTGATTTATTTGCGATCAATATATTATTTTCAGTGGGCTGTCTGCAAATGTATTCAGCTACTGTTGTGCCATTTGCGAGCCGACGAGTGAGCAATTTTAACCTTTTTTTCCTACTGCTACTAATTGTAGAACATAATTCTTGTCATAAGAACGACCTGTCATAATTCAGTCTACGATTTTTTGTAACCATTTTTAATATTTCAAGAGATTTAAGTCCCGTTGATTTAATTTTAATAAAAAATCTGAACGCTCAAACAGAAAATAAGTTCATCACAAAACAGGTAATGAAGTCAAAGAAACCAAAATTAAGAAATCCTAATGTAAAACCAGATTTCAATCAACATGACCGATGTAATCAAAGCGAAAAAAAACATTTAAAGGCAGCCAATAAAAACGTTAGTACAGAATAGTAACTGAACGATGTTAAGATTAAGATAACAGTAATCCCAGTAGGTAACAGAATACATTTATTTAATGCTCTGTTCTTACTTTACACAAACTGAACGTTTAATGAACTTTGTCTCGCATCTTGAGAATCTGTGGTTATACAGATGATAAAGAAATTACGTGTTGATGACCCACTGAATGGTAAAAAAGTTTTGCTTACCAGTTATAATATTTTTTGCTATCTGTCTAAGGTTAATAAAATTTTCTTAATTTTTTCAGGTGGCGACGACTTTTTTCGAAATAAGAACCCATTAACTTTTTTTTGTGATATCAATCATTTTTTTTAAACATGGGTAAGTCTCTTACAAAAAATAAACAAATTGATGTACCTATTTTACAACTTTCAAAATTCTACAGTAATCTTTTCAAGCAGCTTTTTTTCTTAGATAAATATAGTTTAAAAAGTCGTAAATATATCTTTAATATGAGATTATTTAACCTGCTGAACTAACCGTAAAAATCACCTAAAAGTCAAAGACTGTCAGTGGAAGAACAATTTATAAAACATAAAAAAAGGAATGTGCCAATATCAATCTGGGCAATTTAGTTTTACCACGTGTGTTGACTCACAGTTTTGCCTACGTATTTTTAAATCACTATATTTTAGAGAAAACAAATGGGAAACTGGATAATAATATTATAATGTTTAGTCACAATAGAGGGGAGAGCTCGTAAATCCGTCTAGCCGGACTGAATTAAAATCTATTCGAGTGGGTATCGAGGTAAATGACGCGTGGACAGACAAATGTCGTATTATTTTGACGGGAGTTAAGACGTTGCATATAAAAACATATTTTGAGGTAAACTACACTACGATGGTCTATTTTATAAAACAATGATAAATTCAACTTTGAGACTAATTAGCTAGCCAATATCACGAGCAAGGTCGTATGTATCGCTTTTTGCTATATTAGATTACATTTTAATAAAGTTGTAATAACTGAATAGGTAAAATTTAAAAAAAACATGCATCATAAACTTAATCTAGAAAAACAGTGTCATTGTCTATTATGGATGCGCGAGCTGCGCAGACATGTGCAATGAAAATCTAAATTTCCTGCAATACCACATATTTTTCCGTTTCCACTTTTGTTTTATTTCAAATGTAGGAGTGAATATAAAATAGTGTATGCAACGGCATATAATTAGGTAATAAAACCTCCTGTGATACTATTATCACACTCGTGTTTTAATAACCCCTATTATATCACCGTTGCATAAACTACTATTAAGATTGATTTTTCTGAATAATCGCTGTTATAAGGTACTGCAAAGAAATCGCCGAAGTATATGCCTTGAAAGTGCCAGCTTTTCAGTCATTTTGTTTAACCCATCTATTGTGACAACGATGCTTTTTTTTAATAAAACAAAATTTAATTGATTTGCTAACTTATTTACAATTATTATGCTATTCATTTGTAGTTTTATTCCGTGTAGGACAGGAAACGGTCGACTATATTTTATTTTCTTACTACCACTTTCCAACACTTTGAAACATTTATTGTTATTATTATCAAGATAGAGACATGTATTATAATATTGTACAGGCGAAATTGATTTGACCAAGCGTAGTACGGTGTTTTAATAGGATAAGAGGTAATTTTATAGGTACTCGTTTTTCTAGTCCTATTGTACCTACAATTTTTCGGGTATTTTTGTGCTGGAAATCTAAATTTTATATCACTCACCACTGCGCAATAACGGGTAATATCGCCGTGAAATTTACAAAGTGTTATAAAAAACATTGTAACACGTTTTTTGCTTTCTCCAAGATTTTTAATCTTCAAGATTAAGTAACCATCGTTAATATATCTGTTCGGAATCCGAGATGTGCAGTAAAAGAGATTTATTAACATTCCTTCAATAAACAATGCGCGGCACATTTTGGCCGCATTCTTACTCTCGTAAAAACTGTGAACGACGACATATTACACTTCTGCAATATTATAATATTTTGGCCATAATTTTCTAAGCTTTATGTCAACGCATTTAGCGTTGACGATAGGTTAACGACTTCGCAGGTCGACCACTCTGAAGATTGATACCCTAATTTATTGCACATTAAATTCTTACGTTCAACACCACAAGTATGTGAAATTTATGTATCCTTATCTTTTCCTCACGTTAAAAAAATGCAATTTATTATGTCAGCTCACTGAAACAATAATGATGGTGCTTCAAACGGAGTAAATTATAAAGATCTATTTCTGTGAGGATAAAGGATAATCCCGAACACGACGGAACGTTGGCATTCCCATACGCACACCGACCACCAACAATGGAGGGCAATTAATAAATACGGCTTTTTAAAAAAAGGAACCGGGACGAAACGCGCGACTCCCGCGCACCTTATGTTAGTCTAGGGTTGGCAGATATTGGTCTGCTCAAGGTTTATAATCTTTCTAACACGGCTTCATTCAAAAGATAAAAAAGTATCGGCCCCATTATTAGAAATAGAACATGGTGTTTTAAATCAGCATAACAATAACATTATTTTAAATCGTTAGTGTATCTTTTAGTCAAAATACAGCCCAAGCTAAACTATCATTATATAATACTGATTTCGTATATTTTTTAAAAATTTACCAGCCCTATAAGTAACGCATCACGAAATATACGCTCATCCGCGCACTTCGCACGAGATCACGTTCCGCGCATTATTTTGATGAATTCCAATTTCGAACGGACCTACGCCATTTTGTTTTCTTTTCTTTACGGCCTTTTGTTGTAGGGAAATCGTTAAAAGGGCATTTTATATTTAGTACAACAGAATGCCGAGTTTAGAAAACAAAGTTTTATTTTTATTAATATTTCGTATTCACAGGAATTATTGCTTCAACTCCACAATTTCTAAGCAAATTACCTTCTAATAAAAGCACTTTAATTCACTTTCCAAGACCATCAGTCCATAACCGCCACTGAGGCCGGTGTAATACCATCTTACAACTATTAAAATAATACCAGGATAAGTGGAAACAATAAAAGTAATACAAGGTAATTAAAAATTCATCAAGTGTACAATTGAGAGAGTTATAAACAACGGTTTATTGCACTTATTAATCACACAGTTAAAATCTCGCGTCACTTTTGTAGGTGGCTATTGTGCGGTGTTCCTTTCATGCGCAGTGTGACAACCTGTAATAAATCGCGAGTGTTGCCATCAGTATAAATGTTACAAGAATTACAAGCCGGCCTTTTCAACTTTCAACCAATTATTAACAACTTACCTGGATTTTGTTTTTGAAATTTTGGCGTGGGTAAATGTAACATGGTGTGTTGATAAAAATCTTCATGTTAAAGGAATAATGTAGGTTCCTACCTACCCTGAATTAAAGAAAATGTTAAGTAAATCCATTTTGTTTTTACCTATTAAATAGAATTCGACGAATTTGTAAACCAAATGAAAGAAAAGCAGCATTATTACTAAAATTATTTCTCATGAAACGATTCGGAGAACTTTCTTTCATTGTTAATATAATAAGAAAAAAGCTTTTTCATAATTTTCATAGAACCTGTTCTAATTAGCACGATACAGCCAACTGTCACAAAAGAGAAAAAAAAAAGAATAAATGTAAAGCTTCTGTTGCCTTTCAAAAACAAAATACTGAAGATTTTTTTTGTGTTGAAAGAGAAAAAAAAATAAGAAAGAAAAATGGAAAGTCCGATTCATCCGGCGCTCGTTGCTCGGTGCTCTATTCAGAAACAACTTATTAAATAAATTAACCGCAAGTTGGTGGAAAAGGAAAACTAAGGAAGCGCACGAAGCCGCGGAGACGGAGCGGGAGCGATTATGTAAATATATTAATAATTTTCATTTGCTAATATGCTTTTCAGGAAAATTCAACAAAAAATATTCTGTATAAAAACCGACAGATTTCCCTCAACAGTTTTTATTCTGGCTTATAGTCATTTTTAACAAAAGTAAAGGACATTATATTAAACCTAACTAAGGAAATTCACGGCAAATGCCATGAATAAATAGGGCCCAAATAAACGGTACCGGACGATCACAAATAATACCAGCATTTATTTATTTATTCAATACTTCATGCACACTATGACAAACGTACAGATGCGGACTTAATAATGATCTAGACACAAATAATCGTAGGTGCAATATTGAGGCAGTCACTCTCTGTAGGAGCGATGTATCTAACATATAATACTTCAGCAAATCTTATCTTTCCTATCAATAAAAATCTGAAACCATTTTACATTTTATCGGTTGTTCCCCAATTCGCCATCGCCCCGCTACTCAATATAACCACCTAAGCAGCAGCCCGCTTGCTCTGGACAAAGCTGTTAATTCCTTAAAGCCCGACTCCATTCTGTTCTCTTTCAATGTGGACTGTAGTCTGTGGAAAAGAAAGACCGCAAAAATAATTGGAAAGTGACTGGAATAACAACGGTTTAGTGATGGAGAAGAAAATCGATATTGTCATCTAATTTATTGGGATTGAGGAAGGCCCAATGGTTTCAAAACTAGAAGTATTTTCAAGCTTTCCGATAAATCTTAGATCATTTCATCATTTCTCCAATGCAAAACAGTAAACACTTCATGGTCTCAAAATTTTCTCTTTAATTATGTTCTGTCACTTGCTTCCAATTTCAGCAACATTCACCAAGATCCATACCAAAATCCATATAGGTACCATGAGGATAATTACAATTACATGAACAACAAAATCGCAAAAGCACATAGTCCCTTTGTTTAGAAAAAATGTCCTTGCTAATAAGCGCAGATAAAACGAGATAGTCACTGAACTCGATTCTAAAACCCACTATAAAACGCCGACCAGCTTTCCTTTCCATGCACACAATTTTCTTTTCAGCGCATTTATCGATAAAGCACACAAGGATGTTCGCATCCCTGCGGCGCCCCGGGAACGCGGCCCAGATTCCCAAGTTTTCATCACTCTCCTTGCCTTCCCGGCTCATTGTGTCCGTGGGAACCTTTATTGCCCCCATAGAAAACTGTGAATGGCGACCAAGAAAAGCATTTGTGTACTGAATACATACAAAGAAGCATGTTTCAGTTGATTCCGTACCTGTTTCAGACGTCTTTTCATTTTGGTATTTTCCGATTGGGGCAGCTCTATTGGCTACGGTCTTGTTTTGTATCGGTAAATGAGTTTCGTACTGTAGAAAGGTTAATTTACTTTTCAGTACGGTTTTGTTTGTGAGCGTAAGAGCTTCTATTTTGCTGGATATTGTATTGCTTTGGATTGTAGTACATACCTACATTTATTTTACGGGGTTTTGTGAGGTTTTTTTGCTGTTATCCTGAAACCTAATTGAATATCTCAATATTCACGTAATAATTACCAAGAAAAAGATGTGGAATTTACATGGATGAATTTACATAAATCATTTAACCGATGTCATACCTACTACGAGTACTCTAAAAAGCAATTTGTTTATGTGGGTATTTCCAACCGCAATGATAGGTATTAAAGATCATCTTTAAAAAAACCACGAACTAACACCATTTTCAAATCTGGAAGCCTTCCGGTACCTTCCGCAAACAATGAAAAAAAAAGAAGTAAAAGAATTCTCAATGGCACTTATTTGAAAATGCCATTCAGGGTTTTTCCTCACGAAACTTTTCCAGCTTCTTTGGGTAACTAAGCGTTCACTACTTAATTACGAAACAAGTCCCTTTTCAACCTCGTGCATTTTCCTACTACTTCGTCAAAAGGGTAAAGACAATTTTCCCTTTTTTATTTTTGCACAATAAAGCCGATTTTTGCTTGATGTTAAAGTGACGTAGCAAAGCGATTAAAATTTAATTGATTTTAATAGCTAAGTTACTTACTTTAAAATGTGTTAAAGTAATTATTATTTTGCATTTAAACTTGTTCTATAAATCTTACTTGTCATATTTTTAATAGACTTATAAAGAAGTTTAATTACGGATAAAAAAAAGAAAACGCCCATAATAAAATTCTATTGATGTAAAGTGACGGCACTTTTGGGAGAGGCCTATGTCCAGCACTGGACGTCTTTTGGCTGAAATATTGATGACGGCATTTTTCCACAACTAGTAAGTACGCAGGCAATTTACCTATCTTTTCAAAAGTGGAAAGATTTTTAAAACTTTCGCTGGCAGATAGCAAAAAGGACAGAAAAGTTACAAAATAGCTTTCTTGTCTGTGGGGATAGCAATGAACCTACAAAGTTATTAAAATGTATGTAAAGGAAACGTACCGCATATTTGATGGGCCCCGGCAGATTAATACTGCTATTATGGGCCAGCTCGCAGTTAGCTACAAAGGTGAAATCGT
This sequence comes from Orthosia cruda, assembly GCA_964057195.1. Taxonomy (NCBI): domain Eukaryota; kingdom Metazoa; phylum Arthropoda; class Insecta; order Lepidoptera; family Noctuidae; genus Orthosia; species Orthosia cruda. Next base: position 30,535,696 of record OZ059834.1, on the reverse strand, counting down.
GCTACTGTAAATGTTCTAAGATTATCCTATCTTGTTGTAAATAACATTGTAAATTGTGTTATGGCTTTTAATATGTATGCAAATGTTAAGCGGGAGGTATCGGTGCCTCGAATATTGTCCGGACAGCAAATGTGTTGGGTTTAAATGAAGCCACAGATAAAATATGTTCGTGGTACTATAAACAGTTGCTCGTCGATATTCTAATACACTTGCCGTTAGTTTGCGGGTGAGAGCGGTAGGTAATTAGTTGGAGTTTTGTAATGTATGAGTTAATTTTCATGCCTGTTTTATCTGTGGTGATTAATGTACAGTCTCAAACTATGTCTACCTGGGACAAGCGATCCAGTTGGGTAGAGCCTACTTCGAGAAAGAAGACAACCGCCGAATCAGACTCGGTTGGGCAGCGTTCGGGAATTTGCGCGGTAGGTCTTCTCGTCCGACTTACCACAGTGTCTCAAGGCGAAATTCTATGACCAGTGTGTGCTACAGTGAAGACATATGGCCCTGAGACGTGGTCGCTTACAATGGGCCTCATCAGAAAGCTTACAGTCACCCAAAGGGCAATGGAGAGGGCTACGCTCGGAGTTGCATGATCGAATCAGAAATATAGAGATCCGCAAGAGTTCATTCCATCGCAACCCTGGTTGGGTTACCGACATAGCCCGTAGAATTGACGCATTGGGCAGATTAAGTGGCGCATTGGGCAGGGCACATTGCTAGCAGAACGAATGGCAGATGGGGCAAAAAGGTTCTGGACTAGCGACCGCGAACTGGAAGACGTTGTGTTGGGAGGCCTCCCACCAAGTGGATTGATGACCTGGTGAAGTTTGCGGGGATCCGCTGGATGCGATACGCACGGGACTGATTAATGTGGCGACGCTTGGGGGAGGCCTATGTATGCTCAGCAGTGGACGTCTTTCGGCTGATATGATGATCATTATGTACAGTCACGGTGAAAACCGTTGGTGGAAACGGTGTTACTAAATGAAATGCCAGTACCCAAATCCTTTGAGAGTGTTTCAAATTCGATAAGGCCCGTCCAGAATTTCCTATTCAAAACTTCGCAACGCCCCAAATCTCTAACGAGTATATAAATTATAGCTAAACCAACACTATGTACAACAAACAATGTATTAATGTATTTCCCCAGATTTTTACAACCGCTAACGTTGCTCGGTATAAAACGGCTTATGAAAAACCAAACATCGTAAACGTCTGCGCTGAAACGACGCCAGTAAACGTCTTGTGCAAACCATAAACTTCTATTTATACCTACGTTCACCCATTGTTTTCTCAGTGACGACTAGCGAATCAAATTATTGGCTACACAACACCAAAGGAAAAACGCCCGTATTTTCAAGAGTTCTGAGCTATAATCGCGTGAAAAACACATAGAGCCGCGCCGATGTGGGGATAACAATTGTCTATTGTGTTGGCTATCTCTTTTGCGCATCGCGGCGGCGACTTTGTATGAGCAGGACAGGTGTATACTGCTGTTGCTTTCTCCCACAATGCGCTGTGGAAATGGGCACGCCTTTGTGGCGAGGATTTTCTTCCATTCGTCCATTTACACGGATTTAGTGATGTGTTACAACATTTTGTGCGCATGTCTATTTGGTTATGGTTTCACGGTGTATTGCTGAAGGTTTCCGGTGATTGTGGGCGGGTAACAATAGATTAGCTTAGGTATTCTTACATTATAAGTACATCATACAATCGTTGGACTTAGATTTAGTGTGCTGAAAATGCATGGAAAATTACTGTGCGTCACAGTGCTTGGACACAGCCTATTGAAAGGGCTATTTATCCAATAATAACCTTGCTTTCTTACTTTATCAATTGACTTTTTGTTCTTCGCAATTTTCACTATAGAAGATTTTATGATAAGCGTTTTTTTACAACTTTAGTACGACGGATAACATAGAAAGTATGCCCACGAAGAATTCCAGAAAACGACAAAGCAAAAACGCTGCGACTAAAGCTCGTAAAAAATGCACAGGTTTTAATGTTGTTGACAAACTATTAAATCGATTAAAAGCATAAAGTTCGTTTAGTAATTTTAGTGCCAGCGTTAGCCAACCTAAGCTATTAAAATTCTACTTAAGATAACTTAAGTCGTGTTTCTAATTTGTGAGAAACATGTAAGCGGGGAAATACTTAAATAGTGTAATACGTGATGTATGGTGCGGTTCATAGGAACAAATAGGGGTGATGGCGGATGCCAATCATAAATCGTTTCTCGATGACTAATCGTTCTGTCAGTAAACTAATCGATAAACTGTACTTCGAGGATGTTCGAAGTTTCGAAATGTTAATATTGGCTGTTGAAATGGCTCTTTAAATAAAAAAAAAAACAATTTATAAAACAAATAATGACGGCATTTTGAAAATAGAATTCATTTTTAACGGCTGACAAAATGCTGTCTACTTTTTTCTGGCTAGTTTGCTTTTAATAAAAATGTCCGTATTAAAAAAGAAATGACTTACGAAAAATGCCTGCATTACACTATTTGTCATAATGATACCTAAAAACGAGATGAAATAAACCATTTCGCATCGACTGTCGGTTAAAAAGGCACACCACTATAAACCGCGTTAAAGAGCGTGTTACCACCAACTTTTAATATTATCTTTTTAAAGTTTTTTAATCAAAAACGTTGTCAACACATGTCTGTCCGTCACTCCTGTAGTTTTCTTTCAGAAACTAATTGGTCTGACACGGTTTAACCCCTCGAATGTGGAGGGATATATATATTTTTTAATTTAAAATATTTTTTTAAAGAGCAACTTGTTGACTCGCTTTACCGGGCGCAGTTGACGGTTAATGGGAAATGACACCTTTTAAAAATGTTTCTGTTTTAGTTTAGATGTGGCAGCTGACTCTTTTTGATTTAGTTTCGCGGTTTTGGCTAAACTGTGTACCTATACCTAGGTAATTTCAGCAACTGTTTTGTCGTTCCAGGTGATGAGATCATTGCCTTATTGGCCTTGTAGTTGTGATGTTCTGGGACTTTACCAACTTTGCTCACATATTTAAGCCACAGTTAATTGAATAACTTATCTCTGTAGCTATTATGAATCATAAATGTAAAACAAATTTTCTCTAAATGTGTATCACTTTTTTTTGTTTTTATCCGTCAAATCCGACTCGGCTGGGCAACGTTCGGGATGTTGCGGGGTATCTTTTCTTCCAACTTACCACACCTGCCCCCTGTCTTCACTAACCCAAACATTGGTCCTTTGAGCCGGATTGAAGAAGCCCTACTTGCCCCCTGTATTCATTACCAAAACAAAATTCTATGACTAGTGTCGTTTGCCAGTGGTGACTTATGGCTCTGAGATGTGGTGGCTCACAATGCTTGCTCATGAGAAAACTTACAGTCACCCAAAGGGCAATAAAGAGGGCTATGCTCGGCATTTCCTTGCGTGATCGATTCAGAAATGTAGAGATCCGCAAGAGAACCAGGGTTACCGACATAGCCGACGAATTGCCAAATTTAAATGGCAGTGGGCAGAGCACATTGCTCGCAGAACAGATCGCCGATGGGGCATAAAAGTTCTAGAGAGGCGAACGCTAACTTTCGTAGGGAAGACGTTGCGTTGGAAGGCCTACCACTAGGTTGACCGATGAACTGATGAACCGCTGGATGCGAGACGCACGGGACCGGTCAATGTGGTTACGCTTGGGGGCGGCCTATGTCCAGCAGTGGACATCTTTCGATTGATATGATGATGATGATGATTTTTGCACACCGCGTAGGAATCTGCTTAAATACACAGGTACTTTTCAATTGCCTACATGCGTAACAGAGTATTAGATATATTTTTTTTAACTCATACACAGTTACGCATATAAGTAGGTATATACTTTTATCATTCCCCATCCCTCCACCACTGGCAACAGTCACAACACAAATAACGGACACACAAAGATATAGCCACCCTACTAATTTATTTGTTTTTAATTTTTAAAAACAGAACGAGGAAGCGGACCAATGAGACGCGTCCTCCGACTGATTGTCAATTAGCGACATCAAACGGGCTTTTTGCGAATTAAGCGGTCGTTTGTGTTCATTTTTTGTCCGCTAGCCGTGTAGCACTGGCGTTTGATGCGTTTTTTCGTTTATACGTTTCATTTTCATATTTCCGTTTGTCTGGCCCTATGGGGAGGGCACAATATGGGGTGTCTGCGTGCATATGTCGATGCTTTCCATTTATTTCGGTGATATTTTAATTCGAGTGAGTGCCCTCGTGGACGGATTAAATTTTTTGATGTTTGTTATTTTTTACCTGGTCGGCAGGAGAGATTTATTGGATAGTGTGGATGTGGATGAGTAGGACTAAGGAAAACCTGATGAAGTAATTGTGCACGTCACGCGTATATTTCTTAAAACAATTGTACACCACAACTCGTCCATATCAATCAGTAGGTATGCATTCCAAATTAGGAAAAAAACAGTATGGCCCCGTTTTAATTGAAGTAATTAAATTGAGGAAAAATTAGTGAACATGAATGATTTGTCTACCTATTCAATATTCGCATATTTTTGAACTGAATTAAAATGAAGTTAGAATCGTGAATATTGGCACGTAATATTACATTGTACTTTGACCAACATTGACCGTTATCCATTGTACTCATACCTATATTCTTAAGTCATACTACAGTTACTGTTATGACTAAGATTTTCCTATTTTCAGCAAAATTATATTGTAATTTCGGCTGGGCCATCCGTCAAAATGAAACACCAACGGACCGAACAAAACAGTCTGGCGTTCTAAAGACAAAACATAAAAAAGTCCATGAATCGAACGCGCCCGCCGCCCGCCGCTGTATCGAACGCTATTCGAATGCAGCAGCACAGTCAACAAAGGGACGTTCTGAAAAAAACGCGCGAATACGAACGCGGGCCACCATTAGCCGCTCCCATTTGCACCGCTATAGACGGGCCTCTTCAATCTATACCGTCAACAATTGTAGGGCTGCTGCCTCTGTTAGAAGAATTACACAGATTTTTAGGGCCTAGCACGCACCCAGATGTTACCTTTCAGTTTCATGTTGGTTTTACCGGGTTGTAACTAAAGCGACAGTTCGGTGTGATATCTATTTAAATAAAATATGACAGCTGTTTAATCTTACATTATAGTATCTCCCGATAAGCACGTAATATGTTTAATATTTGAAATTATTCACCTACAGAGAAAACTACAAAACCACTTTTATTCTTTCACTTAAAACATTGAACAAGAAAGATAACGTTTTCCAATCATCAAAATTACTAGAATCTCCAATGATTGCCGGAATTTTATACAGCAGCATTAAAAAAAAGGATTTTTCTGGCAACCCTACACAGAGGGCATGTGATCGAGTGTTGTTCGAGTTTTTATCGCTGATTCATTAGTATGAGAGTGTCTTTGTTGCCGACTGTACGGGCGCCGCGCAGCACAATATGCATTCAACATGAAAATTGATTCGAAATGAAAGGATACACGCTATTGTATACATTGCTAATTGAAAACGAATGCGAGCCCAGTAATTAGGGGATATGTAATCTATCTATTGTTGCAGCCTTTGTGAAGTTCCATTTGATAAATTCTGAAATTAATTTGGAACAAATCATTTATTTTGACTTGCAAATTAATACGGAAAATAGATTTTATTTATTTAGTTTCTGTGGATTTATCAGAAAAGGGTATGGTAGAAACTTTCACACACACATTTCCATAATAACAAATACCTAGGTACTTAGTAAAATTGAGCTGAATAAACATAAAAACAAAAAGGACAATACCACTTGACAGGCTCGTCTAAATAACAAAGTGTTTGAAAGAACCACGGGCCCGGAACAAACCTAATTTGTAAAAAGGGTAAACAAAAAGTTGGGCGTTGAGGGAGGAATTACAATGAAAAAGAACCTTGTACCGCATCGGCCCTTTTAAGATCAAAACCAGTTGTCAAGTTTTGATTATAGACCTACTGTTTTGTTTTTACTTACGTTAATCAAGATAAAAGTATTGGCAGCAGAGTTTAATATTTTTTTGTTGAAAGAATTAGCAATATACCAGTAAAGTCCGTTCAAAGGGTTAATTGCAGTTTTTGTTGAAGTTTCTGCAATGATTGCTGCCTCTAGGATCAACCGTTAAGCTTAGACACTGGCGTGTCCATAGTTTTACCTTTTACATAATTAAGTACAAAGAGCCATACTTAACGAACCGCGATGCATCATCCATACATTAAGTTTAACTACGCAAAAAGACAAAACGCCTTCATTGGAAAGAAATTCCGCAATATCCCATAACAATTATCAATAGCATTGTAGAAAATTTATGTTATGATGTACAGTTGGAGTCTTGTAAGTAAAACGAGCATTTAAACGACACCGTGGACCTGTCAACTCCATAAATGCGCATGAAATGGAACAATAACCACGAGTTTACGAACCAAACGTAAAGTTCCAAAACAGGAATAAACCGTCATTCCTTAGCCCTTTTCAATTCGTGACCTAGCATGCAAAACAGATGTCTGGAGCCAGATAAAAGCCTTTGAAAACAAAGTATTAGCACTCGTTCCTAAGTGGGGTGGAGAGGTCAAACACAATCGTGGACCTCTATTTGAATATTCTTGCTATTCTAATTAGTGAATAATGTGATTGGTTTCGCTCCGCGTTCAATCTTTTGCAAAATATGGCGTTTAGATCAGGCGCCAACAAACTGCCTTAGTTATTACGTTTTTGTCCCTATTTAAAATAACTTCATAATGATTTATATACGTGGAAAGATATTTGTGAAAAAATGCCGCTAAATTACTATTAGGTACTACTTGCAGCAATCCCAATCAATGATTAACTAGATGTAGAATATTACGTTTAATAGCCAACCAATTATATATTGATTGCATGTTTTTCAGACATTTGATAAATTAGTACTAGTTTGGTGTCAAAAAAGTTTAATTTAAATCGCAAATAGGTACTTAACGGACACTTTTTTTGCGTAACAAGTAAGTCAGGTCACCTCTTAAATCAAAAGAACAAAAAATGCATAGACACAATATCCACCCATAAAATAAAGTGTCTAGAGTGAACAAGGCGGATAACATTGGCAAAGAGAATCCTTTTACTGCGGAAACAGAAGAAGACAGAATAATCCTGAACCTATTTATCTCTAGCGATGTTAATCCGACAAACTTCATTACAACAAGTTGGCAGCTGCAAACGAGGTCACCTATGTACTTTATTTTTAATACAAAATATGAAATCAGATAGTATTGAAGACGTGACAAAAATTGGTATCAGCCATTTTTCTAGTAGATCAAACGCGTCAACTCTATTCAGATCAATTTTTAATTCGTAAGCTGAAACTGATGCGATATGTCTGATTGTTATTAATATCAGAAATTATTGGGTCACCTAAAATTATGAATATGTTGAAATGTAACAAATTCTTAGAATCAGAGTCAGCTTGTTCATTCTCAATATGATTTTTAGCTTTTACTCAATGGAATAAAAATAATGAATTTTGACAACAGAATCGGCTTCCATCTCGCTGTTATTGATATATCTCCTCAACTTTATAATATTATTTAGCAGCCTTGTCCTACTCACTGCAGTGAATATACCTCCTTCCTTTTGTCCAATGCTATCCTAGTTTACATGTGTCTGAACCAGATCCATCAACATATCAAATAATTATTGACTATCCTTACCTTAGCGTGTTCTTGCTGCGCCAATAGCTGTTCTCTCACTATCTGAAGCTGCAGGATCATTTCGGACAGCTGCCTTTCCTTCTCGTGCACACTTTCACCAGCTAGCGCCTGCAAGGCCGCTGCGTCTAATACTGCTCGTCGCTCGCTGTGGGCAAGGAGAAAGAGTTTAGTTCGTTTGTGTAATATTTTTACCCTACTGCAATGAAAGGTTGTGTTTTTCGTGCGTATTGTATGTAATGTAATATTCTTTACTACCTCCTATATTTTAAGCCACTAGACGGATTTATATAGTTAAGACATCGATAAGGTCTTGACCACTCAAGTGTTCTAATGTAAGTGAATTTAAAAAGGAAAAATGGCGGCTTTTGGGCGCCATAATGTGAGGGCGATGAAGAATTTTGAAGAGTTTATTACAAAAATATATATCACTTATAATATATATGTTTAATAGTAAATCGAAACAAAAAATGAAAACTAAATAGTTATAATAAAAATTAATAAAAACAAAAACCCGACTGCTTAGGAATCGAACTCAAAAGAAGTAAACAAGAAGGAAATCATGCTGTGCAATCGGAGGATACATAATGATTTTGGTCAGCCAGCTCGCGAATATGTAGTCAAGGGTCAAAAGTTGACCCTTAACTGTACCTATCCTCCGACTGCACAGCTTGATTTGGAACTTTTAATATTAGTTTGAGAAGATCCGTATGTAAGAAGTTTTGTAAAAAAATTGGTGTAAGTATTTCTTAGTAATCTCTCGTATTTAAGCAAGCTGCGGTCTTTCAAGTGTCGTTCATCGGTTTCAATTCATGACACTGTTGTTGCGTTGAAGCCAAAATCACGTATCGACTATTGATTACTGATAGTGAAACTGAGAAAACTGGAGCAGCCAGTGCAAATTTTCATATATATTCAATAAGCACTCACCATGTAAATAACACTCCCAAATTACATACAATTCTCAAATTAGAATGGCAAGCAAAAATTCACATATACAAACGTTTGATGATCCTTGCACATAAAGTTTAATGCAATTTCGTAAACTAACATTCCGTGTTAATATGACGGTTTGGAATACAAAATGTATAACATTATGTAACTTTGTATCGTAGACGAATTCGCGTGAATTATTCATGGTGGCGTTAGGAAGCTGGTGCTGTATGATATCAACAACAAAGATTGTGTGATGGTACGTTCGTGCGCTTCTACTTTTAGAACTCGATAAATTATGAAATTATATTTTAGATCTAGGAAAATGAGCCCAGGTTTTGTAACAGATGGGAAAATATTATTTCTTCATATGATTTTTTTCGTGCCACTATTCAGTTTCTGTAAGTAATATTATGACTATAATTTGTGTGGTCCCTCATATTTAGGTATATATTGGTTTTCAATTATATCATCCCATTCAGGACCTAATTTGTTTGATTTTAGTTATTTTAGATCTTGAATCTTGAGTCTCTTAGTCTTAAGACCCTTCAGCCAAGTTACTCCAAAATGCTTCTCTCTCGAACCAATACGTTTCAAAGTTTCAAGTCCTTCCCGCTTCCATTTGAGTTCCGTAGTAGAGGCACGTTACTTGGGGACGCAAACAAATGCATCAGAGGACTCCTCTGAATTATTTATGCTGTGGTCTGAACCGCCTGGCTCCACTCTTTCAAGAGGTTATGACGTAACCTCTTAGTCTTCCGCTATGAATTCTATTGGCTTACATTTTTTAACATTTATTATACTTTAATGTGGGACTTTGAAGTTTTCTTTAATAGAAGTTGGCTTACGTTTGTGAAGAAGATTCTTGGTATCGAAATGTAGACAATTTTTCGGCATTCAAAATTTATTTTGGTTAAAAACGTAATAAGTACTACAGAATTTCAAAAGAAATTAAGTTACTGTTTACTTTTCTTCATAAGGATAATCAATTCAATTTGATTCATGATCAAACAAATATCACAAAGAAGCCTTATTTTATCTGATTCAGCAATTTTGAGAAATGATCAGTAACCTTCTTAATTGCAAAAACTTGAAGGTATACAATTGTTTCTCGCTTGTCAGAATATTTCGCAACCTCTTTTATTTTTCACGATACAAAAGATTGGACCACTTTCTTAAAGAAAGGGCTCATTGTGAAACCGGTTCGGCGAAATAACAAATTAACGGTACCTAATTAAAGATCACATTTTTAACTATGAACCAATTTATTCATTCTTGAGAATTATTATGTTTGAGTGAAATTTTTGGGTACAGAGTGAAAATTGCGAAATGAATTTGTATTTGAAATAAAGTTTTAGATTAAGTTTGACAATTTATTGGTATTACAAAGTAATCAATCAAAAGAAATTTAAATTGCGAAATGTTAATCGAACTGTGCCCTCTGTCATTGGATCTTACTTATTTTACAAGCTTTTATTTAACTTGCAATATATGTATGTAAGTGTGTTCGGGTCAAATCTTGCAACTGAATTTTAAAGCAGTTTTTCTCAACCGATTAAGATGAAATTTTGCATACACGGTTTAGTTGGGATGACAATGCATGGTTAGCAAAGTTGCGTCACTCTACATCAAATATGGCGGACGGCTCAAGATGACGGACTAGTTATCTTTTGTGCACTGCCATGATATGGGTATCAATTGATAGGGTTTTCTGAGAAGAATACGAAAAATGCTAAAAACATTTTTCTTAATGAGTATTTTTTTGGCTACATTAACACAGACTTTAATCACGACTATGATGTAAATCAGCTAAGACATCATCATCATCATCATCAGCCTTTTAATGTTCCCACTGCTGGGACAGAGGCCTCCTCTCTCTGAGAGAGAGAACGGGCCTTAAACCACCACGTGGGCCCAGTGCGGGTTGGTGGTCAGCTAAGACGTAAGTCATACTCTTTTATTAATCATACCTAAAGCTTCCGATATTTCAGAAAGTTAGACGGACACATATTTTGTGAATTAATATCTAATCATACTGTATTACAGTAAAGAAAGAAAAAAATTACGCCAGGCATGATGCAAACAAAATGCTAAAGATAAGCTTGGTGATTTTAAACTGAGATTCATTTTAAAAACAGTGGGTTGGTATAGCTACAATATTGCCTGCACTATCTGAAAACCGGAGTATTATGAAAAGCAACAAAAACGCGAATAAAAGTAAGAGCAGTATCGATCACACGATTCGATTCGTGTCACTCAATTCACAGAAATGCGTTTTATTTTCCTGTTCAGTGGAACGCCACTTATGATTTATTGTGTATTGCTACTCGTAACCCCATAGGAATCAAACTAGATATGTTTGTGGGAAAAACACCATGTTCGTTTGGGATTGGGTTTTAAATTCTTTTAGATGTGAGTGTTTATAATTAGGTCAGGCTTTTGCTTCTTCTTCTTTTATTCGAGTTCTTAGTTCTCTTAGTTCTTCTTTTAGTCAAGGATTTTCCTATATTAGCTTCTACCAGCGGCTTCGCCTGCGTCAAAAGTGTTTTCTTATCCCAAGGGACGAAAAGAAACTGGTACGAGGATACTGGGATGAAAAGTAGCCTTTGTGCTATACCAGCCTATAGTCTATCTATGTCTTTCATACAGATCCGTTCAGCCATTCTGGCGTGTTTTAATAGCAAACATTCATCCATCCATCTATCTACCTATCCAAACTTTCGGATTTATAATATTAGTAACATTTTGTTCGAGCATTAAGTAGCGCTCTGATCGGCCTCCTCTTTTGCCTCATTTGGGTCACCATTTTTATTAGGGTTCGCTACCCTAAGGGTCCAAGCGGAGCCCTATAGCTGTCACGCACGTGTCCGTCTGTCCGTTGTCTCTCACACAGATTTTACAGTCAACGGTTCGAGCTACAGTCTTCAAATTTTCACAGTATAAGCATCTTTTTGGCCCAAAGATATACAAATTATCATAAAATACCAATATATTGATAAATTTGATATGATTTTCTTTGAAATTCCCTGATCTTTCCTATTATAACCAAGTTAATTTTGTGGTTTGGTACGGAACTCTATATGTACGAAGTCCGAATCGCAACCGCCCGGTTTTTTTATCCAGAAAATTGCAACTTCTATCGAGAAATCTGTCCCCAAAGGATATATTAGTATTGCCAGTTATCTTCGCATAGTTTTAAGAGGCGTGCCCGTCTATTTTCCACAAATCTTATGGTGTTAACTGGGTGAAGTTAGCTGTCATCTCATCATTTCAGCCGAAAGACGTCCACTGCTGGACATAGGCCTCCACCAGGCGTCGCCACATTGACCGATACCATGCGTCTCGCATCCAGCTCCTTCCCGCAACCTTAACCAGGTCATCGGTCCACCTAGTGGAAGGCCTTCCAACGTATCTCTAGCTGTCATCTCATCTGATGCTAAAGATTGACACAAACTTTCAATCCAAATAAGATGACCCCAGGTAAATTACTCCAAAAAAAACTAGATCAACGTACACTAAAAGCCAAAAACAATACACTTAGCAGTAACTACATTAGAGAGGGGACTCGTAACTAAACTAGGGTGAACTAATAGACCAATTCACTACCACTCGATGTTTCGTTTCGATAGAATCGATTCGATTATTCCGATTCGCGGCGCACTGCCTGCGTTAATTTACTGTTTATCGATGTTTGTTTTTGAACAGCTCCATTTTTTTTTCTGCTTTGTGTTCACTACACTATTTTTGATTATTTTTAGTTACTAAGACTCCACTGTCCTTCTGTCTGTCTGTCACCAGGCTGTATCTCATGAACCGTGATATACTAAAAACAAAATTAAATAAATATTTAAGTGGGGCTCCTATACAACAAATGTGATTTTTTTCCCGTCTTATGCGATAATGGTACGGAACCCTTCGTGCACGAGATTGACTCGCACTTGGCCGGTTTTGTTTTTATTTCTACTTTTTGAATTTTTAGTGATAGGGTTTACGGATTACCGATATCTAAATTTGGACCGTTGATATCATGGTAAGCAAGTAACTAATCAAATCTTGCCATTTCCTGATATTCTCATCTTGAAAACCTTGTTGAAATTATCTGTTCTTCTAATAACGTGGTAGATACTAGGCCCCACTTGCCTCTTATCCTAGAACATGGTTAAACAGACAACATCGTGGTCGGTTAATAGCTTTGTTTGTAACAAAACAAAAGGTAAAGAGGTGTCTTGAAAATCTCAAGGGTTGCGCTGGGAGCAGGGGTGACGTCATTAAAATGGATGCAAGGGGGACCCACGCGATGAATTTTGACATTATACAGTGGGCTCCTTTTTTGTTTGACTGTATCATTTTTGGGTGTGCAAGCATATTACGGTTACTAATGCTTATTGCTTGACCGTAAGTAGATAAGTGTTTACTTTTTCAGACAAAAATGTTTCAGCCTTTTGCAAATTTATTTTATGCAAGTATCTAAGTTTTGTTTTTGTTTGAGTAAATAGGATAAATAATTTTTATGAAATCATATTTGTTTATTTTATACCATGAATATTCCAGAATCTCATTAAAATAGAAGATAGCGCGTCGATCGCTTTTGACCTTTAAAAAACTTCGCCAATTACAGGCAAAGGAAATCGGAGCACTCTATATAATCGAAGTCGGACTTTTAAAAGAAAGTCGTTAAAAAAGCCGATCCGATATTACGGCTTGTCACTCCCACCTGTCGATGGCGTGATTGTAAAAATATTGTTTCTGTTCGAGAATAATGTCGTAAGTGGTTGTTTTAATGTCGTATTTAAAATTTGGGAGACACAGCTGCTGTTTTGAGTTAAGAAGGTAGCGTTAATTTTTTGTTTTGGTTAGTTTAGCAAAATTTTATTTTTATATATTTTTCTATACTCAATTTACTGTTTCCGTAAAACCTCCCACTTACGCCATTTTTCCTATCAACACAGAAACAATTTTATAAAAATCATTCTTTAAAAAAATTCTTTGATTTGCTTCCCTGCTTGGATTTCGATCAAAATTCTCAGCATCAAAGCTGCGAGAGAAAAGGAAGCAAATGAGATAATAATTGCTTTCGGTATTATTTGCAGACGCTTCCTTTGAGGGGCATTACCTATGGACTTGAAACCGTATCTGTGCGATAATTGTAAATTAATTAGCTATCGATTTGAGGGTATTTTTCTATTTTTTGTAATTTCCTGGGGTCGCTCTAATTAATTTCGGAATCACTCTGGTTATTTTTGTAATGCTTTTTTTGTTTCGGTTTTGAATAGGGAATTCAGAATGCGGTTTGTATCATTGTCGGATCTATTGAATTTAATGAAAGCGATACGTATTATCTGTTTTTATATAGAAAAGCGTAAATTGTGAAATTAATTGTGCAACGTTAATATTTTATACACAAAAATAAATATTTCATGGAAGGTATATTGTACTGGTAAATGTTTTGTTATGTGAATGGAATATTATACCGACACCTACCTACCTAGTTTTTGGTTTAGATAGTTTGTATCATATTTTGCATAGTCCATAAATAAGGTACTTAACTACAAATTTATTACGAAAAAACACATGTAGCCCTAGTCAACTTAATATTAAAAGACAGATTACTACCAATTCCTAGACAAAGCCACTCCTTCCCAGTTCCATCTCGCACAATAAAGCGCGATTCATTTGTTTTTCACCGTCAGTCAACTCCGGGGCATAAAGTATGCATCGCTAGGGTTGACGGCGAACAGTTTGCGGGCAACAATAAAAAATCCCTTAACGCGAGACAACGGTGACTGTAGGGTTATCCGTCTTGTTTGCCCCTCGCGACAGACATGGCGGAATAGTGTGGATGTGTCATTTCTAGTTTATGTATGAAATAAAGGAAAAATAGTCTTTAGAAGCAAAAGGAGAACAAATGCGCTAACTAATTCTGGGTTGTCTCCGTTTGAAAAGAGGTTAATCTCCTGAATTTTGAAATAGGTACAATCCAACAAAACAGGATGCAGAAAAGCTCATTTCTTCCCTTCAGTTTAAACATCAAGAAGCGAAGAAGCAAGCGATAAGGTACCGTGACGTCGAAAAACACTTGTGTGTTTGGTGTGACCACTAGCATTCATGAGAGAAAAGCTAACTGTAAAACATATTCCTTCTACCTAGCCTAAACAACCGCATCCATCCTAACCTTTCTCCCAACAATACACTCATTACGAATTTAACAACTTGCTACCGACATACTCAGTCATGTAGCCCGTTTTTATTGAGTTCGTCATTCCTCGGCGGTGCTCGGCAATGCTCGTGCTTCCTCGGTGCGGTACGGTACCGACAAGGGGGACTGATAGCATTTTAAATCAGGTTAAGGTCAACAACAACACTGACGAACGGTGCGCACTTTGATTCGTATAAAAGCTGGCAAAAACGGATACTTTTAGATTCAGACCTTGTTTAGATGTCAAAGTTAGGCTTAGATATGTATGGTGGAAGTGTCTGGACTCGGAAACTGTTGCACTTCCTGTGAGGATCGTTTTCTGACAAAGCTGGCGACGCCTACCGATAGGATGGACGTGTGAAGAATGCATTCTGGCTGTCGAGTAAAGGTAAAAAGGAATTGGTAAAGGTTTGGGCGAGAAAAATAGAAGCTGAGATTTTTAAACAAGAATATAAAATTATAAAGACTTTAAGAAAGACATCGAATAATGAATAATACATGATTTTGGATTTTGCAATCAGTGCCCCAAATTAGAAGACAATTAATTGACATGTAAGGAGAGGTATCACAATAGACCCAGAAATCGATACGAACAAACTGTATGCCAATCGATTGCTTAGAACGAGCGATATAAATAACCCCACCCAAATCAAATACTCCAAATCGATAGTATCGGTGCTATATGCTGACAAACTATGCATGAATTATCACTATGTGGATTTTCTTAACTCCAGTAACAAAATTTAAGGTGTGCTTGACCGTACTATTCATTTTAATTGTTATTTATTATTTTGAACTAAGAATTAATATTTGAACTAACTATAATTTACTATGCATGAAAAATCATTATCTACCCAATAATGATTTTCATGCATACTTTGTCAGCCTATAGCTCCGATAGCTACCCAAGGATTTGAGGGCTACTACTAAGGTAGGGTTATTTTACTTGTTACAAGCAATCGATCCGCGTCAATATATTTTGGACCATCTCCTATAGAACATTCATCAAAATTCCAGATATAGAATCAATAAATTAGCTTTGCTTTACAAATAAAAGACGCAATTACGTATGACAGCAATCATCAAATTACATCTCGATTGTAAATTGAAATAATGTTGTTCTTCGACAATTTCTGTAAAACCGGAATGTGTACCGTTTAGTTTATTGATCCTGGTACCAATTACGGTAGTTAGATAATTGCAGAGACTAATATTAAATTCAAAAAAATTCAAAAAAAAAAAAACCACCATTAGAGGAAAATGGTAAAAATCAATTTAAGATATTAGCTATTGTAGAGTACAGTTTTAGACACCAATTTTTTTTAAAACAAAAATATATATCTATAGCACTTATTAAATATCTCACACATATCTCTGGAAACATATTCAATCACTTCATAATAATGTGATAAAGAAGGTACTGTCAATACATTAATCAGTCGCAACTTTAAAGAAAACAAGTTAATTCTAGTGCTTATCAACTCTAAACGTCTGTTTCCCTCCACATATCGCTTTAAAAAAAATTCTATGTGATGCAGACCTTTCCTGTTTCGATCATTGCTTTCACCAATTTACGATAATGCCTCCGTTTCAACAAAAACGACCGGCTATTTTTCTATCCCCTCATACAAAACCAATTTTATTTCTATACGAAATAGTTTCGCCAAAATCACTGCATAAAACACCGCTCAATAAATAAAATGGACCGAACCTGTCCGATTCAGCGTCAATAAAAACACATCCCAAATGTAAACGAGAACGATGCATGAATTCTTCATTTCAAATTGTATGGCCATGTTAGGGCATTATCATTTTTAGTGCTTGCCACACTGGTATATTCAGATGGAATTTTTGATGCACTGGCGACACAGCCGTGCTGCGATTGGCCGCCCTGAATATTGTATGAACCAATCACCGCGTTGCGCTTAACGTTGCATTCCAATTTGAAATCGTGAAGGCGGGAAACAGCGACAAAGTTGTGTGTTTTGCAATGGCGTGCAATAGGCATAATTTGTTGTTACACAATCAAATTGGTTTTCCGAACAGGTATGTGGTGGCACAGCGCAGGACATAATTGGAAGGCCGATTATTGGGACGCGGACGCGGTAGGAGAATTTCCTGCGTTTTATTAGTATTGTGAGTACTAAGTACATTAATGTCTTCTAACCAGTCGGCGCCTAGATTACCAGTAAATTGATGTGAAGTAGTAATAATTATCAATTACAAAACTCATGCTATTTCTCCATCTTATAAAATCGTATACTTAAAATTAAAAAGAACACTGGACTTAAATGTATGATTCGTTTGGAACTGTAAATAAGGTACATCAATATATTTATATCCTCAGTAGTAAACAAAACTTTGCTGTTTAGCCTACACAGAAATCTCTAGATTGCTTGGTTTTAAAAATTGTCGCAACGCCCGCAACGATAACTTATTCAGATTCCAAGGCCGGAAAAGCGTTCAAATAAAAGCCGTATTTCTTACAAATCGATGTTGTGGATAAAAAAAAATGTGTGTAAGAAATCACCATTTTTTTTCAGTAACTATGTTATTGTTATAATTAATAATATCTCTCGAACAGTGCACTAATTGTTGTATTATTTATTAGCGGGCCAGTCGGGGAGATAACCTCTGCCACAACCGAAATTATTGTTCCTATATTTTGTGAATCGCTATCTGTTATATTGTTATTGTCTTCATTCGTAATTGGGGCGTGTGCCGGTGGGGAGTTAATAAAAAAATGCAGTCCTTTTAGCTTGAGATTATGGTTCATTGGTCATTGGGAGATAAGGTGATGATGACATGATTATTTATGAGATAGAGGTTCCACTGATTACGCACTAGAGATCTTTCATTACACATCGTTGTTATCATTCGTTTGTTCAGAGAAATTGGTTGGAAAATTGTGAGTGATATTTGGTATCTTTATTTCAACTTGTGATTGGAATTATATTAATATGTATGATCTTGAGTAAACCATTAATTTTAAGAAATTATCAAACATAAACGTTATAGAAAGAAACAAACCCACATTTAGAATGATAACAAAATTACCATGATGTAATCTTTAATTGTAAATGTTTTTGTCATTTTTGGGACACAAACATAATCGCTGACACAGTGAACTGCCTATCAAAGCACATACAATTTTGTAGTCTGGTAGCAATACAAGACTATACTTGGAACTAATGTGTATATATATATACTTGGAACTATTGTGTATATATATATAGACTGATATTTAGTGTAGAAATGGTAATAAGCCAGAACAATGTTAATCTGAGGAAGAGGAAAAATTATTTACTCTAAAAGCCAATTTAACAATCACATGCCTTGCGCATACTATTTCAAAAATAGACATGACATTCTTAACAAATTGTCACACAAAACATTAAGATTACTAACATTCGAACAATGAAAACAATTTCAATTTGCACAATTGTAGTGTTCGTGTAACAAAGGAACAATTCACTGAACAACGTGAGTTCTGTGTATCTATGTGTGGGGCAAATCTTTGCAGAAGGAGACTTTGTGAATACTATAAAGAGTTATTGTGGTACATAAAGGAGTATTGTCCTAGCCTTGTTTATTGTCTCTGGTCTTGTGACAGAGACATGTTAGGTGTAGTTTACCTTGAAAATCTGTTTTGTTTCAGTATTGATTCGTTTGAGAGATGCGACGAAGAATGCGAAGTAAAGAGTAGTTGCGAAAAAATTGAGGTTGAGATGTTCGGTCGCTACTTCTTACTTTAGTTTGCTACAAACTTACTTTAAAGAACGTATATTGACGATACATCAACATTTTTTACGACGCCTGGTCGAAAAAACGAACTATATCAGGATCAACGAGAGTACGCGTCGGTACGTTAATCCTATGACTTTTGGCTATTAAGATATTCTAAATGACCTTTAAAACATTAACTATAAAATTAAAACACCATAAAACACATAACTTACTTGTCATTCCCATAATTATTCCTGTGTTAAAACATTGCTCATGGTATAAGAACAAAAACGGTTGGAACGCCCCTAGGCCTCCATCATCAGTTTTATAAATAAGATATTCATATTAACTAATGTTACGTCTTCTGTAATCTGTAACATTATATTGTGCTTTCTGGTTATATATCACTGTACAAATTATGACTTTGTCTATTGTTAACGTTTGTTGACTGATGTGGCACATGTTGTGAGCTTTTAGCAGGTGGAAATGTATATTGGAATGATACAGTATAGTGATAAACATATACCATGAATTACTTTATTTGACTAAATCTAAATTACGTGAAACAGTTCAAAGCTTTGGAGAGAATCAGGTATATATATTTTCATTTCACCTTTATTTTGACGACATTCTGTTAAAAATAGCAGACTTGTAGTTTATGAATGGTCGCGTTTTCTTAGTTAGTATAAGTTTCTGTTGCTATGATCTACATATGCTTACAGTAATCATTTAATAATCCTGACCTAATAAACCTTATCTCTATCCGACGTTGCCATAGGTCTCTCCACTGGCATAGAAATGACCTCGATCCACGCTCTTCCCATCCAGTTTCTAAAAAGCACTTTAGTATATAAATCTCTTTTACTGACATTTTGAAACCCGCTGCTCTCTCAAACCTTGCTCCACAATTCAAACCCAAAACCAGCATAACGGAGATGGATTGTAGCACATTACGGGCTCACGTCTTAATCTCGTCGGCGTCTATTACGGCGCGTTTAATTAGTGCACACAATAGCCCGGCTGGCCTTAATAATACGCCAAAAGTGGCCCTTATTGTCTCTGCTACGACTTATTTATGTGCTAGGATTACAATTGTTTAACTCGTTCTATAATTGACGGTGAAATAATAATTATTGTTGCTGCTATGATGTATGGTGATTGATTGATTTCTTGTTCTGTTTCAGTTGTGTCTTGTTTGAAATTAGCTATCTTATGCAGACTTGTATCTGACTCACCTTTGCTGATTAGAATGAGATTGTTACATTTCTAGGTACTATCTCTATGAGGTCGGTATTATTGGAACTAACCTAGCTTTTATCTACAATAGCAAGTGTGTTTTCAGTTTTATCCGGAGGGACTACTTTGTCTGCGATTTTGTTGTTTGCTTATGGATATCTTTGGAACTTTAGTATCACAACAAATAATTAAAGAAAGATTTCATTCAGTATTTTCCTTTCCTTTTGCCACAACAGTTTACATCTCAATTGAAAACGTACCTACTTACGACAATGTTTCTCCTGGCAACAAACAACAACATATCCGCGACTACAATCATAGTTATCAACAAAAGCTATTAATTACTGATAACGCCACTGATAAGGTTGGCACGTAAATATTGACATAGATCACGCTTGACACCGCCTTAACCTTTGTTATAATTATCTTCTATTATTGAACATAATTTATAACTATTTAAATCTGTTAGTAATTATTGTGCATGTATCTATCATCATTTTATCAGGTCGTAAACGCCAGAAAATGGGTCTCTTTACCATCTCAGTGGGCATTTGCGAGAGCAATATTGCTTTAATAACAATTCTTGCCCAAACATTCATGATCGCCAACCAGGGAATAATAGTATACACTATCTTACGGAAAATGTCTAACCAAACCCTTATGCAGTGTATTGATTCCACTCGCAGCGAGAGTGCGCGCCGTAAAACATACGGACTCTTAAGTTATATCAGGTGCAAGAAATATAACCGAACTTAGTGGTTTCTTCAACCAAAAGTCTAAAACCTGGTTGTCTTGACAATGTGGATGAAAAGCTTCAATTAAATAATAATAAGAGTCTTATTGCAAGGATTTCCGGATTTGATCCAAACAGTCTAGTTAAGTTAGATTGTAAGTCTATCGAACTTTGTTGCTAAGAACCATATGATAGACGATTTACATTTAAATGCCCAAGATTGCAAAAAAGGATGCGGGCAAATCTAGTCTGTATCAGATTTCACTGCAGAACCTACCTGGAACCCTATTAGTTCTGCAATTACCTTCTATAATAGTTCTATTTATATTGGCACGGTTAATGTCTCTGGACTGTTGATTAATCTACGGACTTTGAAACCATGTTGAATTCCGGGCAGGTTTATCATACAACTAATTGCACTGAGTAATAATAGCAGATAGAAAGGCCAATAAAAAACTAGTTTCCGATCGTTATCCAGACGTTTTATCTCAATTATACTTCGGTTTATAAAGCTTCGATAATAAAATCATATTCTAGTGAGTCGACGAGTCTGTATGTGTTATTCAATAAAATTGGAATAAAATATGGCGGATAAAATGGTGCTGTTTTCTGCAACATTCATAATTTAGATGTCAATTTTGAATTTGATAAAACCATTATTAATATTGATGAAGACAGTTGACATAATAATAGGGTATTTGATAGAGTTGTTTCGACCATCAGATTAAACGAATATAGCTTTATAATGGAAAAATGAGTAGGCATGCCAGGCGCTTTTGTAAGAACTTTATTTAAATGATTAGAATATTTTAACTACAACAAATAACCTATTCTGTAGAGTAAAATAATAAATAAGTATCTCGATGCTGAACTCATTGAACTATTACCTAAAATCCTAACGTTAGTTTAACATAATAATCTTCAGGATCTTTCTGAAGCCAGTAAATGTTCTATGCGCTGATGAATAATTAATATGGTAAAGATGATCATATTTTGGTTAACTCATCTCATACAAGATAATACAGCAAATCAGTGTAAACTGTATTGTAATTTGAATGTTAAAGATTGAATGAGTTTGATTACGAATCAGGATAATGCTCAAGTTCTTGCGCACAACAAAGCCACGCAAATTCTCAAAGCGGACAATAACTACTTAAAAAGACTAAAACAAAACGCTTGAAGAGCATTTAAACTGCAAACGAGCGTAATTAGTCCGGCGATAATCTCACGCTTAGCCGTTGTCTTAACGCATTAGCATCTTGCCGACAATAAACGGTAGAATTGTCGCTTTACACATTCGTTGAGCGCTAAATGACGACTTCCAAGGAAATGTAGCACATATTGTCGCAGGTTGGGATTATTAAATCTTGCGTTACGTCATTAATATCTACATCTTCTGCTAAACCTGCCTTTTCTTGATTCACGTTATGACTTATATTGTTATTATTTACTCGTATAGTAGTATTTTCTTGTCAGTAGCTCCAGGCCAGACTTTATTGAAACAAACTCGTTCTATTTCACTTAATCATGTTCACACTTAATAACATTAACATATTCGAAAATTACGTTAATGATTTTCTTAGTTTAGTGAAAGAAGTTTCGCTTTAAACCGAACAATTATTTTTTATATTTATCGTCGTCCGTATCACATTTTTATAATCCTTTACCGACTTCGGCCATAGTTTCAACAAGAATATTTAAATTCAAGCGTATTGGTTTAATTACTACTTATGCTATTCTCCATTAAAGTTATAGGCTGTAAATAATTCAGCGACCACTTAAACTGGCGTAAAATTATAATAGTATTAGCTATGAAACTGGTAAGCAAACGCGCTGTAGTTTTATAAATAACATGTTTGAGATGACCTTTTTATGTTGGCTATTAAACTTTGTCATGATGGTACCAAAAGGTTAACTGTTGTTCAAAAGAAAATTGGTTTCGTGAAACCTTATTCAAATGTATCAGTCATCAGATTGGCTTGAATAGACGCATTGAATTGTATGTGAAAATTATGTTCACAAAAGATTTTTCTTTTAGATGACCTGTTAAATGATATTCAATGTAAGAACAACCATTGACAATTGTCTCAAGTATGCTATCGTTATCTTTGGGCCTGACTATACATTTTTTACTTCTATTTATCTTGGAAAATATTAAATATCCACAATTCGTCATCTCTTACGTACGGTAGGGCCTTTAATAACGTCTCGAGATCTAGCAAGTGAATAAAAACAAAAAACTCTCCAAGCAAACCCGTGGAGCGCAACATACTAACTCCTTTACGATTTCCGTCACCCGAACTCGGTGGACATACTTGAACGTCGGAATATCTATAAAAGCCTAGTAAAACATGCGTTTAACGCTTTTATAGTAAACTTGCGGTGGTCCTAACATTGTTTTTAATGTGCAGTAATATGGCTAATTAAATTCTGGTAAACGACTAACTTGAAATGGTGTAAGTGTATGCGTTTTATTTTAGTAGCTGGCGGTGGCAGGGCTAGCGCGATACATCAAAACGGGTAGCGTTCGTCATTGCTTTGTGGACAGAACAACAGAGATAGTGAAATAGGCGTAATGTCTCTTTGAACGATTGGTGAATTTTTTGTTTTCAATGTTGTTTTACATAAGATTATTCTATACGAGTCTACGCCATTCCTACAATATTCATTGTACTAGGGCGACTGATGATTGGAATGTCTTAAAAAAATGCTATTTGAAAAATTTAAAGCATTTACATAAACACAGGTATGTATGATGTGGGAACACCTTTTATTACTAACTAAAACGTATTTTTATTAGCAATAAACATTAAGTAATGGAAACCTACAATTTGTTGATGCAAATAAATCATATTCCATTTTACGTCTAAAAACATTTAAATACTTGTAATAGTTAGGTAGTAGGGAATACTAATAAGAAAATAATCAATTACGCAATGTAAAGCATACCGGACCTAGGAAACGAGCCCTAATTTCACATAAACACATTATCTACAACGAGATGACTATAAATTATCGTCCAATAATGATTTCCGTATCTCTTTGCAAACAGACTGAAACAAAACATTTGATAAATGTTGATGGAGGAAACTATTATGTAAAGGGAAGGTGACAAGATCAATTAGATGATAGTAATGTGATGTCTGTCTTGTTAATGAGGTAGTGAACAATGATAGACAGAGGACAAGCATTGTTACGTATAAGTCTATAAATGTAATTGATAGCCAATCATGCGAATAATTATTTATTGTTATTTAATTGAAGCTGGAGAGAAATCTAATCATTTTAGCAAGTGGGTAACTATATTTTGCAGAAATAGTGTTAATTAAAATGGTGAATGGTGTGTTCGTAAATAGTTTTATAATTTTTCTTACCGTATTTCTTTTTATAAAATTATGAAAATAGATAAAAAAATTACTATAAAATCGTCAGGATCAAAACCTTTTAGGTACTTGCCAACCTATAATAAAAAATCTCTAAAGGACGAGCTAGGGTCATAAAGAAAACAACGTTTCACTTACTTGTTTTTATTGACAGGTGTGGTCGACGGGGTTGGCCTCTTCTCTTCCTTAATCGTACTATTGTTCATTTTCGACGTTAGCCTCTTCAAGACGTCATCCATAGAACGCTTGTGAGGATTACTCAAAGACAGCGCGCTGTTGTGGTTCAGCAGAGAATTGTTATTGTTACACAGTCCCAAAACCTTCGCCTCCGCCCCAGGACTACTGCATTCTGACGAGCCTCGCCTCCGAGCCTGCAGGTCGTTCACTTGATGAAGACTTAAGAAAGATGATGGGACTAGAAGATTATTTGTCATGTCTAACGTTTGCTCGAATCGTTGCTTCTTTGACGGTCGTTCGTCTTCGTAATTCGTATCCTCCTCGCTTATAGAACTCCTGGTAGAGCAACTGGGCGAGAACTTGTAGTAGCTATGCTGCTCGTTATCATCAGACTCCTGGTGTTCAGGGAAGTCCAGGTTGGCTGGGCCGGCTTCCTGCTTCTCTGTGTCGGCGGCACCTTCTTGCAATTTCGACGGTGGAGACTTTCGTTTAGATGACATGTTTCTGGAAAAAAAAGCGACGATTAGTAACTGGACTATGTTGTAGGTAAACCAATCGAAGACTAACAGGAAACATGTGATATGTAATAAGTCTGCAAGACATACTAAGTGCTGTCAAGACTCAGGACTGTTTAATAGCTAGTCAGTGACGTCAAGCCTGAAGATGTCCTAATTATCCAGCTCTATTCGTTTACATGACTGTACTGGTACAAATACTTGTTAAATGCAAAATACAAACACGGTTTACAAACAGTATCACTGTTTGATCGAGATCTCGGGTCAGACGTCAAACGTAGTATTTGTCACCCAAACTCCCCCGACTAGTTACGAAACTCGCTTCGTTAAAGCACCTAATTGGGCTCTACTAATTGTACTAATTGCAGTTACTGCCTCCTTTGGACTTAAGGTGTCCGCCGGTCCATGTAATACCAACCACTTGAGATAGATCCTTAAATACGACTTCATTTTCGTTGGTAGCATCTATTTTCTTAGAGAATTAGAGGGGTAGAGAGGGCCTTGGTAAATTAGCTGATTTTGTGTATGTGTGGGTGTTAGGTTATATTGGATTGGCCGATATCGTATGTGGTACTCTAAGTACTGCGTGTGTGTGTACGATTATAGAGTAACATGTGTACTTTGATGCTGATTTGAGTTGGAAACGTCTTCATTGATTGTGTTAACAAACAGTTCCTTTGCGCATAGTGTCTGGCGCTCCGCTTTGATGTTTGTCTACGTATCTGCTGTAAGTATTGATGTGATTATTTTGAAACGTTTACGCGGTGTCATCCTTTTGCCGGAATGTTTCATCCTTTGAACTTCAGTGACAAATGAGGTAAACAGATTTAGAGGATATCCATCGTTAGGCGACCATGCCAAAATAGTCCAAACATATCTAATGTTTGGACTATTTTGGCATGGTCGCTGACTCTTTGTTAAAATACCAGAATAGCTACTGACGATTTATAATAATCTGTTACATAAGCTTATAAACATTATTGCAACTATAGATGCTTTATAATTTTTATATTGCTGCTACTCTAAATAACAATCGCAATATATTAAATATATGCCGAAATTGAAATCTACATTGACATAATATGTAAGTATTAATAACTATTTCAGTAGCTAATAACACTTTCAGTCGCTGTGACCTAAAGTCCTTTAAGACTAATTACTAAGAAACTAGACTAAAACCATTAACAATTATTTACATACAGAACATTGTTTGTGTTGGCAAGTTTGCCCAAAGTCTGCAAAGTTGGGATAGAACTAAATGAAGAATCAACATTAAAATTTTAGGGACTTACTAAACGAAGCGTTTATTTCAGTCAAATGATATAATTTAAATAGGTTTTATTGACGAAGTTTTGTAATTGAAAGAAATATTATTAGAAGGTTTAATAGATAAGGTTTAAGCATTTATAAGTCTGTTACTGAAAATGGTAAAGTTAAAAAAATCAAGTTATCTAAAAGTACTGTTATTTTAAAGGAAATTAAAATAACATATTGTTAAGCCGATATTCAAAATAACGCAGCTTATAGGTAAGTACAACCGCCGATGCCGACATTATTGATTGTACACATAAAAGGTGTCAAATCGATATTGCCGCTAAAAGGCCTGTTAGCACACTGCCACAACAAATTGTGTTAGTGCCCTTGAGAGAGAATGGGGTGATGGTGGGACAAGAAGCTAGGAAACAAATGGAAGAAGCTATATTGTAAAAAGTCTACAAAATCATTATTTAAACAGAGTTACCTAATCGTATCAGTTTTCGTTTGACGACACGCACATAGGAACAATTTCAGGTTCATTTTTATCTTCTGCTATTTATATTAATTTTGTTTATATGTAGAACAAAGTGAAAAAGTGTGTCTACCTAACTTAGTGCTTCATGCATATGTGCTACTTTTACTTCATATCCCTTCCATTCAATTTAATCATAACTTTTTGTCAGCAGCTTGTTCTTAGCTCAGTGGCAATAATTCAATTCAATACGGCAGCGCTCTGACGCGCCTGTTGTGATAAAATGCAGCAATCAAATTAGTTTTCTACATAAATTCTCTTCAGTTTTGTTTCTTTATTATTGTTCTTCCAGAAAACTAAGAAATAACCATCACAATGCCAATTGTCAACAGTAGGTAAGTACAGAAAGCAATATCAATCAGCATTTGCTTGACAATCGATCATTACAATCTGATTGCCGACTACACCCGTCACTATTATTGAATAGTTTCACTCCTAGCACAGTTATGTTCATATACAATGCAATTCCACTCTTATTCGCATGACCACAAGGTTCATGATAAAAGAATTCAGTAAATATGTCAATTGTAACTACTAATTTCCTTTTCATTACTGTCTCAATGACGTCACGCAGTGGCGCGAACAATATAGCGAATTGGCGTGAAATTTGACAGGTCAATATTGCGTTCGGAAATGTTTATTTCTCCATTTCATTTACGCGTTTATGATAATGTTAGTCATAATTTCTGGTGATTGACATTTACAAATATCTGTATTATAGGTAGCAGGAAATCCCCGTCAAATTAAATGCACATTATTTTTTAAATAATGTCGATGCTCATACATTGATCATGCCTTAATGTAATGTTGACTGAAATATATTTGCGAACGAATGTGAACGCGTGTATATTTTTTTAAATTTTATTTTGTGCCTGTAAGAACCTCATTATTAATTATCAATTGAAATGTTTCAGTTATATTTCTTAACTAAGAGTAATCT
The DNA here is from genome assembly GCA_964057195.1 of Orthosia cruda. Lineage (NCBI taxonomy): Eukaryota > Metazoa > Arthropoda > Insecta > Lepidoptera > Noctuidae > Orthosia > Orthosia cruda. Next base: position 30,508,369 of record OZ059834.1, on the reverse strand, counting down.
CATCTGTTTTTGCAACAGTTATTGATAAAATGAAGTACAATCAGAAACAATAACTCGTAGCTTCAATGGTGCAACTCAATTTCAATTTGCAGTAGGGTGATGTCACAATGACGTCAGAGAATTGCTAGCAAATTGTTTTTGTAAACGCCTCCCCTTGTTATATGGTTTGCTGGCGGTGATAAAAGGGTTATCTTTTTGTTGAATGAACGATTTTTCAATTGAATGAAGGTGATAGATTGATGCAGCAGGTTACAAATATATATTTTTTTATTGTCTATAGGCTTGAGCTTTACCACTATCTCACCTGATGGTAAGCGATGATGTGGTCGACGGTGAAGCACGCTTGCCTAGAAAAAAGCCATTCACTCTTGACTTAAAGACCTCTAGATTGCAGCTATCCGGAAACATAGACTCCGGTAAAGAACACTCCTTAGCTGTATTAACTGGCTTTAGTCAAATTTCCAGAACTAAGTAGGTTTGTAAATCTGACCGAAACTAGATCACTTTTCTAAGCAACTGAAAACCCTGAAACTAGAAAACATTCGTTTAAAATCATAGTCATCCGCATGCAGCACAGGCCACAGCAAGAAATGAAGGCTCTTCCAATTAGAAACCATTTGACAGCATACTGATTCCCCTGCCGTACTTACCAAAACATCATCACCCACCAAAATTGTCCTTCCACCGTTCTACAGCATTCCTTCACCTTCCATTCTTCGCAAACACGTTGCACCACCATATCACACTCGCGTCCGACTTCTAATTTATACGAGATATTAACATGTGCATCCGTTTATAAATTAATCAGCGAACGACGGACGAACGGACGGACAGTTAAGTAAAGGTAACGACTGCCTAGCCTCCAATCTATCTGACGTAGGAAATTGCTGACGCCCGTCTTAGATAAACGGCTATGCTAAGGTTTCCTACCAGGTCTGTGTATATAGTACCTACCTATTAGAGTGTCATCCTGGTAACTAAATTGTTTGGAACTCGCTCTTAAATCTTGTAGATTTGTTGATTGATTTATTGGATTGCTTTTGTTTGTCTGAAAAGGTTAGATGTTGCTTAAAAAGCTGAGACGATATTTTGAATGTGTGCAAGTACATAAATAATTTGGATGATAGTTTTGATCAAAATTTTCTGATTTTTGTTAATAAAGGAAACTCAATCATGAATACAAATTATGACCTGAGAAATGCTGTTAAAAGTTCCATTCAAATGTTTCACCGTTTAAGAAACAAAACACCAACATAGCCAATGAAAACACTTCTAACAGAGACGTCATAATAAAAACAGCTCAAATCAAATAAGCGAATAAAATCCCGGAGAGTTGGCCGAGTACAATGAAAATAAAAATTAAATAGAAAAATATTGTGAAGCGTCAGTAATTGAATGAGGAACGAGAAACATTTTCTTTCCCTTTGGTGAGAAAAGAAGAAAAAATCGTCGGCAGAAATCTTCCCGTAACAGAATTATTCCTATTCTATAATAAGTTTATTCACAATAAGGTGGCATAAAATGTTTGTAGCGTTCCTTCAAATTAGGTTTTGATGTGCCCATTTTCTTGTTTGTCCGTTGTTAGCATTCCAATTTGTTTTGAGAATTTGTTATAGGGTGTTTTTGTCATTATTTTTATAACAAAAATAAAGGAATTCTTAAAACATGTGCAACTACTAACTAGGGTGTACATGGTGATCTACATTTACGCCAGACACACAAATCCCTAATGGTGACACATTATTTTCTTAAAAAATTCAAACCTATTTCCGTATTTTCTCAATAGCAACCCCGATGAATGCTAATAATTTTGCCAGAAAAACTTATTTCAAAGAAACACACAAAATGACATGTCAAAACAAGCGCTGCATCGCACAATTGGCTTCTATTGAGTGAAGCGAAGGGAGGTGGAATTATCGACGGCAAATTACAAGAAAACTCCCTCGTACAGAACCCGAACAAAATGTAGTTACAAGTGTAACAGCCCACAAGTGTTAGACCTACTGGATGTGGCTTTATAACTTGAAGAAATAGAAAACTTCTAAATGTTTTTCATAGTGAAACTCTGAATATTGTTTAGGTTTGTGTGTCACGTTTACAAGAGGAAACCATTTCTAAAATAACCACAACCTGAACTGCCAACTGGAAAGCAATAAACTCAAAAAAAAACTTTTTATTTTATATGCTTTTTCCGGACAATCAATAACAATTGAATATTGTTTAGTTTTTCTAACCGCAGATAAAGAAGAAAAACCATCAGCTAAGCCAAAAGTCGTTAAATCTTAGTTTATAACGTGTTTGAAAAGGTTCCAGAAAGCACGCATAAATAATATAATTAAAAAAATATAAGTGTAAATAGTGGGTAAACATGTGGACGAAGTCAAAACATCCATTCCATTCTGAAATGCTTATATAATTTGTCATGTGTAATATCCAGAAACCAAAACTATGTCTATATTTTGTAGCACTCCACTTACTGAAACCTTTTGATCTCTAATAAACTTCTTTTCGAAATCGAAATGTTGCTTTCGATTAAATTGTTTCTATAAAACGATTACTGAGAGAAAAATTGAAATAATATACCTACTCAGTTAATTTACTTTCCTTTGCTAATAGAATATAATATTTTGTGAAGAAAAATGCAACATTTCAATTTTATTGGTACTTTTCTCCACACCTACAGACTTCTATTATTTAATACTTTCTTTGTTGCCAATGTGAACAGGTGTAGTGTGTATTGTATGAAATATAATGTAATCAAATTCTTTGGAATGTTAGCAAAAATATTTTATTGTATGTTTTTTCTTGTTTATTTTTGGGTCAGTAGGTGATGTCGCTTCTAGTGAGATACAGATTGTTGTGAACATTTTCTTGCGCCTGACAATGGGGGAAATTACCCATCGGGTGCGCGACAACGCGAGTCGAGTGGGCGAACTGGCTCGCTAGTATGGAGTCTACTCATTTATATTTAAATGTGATCGTCTATGTGTTTAGTGTTAATGGCTATTGAGTGGTTAATGATCATAATATGATATTGTAATACGATACCCGTGAAAATTATGCATTTCTGCTTTTTACCGGAACTGATAAAAGCGTTCGTTTTTCCGATGTTATAACAGGTTGGTTTTTCACAGTCTTCGATTAGCAATTTTACCGCTGCACCAGATAGATTTGTAGCTTGCATATGACATGTTTACTACATACACAAACACATTTTTTTTTAAAAGAGTAAGTGTGGAGTTTACCACAATAGATCCCAATGGGTCGAAGTGTCCGAGTTGTCTCTCGGCTCCTCCAAGATAAGTGTGGAGTTTCTTGTCCGTTCTTCTCCATAACAAGCTACATTTCCGAATGGACGGTAGAATCAATTATTATTACATTTTTTATTTATTTTATGACGTTCGAAAGTGCCACTTAATGGCCTAATTGAATAAAGAAATTTTGTGTCTTTTTTTTGACATATGTTTTGTAAATAATGTCACCAGTTATTTTATGTTTGTCAACTTACCTCATGAACCGTATTCAAATTACTGTTATGCAATCTTTCATTGTTTCTATTTGTGAGTCGCAGTCAAAGATTTTTTGTTCTAGCGAATTTCAATGTCATGTACAAGAGTGCACTGCTCAAACTCACAACCTTCTAAAATCTTCATTAACCAAAAGCCCTGTTACAGTATCCATCTCCACACTAATTCCCGACCCTCAGTGGGCACTGAGACGCTGTATGATTACTGGGTGACAAACAATGCAGTTAATACGACACAATGCCCAATCACCGGCGGCCATTGTTCAGTAGGTCGCTACTTTGTGCCTTTAATCACGGCTTAGGCATTTTTCATGGCAATTGATTTTGGGAGGAGAAAAGCCTCTTTTGTACGAGAGAAGTCATTTAGACTTTTGAAATGCTATAATACATGAATATTCAATATTATATTTCATGTAATATGAATTTTTTTCAGGTTTAACAGATTCATTTATTTATTTATTTAACAAGGCACACCAACGACTCATTTACACATTCGTACAAGAAATGAACCTTCAGAAAAGCACATCATAGACATAGTAAGTCACATACATTAAAAAAAGAGTTTAATACAAACATAAAGTAAAATCAAATGCTAAAAGAACAGAATTAAATTAAATAAAAAATATAACATGTCATAGATTCAATTGGAAGTAAACAATATTTAATTATTTACCATAAAAACTAAATTATGAACAGAAATTAAGTAAAATGTCAAGTTACATTAAAAACTACGTTGAACCCTGGAAACTTAACTGGCGTAATGTGGTTGGACTATAGGGACACCTCTAGGGCTCTGGCTAACTCTTAGGGACCACAATCGTGATGGAATTTTAAATTAAATAGGGCTCTATTAACAGCAGCCAAAACCAGTGTCAGCTATAAGGCTTTCGGTTGTAATACTATCCTTATGGCAGCCAATAAGGATTTATTTTTTACTGTCACATACCTTCTGCCGATAGACAGAAGAAGAAGAAACAATGAAGAGGCTAGGCCACCAAATATGAACCAATTTCCTTATATTAATACGAATAAGTAGGCCAACAAGCATCGACCGGCGCTTCACTGCTCCACCTCGCCTAGCACCAATATAAGATATAATATCAACAATTAAGGCGCATACAGACGGTACGGCACGGCGGCGATTTTCCCTAAACAAGACCGTCTGATGAGATTCATTGTGTCCTTAGGTCACTGAAACGAAATGCTAGCGAAACGAACGAAATGAGAATATAGTGCAGCTAAACGCCATTCAACTCGCCCACTTGTTTCTTTTTGCAGTTTTTCATAATGTTGGTTGTCTTTTCATGAAGTTACGTCATTTTTAGAGCTGGGGTTTGAGAGGAAGAAATGGGGGCAATGCTGTTGTAACTTGTAGTATATAGTAACTGGGTAGTTGTGTTTGGATTTGGTTGAAATATCTATTCATTATCGTGCAGTCGTTCCGCACAGAGGAGAATGTCGTGCCAATCTAGTTGAAGAAAATGCTAAGTCTTAGAAATCACGAGGAAACAGGAGCGAAGCATAAATGGGCTGCTCATCTACTGAATACTTGATTCATTAAATCAGTTTTGTACCAACTAAATGCAATGATGATGAGGATGCGATGCACAGGATCGATAATTGTGGCGAAAACTGGGGAAGGCCTATGACTAGCAGTGCACGTCTTTCGGCAGAAATGATGACGAAAGGCAACGCAATAATTAATAATCCTACGAGTACTTGATACTTTTCCTGAATAAAAAACCAGTTCCAAAGTTTAAGTTTTGGAATTTCATCATTACGTACATTACCTCAAAATCGTTGGGCAATAAAACCATTTTTCGTCAACTTGAAAACAAAACCAACAGTAAAAGGGAACAGTGGATACAAAATGGTAAAGTAGAAAAATAGTTGAACATAAATGAGTGCTCGAGTCAAGATGTGCTCCAGAGTTTCGTAAAGGAACGCTCGGAACTGAAGGAAATCGGTTTGCGAGAACTACTTCAGGTTCCCTGATCCTTTGTACAGATGAATAAGTTTGATTGTTTGGTTATGTGGCTGAAGTTGGGGCAATAAGGGGCTGTGTGGAGACATAATTTGCATATAAAGGATAAATGGAAATGTCATTATAAGTTGCGGGGTTATGATTTACATCTATACGGCTGCTAACTAGCTAATCGGAGCATCCCGGATGGCAGTGGAGTAAAAACTCGTAAAAAAAACTCCAGCAGTAATGAAATTACGGTTACAGCCTGGAGCTATTATTATGATAACCGACGATCAACGAAGTGATCAATGCTCGTTGGATTCACAAACATAACAGTAGCTTCCACTTATAAAAAAGTCATTGCCCGACCAAAAAAGTAATGACGCGCACGTCACCGATTGTCATTCAGCTACTTTAAACATCACAATGTTTATCCTACGTCTCATCTCCCTCCCCTTCGGATAAAATAAACAAGTGCACATCCTTTGACAGTGCAACACAAACAATTGTCCAAATCATAAACAATGGTTCACATCGCAAATATAACCCGAGTCCCGCACAAAGTATCCCTATGTATAATGAACCATTCATTCTGCCAAACAAACTCCAACCAACCATATGCAATAATTCCATACAGGAACAGCCAATACTATAAAGCTGTAACCCCCTATCATGTTACAAAGGATTCTAGATCGAAAATAGATAGCAGTAAAACTGAGAATTAAATGACTAACGTAATAGATGTAAATCCTTGGTTCGCTGACAAAGAACAGAAGCGATTTCACGACATCAAAGTGGAACACGACATATTACGCTACAAAATAAACACCAGAATAAATACATCGAAATGTTTGTTCGGAAATATTCGGCAATGGGGTGATCATATTCTAAATTATCTGTTAACAGAGGGTAGTTTCAAAACCCTTTTGACGGCAGGATTAATTTGCTGTTTGTGTACGTACGGTTGTCTCTGTGAACGGATTTGCAATTAATAAGACTACCTATATGAACCCACATGTGTGTTTATTAGTATCTACATACCTTGCTATACATATTTCTGTCCGCAAACATGAGCATACAATAATAGCAGTATTAAAAGTTTTCTAACGAACCCAGATTGTTCGCGGCGCGTCTGCGTTGAAATCCGAGAGCAAGCTCAAAAATGGTAGGCTATAATTTGCACATAAAACGTATCCTAATGGCAACGTACGTGATCACTTATTCGGTGGACTCACAAAGCGGGCCATCTTTATCTGAAAGCAGACTCTGATTTAAATACATTATTCTTGTAATAACAGCCGAGTACCGGACGGAGGGAGCCCCATTGAAGTCGTAGAATACATTATTTTAATTCGTACCACCTCTTTGTGACCCCATCAGGGAATTAATGGATTCAAAGCCTTCTCTTCCGTTCGACAAAGAATAATTTACTAAGTAAATGAACGGACAGACAATCGCGTTAGAACCCGAGTTTTGTTTCGATTGTAGATTAAAGAGTGGCGAATCTGTGAAAGGGGCACCTTCCAATCTGTGCCTTTGTGAACGCTATCTCTGTTAATTTCGGAAGGTCAATGAATAAAATACATAGTAGGATTTCATTATTCGAGCTTTGATTACGTTTAACATTCAGTAAATAAAGGTTATTTTTTCGTATGAGCGTTTCAATAAATGCTGATTGAAGTTTGTGTGGGTTTCTATTAAGATATTGCATCGTGAACAGCGAAGCAATAATCTAAATTGAAATGGCTTGTGTCTAAGAGGTACGGAGTTGGTCTCAATTCGGTATTCATTGAGAGCGGTAGAATAGAGGAGCCATCGAGAATTATTGTCAAATCTCAGGGGCAATGCGACCGGGTCGGTGAGACCCGGCTAGGAAGGGGCACTATTGATGTTTTAGAATAGTGACTTTTGCTTGAGTGCAATAGTTTTACACATCTCTGTGGAATTTGACCTGATGGCTTTAACGTTATTAATTTATTATGGCTTGCTGGCTGATTTTTATATTAATATTTGGGTTCATATTAGGGCATTATTGCAAAAAAGTTTAGATACGGTTTGGCTACTTGATATATTTACTAGTTCTACTTAACCTGTTTTTCACTAATAACTCAATTTCAGTTCCGAAAGAGGAAGACCCACGCGCTGTCAAAATAAATTCGACTGAACATAATTATTGTAAAGCTCATCAGTTATTTCTAATAAAATATTTAACCCCTAAAGCCACTCCACCCCTTCCCAGTAAACCGCGAGACGTCAGCTAAGGACTAAGGGGTAGCTCAGACGATCGAGTTAACCCCTGGGGTCAGTTATTGTGTCATCATAGTCTGACATCTTGCCTTAGTGATACGTAAACTGAATGATCTTCAATAGTTAAAATGACAGAGTAAGTAGAAACAAAGAATTTTATTTTTCGGTTCTTTTACGATATCCGTATATATCTATCATGTATCTGTATGTAGTACCATTTTAGAATGTATTTTCTGGTGAACAAAAAGTAGGTTTAATTTAAATAACTAAATATCAGCATGATCTTTAACCACAGCACATAATTATGTAATTAAGTACACAAAATGCCTATTGTAAAGTATTTATTTGTTTTAGAGTTACCTATGGCATTTATTCCCCGTTCTACCATGCGATACTTCCTTTTGGAATGAACAATTAGAATCAATAATATTCTTCCTTCTATTTTTACAATAAAAAGTGCCTTTTATGGACTAATTAAAAAAAAAAAACTTTTTTAGTACACCTGAACCCTACGTACACTAGGAAAACAGTACTGAGGCAAATAGCCACAAAATGTACCTACTGATATGGCTTGAACCACAACTAGCTAAAACTTAGTAGATACATAATTATTCTCAGCAGTTACTCTGACAAGATTTAGGGAAAGTTAAATCTGAAATTAGTCACAAAACATCACGTGAAAAGTTTCGTCTGAGGTAAGAGGTAAAATATATACCTAATGAATCATTACTAATTATTGTTAATCAATATTTTATAACCACACTCATTAACTTAGTAATTAATGTTCACTTATTTGGTCTGAAAACTGACGTTAGTATATTTTACACTTTTACCTAAAGAGTTTATTGTCACTGTAATTATTTTAATAATACCTTTTAATACGAGTATAATAATTGATTTACTAAAATGTATTTTTCCTGCCTTTTCCTATTCGGTAAACAAACTAGTGAACTGGGTAGGTATATATGATTTTGTTTTTAAGAAAACTAATGTTTAAACCAGTTTTTCTTGAAAGGCATGACTCTTTATTCTGGGACTTTGGTGATGTACATGCCAAAACCCGTGATCTTTTTACCGTGTTTGTTACCCAGTTCAGACAAAAACGGAAACACATTACCTACTACTTAAGTAGGTTCATACAACGTAATGGTAACGTTACAATTAGAGTAGTAACCCGATAAAAAAGTCCTTTACCAAAAAACACAAAATTCTGTTTATCATGAAAACACATAGGGAAACGTGGAAAGTTTGCATCAAATAATATCGAATGATTTATATATTATTCATCCGGTTGGTTCGGGGAAGCCACTACACCTTTGTGAATAATTTAGTTCTCAGACACATATTATTTTTGCAGGGGCCGGTCGCTTGGCGTTTGTCCTATAAAATATTATCATTTGAGGACAACCGGGGACGAAATCCTTGAGGTTAATCTATGAAGGACAAGATGGGGTGGATGTGAGGCTTAGCGAAATATGAGTCAATGTTTTTATACTTGTGTGGGGCGGAAAAAGGGCTTTCAGTTTATATTTTTGCTTAATAAGTATGAGAGTTAGTACAATTTAAGAAGACTTCACCTGGAATCATCTTTCTAACCTGTCATCTTATGAGACAATATTAATTCCCTCACCCAATTGTATATTCTATTCAATACCAGTGCACTCAACAAGTAATTAATAACCAAACAATAGACCAAACTAACTGTTTGTTTGGTACAGACTGAAACTACACGGTACGCGTCCAAATGACATGGAATCAATCTGCACACACAATAGCTCAATCTGCAGACGCTTCTAACTAAATTACTTCAGAAACCTACGGGTTACGACTTACGACTATACCATTATTAACCCCTTTCAAGTCACAATCGCAATTTGCGGTTATTTGTCAACCCGTTAATGCAAAGTAAACGAATTTGTTTAAAATTTCGGGGCTTTATTTTGTAACGTTAACGTAAGCGTTTAGCTGCGGTTGATGATTACTTGAAAAATGCTTGTTTGCGGTTAAAGCATATTGTGATGGGGTTTTTATGTTCTTGTAATGTTAGTAAGTGTGAAATGAGCGGTCGTTTTGATGAACTTGTGCGTGAATGTTTTATAATGCAACGTCTGAATGTACTTTAATTTGATGTCGAAAGTAAAGGTGAGGGGAATGAAGTAAGGAACTTTATGAGAATAGCTTTGCCGATTCCCTGGTGATGAAATAAGAGTCTGCAAGATGGTAATGGGACTGACTGCCCAGGGTCTCAGATGCTATTATTGCTGCCGCCATTTAGAGAGTAAGCTATTTTATGACACAGAATTTTAAATATCGCTAATATTTGAGCATGAAAATAACTTAAAAGGGATATGCCAGGAATGCCGCGCCAAATTAGAAATATCAAAACAATAATATTAATATACAGGACTATTTCACCACAAAGCTTTGAGCAGCTTGCCGTAATGAGCGTCGCATACAAATGAATTAGTCTCTACACACGTCAGCGGCAAACTGTCACTAACATTAACAATTGTATGGAACAATACGCTTTCGCTGAACTTAGAACAATAATACTACATTATTGAAATGAATAGAGCCACACAATGTGTTGAAACGTAGCGAAACTGCACGAACTGAGGAATTCTCTAGAGAAGTCAGGCTAGAAATTGTAAGGTTTTATTCAATAGTTAGGGCAGAATATGGAGACTTAGCGTCTGCTTCTGAAGTTTTGTAATGAACGGAGGTAACTTATACTACAGAAAATGTGGTTTACAAGATTCATTCAATCTTAAAGATGTTACGGCTAATGTTGGAATTATAAAGTTCGATAATATGGAGATGACGACAAATATATGTATGGAAGAAGACACGCTGCAATAAACTAGAAGAAGAACAAGAATATGGTAACGTCTATGGTATGGTCGTGGAATATGGTATGGTAGATTTAAAAGAGATAACAAAGATAATTTAAAAACCAAAATCACGTAATAATGGATCTGATATAGAAACAGAAATCTTGCTACGGATTACCTAAAATCCGTAAAACAATTCAACGAATACAAGAGGATAGAAAGCACTGCAGCATAGTCAAATAAAATAATTACATAGTTATCTTAATAATCGTGTGACCAATGCCTTCGCAATAGACTTGTTTGAACCCAATAAGAGTGAGATGAAGTGGAATAATCGATCCGACAAACAAGAGGGCTCCGTGGTGCGTCGATACATCGGTATACGATTCGATACAGACGTTCGAATTAGAATCGATTTCCGTGATGTGTTCACTATTGCCTTGTTATGTCGTTGGGAAGAAAGCCTTTCGTTGTTTGTTTTTTAAGAATGGATTGGAATGTGATTCTCAAACTTCTCTATATAATGTCAGTGGAGTTTGCGGTTTGGATATTCATGCTTTTAAGCATAATGATGATTCAGCCAATGAAGTTAATTATTTGTAACTGCAATTTATACAATAGTTCGGCCTGCTTCTAATTTCAAACAGAATACCAACACGAAACCTCAACATTAAAATAATAAAAGGAATAAACAATATGTGGTCAATATTACGCTAACAATGACATAGTTTTCCGTAAATCTGTTTTCGCTAATGAGCATATATGTTGTAAGAACGATTGTAACAGTCGCCTGAAAGATAAATAACCATTCATATTCCTGAAGTCACTCCCATGTGTTAAAGTACACATTACAGAAATAACAGTTATTATACATGTCCTATGTCCTCAATAAAATCCAGCATTGATTGCTGACATTTACAATCTTGACACAAAAATTTAGTTTCACGCGCGGAACGGTACGTTAGACACAATTTTTTATATCTTCCTTTAGATTTTAATGAAAATATCGGACATTATCAACATCCAATGTCTGGGAAACATTACGACTTCCATCGGCTTTGAAACATCAAAAAGAATGTTTCTATCGATAACCATTGATTAGACCCTCTTGTCACATCAAAGAAGAGAGGTTCTATTGTGTGACCTCCAATAATATTTCCAACAATTTTTATCAAAGAATTTCTATAGTATGTTTCTTGTACAATAATAGGATCAAACACGAAAGCTTTCTGATTGTAATTGAATGGACAACTCGTAATGATATTGACGTGAAGAGTGATAACATGTTTAATGATGACTTTGACGATCTGGTGATAAATGATGAGAATTTGTTGGACACATACCAAGTGTTACAGCCTGTTAAAATTATATACAATATATAAAGTAACTTTTGTAATACCACCGGACACATAAGTAATGCTGACGAATTTTAAAAAAGGTCAAGATTGCCATAATAAACATTAAATCTTTGCTAATGGTACATTAACGTATTATGTATTGTCATTTATATTCTTTGCGATGTGAATAATACGCCTGAAAATTGTTTGACTTCGTTTGAAGTTCTGCAGCATGACGCTGAACAGATTGTCAGTTTATTGCACCAACCAACGTATTATGCACCTTGTATATTTTAGTTGGGTTATGAAACCTTAATTATTCTTCAAATACTTATAGTCTTGACAGAAACTTCGTGAGTATTTCACAAAAGTATCAGTTCGATCTGTTATTATAAGCACTATTGTTTTTGGCACAGCCGCCATGTCATCACCGGTCACTTGCCACGTTGCTCACACTAATAAATATCCTTCACTCCTAAATGGCTTCGAAGAAAATAATAAATAATTACCATTGACTTTCGCAGTTTTTTACAAATTTTATGTTTTAGACATCAAAGGGGCCTGAGTGGTGTGTGCAATAATTGGTCAATGTTAGGAGGCAACGACGCATGGCCTGCGCACACGCAGTGCCAAATTGAAAATGGCGACAAAAAGAACATTGTTTATGTGACGCCTTATTAACGAGAGATTTATCGCTGACGTTTCTCTCTTAAAAGTTTTCTGTTGTTATTTTTTTTGACGTTTTAATTGTGAACCAGATATTATCTTTGAGCTTATGGTTAGTTATAAAAAATAAGAAGCATATTTTAGAAAATATAAATTAAATTCAACCGTGAAACATTATTAAAGAATTTCGGAGTCTAATATCATGAGCTCAGCAGACCATGCTGAACACAATCGGTCAATGTTTCAGATACAATTTTTACTTTGACAAATTAAAATTACACAAACAACATTGCATGCGACTTTTACAATGACACATGAGCCATGCACACGACTAGCTGTCACCTCCACGGATATTAAGAGCCCCTAAAATACAGGAGGTGTCTATATTAACTGGAGAATTTGACAGCGATAGAATTACGAGCAAAACAGCAATTTTTATTTCATTAAGTCGATATATCACGGAAGATATTCACGAACAAATAGTATGTGATGTTGGCACAAGCCTCGCACAACAAAGAGAGTGATAAATAAAATTATATTACGGTGACAGGGATGTCGGTAACAGGAAATTCGACACAATCTTCATTATTATTGTCCTTTACAATTTACCTGGAATAAAACAATGGATCAACTCCAAATTAAGAAACAATGCAGTAATTATTTATATATCAGTGGCGCCTTATTCGGCACTTGTGGTGTTTAATGAGGAAATTAGTATGAGTTGTCCCGTACATAAGTTTTAATTAAATAGTCATTTACCTTGCATTACATACTTTTAGTAACGTAAAGTCGAACAGACTTAGGAAGCATGACACTACATTTCTAATATGATGGAAAATAACACAAAATACTGTTATAGCTTTTCCGAAGTGCCTCATTTGTGATATCAGCCCGTGCCAACCCTAGATGAAAACAACTGACATTTTCTCAAACATTGTATGAATATCGGTGCCACATGCACTGGCCTAGTATCACGATCGTCCATTGATATAGTTAGTCCTTTTAGTATGGCGATAATTAACATATTACCCGCTTCTGTGATATAACATGACTTGCTCAGTTATAATACTGCCAGTGTGCGTGATTTCATAGTAAAATTACAAGAATGGGATAATTGTGCGTGTATGTAGATCAATTATTCTAATTGATTATTATTTCTTAGAGAACATTGGTAGACTTCGCATTCCGATTCCAATGTAGTTTATCATTTAGTTTAGAATATACAGTTAACCGATCGAAAATGTTAACAACTTCATTTTTCAATAGAGCTTTCCGAAGATTTTCTTAGCGAATATTTCTAGGTAAGAAGATGAAACTATGTTCTCTGAAAGTAATAGAGATAATGAAAACAATCAAATAAAGATGCCACCAAGCAACAACATTTACAAAATCTGAAGTTAGTTTAATTGAAGGAAATCTGGTTAGTCATACGTATAAAAATTGCTGACCAGATTCTGGTATTAAGAAAAACAAAAAAAAAGTATATAGGAAACGGATGTTGTAATATTTGACTTTGTGTCTGCATATCTGTTTAGTTTTCAATAAAAAATCACCAGACGTACATTAGTTTTCAAAAATAATATTCTTCTGTTCGAATAAATATAATCGTAAAACTGTTAGTTCAAGGATTTTATTAATATCTGTTGATTTTAAAATTAGATGTACGTATGTACTATCTATCATTGGTTGCCTGAATCAACCTCTGTTGGTTCGGTTGCGAGTTTCATTGCTGTTTTAAACATATACAAATGAACAATCTTATGAACTAACAATACATAGCGTTATTTCTACATGTATGTGACGATTATTTATTAAAACTAAATAATAAATGGCAAGTACTCCTTTTAATAGCTGTAAGTGATTAGCCTGATGTTAATACTCTGTAACACCATCTAAGTCAAAGTAAAGTAAGTAATTTATAAAGGAAAGCCTTTATAAATACTCTTCAATTAAAATTTATATTCACAGGAATGCAAATGTAAAAATATCCGTTAATTACTTTCACATACCTATCTATACAAATCCGTATTGCATTGCCAGTGAATTTGACAAACTAAATTTTCCTTTCTGTAACGTTATAGTCAAATTATTGGCACTGTTTCATAATAAGTGAATATATATATATATAACAGAATAATAATGCACTACTTATAAAACTTAAATTTCGAACGCAATAATATCGACAGCCAAGGAACAACACGAAACAAAATAATAAATGCAAATTCATTATCTAATAATGATAATACCGAACAATAAGTTACAGAACATTGAGCTTCCAAACAAAATTAAAACATTTGATAATAATGTAGCGATAACCTTACTTAGTGGTTTTATGGTAAATAGGAAAATACCGTGCTCTTAGATAACCTAGAAAGGTAACAATAACTATATTGTTTCATTGACGTTGGTAATGCTTTCGAAAAACAGGACAAGTCACATTTAGATTTTATTTTATTTATTTTGTTATTACAATTTTATTATTGTAAAACACTAAAATTGTGAATCACCACTTAAATATTTCTTTAAAATTATAACAGATCTATAATGCATAGCACACGTAAATAATTACATCCTGATCTTCATGTCCTAGATCACCCAAAAGTTTAAGATCAGTTCCATTTCAGAGGTAACAAACTATACAGATTTCCTTAACATACAAATAATAACAATTATAATAGCTTGCACTGATGTCTACTAACCTAAATTTACAACAATTTAATTGATAAACGAGACGAAATGGGAAACAATAAAACATTTCAACTATAAAAAATATAATTATCTTTGGGTCACCGATCGGCTGACCCATATTTTGAACATTCGGTAGACACCTAAACTTAAGATACGGATTCTTTAATAATAATTTATTATTGCAACTGATTAGTCTCGCTTGAGTTGCGGCAAGTGATAATAAAATGCTTCAAGTCCGCAGATTTTATTTGATTTTAGTTTTTTTTAAAATAATACAAGGTCAAAATTTTATCTCAAAAAACAAAATACGTGAAGATTGCTTGCGGTTGGTAAGACGCGCGAATTCAGAGAGAAACTAACCTTGAACCTAACAAAGGCTGGCTTAGTTCATAAACAAATGTTGTTGGACCTGATTTTACCTTAGACAATATTCGCCAAAATACCCAGGTAGGTACATAAAGGAACATCTACTGAGATTAATCATTGAATTGAATCAGACAAGCAGTAACACAACGGAACGGACAAACGGAATGTTCCAACAAGACAGCTCACGTAGAAGAATTTAACAAAACCAAATCGTCAACTTGAACTTGCCCAGCAGTTGACCAACAAAAGCATTGTGAGGAAGATGTAGCATTAGCTTTTGTTCACACCCCAGCACGTGTGATCCGACTACCGTCCCTCTGAACGTCGTTATTTGCATACCAACTGGTTCCGTCTATACGATATTAATCAAAGGTTTTATTAGTGAACATCAAAGAATAAGCACAATGCTAAGATCTCTTATAAGGTACCCTCAATACTATTGTTACTTTTGTCTGAGGTTGATTTATGAGCGGCCACTGTTGTTGGCCCAACGTATTGTGATGTCAGTTTTTGTTCGCCCGCCGACATTGTACTACCCCTTCGATGGTCCAGCGCGGATGCCTTTATTCAGGTTGATCTCACTTTGATGCTTCTAACTCGGTACAATGCCCCGTGTGAGTCACAACAGATTTTACATGTATGGAATTTGCATAATTCAGAATGTCCATCTCGCGTCCGTAGCAACCGATCTAATGGATTTATTTTTGCTTCTGACGAAAGGTTTTATAAGATTATTTTACTTTAGATAACATTTGGTTAGTTTCTTAGGAAACTGTGCCTTTAGTTAAAAAGTTAGACTTGTGTAAAAATTTGCACCGTCTATTGAAAATCAGCGTTATCCTTTCAAAATTCGTAATCGCATCATCAAAAATTCACAAGTAACACCGATTCCAATTTTACCTTGCCATCTTATAACCCTTTGTCCTTCATCAAGTCCTTGACCGTCCATTGTGAGCATTGTGCAACACAAAAGAGCGGCTGCGATTGAGCCCCGCATGTAATTTTCATGGTTCGCTCCTCACATTCACGCTTCTACATCCACTCGCTTCCAAATCATTACGTTCCTTACCTTTGTGTCTGCCTTCCCCGTCTTTATTACGCGGTAATACTTCATTGTACACATCTTATTCTTTATTAGACATAGCATTGTGAGCACTCTCTTGATTGGCCCTCAGTTTTTTTTCAACACTGTTTTGAGTAACGTTTGCGTCATCAATACTAATGATTGCAACCGGTAGCACAATACTTATTGTTGTGCCGGTTTTTATTTTGTCTGTACAACTTTTTTCTTCATCTTCAGAATTTACATCGTCATTACATTTAGTTGGATTTTTATTACTTTAGTTTAGTAACAATACAATATTGTTGGGATCAAACAAGAATCGGTGGTTTGCGGGACGTACGGACTGATCAATAAATATGTCAAACTGATAAACAGTTTGCATAGATTATAATATCCCAATTATACGACGTGATTTATTCGTGAGTATTGACTTCATTAAGTAATCTATTCTAATTTTGGTGATAGCTTGTGAATACGCGTATACTATTAATATGAGTATATTAATCTATTAATGAACCTACTTGTTTCAGGTTAGGGAAATGTAGGCAAACAATTCGTGACTACGGCAATCTTCAACTTACAACCGTAACGTGCAGCTGTATACGCAAATAAAACACGAAAGCGTGCTATCATACATTTTATAAGAAATAAACCATCAATACAATAGTTAAATTTTATGGCCCAAACTATATAAAATCCATATAAACATGTAAGAGATCGTTGTCCGGGCAAAGTTTTGTTCATAACGAAAATTGAAGTCATAAAAGTTTCATTATAATCTCAGAGATAGCATAGCAGTCGTATGATTGAACACCGTGCAAGAAGTGCGCACGACCATCTCCGCGCGTAAGGGGGGCTCCACACGCGCGGGCGGTCGCGCGGTCCAACAGCTGTTTGACTGGACAAATATAAATGTCCTTGGTACATGAAATTTTGTAGACCAGATGTTTGTCACATTTGATTATAAATAGAAAGTATTTAAATAACACTTCTGATTTGATTAGTTTTTGAAAGTTTTACTTTTCTTTAACAGTTTAGACCTTATTTAGGTTCTTACTATGCCGTTAATAGGTTTAATATATAAATTCAGTGAATAATTTCGAAAGCCATGAAACAGAAGTTGTACCTATGTATAGGTAATTATTTATAATAAGAAATTATTATCTAACACCGTCTTTCATAATTACAAATTTACAGTAAATAAGGATATAAGGTCTCTATTTCCATGTGCTAGATTTAATAACTATTGTCATTAACAAAGTCTGTAATTGTAGTTGAAACGAATTGAAAGATATCACCCTTAACTTAGAATTGTGAATGGTATTATATCTTTGCTGATAATCCTCTGCACCTTTCCTATTTTACTGATATTATTTCTTGTAACTAGTATGACTTCAACTTTTGTAGATTTTACATATCTCATCAGATTCTTGCTGATAACCTAATTTCTTGTGCGATGCTATCTTTCATAATTATATGGATCTCTCACAGTGGTTAGCTATGTAATTTTTCGTTGCCGACCCTATTGCATTCATTTCAACTAAACAATATTCTTCATTAAATTTTCCACAGAAACGCAGCGGCAAAACCAATCACCGTGTGTAGAGTTCTTAACAATCTAAATCTGTACACAATCCAGTCATAAAATATGGCTCCAACAATAAAACAGAAGTGGTCCGTACTACTTCAACACTGGCAAAAGTGCTCTATATTCTTAGCAGGATGAACTTTTTATTACCATGCACTGTTTAATTTCTTCTAATCCAGCAGATTATGGTGTATTTTCGTAGTACGTTTATTTCTACAATGTTTTGTTTTACATTTTATTCGTTCTATATTTTATATTGTTATCTTTCTAACCATTAATATATGTTGCAATAACTTTGACTGTTTTTAGTGATCTGTTATTTACATTTGTTCTGATTTTTGGTCTAGATATTGCGGCAATGTTTTAGCATCCTGATAGTTTAGTTTTAATAAAAAATTAAGAGGATTCAGAACAAGATTGTGAGTTGAGTGATATCGGTTGTCTAAAATAATGACAGATCAATTTGCTAGAAGAAAATATAATGGAACTTATAATTTACAAAATCTAGAATTAGCAAGTCTCTGTAATATATTTTTACCTATACGACATTTTTTCTAAACAAGTGTCTATAAATAATCAGCCGGTGTACCTAAAGCTAAATATGAACAACAAAGCACCTTCATAAATACATAAACATTTATATAAGCATCTTCCATTTAGCTAAGAACAAAGTGCTACGTCACTGCAGCCAGCCACTAAATTAATCAGACGAGAACAATATTACCCCTTTATTATTGTTTTTTTTATGAATTATCGCCTACATCTGATCTCTTTTTATTTTCTTTTGTGTAGCCACCGGTAGCATTCATCATGTTAGCATGTTATTGTTATACTCTTTGTAGTGACGCCCCTAGATGTGACTCAATTTATTTTTGGGTTTATCTTGTATCGATATTTTTAGTTTCAGTATCCATTATCGCTATTTTCTTCAGGTGAATTTTGATGTTTTTCTACAGATGTGATATGGAATTTTTAGAAACGAATTTCAGTGAGCGTGTCCGGTTTATTTAACTCTATTTTATATTCAAGACCTGCGATTTTTTCACGTGTGTTAGTTGTGCGTGTGCGGTTTGTGTGTATTTTGAGAATTTAATTTTACTTTTTCTGATACACCATAACAAATCGAGAAAATTCATCTACAATCGAAAAATATCGAATTCTCCCACCTCTATTCAACATTAGTCATAAGAATTCGTTTTGTTCACCGGCACGTCTCATTTGTGTGGATTAAGACGCCCTTGATAATATACAAGATTGATTCTGGATTCCAACACATTCTTTCTATATCCCCGAGATTTGTTGGATCTTAGAGTATTAGGATGCAAATGTGTCTTGTTTTGTGAAGCAATGCATATTAATGTCAACTATTAATATTGTAAATGTGTGTCATTAATTTTTTGTAATGTTTGTATGTTTTATATGTGTAGTGGCGTTTTGTTGATGTATAAGTTGTTGACGTATTGATGTAAATTATTATAATAATTTGTTTAAGTATTTTATTTACCTATCGATATTTAACAATTGTTGTGCTAAATTTGATATTCTTTGAATTCCAAAGATATCAGAATCCATACTTTTGCCAACAACAAACATCATTGGCTATTAATTTCAGCAATATCTATCTACTTCTAGCATAAAGATAGGTTAATTTCAAATTCTCACCGTTCCGTGAACCTCGACCCCAACATCCAACGATTATAATCACAATGATTAACAACCATTAAGATGACGAAATGAATTTCTCCGACATAAAAAATAATAATTTTACACATCTCTGAGCAAAGCTATGGAAAAACCAGTTTGTTTATTACGAAACAGATTCATAAAGTGTTAATAACAACAAACTAGTAGTTAGAGTTAAAGTAATTAACGCTAACCTTCCATTATCTGCTATTAACAATATACATGGACATGCTGTTAACACACATATTGAGGACGCCGGCGTTATGGATTTTCTAATAGCAGCGGCGAGCGTAAGAATCCAATTATAATCTATAGTTGAATTTCCTGTAGGAACTAAATCAAAGAAAAAGAAAGTAGTTCACAAAGATGTTCAAGACAATGTAATTGATACTGAATTTCCATTAGTAGATTCCACTATACGTGTCGTTATTGAATGATTTAATAAATATTTTGAAAGGTAGGACAGGTATTTTTTGCCTTCCAAACGATCTCATAACCGATGGCAACACAGAAATCGTCCACACAGTCATGAATGAACGTTTATAATATGTTATATTCGCGTTCACAAACTGAAATAAACGAGCGAACGGAAACGGCCGTAATATTATTAGATACGACAATTCTATTATTTTTATTCGTAACATATCTTGGTAGATTTATTCGTGAATCTGGCTTGGCTCGGTATGGTAATGATTCCTAGAAGCCATGGCGTTTTACACCTAATTGAAATTCTTTAATGAGATCATTCATGGAATACGTTGTGTTTGTTTTGTTGGATATGATTATGAACTGGGTTTGGGAACTTTCAATGTATGTCTTCAGTTTCAGTGAGAAAAATTTTAGATAGCCAATTTTTTATTTTGATTCTTACAATCGTTCTTTATTTAATTTGTTATTAGTTAGTAGTTATTACCTTCAAATCTATAAGTGTATTGATTTATATTGCTTAACTATAGTCGTCAATTAGGTATACATTATAAAGAGCTAATCCACACAGTTTTTTCAGTATTTCCCTGCCCGCAATCAAACTTTTTATAAATAGCACGCGAAAATAAAAACTCTTGCAATTATAGGTGCCATTAACTTTAAAAATAAAACTCGCGCTTCAAGGTCTTCCAGTTTCAAATATTTTGGCGCCGAAAAAATAACATGGCGCATGTCGGTAGAATTTATTGAAAATAAGCCTTGTATCGCTTTGAACTATATGTAAATCATAATAAAAACCTATGGATTCCTGAATATCATCAAACATATAGAAGAAAATAATTTATAGGTGATAGGAACATTTGTGTTCTTATTTTTGGTCGGCAAATGTCGTATGTATGACTGGGCGCATCTTTCATGTGGATCGCTACGCATTATTTATAAGAAACACTTTTCTGTTCATTGTTTCATAATAAAACATTAATTTTGTCAACAGCCACGGCTGGGCGCACCGCGACAATATTAGAACTTCCGCTTGAAAGAAAAAATGTTCGAGATTCGATAAAATGTGAGCGAATGTGACCGCTGAAGTATTTTATTATCATACTGAATTGTTCTATCATACAGAAATATGTGATTATGTCTGCGCGGTTAAATTATGTTTATTTTGTAAGCTCACATTGAGGAACATAAACTTACGAATAATCCTGACAGAAAAGACAGACATTTCCGTTTAGTTATTGCTCTTTCTTTTATTTTTTAATTCTTAATAATACAATTCTGGAGAGATAAAGTTTAAAATATTTTAACAATAGAAAGACACTTGAAAGTGCCCAAAGCATTGCAATCTCACTTGAAAATTCGTTGGGAACCGACGCAAATGTCGTGTTCGATTCAAAAAGTCACCCGAACGGTTTCGCACACATGCAAATCTTGTACAACTCCCAACAAAAACAAAAAGCTCTTCAGAGGGACTCCGACAAAAACAAAACTACACGTGCAACTAAAAGAGGAGCAAAAAAGGTCAACAATATGCCTAATCTACAATCCGTGTCACAGGCTAAAGGTTACGAAAGGTTGCACAAAAAAACCACCACAAAACGAACCATGTTCCAACGAAGTCGACCGTAAAACGCTCATCAGAGATTCGATTTTATATTCTATTTCATCTGTTTTAGAGTTTAAATTAATTATAATTTTAAGGGACAGGATCTGACTGGTATTGTTCGTACCTTAGGGAGTAGTGACAACAGATTTTTGTCTTTTTTTCTCTCATTTCACATGTGGCATCGCAATCCTGGACGATATGTGACACATGTGGCGGTTTTAAGTTACTTCACAATAATGACTGGCTCTTCAGTTTCTCATGCTTTGGCGTCCATTACGAGATTTTGGTTGAGTCTAATTCCAAACTGGTGTCAATGTACCTTTCTTTTTGATGTTCACCTTTTACAGTTTTTAGTGGAATATGATAGCGCTGGTCATCATTCAACAGGTGATGTTTGTTTTGCTATGTTCGTGACAATCGTACCTATTCTATTCAGAATCTTATAATGCGTTGGCGTGTCTCCCAATAGATGTTGTTGTTTCTGTTTCATCTTCTGTTATTTTAGAAACATAAATGTCTTGCTATTAAACATATATTTCTTTAATATCACCCCACACTTTTTCACTGAATTCAAAGTTAAACTCGACAAGAAGCTTAAAATGATAGCCAAAATAGCCCGAGCACTCCCTACGCTCCATCATCCAATATTTTAACGACACAAAACATATAAATAACCATTGCACAGTAGTATCAACTACCGTAACGTATCTGGACAATAAATTCAGATGCAGCCATAAATAGACCAATAAAAATTATTTTACGATACACGAGTGAGTTACATTAAGACAATGTTGAGGGTACATTACACAATGAAAACATTATGGTTTAATTGATTTGGCCACAATGCTCTTTATGTGAACACAGTGTGTAACAAAGATGTTATTGTCTATCAAGCAGACGTCTGGAAATACTTGACCGAAGACAAAATGGCTTTGTACCGATGGCAGGCGCCAATGGTAATTTAATATGGATTCTAATTAATCAGGTTTGATTCTGGTGTTGTGTTTGGGCATCGTGGGATGCGTTAAGGGTTTTAGTTTTTTGATTGGTCGTTAGATTAAAATTTTGTTTGGTTAAGAGTAGCACAAAAGTTTCATCTTGACGCAGATGTTTGACTGCATACATATCATTGAACATACTACTAGCTAGCTACATAGACTAAAGGAGTTCCATCTTTTATAACTTAACACCCATTTTTCCGTGGATAACTAATCGATAAGCTCATTCGTTGACACTCATGTTTTGTTTAACTTATTCAGTACCTTCCCTACGGAAAACTCATCAAACCGCAGGCTTTCATAGTTGTATTGTAAAAAAAGGGTACTAATTGTATAGTGTGAAGTACACAATACTTACCCACCCATAGGTATCAGCTTATTCTAATACAATGAGGATATTGTTTACCTGAAACAAATAGAATAATACTTATTAGTGAAATGATAATACCATAATATACTGCATTTACGTCATAGGTTCGACTAAATTAGGTAATACTTTTATAAATAAGAACGCGTATATGGATATATGCATTATATTATTATGGTAAATATATGGTTTTCCCTTTTTAAACATTAGAATTTTGGGTTTTTGGCAATTGTTTAAAGAAAAACCGGCCAAGTGCGAGATATCAAAATAAATAGGTTACTTTACTAACGTTTATAAACAATGGAGGCACCGAAAATTTCTCTAACGATGGGACAAAATTAACTTTTCTAATCAAAAACTGTTGTCCCATACATCAATATACATATTTATTACTTTTCCAAGTAGGTATATTTTATAAGTTGGTCGACTATTACTCGTGAACTTGTAAAGTCTATGTAGATGTGATAGTTTTCCTTTTAATTTCGTTATATATAGCCGGAAGTAGCCGTGAATTTACTTTATAATTCACATACCCAAAAGCAACCATTTAGCTGGCAGGGGGGGGACACTTGACTCTTAACATTTTTCATTTTCACTTGACTCTAACAAAAATTAGCAATTTAAAGCTCAATTTTACGCAAACGGATCCCTGAATCAAAAAATGGTTTTCACAGACCCGTGATATTTTTGAATGGCCTATCTAAAGATATCTCACAACATGGGACAGACTAGAAAAAAAACATCCCACTTTACGTGTACAGTAGGTAAACTAAACAAATTTATTTTCGTGGTTTTATTTTACCACTTTGTTGGCGTGAACAATTTGTATATCCATGCCAAATTATAGCTTTCTAGTACTCTGAGCTAAGCTGCGGACGGACGGACGGACAGACAGACAGACAGATATTGCGAAACTATAAGGGTTCCGTGTAAACTACGGAACTCTTAAAATGAGAGGAGATTGACAAATTTGGATCAAGGGCTACTTTCAGCAATCTTAATGCTTATAGGATCCCAGGGTCAGGGCGGTTACGCACTACATCTGATACGAGTCCATGATTTGTGTTCCGAGTTCTATCTGAATTGAAAATGTTCTGAATTATGACGGATAGAGTTTGGATGTAGTGCGTAAGCTTCTCTACAAAAAGTACTACGGCTACTACGGAACTGAAATTTCTCGGATTCGTATCGGATGCAGTGTGTAACCGCACTTAGGGTTGGCCCTAGTGTAATCCCTTGTGGAACTCCTATGTGCATTTTTTTTATATCAAAAACTGATTTTGACTGAATGATCTCATTTAAAAAATCTTTTTGCCACGGAAATACTTAACAACTCCTAACAAAAAAAACAATACTCTAACTCAATAAAATCTTTAATAAATCGACAAAGCACCCACATGGGTGTCATAAAAAATGGCAAGCACAGGATTGAATAGAAATTCGATATTATTTTTCCCAATACGCGATGCGTCCAGATGTGTTAATGCACTACATGTGTTCAGTTTATCTCCAGTACAATACGCCTGGATGAGGCGCTCATGCCTTGTCTTGCCCGAATTATTTATAGACACCATTTCATCTTTTGTTTAATTATAATATGAATCAATTTTTTCCATTGGCATCGTAGACTGGTTCACTTTTGGAACAGTTATTGGTGACTCACTGTTTCATGTTATTTTTGTATTTTTATTTTAGAAGCAATTGACGTAGAACGGTGGTGAATGTTAGCCTTTTCATGGTGTTATTTTAGGATTTTCCTTAAAGCTTCTAGGTAATAGCCTAAGGCTAAATCTCTAAATAACATACCAAACGAATGAATAAATTGTTTACTCATAAACTGAAAAATTAGTACAGACAAACTATTCCAATAATATATTAGAATACATTTGTAAAATTTAATGAATTAATGGTACTCAACATCCAAGACTTGAAGAACTAGCAACCCATGAAGATGATATGACAAATACCATGTAACTTAATACATATTATATCAATTCCGAAGCAATCACTTCCTAAACAGTCCCCTTTAATAGCCTTAATACAAAAATCATTAGTCAGCTCTTACTTCTTCCCCATCCTAAATCAGTAGATGTCAATGATCAGCATCGTTAAGTATACAACGCCATATCCAATATAAGCGGACCTTCCTTTGTACGAAAACCTTATACGATGCGAAGTCAGGATATGCTGGCAGAGCATAGCTTAACTTTTACGTTTAAAGAGACATTCTAATCTAAACAATAGTTTTAGTGAGTGTAAAATGAACTGATACTTGATAGTTTCTGTAGAGCCCATAAAATCTGTCATTAATGCCGTAAAAGGGACGAACCGTGTGGAGGGAGTTATGTTCAGGAAATGAAGGAAAAGGGCTCTTTATGAAGTAAGCTGATGTTTAAGTAATGCCGAAATTCGAGTGTCCTTTGGCCTGATGTAATTACGTAGAAGGATCACAGTTGGATTAAAAAATATTATAAGAGCAAGAAAATGAATTTGCAGCGCTTTCGTGAGAACAGCTTATGTTTGAGTAGAATTTACACGAAATTCCTACGTGTCAAGATTAGCTGCTATTCAAAAGTAATCTATAAGGTAAAGAAAATACTTAAACAGAATTTGCAGTTTCTCAAGAGCATGCTGCATATATAAACCCCGTTAGACGCAAATCTGAGAACGGAAGTCCTATAACAAACGCCTTGGATTATTATGATAACATTTTTGACCATAAAATTGAAACTATTACCTACATAGACGCATAATAAAGAGTTTTACGAGGTAACATCGAACGCAAACTAAATATCTTACAGGATGCAGGATTATCAAACAATGTATGGCTTTAATCTAAGAAGCAGTTAAAATATTATAGCGTTTTTATTATGATCGATTTTTTAAAGAACTGATATCAAGGTTCTTTAAAGCATATTAGTGAGGTTTCTCGAGGATAATATGATCAGGGGATGACGTCAAAGCAGTGCAGATGCTTTCAGCAAACCAGACTATTCAGTAGATAGGTAGGTAGTAGAGAGCCTTTGGCCTAGTAGAGAAGGATTTGGCAGCCTAAACTAATATCAATAGGTAGGTTGCAGTGGTCAAAGATCATTCAGCAATCATTGTAGAAGACGAATATCATGTCATAACCACCAAAGTATTCAAATGGTAGATGAAGATTAGTATAAATACAGTATCTCACTAAATACCATTATTTGGACCTATATTTGACTAATTATCATGAAATATAGGTAATTATGGTTTTTACCGATCGCGATTTGAAGCGGCGGTTAATCTCTATTCAAGCTCATAAAATTATAACAATTTATGTCACTTAATTGACTCTTAAACACTACATTTAAGTGCATATCAGTATGCAAATTAAATTGTAGGGTAATAAATTACTACCCCCTGTTCATAAAAACATGACTTCGTTCATTAATCTTAGCTGTTGTGTTGTTTTATTTTAAACAAGAGAAACTTGAATCGTTTTCAGGGACACAATCTTCGATTCATCATTATAATCATCATCTTTCAATTCTTTATGAACCACGCTTAATGCACAGCTACTTGTATTCCACGTTATGTATTTTTTTCAGATTTGCAGGTTTATATTTTGATTGGGTTGTTTATTTGTCTGTAGCTTTAACCCTGTCCATTTTGACTCCTATTTTTACCCGACTGCCGAAGGAGGGTAATGAGTTTATCAGTCTATATATGTATGTATGTTTCTTCCTATGTGGCGTTCTAGAGACCAAACGCGTTGGCCGATTTTGATGATTCTTACGACAATCGATTCGTCTTAACTCTGCGAGTGTCACTGGCTACATAAAAATAGGAAAAAGAAAAATATGACAGATTTTGGGCGCCATTTTGTTGGGGATTTTTTTTTTTCTTTAATCCCATCATTTGGGGTATCAAAATATAGGGTTTTAAGAGGTGATTTCAAAAATACCTCCTAGAAAATAAAAATAGCACCTAATTAAAAAAAATACTAAAAAGCTGTAAATAAAAAAAGTTATAAAAAAAATAAAAAAATCCGACTGCTTAAAAAGCGACTAATAAAAATAATTAACTTTTTTCTTGCCAGGTGCTCCGCCGCCCCAATTGTTGTAAAACCAAAACGTTATAATTAGAACCTACCTACATTGAAGTCTATAATAATAAAGTTATAATTTCCCATCTGTCCAACAATATTTTCATAACAAGCAAAACTGAATTAAGCTTTTTACTAAACAAACATGTACAGCCGGCTTTTTCTCCTGCTTTTTCCAGAGCCAACGATATAATTATTCGATTCTAAATCAATCTCTATACAATACATGAGCAATATGTCAATCGATTCTGTTCCGACAGGCATTTTTCTCTCGTTCAAACAAACAGACGTCGGTTGGATAGTAACATGTTTACTTTCAAACGTCACTTTGCTATAAATTATAGGGAAATCACATTAATCTTTGTTTGACTCAATTTTGGAGCGATTCTGGCTATCGTGCGTAATACTGAGAAGTTTTAGAATGACAATACTAAAATATTATGACGATTTTCTTGGAACGCCTTGGGATGAAATTATAGCATCGAGTTTATAATAGAAAATATAATTAATCTGATGATGCTGTTTTAATCCTCTTTTCTTGTAAGTTTCACAGATGTGTGCGTCTTCTACTTCGAAGAAGACGCATTATTTTAACCTAAATAAAGATACATTATTTATTTAGACTTCATGCAAAGGTACAAAAACGGACTTAATACTTAAGGCATCTACTAGTCAACCACAGGTGGTGAAGAGATGAGATGGCAGGTGCATTGTTTCATCATCATCATTTCAGCCGAAAGACGTCCACTGCCTGACATAGGCCACCCCCAGGCGTCGTCACATTGATCGATCCCGTGCGTCTCGCATCCAGCGCATTCTCGCAACCTTAACCAGGTCATTGGTCCACCTAGTGGGAGGCCTTCTAACGCATCGGCCATCCATTCTGCGATCAATGTGCCTTGCTCACTGCCACTTAAGTTTCGCAATTCTTCGGGCTATGTCGGTAACTTCTCCTGCAGATATCCTCATTTCTGATGTGATCACGCAAGGAAACTCCGAGCATAGCCCTCTCCATTGCCCTTTGGGTGTCTTTAAGCTGTCTGATAAGGCCAATTGTAAGCGACTACAAGCAAGCATTGTAATAAATACAAAATTTAGTTAATAATATACAAAAAAAATGCCAGGCTTAATCACAGAAAAGTGTCAGTATCAATCGAATCGATTTCTAATTCCCAGATATCGATCCCACAAACATTAGTACAATCATCAATAATAAGATCAAACTTGACTCAGAATTCGAACAAGGCCCCGTTTCACACGTGTCCCTCAGTAAAGGTATTTCTTTAGAACAGGGTCGAATGTCCCCCAACAATTGTACAGGAAACTCTTTATTTTCTATATCCACACAGGAGAAGAGACGGCACGTAGAAGACTTCCATTGTGAGCTCAATGTGGGGATGCACAATGAAAATTATATGGTGTGTATTAGTAAGACTGGGAATCAATATTGGTACTCTCAAGTCGGACGGAATATGTCCTACATAATATAATAGTAGATATTTTGGAATGATATTAAAAATCTGATGCTATACTGTTTAAAGTAGACAAACCGTCACGGATTCAGATCACACCGTACTCATTCGCGTTAAAAGTTCACAATGGTGTTTGAAGGAAAACCCACACATAGGTACCAGTGAGCTTAGGTCCACTGGCGCCACCCTGGGTTATCTTACTAACGACGAGTTAGTAGCTAACCCGGCCAATTATGTAGGTATGACATATTTGGTTATTAATCGTGTTAGCAGTGGCTAAAAAAACTCAGAGTCACTTAACTCTGAGTTAAGGTTTTGGCGCAAGTGGGCCTTACTAATCTATATATCTAATCCGTTCACTTTGGAAGGATTTGAAAAATTCACTGTATTAAAAATTCTCCTCCTTTTTTCTATTCAAACTATCTCATTCTATTTGAGATAATCTAAAATAAAATCTTCTAGTATCTAGTGTTTTGTATTGAAATATTTTTCTTATTTGGCGGTCACCCCATACTTGTTATTCGACAAAAGTTATGCTTGTTATGCGTGCGAAACGTTGACAAGCATATGCGATAGATGGATATACACGGAAATCGTAATTAGTTTCACATTCGTTGAACCTTCCAAAATACTGCTGTTTATCTACAAGACAATACACTTTTCTTAAATTCATAGATTCTTCTATTTAGTTACTAAAAGAATATATCTTTAATAATAATAAAATTAAAATACCGTACAATATAAATAGAAAATCTAATGTGACCAATTTTTTGCTGTCAATGGTTTTCCACGCATGTTTGTCTTGATACAAGCTGTAGTGAACAAGCAAAATACTGCATTAAGAATGCTATCATTGATAAGCAAAACAAATGTTATAGGACATAGCAAAACGCCTACATCTCTACTCAATATACTAACTCATCAAGACAAACATGCGTGGAAAATCCTACGCAACTTTTCCTCTGAAGGATAAAAATAATACACAATTCAAGGTAATTTGCATTTATTGATAAGGAAAGCACTATATCAAAGGACATACCAACAGCCAAGCAAGAAAACACGTGAGAAATTAACCGACTTTACAGATTTGCCTGCCACAATAAGCGTATTGCACTTGGCAGCGTCAATTCTTTCCCTACCGACAATGGCACTTCCTCAGTATTCTGTACTAACCCTCCAATAATTGCGCAATAACTACACAATAAAACACGTGCTAGCAAACAGAAGGGTTCCGTACTACAAATAATAGGGACACCTAAAATGTACACCTATTGGGGATTCTTTCATTTGACTGGGTGTGGTGCAAGTTGGAGACTGAAGCGGCGTTCTTGATAATGTAGACACTCACAGAATGGTATTGTGTCGTGGGTTCAAATGTAGAAATGTTGCTTTTTCTAATTCATAATAATATGTACTTTCTAAGTTTATCTTGGACTTCGCTGACAACGCTGATGTTGTGAGAAAACCTGGCCTTATAGTTATCATAAGTTTGAAATCGCCAACAAGCATTGAGCAAGCGTGGTGCGTAGTGCTCGTGCCTTCTCTGTATGAGAAGAGTTCTTTGCTCTACAGTGGGACAGTAACTGGCTGGTAATATTATTATAGCATAGTAGCCATTGCAGAAAATAATCAGTTTACGAGTTGCGTCGTCGCCGCCGTGTCGTTGCAAATTCCGTTCGAAAAACGTTTCGGAAAAACCGAAAGGCGTGTTTTCAGATTGAGGTTTTCCAGTCAGTTGCGCTAACTTGTTCTGTATTCTGAATTACGACAGAATCAAAAGGGCCTTTGAATCTTTTACTTTTTTTTCCTTTCCCTAGTATTAGGTAGGTATTGTCATTTCTGATACTAACTTGTTCTGTATTCTGAATTACGACAGAATCAAAAGGGCCTTTGAATCTTTTACTTTTTTTTTCCTTTCCCTAGTATTAGGTAGGTATTGTAATTTCTGATACTAACTTGTTCTGTATTCTGAATTACGACAGAATCAAAAGGGTCAAAACCTTTTACTTTTTTTTCCATTCCCTAGTATTAGGTAGGTATTGTAATTTCTGATAAACATTTCCAGTTATTATTGCAGTTTAGGTTTTACGACAGAGGATTTAGAACAAAATTGTATGGGGTTGACAAGCGATATCGAAAAATCACGTGATCAATCCATTTTGATATTTCGATCTTCGCCTTCACTGAGAGCAAATGATACTTGTCTATACTGTGATTTTTAATTTCGTAGACTAAACTGACATTTGGGGGTTGTAACTTTATCGTTAAATAAAAATAGTGTCGTATCCTGACTATCCTGAGTGAACGAAAGTTAATCGAAAATCGAAGTAGATCGAAAATGAAACTATTTCACGGCAAAAAAAAAATCTTGAGAAACTAGCGGCCCTTATTTAGTTCCTACCCATTTATGATAGAGTTCATTTTATCGATCGCATTTATTTATTGTTGATTTCATATTTAACATAATACAAGTTTATTACTATGTGTAAGAATACTGTTATATTTAAATATATTACGTTTATATTCGTAAAACATTTATTTACACCAATTAGTAAAATGAAATTGAGGTGTCATGTCACATCATGTCATCGATTCGATGAATTACTTATATTGAGCCTTACCTACAACACTATGCTCCGCGCTTGCAAGATTTAAAAAAAATTAGGTCATTGGCAGCTGTCAGTTAAGTCTACGAAATTAAAAATCACAGTATAGTGACTCAGATTTTCAGTCTGAAATTTAGGATGTTGGCGCTTGGAGAAGACCAGTATTAAAAACCGCGAGTCGTTTATAACTTGTAAACTAATTCCTCTTTGTCCTTTTCTAAGACTCAATGAAAGAAACGGAAGGCGTTGTCTACGGGAATCGTGGCATTATTGGGGGTTAAGTCCAAAGGGCGCCATCCATTGTGGACCCGTCAATGAAGTTTATTTAGCATAAAATTCTCTTCAAATAAATTTTAAAGAGGCGTTAATGCGTTTCGTGAAGTATGCGTATTATGTTTGTTGTTGTGGATGTATGTATTGCCTAAGTAGGCATATATTCGTATTCGGGTCCAATGTTTTTTAGCAATTTGCATCTATCTGTCACGTTACTCCTACCGATAAAATTGGTTAAATATACCTGTGCAGGTCATAGTAGAAATACGCAGAGCTAAAAAGTTTGCATTAGCACGGTTACAAAACCTACGTAGGTATGCTACGCCATCTTCCAATTTCGTCATGAGTCAGTGACATTTCTGACTCAGTCAACTGGTATACTCATAACTCTTGAAGTAAAGGAGTATACTTCCTTAGAACTTTAGAATACCATGTCGTCTGTATCATTGAGAACCTAAAAGGTACCTCAAAGGATTCAGACGTTATACCTAAATGTATTATTCACACCGCACACTGCACAGTGATCCAAATCGACAAAGCTGAGGACAAAATACGAAAATTCCATTCAATAAGCATACTGCGTATTTCTATTACACATGGTATTCACAATGGGACGAACAAAGACGAGACGTGGCGGGAATTAATAAAAAAAATCGAGGGCAAAGGTAGGGTGGTGGTAATGCTGCCAGTTTGAGTCAACGCCATGTCACAATGGTGACATGAGACGTGACCTACCTTCGTGATTTGGCCGGGTTGTCCCAAGTATTTGTCTTGTAAATCAGATGGGTGTGTCGGATAAGAATCCTAATAATAGGGTTATGGTGTCGTCTTTTTCTTTTAGGATTTTTCAGCTGGGAAAGTTTTTCGATGATGGAATTATGGTGGGAATTGCTCCTATGGATTAATTTTTTAAGATATATTTTATTTAAGGTACAAAGTGGTAAGAAGAAATCAACATAAGATGTAACTTGCCCAATATATTTTTTTTGTTAAGTATGCCAGTTATAATTAATTACCAACCTTTTTGTTCCATGAAAATAAACGGCCAATTACCAGTTGTATAATAACATACAGAATCAACACGAGATGTAGATAGGTACCTAATAATATGGTCATTAGCGAATATTAGCCAATTTGTTGCAATGTAACAAATGTATTTAAATTAAACATGATTGCCTGAGATTACGACACTCACACAGCTTCTTAGAAATTATTTAATAAACCTACTTACACATTGAAAATATTTATTTTATATTAAGTACGTAGACAGTAATGTATGATTTAACATTGTGTTATCCTTATAATAAATTATTTTTATTGTTATTTGTGTTACTCAAATCCAGCAAAGAAAATAAATAAATACAGGTAAACCACCAGACACATAGTGTAAGAACTAAGTAGTTAGTAACTATGCACCAAATACATACCAACATAAATCAAATATAAGTCAATACTTTTATTTGATTTTAACATAAATTTGCTCAATAGCACATCAAACAAAAATAATTAGGTTTCAAGCACATGCAACCAAATCAATATCTATCTCAGAAAGCATTACAGTCCAAACCAAAAACTGTTTACAAAAATCTAAATGAAAAACCTCACTCAAAAACATATTACAGGCATCACCCGTTAACTTTGAAAAGTTATAAACATTAAAAGTCGCATCGTGACCACAATGTTTGATTTAAAACATCTGAGGACAGAAACCACATCCTACAGATTTTTATTAAAAACTAATAAATCGGATATTAATATTGACCGCAACTTCGATTTACGAACTTTTCGACGTTGCCCGCCTATTTAGTGCATCTGGTCAAATAGATCTATGGTTACTTAGGTACTTTTTTTTAATATTCCTCGCATCCGGTGCATGCAAAGGTTTATATTCGATTGGATTTACGACTGTTTTCATTGCGTGGTGTTTTAATATAAATACGTTGGCCGTTTCCTGTTGGTTAATAATAAAAATAATATTTATTAAAAACAATTGGTGTAGTTATCCTAGTTACTGGAACTGTTACGTGTTTATTATTGTAATGTGTTAGGTTTGTGGGTAGTCTTCCTGGTTTGCTTTGACGGTTGTATGGTTTTTAATAACTGATTGAATAGAAATGGA
The DNA here is from genome assembly GCA_964057195.1 of Orthosia cruda. Lineage (NCBI taxonomy): Eukaryota > Metazoa > Arthropoda > Insecta > Lepidoptera > Noctuidae > Orthosia > Orthosia cruda. The sequence goes on along the minus strand of OZ059834.1, from coordinate 30,474,463 downwards.
AGAAAAATTATGATAATTTAAAGTTGCCACATAGTATTCGGATTCAAAACTGAAAATTGACGCCCGTTTTTCTTCGTTCTGTGTTCTATCTCCATTTCAAATTCAAATTTCAATCAAGAAATAAAGACCAGAACGAATAAAAAAAGGTTCACAAAGGGGTCTGTCTACGCTACCCTTATAATAGTGTAAACCTAGCTTAAAGGAGGTTTAGTCCATGGTACCTATGTTACGGTCTATGGTTTTAAGAAAAATAAAATTGACAGTCAGATGTCATGTCAGATGAAAATGTCACAATAGAAAAATATTGCAAGAATTACAAATTATCAATATAATTTAAGTTTCAGATGTTAAAACAATCAGATATAACTAAAAGTATGCTTTTCAGATGGTAACAAAAGAAAGAAAACACAAAAATGAATTACAAAAGTTGATAAAATATCAAAATATATGAAGGTATGGTTTGTATAGTGTTATGAATTGTAAATAGAGTTAAAAATGTGGATCTGTAAATCAGAACACCACATTTCCAGCATGATTATAAACTATATATATAAAATAAAACTTCTAGTTTTCTTTTCGTATTACTAAAGGCCAAAGTTCCTGGTAATCCGTTGTCAAATTCATAAACACAGTGGTTAAAACTGTTACTAAATAAACATTCTTAATAATTTTCCGCGAAATTTTCAATATTACAAGCGGAAGCTTAGAGAAGATAACACGCTTTCCTCGAATTCCTTTTCTTTTATCTACTTTCATTATTAAGTGTTGATAGTGACCATCACTTTTTAATGTTTTACCTACATCTACTGAAGTGTAACACTAGTATAAAAATAATGGCCATTTCCGAAACAAGAAAAAAGTCAATAAAAAAGAAAAAAGTAGTACAAGATCTATCATTGACACTGTTCGTACATATTTTCTTTACAGTGTACACAGTGTAAAAATTACAGACCAAAGAAAAATATGTTCTAGCAGAATGTAAATCGCACAGTACGTTGTGTATGTTTGTCTGTGTGTATGTGAGTCGTAAAACGGAGGCGCTAATTGATGAGTGTCGCGACGAGCGGTGATACGCCCTGCGTTTGACAGCCCGACAACTAAACGAATTTCCTATACTAATGCTGGACACAGAAATAGCTTAGAACATTCCTAGCACTCATTACCATCGAAAATATACGATAGGAACCCACGTTCCAGAATTACGTATAGAATATTTTGACGATTTTCACGGCACAGTGGTCAAGATTTGAGTAACTTTTAGATAAAACTTAACGAAATAAGGTACGTTTATTTATGCTTTTTAATCTTATTTCCTTTTCATTCGATTTGTAGGTTAATAAAACCTCACTCACAAATATCACTAATTTAATCGCATTTATTTGAATCTACCTAAAAGGAAATGACATTTAATAGTGTGATTAGACGAGGTTAAAAAATTAGCGCTGCGTGAACTGCTTATTCCTATCAATTTATAAACGTCACACGTAGTACAGTAACCTAAATTATTTAGTATAATAGTATTCGCTTTAGGATATATTCAATAAATTATGGAAAATACACTAATTTTGGATATATTATAGGTAAGTTTATTTGTTTGTTTTAATCTGTCTGTTAAAGTAAAAGAATTCTTCCTGATGATTCTTAGAATTACAATTTGGAATAAGTATACACGGTGAATACACAGGTTCATGAAAGTATTTCCTGTAATGGATTCTTTATTTAAAAGTCCGCTCAAATAAAAGCAGCGTAAAGGCAAAGTTCAATAAATTAATTTCTCAAACATTCCCTCATTAAAGAGACAAAACCTCCCAATTAAATAGTCCCGAATGCGTGCATACTTTATTTCAAGCGACCAATCGTATTTCTCCAAGCCTCACTGTCGTTAACAAATTGACACGTTTTTATTACTAAAAAACTGGGGATCATTAAATGAAATTTAAGAACGGAATAAACAGTGTTCCGAACGCCGGCCGATTTCGACAAACAACAGATCAATTCCCGTTAATTTACCGCCTACTTAATTTTTAAATTTAATTGCGGTAATTTCGAAGTCAATTTACCTCACCAACAATGCTGAAGCAGTAAAATTTTACCATTGTAATATTCATTGTAAATGTTTACCGTTTGTTACCGATTCTTATACATATACGTAAAACCTACCAATTAAGGCATGTCACTTGAAATTACTCGTAAATGAGACTCAGACTCAAGTGAATAATCACTCCCTTATTTATCTTAAACAGACACCTGAAATATCTGCCTAACAGGTGTTGGGAAATTATAAAATTAATAAATAAGATGTTTATTAAAATATTCGTAATAAAATTGTTATGAAGACGGGTAATTAAAAAGATAATGGAGCTCAATTAAGCATTTTATTAAAGTAATCATTAATTCAAAGGATTATCCCTTCATGTAATAGAAGGTAGTATTGAGTTTATATTTTGTTACATATGGATTGTAAAAGAACATCCGACATAGTTTAGGTACTCGACTCGTACCTACCTAGTTGTACGGTATTACACTTAGTGTCATAATTTCTAGGTAAACTACGTAACTGTGTTTTGTATTACAGAAATTGATAGGTATATTTTGTGAGGCTTGGTTCATAAAGAGTAGATATTATCCACTAATGAGGTAAATTACGAATTTGAAGTTTAGTTACTAACCTACTATGGCTACTATTAGTTACTATTTATGAAGAATATTTCAGAACATTATAGTGTGGGTTGTACTATGGAACTGTCGAAATAAGGTTGTACTGCATGTACTCCTCTGCCAAACCCTTCGAGGAATGCAGATGTGATGTTGTTTGAGAGTTAAATGCATCTCATAAATTAAAATAAATTATTGCAAAAAAGAACTAAATTAAATTGACACTAAAACTTACATGTTCAAGAAAAAAATCAGAAAAGATTTAGGTGCCTATCTATTGAAAACCTAATTTTAATTAAGTACGATCAAAGAAAACATACGAAAAAGCTTTACAAAAATTCAAGCAAGCGAAGTATCTATTGTAACTTAAATAAACACATTCAAACATGTCAAATGTCGTTTCCAATAATGGAAACAGGTTTCTATTCAAACATGCACAATAGTATTTTACAGTAGGTATTTTATTTGTGAAACATGTCGCCACAAGAAGATTTCTTACAACGGATTAAAATCCTAACGTTTTTTTTGTCCACAATTTTTTGACCGGGGCCCACTGTGCAAGTTGTAACTTGTAAAAAATGTTGTAAAATATTATGGATACTTTATTTTTTTATATTTATTAAAGTTTTGATTACTTTATAAAGTCTTATAAGATCATTTGTTTATTTCTATCACTGATGATTTTATTCTATTTTACAAGTAGACTACTAGTTAAATATGCAAATACAAGATATTGCTATCCACAAGTAAACCTATTTATAGCAACTACAGAAGCAAAAAATATCTAATAAAGAAAATATAACAGCTTACTAAATTTTAATACTTAACATTTTAAATATTTAAACAAGTCATTTACCTTCAGGTGCGTTACCATCGTTCCTCTTGCTTTTCGAGACATCAGAAAAAATCAAAGTGCGACGAAAACTTATAAAGATAAAAAATAAAATGTAACAAAACTAATACAACACGTTAAATTGTCCGATCACACCGTTTCTTTGGCATTATTTTCACAATAATTATTAACTAGTTCTAACTGTTAAAGTCACAAACTAAAAAAAATAACACACAAGCAAAAAAATAACACAAAATAAAAACAATAGTCCAACACAAAATATTCGCAGTAACGTTCGAATAAGAGTTCGTGCGAGCGCTTCGCGATCGAACGCGTTCGGAAATTTCAAATAGGAACGTGATACACGTCTTGTGAACGCGCGGCGCCGATACACAATGCTGGCAGATCGAAGCGGGGCGACAATACGCGCGCGCTACAATACCGCCCCCCGCCCCCCGCCCCGCTCCCACGTGCGACAAGGACGCACCGACCTAATGTCACTGCCCTATGAACAATGCCGTCCTTTGGAGCCCTGTTCTCGCTGAAAATGAATTGAACATCCTAGTTTGACTTGAAAATTCACATAAGCACGCTGGGAGGTATCAGCTAGCCCAAAAATTCAGTGCACTTTTATTCATGACAACGGTTATAATCAATTGTCTATGCGGAATAACAGCTTTCATCCCGCGGAATCTATACAAAGCCGTTCAGCCCATCCTTTTCTAGCGGCCAATGTGTGCGTGTCGGACTTGCTGTCTGGGCCGCTCGCGCGCGGGGCGCTAGGCGAGGTTGCGTCTCGCTCTAAGCTCCGCCCTGCGAACGTCTTTGAGTGCGGCGATCCCCGCACAGTGTGCGTACGCCGGTGAATAGCCGGGCATTGTGAAACCATTTTCGCACACCACAATGAAACTCAGGTGGGTGTGCGCTCTATGAGGGCGTTTAAAAAGTCAATACAATCTCCGTTACGTTTGTATTTGTGGAGAAAATTTTCTTTATTCACGAATGTTGGAGGATCTAACTGGGCGTGTTATTGTGCCATTGTGTCGTGAGGCGTGGCCACAGGAAAACGTTCTATTGTGTGCTGCTCCGATTGTGCTATTGGCGAGCTCTATTGTTGTGAGAGACAACGGTTTCCCACCAAACCTGTAATGTGACGCCGGAATGACGAATATTTTGATGTCACCGACTCTTTTGATATTTGCATACATAGCCATTAATCAACAACGATTTCATTCAGTCTGTATTGAATTACATTGAGACAACGATACGAGTAAAGTAAAAAAGGGAAAAATGTAAATTCATGTTGAATGTCAATGTCGAAACATCTATTTATAAAGACACGATTTTAGAGTAACTGTAACTGGGACGTAGTACGACGTAATCCCTGAAGATCTCGCCCAATTCTCGGTTTCTAAACAATTTGAAACAAGCGTTAAATTGCCATGCCGATTTGGCTGATTTTATGAGTGAAATCAAATGAAAATCAAGAGATTTTCTTACTACTGTGTCAGAATCGTGCTCACAATTACTATGAAATTGTTTAATTAAAGAAACATTTATTATTTAGTTGTTTCATGGAAATCTTTTCCAGCTATTAATCTCAAACCATTACCTACATGCATGTCAATAAGACAGTTACTCTTAGTACCTTCAAATCATGAATATTCAGAAAATAAACTTGATAGCATAATTTCTCTCTGCCGCGTTTCCACGTGCAAGTTTTGAGACGTTATCTCTTTAATTATCACTTTTATAGTTAATCGACTCTTTATTTAAGTTCAAACACAGTAGTGGTTCTTTACGACACATAGTTTTTTTATTATACGATTTAAATGTCATAAAATAAAGATTAGGACGATAAAATGTAAGCAAGTCATCAAAAAGCGAGTTATTTTCATAAATAATGTGAATATATAATAAATTAATGATACAGTGTATATGTTTAGCTAATTAGTGTGTTAATTGACAAATTCCCATGATTAAAAATATTATTTTACAAATGTTTATTGATTTAATGAAACTTAATAGTAATTTGTTTTTTTGGCGACGAAGTACCGTATGTGAACCACTGTGTTTGGTTTTATTTGAGTTTTTCATTTAAAATGAATGGGACATTAATTATATAGGCTTGTTTTACAGAATCTATGTTGAAAAAAAAACCAGTAAATATTTTATGCTTACATGAATTTCCCTCGACAAAACTATTTTTTTTTCAAGGAGGTCATTTGCTTGTCATTAAACGACAAGGTTAACTTACTTAATAAAGTTTCATTTTACTGATAATTTTATTGTTGTCAAACTTTACCTAACTCAAAAACTGAAAAGACTCATCATACATACCATTATAAATCAATACATTATATACTCTTACAATACATACATCCTTTAACGTACCAAATAAGACCTTTTCTACCCAAAAACATACATAACATTCGCTCCTTTGTGCAAAAGGACAAGAAACCTTCCTTTGAGGACAATGTGACCTATATAGACGCGCACGCGTGTAAGAATGTGTGTCTCGGGGGTCACCCCCAGAGTCCCCCACCTCGGGGTGTCTATCTGCCGGGGTTGGGGGCTCCTGGCTGTGTTCCAAGCTTTTATTAGCCCCCGTACGGGGGAAAATTACTTTTTGTTTGATGGTTTGTAATGAGTATTTGTGTGTTCGTGTGTACGAGGTTTAATTTTTTGTGTGATTGTTTGGTGTTTTATTTTGGAATAGGTATTCACCTGTTTTAATGGTCTGCTTTGGATAAAACCTATAGGATTTTGCTGACTTTTAATTTTTATTTTATTTTTTTAATTATTACACATACCTAGTGCTACTTTTACAAGATTTTTACTAACTTGCAATATATGTATATATGTTCGGGTCAAATCTTATAACTAAATTTTAAAGCAGTTATCCTAAATCGATAAAAATGAAATTTGGCATACATCTTTGTTTTGTATGACAATGTAAGCTAAAAAGCTTACATTGTCATACAAACCAAAGATGACCAATTAAAAAAAAATCCTGCTTGATTAATTTTAAGGTGGTTGAGGTTTTTTTACCTAATTTATTTTTCTCCATAATACCGCTCAGTGGGTTTTTGGTAATTTTGTTGTTACGGAACAAAATGTCAGTTCCCTTGTTAATCACGTCATGTTGTTGTTGCCCTAAGGCACAGTTTTTTGATCTGTAGTTAACTTAACCAATGGTTAAATAAGCCCGACGGAATTCCAGCAATTGTTCTCAGAACCTGTGCGCCTGAATTGTCTCCGATCCTGACACGCCTGTTTTGCCTTTCATATGAGACGGGAAAGGTGCCGAATGCCTGGAAGCAAGCTAACGTTCAGCCTGTGTCTGTAGTCGGGCTGACCCGGCCAACTACAGACCCATTTCAATAACGTCTAAGAATACTGCTCTCATCTCTGGGATGGATCTGCCAAGTACCAGCTGGATGCACTTGATGCGATCGAAAGACGGGCTAAGGGGCTCATCGACAATGAAGTATTGGCCGAATCTAGGCTCCTGAACCTCGAACATCGGCGCCGAGTTGCCAGTCTGTCGGTTTTTTATCGGTTGCATTTCGGGGAGTGTGCGTTGGAATTGCATGAACTAATTCCTCCTAGCCCGTTCCATCATCGGACTACAAGACGTACGGCGTTGCGTCATCGGTACATGGTGGACATCCCACCCATACGCACCAAACGTTTTGGGAATTATTTTATTATGCGTACAGCAAAGGAGTGGAATTCCCTGCCTTAGTCTGTATTTCCTGATAGCTACAACCTGGGAGTCTTTAAGTCAAGATTGAATAGGTTTCTTCTAGGCAAGCGTGCTTCACCGTCGACCACATCATCGCTTACCATCAGGTGAGATGGTGAGACAGTGGTCAAACGCAAGCCTATCAATAATAAAAAAAAAAAAAAGCTAACCAATGGTTTGAAATGTCGGCAAAACGAGTTTATTAATCAGAAGTCTAACAAACGGTCAAATAATTAACTCTCCAACTTATTTGACCTTTTATGGGGCTAATAATTGATGAATAAACGTATTAAACACTAACCATTGGTTAGCATATTTAATCATCGGTTGAGTTAACTACGGTTTAAAAACTGGGTATAATTGACAATACTGTATGACTAATACAGTATTGTCAATTATACCTACTTAGTGTTAACAAGTTCTCACGCTAAGTATCAACCTAACCGCAAAACATAACTCACAAGACCACAAATTTAACAACTTAGGTACTAACCGAAGTTATTTCAAACAAAATAATATGTCAATTAATAAAATAAACAAAACAAAAAATTAAAGAAAATACCCCAAATTCCAGGTAATATTCCCCCTTTTTACCCTCTTTGTCCTTCTAATGAAGATTATCGACTAAGGAAGCTACGGAAACCGGGGCCAAGGCAATTACTTGATTGGTTTCTGGTGTTTTGTTTATCCCCCTTCTCCCCCACGAGAGTGGGTCTGTTTGAGCCGACCCTACTCCTTTATAAGTTCGTCAGTTTCCAAGATTATTTGCCCGTAAAGAGATTTCTGAATTTTGATAATGTTTTCTTTACATAGTCTCTGTTTTGATCATCTATGGATGCTTTTAATTATTTTGTTTTACGATAAAAATTGGGATTAATTTGTGGTTTTTAGATTGTGGACCGGATTAAGATGTTTTTATTGCTTAATTATTAATGGAGAAATGCAAGTCCATTAAAAGAATGAATTCTTATCTAAATGTTTTGAAATTTGAAATTTAAATAAAGTCCAGTCTACGTCTACTTAAAGAGAAATGCAGCCTCCATTAAATATTTAGGATCAAATCAAATTCTCGTAAAATCAGTTTTAATTACAATTAGAATAAAGATCAAACAATCCGTCTAATAAATTAAATGAATATAGAATTAAATGCAATTTAATTTATTTCAATTTAGTACTAAAATCAGAAATTGCGGACTGCAGTCTTCTTTAAAATCAGGCTGAGATTTATTTTTATAGATTGAATTTTAATTTTAATTTTAGGGCACATTTAATTTGCATTACTGTCATAAAACAGAACGCGGTATGCACCAATTTTTTTTTAAACAATCCTTTTTAATTTAAAAATCGAACTTTTTCCGAGCAAAGCACGAAGTTAGCCGAACGCCGAAAATTTAAAACTGGAAGCCGCTTCACCTTACCCGATGTCAAGAGAGGGCGCGCTGGCTAATTGGCGTCACTTAGCGCGTTCGCGGCCTATCTATTTAAAGATCTTTGCCTCGCTTTGAATCTAATCCGCGCGAGTCCATGTCTCATTGTGGCATTTCCGCCTCTGTTGCGCTCAATGGTGGCTGTTTTTTTGTTTAATTAGGACTTGAAACTGGTAGCTGCTTTAAAGGTATTGTCCGTTTTTTATTCACGTAACTCTCTTGAATCTTTACTTGTGTGGTTGAGATTAGAACTGGCAGTGTTTGTATTTTAGTAAAGGTTTTTGTGATTGGGGCTTTGGTATTTGAAACTTAATCTCTGATCTGTGATAGCGTTTAGAAACTATACCTTTTCTAAGTACACCTTACAACACATAATAACCTGTTTCCATACAATTTAGTACTCATATACGAGAATAACATGTAATATAATTACGTTGTACGGCAGTATCTAATCTTAGAAAGTTAAGTCATGTAGGCAATTTAACTAGTCGTACTTATAAACAGGTATCAAGGTAAGTATTTACCGTCCTATCTATAATTAGCAGACTTATGTGTTAAATGTCTAAAAGATAAGTTAATTTTATTAATTAAAACGGTAACTTATTTATAAATGAGAATGAATTATCATGAGACAGCAGAATACTTTTCTTCGTTGACTTTATCTGGGAATATTATTTCTTGTTCTGTCTTTCTGTATTGCTTGGCTATATCTCTTCTGGGTTAATTAAAGTTTAATACACCCCTTTCCTTCAAGTTATACACAACACATCAGTTGATATCAACCCCCTCCTTATTTTCCACATAACGGGTTCATTTTCACCCTTCTCGTTTTCGTCCCCACAACATAAACTTAGTTTGATGGGAAACTTGCTCCTCAGTGAAGGGTTTTCCATGCGGTTTACTTTTATGATGGTATTAGGTAAGGAATTAGATGAATTATGCCAGGGTTTATTATCACCTCTTTGATATTGGGGGTGAAACACCAGATGTTGTCGCGATTTTGTCAAGTTTTAGAGTCATTATTTTGATGTGTAGAAACTATTAAGTGATCAATATATATTTCTATAGCTTTATGAACATTAACAAATCAAATCTTTTTATTGTGGGCATAGGTTATACAGACAGAGGTTAGGTAAATTTCAGTTCCATTATGTCCTGCCTAGTAAGCATACAATAATTAAGTCAACATGCAAAATAATCATAGGTATCACATATAAAGCAAGTCTTACAAAATAAGAATTAGGTTCATGGTGACAGATTGTAGTAGGTACTAATTATTAAGAAAATCTTGGATTGTGTAGTAGGCTTTGTCAAATAAAAAATTACGTAATTTATATTTGAATAGTGGCAGTTCCTTAGTGTTTAAAATGTCGACAGGTATCCTATTGTAAATTTTAGATGCCATTCCGAAAAGACTTTTGCTCAGTAGAGTAGTTCTATGTGGTATACTAGATATTTTAAGTATTTATATCCTTTTGATTTTAGTTCAAAGAATAGATTTTTATTCGAAGACATTGGTTAACAAATAGCAGCAGACAAGCAGCTTCTTCTTCTGTAATTAAATTCATAAGTAACTTATTGGTGAAGGGTTTGACGAAATATCTAAATAGATCTAATAAAAGATGACAAGAAACACATGAACATGACAAAATCTACCCTACACACAGTGACGAATATATAGGTTTACATGAAAACATATACGAAGAACCTTTTACGAAGCATAAGGCTTTGATCTTTCACTGCCGCCTTCATAATTATCTCGTTATTAAATTCCTTGAAATATTATTTATCAATACATTTGATACTTAGTTACTACGTGATGTTTCTATATATTTTAGTAATTATAAGACTAGTATTGGGTTGTGTGACGTGTGACATTAAGTTACAGGATGAAAAACACAAAGTGATTAATTTGTATGGAAGCGCCACCTGGCTTGTCAAACATGAGTTACAGAGTGTCATTGTTTAAGGTTGCCCTAGTCGACGGCAGTCGGCACGAACTATTTTGTGCGCGGGGTTAAAATGCAATCTATCTCATCAGACAACACTTGCGAAAGAGATAGAGGCTGTGATGAGCAGTAAGAAGCTAGTTCGCGTACGAATTAGCACTATTGCAAGTATGTAGCAAAATGGATGATGATTTAGGACGAAAACGAGCGCGCGATATTTTATAAACAAGATCTTTGGGAGTCTAGATATCATGAAATCAACGACTCAATATATAAAAATAAAATTATTTGCATTGTTGAACTACTAAACTATCCCTGTATGGTAGCTGTTTTGCATATTTTCCTTCTTCTTATGGTATTTATTTCCGCCCAAAGATGCGTTAAAATTAGTGTTGAAATATGGAACTTTCGACGCTCATAACTCTCAAATATATTATTTTTTTACTTTTTTGTTTCCATACAGGGCTAGATAATGATGAGACAAATTGATATATTTTTTATATTGAACGTACATCGTCAAACAGGTGAGTAATCGCCAGACTACATTTGTATGGAAGAATGATCGACTAGTGTAACCTTCACGGAAGTGTTCCTTTTGAAGGTTTCTTAAAATTTTAAGTGACCGGTTGTGACATTGTCCTTGTCTTTGGTGGTTAAGAAATTACCAAGGATCTACTCAGTGTCTATAGTCAGTCAGTGTAGGTCAGTGTCTATAGTCTGCCTACTTTTGGTACATATTGCAATTACTTCTGTTTCTCAACCTGTATTGTTCAAATCACCATTAACATACAAAACTATATGCAAAACCAAGTCCACAGCTGCAATGCCAACATCACAAACCAATATTGGCCCAACATCTGTATCTGTTTAACCGTAAGCAACTGGTTAATTAGGTACCGAGTGTCCACTTTATTAATTATCTTATCTGTCATCAAAGACCAGGTATCGATGACCTGTGCTGTTCATTCATTATTTTGGCTAGAGATACCAACACCACTGGTTCCCATGACCCTGTATTGACCTTACAAAACGGTTAGTTAATTTATTGAAAAATTAATACTGTTTGTAGTGGAATGAAAGTGTGTGTTTATTTTATTGTTTCCAGGAGTGAAAGTTGTTATAGGACTTAGGATGGAAAATGCAAGTTGTGTTGAAGCCTTACCTGGGGACTTATGGACTTATTAGCACCTATCTGTGACGTCGTTACTTATTTTACTGTTAAATTATTCAGAATATGATTTATTACCACAGACATAAATCTAAATTGAGATGATGTTCACGATATTTTACAAAGGATGCTGAAAATCTGCAATGAAATAACTTTCCGGAGAAAAGACAGATACGATGGAATATGCAGCAGATTCAAATCACTTAATAAGATAATGTGTTTAAATAATCAGTTAATGTGTTTCTTTATTTTGGTCCTAAAAAGCTATCTACTTTTCAGGACCAAAATAAAGAAACACATTAACTTAAAACATCTCACGAGCGACAATAATAGATTATCACACGAACTTCAAACTGAAACAATATCAACAAAATAAATCTATTGAAAGCTTACATCAATCCCCAAACGTTTTACGTACATTCAACGTAAAAAATCGGTAGGTAAGTACTAACACGTCGAAATGGCGCCATTAGCCGTACTAATCTCTATTTGTGGACCCTCTGCAACATTACCGCTGTTTCGGTCAACGTTTTGCCTAAACCCGGGGTTCCGTCGGCTGTTTCTTGTTTCTTCAAGGTACTCAACCATTCAATACCTACCAGGTCAGGGGGCTTAGCTCTAATATTTGCCTTGATTTGAATTGAGAACCGAAGATTTTTTTCAAATAAATTTTGAAGAGTTTGAACTGAAATCTTTTTAATACAAATTAAACTTGCCGGTTCCTACTTAAGTTATGTGTGTGTGTTTTTGGTTTGGAATCATGCTTGTAATAGTACCAACATGTCTTAGATGCCACCAATGATTGCCTGCACCGGAAAGGATCCGGTATAACAAAAGATGAACAAAAAAGTCTTTGTGATATTCCTGAATAGTAAACCGGTTTTCAGCTACGGAACCACAACCCTTATGACCAACACCCAGCTGACCAAGTTTTAAACGATGCTTTTACGGAAAAAATAAGTAGCTGCCATTTCCATTTGGGGCGGCTAAGTGGGCGCGATCTTTTTTTTTAATTTATTACCAGTTTACTTTCTGTTTAATGTGTTTTTGGCTTTTAAAAATCGTCTCTTTCCCGATTTGATTTTGTTATATGTTTACTATTAAAATTGTATTTTCCGATGTTCATATCTCTCTTTGAGTTTTTAATGTTTACGTTTTTTGTAGATTAACTATAAAAAATTGGATGAGTTTACCGAAAAAGCTTTCAAATATTTTATAATCAACGACTAGCATAATTTCGACTCACAGTTGAGCATTTTGACTAACTGCCGAAATTTATTGCCTATCCAAATAGGAAATATCGATTAAACAGAAATTACGTAAGAAATTATATACCACCCAAAACTCCAAATAAAATCTAATGTTCTATAAAAATATGAGAGCTGTTGGGCGGTGCGTCCCGCCACGACAATAGGGCATTGTGTGGTGGGCGTGGCCCATTGTGCCAGCCAGCCAATCAAGGCGTCGTATTCAACAATAGCGCACCGAATTGGAATGCCGCGTCACTTCTATTGTCGGATTGGCGATGTGCGAGTATTGTTCCGCGTTTAAATTTTTTGATTTGGCATTTACCGTGTTCTATTTCTGTGCGCTGCGCTGTAATTGAGAATCATTTTGTTTTGTTACAGATATTTTGGATCGGTCAAAGGAATATTTGGTTAAAGCTGTGCACGCAAACTGTGTGTACCTTATTATTGAAATTAATTATGATGAATTTTCAACTTACTCATTTTAGGTCTTCATATGAATAGGTTGTTTCCAAAACTTGGTTGATTATGTATGTAAGTACTACCGATCTATGGAAATTAGGCTCCTGTTTCTTTGAGTATGTTTCTGTGTATTTTTTGAGCTTTGAAAATGATTCGTTATTCATACGAACCCCTATGGTTCATCTTTATCAGCTAGGATCCTATTCTTAATTATACAAAATAGGTAAGTAGATATCCATCTTACTATAGTTACCATAAGCAGCAGGTATACCTGTTAGAGTTTAACAAAAACAAATCAACAATACTTTAATAATCTATGTATATCTAGCCATAAATTATAAGGAGTATCCCTGCCTAGCTGGTCACGAAACACAATCGCATCAGCCTTGCTAATACATATCTCACAAAATATTACTGAAACAAATATTCCAATAGGGGTAATAAATAGGTAATAGGGGATTCTTGGGTAAAAAAATGACAATTCAATTTATTGGACACCTATTTTTTGCTTTACCAAATCAATAAAAATTTACATAGATAAAGCGCATCAAAGTTCAGGAGTGGGGGCGTGTGACGTCACTATGTCAGTATAAAGTGAAGCACTCCGTGACGTCAAACGATATTTCAACGCACTGTATTGTCGTAATCTTTTGTTGACGTGGCAAAGGTAAAGAAAAATACGTGTCCAATATTTTTGTTTGTTGTCTCACAAAAAACGAATTGTCAGTCAAATAATACAAACATCCCTATTGTTTGTATTTTTTCCTACATGAGAGCAAAGTATTTTGCTCAACTACCTACGTGTCCTTGTCACCATGACTGAGCAATCCACCTAAGTAGCCTGCTTACCTATAAACAAGTAAAATTTAAAAATTTAAAAAACCCCCGACACATTTATCTTGCGAAAACATCCCGATTCAAACAGTAAAACGCCCATAACTTTTGAACGGCTGAACCGTTTTTTTTTAAACATAGCTAAGAACACTCTCGACACAATCACCTTTCCAACAAAAAAAACTAAATCAAAATCGGTTCATCCGTTGAGGCGCTATGATGCCACAGACAGACACACAGATACACAGATACACAGATACACAGATACACAGATACACAGATACACAGATACACAGATACACAGACACACAGATACACAGATACACAGCAACACACCTCAAACTTATAACACCCCTCTTTTTCCGTCGGGGGTTAAAAAAGACAAATCTAAAATTACGCGTAGCAAAAAAAGAAAAGAAAATGACAGTCGTTTCCACGCCATTCAAGTAAAACCAGACAGAGATTCCTGGCAAACAGAAACAAAACATATTCATTGATAACATCAACTCTGTAAAAAAAGTCAGAATAATAGTATCTAATATATTCACAGCACTTAACGCCTGACTTTAACTAGTATAAATAGAATCTCTATTTATAGAATCCACATAGAAACACTCCTAATATGTCCGCAGCTTTATAACACGGAGTTAACTTAGCGCGTTTAAGTTACGTCATCATACATTTTTTTGCGCGAACCTAACGTAAACGTGAACATTGTGCTAATTTAAATAAAGACTCTTCGTTAAATCATGACAGATTATTTATTCCTTTTTTAAACGATAACGCGCATCTCAGTTGTTAAAGTTACGATGCAAAACAATTTTTATCCCAAAACGAACTAAAACGCAAACAATAAAAGCGAACCGCAAAACCGACTTGGAAAATCGAACACGGTTGACTGCGTTAACGTTACGTGATCGAACGATTTTCCTCAAAGGCCGAACTTAAACGCGTCAGTTGGAGCATATTGCCGCCTGGAGTAACGAGAGCACTCATTAAGAAGTGCAATAGGCATAGTATCTGTGACCGGATGTTCGGAACAGGTGTCGCTGACTGCCCCACCCTGTACCACGAGAACCGACGATCCGGGTTCGATGGAATTGCTCGGTATAGAATTTATTTTGGTATCATGGTACGGAGGTAGTGATATTTTGCTTGTAGAGTTCTGTATAGTTTTTAACAGCTGTATAGTTACATTGTAAGTTTAGCTTGAAGGTCAAAGGGTCTTAACCATTTGTATTCTTAGCTTTTAAAACGTTTCTTAGGCAATTCCCTGGCAATAATTTTGAACTGCCTTGACCTCTGTCTTGTCAAACATTTCTAGCAGTGTAGATACAGTAGATATCGTGTTGAGTAACATTTCAGCTGCTATCTTTCTAATATTCCTTCCATCTGATGTTATCTTCTGATCACGTTCCATATTGGCAACGGGAAGTCTAGGAGTGGTCAAATCATTTCCAGAGACCACAAAGTCGGTATACCTATCCTTAATTTGTCCAAAAAGAAAATACGTAAAGTATCCCATTAGGTCAGGTTCTGTAATTACTGCCTACCCCCATGAAAAAGCGTGAGCTTATGTACACTATTTGTCTTTCCTTTATCTACTTACTAACTTCTGCAAGCGGCTTCGCCCGCTAGAATTTATCATCCCAAAGGAACATTATACCGGAATAAAAAGCCTATATGCAATGCCAGACTATAATCTATCTTTGTGCCAAATTTTATCCCGATCCGATTGAGTAACAAACATATGTAAAGAAAAAAGAAAGAAAACTAGTTTATTTGGCACACACAGATACACACAATGTAGGTACAAATAAAACTTAATTTTACAACATTTACATACATAGTGTGCCCCGCGGCTGCGCCAAAAAGGTCCAGTTCAGCAAAATGCCAGACAACTGGGAGTTGCCTGACGCTGGTTTTCAACTGAACCTTACGTTGAAGTGTACGGATGTGAATCAGTTTTACGGTGTTAAATATGTACAGGTAAATAAATATAAGTTAGTGTGTTATAAACTATACAGGTATGTAAAGGTATGTATAATAATTTGGTGCGAAACATTATGCCATGAGCAGCAGAGCGAAATAGACGGATTGCAAGTAACTTTTAATATTAAAAGTTGTTTTTATATTCGGGTAGTTTGAAAAATATTGCGATCAATATGTACATCATTTTTAAAATTTTGTCAGAGCGGCGAAACAAAGTGATATATGAGTATGTAGTAGTGAGTATGTCGGATTTAGTCAATAGAAAGGACGTCAAAACAAATCACAAGCACGCCTCTGGCGGTAAATCAAGAACAACTACGCTTTGGCGTGCTTTTTATAACCCTTGCGTGGTGGGGACAGCAGAATATGGCAGTTGAGACAATCAAGACAATATGATTATAAGACATCGTAGAATCAGTGTAGATCCGTAACATTTGTGAGCAAAGATAGAACTGTGTCTATTTGAATAAACCCAGTGTATCGAATAATTTGTGTGATTTCATTTTCACGATTGTACCCACCGACCTGCCCACCACACGATGTCTTAACCTAAGGGAATATCATACTGACTTCCCAATGGTTTGCATCTATAGGCCACCCTTGATTCGACACATACGTATATCCATCCAAACTTTCTCATTTTTAATATTCTAAAGATTTATACTGAAAACAAGTTTTAAGTTTAAAACGTTACAAACATAACATAAATATTTCAGATGCAACTTCAACGGAATTCTCTAGATTGTGCTGTTACTAGAACAGCTAGAATACCGCATACAAAGAAGAATGCATTCCCCCTGTATTCTGCAGCTTTGCTTCATTTCAAATAACACGACTCCACACACACAGGCAACGGTTAAAAACCTTATTAACCAGTTACATTCGACCTCCCACCTTCCCTGATAATACGAGAAAAATGGGGAAAAGCGGGTTAAAGTAATGCATTTTCACGGCTCTTCCTTATTTGGACATTTTGTTCTAAAAACCATGTTACCCCTACAGTTTCATCCACCCTTACTGCTGTCATCATAAGTTTGATTTTCACTTGTTTGGATTTCAAGATAACTTTGTGCTTCGTTTCGTGGTACATGTTCTACCGCCTCATACTCCAGGGCAGGGAGGCCCCCCCAAAGCAACGTCTTGGAAATGTTTAGTCTTGCCTCCATACACGTTTTGTTTGCCTTTTATTCTCCGTCTCTTTTATGTGGGAACAGATAGATAGCTTCGTTTTGTGTAGCTGTGTCAACTTTCTGAGGGTTTTGTTCAGAAAGGTTCTGGGTGAAGCTTTTCAGAGGTCTCTGTTTGTTGGCTGGTAGAATTATTACTGAGATTGGTTGGTGGAGAAAAGGACTGCTATAACTTTCGGTACTAGTGTACCTTTTATCAAGGTAGATATTTTCGTCTTAGCCTTATGGGTATAATAGCTTCTGCCAGCGGCTTCGCCCGCGTGAAAGTCGAAAATTATCCCGAGGGAACATATTCCCGGGATAAAAAGTGCTATGCCTAACTATGCTATTTCCTATCTATCTCTGTGCCAAATTTCATACAGATCCGTCCAGTCGTTCTGGCGTAAAGAAGTAACAAATATACACACTCAAAAACTTTCGCCTTTATAATATTAGTGTGATTACGAGTGTACTTTTTATCACAGTAAAAGCTTGTGCATAGACATAATGGAGATTGGTGTTATGAAAAACGTACTCAAATTCATAGTACCGTCGGGGCGACGGGCAGATTTTCTCGTCATTCTACGGAAACATATCCACATAAGGCACGCAGGTACCGCATTATTGTTTCATTTACCTACCTTGGTTGTCCGTTCATTTATATTGACTTTTCTTATAAACATAGCTTCCCTACAATTCTGTACTTTCAAACGAAATACTTTGAGAGCCGGTAGAGCCACTTGTCAACGTATGCTTGAACTACAAATATAGACCACACTTCTTCTTCAGTCAGGGACCGACTGAAGAAGAAGTGTGGTCTATTACTGAGGATCGTGGTCACTGGACCCCTTTATGCGGACAATCTGCCTCCATCGACTCCAGTCCAAAGTTGCCATCTCCACCTGCTGGAATTTGCTTGAGGACGTAGCTTCCTTCACTTGGTCAGACCATCGTGTTGGCGACCGGCCTCGTGCTCGCTTTCCTTCGGTATTGCCAACAATGACTAGCTTTTCAAGGCTGCTATCTCCTCTTCGCATTATATGGCCAAAGTAATTCAAAATACGCTGTAAGCAAACCGTAGACAATCGGGTCTTGATATTGAGTTGTGAAAGGACAGACACATTTGTGCGTTTGGCTGTCCATGGGATTCGGAGCACCCGCCTCCAGCACCATATTTCGAATGCGTCTATCCTCTGTCTTTCTCATGCTCGGATTGTCCACGTCTCAACTCCATAGAGTAAAATCGAGAAAACCAGTGCTCTGACCAAACGGGCTTTGGTTTTGAAGCTTACACCGCGATTTTTTCAGATGTTAGACCACACAGATATGCCAAAAACAACTCGTTTTCAGAATCATCTTACAACAGAAAAACCCTTTGAGCTAAGTAAAGGTATTCATGATCATCGACACCCTCAACTCTTCTATGACCAAAGACTCTAAACTCTTTTCATTCTTTTTTCAATTTTGTCCAAAACAAATCCTAAAATACTAATTAAAACGCAGGCCTTACCCTGGAAAATTGCTGCTAACATAACACAAAAATAGAAACAAAAGTTAGTACCCAAATAAGGCAAAAAGAGGACAAAAATACCATCGCATGGTTGGACAGAGGACAGAGGACATAGGGGAGGCAAGAGGGACCAAAAAGTAAAAAGTGGAAGGAAGAAGTGAAAAAGAGCAGCCGCGCCTTTGTGTGGCACCCTCCCAGGGTACGGTAAGCAGAATAAGCGAGATTTTTAGTATGTTTTGATACGTCAAGTGGGCAAACTTTGTTTTTGCAGGCCTTAGGTGAAGGCGAGACCGTTATGAAGACTTACCACGTGACTCACGTTCAGATAACTCATTCCCATACATTGATTCGTTTTCTACTAGCGTTATCGATTGTACATTGTCAACTTGGCTACAGCAGGATCTAGTCGTAATAAAAGTCAAATATCGATAAAAAAATGGCGGTCCTATATTACACTTTTACAATTCCAATTAAGTTAACAAGATTTTATTATCATTTCCATTAGCAATTAAGTAAAATGTTTCACCGTTATTCCAATTTTCCCGTTGTAAAATAAGGAAAACGAAGTATCAACAAAAATAAATTGAATAAACTATGTATGTTTATTAAATTGAACACGTCGAAACGTGTTTTTTCCCACTTATCTCAATATTACAACTATTTGGAAATTATGTAAAATAAATTGATTTAATTGAGAAAAGTGATTAATAATTGTGCTAAATGCCTCAATCGTATGGGGCGTTAATTATTTTATGGTGAAACAAAATTGCTTAATGTAAGAAATGGTCGGTTTTTATTGAATATAAAGAGTTATTTACATTCGTGTTCACGCTGGGGAGGTGGTGATAATTTGCAGCGAATGTTTTATTTATGCTTACTTTTTATAGTGTTTACGCACCGTGTTTACTTATTACGGCGTAAGTGAGAGGCTTTTTTGTATTTTACTCAATACAAACTGTAGGATAAAACAATTCAGAAGTAACTAACAAAATAGTGTGAGAAATAGAAAAAAAAACATGTGTCGGCTATTTGACCTCTTGATAACCTGGGTCTAGACATTTTAAAATAATATGTGTAAAATTATATAATAGAAACAATAAATTGCTCTACAAAATCCTCTGCAGAAGAGATATTTAAAGCAGTATTTTTTTATGAGTGGCTTAAATATTTAAATAATCTAATTTTCTTTCTTTCGAATCATATGCTTATTCTGCTATCGCTACTCCACAGATACAACTTTGTAAAGCCCGACAGTGGGGAGGCGAAATTAAGAGACACTTTGTGTGGATTCATAAAGGAATGTTTATATGCATACCTATATAGAGGCATAATTAACTTTCTAATTATACTTATGTATAGCCAGCTCGTTTCACGTGGTTTGCTTTCTTTGAAAATGTGACAAGATTTTGAGAATTTCGGTTCTAGGAAACTTGTAGAGTTGGATTATCTGATTTTATACTAGGTTGCAGATTAACTCTTTTTCTCGTTAATAAGAAGCTAGCGTACGTAAAACGTAGCTTTATATATTTATGTATTTACTTAAGTTATATAAATGAGGTGGCGTTCGTCTCATGAAATATTGCCAACCATTGTCATTGTCTTTAGGAATAGATTAGGAAAATCCCACGAACCCAGCAAAAACTATATATACAGAATTAGTTACTAATTCATCGCAAAAACTCAAACACAAACGCTTGCACAAAACACACACCTACGCACATACAAATACATGCACTCCTCACACATCGAGAGCTATTTAATTATTATATTTTTTTATTTATTTTACTTCATCTTTTTCTTTACTTTTTCTATCCCTTAGCTTTATTAATTTCATTGTTAAGGTACCACTTAAAGGAACAGAGAGACAGCTCCGACACAAGTACTATTGTAACTTACTGGGGCTGCCTCAGTTTATGAATGACACAATGTAGTACCTATGAGATGAAATAAATATTTTTGTATTTTGTAATTCATACAACTTTCTTATAAGATTAGACTAATAACCACGATTTCTGTCCAGCTAAAAATTGACTGAAAAAGACATCACTGCACAATATTTCAAAAAAGCAATGGCCGACTTTTCACCACTCCTAAGCTCGTTACAGCTGCAAATCTGGTCTGCAAATTACCACCTTAGAGCCGTTTGTCAGCACCAAGAGAAATCAAACAGGTCGCCAAAGCAAACAGACGAATGATGATAAATGTGAGGACGGCCACAGTGACGCAGTACGATTTTACATCATAATATCATTGTAAGAAGGAAGGAAAGAAGGGAATAAGGAAGACGGAATGGAGAAAAGAAAGAAAGAACGGAAGAACAAATAAAATAAATAAAGGAAAAGAAAGAAAAAAGAGAAATAAAGAAAAGAAAGAAAAGTAAGAAAAGAAAGAAAAGAAAAAGAAAGAAAAGAAAGAAAAGAAAAAGAAAGAAAAGAAAGAAAGAAAAGAAAGCAAAGAAAGAAAGAAAGAAAAGATAAAAAATAAAGAAAAGAGAGAAAAGAAAGGAATTAAAAGAAAGAAGAGGAAGGAAATAAATAAATGAAAAGAAAAAAAAAAAAACGAAAGGAAGAAAATACAGTTAAGAAAGAAAAGAAAGAAAAAAGCTGTCTGACTTTTGTCACAGCTAAACTCATTGCACCTGCAAATCTGCACTTTAAATTTCACCTTCAAAGAGGTCGCCAAAGCAAATAGACGAGTGATGATAAATGTGCAGGCGGCCACAGTGACGCGGTTCGACTGTACATTATAATATCATTGGCCGCCACGTTTAATGTGCGCCTAATCTATTGTTATTTATAGGAAGGGAAATGCAGTATATGGGGGATTTGCAGAAGCGATAATAAGGAAAGAAGAAAGGAAGAATAAACAAGAAAACGTGCTTGTCATAATTTGTTCTATTTTGTAAAACGCAGCATACACGCGCGTACACAATCAAAAAATCAATTAAATTTCGATCAAAGATCAACTTCAAGAACAATTGATTCTTGGATCTCACGGTTTATTGATTTTTCAAATTTTATAACACACTGCAGTTATTTAAATGGCATAGCCTATAAGCCTTACTCTAACCTATAAGGAAACCTGATTTATTGTTACGGGTAATCATCATCAGCCTTTCAATGTTTCCACTTCTAAGACACCAGCCGCCTCTCGGCCTGTGTCCCAGCAGAAACGCCTAATAATATATTTAACTCTACTTTTCCTTGTCAATAATTCCCCAACTTTAAACAAGTACCCCTGTTAATCACAATTTATCTACAACAGTGTTTTTATGGACTCACAATATTCTATATATTATCTAGTAATATGAATACTAGATATTATCGGTTGAATAATGCCTTGGTTCAAGCTTTAGGTCTTTCCATAAATATATGTTTAATTTGTTCATCTAAAAACCTGTCATATACTACACACCACGTTTGAAGACAAAACGTGGTCACTTATGTATGAATGAAACAAAAGTGTTCCGGTCCGTCGCAAATGTCACGAGGGCTTCAGGAATATTATTATATGAACAATAATAACGGGCGCGCGAATATTTATTGTTCGTTTGGCCATTATTTTGTTTCTATTGTATAATTAACTTTAGCTGGTATTATAATTGGGTTGGAAATAGGTCCATCTGGATGCGAGTGGACCGGTCGTTACGGTGACACTGGGGGAAGGCTTATCTATGTCCTCCAGTGGACAGAAGTGATGATTATGATGATAGTGATGATGAATGTGATAGTGCCATTGAATGAATTGAGAATGGAGTAATAGATACTCTGGCTATATGACATGACTAGTTATTGTAATAGGGTGTTGGGGTAGTGCAGATAGAATACCCCAAAACCTATTGAACTTTTTTTTGTACTGAAATTTTGTTGCTTTCTGAAGACCATAGGCATCTTCTAAAAAGAAAATAGACCTACGATTCATTTATGTGGTTTCAAAATACAAAAAAAATATGAGCCAAATAATTACAAGGAAAGGGAATCACTTGATCAGTGTGCTGTAAACTACAGTCAATAATATAGCCCATAACGTAATGCAACCGAAATACAAGCATAACTAGTTTTACGATTCCTGTTTAATGACACAAAATAAACGACACGGCCCATAACTTTATTATTATAATAGTCACAGCACATTGCATTGTTTATAACAAAAACAATAATTACTAAATTAATAATGGCGTTTAAAATAAAATTCGAAGTTTACGATTAAACATAAATGTGTAATTATGGAAAAAATATGTTGCGTTAATAAATCTTTAGTACAATAATAATAATAAATATACGGTGGCCAAAATACATGTGGCACTAACATTTGACACCGCAGTTTTAGTGCGTCTTCGTCGCCTAATTGGTCATAAATTATTATAATTTGCTGTGCTGCCCACCCCGGGGAGTTTAGTGCGCCGTGAATATGATTATTAGACGGGCTGGCGAAAAAAAATATTAGTATGATTTATAGACTGAGATTTTATAAAGTTTATTTATTTTGACTTGAAGGATTTCCTGGTTCCAATCCATTTAAAAGAAAGTTAGTTCACAATGAACTTTCTGCTATTCTAAATTGAATCGTGAAGCTATATATATCAAGGGAAATCCACACGCAGATTCAGGTCAGTATTAATTATAACGTTTATTAAGAGCATACTACTCAGTCAGCACCAAATCATACATTGTTTTATAATGTACACGCCGCGCGTCGCATCCGCGAGCTAAGATAATAAATAGCGACTCCTTACGTACAATAATAGAAGACAATACACGTGAATGCAATAATTAATACCTGCCCTAGAATCTTAAAGCACTCCAATAATAACCCTGATGTTATTTCAATAAATACGTCTGGTGCCAACAATGAGCGGAGCTCCGACAGCGGCATCCGTTTCATGTATGACTTACGGTCGCCAAGTCAATTGTCTCTGCTAAATCTGGGTTCAAATAAAACTATATGGTTTGGTCTTACATTGTAGGGGAAGCGAGGCGAGTAATATTGTTATGGGGATGTATGAGTCACGGCAGTTAGCGGTTTGGTGGTCTACAGGGTTTATTGTAAAAGTATTTAATATTGAGAGTCAGGAAGCAAATATTGTTATGTATAGGTGATAAAACTCAGCTGCCAATAAAGCCAAACAAGATTGGCAGCGTATCGAGCAAAAAACCTGAAAGTGTGTATAATATTGTGATCTGACATTAGAAGATTTCCTTTTCCGGAGACTTTGACATGGCTTCCTAATTTAGAAGAAAACTGCAGTCTTATTCTACATAATAATATTTGAAAACACTGACTCGTTTTTTTGCTCCAATCAATAACAGGTACCAATATATAAAAAGTAGATAAAACATAAAATTATATTTTTTTTATAAAATTTCCTTCAGAAGACACATACAGTTGAGACATTAAACCTCAATGCAAATATTATATTATTTACTATATCTATAGTATCGGCATTACTGTGTCACAAATCTAACTTGAACAGAGCTTAGTTCAAGGTAGGACACTTGTTTTATTCATTACCTCCTACATTGTTGTTTTGGTTGACACCAGTTGACAGACCAGTAGGGGGTTTATGGGCTTCGGTGAAATGGTTAGTAAACATGCAGTCGAGTAAGTCATAAGTGCAAACTTTTTGGTTTTTGTGGTAGAATGAGACAGTGACTGAAATGGATTTGATACAGTTGATGATAATATTATAATGAGCGTGGGTAATGTATTTCAGATAGGAAAGATGACGATGAAGATTCTAATAGCTAAGATGAACATCTATATACTAAGTGAATGTATTAAAAAGCCAGTAGGATATCTTATATAGGATATACGGAATCGAATACAGAAGAAATATCAACTGTGAGATAATGAAGATTATTCATCATAATCAGAAAAAAATATATGGTATCAAAAGTATATTTATATATTTGGTGGTGTCTCACAAATAGTTAAATGCTTATGATTTTATTTCAGAGCAAATCTACCGTGACAACCGCGAGTCTACAATGAGTAACAATACCACACTTGCAAAGGATATCGCCATGAAGAAAAACAAAAGGTCCTACCACCTAAAATAGTCATAACAAGTATTGTAAGGCGTATGACACAGCATCGACATCCGCGTTTATTACTGACCATCATTCTCGGAACCAGACGTGCGACAACAATGCTAGCCTGTTTGACGACTTGTCGCACCGCTTTTATTGGACTCTTCACTGTTTGAACTCTCCTCCTGTTACTGTCTTACTACTTGGTACCATGTCTTATGTCTCACTGATGTCTTCATTTACAGTCTTTTTGGATTTCTTAGCAAGACCGTAAAATGGTTTTAGCCTTATAGGAACACAATGTGGTATTGTATCTCTTTGTATGGCTGGAGAAACAATAAAATATCGGACTATAATTTTATTGTGAAGATTGTGTGATGCAACAATAGAAATGATTGTTCCCATGAAATGCATCTTCCCTGTAATAGGCGATAATTTTCTCATCACCACTGAATAGAATATATGCGAATCAATCGGTTTGGCATTGTGAATATACAGGAATTCCTTTTCTGTATTATTCAAACTAGTAGTGTATTGCTAGCAGTAGTCGAAAGCCTTTTATGACAATGATGGGAGATTTACACAATGGTGAACCCCGGGAGTTTCCTCCCGCTTTATCCTGAATAGGAACCTCCTGAAACAGCCGTGTCCGGGGAGGACTTACGTCAGGCAGCAGGTGAGAATGCCGTGACGCCTCTCAAGCCACTCCTTAATGAGTTAGTGCCTTAGCGCTGGGTTGCGAAAGTCGCCCTCTCCATGTCACCATGAGATCCTGCCGGAGCTCTGTACCCGGAGCCGCGATTTGACACGGCATCGGAAATTCGCCCCGGCGCGGCGTTTCGCTTCGTCACGCCACTCCCATATATGCGCAAGGACTTTTGCCTCCAGATCCCATGGCGACTGTCATTCGTACCTGGTTCTGGTTCTTGTACAATTTTAACAATATTTTCTGCTTTTAACCTTATGTCTCGTGTCCCCATGCTATTCGGTAGACATATAAACATTTGGTGTTTTTGGTATGTTCAATTTTGGGATATTACCTTGACCTGCTCTGCCATTCCAGGTCTTTTTATAATTAAATCGACGAAATTTACCATGGAGGATTTCATTGTAAATAATGCAGACACTTACACCGATCGATAACGGGGAATGTTGTCTTTACATATTTAGTATTCAATCTGTTCTGAACTCAGTATTTAACAAAACAATATCAAGCAAAACAAAATAAGCATCATCAACAGAACCGTCATCAATACAGCCTATTTTCGCTTGCACTCCAAATTCGCCAACCCTACGCACCCAATACGATTCTCATACGTTGTCATACTAATATGACCGATCAATGCTACGGTATTATCGCCGCTTGCGCATAACATTTATGAATTATTGTGCTCTATTTCTGGGCTTGTGCACGCTTAAGAATGGACATTGCGTTCGTTGAGATCGTCTTTTGTTTTTGAAGCTCAGTGTATTGACACTGCGTTCGGTGTGTTATGATTTGTTCCACATAATTGTTTCTTTAACTGTTTTAGTATTATTAGTTTCACCGTTGCCTTATTTCTTCTTAAACTGTAATGCTATTCTAATATCCGTACCACGATCAGTTATTATTATTATGTTTGCAGTTACGGTATTTTTTTCGGCAACTAATACTGCTATGATTCAGATCTATCTTTTGTCCGTTTACTTACTAAGAAATACTTAGCATGTATGATACCAAACATTCAAATATACTTGCCAGAAGATTGCAAAAAATACAAAAAAATTAAAGGCGTTTACCATAAAATAACGATAAAAGAATACAAACAAACTCATCGGTACTTACTCAAGCCGACTGAATGGACATTTCATTTTAATATCAATCAGTGGGCAGTCCCACCGCCATATTTCATGCGCCACATGCAATATTTTTTCAGCACTAATGGCGGATGTTTTGGCGCGCACCGTCCGCGCTTCCGCTGCGTCGCACTCGCAAGTCGCGCGCACAATCACCGCATCCTGCGTACGCGCAGGTTACACGTCGCTTCTTTTAACAGCTCGTTTAATCTTCATTTGTTTTTGTGGTGCACTGATAT
The DNA here is from genome assembly GCA_964057195.1 of Orthosia cruda. NCBI lineage: Eukaryota > Metazoa > Arthropoda > Insecta > Lepidoptera > Noctuidae > Orthosia > Orthosia cruda. The sequence goes on along the minus strand of OZ059834.1, from coordinate 30,447,369 downwards.
TCGTCATTTGTTTGCGTTTTGGAAGGGTTAATAAGTGAGTATGTTCAGGAATTGGAAGATAATGAATTGCGTTGATGATAAGAGATTTTGTATGAACAGTGCATTAATTGAACTGATTTTATTAAATTTCAGTTATTTTTTTGCTTTGTGCTGTTCTCGGTATTAAGTTTTGACAGTTGCAGTGGTTGGGTACTAAGTTACTCCATTTTCGAATTTTTAACATAATTTTGTGAAAACAGTACATTAATTAGAATGAATTTACTTTGTGTTGGCATCAACCTTATATATTTGCTTTGATACCTGAAGTGATTGCACCGTCATTGCCCAAGTTTTTTCTTGATGAAGATTTCGAAAATAGTTTCTCTCATCTTTAGTTTGATAAAACGGTGCGAAATCATGTATTTTTTCACTGTTTCATACCTATCATTTTGCTAGTTTTCTATGAGATGAGCATTGCTAGCCTTCATATCTTCCTGCCATCGTCTACTTGCTGTCGCAATACGTTTTCTTCTACCATTCTCCCCTGTCAAGCATCAGTCCATCACGATACCAATTCCCTTGTCTTTCATGTCACACCTCTCAACGATCATTTTATTCCCTCCTTTCCTTCTTCTCTGAGGACCTGAAGTGCAGAAACAATAAATCGATGTAAAGTGGAATCACCATGGCATTACCATAATCCCCCAGCTAACCTGTTGAACGCCATGTATCCGCCACCGATCAACAAGACAAATGTTTGCGAGTCCCAACCCCTATTATTTAGGGGTGCATTGTTTTTAGGGTTGCGAGTGCTGGGAAATTGAATTATTTTACTGCCAGAAGTAGTGATTGTTGTTAAATTAATGTTTTGGGTATTGTGGAATTTGGCGTCTGTATTGAAATATAACATCACTATGTTACTATTATTTTCTTTGATTCGTCGAACGATTGCTATCAAAGTATCAGTAGTATTCACAGATGTTGTATCTATCACAGCTTTTGCAGCATAATGATGATTTTTTCACGTTTTTATAACTTATCAATGAGTTGGTTCTCGGATACCTGTACTAATTTTAAGTTTATAGGAAAATGAAAAATTTTCTATTCACTTGTCGCTGAAAAAAAATCATAACAAAAATTAAATCATCAAGCAGTACTGTACCATAAATTAAAGTGGCAGCCCTAACAACAAGCGATGACTTCCACTTGTTGCTCCCCCAACAATAAGTTAGGTCAGTTTAATGTTGCTCAGGGCTGCCACGTAACGCGCAGTTGTCACGTGAGCGTCGCTTACCTGCAACAAGGCAATTGTTTGATTAGATCGTGTTACTGTGGGACTGGGAGTGGGGTAGAGAGGGTTTTTAGTAATGTACCTATATTGGTGTAGCTAGATTGGAATAATGGTGTTATCGAAACACTGTTTTTGACAGCAAATAGGAGATATACAAAATACGAGTAACTTAGTTTCACCTATAGGCCACAATGGTATAACTGCGAAAATTGGGATCAAAACCCCAAAGTTTTCGCCCAGGTACAAACTCAATTATCTAAATTGAGTTTGTACCTGGGCGACCCAGCTCTGCTCTGGTGAAAATAGAGAGAGCGACGTTTTCTAACAATAACACCTGGCTAGATCGATTTATCGCCCCCTAAAGGCTCTGCATACTAAAATTCATGAAAATCATTAGAGCCGTTTCCAAGATTCAGATTATATATACATATACAAGAATTGCTCGTTTAGGATTAGATATTTCAGTGTACACCAAAATTGTTACAGAACTCGGGCAGTGTGATTCCAGGTGCAGTGGTTCTAACAGCGGGGAAATTGGCATTTACGGGCTAAAGATCATTTGTTACCGGAAAAGAAACAAATACGGTACAAATTAGTTCGTTATCCTTTCGTTTTTCAGATAGCCCAGTTTTTATTTGCCTTTGAATAAAACGCACTCATCCAAAAATTTGGTGACTGTAGTAGGCTGACGGATGTAGGTATTAGTAGAATGGATGAAAAAACTGTGATACCTAGACAATCTCCACATATATAAGTAAAGCTCACAAGCATTACTGTCAGTCTTTTCAAGGAAAAAATGCTTACAAGCATGCGTCACAAACTGGAAGTTGACTAAGATATTCCCTAAGACCTTTAAAGCAGAGAAAGTACCAACAACATTGTGTATTTAAACAATTTCACACGCGAATATTTTATCGTTAGTTCGCGTTAACTTTATCGTCGTGTTCACTAGGTATAATGCTGTGAACATATTTGGGAATACAATCTAGTTTACGATAACAAGACACACAACAAGGTTCGACAAACGATTGAGTTGTTCCGCCCACGACTCACATTGTATGCTAGTCGAAACGTACTTCGAATAATGTTCCACGTGCATGCGAAAAATTATTCGAAGTGTATTTTATGAGCGAGTTTTAGAATGTTTAGAGAATATGTGAAATGGTTGAGAAAATGGTATGTCTTTTCTGCACGCTTTTGCTTTAAAAAGGCTTTAAAAAGCAAAATGACAAATCCCTGTTATCTTGGCAAGTGATATAGGTTTTATTTATTGAAAGTCTTTCATCGTATCAGCCGAAAGACGTCCACTCCTGGACAATGTCCTCCCCAAAGCGTCGCCACATTGACCGGTCCCGTGCTTCCCGCATCCAGCGGATCCCCGCAACCTTCACCAGGTCATCGGTCTACCTGGTGGGAGGCCTTCCAACGCAACGTCTTACGGTTCGCGGCCGCCACTGCAGAACCTTTCTGCCCCATCGGATATCCGTTCTGCGAGCAATGTGCCCTGCCTACTGCCACTTAAGTTTGGCAATTCGTCAGGCTATGTCGGTAACCCTGGTTCTCTTGCGGATCTCTACATATCTGATTCGATCACGCAAGGAAACTTCGATCATAGCCCTCTGCATTGCCCTTATTGAAAGTTTTTATTGTTAATTAATTAAATGCAAGACTTTGAATTAAAACATACATGAGTATCCACCTACAACGAATAAATCACTTGTTTTATTTTAATACATATCTATTCTTTTGGCTTTTCTTAATCTCGAGTCATTATACAATCAGGGGCGTTTATTATGCCTTCTGCCCATGCCGAGAGAAATTTTATTTATCATGTTTTTTTTGTTTGAAATTTTATTTGTTTTGTTGCTGTTGTGTTGGCTCGCTATCGAATATCTCTTACTTATACAAAAATTCATCCAGCCACATTTACCGAAAAATCTGCAAAGCATTTCGAGTCTTAAAACCAAAGGGGTCCTAAACCTCTCTCCATGGGTCGGTCTACTAAGATTTAATAGTTGTAACGATCGGCAATTGTCGTGTCAACTTCGGTCGAGATCGGCTTTACCAGATTTTATAGTTGTCGTGCGCACGCGTCGCTTGCGTTTACTTGGGGATAATATAATTGTCTCTGTCCTTATATATTTATTAGATTGGCGTGCCGTGAATGGGCTGTTTATGTGTCGATTAGTGAAAACGATGTAATTAGACAACGGGTTATTTATTTGTTTTATTGGGTGTTAACTTCGTTGAATGTAGGTGTAACGGGGTTTTTATGCAGAAATGTATCTGGTTACAGTTGGTTGGTAGACTAGAAATTAGTACCTACCTACATACTGGTGCAATAAAAGCTGCATGAGTAGTTTGATAGATTATGGTGACGTGACATGACTTCTAGTAGACTAGCAGTTAAAACAAAAGGATGCCTCAAAAAATTTAACAATAGGTAGAGACGGAGGAAGAACCAAAGGCAAGATCTACAGAACGGCGGTGAGGCCGGCAATGATGTACGGAGCAGAATGTTGGCCAGTGAAAACGACGCACGTACAAAAGCTTCACACTGCCGAGATGAAGATGCTGGGGTGTGACGAGACTGGATAAAGTAAGAAACGAGCATATCCGCGGTAGATTTAAGGTCGCCCCTATATCGGAGAAACTAACCGAGAGCCGTCTAAGATGGTATGGTCACGTGATGCGAAGAGACGAGGAACACGTAGTAAAGAAAGCATTGCAACTACCTGAACATAAGAGAGGTAGAGGACGACCTCCGGCTACGTGGTGGACTAGCATGACAAAACTCCTATCGGAGGAAAAATTGCCCGACCCGACAACCCAGGACAGATTGTCCTGGCGCCAGAAAATTAGGAGAGCCGACCCCACCTAAAGTGGGATAGTGCTAGGAAGAAGAAGAGGAGGTAGAGAAGGAGGATCAGGCCAGTTGCTAATTTTAGAAAAATCAATTTAATTAAAAATCCGTTCATCATCACCAGCCTTTTTAATTTCCCCACTGCTGGGACACAGGCCTCCTCACTGTGAGAGGGAATGGGCCGTAATCCACCACGCGGGCCCAATGCGGGTTGGTGGATGTCACATGTATTCGAATTTTTGGTTCTAGGACATGTCGGTTTCCGCACGATGTTTTCCTTCACCGTTTTGAGAGCAATGGTGATGAATTAATTTACACAAAGTAAAGCGCCTGCCTGGGTTTGAATACCACTAGACCACCGCTGCATTCTCAAAAATCCGTAAATTATGAAAAGCTTACTGTGCATATTGTTAAGCACTATCAAAACAAGCGGATTTTAATGATTCATAGCTATGATCATAGACCAAAATCAAGGTAAAACCAATAAAGATAATCAAGCTCTAACAATATCTCTTCGACCAACAATCTCAACTACCCAACATTCATTCCAGAACTTAAAACACTGCCATAAACCCATACCAGGCTCCAACATTACATGCAACATTTACTACAATAGTTATCTCCACCATATGACAGCTAATGGTTTCATAAAGTAAAACAAACGTAAAGCCTTGTAAGGAGAATATCTTTGCTAATCGGGATTGTTTACAGTCTGTCGGTTTGCATACAGACCGACTTCACCATTAAATTTTAATACTTTAACATGTAAATTGTTTCATGCTTGGTAGAAGAATTGCTTAATATACGGTGGGGACCACGGAACAGAAAACATATATGAATCATTTTTAGTAGTCCGTTTGGCACTACCGATGGCTTTGGAGGAGGCTTTTAAAGGCTTGGGTTTAACAATAAGTGTTGATGCTGAAGTGGTTGTTAAAATATTTTGTTCGCTGTCTTGGAATTTAAAATATTTATGAACATTGGATATTACTCCTCTGATCCTCTCATTGTGGTTGTCTTTATACTGCCAGCTTGTTCTTCAGAGGTTCATGAGCTGATGATACATTGTAACTTTAATCACTTCATCATCTAGCCTTGCATTGCTATAAAATTACTTACAAGTACAATCACATACATTTTCAAAAGCTGATAACCTCTGTCACTGACGATTGGCCTAAAACACTGCGACCGAGAACTTTGACAAGACGGACTCGTTCCTAAATTGCATTATATTAGTCATATCCTAATTTGGGATTCATATTTTCAGTCTGTACAAGACCAAAGTACTTTTTAATGAATTAAAAACCTTTTAACAATGCGCCGAAGTACTTTTAAATACGTTTATATAACGGCGGCGAAGGAGATGAGAGCTGCAGGATGACTCGAGCAAAGTAACGTGGATATCTGAATGAATCGCACTCTCATTGATGGAGATCCAGAAATATACGGCCCGTGAGTCGGTGCCCGCTACCAAATGTAGACTTATGAAGGGGATAGATGGGTACATTTTTTTTGTGATACGTAAATTTAAAAAATGCCCGCTGTCAAAAGAAATATTTTAGGATGAGGGCAAGAGAGATGGCGATGATCATCAAGAGACGATTCACCTCAAACATATCTTAGGGAAAAATAAAGAAAATATCATCACTATTATTGGATAACCTGTGTGTTACAAAACTCCTATAACAATTACTAATATACCTATTGTAATCAAAGTCAAAATAAAATTGCAAAATTAAGCTTGATAAATGCTACCGAATGACTCGTGTTTAATCCCAAACATTTGGACTTCTGAGAAATCATTGACTAAAAAAATGTAAAATTTTAGGGAAAGAGGTGGTTACATTAACATCCTTATTATTTGATGAATAGGTTAAATACTGATTAGAAGTCCCCTAACTCCTAAGTCAAGTAAGTTTAGGCGCTCATAAATAATTGAATGCTCAAAGCTTTTTCAGTCTCCTCTAATTCTTCTCAGATCTACGCCGTCGGAACATGAAGAGCGATGATTATCTGAGGGCATTTCCTACCGAAGTCTTATTGTTCTTGTTTCAACAACGTGCCAAACAGACAATGAACATTGTCTTTTGCTTTACGATTAATTTATGGTCTGTAGAACGAATCTCGTGATCCGTACAACAGTGTGTTGATAGTTGTAGAATTCAACAATATGAACAGTTTTATCTGGCTGTGTCTGTATTCTGAATTAGGCTACTGATGCAGAATATTTCTGAAGCATTTAATATTTTAAATTAAATAAAAATAAGAAACAAAGAAAAATAATTTATTCTGCCAGAATCGTCCGTCAGAAAGTAAAAACTCATCAACAATATCCGGTGACGAGACGCTATCGAGATGCTGTGATGATGGAGTATATCAATACTAATTCCCTAAGTATTATTTGATTATTTTAGTACTCTTGTGATTCTTGTTAAAACAATGACTAAATTCCAATAAATTCAATCATACTTTTCCAATAACACTTCGGTAGACAAACTTACATAGCGCCACGTCTCGTAAAATCCATTCCATTTTAATATAACAAAATACCAGTTATTAATATTTGCAATTCCGAACTACAGAACAGAAATGCAAATGGAAAGTCGTAACTGAGAAGTAGTGATAAGTGACAATAACAGATATTGTTCTATGATTTTATCTGATCTTCCGGGTAGCTAACCATCGGGCATTCGGAGTGATCACGCATAAAATCTTCGGTTTATTACAAGTGAAATTGTTTATTTAATACAGTTGTTAATGCTATGTTTGATGACGAGGAAGACATCTTTCGTCAGGGGCATGACATCCTACTAGTATTGTAAATATGAATGGCTGTGTGTTTGGATGTTTCTTATTCAATGACGCCTCAACGGTACTTGGCACACGAGGACAAAGGATACTTTTTCTCTCGATAGTAGGTATGTTACCTTAGGATAAATTTCGGCATATAAGCGAGCGAGATCACTCGCAAAAGATAGTGCAAGAATAATAGGATGACAGTTCTATTTTCGCTATGAACATTAAAGATGATGCATCCAGTGAAGAAAATGTATCACATAAAAGAAGAAAACATAGTATAAATGATGTAAATGACACAAAAAGATGATTAAGAATGACCGCAGCAGCTGTACTGTCACACCTGGCTTCCAGATATTTATGTAAATAGTTCATCCCTGATTGATAGCGAAGAAAATGGGCCAAACGTTGACTGGCCTCTACTAAGTAACTTCCGCTGAAATTAACAGCCCTCATTACCACATACTTGGGGACTGACGAAATTATATTCACTCACTAGTTGGCCGAAGATACAACGGTATTGCAAAACGATGAAAAGGAGCTTTCATTCAGGGAATTCTGTTCGAAAGACAGAGATGCAAATATAGATAATTGAAATGAGAAAAAGGGAGAGTAGATGTCCTTAACTCGATTCTTGGCAATTGTCCACCGGAAGGCGGCTTTTAGCAATAAGACAGCTTTGAATATGAAACTGAAATACAAAGCCGGCCCATTCAGTTGGTTGACGAGCAGTGTATGTAATTGGCTCGGAAAGGTCAATCCATTGCTCTCATCGCAAGGGTTGATCTTTCTATTTGCGATTGTCCTATGGGGTAATACGTATCTAGTACGACTTGTATGTAGTTGGGTGGTTCTGTTAAGATTTGACTGTGAATCAGAAGATTTGGTAAAGGAAAACAGTACTCGCCGTCCACATTCCTCTACCCACTGCAAAAATGTGAGATGTCAATCTTATGCGGCCAACAGATTTATCAAAATACGTTTTTGTTTATGTTTTAGGAATAAAAACGTTGTAATATTGTTTTATTGTAAACTTGATTTATCGCGCCAAAGTCACAGCCAAAGTGCTACTGCAAAGATGTTTTCACATCAAACGCTTATAAAGTTGTTTTTATAACATAGCGTGCTACTACCAAATACATTTTAAGTCGCAATCAATCAGGCTTTGTCTGACTCCTCTATGGAATTTTAAATTGGATTCCTGTTAACAATACAAGGATTAGTGAGAACGTACTTTTGTCCGCCATTGTACTTCTAAAACCAATGTCATCCATGCGTGTTGCATCACTATCGATTAGTTTCACAACCAATGCTGGTTCTATTCAAGCAACCATTTGATAATGTCAAAGGGAATAAGTAATGTAAGTTGTGTTTATGAGGCTTATCGTTTTATACAGAATGTTATAATACCAGAAACAGTATTTTACAGTGTCGATCGCTAACTTCAATGGTGTTTAGGATTATATGTTATTTATGGGGATTTCGTAGATGAGTCGGTAACGTTTTGTAGTCTTAAACCTGTTCTTATGGGGGACAGATAAAGTTGGAACCATTTCGTTGACAGATTGATAATATAAATTGAATTTTGAAAGATACATAAGTGTCTTCACTTTAATAGATGTGTTGCATCTAATTTGAGATTTATGGAGGAATTAGTAGAAGTAGTAAGATTTTTGAGAGCCAAAATAATTGAAAACAGCTGCAGAAGCTTAGGATCGGGGCAACAAGATGCGATTGCGCCAGTTTTATAATAATGATACATGACGTGATAAAGGGTAAATAATTAAATTATGAGTATCAAACGGTTTACTACTTTTCTTTTACTGATAGACGTTTACGGCTTAAAAAAATTGGTAAAAGGTTCGTTTTTAACACGCTTTTATTATCTTGGTATGTATCTATGTAACGGAATCTTTGAACGTAATTTTCACTCCTTCAAAACGTCGAATTAATATGTAACTTCAAGAACCGATGATATATAATGCCATAATTTAAAAAGTATGTCCCCAGGATCTTCCAGATTAGCGATTTTTTTAAATCCGAAACCCGGTAGTGTTTTATGCCAAGTACCAAGGCAGAAAGAGGTAGGTAGGTTTTTAAGAAGTGTGAATTAATATTCACACATATATTGGTTATAGTTAGTTAAATGGTTATTAAGACGAATCACCAACACAAACCCATCCAGGTTTAATGGTACAAATTAAAGTGAAACTGTACTCAACTTTGATTTATGAAAAATAAAATTTCAAATTTCAAAATAAGTTCTGGAAAATTAGGGCGTTCCATTTATGAGATAAATTATCACTATAAATAAAACAACCTTCATTATTCTATGTCTATTACTAGACACATCATCCATTTTATCACCTGCCCACTTCACTCATTTGATCAGCACCTTGCAAATATCGTCTCTCAACCTAGCCTACTCTAAGCCCATCCAGATCAAGATAAAATTTCTAATCCCATCAAAACCCAATTTGCCAGCAGGCCTCAAATTCAGTTTCCTACTCATTGACCATATCTATATAAAACACCCCGATACGAAAAGTGAGCAATAACTAAAAAAATAGCAGCAGCGAAGGCGAAGCAAAAGCTTTTACCAAAGAAGTCGCAGTAAAATATTATGATGCACATAAAGAGTCCACAATAAGTTACAGCACTTGCTCGATTATCTCTTATTTGTTTGTGTTTTATAGCGGTACTACTCTCCGTTTTATAGCTTTTCAATATTATTTCGCGTATTTTTTTTCCAATGGGCTACCGCGACGCTGTTACTCTATATGGACAGACTATCATGGATAAGACCGCAACTAACCAATAAAATGGGATGTCGTATTTTAGTACTGTATGACCGTTATGGAAGAAGTCTAGGTTATGCCTAAAATGGTGGGTATTATAGCTGTAAACGGTGGTGTAATATAGGCGTTATGGCACGTGGATAATTGTTTATTGTCAAAAAAATTTAAGCATTTAAAGCTTACTAGTTTTTTAAATAGTATGGACGTTAAACTTTAAAGGAATATTAATATAATTACTTTTCTATCATTTTAAGGTGATCTATGCGGTATAAGCACAGATACAAATCTAACTAGATGACGTGATTGTATGTACATATGTACTTCACGTGCCGAAAAACGGAGTAAAGTTACGATCAAGATCGTAATCTGAGCTTTTCATTTAGCATTATCGGCACCGGAAATCCACCGAAATCTAGAAAAATGCCTTTTAATGCCATATTGAGCTGTAAAGAATGTATAGAAAAAGTTGGCCGAGGCATTGGATATGTTTTCTTTCATTGGTAAGTAAATTTATGAAAAAGTGGCACGCTTGGTTTTCATACAGATGGAGGGACTTGCGTTATCTAGTTAGATTTAGGTCTTTGGTTATAAACCAGTCAATAAATATGAACTAGCATAGGTTATTAACCCTCGATGTCTAAATGACGTTATTGAAAATATAAAAGACTATTTTTTTATAAAAACGACCATTAAAGCACCAAAAAGGTCATATCTTCAAATTTCGAACGTCCCTAACGCACTGTCCTCTCCACAATACCACTTGAGCCTATCGGGCATTTGAAAAAAAAAAAATGTAAAATCACCCCTCGACCATAGAGTGCCATAAACTAGTCGGCCTCGCGCGCCAATTAAATATGAATGTGCTGGCCCACTCTCATTACCACGTAAAATTTTTAGTTGAATCTACCCTCTTTTTTGATATTGTGTTATACGATATTGGATAGGTCAGTTGTGTAAATTATTGAGTTGAGATATTGGGAGAATAACGATGTAATGTGAGCAGAATGGGATTGAAGAAAAGAATTGGTATTTTATATTATCTTTAAAATGAGGGTAGTTTTGCGGTGTCGTGACATTTAAATGGCGAAGGTGGTCTTAGCAAGAATGAAGTATAATATAAATAAAACATGTTAATAATAATTACAAGGGGATGTAATTATTACTGTTGCTATCCAACAATGGTAAAAACGAGCAAAAATTCTTTTAATTATCTGAAAATGTTGGTTAAATAATAGATTTTTACTCAAAAATACCACCTCTACTTAACAAGTGTTCTTTATACTATTTCCTACCAAACTACAATTACTCACACTTCAACAAAAATCGACCTTATTACATCAAAGAAAGTCCTATCTACAGTTTCAAGAACCGCACAAGTAAAGTATGTCGAGATATACAGGGGGTGTGATAATTGCGAAGTGAGACAAAGTCGCTTCAAAGGCATTGTGGAGGTTGTATAGACTTTACAGGCCCTTAAACATTTGAGTTGATGTCAACCACACTTTGTCGTGTCGTAATTATGATGCGCCTCTCAATGGGACACCCTGTATAGGTACAATGCGTCTTACAAAACGATAAATTAATGAGGACTTTTTTGCGACAGTTGTTTTAATTTTAAAGAGTATTGGTAGTACAATACTTGTACTTAAAAAAAAAACATTCAGATGAATTCAGAGTCTTCTCCTTTTTTAAGTCTGTTAATAATGTATGTATTTAGTACCTCATTACATTACTTTTAAGTTTCGCGGTTTTGTTAATGAACTATTGTTCTTTCGTTAATTACCTGTTTTTTGACCTTCGTCTTCATGGTAATGCTTTGAAGGGATATTCTTAACAGGACTGTGATGACATCAATTTTCTGGTATACGGACATTTTTTTTTGTATTATGTTTTTCATAAATGATAAAATGGTTAGGAATGTGCCTTGTGGTTGATAAAGAGATACTCAATAGTATTGTATAAGTAGCAGCTCACTTAATTATTACGTAATTTTTATACAATGTTTTATATCTTGTTTGTCACAGGATCATTTAGTTTTCTTTTTGGTTTCTTGATTGCCTTTTATAAAATATGTTATCGAAACAATATAATTTTATATTAATAAGATTATTTTTCAATATAAATATATGTTGCTCTGTCTTTAGAATAAATTGTGGTATTAAGCCTTTCAAAAACATTTTTTTTCTGCAAATTGGTTGCCCCACACTATGAATGTCTTCCTGTATAGCGGGTGCTTATAAACATATAAACTCACATAAACAACAGGACAGGAACTACAACAACTATCCGTAGGTCATACAAATATTTGTTCCGTGCGGGAATCAAACTCAATCACTCACCCACTGCTTGGTGCAGCCAAAGTTTTAGTTTTATGAATGTATCTAGATGACCTACCACTTTACCCACGATGATCTAAACATACTGCAAAATTATACCTAACACCTATTATAACAGTAGTACATCAACTCTGTACGTATTTTCCTGTACCTTTCTAAATAAACAACTCTAGTTACCCTTTCAAATAAAGGCGTAAACACACCCGTCTAATTACAAATCAATACAAAATAACGCTAGATTGTATCGTTCTAATCTGGCTTGCTCGTCGACTGTCAAGATCTCGACAAAACCGAAGTCAGTTGTATAAAAGTGAGTGATTAATGGCTTCTCACATTAGGTTGCGGATACACCCTCGTGCGGGTGTGGGGATGTGGTGGTACGGGTGGGGCCATTGAGCAAGCGATGAGTTGAATGTCAGGAAAGACGAACATGTTTGGGCGAAATAAGATATATATTCTATCCCGCCTATAAATTTCCCTCTGATCACAATCTAATAATAAACTGTTAAAATACATTGAAATATTTCCGTCAAAAGGTTTACTGTACTTACTTTACTCACTTTTTTGGAGATATCCATCGAATGGGTAAATACTTTACAATAACAAATAAAGTAAAACCGACTTCAAAAACAAAACACTACCTACAAAGCAAAAAATAACTTTCTTTTCGGTGTCTTTGGTACCAATTCTTTTCGTTTTTGACTCCCTCATCTCTTTTTAGTTTTGGTACCTTATATTACCATGTTTTTGAATTATCCTTATTAATGCGTGAAATTAAAAAACTACACAAATTTAAATGGGACCAGATGAGAAGCAGCTTTTAAATAAAAAAAAAGAATCATCAAAATCGGTTCACCTAGTAAAAAGTTCTGGAGGGAAAACATAAAAAAAATACATTTGATTTGAGAAACTCCTCCTTTTTGAGGTCGGTTTAAAACCCAGAAGAATTCAGAAGTCTATAGGTGGCGTTAATTAAAATGGACTACGGGTTTCCTGCCGAATCTATGGCTTAAGATATTTGAAGCATTCAAATCAACGTTAACGTCATGCTAGTTGTGATGACGGCCAAAAAAGTCAGTCAGAGTTATCATCAGGTACGATTTACCTATCTTGAATCATGACAGATGAAATCCCTAGGGATTTCACTCTGAATTTTTTGGGCGGTTTCTTCGATTTTTAGCTTTTTCGACCCTTTATATTATGTGCAAACTGTATAAAACAAAACGCTTTCGTACAATTTGAATAACACCCAAGATCGCTACTTTACTGGCCCACTTTCTTTAACACGTCAATCGATTTGAGAGTGTAAACAGGAGTCGCCCTTTGTGCCTACCTCCTTCCTTCCACACAGCTTGAAACAAGCTGTATGAGCTGTATCAGTTGCTAGCATATCGTTTCTTGGTAAGCTGTTTGTTTATCCATGCATGGATATCTAAGATTTGGGCAGATTAATACAGGGTGAGTATGAAAGTAAACAAAGAAGAAGATAGAAATATTAGTTTTGTAACAAAAAATTCGAGGTATGTAAACTGCACCTTTTAGGAAGTAAAAGTAATATGATTATTATTATTTATTCAAAAAGGCACTACACTCCAGATTGCAATATCAACGGGGTTAGAAACCTAAGAAATGATTGTTGATGTATGTGTTGAATGAAAAAAAACCATAATTTTGTGAGATATGTTTTAAGCTCAGACTGTGTCATGCCTACTTCTAGAGTTCTAGACAGTTTCAAAGATTTTTTATATTATTAAATTAAAATAATGCTATACGCTAATATAAAAACAAGAGATCAAAAATACATTAAGCGCAGCTATTTAAAAAAAGATAATAAATATTAAAAATTAAACATGAATATAGATATTGTAATAGGTACAGAAATACACGGTGTACGGCGGTAGTTTGTCATACAGTGTCATAATGGATTTGAATATAATCGGTTTGTTTAAATTATTTGTTTTCTACGTGACTTTCTTTTAATGTCTGTTCTTTCTTATATGATATATTCAATATTGTATTGATATATTTTTTGGTCCTCGAGGTCATTTTAACTTCATATAAATCATATAATTTATATTTTTGTTGTGTTTTCATAGTTTATAACTGTAAAAATGAATTATGTTTGCTACTTTTGATTCTTTGGTGATTAATAGAAACTAATAAAGTGTAGTTTATTTGTGGTATTCTAAATATTTTTTGTAAAACTGTGCCATTAATAATGCTGAAATTAATAGTGTGGGAACGACATCGGTATGCGGGTATTTTGAGAAGAGGACTCATCGTATTATTACAAGCAATAAGTGTTTAAATTATGTAATCTAAATTTATATTATATAATATAAAGTTAGATTACATAATTTAAACATTTATTGCTTGTAATCTAATTTTATATTTTATAATATAAATTTTGATACGCCGCCGAAAATATAAGCATCGAAAATTGCATCAAAATTATACCTTTCTGATTTTTTACGGTTCAATGAAATAATTGTTGAAATTGTAGAACAGCTCAAATTTGCTGATTTTAACTCAATAGATAATGCACCTTGTATATTATATTTTTAATAATATGCAAGATCAATTATTTTGATTTTGAAGTGTTGTAAACAATATATCTTTCTCCTAACAACTCATCGGGAATGTCACCGGTTAGCAAGCGAGCCAGGTGACCGCTAGGTCAGGAGCTAGCAGTAAATACAAGAACTTAATCATTGACAGCGAATAATATTATAAGTCATAAATATATGAGCTAATTGAGTGTCATCGCGAATAAATATGACGATAAAATATGTTTTGGATATTGTGCTTTTCAGAAGTGAGTACAGACGGCAAATTTTAATTCTACTAATATTATAAAAGGGAAAGTTTATGAGTATGGATGTTTCTTAAAAGTTCTTCTTTGTTTATTCTTTCACTTAAAAGTACTGAACGGGTTTTACTGACACTTTACAGTAATATAGCGTATACATCAGAATAACATAAAAACAGATAATATTACGAAAGCATTTTCAGGCCCAGGTCGTAATACTTCCTTGTAGATTTGCTGACTGGCTTTTCACTGGGCTTGCATGTGCGTTAAGTGGTGCTCGAAAGTGTAACAAAATACGCTTCGAATTTTCCGAAAATTTGTATGAGCAGAGTCGGATGGATAGTCACGACGTAATTTTTTGATGATGTGTGTTCCAAAAAGCAAAGTAGGTGATTGAATTATACTGTCAGATAGCTCTTTGCCTATAAAAACGACAAAAAATATTATAATCTCTGGAAAGTTTAGAAAACTAAAGTTGCGGTATATATGTTAATAATTAATTAAAATACCAATCAATGTCAAAAATAGATGGCGTATAAAATATTGTAACCCGATACTTACGAGTATAACAGTGTTACAATAACCTATAACGCCACACTTTGTATATATTATATTAAAATATTCTGCGAATGTCTTAGTGGTCCAGTGGCTAAGACCTCGTCTCTCGTGCTTGAGGTCGTGGGTTAAAATCTGGGTAAGTAACATATGACTTTTTTTTAATTAGTATGACATACTTGACAACGGTGAAGGAAAACATCATAACGAAACGTGGGGTTTGTTTTTAAGTTTTAAATCGCACACCCACATTGAAGAAGCGCGACGATTAAAGGTCTATCCACACATATCAGGGCCGTGCCTAGGACGTGACAGGGCCGGGCCCAATCGTTGAAGATTCGTCACTGGCCCGTGCATGGGCGTGTGTGAACGAGTTCATATAAAATGTACACAACGATATTTTTTGAGCCCCTGACGGGGCACGATCTGTCCACGTCCCGGGCAAGTCCCTGATATGTGTGGATAAACCTTAAAGCTCGTACCTTCTCTGTATGAGAAGAGGCCTAACTTGGAGTAGGGCAGCAACGGCCCGATATTATTATACTAAAATATTGATATTAGCTGTGATTGTTAACCCGATGCGCGCTCACGACGGTCGTTGCGACCCGGTGTTACAATAAATTAATGCAAGACGTTTTGTTAACAGCCGTTTTAGTGCTGGTCTTAGGGTTATTCTAGTGCCAGCCTGTGCAAGTGACAAGAGGACCGCACATCTAACACTGGATTTATGCTCGCTTTTATGGCATTACGGATGTTTTGTTTATATCTATGGGTTCCGAAGGGTCCCTTTTGTGAAAGTAGCAAATATAAATAGGAACAGTTAAAATACCCTCTTTATTCTAGTCTTAAATATTCTACTTTTTAGTATACTTTAGCACCTACATGTAGGTAGGCAGCTAGAAATTTATATGCAGGTATGTTTTTAAATCATAATAGATTTAGTTAATATTTTAGTAAATCGAAATATTTTCTCATTGGAATAAATGCTTCATAAATATATTTCAGCATATAAACAATGATGCGACAATTCAACCACCGCAGTTTTACACTAAAAACTTAAGAGTTAAATTATCCCTGTTTCATTACGCACGACAATTATTTTAATTCCCACGCGGAACCACAATGTCCCACAAATATTTGGCCTCACAACGTCCCAGTCGCAATCAATTGTCCTTGCGACGACTGCATAAATTTCGCGGTACTAAGCTCGCGTCTAATTAAACCTAAACAGACGCTGTGGCCCGAACAGGGACGTAAATCACGCGGCAACACAGAATGCATCGTTGCCTTTAATTGAGCACTGAACTTTATTTACGCACTTGTGTTTCTTTGCCCGGTTTTTCTCAAGTTTATTGACTTTATAGAAAAAAATTGTTTGCAGAAAATTTTGTGTAAGAATTGACATGCGATATTAATATAGAAATAGTAAATTCAGTATGCTATGACTAATTATTACATGGCAGCGCATAAATAATATATAAGCGGTTATTAATTTACATGACTACATATAGAATATTAATTTATTGAAATATATTAATTTCTCATTTGTCGTTTTGTGTGTTTTGTTTGCTGACAAATCTCGTTAAGATCTTAGAGCAATAAATAGTGACTCGTTTCAACAAACAGCTACAGGTTTTAATTTATTATTTTAACAAATGTAAATGGAATGTCTCTGGATTTAAATATTGCAGCGTTTTATAAAGCAAAACACAACAATTGATCCAATAAACCACTCAACTTAAAATAACCCACTAACAAGGAGCGACATAATGAAACGCGCGCGCTAGTAAATTTCCTTATTTCACTGGGAAAAAATTCAAATGCAAAAGTTCACAAGGATTTGTTTTGAGCGGGCAAATTTGTGGCTTAAAATCATCCGCAGTACTTTATTGTTATAATAAAATTTCTCGAAATTATTTGGCACTTGTTTGGGACCTGATTTACGCGTTACTCGCGCCAGCACGAGCCACCTCGTTATACTCAGCATTTAAAGGGTTATTTAGTTGCAGCAACATAATGAAAACAGGTCCTGTTGTTTTTATTTTGTAATTGTTGTTACTTACATGTGTTTGTGGTAATTCGACACAGTAATTACTGTACTTTCAATTTATAGGGTGTTTTCGATTAGTTATTAAGTTTTTGATAATTTTATCGACATAGTCGAGCACTCTATCGCATCGTGAAAGGTTATGCTCTTCAGCGAAAGGTTACTTACACCTTTCATTATTGCTAGATTCATTTTCTTATCTATTTTGTTACTCATTATTTTCTTGTTTCTTGTCATGCCTGATATTTGTGGAAACATATACGTTGACGTTGTTTGGTTCATGCCAGTTTTTGATTAGGTCAGTCTTGTTAGACAACATGTTCAATTTGACATAATATTATCTTAAGTGCAACTGCAAAAAACAAAAAGTTGAAAATGTCGAGAAACAACTTTGTCAAAGTCATGGTTTGTTAGCGTCGGCAAGGAAAGGGTTAAGTGTCGAAAGTAACGTTAAAACTAATTCTGTTAAAGTTTTTGGCAAGTCACTCATTCGGCACAATTGCTTTTGAGATAATTTCTTTACTATTTAGTGTTTTCTCGTAGAACTGCGAGCTTCGAAGGTTTTGGAGCTGCCATTATGTAACTATTATTACAAAGCGGTAAAATTGTTTCTTTGTAAGTTTGTTTGTAGGATGTAATCTATAAAAGTACGAGTCCGGTCACTAGCGGGGTGCCAACTGAAAATCAGCGCTTGGTGTCTGACGCCCAGCAAATGCTGAGTTGGTAGCCCTTTCGGTATGGGCACGCCCGGCGCAATTATCCTTAAACCTTGTTTGTACTTTTTTTACTGTTCTTCTCTGTTACTTTGTGATTTTTGTTGTCGTGTTGTGTCTATGTCGAATAAATGTTTTCTATTCTATTCTTATTCTATTATATCATCTTTTGCCCATGTCCCATGTTACTTGGGGTCGGCGCAACACGTTTTCTTCTTCCATACCGTTCCCCGTCACGCTATCTATGAAAGTACGGATACGATTGAGAAAATTATTTTACTGCTTGAAAGCTACAGTATCATAGGCCTGAAAAAAACCCTTTTCATGTGGAAGCAAAACTGCGGGGGTAGAATTAATTTTTATTAAACTTGCTAAGTTGTCTATTTCGCATGTCATCATCATTTCAGCTGAAAGACGTCCACTGCTGGAAATAGGCCTCCCCCAGGCGTCGCCACACTGATCAGTCCTGTGTGTTTCACATCCATCGCACTCCGCAGCCTTTACCATCGACCTAGAAAGAGGCCGTCCAACGCTGCGTCTTCCGGTATGCGGTTTTCGCATGTAAGTATTTCAATTTTCCTTTTAGGATACTGTGTCCCAGTAGCGGCATCCTTTTTAGATTGGTTGACTATGCTAACTTATGCAATTTCTACTTTAAGTTTGCACAATTTAATCTTCAATATCCAATTCAAACTCAATAATCCTTAAAAATCAACAAAAACATAAACAAACCTAACTAGTTTTTACACCTCCGAGCACCGTATTATCTAAGTAACTTTCAAACTTAACCTATTAACTATGTTTTTAGACGGCCTTCTCGTCTGGCTATGATTTTGCAAATCATTGGGCCTAATTAAACGACTTATTGCATTCTGTTAACTGACTGTGAATACTTAAGTAATGGCTTCAAATGGCTTTGAAGTAACAAAGGTAGAGGCAATTACCCTTGGTATTTTTGTTAGGTGTTGCAGTTTTTGTGTTTAGGATTTGGATACTTGGCTTTTTGTTACCGAGTGAGGTTTGGTTACGAAAAAATGGCTTTTTGTTAAAAACTAATATTTAGGTACACTACAAAAATAATGCATAGAATGAATTGTGATTAAATATATCCTAAGTTCTAGATTTATTGTAGCAAAAGGAAAACCATGGAATTCTAAACCGTAGCTAGCTCGTTTGAGCACCATCTCGTGTGATGGTAAGCGATGATGTGATCGACAATGGAGCTCGCTTGCCTAGAAACAACCTAAACTACATTTGCGATAACATTAGGTATTTAAATAAGCCCACTTTACAGCACGTTCAACCGATTTTGACTTCTATTGCGTTGGTGATACGACAAATGGTAGCTTTAGTAAACAGTTGGTTTTGGTAAAAGATGTATGCTTTTTATGTCATCCTTATGTTTACGGGATAGAACTCTAAATCGGTTGAACGGCGTATTAAAAGAGTTGTAAACATGCCTAATGTTATTTCAAATGGAGTATAGGTATTATAATTTTATTTTGGTATAACTGGCAGACGCAGCTTTGGAAGGCCTCCATGTGGGGGGATGGATACGCAAATGACCGATCAATGTGGTGACGCTTGGGGGCAGGCCTGTGTAAAGCGGTGGACATATTTGCTGATTTGGTGATGATGATAACTCAGACTCAGACTCAGACTTGGGGCAATAGAGACAAACAAAGCCAATAATTCTACTCCATAGATGAACGCACAATGAAAGTATTCCCAAAAAGATTTGTGCATATGGAAGGCATATAACGATGACACATCGCTGTACTTTCTTGGGTATGTCCCAACGAAAAATAAGACTAAAAGCTATGCTTTTACTAACCATAATTCCAGTCGGTCTTTATCTCAATGAACACAAATTACAAGCCAAAAACAATAAAGATAATAATTTAACTACTACTTCAACTAAACTTAGCTCTTAAACAGTTAATTTAACCAATATCGTAAAAGCTTAAACATTAATCTCCTTTTAACATTACGAGTTATAGTTAACAATTTCCATCGATTTCTCGTAACCGTATACCTACTTGAAATACACGAAAGCTACTACTAATAATGCGTGGGAAAAACTTAATTCGTCGGATAGGAAAAACGGAACAATATTTTATGATTATCGTTAAGAAAATCGACTGCTATAATCGTTGTAAATGACGAGTGTAATGTGACTTTTATCTCATTGACATAAAGTTTAAATTATAATAAATTTATTAAAGCGAGCTCGTGAAATGCAACTTCTCGTACTATAATAGTTGTAAGTCATTACATAATCTTTATTCCCGTTAATGTTTTCTCATAGTAATTAAATAAATTGAAGAGTACCAATAAACGTAGATATCAGGTAGCCGTAGCAATAAAAATACTAAAGAAACCACTTAATTTTACAACTGTGACAATGTACGCCACATGGGTGGGCTGATTGTCTATTTCGAGAGAAGACACACGAAACCAAGATGGTAACATAAATAACAAGTTTTTGGACAATTAATATCGGATGGTCCCTTGATCTATCGTTAGATTGCTTTTATATTTAGATTTAGTGCAGTTTTAGCTTTGTTTTGATTTTGTTGGGCTTTCCCAGCCAGCGAATTTGGTGGTACAGGTATATCATGTCTAGCAAGCGTTCCAAAACATTGGCTGCTTTAAAAACAATATGTTATAGTCGTATCTGCGGTAACCTAGATTTAATGCATATTGAAACTTTCGGAAAATATGAAAATCCATTTCATTGCCACTTAAATAACGGATCACATTAAAATAATTATGTAAACGCATTAAAAAGTAAAAGCAGACGTAAAACTAATATTTTCACATAGATTTATTCTGATGCAATTAATTTCCTTCATAAATAATAAAATCTCCAAAACGAATGCGTCTAAATCTGTCATTCAGTGTTCTCTTTTCCGTTGATATAAGGTTTATTTTCGTGTGGCACAAATCTGTAGCCGCCCAAGAAGAAAAGTTAGACGTTTTCCGTGACAGAATAAGGCAAATTGTTATTATATTATTGATAGGCTTCCGTCCACTAGAGTCAACCAGAAATTTATTATAAAACAGGAAATGCTTCTAATTTGACGTAGTGTGCATGAAAAATGATAATCTTTTGTCATATAACAAATACGTTGTGTTAATGATTTGAAAAATACGTGTCAAAGCTAATTTTTAGTTTGGTTTCATAATTTTGGGTGTTAGGGCACTAATTCGATGTTACATGGTAGTCAAAATTCTGTAAAAGTGATTAAGAAATTGTATACAGAATGATTTCATAAAAACTGTTACTTATTATCTTTTTTTTGGGAAGAATAAGAAACTACTAATACTTAACTACTAATGAAAGAGTGAATAGGATGCTTCTAGACAAGCGTGCTTCACTGTCGACCACATCATCGCTTACCATAAGGTGAGATAGTAGTCAAGCGCGAGCCTAGAGTAAATATAAAACACTAAATTTTAATTGAAAATGCATCTGGCAGAAACAATGATTGTGTGAGTGTAAAGCTTAATTAAACAAAAGCACTTTTTTAATATTTTGTAAATCTTAATCGTATGAGTGCATCAAATATTGCATGGAAAATAACGGTTATTCGGAGACTTTGAAGGATGAATATTTTTACTCTGATGAAGAAACGGTTTTCCAACAAACGGTAGTTATGAAAACTTTAACATCTAATACATAATATGACGAAACATTTCACCATTTGTCATAAGAACACAGAACACATAATGTCGTTCACACTGTGTTATTGGTATTTGAAGTGATAAATCCAATAAATACAAGTTATTTCCGTTTAAACTGTTATTGCTCGCAATATTAGATTTTAAATATATGGGTTTATTCATGTGATATTTATAATAGCTTCATAACGACTAATGCAAACGATAATTTTGTCGAAAGTTGAACATTTACCCAGTTCCCGCTTGATATATTGTTGAAGTAATATCAGAATTGTATCTCGCGCTCCGTTTCATTCAATAATGTTTCGTGAATACATTCTGATTGTCATTTATATGAAAATTCGTATAATAATTTGTCATGAAAAAAAGTTATGTAGGAGTCAAAATTAATTGTCTGCATAACACGATTTTCTAGTAAGTCCAGTTATGTCTTTTTTGCATTAAAAAGAGGCAATTCAAGAAACTGCATTACGGGTTATATACAGAATAATGTTCAGAATTTTAAATTGATTTGATTCAAAATGGAGATACAATAAATTGCAAGAATCATTCAAACGATTAATATCTAAGAAACTACTGAAAAAATGCTTCGATATTATTTTAGCATTAGCAAAGAATCTTCTGTCCACCAAGAAACAGACAGGTCGGAGGTAACAAAACAACAAATTACCACAGTTGAAGTATTGTGTGTCCAATTAGTAAGAGGATGGAGCAAAAGCGGGCGTTGTCTAAAAATATATAAAAACACTCTGTTACCATTTGTCACGGAACGCCTTATATTTATCAAGATACCGTTCCACATGGGACTTACAGGGTGATCAGTACTAGAAGTGGTGAAAGTGGTACAGAAATACTTGTAGATGGTAAAGTTCGTGATGTAAAAGGTAATGGGGTGGCAACAGAAGATGATAAATAAAGGAAATGCCAAGATATAGAGTATGTAGATATAATGTAGGTAATTGAACAGTGACATCGTGTAAATAGTAAATAAAGGTAAGAAAAGAGCTAATAGGAAGGAATGGTGATAAAATTATTACATGGTGGTGAAGGTGAAGTGAGAGATAATAGGAAGATTTAATAGGAAGAAGAAAGAAACGGCAAGATGTGGTAAAGATACTATTCTGATCACCAGTGTTGTTAGTCAAATATGGTTCGGAAACACTGCTAACTGCTGGTCAAGTTTATAATGTAAGAGCTTATGGCAAAGAAAAAGTTTATAAGACAGATGATGCGAGGACTAAAAGTGTAGTTCGGTGACATAAAGACGTTAAAATCCCACATCACCCCAAAAATTAAGAAGAATGTCCTTCCATTAAAAACTCCATGTCTCCCTCCCTGTATCAACTAGACCAGCCGTAGGAATAAACACGGTTAACATTCCTATAAACAAGATTGTAGCAGCTCTGCGCTGATTGATGGATGCGCCCGCGCAGTCGCTATTAGTGGCGGTTTATGGGAAAAATAGTTTGGAAAAAGAACGTAGAAAAGTAAAGTCCGTTTTAGGAACATTGTGTTTTTAATTAGGTGATTTCGTTATGGTGCGGTGATTAATTGTTTTGCAGTTGTTGCTAAGAAACTGAGATGAAGATTTGATGTCCATCGTAAAGAAGGCCTACACACACAAACATGACATATTGACATTTCTAACGATTTTCATAAAGTCCAAATTGCTTGAGATCGACTTGCCCTATCGAAATTTCACTTGGTCAATCCCATACATTTTTAACATTTCAAAATCATTATCGCTGTTAGAACAACATTTTGTATCCTCTGAAGACAGCAGATTTTTCTAGGACGCAGTACAGTAACGAGTATGTCTGGCGAAGAACGATGTGAAAAGCCGATCCCAAATAATGGTTTATGGCTAGGCATAGACAGAGAGAGGTTTGATTTGAATGAAGAACAGTATCTGCTTCATACTGAACTGCATTTTCGAAAGATTTGTTTTGAAGAAAGTTAGTAACGATTTAAAAGTCAATGCTGTGATAAAAATGTGATTTGTTGACGAAGATGAACGTTTATACTATTTCTAAACATAACTTACAAAATCACAAAACTAACACGGTGTCAACCATCAAAAACGAAAAAATTCAAGACAAAAAACATTTTATCAAGAACTTAGCGGAACTATTTAAAACGACATTATCTCTAATATCTTTATTCCAATGGCGCGCATCGTGCACGCCATATATCAGCGTGTGAATCCCACAAATGTACCGCGGAAGCGGCGCACGCGCGGCTTATGATCGTTTGTATTTTGGGAGCTCGTAATGTTAGGAATAACGTGTTTTTTTTCTTTTTTGTGATAGTGCATCGAACATGTTTCTTGATGAATGTCAGCTACAAGTTTTGATGCATACATTGTAAGGACAACTATATTTCAGTCTCATAGCAACATTCGTATGGTAATTTTTTGTGTAGAGTATGCTCATCCAATGGTTACTTGTACTCAAACTTTATCGTGTTTCTCACTTTTACCATCCTGACCTTGCCTCTATTTATTAAGGATCAACGCAGCATTCTTCTTCTTCCATATATCTCTAGTTTCACTTCATCTAAATAGTCAAAACCTTTAAAATCCATACCATTTCACGCAATCCATCTACCATTTCTTTGGTCTTCCTTTTCCCCTTTAAACCATTTATGATTATACTTTCCTCACAAGATGTGACATAGGATGGGCATGTGACAACAATATTCATCATTATATTTTGCAGTACAAGATTTGACAATAGCAGCCTAAATTATAAACTTCACAGTTCAATTCACTTCTCATTAGTCTATCATAATAAACTATCCGAATATATTTTGCAATTAGCAGTTGCAGTGTTGCGTCATAGACAATCGTGGCAGTGGCAACAGTGGTGCCACAAATAGTTGCGAGTGGGCGTTCACGCTCGGCCGGGAGTGGTGACACGGTAAATATTAATATGTTATAATTGTGCATTCATTATAACAGGACATGAGCTGTGAAATTTTGGTTTTGGAGCGGCAAGATGATGGCCAAGACATTGGATTAGTTTATATGTTGGGGGTGGTCAATTCTCATAACTTTGGTATGAAAATGTTTTTTTTTTGTAAAAGTTTGTTTTTAAAAAGTGCATAGTTATTTTGGCGTTGTTTTTCTAGAGGGATACCCATACCATGGTCGTATGCCATCTACCGTAACAAAACAATACATACTGCAAAGTGGCATATGTCCACGGAATAGTTTGTAAGTACAACTTCAATGACAATATTTTCTTGTTTCATACTTTTTAGAGTGTGATTTTTCAGTAGTCTGGTATTAGTTTTTAAGCTTAGTTTTTTTTTAAAGTATTTTGGGTTTTTTGCAGAGCCACATATTTTTTTTTTTGTGGACTTTGTGACGCCGTAGTCGGGTAAAAAAATACTTTTCATGACTTTGACGGGATATTATACCTCGCAAACGGTATGCTTGACAAAAATATCATGTAGCAAACCTTACCTTCATATTAAAATAACAAAAAAAAAATACTGGGCTTCGTACCGCCTAGAGGGAGCCATATTCAATTTAATGTGACGTCACATAGCCAACTAGCGGACAAACAAGATGCTCCCAATGACACCTCATTTGTCAAATTATGATAATTACTTTAGAAGTTATGAGGGAACATATGAACATACATACATACTTACATATATACACACATACCGGTCAACAACATAATCCTCCTTTTTGCTTCGCTGTAGTCGGTAAAAAGGATTGGATGATCAATTGATTATGTATTTCTAGGCCTGAGAAAGTAGAAGGTAGTTTAGTTTTAAATGTCTTCTGTTTTGTGTGTAAGAAAATTAAATTGTATGTAGATATGTGTTAGGTACCAACTGTTTTGGAGTATCTGGATGTTGGTAAAGTCGGTTGAGGATAATGAATTACTAAGTTCTAGTATATAAAATGACTCAGTGACTGCTATCCGTCATGAATGCGCGTTAATTTGCGAATTCTTTGCTAACATATAGTCTAGTTGCAAGACACGCGGAAGACTGCTACTGTTTCATTTTCTCATTGTTATTTATTGAAAATGCAAGTTTATTTTCACAAATTATAACCGTCTCGCTGTACTTTGTTAGTTATGCGGCCATGCATTAAAATATCAAAGAAAATTTCGAACTAATAACTCGTTGTAACAGCTTCGCAGTGCCAACAATACTTGCGATATACACCTCGATTTACGCGACATGGCTTGCATTTACAAAATACTAGAGATGTTACTGTAAAAGTCTGAAATACGGTTAAACCTAGAATTTATTGGTAAAACCTAAGATTGACAAAGTCTCAATCGTAAAAGTCGTTTCGTATCATAACAATTTTCAAGATTTACAAGTCTTTAGGGGAAATCCTAAGATTTACCGTGTGATTGCTGGGTAGAGCTGAAATCATCATTTCGGACTTTTACCAATAAGACTTGGTAAATGTTAAGGTTTGCCAATAGATCCTGGGTTTTACCGTACTTCTGGCTTTTACAGTAACAGAGTCATAAGAAATGAAGCAACAAATTGGACAGTAGCACACTGGCCCAAATATCAAGTGCTTGTCGACGCTTCTTATTATTCTCATACATGTTTGACGTGTATTTTTCAACGCTCTTCAATATTTTTGAACGTCTATTTTCGTTGCGAGACCGCCTCCTTCGTTTGTGCAAAGATTAAAATTGTGTTAGGACAGTTGCGACGCTGTTTTTTTTTCAAAAGGTTGTAAATTGTTGGCACTTATCGTTTTCTTTAAGTTATTGGTTATTGACGTAAACGACTAGATAGAAACCATATTGTAAGAAAACACTTTGGAAGTGTCAAAGAAAAACAAAGTATATCGCTTAATTATACTACTAGAGAGAAGTCAAAGATAATAATTAATCGTAGAAATTATAATATACGAGTATGTTCTTCTTCTTCTTCCTGCCCCCTACCCAATTTATTAAGGGATGAACCTCCTTGTGTGTCTACGCCAGGATGTTCTATCCTGGGTTGTCGATGGTGGCAAAATTTTCTCCTTAAGTTCTCTCTCGACAGTGGTCCACCAAGAGGCTAGTGGCTTGCCCCATTGTTCTTTGATTGGTGTTGATTTTGAGAATTCTCTTCACGGAGTAGCTATCTTCACGTCTAATAATGTGCCCATACCATCTAAGTCTGCCCTCTCTGAACATATGAGTATGTTACTTACTTCTGTTACATTCATTCTACCATTATATTGTTGAAATTCTATTAATTTTATAGCTACGAGTATACCTACAATATGAATAATTACGTTATTAATTAAATTACAACAACTTTCTAATTAGGTACTAATAGTGCTGGAAGGCGTGGCTTCTTTTCTCAGTTTAAATTATTTATTTATATATATCCATAAATTTCCTTGCACGAATGTTAAGCTATGCGGCACGCCCTACGGCCGATAAAATTTCCTTCAAATCAGTAGGAAAATCTTTGATTACACACATCACACGTTTTCTGCCTACGCAACCATCTACACCTAATAACATTATCTACATTTTCACACGTCAGTCACAGTGTCGTTCTGTGGGCTATTCTACAACTCTTTATTGTCGCTTGCCCATTGTTTATTTAAACAATAACTGGACACTTTATTGCGCCGACGGTTTTACGATTATAAACTATGCCTACATGTCATCCAGTTTTTTATTTTTTTCTTCTTAAATATTTTAGTTTTATTGTACCAAAGGCAAGTGAAACGTGACCACATGATGCAATAAATTCACTCTATTAGTGATGTATATCGTAAATAACGCTGAAATTATGACTGTGTTTAGTAATAATAAAGAAAAAGTTTTCCTTAGAGTATGCGGTATTTGATTTAGTGTTGAGTTCTCCTCTTATTTTTGTTAATGTGTGTTTTATTATTAGCTCATTGTTAATGACAATTAATGGTGCATCGCAAGGCGATAAAAAATATAGAACGTGTATAAAAACGTAGGTCTGACTAGGATCTTCCGAGAGAGAAAATATTGATGGGATACGCGATAAAGATTTCTATTTTAAAAAGAAAAATCATAATTAATAACAATAGTTTTATCCTACTTACTAAATTAAAATCACGTAAATTAATAGAAGGAATTCAAATAACAGACATGCTACTATTTGTAAGATTATTAGGGACTAGCGAAAGAGAATAACAAAAGCCATTTCTTCTATTTAACCCCGTTGTTTTGACGTGCCGCTCTATTCTGGTATTCGAGGAATCACTAACAAATCAGCACCTGTCACTTTTGTTAACGTATCCACGAATATCCGAGCCATTGTTTTAAAAGTAGAAAACAATTCAATCTTCACTTTAAAAAAATCTTGTGTTATTTTTGTTAGTCTTTTTATTGGGTCTGTGTATTTTGTTTTAGAATAACTCTCTTTTGTTTGACATAGATTATGGACTTTAATTGGAGTCAAATAAGATTCAAATTGGATATTTTTCTTATTGGGATGTTCGATGTTTTGGTTTTAAGATAGAGTTGAAAACATTGTTGTCGTCTCTACAATAGGCCTGCACGCGTTGACAGTTGATAATCGAAGACAGACTTAACGAAGACAATGGAATTTTCAGTATTGTTTCAACTGAGTGACAAATTGCCGTAACGTGAGATTTTTTCTTCATTTTTCTTGGCACATTGTTTCTTTTCGTTATGAATAATAAAAATAAAAACAGACCTTTCTTTTTTCTTTTCTTTTATTCGTTATTTACGGCCGGTGTTAATGTTTATATGATGTATGGGATTATTACTTTAGAATAATTTGTACGCCTCCGTGGACTAAAGTGACTTTTAATTTTATTATTTACTGCTTTTGTCTCTGGTGCGAGCTTAACCGTTGTTTTCTCGTTTTCAAGTTGAAAGTTTTACTTGCAGTAATATTTTATCTTGTAATCACAATATTTTTGGCAGATCATTTTTGGACAATATTTTACAAAGATGAAAAGGCTCGTTTTACAAAAAGAATGATGTTCATGAACTTCTATATCTTCTTTACTCATTTTCTCGAGGTAGGCTTAATCCCAAATATTTTGACATTTTGAAGTCACGATTAATTTCTTCCTTTCTTTTCTTTTATTAAAAAAAAAAAAATGCCTTACACTAGGAATTTATTCCTGTATCGTGGGTGCGTTTACAAAAAAAACTGAATCTTGTTTTATTTTGGTACATAATTTTTCTAAACAATTTTGCGGAAAGTGAGTGAATGAAAAATTAAAAACCTTCTCAGAAATTATTATGTTAGTTTCCGTATATATTCGGTTAATAAAAGCAGTAAACGTGCAGATTTGCGAGTTAAGCATGCACAGATCTCTAAACATCCCAGGAATTACGTTGTACCGAAACAAAAACGTGATATATCTATCCACTTTGTCATTCCATGAAATATCTGATGCTGAGCACATTGTTTTCTTATTCGGACAATGACTTATTCGCCGCTTACGAGAAATCTCTATCGTTTTAGTGCGTTAATCTCGAAGATTACTGCTTCAAGGCGGATGTCACCTAAAGTACACTTTGACACATCTCGAAATACGTGCCGCGTGTGTTTACACTAGGACATCACTAGACGAGAAAAATTGTATCGCTATCTCAAGCAATATTAGACTTTAAATCGTCAACGTTATGGCTGCAGTTCGGTTGTGTGTACTTTTGTTTATCTTTGCACCAACTGATTGGATTGTCATAATGTTCGAATTTTAAAATGAATAATAGATTTTGTTTTTTTTAGCTAAAACTATGTTTTTTGTGCTTACTCGTAGAAAACTGGTGACGTCATGCACCAACAAATATCGAGTATTTTAGGGACATTTTTTTTATTAGGTTTGGTGCTTACAAAGTTCTAAAAACATGTAAATATCCTGAATTTTCTTTGATCATCACTTTATATCATGTTTTTAAATAATGATCTGTTTTAAACTAAAGTAAAACCTTAAACCGTTTTCTACGAATTAATCATATTTATATTTTGTAATATTTACAAATCTGCTTCTCCTTAATATTAGAAACACTACATTTTACTATTTTCTAATGACGCTTTGCTGGTGTACTTCATTGCCAACTAAAAATATTGGAACCATTATTATAATAATTACTTGTCACGCATAAAATAAAATAAATTACATACATTTATTCAAACCATTGAACTTATAAAATGCGGTCAGATAAATTAAAAAAAAAACGGCCAAGTGCGAGTCGGACTCGCGCACTAAGGGTTCCGTACCATTTTCACAAAAACGGCAAAAAAAACACGTTTGTTGTATGGGAGCCCCACTGAAATATTTATTTTATTCTGATTTTAGTATTTGCTGTTATAGCGGCAACAGAAATACATCATCTGTGAAAATTTCAACTGTCTAGCTATCACGGTTCGTGATATACAGCCTGGTTACAGACAGACAGACGGACCGCGTAGTCTTAGTAATAGGGTACGGTTTTTACCCTTTGGGTACGGAACCCTAAAAAGTACAAAATATTTTTAGTAACAGTTCATGAAATAATTATTAATTAATAGAATAATTTTATTGAATAAGAAATATTATTAAATGCGTGTTAAATAATAACTTACAAAGATTATTTCATTTAAAAAAATAACAAGCAAGAAAATAATACAAAACATTTCAGAATTAGAATTTAGGGCAGGCGCACACAAGGAAATTTGACGTCATGGAGAAATAAAATGTAATAGAGTAGTGAAACGGGCAATCAATCGTTGTGTAGAAGCAATTAATAAATGGCTCACAGCCATACATTTTAGCGCTCCGTTGACGTCAAACAAATGTTCTAGGATTTTTTTGTAACAAGTCTTTAGCGTCATAATTCTTGTCTAATGTGACACACTGATTTGTGTTAAGGAGAAGTTTTAGCTAAGGTTTTTAATTAAAAGTTGGATTAATGTTTGCTATTGTGGCTATATATTGTTTGCGTGAAGTTGTTACTTACAGAACTAGTTGATTTATTAAAAACACGAATAATAAAATAATTATACACTACTATAAAAATATAAAAAAAATGCGCAAAGGGAAACAATGTATTTGTATGAGTTTTAATAACTCATATTCTTACTAATCCTATGGACTTTGTCTGAAATAAAGATTTTTTAGTAACAAAAAAAAATATTATTATAATTTTAATTACTATTTTTTATTAACAGGTAGGTTTATAATGGAAAACATAATCATTATTGTTAAAAAAAAACAAACATTTAAGTTGCACTTTGAATATTAATACCTGTTTTGCATATTTTTCGAATAAAATCTTTGGAATCCATTCCACAAGAACCACATTCATCTTAACACACAATGTTTTGAATATAGTCACATTTATTATTGTAATTTATTTTTAAACCGTTTATATTATAATAACAATAATAACAGTATTTTATTCAACTATTTTAAATATTTGTGTTGTTCACTAAATAGCATTTAATTGGTAATTTGTCTGCAAATTATAAACTTTAACACTAATAAAATAGTTTTATTATATGTTTCACAAGAACAATATTCTATTAATGTGAGTTATTATTCGAATAATTTGTGTGTTTTAAAAACACATTATTTTCACAAAAAAAAAAACTATTTCTTAACGATTTGATTTTTTTTCTCCTTTTTGTAAGTTCCTCTGACTATGAAAAGAAATTCCAGTACAGTCAGCTAAATTATTTACCTACGTGGATTTAAATTATACAAAAAAACATACAAAATATTAAATATACGGTTTGTGACGCATCATAATATCCGAGTGCTAATTTTACTCTCACAAATTGGATATTCAGTTACGATATATGGCCAATTATATGTTACGCGCGCAAATTTCGATTAAGATGCGTCTCCTTTATGTTTTATTAAATGTAGTTTATGGAGCTGACTGTACCTTGAGTGTGAAAAAAATGCCTTTGATTTGGAAGTCCACAAAAGGTTTATATATTTTTTGTGATATGTTGCATTTTGTTACGATTGGATATCTTTTTATACTGAGTACCTTTCTGCTTTTTTTTTTTAAAGGAATATTGTCTTCAATATCACTGAAAAGAAATTCTTTCGGTAGTTTCACCAATTACAAATATAATCGCAATTCTCTAACTTACATGCTTGAAAGGCCGGGTTTCTCACCGCTAAATTATTGAAGAATGAATGTGACTTATTGTCTAGAACTCGTTATATGCTGTGATTGGTTGAAAGAATTTTCAACAGCCTATCACAACAGCAGATAGCCGGCGATTATACGACGATTACTTTAACAGCCCGATAATCAAGTATTGAGAAGCCGGTGCTTAGTCTTTTCATATTTTGAACAAGCTCTCAAACATTAATCTTATTGAACTGAAACCAGAACCAAAGAAATGAGTTTCTGTTTATAACCACCCAAAGTAACAAATAAGAAAACGGAAAATTCGCATAAAAAGAAACAATACACACGTAACCCGCTATTTTAGGATCCCATCAATAACGGGTCCTCGCCTTGCACCCCTCCCCCCACTTCCGACAAATTACACCCCCTTTCAACCCCCAAACGCGTCAAGTATGACGCAATTATTGGCGCGATCCATCATCGGAGACGTGGGACACAACTAAATAATTTTCGGGTTAAACATTTAATTCTGTGGGGTAAAACAACGTCGCATTCATAGGGTTGATGAATGAGTGTATTAGCGGCTTTATAATGTCGTGTTTACACTGCCTCGTTGTCGAGGTGGCCGTGTGCCTAAGACCTCGCCTCTCGTGCTTGAGACCGTGGGTTCAAATCGATTATCAAGTGCTGAATTTGCCTGGTTAGGCGTTTTTCTGGTTACACACGAGTACAGACCAGGCAAGTCTAAAAAAATATCCTACTAGTAGAAAATGACTAGAGTTTTTAAAGGCCTTGCGTCTTTTGTTATCTACTCTTAGGGTCGGCGCAGACAGATAGGAATAATCCCCGCGCGGTCTTGGGCATTTTCTTTACGGATCGCTTTATTTTCGAGGACGCGCAAGCATTTTTTGTCAGGTTCAAGCATTTATGCACTTTATTGTAATAATTTGAAAGTTTATTTTCAGGTGCGTTAATAAAATCCTCCCCGCTGTGCTTCGTTCTGTCTGCGCTGAGCCTTAGGCACCTTCACATTCCCATTCTCTAGGGTGCCATTTTACATCGTAAGCGTGGCGATAGCGATTGGAAAAACTTCAACAATGTATGAGAATGACAAACGCTATCGAAATCCCTAGCCTGAACCCTAGACAAGTGACATTCTGGCGTTAACGATTGTCAAAAAAGCAAAATTGTATGGGATTGACAAGCGAAATCGAAAAAGCACGTGATCAATCCCTTACATTTCGACATATCGACTATCGCCTTTACTGACATCGAATGCCAATTGTCTAAAGCCTCATGTCTCTAATAACAAATCTTTGACAGACCTAATAAGTACTTAAACAGAAATATTTTCATTGCCTCAAGACTTATCGGCGTTTTGGTAGATATTAGCAAAAAATCAGCACATCTGAAAAATCTATTGTTATGTTTAGTTTTGCTTTTGAAATGTAACTATCTTACTTATCTTACTAATCTTAACTTCTTACTAATATTATAAATGCGAAAGTTTGGATGGATGGATGTTTGTTACTCAATCACGCCACAATGCCTGAAATTTGGCACAGATATAGATTATGGTCTGAAATAGCACATAATACTTTTAATCCCAGTATAATGTTCCTTTGAGATGATAAAACACTTTTCACGTGGGCGAAGCCGCTAGCAGAAGATAGTAGATAATAATTTTATTATCAGGTATGAATATAGTACAAGAATCTGGTTCTATTTCCTACATCCATGTCGACGACTTTCTATGTTTACCGGGATCTCCTGACCCGCGTAACCCTTGGATACGGAACTCTGACTTTATTACGTCCACATCATTTCCTGTGTCAACACCTTAAGAAGCGGACACTCATTATGACGAGAAAGGCGTTTTCCTGAATTTTCTTATGAATTCTCCTTTTTGCCATTCGCCATTTAACAGTCACCAGTTAGCGATATATTATGCAATTATTAGGATAAGATAATTAAGATATGATATGGATGGATTGAGTGAGGAGTGATATGAAAGAAAAGGTAATCAGTGTTAACAGGGCGGATATGAAGCAGAAAACATGTTTCAACGACCCCAAGTAACATAGGACAAGGGCAGGTAGGTGTTTAATTGTATGTGTGTACATTATAATGTCTGAAAGTACCGATTGCATCAGAAAATTCTGTCACTGACTCTATTGGCTATAAAGTTTTAGGATGGGCCACGGGATCTAAGCACGGAAAAAATCTATTCACCAGTGTACCCAAAACAAAACGTTTATCCAACTTTATTACGAAAACGAAAACCTTTCAAAAAACAAATTATCCGCGCTACACAATAGGCTTTTCTAATATCGGAGCGAACAAAGCACCCTCTGGGTTCGCCCCATTCAGTTGGCGGCAATCCGTCAAGAGATGGCGCCACAATAGAGGATTAGCTGTCGTTATTACATCACCTTTGTGGCTGGAGTCCGTGTTATGATCGAGAGCTCAATATTAGGGATTATCACGCTTCCCCATTTTCTTTTAGGGGTGGGAGTGGGTTTAAAGTTCTGTGAGGGTTTTTGATTACGGTGGTATGGTGTTCGTGAAATACTTTGGGCAATATTTGAGAGGTTAAACAGACCATTGCTTTAAAAGATAGATGCCAGGTATAGACCTGGCATCTATCTTTTAAAGCAATGGTCTGTAAGTATAGACTTACCCAAGTATCCAATGCACAATATGACGAAATATTTTGACCCTTAAAACTTGTTAAAATTTAGGTGACTACAGGGCGATACTAAAAATAGTCACTAGCAAGAAAGAGAAAAGATAGATACGCCTGATAATAGAACAAGTAATTGGCTATCTAATCATTAATTTTCAACTGAGAACAGAGGCACGTCTTTTTACATCGTTCTCACATTTGTATTTTCCAACAAAAATTATGAAACCAAATAATTGTAATTAAAACTGATGGAAAAGTGTGTCCGTGGAGTTTCTTGCACATTCTTCTCCATAAAGACCTACTAACGAATACGAATGTGCAACAAACAAACAATTCAAAAGTACCTATAAGGTATTTGAAATAAACTATTTGATTTTGATTTTGGTGGCCCAATGGTAACGGCCCCGACTTAAGTATCATAGCTCGTGGGTTCGAACCCAGGCAGGAACCTTTCCTTTGTGTAAATTATTTCATCACCACTGCTCTAAAAACGGTGAAGGAAAATATCGTGCGGAAACCGGAACGTCCTAGAACCAATAATTCGAAGACATGTGACATTCACCAACCCGCACTGAGCCCGCGTGGTGGATTACGAACATTAAAAGGTTGATGATGATGATGAAGGCCTTTTTTATTAATTAGTTTAAAGCCGTACACACACTCATAAACATAAAGAATAAAAGCCCAGAAAAATTGTGCTACAAAAATATTCATTCGATAATACGACACAGTACAAGTATCTACTTACAATATGAGGGTAGTTGCAGGGGGTGTAATAATGCCCGGCTTACAACGGTATTACCATTGCGGAAGACGACTAATATTTGTATGGCTTAGGATAAGTACACAGTGGACAAATATGTTGTGGACTTTGGTAAAGTTGTCATACCATACAGTATACTGCATATTTTGAGTGGTCTAGATTTAGTTCCAGTGAAAACCCAAAAAAAGAAACCAAATTACAAGCTTTTATTTAATTTGCAATGCATGTATGTATGTAAGTGTGTGCGGTTCAAATCTTGCAATTGAATTTTAAAACAGTTATCCTACACCGATTATGATGAGATCTTACATACACGTTTAGTTTGGATGACAATGCATGGTTAGCTAAATAACGTCATTCTAAATCCAATATGGCGAACGGCCCAAGATGGCGGACTAGTTATTTTTTGTGCACTGCCATGATATGGGTATAAAATGAAAGGGTTTGCTGAGAAGAACAATATAGAATATTTAATTAATAATTTTATTAAAATAAAACAACGAATTTTGACTGTGTAGGTTTGTTGGAACTCATTTTTATACGATACTGCTCACACTGCAACTTCATAACGAGATATGAACAAGTGACATTCGGTAGTTTCCGCTTAGTTCCATCCATTGGAAAAAGGCGCGACTTTTTATATATACCTTTTGTAAAACAGCGAACACGTCGAAATGTCTAACAAATATAAATTAAGCGACTTATACCAAGGACAAAATTATACTTTCTTTGCTGATTTCCTCGTATAATCCCCAGTCTAACCTCAGCTTTATAGCAATCACTCTTAACGACACAATACATACGACATCCACCCTCGTTTGATTAACACTCGGTGTGTTAAGGCTTCTGTCTCATCGTGTATAGCGAGCCTTATTCCCTGCTGGGTTCGCAGCCATCTTGTCTTGTGTTATGAGATATGGTGGCAGACAAACTGGAATACGTAATGAGGATAAATATTGCAGATGGAGTTAATATAAATTGTCGTTTTTGTGGGATGCAACTTTTGGAGATAGATTTTTACTTCTAATATTAATTACTTCCTTGCTTGATCGAATCAGAAATTAAGAAATCCGCAAGAGAACTTAAGTGACAGTGGGCAGGGCACATAACTTGCTGAACGAATGGTCGATAGGGCCGAAAAGTTCTGGAGTGGCGACCGCGTACCGGAAGACATAGCGTGGCCAATTGGTGTAGCAATGACCAGGGTCAAGGCTGTGGGAATCCGGTGGCTGCGAAACGCACAGGATCGAACAGTATGGTGACGCTTGTCGGAGGCCTATGTCCAGCATTGGGCGTCTTTCGGCTGAAATGATGATGATGATGAATAATTGTTTAACTAATCAGGTGAAGAACTTTTTGAATATGAATGTGGATGGATATATTAACAGTAGAGAAAGACCGAAGAAAAGAAGAAACAATGGGTAAACTTTGTGAAAGATGATAATTATGGCGAGAGAGGGAAGAGTGTGATTTGAGAAGACTGAGATAAAGACTTGTAGAGAAGTATGGAAGAAGATGTTGAATAAATTGTGATAAGGACACAAGAATGAAGATGATGTTGACAAGGCAAGTCTCTTAAGAATTGCGAAGCGATAGGGGTAATATGCAAATATAGATTTAATATAAACTGATCTATTATAACCACTTATCTATGGATTGACTCAGCATTACCTACTTATGAATATACGATTAAGGCGTATATATTCCCCAATGAAAACGCGGTACTGGCCGTGCGCCCGCTCTGTGCCAGAATATTAATATTGGACCCCCTTTTGGACAGTTTTGTTTGCAAAATATATTTTGATTCTCTTATCCTATGTAGGTTAAGAAGAAATTCTAACCATAAATTTCGTGTATTACGTATTGTGACTCAGTGGTTAAGACCGAGTCGTGGGTTCAAATCCGGGCAAGTACCAATGTGACTAATTCAAATTCATAATAATGTACTTTCTAAGTTTATCTTAGACATACAAAATGGGAAACCTGAACTTATATAGTTAATTCAATTCTGAAATAACCAAGTCAGAGGCCTGTGGGGTTCTCAGAGGTGGTTTAATTAACTCTGACACCATAGACGACCATATCCTCATACGAAAAAGAAAGAAGAAGACCATCAATTTTTCTGTGTAAAAATATTTTTAAACAACCAGGTCCTTTTTGATTATTTATTTAAAGCATTAATCTTTTAACCTAGCTTTAGAAAATAACTGTTTTACAGCACTAAAGCGGAGTGAGGACCTTAAGTACGAGTATCTTGTGGAAAATATTTTTGTGTTATGCAGACAAGAGCTACAATCCTCTTTTTTTTTCGTCAACCCACATCAAAAACATAAAGTACTCTTTTAAATACCACTGGAGTCGTTATTTTTGTTGTACGCACAACTTGGATTATGATGCACCGAAAAATATCACAACTGATCCAAAGTTATAAGACAAAAACGTCAAAAAAATCATTAAATCATAACGAAAAACTGACATGTTATGTAAACACTCGTGTTTCTGTCTTTTTCACATGACAAAATTATATAATTTACGACATATCATATACAGAACATTTTGTTTATAATATTGTCACGGAGAGAAAATTATAAAAGTTTAATTTATGGTCGGGGTAAACATAACAATCGTATATAAACTAATAAAACGTGTCAGCGGCAAAATAATTGGGCCAGAAAATTATTATAATATTATAAATAGTTTAGTCTGGGTGTAATTTTGTACACTGTCGTACGGGAACAGACCGCGGTCGTAACTCATAATTCTGTTTATAGCGTCGGTGCATCCTTGATACTTGCATGCGTTGTCTTATTGTGAGGTTAATTTTATGAAAGCACAACTAACATTGCTTAACGCGTAGATACCACTGAGCTTAAGCTGAGTTAAAATGATAATCATGACTAAACGACTAATCAACATTTTTTGGAAAAATATATGTTACTTAAGACCATTTTCTGATCAAAGAAAAATTGCAGTATTATTTGTATAAAATAGTGTAATTAATTTGTAAAATTATATCTGACACGGACAAAAAAACGACAATCACACTAAAACCGCCAAGCGTTTTTTAATAATATTTACAACATTTATCTAAATTTTGAAATGACTTTAACAAAAAAGTCTTAATAATAAGGAAAGTACAAAAAACTACAAAATATTGGGTCGCGCGGGTGTGAAACGAGTCGCGTTTTGTTCCTTCGTTGGCGATTGTCGTCGTCTTAATTAGAAAGAAAATAATAATATGTATTACCTACCAAAATACTTCTTTTTACTTATTTATATATTCCAAGTGCACTTAAGTGCAGAGGAATAAAAAAAATATCAAGTATCAAAACGAAATGCAAATAATCAAACTTTTCATAAAATGTAAAGTATAGTTTCACACACGATTGTATCTTTGATATCACTTTTATAATAATAATAATATGATCGGTAAAAAAGTCACAATACTCACATAGCTTTTTGTTATCTTCATGCTTTTCATTTGAGTAACAGTAGATAGGTTTTTTAGATTATGAGATCTTATCTCCATGTGTTCAAAATGAGATACAAAAACCATTACAATTGATTGTACTCTTAGCAAGCCAGTTATTGTGTGAATATACATTACATATGTATTTAATAACAAAAAACAGACAGTTATCTCCCAGATAAGTGCTACTAATGAACATTTGTCGATGCTCACTGTGGCTATACTAAAGATGTTATCATACCTGTCAATTTTTGAGATGCATATCGCATTCTTGATTGCCACTGAAAGGCTTATTAAGTGAAAATGTTTAAATGCATAGCGATATAAGAAGAAATATTGTAACGAAGATGTTGAATATAATGATATTAATGTAATTTTATATCAACGAGAGTAGCGGTGGCCCAGTGGTAACGGCCCCGACTTACATGTCGTAGGTCAAACACAGGCAGGCGCTTTAATTTGTGTAAATTATTTCATCACCACTGCTCTTAAAACGGTGAAGGAAAACCTCGTGAGGAAATCGGCATGTTCTAGAACCAACAATTCGAAGACATATGACATTCACCAAACCTCACTCTTTCCGCGTGGTGGATTAAGGCCCATTACCTCTCTCACAAAGAGGATGCCTGTGTCCCAACAGTAGGGATATTATAAGGCTGATGATGAATGTCAATTTAAAATATTTTGGGTCAATCAATAAGTAAGCGTTATCACTTTATAATAATGATTAAGAACTGCTGGAAAGGGAGGATAAGAAAGAAAAGAACAACTAGTAGAAAAGATAGAAATGGCGACTTAATGAGAACGTCTTTTATAATTATGTCGGTGTTTTAATAAAGTAAAACTTTTTTATCTTGGACTTCCTCAGGGATGTCATCCCTGTCTGTCAGAGTTTTACTGACTAAAACCTAAAACCCCGGTGTTTCCCTCGTACACTTGCGTTGGGGCTGCGGATGCGTAACAGAGTAAAACTTACATAAACCTGAAACAGCTAGGACATTTTGGATAACATTCTGATTAATACTACATTACATTAACATACATTCGCAATACTAAAAAAAATCAGGACTACGACAGGTAATTAAAATATCAAAACCACATGATCCAAGTACAGATGGACAAAGATTTTATTGTACTTGATAATAAAATAATTCATATAAATAAAAAGTTCTTGTTTATTTCGACGTAACCAAAACTTGATGACGTGACGTGCAATAATTTGATAGTTTTATTGGTTATCG
Organism: Orthosia cruda; assembly: GCA_964057195.1. NCBI lineage: Eukaryota > Metazoa > Arthropoda > Insecta > Lepidoptera > Noctuidae > Orthosia > Orthosia cruda. Next base: position 30,407,272 of record OZ059834.1, on the reverse strand, counting down.
TCGTGAAAATATCATGAAAAGGCGGTCTGTTTTACGATTTATTGTTTATTTTATATTTTGTTTCCGTCTTTAATAAATTACGCATTTTTTTCTTGTCATTAGCAACAGATTCTTTCGAATTCTTTTGATCTTTCTAGTTAAATAGGTCCGTTAATTTCTAGTGGATTTTTATTAAAATGTTTTTAGTGTTAACATTAAAAAATGCCCAATTACTGTCAACACTAAAGAGTTGGAGGTCGCAAGTGTTACTGTGTAAAGCAGGAAACATAGATAATATGGTAAAAGTAAATCATGAACAGTTACAGCGAAGGAAATACGCTTCGGTTGCAGAGACGTAAAAAACATGGTCTAATAATAATATATGTAGTAATGTGTGTTTTTAGGGTTCCGTAGCCAAATGGCAAAAAACGGAACCCTTATGGATTCGTCATGTCTATCTGTCTGTCTGTCTGTCCGTCCGTATGTCACATCCACTTTTTTCCGAAACTATAAGAACTATGCTGTTGAAACTTGGTAAGTAGATGTATTCCGTGAACCGCATTAAGATTTTCACATAAAAATAGAAAAAAAAACAATAAATTTTGGGCGATCCTCATACTTAGAACTGAAAATCATTTTTTTTCATCAAACCCATACGTGTGGTGTATCTATGGATAGGTCTTCAAAAATGATATTGAGGTTACTTATATAATTTTTTTCTTAACTGAATAGTTGCGCGAGAGACACTTCCAAAGTGGTAAAATGTGTCCCCCCCCCCCCTGTAACTTCTAAAATAAGAGAATGCTAAAACTAAAAAAAATATATGATTACATTACCATGTAAACTTCTACCAAAAATTTATTCGAACGAGATCTAGTAAGTAGTTTTTTTTAATACGTCATAAATCGTAAACCGCAATTTACGACTCGCACTTGGCCGGTTTTTTATTAATACCAACAGTGATGTAGGTTGATTAATAAAAATACTTATGTGGTTAGCGTCGGGTCGATTATAAAAAGTCAAGTGTCACCTAGTTCCTTGCGAAAACATGCAGATATGTTTTTTGGTTCACATTAACAGCTATGCTTGTTAAATACGCTTTACTATGGTTTTTGTTGTGTTAAGTTTTTTATTGTATATGTCTAATTACACTTTTTTTGTTCACTGTACTTTTTTTTCTATTCACATTATGATAAAGGCAAGATAAGACATTTTTTCACATTATTTTTAGGTGGTGTAAGTACCGTTGCTTTTGTTTGCCCGTTATATGGACTGATGGGAAGTGAACTGTATACTTTAATACAGTTCACGGTTCACTTCAGTTCTGTACACTTGTGTGAAATTTAAATACTTAAAACTATTTTTGTAAAATCTATACTTATAACATTATATAGCTGAAGAGTTTGTTTGTTTGAACGCGTTAATCTCAGGAACTGCTTGTTGGAATTGAAAACTTATTTTTGTTTTGGATAGTCCATTTATCGAGGAAGGTTATAGGCTATATAACATCACGCTACGGCCAATAGGAGCGGAGCATAAATGAAAACTGTTGCAAAAACGGCCAGAATTATTCCTTTTTTAGAGCTTCTGTTGCGTGCGCTGCTTAAACGGTTTAAATTACGTAAAAATCATGTATGTAGGGTAGCTAGGTAGGTAGGGTAGATGGGTAGGTAGGTAGCCAATTGACGGGAGCGAGGCCGCGTGTGACAGCTAGTATTCAATAAAATTGGTAGAAAGGCACCACGCAATCAATATAAAACTGCAGTTGGTCCCAGCATATCAATTGCGTCACACCACACACTGTTTAAAACAATCCGCGGAATTTTGAAGAGATGCTAATTCCAATGCTTCTATTTTTGAAAAAGTCTCCTGATCGACTACTATCAGCTTTTACGCTATTTATATATGCATTGCTTTTACCGCAATTACCCCAAAGATTTACCAACAAATATATTATTTGCATCTTTATTTTTAAACAGAGTTTGGTTATTATGACCATGATAGGGTATCATGGTCATGATAGGGTATCATGGTCATGATAGGGTATCATAGTTCAATAAATAATATTAAAACAAAAAACCTTTTTGCAAAAAAATACTACCGACTTCCAAATACAAAACTACAAAGTCAAAAATAACTTTATTTTTTGAAGTCGGTGTCTTTCGTAGGTACCATTTTTTTGCGTTATGGACACCGACTTCAAAAAATAAAGTTATTTTTCACTTTGTAGTTTTGTATTTGGAAGTCGGTAGTATTTTGTTGCAAAAAAGGTTTTTTATTTTTCACTTTTTAGTTGTACCTACGTAGGTACGCAAGTTAGTAAGGTAACTATAACGCCAGAATAGATTTCATGAAACTTGAACATAAACTGTGAAATGAGAGATCTGCGTATCCCTTAAGAGCGTACTGGCGTGATGTTATTTTATGAAATGGTATAAACAATAAACAGACATGCGATTGCAGCAACTCCGAGAGATTTGCTGTTTTTTATTGAAGAGTTCTGTTGTATATCTCCGAAGTTCCTCATCAGGTCTTCACCAAATTAAAATGGGACCAATTTCGAAACATACTTTTTCAAACAAAAAAAAGAATTTTAAAATCGGTCCACAATTGACGGAGATATCGGTGAACATAAAAAAAAAAAAATAAAAAAAAAAAAAAAACTTCTACTCGTTCGAAACGTTCGACTTCATCGAACATAGAACCTCCTCCTTTTTGGGAAGTCGGTTAAAAACTGATCACCCTTACCAACAAAACCCTCCACTCGTCCAGTAAATACCAAATTAACAAAATCTAGCGATCCAATCAGCAAGTTCAATTCAAGTTGATAAGTTTTGTCTCAGAGTTAATCTTCCGGTCAGCGGCAGTGTCTCGTACAGTGCGGATTATATCGGCAATCTAATCAAACTTGCTAGACTGTTGCCAGGTTTATGAGCCACTGGATTAAGGGTGTTATTATTGTGTTGTAGTTATTATACTTGTTATGGTGAGGGAGACGAAATAATATTATAAGTGTGCGGAAAAAAAAAATCAAAAATTACTATAATAAGTAAAAGAAGTTTTTAATTATTTAAGGTACCGTACCCAAAGGGTAAAAACGGGACCCTATTACTGAGACTCCGCGATCCATCTGTCTGTTTGTCTGTCTGTCACCAGGCTGTATTTCATGAACCGTGACAGCTAGACAGTTGAAGTTTTCACAGATTATGTATTTCTGTTGCCGCTATAACAACAAATACTAAAAACAGAATAAAATAAATATTGAAGTGGGGCTCCCATACAACAAACGTGTTTTTTTTTCCGTTTATAATTGGAGTCTCATAAAGTTATTGCGAATGTGTAAAAATATGATAAAAAAAAAAATTGATGTAAAATTCTATGTAGGTATTTTATTTTACGTCAACAGCTCATAAAAGATTTTTATTATTTCACATAGGTATTTAAGATGCTACAATTTCCTTGTCTGAGAACTAGAAATAAATTACTGAGCAGAAAAACATCTTCCACATTGCAGATTGTAAATAAATAGTACCTACGAAACTGTCTCACAAATCTAAATATATAATTACAAACAAAAAAGCATCTTGCACTTTGATGAAGTCTCGCGGGATTTTACCCCTTGCACAACCATAAAAATAAAGTTCATAAAATACGAATTACCGGCAACCCATAGTCTTCAGAGGCCATTTGAATTCATAAATAAGTCCAACAAAAATAAACGGGACAAAAAACACCCCAACAATTAACAAATTGGTCGCAGTTTAGGGTTAATTTTAACCGTTTCCTACTGTTGTAATTTGAGTGGTCGTTTTTTGTTAATTTACAACAGTAATCTGAATCTTGAAACAATAAATAGTGACAATTATAGACAAAATATAGGTGGCGTATATTTAGAACCCCTTTTTACTGAAGCAGAATTTTAGCTTTGTACCAAATGTCACCTGGTCATGATGTCAATAGAATTTTTAGACAAAGCTCATTATGAATTTGCATAATTTCTATGAATCTTTACTTGATTGTTTTCTAAACTATTATTGTACGCACGTCAATCAAGATAAGATAAAAACAATTAACTTGACATTTGAAATATTTTAGAGCATTTGAATTATGCAATGTAGTAAAAAAGTAATCAAAATTTACATGAATAATAATATTTAAATGTAAAATGTCAACACCTTTGTCATATCCTGTGTTGAGTAATTTTAGTTTTTGTCGGTGACATGGGTGATTATTGCAATTAAGATTATATTCAGAAATCAATTAGATTTATGAATACCCAACACAACGCATCTACTCAGGGGGGTAACCATAAGCTCTTAGAACAAGGTTATTTCGAGTGTGCGTAAGGGACAGATGTATATGACTTGTACACATCTGTCCCTTTTTTCCAGTCGCACCGTGATCGTTATGACCCGTCATGGTACGGGGGCAGGTATCATCAGCATCATTTCAGCCGAAAGACGTCCAAAACTAGACATAGGCCTCCCCAAGCGTCGCCTTATTGACGGATCTCGTGCTGGTACTGGTTTTAAAAGCAATTTCAGCCATATAAAACGTCAGATTTGAATGAAAAAAAAACTTATTTTTAAGTAAAAATTACGGACTCTATTTTGCCAAATTATAAAAATCCGTGGGCCAGGAATTAAAAATAAAAATAATTCCTGTACCATTATACATTATGGTACAGGAATTATTTTCTTCCACCTACTCATTCGATCTCCAAACCCTTTCCTCGCAACTTATTTTTTACAAACCAAACATGTGTTTGTTCTTCAATCTATTTCGGGCCTTCCCCTGTCATTGTCCCTCAATTAAGGGACAGATTCATTATATCTGTCGGTCATATTTCTATGTGTGTACCGAACATTTTTATGCGATGTTTTTTGCCGTAATTAGGCATTAATTGAGTAATTTATCGGTGTGTAGCAAGCTTTATCGCTTGTTATGGGCATGCATGGACCGCACGCACGACTATAATTTTTATTTAGAACTTCTTGCTTGTTAGTGCGAGAGTTTGTATGTTTGTTTGCAACGTTTTTTGCCGAAACTACTAAACCAAACTCTTATGATTGTTAGTAAAGATGTAACTATGTCATTCATGTAATATCTGGATGTCTCCAACTGCAACAGACTGCTTGGAACATGATCACACATTTTTTAGATTAAAAAAAATCAAGATAGGAATTCGGGCAATACCAGAATATTATAAAAGTAGTACTTGATTGTGGCTATGTATATTGATTTTCCTAATGTGGAAAATTAAGTTCAAGTCAATCAGTACGCTAGTTTTAATTTATTACAACGCCTGATTAGTCTACTACATTGCATTAGTAGAGCAATTAATTGTGGAGTTATTTATCCTGAGTTAAGTAAAATTGTAGGGTACCAACATTGATATGTAATTATTATTTATTCTGCATAACCTTTTTCAAGAAGCTTGTTGGTCCGATGATAACAGGTCCGATTTACGAGTTGTAGTTCATTGTTACGACTCTAGGCAGGCGCTTTACTTTTTTAAAGAAACTTGGTGGTCCAATGGTAACAGTTCCGACTTACGAGTTGTAGTTCATTTTTACGACTCTAGGCAGGTGCTTTACTTTTTTAAAGAAGCTTGGTGGGCCAATGGTAACAGGTCCGACTTACGAGTTGTAGTTTATTGATATGACCCTAGACAGGCGCTTTACTTTTTTCAAGAAGCTTGTTGGTCTAATTGTAACAGGTCCAACTTACGAGTTGTAGTTCATTGTTACGACTCTAGACAGGCGCTTTTCCTTTTTTTCAAGAAGCTTGGTGGTCCACTTGTAACAGGTCCGACTTAAGAGTTGTAGTTCATTGTTACGACTCTAGGCAGGCGCTTTACTTTTTTAAGAAGCTTGGTGGTCCAATGGTAACAGATCCGAATTACGAGTTGTAGTTCATTGTTACGACTCCAGGCAGGCGCTTTTCTTTTTTCAGGAAGCTTGGTGGTCCAATGGTAACAGATCTGAATTACGAGTTGTAGTTCATTGTTACGACTCCAGGCAGGCGCTTTTCTTTTTTCAGGAAGCTTGGTGGTCCAATGGTAACAGATCCGAATTACGAGTTGTAGTTCATTGTTACGACTCCAGGCAGGAGCTTTACTTTTTTAATTTACTTGATCATCACTGCGCTCAAAATATTAAAGGAAAACTTCGTGAGAAAACAGGAATGTTCTATAACCAAAAATTTGAATACCTGTGACATCTACCAATACGTAGTCCGAGATATCTGTCCCAGCAGTGGGCAAGCCGATTTTGATAAAGAAGTAAAACTCGTAAATTCTCAATAAAAAACTAAGATAATCCTGCCATATTCAAGCAATCGCTTCTAGATCAAAACAGGTATTTCGACCATATACCCAGTATTTCTCCAAAACTTTTAATACTCATACAGTGAGAGCTTCCAATACTTTAATATCTGCAGACTGACCTACATCGCAGATAAGCGGCGGTCGTGTGCACTGGGTTTAAGACGACCGACATTGCATCTCAAGTGTTACTTCCGTTTGAATTTACGTTAGTGTATGTAAGGCTTTATGCTCATATTTGCTTTGGTTTATTATTTTATGTTAATGTTTGTTGGAATTTCCCTGTGTAGTTAAGGTTATGTTAAATAAGGGTGCTTTACAATGTCTAACCCTGATTAAAACTGTCTTTCTGAAAACGGGTCTGGTTAAGTGCTTAGAGTGTCTCAGAATAATGTATGTTTTTGGTACTTAAAAAAACCGGCCAAGTGCGAGTCGGACTCGCACACGAAGGGTTCCGTACCATTATCGCAAAAAACGGCAAAATATTCATGTTTTTTGTATGGGACCCCACTTAAATATTTATTTTATTCTGCTTTTAGTATTTTTTGTTATAGTGGCAACAGAAATACATCATCAATGAACATTTCAGCTGTCTAGCTATCACGGTTCATGAGATAAAGCCTGGTGACAGACAAACAGACTGACGGACCGCGGAGTCTTAGTAATAAAGTCCTGTTTTTACCCTTTGGGTACAGAACCCTAAAAAAGACACTAGTATTAGTTAAAACTCGGTTTATTTATTGTTAAATAATTATTTACGAGCTGGCTGACCAAAACCATATGTAACCTCTGACTGCACAGCATTATTTTCTTCCTGTTTAATTTTTTTTAGTTCGCTTACTAAGCAGTCAGATTTTTTACATTAACTTTTTTAATTACATCTTTTAGTTGTATTTTTTTTTAAGAATTACTCTTACACATATAAAGTGGTATACATTTTTGTAATCACCTCTAAAAACTTTTCATTTTGATACCCCACTCGATGAACACAGAAGAAAAAAAAATTGAGACACACAATATGGCGACCAAAATCCATCGTGTTCGTTTTTTTAAAGTCTACCTATCTAAGAACACTTGGGCGGTCAAGACGTATCTAACGATGTCTTAATTATGTTGATCCGTCTAGTAGTTTGCAAGATATGAGGTAATAAAGAATATTACATTCATACATACAAAAATACAAGATACGCGCGAAAAACATAACCCTTTCCTCGCAGTCGGGTAATTAAAGAGCAGTTTTACAATTTTGTTTATAAAAAACAATAGTTGGTAAATTTGCATCCTCCACTTCCTGACTGTAATTTAGCCTGGATCTACTACTACCGTTGCGATGAACACTACAACAAATTATACCAAGCTTAGCTATAAAATCCTTAACTCACCACGCAACTTAAATCTTTATTAAAAACACTCATCAACGAAAAATTAAGAACAGACCATCACGCCACAAAAGATACTTTCACCTCCCACTAAAATCGCTTTCCCAACACAACAAATAAAAAACCTAACCCGTTGACTAAAACGTCTACCAAAAATAGTTAAAACAATAAATGTATTTCACGTCACTCAAATCTCGAACACAAGACAAGACAAAATGAAGCGAAATATGTATATCGTCATATTATGTCAAATGACAGACGAAAACAGTTTTAATATGCTCCTGAAATAAACCTGAAAGCTTTAGGCAGCTGAATTGGATACGTTAGGTGTCATATTCCTTTGGCAAATAAATTTTAGTTACATTATTATGATTTTAAACAAAGGGAGAGTGTTCCTTTATGGTGTGATGTTTTAAGATGATGTATTTGGCGGGTTAGGATGACTAAGTAACAAAATGGAATGGTCATTTTTGAAACAAGCTGAAGATAGCTATAAGAGTGGAAGTCGAAAAAAGCCATGGATAGACTTTGGGGATTTTTGAATATGATTCAATAACACGCCACGACAACACGACAAGTTTTGAAAATATCGTTTTATACGTAATTAATACGAAAGAGCTAACGTCAGGGTGCACGGACGGGACGGTGACTTGGCGTTTTGTACGATACGCCACGTCCGTCCGGGATTAAAAAACGTGAAAGAAGTATGAAAGATGCAGAAATGTTATGTCACGTTGATTTCAAATAATTCAGGATAAGGGCAACAGAATTATGATTTTGAAACATCCCCAATAAGCGATGATAATTAAATAATGTTCTAGATAAAAGGTGGTTTTAAAATGTAAGGATTTTAAAGCATTAGCGGTTGTCCCAATGGATACTTACTTATAGTTTCAGTTATTATAGTCGTGACAATCTAAGAAGTCGGATTTGAAAGCTATATACATACTTAATAATAATTAAACTTGATGCTTACGAATGATACACGTTGTTATAGTATATGGGTAACCTTACATTAGGATTATGAATTAAATTTTTAAATTTCTTATGTACAAAGTTCTAAGATTTTCACGAATATAGGTGTAAACAATGATATTCAATATACACTCACAAAACAATTGAAAAAAGTGTTCCGCACTCACACTTTTCATTCATCTGACATTTCAATACAAGTCGAATGGCTTGATAAAACCAACAAGAAAAAAAGAGACAGCTAGTGTTTGTCACTTGCGTGTGAATGTAAACAAACATTATTCTGACCACCAATGTTGTTATCTTTTTCTAACCTCCAAATATCAGAATATTAGGAAAAAAATTAAATAAATTAGTAAATTGAGGCGTATTGCGTACTTACTTACATATGGTTTGAGATCCCTTCTGTTTTATGTACTTTGGTATCACAATTGGTACAATTTCTAAATACACACTCTGGCATTTTTTTATTTTGTTTTTGTTTCAACAAAGCATATCGCCCTTCGCCATGCGTGACATAAACTAAAGACTAAAGTTCACAATTGTGACCTATTCGAGTCTTCACAATGCGCACGCTCATAACATATCTGTTTATTTGAATATCATTGGGTGTTCTTATTTCTTTCGTCTATGTCAGATATGACAAAAATAATTTAACTAAAATACAAAGGAGATGTTTCATTTTTGTATTGGACTCCGGCCATAACCTGTACCTTTTAGGAAAGCTGGGAAACTAACCCCTGAATAGAATAATGTATTTTTCAACACACTTGCTCATAAAGTGGCTCTAATTTCACCGCAATTAGGCACATAATGTATATATAATACTGTTATCAAACTGTGACTTTTTCATTGCTATTATTCACTAGTGAGTTACAGAGTTTTTTTTAATTTATAGGTTGAGTTGCTTTGTTCTTATAAAAAGTTTCGATACAAAAAAGATCGTGCTCAATAGTACAAATGCAACACATTTCATGCAACTTCGTATTTAAATAGATAATTTCAACTTGTACGTGTTTAATAAATAAAACTTTCACTCAAATATAACTTTTGTTTTTGTCTGTAATAAAGAAAACTTTAAATTTCCCATTTTGTACGTGGCTAAAACGCTATCCGCGAAAAGCCAAAAAAAAGAAAACTAATTATTTTTAGTCTATGGCCGATCGCCATTGTTAGATTAGATGAGTATCTCTAAGTAGTCTGTGGTTAGATGCGCGCGCATAGGCAAACTGATTAATTTTGCCCGCCATTGCGAAAAAAAATCACAATTCGTTTTCACTGTTGGAAATGATTTTTTTGTATTATTTTCTTCAGAAGTGTGTTGAAAAACGTCGTATGATACACGTGTGTATTGATGATTACCGTCTTCGGCTCTCTTAAGACCCTCGCCTAACGGCTCGGGTCTCAATGGCGCCTCAGCGGTAATCACCAACATTACACACTTGTACCATAATGTACTATTATTCATATTAACAAATGTTTTTTACGTAATTTATTAAAAAATTAAAATGTTTGACGTTTATCGTGACAGCTAATTGACAGCCATGAAAGGTTAGTTTTGACGTTTACCTAGCCTAGAAAGTGACGTGATAGTCAGTGGTCAAACAACATGTAATTTTGAATTATTCGTTCAGAAGTACACATCAGAAGAGTAAAATAAATACTTTTTTAACGATGTAATTGTCAAACTTGCTTTTATATTAGTCATAAAAGATGTTTAAGAGAATAATAGTAATTTTTACTAGTACAAGAACACTTACCTTTCATATTTAACATCTACGTTAGTTATGCTTTGATGTGACATGATTTCAGAACGAAATCGAAATGACAACTATGAGAGACGCCATGTTGAATAGATTATGGCAATAATTGAAAAACTAATACTTTTTGTATGCAAATAAGTCAGGCTTAAATTCATGAAAGAATATTTATCCTCAATTCATAGGATGTTTGTCCCTTTTTTGATAAATGTACATCTCATGGCCGAAAATGATACATCTCCTTTCCTTCAACTTTGTATCATCTCTATACATTTCTTTACATAAAAAAACACACCAACAGACATTGTAGCACAAGCTTTAAGAACTTAATTGGTGTGTACAAATGCAAATGTCAGCTTAATGAAGCCCGTTGACAAATCAATGTCTTTTTCTTCTAAACTTAAAGCTTCATCTCGTGAATTTAGATATCCTTTAGACGCTAATACTGGACACATTCTATAGAACATATTATATAGGTACACTATATTCAAACCCTTGTGTCAAATTGACGAGTTTTCCACTTCAACTTTAAGGTAGAGCAAATTAGGTTCATATCAGCATGACTAGTATTACTGAAAAAGTCATAAAAATGCTTGAAGTTGTGGGGTAAATTGAACTTTATTAGTAGTTGTTGAGGTTGTTTTTACTATAACACAATTTTGTTTACATGTTTGGAAACTAAATCGCGAACGCAGGTATAGTTGCAGTGTTCTGTGCTACATATAGGAGGGTAGTCAGTTATAGGTGCGCGCGCGCTGGCTAGACCCCCGTGGCGAGGCGCATCTTGATGCGGCTAACGAGCGCCCGAACAATGTCTCTATTAGCTTATTCTGGAGTTTTAGATCAGGACTGCGGCAACTATGGAGCCGGTTGTGATGATATTTTTTTTTTGTATTGAAAAATAACGTTGACGTGTAGTAAGATTACTAAAAAAATAAACTTTACTTGCACGTAATAATAAGTACCAATGGTTATTATTTTATCTAGTCCGGATTGCTTGTTCACATGAATAAATATGAACCATTTTTCTATCATAAATAGTAAAGAATAGAATCAGATGCAACCAAGTATGGAAAACAATACTGATCGTGGAACTTGAGAATAATAAAATATCTAGTACCTAGCATAGAATTTATGAGTCACTGTATATATTGTCATCATACGTTTAATTTTTTTACTATGACGTCATTAACATTGTTGATGATACACAATAACAATTACTTCTTGCAACACGGATTATTTTCTGTATAGTTTAAAAAAAATCTTATCATTACAGGAATGCATTGTAGATTATCTTGTTATTAGTTGTTGTAATTCCTACCAACTGCCTTTTATGATATTATTTGATTTATATTTTATGTGTTGTTAACCATATAATTTCATAGTCTACATTATTAAGTAAACTAAGCGTTTTGAAGAATTTATTAAACTTAACAGGTTAAATACCGAATAAATAATGTGTTATTAGATTATTAGAGATCTGCTTATTGTAAGCACCTTAACTCTTACATTAATATTTGCATGCCAACTTATGGCGAAATGTGTCATTGTGCTAATAACTTATTTTACCATCTTTTGTACCGCATTTAATGCAAATAAATGGCTTTGACTTTGACTTTCAAGTATTAGGAATTTCGTTTCCATAAGGTTGTAAACATATTAAAATGTGCAATATTTTAATTAATAATTGATTATTAATTTACAATGTAGGTACTCTCAAATAATTTACTAGGTACTTACATTCCTAACTAGCCAATAGTGTGAATATTATCCATCTTTTTAATTAAATTCAGAAGTGATCCATGTTAATAGCCAAACATTCGGTTTTGTTGGGGCAAATAACTTAAAAATCACATTAAGGAGTGCACGATTTTCCTACTAGAATAGCTGGTTATAAAAATATTTTGCTCTATAGTATTCAAAAAAATTAATGACAATAAATTCGACTCCACATATTTCTCTGTCCGATGAAACCAGACCCGATCCCCTTACTTCACTATGCAAATAAAGTTAGTAGCAAAAACAAAGCGAAACACGGTAATTACACTTGGTGGAAAATTAACTGACATCGATACGGCGTACATGCTCTAGCCTGCACGGTATGGACGTAATGAGTCGAGATATCGAACCTTAGTGCACGCCAGTGTATTTAGAGAAACATTTTTTTTTGCACTGAAGTACATTTTAATGAGAACAATTAAACGAATTTAGTTGAGTGTTAGGTGTTTTTTGCATGACAGTGTAGCCGTTTTGTATGGCTACAGTTAAGTGAAAAATATTGCAACGATACAGTCAACTGAAATTATATCAACCAATCCAATTATTATTTTGGTTTTCATCCTGTATAAACAAACACAACTCTTAAATAAAACTGACGTACCGTAGGGCACACAAAACGCAGTCTATTTTCGTCTGCCATTTATAAAATAAAGAAACGCGATCTTTTCTGCATTTGAGGGTTAAGTTAACTCTGCGATCGCCACATAAATCTGCTCCAAAAGGGTTGTAAATCCAGCCAACCCCTTCCAAGAGTAGTGATGGAAGACCACCAGTTTATTTTGACCTTTCTCCCCTATCTTGGTCTTAAATAAACATGGGGTGCAACGGGGGTATTGCATGGAGAGCTAGGGATCGAAAATAACTGGTCGATATGTATAAATACGAATAAAAATTTCAAGGAGAACCGAAGATATGTTTCGTTTCACCCTTTCTAGTCTATTTTGTAAATTGATATTGGTTTGTGGGACCGTTTATCTTTTGGGGTGTAAAATTTTAATTTCGTTTCAAAATAATTGCCTTTCGTGAACGTTTTAAAAATATCAATAGGAGATTTGGATTTTAACTTTACGGATAGTTAGTACCTGTAAGTTAGCAATAGATAGACACAACACTTAAAAAAAACGAGGGTTCTGGTGACTGATCCCGCAATTAACTGATCCCGCGGGATGAGCTGCCGGATACATTTATTTTAATATTTTTCTTCCGGCGACTCGTCCCACCCATAAATGAATAAAAATAATCTATTGTTCTAGCCAAAAACAGTACTGTCAAACGAAAAAATGCTTAGTGTAATAATTAAAGGAAAAACTATTTGATTCAAAAATATCATTTATTTAAAATATTTTAAAATATTATACACAAGATGGGTTTGGTAGGAAAATAATTAATTTTCCGCCACAAAATGGCGCCCAAAATCCGCCATTGTTTTACTTTTCCAATTTTAATGTAGCCAGTGACACTTGCAGTGTTAAGACGAATCGATTGACGTAAGAATCATCAAAATCGGCCAACGCGTTTGGTCTCTAGAACGCCACATAGGAACAAACATACATACATAGACTGATAAACACATTACCCTCCTTCGGCAGTCGGGTAAAAATGATATTTGTTAATAAAAGAGTTTTAAACATTTTTTCGTTTGACTGTACTGTTTATGGGTGGGATGAGTCGCCGGAAGAAAAATATTAAAATAAATGTATCCGGCAACTCGTCCCGCGGGATCAGTTAATTGCGGGTTCAGTCGCCGGAACCCTCAAAAAAACAAACATTTTTGCTAACTTTTACGTACTTTTATTTACTGTAGAGAACGAAAACGAAATTCTTCTTTACGAATAACGATAAATCAACTAAATTAAAAAGGTCAAAAATAAAATACACTATTTTTCCACAGTTACAATAATAAACACCATTCAGACAAAATAACCAAAAATACTATATAATCTGGGCAACACAAACACAATATTCAAACTAGAAACACAAAAAAATATACAAGCAAATATTTCAATCCAATCGGTTTCTATTCCCTTGCCCGTAGGCTACTTTTTACTATTTTTTAGAGTTCCGCAGGTGGAAACACGGCTCGCCATTAAGGAATTGACGCGGGTAGTCCGCTCCTTTACGGAACCCGCAATAATTCACAAAGAAAGCCTACCGACTCTATAGGAGCCGTGTTTGGGCACAGAGTAGCTAAAGGACACAGAGAAGTCGTTCTATATGGAATTTAATAGTGTAGAGTAAAAATAAAAAAGTGTGTACAGAAACACACTTTTTTTCTTTTGATAGCTGTACAATTTGTGCAGATTTGGTAGATTATGTGTTGCATTGTTAAGTCATAAAAGGGATGATTGAAAAATTTAAGAAAATATTTTTATTGAAAAGAGTTTTTAAGGTTCTAAAACAAAGTTTGAAAAACAAAAGCAGTGTGAGAGATGTTTTTTGTAATATTTGTTTTTTGTTTTGCTATTCCAACAAAACAGTCTATAAACTATGGTCTCTTAAAGTATATTGTACGTAAATAAAAAAATAAAAAGAATTAGTTATCTAAAGATTTCTAACAGGTTAATAATTTTTGAATGGAATTTGAATAATTTAAAATAAATTACAAGTATTCACGCATTTATTGTAGGGAATTTAGTGTCCATCATGTGTTTTATTGTCTTAAAAGAGAAGCTCAATTTATCGTATGAATCAGATGTGTCTATTGAAAGAAAATTTGTACAGACTTTTTATTTTATTATTAGTATTTGCTTTCGTTTTTGTTCACGTAGCATAAAGAAAAGATGCCCGTTAATATTTGAAAACAGTTTTCTCGTTGAGATAAAACAAATAACAAAAATCATAAACGAAAAAACTAGGACTGACTGCACTCCTCATGAAAGTAATTTTCACCAAGTCTCTGTCGTTCCCTACTCTGTGGACATCAAAGACGCCGGCAGTTGGCATAATTCAGCGCATACAGTATGCACTGATCGGCATTTTATCGGCGACGTCGGGGGTGCCCACTAGTTTATGTAACCGATATTTTCTATTGAGACGTTTCTGCAATATGTTGCTTTGTTAAATTGTTAGTACTATTGAAAACTTGCTGTTTATGACGTAATTATTTCAGATTATTTTTTGTTCATTTGAGAGAATGCTTTTGTGTTAACAGAATATGAGTATTTCTAAGGTGCCTGGGTTGATTTTTTTCTCATTAGACGGGTGTGGAAAAACCTGCACCTTGATTATTAACGGCTTACGCAGACAGCCACGATGCGACAAAGCGACAACCATGCGACAATGCATTTCTAATATAGTTGTTTGTTGGAAAGATTGTCGAATCACTGGCGTTGTCTCATTGTCACATTATTCCTGTCTGCTGAAGTCTTATACCATCATCATTCTTCCATATCTACTTTTTCATTCGTAGTGAAGGGTGATAAACAGTAGGCTATTAAGATTAAAATATTTACAAAAAAATAAATAACACAAGTGCTTTTTTATTATTTAACTTCTATTTTCTCACGTTTGACGTCAAAGTTATAATAATAGTTTAATTTACAACATTATAAAGCAGTAAAATATGTCACGTACACATAAAATATAAAAACGTACGCAGGTGTCATAAAAAATATCTTTAGTATTGTAATCGAATACTTTTTGAAATGGGACTATTATATTTGCTAATTATTATTATTTATGACAGTTGTAAATTATGTTCTATGTAGACAAGATTTTTATGAATCGTTTACTCCACTTTAGACTAATAAAAAACATTATTGTTACTAAGAACATTGCGAAAAATATCATCTGTTATAAATACTGACTGGCTTGTTTGTTGGTAATTCAGACATGGCTGTGACTAATTCTGTGAGTGCTGAAAGATCGCCAATTAATTCTAAGTCAGCCTGTCAAATTCGTCATCATCATACACGTATGGTCGTTCACTGCTGGAAATAGGCCGCTCCAATCTCACGCAATTTGTCTCGATCTTTGGTAGCTCGCTTCCAGCTGGTACCAGCCACCCTGCGAAGGTCTTCGCTCCATCTAGACTGAAGACATCACTTCTAAGGTTTACCCATTCGTGGTCTCCACTCAAGAACAGTTGTACTCCAACGGTAATCGGTTCTAAAGCATCAGTCAGTCTGTAGGTATAACCACAGATGATATAATACTAGCATACAGATACCTCATCCCATACAAAGAAACCGTGCCACGTAACTAGCGTTTTTCATCCGATTATACCGATTATTTTTGTAAATCAATCGCGTTCGTTTCCATTCCTCGGCGATAGATAGATCACCATCTATATCCGTGGAATGGCACCGAACGCGATCGATGTACAAAAAATAATCAGTATAATCAGTACAGTCGGGACAGGTTCTTGTATGGGATGAGACAACACTGGTATAACTAATGAAGCCATATACATATTTAATGAAGTCTATTTAACCTTTCATACCTAAAACAAAAACAGCGTCAAAATATTTTACAAAACCATTATGTAAATAAGTATACCATTCACTATAAATTTCATTTAAATATAAAACTCGACTAAAACACACAATATGCCGAATAAATATTATACCGTATCATTCAAACGCCAATTAAGAATACAAAATGTATTATGTATATCATTTAGAATAATATATAATACATTCCATTCCATTGTGATGAATGCTATATTAGACATTTCTAAACAATTCTCCGTTAGAATTATCTAAATTAGCTATTAACATACGTATAGGTTTATTATAATAATATTGTACCAGAAACGCGATTTTATAATTTCTGTCTTTCCAAGTTTTGTGTCAACACTTCTCTTTATTGTTAAGTACCTGGGCGACCGAGCACTGCTCTGGTGAAAATAGAGAAAACGACGTTTTCTCAAGATGAAAATCATTGGAGCTGTTGCCGAGATTCAGATTATATATATACATGTATACAAGAATTGCTCGTTTAAAGGTATTAGATATAGCGGTGAAAAAAAAAATTGTCAATAAACTTTGTATAAAAATATACCAGTTAAATGGAGTTTAGGACAAAAATAAGTTATGAGACAACAAAATTAGATTTGTCCTTCATCATCATCATCATCCACAGTCCGACTTCGCCCACTGCTGAGCATAGGCATCTCTCTTCTTGTACCAATCACCACGTTCCTGTGCTAACCTCATCCAGGTTCTACCCGCAATGGCAACAATGTGATCTGCCCATCTCGCCGCTGGACGACTACTACTTCTTCTTCCAGTCCTTGGACGCCTTTCAGTCACCACCTTACTCCACCTAACATCACCGCGCCTTGCCAGGTGTCCTGCCCAGCTCCATTTCAATTCCGAAATTCGTTTTCCGACGTCGGAAACCTTCGTAATTATTGATTTGTCCTTATAATAATTAAATAAATAATTATAATAATTAATCATATTTTTTATGACTCTGTCGATGAGAAATATATCTAAGTATGGGCGATAGTATACACCATATTAAATTTTAACCCACTAAACTTAATCTTCTGTGGGAAAACGTTGAAACCAAAAAACCACATTACAAACTATGTCTGTGTCATCCGGAAACTTAAGAATATTAAAAGCGTTGAAACCTGTCTTAGTATACAATCATTTATTAAGCGAATCATAATACTCGTAATATTTATTAACGCTGCGCTTCCCAGCTTTCTTTTAATTAATAGTTAATTAAACCAATGACCAATGTTTATTCAAAATGTTTGAGCCTCTCTTCGGTAAATTTAGATCGGTACCATTGGATCGAAAGATCGATATCACTATTATAATTTGTAAAATATTAAAAAAGCTTATTTAAAATTATAAAATTAAAACTTTTATAAACTAAGTAGGTAAGCCAATATTTTAGACAAACAGATTAGTTATGAAAAAGAACTGGATCGATATAAATTAGTGTAAAAATCTGTTAAAATCTCAATAATTCTGAAAAATCGTTCCCGCAGATCCCATCTCGCAATACAGATCTAACTCCTTGTACCAAAAAAAAAAACCATAAATAAAAAAAAACAACAACAAGAAGCTACTTAACCCTACGATTCGGAAAGCCGATGTAAAAGGCCGTTCGGACACTACTCGTAAATTTATGAAGGTGAAACACGATTATGTTAATACAACTTGTATGTTCGACATATTTGTGATTTTCTCACGAATACGGCGACATTTCGTCTGCCTATAATGTCATTGAACTCAGTGAAATTGTATTTTGGATGAGCATTCTAGATTTGAAATAAGTATACGTTTTTTGTTATAAAACGGTTGCTTTTTATTTTTTTTGCGTTTTTTCTTTTCAGATCGGAATGTTCCTTGTTTAATTTTAAACTGAAGAAAATGCACCTACATTATTATCTATCAGTTAGCAGTTTAGTTATCAAAAACTTATCTGTTTGTCCTCAAGAAATCTTTTTGTCTTGTTAAAAGACACTAACCTCTTTTTTTAGATTAAAAATATTATGTATATCATTGACAAAAAGTTGCGCCACATCACTATAATATGGCGCAACTTTCTTCAATCAAAACAGGTTTTAAAATAAACACAGCGGATTTATATTTCGGTTAGCTACCTATCCATTATTATTTTTTAATATTTATTTAAAACCGCTCACTAGGTATCACCTACCTATGTTTTTCGCCACAACGTTTTTCTAGATACTTCGGCTATTTCTCATTGGACGAAGCCGACACTTTTTTGTAAGTCTGCCATTAGGTAGGAAACCCACAAAGGCACGTGCGGTATAGTAATTAGCAAATGGCCAAAGATCGGATACCGATACCAATACCCCTTTTTATTTTACCTTTCCCCTCACTATTCGGTTAGATCCTTTGGTTTCGGGAAAAAATGTAAAAGTGAACGGCGTGTGTATACGATTACTGAGGATGAAGTAGTTATTTTAACTTTGTGTTTTGACGAAGATTTTCATGGTGATCAGAAAAACCTAAATCGTTTCTGTTATAAGGTGCTAATTCTGTTACATTGACATTATTTTTTGTATTGTTAAACAAATATGACTAAAATATTTATTAAACTATGTAGAGCAAACGCAGGAATTACCTTTTATTTTAAGTCGAACTATCAAAATAACAGTACATTTATTTTACGATAAACCTATTTATAATCAATTATCGATATCTGAGATCGCGTCACTATCGTAAATATCTTATTAAGACGTAAACGTCACTAAGTTATTGGTCCATAAGGTCAAAAACTAGTATAACTTGAGCTCTTGATTCTTAATTGTTAGTTGTCACGCGAGATTTTTTGTAACTGGTATTGTGAAAAAATAGAATAGGTAGGGACCATAAAGAAACAAGCAATCAGACGGATAGCAATCAGGTTTGTTGTAAGTATAGTGGTCAGAGTTATTTTTTTTTTGAGTGGTGTTGGTGGCTCAGTGGCTAGTATCTCGCCTCTCGTGCTTGATGTTGTGGTTCAAAGCCGGGCAAGTACCAAATTGACTTTTTCAATTCATAAGTTGTGTCCAAATTTATCTTGGACATCGCTGTCGTCGGTGAAGGTAAAGATCGTGAGTTATTTTTTGTGTTTTTCACAATGTGTGAAATTCACAATTTGAAATCGCCAACTCACATTTAGCAAGCATGGTGATGTTCGTGCCTTCTCTGCATGAGATGAGGTCTTTTTACTGCAGTGAGACAGTAACAGACTCTATTTTTACTTCAGTATTTGTTTTATATTGTAACGTATATAAATAATTAACAAGAAGACGAA
This sequence comes from Orthosia cruda, assembly GCA_964057195.1. Classification (NCBI taxonomy): domain Eukaryota; kingdom Metazoa; phylum Arthropoda; class Insecta; order Lepidoptera; family Noctuidae; genus Orthosia; species Orthosia cruda. Next base: position 30,387,353 of record OZ059834.1, on the reverse strand, counting down.
GTACGAATAAGCATCCATACCAAAAGCACGATTTTTACTTTAAAAGCTAATCGACCAATTCGCTAGGTCAGTCGTGTACATAAGGTCACTTACTATGGAAGCAACAATTTAACCAAAAATTATACCGTTGTTAAAAGTGGGTAAAATATTAAATTCATGAAGTAAGTATTCTTTTATAGTCTCTCAGTTTATTATTTCTGCACGACTGACTTACTTAGATTATAATAGACCACCTATCTCTCCAACGTTTTTTGATTGGTCGTAAAATTCATCTCGGAAATATAGCTAAATCCAAAATAAAGAAAAAATTAAGATATGACGTTTTAGCTTATTGCCTTATAGTGTAATCAATTTTATAGCAATTGCACTTTTTTAACCTTTGTTTCTTCGTTATATGCAGCAACAAAAAAATCTGGATAAAAAAGTTTTAAGTATAGTACTTAAGATATAAAAAAGTTTAATTAAAAACTGTGAACCGACTATGTATTTTTTTTGTTTTTTGGGTTCCGTACCCAAAGGGTAAAAACGGGACCCTATTACTAAGACTCCACGTTTTTCTTGTCTGTCTGTAACCAGGCTGTATCTCATGAACCGTGATAGCTAGACAGTTGATTTTCACAGATGATGTATTTCTGTTGCCGCTATAACAACAAATACTAAAAACAGCATAAAATAAATATTTAAGAGGGGCTCCCATACAACAACCGTGATTTTTTTGTCGTTTTTGCGCTAAATGGTACGGAACCCTTAGCGAGTCCGACTCGCACTTAGCCAGTTTTTTAGCCTATGTTATCCGGGCCATAGTAAATAGATTGACACCTTATTCATCAAAATCAGATGAATAGTTTAGGTGCTGCGGAGGAAAATACGGAAATACAAACAAAAATACATACCATACATAGACTGCTACAATCATAATCCTAGAAATAGAAAAATCACCTTACTTCCAATATTAACTAACAACTAAAATATGTAAATGAACAAGTAAATTAGGAAAAAAATATTTTTTTTATTTATAAGTAAAACCCAGTTCTATGACGTTACATTAGAATAAATCTATGAATGTCCTTTACCTAGTACATTTGTATCAAAGGGCTCTTTTCATCCGGAGTAATAAAGAAAAAAAATATTAGGGCGTTTGTGCACTCACTCGTGTTCGATTTGTATTCCTGTTTTTTTACGAACATCTTCCTTTCGAATACTATCCTTACCACAGATAATATAATACTAGCATATCCTTAAAAAATATAACTCATATTATTTGCTCAGTGACTGTTCAAGTATCGTCACAAAATCAAATTGTAAGACAGGTTAACGGTTTTCTGCTTAATTCATTGTCATTAGATATATTTGTGCCATGAAAATTGCTAATGCTGTATTGTAAAATGTTGCCATACAGACGATAACTGGAATATACCTCTTTAGTAATCATCTACTAAGTCAGATTGTAAATATTCGTATCTCATTTTCAGCAGCGAATATGAGATGACCTTACACGGAACAACATCGTCATTCTTTTCTGATTAATTTCGTTGCAAGAGCCAAGACAGTTAAATTCTTGCGCCTGGACTTCGTCAAGTTTCATTGCTTCGGCGCATTTCTGGTGGTCGCCACTGTTGATTCTGGCTTTCAGGAGTTGCAGTGGTTTGAGAATTGTGCGGCGGGAGAGTCCCATAAACAATTTAAATATACGGAACAACTTTTTTGGTACCATATCCTACCGAACTACCTTTGTTCTTGTCAATGTCCAGTAGTCTACTAAAATAATGATCTAATTCGCCAGTTTATTAAGATTTCTACATAAAGATTCTATTCTCCAACTACGGACTTCCAAACCTAACGGTTAGGCTTTTAAATAGAGAACTATTGATTTAATTTATTTAACAGTTTTTATGGTTTTATGCTTTTATAGTCAATTAGCGAAGTAATTGTTAGACTTATATTTAGTGGCGTCTGTTATTCGTTTCGAACAACAATTCATTAATTTATTGGAGCCAATCAATGTAATTATGAACCTACCACCTACAATGGAAATGTTCCGAAATAAAATTCTTGATTTTCTCCTTTTCGTCTAAATTGGCAGGCGCCGTTCATTGAGAAAGGCGAATTAGCCTAGACGTTTGTTAGACGAAATGCACGAGTTTATGGTTTCTTAATTGCTTTAACTGATTGTTTACTAAATTACTCAAACATTGCTATATATTAACCTTTGGTGCCGTTTATTTCTGATAGTCTTCTTTCAGCAAAATCTCATTTTAAGCGGTTTCAATAAGGTGGAGGTTCTCAATTCGACTGTTTTTTAATGTGTGTTACCTCAGAACGTTTTACTAAATGAACAGATTTTGATGATTCTTTTTTTATTTGGAAGCTGTTGCTTCCCATGTGGTTCCATTTAAATTGATCAAGATCTGATGAAGAACTTCAGAGATATACAACAGAACTCTTTAGTAAATGACTGCAAATCTCTAAGGACTGCTGCAATCAAAACATAATAACATCACGCACGTACGCTCTAAAGGGGTACGCAGATTTGTACTGTTCACCCTGGTACACTCTAATTTCACCGGTTGTGCTAAAGTTTCATGTTATTCGGGTAATCTATTCTGGCATAACTGTGGGCATCATAGATATGTACCACAACTGAAAAGTGAAAAATAAAAACAATTTTACAAAAAAGTACAACCAACTTCCAAATAAAAACACTAAAAAGTGAAAAATAACTTCAATTGTGGAAGTCGGTGTCAAAAAAAGATGAAACAAAAACAAAAACACCGACTGCCGAAATTGAAGTTATTTTTCACTTTGTTGAGTTTTTATTTGGATGTCGGTTGTATTTTTTTGCGATAATGTTTTTCCATTATGTGGTATTCTGCTAAACAGAACCACATATTTTTTAAGTCTATTTACAATTCATTACACTATACAAACCATACCTTCTCTGTTGATATTTTATCAACTTTTGTAATTAATTTTTATGTTTTCTTTCATACTGTTTGTACCTGAAAAGCATACTTTTAATTATATCTGATTGTTTTAATATCTGAATCTTAACTTATATTGATAATTGGTAATTCTTGCAATATTTTTCTACTGTGACATTTTCATCTGACATGACATCTGTCTGTCTATTTTATTCTTCTTAAAACCATAGAACGTAACATAGGTACCATGGACTAAACCTCCTTTAAGCTAGGTTTACACTATTATAAGGGTAGCGTAGACAGACCCCTTTTGTGAACCGTTTTTATTCGATCTGGTCTTTACTTCTTAATTGAAATTTGAATTTGAAATGTAGAGAGAACACAGAACGAAGAAAAACGGGCGTCAATTTCTAGTTTCAGATCTGGACTGAACGCCGAAAGACGGTTGAATTCTTAATACTACCAAGTGTACTATTGTATCTGAAGACTCTTTAAAACTATAACTTATACGGCTGTGAATGTTATCAATCTTTGAGTGCATTAAATATATTCTATTGAGTGTGAAACTTAAATGTGAGCATTTTTACTGCGTCATTAACCTCGTCGGTCACCGTTCAACTTAAAGGGGTCGTTTTGATCGGCGTATGAAGCCACAGCCCGGCCTCCACACCCCTTGCTGCCTGCGCCTTCGACCATCTATCTGTGTGCCTGCCTATCCGTCCTGCTGTCTATTCTACATCCTGCCTATCCGATTGCCTGCCCTACACTACAGCCTTCTACTGCATACCAACCTGTGTGTCTGCTTGTCCGTCGAGACTACAGCCTGCCTGCCTGATTGCCGTCGAGGTACATGATCACCACCTGCATACCTCGAGCAGAGAAGAGTACCCGTCCGTCCTGCTGCCTGTCTAGCTGTCGAACGCAAGCAACCAACGACGTCTGAAGCCGGTCCCTCAGTTTATATCCTTTTCCTTAATTTTAATTTTTAATTATTTATTTTATTTTATTAACGTGGCTTACGTTTAGCTCCCTCTGAGCTAAACGTAACGCTACAATTATTATTTATTAAAGATCGGCTTACTTTATTATGTGTCCACATCAAAATGCAACAATTTAAATTCATTATTATTCAATTGAATAAGTAGGCAAGTCTCAATCTTACCTTTTTCTAACTCATCCCGAAGATCTTCAAATGAATTTCATTTCTCGATTGAACCTGAAATTGAAAACGCTTTTATTAGATACAAAAAAAATGCACTTGATGATATAATTATAAATTTTTGGTCGCTTTATCATTGACAATTTTTATTGATTTGGTAAAGCAAAAAATACGTGTCCAAGATTATTGGATAATCTCACTGACGGACTAAACATAATTATTATTTATTTTTTTACCCAGGAAACATCCTTATTAGGCTTCAGATATTCTTTATCTGAGCCACCTCGAACACCAGCCCTTGAAACCCCAGCCATATCGCACATAATCTATTAAAAACTACTCAAAATCTTTGAGTCAATAACAAACAAACAACAATATTTCTTCATACATTGCGTCAATTAACGTCAGAAGGTACCAACCTACTTCGACCGTATCTAACTATAATAACACATACCCGTGAAATACATTAGCTACACAAGTTTTCAATGAAATCATTCTTTCTCTAACAATCAAAACAAATATAATTGGTAGAGCCAATATTTAAGCTGACCAATCACTGAAGTTTGGAGACGAGACCGTGAAAATTGTGATCACACGCATGCCGTCATACATTCCTGCGTTTTAATTTGAAATGGAATGCTAAAGATGTTTCACAATCACAGTTCATCTTTGACTGTAATGTGTTTTATGATTACGAAAAATATTCATCATGCATCGAATTTCTTTAGTTATTGCGAGGATGATACTGCAGAGGCTATGGACAACTGACATTTGTCAGCGAAAGTGTGTGTGTGTGCGTCGTCATAAGTCACTTGTCCCACCGCCGACGATCAGCGAGTAGCAAGTAAAGCTAGAAACTAAAAACGAGTTGGCGAGCAGTGAGAAGCGAGTGTGTAGTTCGGCTGGCTTATTACTTATCTTGCAAGAGCAAAACGATAGCGATTTTTGCGCAATAATAGCTCTTCAATACAGCAGTTTCAGAATTTTAGGCGGCTTATTTTAAATAAGTGCATTTGACAAACAGCGAGCAATTTGCAAACGGTTGTGTAGAACCTACCATCCCTACACTGTAGGTAATTCCGACTTTTAAGACGTAAAGCGTTTTATCGCGCGGTGATTGCTAATTGCAGTTTCTAACGTAATAAGCCTGCCGATAGTTTTGTCGCTCGGCTATAAGCGAGTTTTTTTGAGCGACGGGCGACTAGTAGCACTACTCGCTCGGGGCGGCCGCACTGTAGGTAGAAATGGCCGTTGGTTAGTCTCTCGGCGTGAGTTCTTACCGCCAAGCGAGCAAGCGAGCATCGGTGAATGAGTATTGCTAAGCGAGTATAACTTTGAAAGCTCTTGTCGCTGCGACACACTTGTGTTGAGAGAGTACTCGCCGGCAGTGTGAACAGCCAGTGATCAGCTATTACTATATGGGTCTCTTTTATTGACAAGGGATCTTATATCTTTAGTAGGTACGTTTCTTCAGCGAGAACATAGTCGATAGCCAATCGGTTACTCGTCGGCGGTGGGACAAATTGAATCAATTGGAGGTTGTAAAGTCACGTGAAGATCAATCCCTTGCATTTCGAAAATTGCCATCGCTGATAGACGGACTCGTACTTTTTAATTATCTGCCTAGCCTTGTTCTAGCTATGTTGTTACTACTAAATCACAATACAATTACTGGATAACACCATAACTTTAGGAAGAAGGACTAGTTCCGAAGCCATAGTTGAAGTTTCCTAAGATAAATGCTGTCATAACTACCATCATCATAGTTTTAGTCGAAAGACATCAACTGCTGAGCATCCCGCAAGCATTTCGCATACAACGGATTCTGGATTCCTGCAGCCTTTACCAGACCACCGTTCTACCATCAGACCGTAACTAACACTCTACTCATACACAGAAAGACCAATCTTCCCCTCACTCACGCAAACAACAAAACAAACACACTTACTGGTAATATCTATCAACGAATCAGCAAAAAGCAACATTTAAATCGTCCAGCAATCACTCTCCTTTGAGAGGCACCGTGTGAATTCTGATCGGGCCACAGTTGCCCCAATCGATCCTTAAGACGATAATTTTAAAAAGTGATTTTGAAAAAATGCAAGAACAAAAGTGCCGCTCGTCTTTTGAAATTCGCAGATTACAGCGGCATCTGATAAACCAATAGTCGTGTAGTCATGCAGGTGTAGATTGGTCAGTGATTAGTTTTTTTTTTTTTTCGTATTCTTACTTAATTGGTTTGGTTGGTGCTGGTATTTTTTTGGTAATTGTGTGGTCTAGATTTTTGTGGGTGGTGGAAATTTTTAAGGTGTTGAATTTTACGAAATTTTTGCTGTGTTGGCAGAAAAATTCTACATTTTGTCATCTGATGAATGTATTTATTAACTCTAAAAAATACCTAGTGAATAACTGTTGTAGTTGCTCAAGTTTCTGTTTAAATACATAAAATCACGCCTTTATTTCCCGAAAGGCTAGGCAGAGTTGTACGTTGCACGGGCATAAGTTAAAGAAATTGCAGCAAAACATTAAAACACTTCCATTTGTGCTCCACAAACAAAACCCAGGAACACGCTAATGCGTTCCCCGATATCATTTATTTTTTGCAGAATTAATCACCCACCATGTTTACAAATTCCGTCATTCACTCAAACGTTATCAGGCCCAAAAAAGGCCCTCCAGCAACACAAGGAAAACATTTAAATAATTACGAATATCTCGGGCCAATTATCGGCGTCCCGCGCCAATGCGTGGCGGACGGACTGTAGGAGACAAAGTGTCGAGATGAAAGGCACCGCCGCCGATTGTCGCGGGTTTGTATCCTCACTCGTTAGTCCGGCATTATCGTATCAAGATTTATTTTAACGATTAAGTTTGTGGTACAAGAGACAGGTGGATAGCGATTTGTGGTATTCGAGAATCTTTAAATCTGTTTGATGTAAAGCTATTCTTGTCAATCTGGTATTAAAACTACTAAGTTAAGTTGGATACAATAGATATAAGATTTAAGGAACAACAAGAAGAAAGTCTTAAATTTCCTATTACATTATAAATCCAGTATGTCTAGATAATAAAGAAGATGTAGTGACAAAAATTTAAAAGAGTATGTTAAGATGGTTTGGCCATGTTGAGAGGATGAATGAAAGGCGACTAAAGAAAGGTATTTACAAGGCAGACGTGAATGGGAACGCCGGGAAGGGACGCCCTAGAAAGACATACATAGACCTTATTGGTGATGTCCTTCAGAAAGGCCAGGTGCGTAGTAAATGTATGAACAGGAGTGAAGCAAAAGAAGTATGTAAGGATCGTAGCAGGTGGCGTTCTGTAGTTTCTGCCTACTCCCATGGGAAAAAGGCGTGAGTTTATGTATGTCTAGACAAAATAACATTCTATCAGTGATAACAATCAGTTGATTCTAATGATTTTGTACTTTTGTTTGGTAATATTTATCGCTGAGTAAATTTGTCTAAGTTCGCCGAACCATAAGATAATCAAAAGTTTTGCTTAACCAACTCAAAATAACCTATGTATAAGAAATAAATTTTACCCAACATATTTATTTATTACTTCATGTACACAAACGTACAGAGGCGGACTTAATGTCTCTGTCATTTTCAACCAGTCGACCTTTGGGTGATGCAGATACAAAATATAGAGGTAGGTGCAATATTGAGAATAAACCTTGATTAAGTAATATTTATTATACTATACAAACTATAAATACACATAGATACCACTATGAGATACTATACTTTCACTCATAGGTGGCTCCAGGAGGGGAGGGCACGGGGACACGTGCCCAATAAACCCAATGTTTTGCATTATACATTTATTACAAAAACCATTTATTTGTATAGTTATTATGTCGTTGATCAGGGCCAGATTAACTATGTAGCAGCATTATAGTTCCTCGTGTTCACCCCCATCCCCTCCTCAGAAATGAATCCTGGATCCGCCCTTGCTTTCACTCTCACACACAAAAACAATAACACCCATATGCACAAAGCGTTTTGCAAATACTTTCATTGTGTGTACAGCCAAGGAGTGGAATTCCCTGCCGGAGGCTTTGTTTCCTGATAGCTACAACCTAGGGGTATTTAAGTCAAGAGTGAATAGGTTACTTCTAGGCAAGCGTGCTTCACCGTCGCCCATATCATTAGTTAACATCAGGTGAGATAAAAAATCGCTCTCGCCACCGCCTATAGCCTGGCCCCGCCTCAAATTCAACGATTAACGCTCATAGCTTCAGTCATTAAGCCACAATTGGGCTGTGTGCACCTCCACAATTATAGAACGACCGCCATTGTTCGACATGAAACAATATGCCTGTTTTGTACACTAAAGCCTGTTTCAATGGTAATAATTCCGATTGAAATCAAGGATTGTGGATTTGCGTAGAAGTTAAAATAGTTAAAGGATTAATCACGACTGTTATAATTGAAAAGCTTTGTTGGAACTGTGCATTGATTATTTCATTCTCCTAGCTACTATCGTAAGGAGAGAGAATTTGTTAGATTTTTTTTCTGCCAGTGCACATATATCTTGAAATAAATGGATGACAGACACCTATTTTACACACATTTTACCAGCTTTTCTTCTGCATTCAACTACATATTTAACACTTATAATCTAAACATAACAAAACCAGCTAGGATACAATCTTTCAATATATATATCCTTTCTCTTCTCCAGCGTCTACATTCTCCCTTACTACCTAAAATCCATCAGCCTTCAAGCAGAGTGTACTGTCATCTTCTAGATACACTCATTCCATCTTTGGTTTTATCCATCGCTTTCCATTAGGCGTGATCGAGGTCAAAATCGATTAAATTTATTGTTCAAAGAAAAACAGAATACGATCAACGAGAAATTATTTAGATATGTGCTTGGAACAACCACATCATCGGAAACCACACGAAAATATTCATTCACCATTCCATAAACTGCAACCACTGTGCTAAAATGCAGACTCCTCAGTAACTTCCTATCAAAAACCGATACAGTACATTTTATTACCCCGGAATTTCTTCAAAATTGAACCATTACTTCGTCATCCATTTTGTCACTGACTTATAGCACCATTGTCTCATATAAGGAACGATATTTCACGATGCTACATAGCCAATTACTTCATTTATAAAGAAAAGGTACCAAAAAAGTACCCTCGGTATCTTTTGATGGTACACCAAGTATTTAGGTTAAAAGGTATTGTAAAGTTTTATATGTGTAATGATTTTTAATGAACATTTTCAAGGTCTTCATTTTGTCAAGGAAATGTACTGTTAACATTGTTTGGATGGGAAACAGAAACGTGAATGAATATGTCTTAATCATTTAATTTTTCAGAAAAAAAGAATATTTTTGGAGGCGATGGCGTAACAAGTTTGCTGGCCAAAGTCAACATGAATAAATATGTTGCCTTTTAAATAATTGGCAATCTTTCAGGGGGTTAAGAACCTCATGCATTTTCTAGTAACTGTTCCTTTGGGACCATTCTGGAGAAATGGGAGCCAGCTTCTCTGGCGTCCCTAGCGGGGATTGAATCCGCTAGCACCAACAAGGTGCGCTGGTGCCGGTGCTTGCGCTAGTACTGGCGTGCTGGGGTGCGTGTTGTGAGCTGCTTTACAGCTCCGGTACCATTCTGGACAAATGGTAGTGAGTAATCACGATGCGACTCACATTTTCTCTTGAGTACCAGGGCCGAGTACTCTGGAGGCGTGACCTACCGTAGATGGTCCCAGACGCCTCGTAAGGGGTTGCCTGGTATAGTGTGCCGTCTTATATACCGAAAGGTGGGTGAAGGTGGCCACTATAGAAAATCTCAGTAGTTTGAAGGGGGTATGTTCCTTTGGGGGTCAACTCTAAAATATGTATGAAAAAACAACAGCTGTTTCTGGTATTTGTGAGGAGATTTTCACCCCCTGAAACAAATAGAATAGAATATACTTTATTTTACACCATAAAATTATACACAATTACAATATCGCCAACGAATTACAAATCACCCTGCAGATACTTCTATTTTGAAATCTTAATATAGAAGTAGATATTTTGTACTTTGCATTATGCACAGCTTCTGCCAGCGTCTTCGTCCGCGTGAATGTCGAAAATTATCCCAAGAGAACACACTCCCGGAATAAAAAGTATCCTATGTGCTATTCCAGACTATAATCTATCTCAATGCCAATTTCATCCAGATCCGTCTGGCTGTTTGTGCGTGACGAAGTAACAAACATACAAACACACACAGCCACAAACTTTCGCCTTTATAATATTAGTGTGATTTTCTAGTATTAGGTATTTAGAAAAGGTCTCACACGTGATATGTATGTTTTAATATTTACCTAGGTACTTACTTAGGAGTAGAATCATTCCGACACTGAAACCAAAAAAAACATACAATCTAGGCACTCAATATAAGAACTAAATATACCATGCAAGGGAACTACGCATTTAATCCTGTAACATGCAAGCCAAATGTGATTTTTCCATTGATGGACAGTTTCAAAAATCTATTTCCCGTCTGGACGTAGTTCCGGTGGAACACCCCGTTATTATCCAGAAGCTATTATTTTGCTAAATGAAAGGGTCGAAAACGGAATTGTTTTTGACGAATTTTCCTGTGTTGTGATGAATTTGGAAAAGGTTGTTTTGGTAGGAAGGTATTTTCACAACGATTGTTGAATTGAGAAGTAATAAACTTGGAATATGATTCGTAATTAAAATATTATATTATATTATATTATATTATATTATATTATATTATATTATATTATATTATATTATATTATATTATATTATATTATATTATATTATATTATATTATATTATATTATATTATATTATATTATATTATATTATATTATATTATATTATATTATATTATATTATATTATATTATATTATATTATATTATATTATATTATATTATATTATATTATATTATATTATATTATATTATATTATATTATATTATATTATATTATATTATATTATATTATATTATATTATTTCAATTCATATTCATTCAATTTGTAAGTTAAGCACCTACTTACTTATTCTGACATTATTTTAAGTATCTATTTTATTTATCCACGTCCGTGTGTCACAGGGGTACTAACTGAAAATCAGCGCTGGGTGTCTGACGCCCAGCAAATGCTGAGTTGGTAACCCTTTCGGTGTGGGCACGACCGGCGCAATAATTCTTAAATCTTGTTTGTTCTTTTTTTACTATTCTTCTCTGTTACTTTGTGATTGTTGTTGTTGTGTTGTGTCCATGTCGAATAAATATTTTCTATTCTATTCTAAAATATTTTTATTTGCACAAATAAATTTATTGCAACATAAAAAATTTAAATTCAATACAAAGCAAGTACAAAGACTCATTATACGAACAAGCTATTATTAAAAGGTTTTAATACCCCAATAAAAGCTTAACAACCTTACTTTAAACTAAGACACCCCGTGAAGTAACATGTACCCTCTTTTTCCCGACCCACCTTTAAACAGACTTAATAACATCGTTAAAACAAAAAAGAATATATTAACTAAAACTATTCTGTACCTTTAAATATTCACTTTTAATCGAGGAACAAGCAATTATTGGCTCCGAAGCGTCGCAGGCGCCTTTAGAAATGCCACCTGTTGACACGACAGCTTATGTGAGAAAGCTAACAAATTATACCACATTATGTTCGTGACGAACGGGTTAAACGCCCAGTATAAATATAACTCCAAAAAATTATTCCCAAACCAAATTTTTTTGTAATTTTTTTTTGTTTGGGCCATGTTATGTTGGACGAAATTTCGTATCTAACAAAAAAATTATAAACACAGTCTATGGGGGGCTTTAATTAAATAATTTCTTTACTTTACATAAGCAATCAGATGTTTGGTTTACCATACAAATTGTTCAAACTAATGTTTATGGTGTTGAGCTATGGTGGCCCTTGTAATATGAAATCCGATAGGGATAAACGAGTTTTATGTAATTTTAGGTTGAATTGAATTTTGAATGGGATACTTAATGAAACTGTTATGTTGATTACAATTTTTGTTTAATTTACACTTTTCTCGATATTAGTTCTTTACTGATGATCTTTAACGTATACGTTATTGTTACGTTATTGTTAGCCTCTCAAGCGCTATTGTTACTGTGTTGATACTGACAGCTGTCGCAGAGATCAAGCTATCTTTTATGAAGTATGTATGTATCTTTTATGAAGTAGGTATGTGATTTTGTACTTACCTCAATTTTTTTTTTCGTAGACCAAATTTACATTTGGGAAGTTGCCTCTTCATCGTTACATAAAAATAATGTCGTATCCTGAGTGATCGAAAATCGAAGTAGATCGAAAATGGAAATATTTCATGGCAAAAAAAAAAAAAAAATGTTAAGAAACTACTGGCCCTTATTTAATTTCTACTCATCAGCATGATTGATTTTTATTTTTTACAATTAAAGTTTATAAACTGTGTGTATTAACACTGATTTAAATATATTACGTTTATATTCATAAAATATTTGTTTACACCAATTAGTAAAATTATATCAAGGAGTCATGTCACATCGATTCGATGAATCACTTATGATTGAGCCTTACCTACAACACTATGCTCTGCGCTTGCAACATTTAAAAAAAAAGCCTTTGGCAGCTGTCAGTTTAGTCTACGAAATTTAAACAATGTAGAAATAGTTTTTATACTAAAAGAAGGCGTTTTGATAGTCGACATGATCTACAATGAAGTTGATTAATTCCCTGATAGAAGATAACGCACTGCCTAAACCGATTATATTGAGAATGTGCATAAAAATTCTTGTCTCTCTCAAAACCTGTAAAAGGTGTATGAAAGTTTGTAAGGAAGTTCTATTTTTTGCCTATGGCAAATTCCACAGAGCCTATCATAAAATAAAAATGTATGAGCATAATGTCGTGTAAATGCAAATTCACATAGCAACATTCATGACCTAAATACCTATTATAAAAAAGGTATTTTAATAAGCATTTAAGAATCGTCTAAATACTGGTATTTGTGAGTCATGTGATTAGTGAACAAAAACATCAATAAAAATTTGCACAAAACCGCTGTTAAATAACTGTGTAAATCAACATTGATTGCTAATCAACCAAACTAAATGCTAACTAAATAAATAAATTAATATAAATGCCAAAATTACCACTTACTTAATACTACACATTCATCTTCGGAATAAAACAGCAATCGCATTCCTTCGGCCTTGTCAATATAAAACAACCGTTACTAAAATCTAGATCTTAAGATACAAAAATTAAGTTTAAAACACGTCCAAATCGAACAGCATTTTTATCTAAATATTCCAAAGAATTTGAATATATTTCGAACACAACAAAAGTTTGTCCATTCTTTAGAAAATTCAATGAACTGTTAATCCTATATTTTGATCTTTAACCTCTTCGAGAAAGAGCATTATTTTCTCCGTATTCTTTTCTCGTTACAATAAGTAGAAGAAATAAGTTTTATTTCTTCTGATTAAAGTAACACTCTGTCACTGACATTTAATCCTATGTAAATTGGGTGTAAATTTAAGAATAAAGTATTGTCAATGATTAAATTTATAGTAGGTCTTAAGTTTGTTTTATTGTTTGAATTATGTTTACAAAAAGTTGTTACACTCATTTGTTGTCGTTAAGTCGATTGATTCGAAAAATGGATTGTATTTTTTCTTATAAGGAGTTTGTCAGTTGTCAGCGTGCGGTCTATAATAAGCAATCATTACATATGCATATTAAAAATACAATATTTTCATTGGGATTACTAATAAAAGACTTGTTCATTTTGATATTCATCATCAGGCGTGTCTTTTTTCGCTAAAAGGAGCCAATTCGACCCGGCTCCTACTTTCCGTGGTGTGTCCGTGCCGATAACGGACCATCTTGAGGTTCTTGGCGTTACGTTGACATCAACCCTTAAGTTTGGTCCATTCATTGAGGCAAAAGCTCAACTGGCTGACAAAAAGTTGGGGATCCTTGCAAATGTGAGACGGTAGTTCACGCCAGAACAGTAGCTCAACTTGTATCTAGCGCAAGTTCGGTCATGCATGGAGTACTGCTCTCATCTCTGGGACGGGTTTGCCAAGTACCAGCTGGATGCACTAGAGTCGATCGAAAAACGGGCCAAGAGGCTCATCGGCAATGAGATACTGGTCAAATCTAGGCTCCAGAGCCTTGAACATCGGCGCCAAGTTGCCAGTCTGTCGGTTTTTTATCGGTTACATTTCGGGAAGTGTGCGTTGGAATTACATGAACCAATTCCTCTTAGCCCTTTCCATTATCGGACTACAAGACATGGGTGGACATCCCACTCATATGCACTAAACGTTTTGGGAATACTTTCATTATGCTTACAGCTAAGAAGTGGAATTCTCTGCTGGAGTCTGTATTTCCTGATAGCTTTAACCTGGGAGTCTTTAAGTCAAGAGTGAATAGGTTTCTTCTAGGCAAACGTACTACATCGTCGACCACATCATCGCTTACCATCAGGTGAGATAGTGGTCAAGCGCGAGCCTATCAACAATAAAAAAAAATATACATATTTGTTCTGATCAAAATTTTGCATGATAATGCTAATATACTGAATTTCCAGAATTCGTGACTGTCTATTGATCGCTAAGAACCTTTAATTTGTTCAGTGTTTCGTACAATTTCTTGAACCAAATGACGATAAGAACTTCGATTGAACTGTGATTATATTAGTGGAAATTATAATTATAGCCACTGTTGCTATGTTAGCGACTTTTCTAATATGTATTTAAAACTTAATGCACAAAGTTACAACGGCGACCTTAATGCCTTAGGCATTCTCTACCAGTCAACCAAGGGTGGTGAAGACACAACATGGCAGGTGCGTTATTTAAACGTGTACAGCTAACAAATAAATAATAATAATAAGCTGATTAAAATACACGTATGTTATATATTATTTATAATACCTACATACTATAGCTATATATATTAATAAAGTAATGAAAATAATTTATCGAAAAAACATTCTAAGAGTATGCTAGAAAACACTTCTGGCAGGCACTTAAACATGAATAAAAAATTAACACACGAACGTCACTTATTAAAAATATATTATTATTATATCATAAAATTTAAAATTACAACATAAACCAGATACATAACAGCAAGCGTCGCTGCTAACACTGTTATAAATTAACCAGAAGTTTATCAAGCGGTTAAAATTAACCTCTCTCATATATATATAGACCCATACTTTCTACAATATTATTATCATTATTAATACAAATTAATTTATTGATATTATAAACGCATGGAATAATTAGATGCTTATAATTTTGTTATAAAATTATGAGTGGCTACTAAACCGTCGGTAGGAGAGTGGCTTATGGCTAATATATTGCTAAATGATGGCCATATTAAAGTCTATGGTGATGCTGTGCGGCTCCCACTGTTTTATGACGATAAACGGCATTTCGACCGTCTTCTGGAATATGCTGGTCATTAATAGGTAGTTTCATTAATGCTTTAGTTTATTGCTTGCCTTAAAGCTTTCATGAGACTATTTAGGCTTACAACAGACAAGGCCTAAAGTGTCGATAGCCCTCATGAGCAAGACAGTACAAGGCTTACTGACAGTGCGGCTGACTTGGCTATCTTCTGGTTAGCCCTCTTCACTTCACCGTTCACAGTCATTGAAAAAGCCGTTATTAAAACTATCGTTTATTCAAAAGTCTAGTTGCTATGTTGTTTCTCTTGCATAACATTTACTTACGTCAATGAATAAAATATATGGATTTAGTCTTAAATGTTAATATATTTTCTAATTCTGCGTTTTGGTTTTAATCTGACAACCGATAAAATAAATATAGCCGAATCTGGCGATGACTAAAACCTTTCTCATCTTCCAAAGAAGCGCAACAAAAAAAAAGTGACCACAAACTAGAAACCATCAATAATATTAATAGCTCAACACAAAACTTTTTAAATGTATGACAAATTAATACTTATCTGTACCGAAACGGCCCAAAATCAATTTCTTATGGGTCACTGCTCTACGGTATCTGAGGTCACATGAGCTATGCATAAATACATTTTAAAGTAGCAAACATTCGAAAAGTTTTCTCGAGTCCAACAACTTTAGTAACGCATCTCTTGTAGCTCTTGTTTTGGTGTAGCTAGGGGTTATTTTCGATTGTGTCGTGGTGATAATAGTGTGGTGGTAACACGGTTATAGGTAGACAGACGGGCGCGGAATGAGTTTGTGAATATTTCAAATGCAATCTTAAGTCGTTGCCCACTATAGGTT
This sequence comes from Orthosia cruda, assembly GCA_964057195.1. NCBI lineage: Eukaryota > Metazoa > Arthropoda > Insecta > Lepidoptera > Noctuidae > Orthosia > Orthosia cruda. Next base: position 30,370,967 of record OZ059834.1, on the reverse strand, counting down.
CTATTGTTCTCGCAGGTTGTTATGTAGGGATGTTGCTCTACTTTGACTGACGCATAAATCTGTTTTTAAAATAGTTACATATTGATGGTCAAACTACAAACAAATAAATGATTATAATTACAGGTTACACAAATAACTTTTACTACATATAAGCCTATTAGGCTAATAAAAAAATTAAAAAATCTTACAACTGTAACCAATGGTAAGCTTTCTAAATCCTTGTCGCGTGCTGTTCTTGACAAAAATTGCTAGCACTAATTTATGTTTATCGATTAGAAAATTATCTCTACGATTTATTACTAGACTATATTTCTGTATTTTTTTCCTCTTCCTTGCATATAGCAATTTTAAACAGTAAACAGGTTTTATATCAACACTCATTTCATCGATATAAGACGATTTTTTTTTTAATACCTATGCGTGCAAAGACCTAAGTGGAAATTACATAATATGTTGAGTAATAATATTAACTTCAAATGTTATTTTTTTAATTAAAAATCTGAAACTACTTTCATTAATCATGCGTCGTAGAATCATGACACTCCGAAATTGTTTAAACTAATTAAAAAAGGCATGCTTTCTTAATATCATCATAATTTATTTGTTTTATTTGTTTGCTTGTTTGTCTTCACTTCAACAAAGGTTCCATTTCTTTCTTTTAAATTTTGGGAGTACATGCGTCCGTTGAGAGTTTAAAATCAAAATACAAATCGAAATGATAATATATAGATATGCTGGATTTTTCCTGTAGACAAATAGTATTTTTTTGCAGAAGTCAAGTCAAGAACATTGGTATAGATTAAACATTTAAAACGACGTCATTAGTCAAATTGATAAGCTTTCTCTTATTAATTGTGATTGGCCTGACGTTCCAGGGTGTGACGATATCCCCATTTTAACTATTGCCACAAGAAACGGCTTGATTAATTGCAATTTCAGAATAGCCATTATGTTACTAGCTTATAACAGTGGTATTACCCGCTTTAGTGTAGAAAATCCCAATGGGAACCATAAGAACTTGCTACCGGTATCCTGTGACCAAATCCATGATATTTTCATCCAAATACGTTCAGCTGTTAAGACATAATAAATATATAAAAAAAATGAAAAAAAAATATGACATAAGATTATAAAACTCAAAATCATACCAGTTCTCAAACAAGCTTAGTAAATGAAATAAATAAGATATAGAATGTATTAGATCAAATAACTAAAATGGGCATAACTACAAACTACGAAACTTCCCATTTCAACAGACAAAACTAGTCCAAGACTTCCTACAACAACAGATAAATCTCTCACTACAATACCAACGGAAATAAAACACATTAACAGCACAAAGCTACGATTTATAAGTCAATGTGCAACCTGCAACGCAATCAACAAACAGTTGCTGACACAATGCAACTCTGAAGGGCCGTACATAAGCCTGTCGAACCCTATCCATGTTTATTCTAACATGATTTGCTTGATCTGGAAGTTGATCTGCATTTAATCAGCCGTTTAACTTGCATTTAATTCACTTTACACTTTAATCGTTCGTGAAATCCACGACCGATCTTATCACGACAGATTAAGGTGCAAAATCGCATGGCAAATTTTATCGTAAGTATTAAATTAGCAACAGTGATGGTGTTAATTTTGTATTGATAAAACCTACAGATGTAAGTTATGAAGTCGGTTTAGTAATTCTGTTTATTTTGAGACGAATCGTTCGGTTACAGTTAGATTATGAAATTGAAAATTATTATTATTGTTTGGTAGATATATCAATCCTAATGCGCTGGTTAAAGTTTAGGGCCTCATAAAGTCGTTAAACGATGTGTGTTTCCACCAGCCCCCTTCTACCATCGGACATCTAGACGCACTGCAAGTTACCATCCTTACCTTGTTGCCATGCCACCAATTCGCACCAAGCGCTTCCAAGCATCCTTCATAATGCGCACAGCGAATGAATGGAACTCAAACTACCTGCCTGCGTCTGTGTTTCCGAACGCATTCAACCCGAATCTCTTCAAAGTTAGAGTAAACAGGCTCCTTCTGGGTAAGCTCACTCCATCGTCGACTCTGTCTCTGTCACCTATGACTTAGACTAGAGTCAAGAGCAAACCCATCGCAAATAAAAAAAAAATGTTATTCACAAATGGGCACCAGTAATAAAAAAAAATGGCGGTAATTGAACCGCATATTTTTTAATCGATCGGGTTATACAAAAATTTAAGTAGAGCAGCGTCCATACCGTTTCAGCCTCCTCCCAAGTCAACAACTTGTCACCGCATTGCGTTGTGGTTTGCTAAAAACAAACAACAATAGAGAGGCTCTCTCCATACAATATCCTTTGTCAACCTTTTTATCAGGCCGACGGAAGAGCGACAACCGTGGAGACGATATTAATCGTATACTTTTTTAATAATGATAACTTTTATTTTAAATTGTTTTTATGTTACTTGCTAAAGTTCTTGGTAGTTATGAAATAAATAACTTCCGTTTCTTTTTGTCTACCTGTTCTTAGCCCAAATGTCATTATATTCAGGTGTTTCTTGCTGATTCTTCCCCATGAAACGAACAATTGGAAACGTTGGTAGCTTCTTATGTTTTAGGTTTATGTGAAGTACAACAATCTTAATTTGCGCCACCTTATCCTCGATCTCTGTCTTTACATTCATATCAAAGTAGTTACATTTTAATAGCTGATCAGTCAAAATAAAAGAGTTTCGTCAATTCGATCATAATATTTTGCAGACAAAGACATTATCTCCTACAATCTGTTTTGTCTGTCTGTCGGTCCAGATCAGTGCAAATATAAATACCTTTCATAAACACAAAAGACTTCTAAAAACAGACTCGAATCGATCCATCAATCAAATAAACAAAACGCTACATTAACTTATTTTCCTTGTTGAAACAAAGACAAGTGAAGGCAGCAATCTACCTATATATAAAACGGTTTCGTAACTGACAGCCCGACAGACAATGCTCCACCTTCAACAGGCCAGGTCAGCTGTTCTTTCAAGTGTCCAGAGACATGTTTATAGATTTCTCTGAGGACTTTTTAGACTCCAACTGACTAAACGACTTACTAACTACGATGATGGGCTGAAAAGTTCTGGAGTGGTGACCGCATGATCGAGACGCAGTGCTCAAAGGCTTCCAACAAGCTGGACCAAAGAACTGGTGACGACCGCAGGTATTATAAGACCGATTTGCAGCGATGCTTGGTAGAGGTCTATGCTTAGTTAGGCAGGTTTTGCCGATGAAACGATGATGGTCTGAACAGAAGTAAATCGTATCTGTTTTTTTCTTCTGATACCTTTGGCTGTATTGCATTGCATTCATCTTTTCTGAACCTCTGCTTTTCAAACAAGGGATCGAAGTTTATTATCATCACCTCACCCATATCCCAATTTCTGTTTTCTATTATCATCATCATCATCAGCCTTTTAATGTTCCCACTGTTGGGACACAGGCCTCAACTCTGTGAGAGAGGAAATGGGCCTTAATCCACCACGCGGGCACAGTGCGGGTTGGTGTATGTCACGTCTTCGAATGTTTGGTTCGAATTCCTCACGATGTTTTCCTTCACCGTTTTTAGAACAGTCGGTCATCTGGCTCGAAGGACCAAAAAGATGTAGAGTCCAGCCGCGATAGTGCGCTCGCTGTATACTGGGTATTCGAATGTATAATGTGGAAGAAAACACCGACATGTGTATTCACCAAGCATCTTTATTGAACTGAAGTAATTGCGATAATGCTCATGTAATAATGAATAAAAGTAAGTACATTGAGATCAAGGCGTCAGCATAAAATTGTCGAGCGTGCTCGTACAGGTGATGAAACAATTTACACAAAGTTAAGCGCCTGCCTTTGTTGGAACCCACAACCCGACCATGACACGTAAGTCGGAGCCGTTACCATTGACAAGCACTGCTCTATATAACTTTTCACATAATTTCACATTAATCTTTTGTAAGGTCCATAAAATATCTTTTTTTATATGAATTATTATTTATACGCGGTCGAAGTCACGGGCAATAACTAGTGTCCTAACATACAAGTATTAAAACAAATTACATAATAGGTACATTTAATATCATGTCAAGGTTGTATAGGCATTCAACATGTAACACACTGTTCGATGATTTGCATAATCTTTAGTTAATTGTTTTATTGTGTACTTATATGAGTGCGCTATCAATTGAGGTTGATTTCTTAAGTGATAGTGAACTATTTATGTTTTTAATGTGTGAATTAACTGCTCTAGTTGTTATCTGATCTGTGTTTAAGTATTGGTTGGCTTGTTAAGTAGTTTAAGTATGTGTTGTGTGTTATAAGTTTATAACACATTAAGTAATAATGGGTCGTAGAATTGTTTTGTTATTGATCTTGTAATTGTTTTAAAGTTTGCATATTCTGTGTCATTAAAAAATGTGTTTTCTTCGGTTGATTTTTTTATGATTTATATTTGTTTCGTATTTGATTAATTATAAATATGAGATAACAATAACAATATTTTTAATTGACATCATAGGTTACAACGATTTATGAAGCTTCTGAATACCGAACTAGGCGGGTCTGCATGTCCGGCAGCCAGATAGGATGAGGACACTACGTTGTTAGAAAGAGAGTTATTTACAACTTTGTCTATCCTACAAACTATCCTAACAACACAAATAAACCATTCTTACATTATTTATTGTTATAAAATAAATTGAAAATATAAAATAAATCATCAAACAATGGCCTGTCATTGGTTTTAGTCCGGCACTTCGCTTCAAATCTGGCGCAAGCATTCAAGCTTCGCAAGTGGACGCAAGTGCACATTGTTACCTTCTACTCCAAGAATAACGTCCTATCTTCAGTCTGTGTTATATCAAAGTTAGGGCTTTGTGTTGTTAGTAATAAGGTTGGGTTTCGAATGAAGGGTAAGTTGTAGTTACGATACATTGTACAAATCAATAAAATTCTATCTGCTAATCTTACAGCAATCGATTTGATGTCTTAAGTTGCAACTTTAAAGACCGCTTTTTGTCTGTTTTCTGCTACGCAGTTATTCCTTTTCGTAGAAAATCTTAGGCTATTGTTGCGAAAAATTGATTTACGTACAACATCTGTTAAAAGCGTAGCTGTAACTTTATATTATATTGTTGTTTAACTTGTGTCAGTATGTAGGTCGTGCACAGGTGCTTAACCAAAAGTTTTGTAAGTACGGCAATGTTTAGTTTTGTTTATTACTTAGATAATTCACTGGGAAACACTGCGAATGGTACAACGCTGTTGTTTTGAAATTAGATTAAAATCTCTAAGCTCATTTAATGGGAACTTAATTTTAAGTACCTGATAACTTTGACATGGCGACAATAATAGAAATGAGCTGTTTAAATAATGATGTTGTAATCATTTACTTTCTTGATTATTATGGTAATATATTCTTGATAAAATATTTGTGTAAGTGGGTAAAGGATTGAGGGGAACCAGTATTCTGCTGCGTTTGCCTAATCGACTTAAATATGACAATAGGGGAGTATTGAACGCTGTAGACTGAAAAGTAGGTGCTGTACTGCAACGCAACTACAACAACAAGAATGGGGTTGGAATGGGTGATAAGACTATAAGCTTAGATCTGAATTGCCATGATTGACTTTTAGGAAGTAATTTAGCGAAAAGCTTCGGCCATGGAGCCCGAGTGCACGTCTCCTTTTTAAGGAGATCTCTCGCTGACTGATCGACTTCGGCACTGCGTGATCAGAGGGCTCGTTCTTTGCGCAAAGAATCAGCATTGCCATTCTATGTAGCAATGCTGACAGTCTTCTGATCACGTTTTCGGATGAGAGCTATGTGGAGGAGTACTTCGACGCCTAGGTGTACCTTTCTTTTGTATATGTAAGTAGTTAGGTTTAGTATTAAGTTAGTATAGTTCAGTGTTGTTCAAGTATATACATATTTTATAAATTGGAAATAAATACTTTATTACGAGACATGTAGGTTTAGCTAAACATATAAGTCAGCCTTATTAAGGCAATCGAAACCAAAGCCTTATTTAAACATTTTTATGACTTATTGACATCACCCCAGCTTCAAGAAGCGCAGTCTCGCAATTCATATCTGGACCAGTGGTGTCTCCATAAAAAGAAACCGTGCCGACGTACTATACTTATTATACAGATTATTTTTTGTACATCGATCATGTTCGGTTCCGTTCCGTTCCGTTCCACTAATATAGATGGTGATCTATCTTTCGCCGTGGAACGGAACCGAACGCGATCAATTTACTAAAATTAATCGGTATAATCAGATGAAAAACGCTAGCTACTTCGCCACGGTTTTCTTTGTATGGGATGAGGCATCTGTATGCTAGTATTATATTATCTGTGGCTGGACATAGATCTCTCCCAACCTACGCTACAAAACCCTGTCCTCTGCTTTCCTCCTCCAGTTTTCTCAGCTATCTGTTGAAGTTAGTCCATTGACCTTGCTAGCCTTTCCATTAATGAAAATTTATAGTTTGTTTAATTATTCTTTTCTCACAACGATCAAGAATAACCTTTACAAAACAATGTTAATCAAAAGGTTGTATTACAAAAGTGGTTACAAACCAGTCCTAAAGAAATCCACGTCCGTTCCACAAACGTAACACAAACTGCCTTCTTTGCATAATTACATTTTCTTAAGCTCTTAGATATGTCATGCTTTTAATCGTCGGAGATACGGCAAATAACACTAGATTAGTTGCAATTATTGCATGCAATTCAAATGGTTAAGCCTAAGAGGTTTGTTCCGTTTAAAACAATACCTTGGTATTGTTTTCAAAGAAAGAAATATCTAGAGCAGCGTGTCCTAACCTTTTTCAGTCCACTAACACCTATGAAATCGAGTACAATTTTATGGACTATTTTTAAAAAGCAGCAGTAAAGTGACTATTTATTTTAGTACTGCAAATACAAAAGGAATTAATACTTGTTTTATAAAAAATACGCTTATATCAAGTTTGGGGTTGCTTTTTTTGCAACTAAATTAAGATATACGTATGCACGTCGCCGTTATTGTTAAACGGTTTATAGATGAGACTTCGGACCATACACATATTCGCAGACCCTAACATTCTTATTACAAAAAGCGGTTTAATTAAAAACCCAGGTTTAAATCTCTATAAACTGTGGTTTACACAAAAATTATATTACAAATAATGGTTTAGCGATAAACCATAGACCAAATCATGGTCTAACGCTAAACCTCGGCGGCCCCTAGTTTAACGATGATCTAAGTCGTATCTGTCAGTTTCTCTTTTAGGTTATAGCATCTTTTTTATTGTATTGTGTTGTTTTTACCCGAAAATGGATATTAACATGGTCCATTTAATTAATATTGAGGATATTACTTTTTCCTCGGTACTCCAATTCCCAGATCGTTTTTTTTGTTGGTCCATCACAATATATTAATATGTCGGAAGGGAGGACTCTTCTCACTAAATTCGAGTTCATGATCCATGTCTCTCTTGGATCTCGTGGGCGTCATGCTGGGTTTAATGCTGGCACAAAGCAAGTAGCAGGTAACTAATGCCATTGAGATAGTCCTTGGTCCAATTTTAACAAAGCAGCGGATTCGGTCACCAAGCATTTCGCTTTCTCTCAACCAAAAACACACTTTTTCAAGTTTACACACGCCACTTTTCTGGCTACTTCACTTCTCAAGTCTTTTCCTCACATCACAACTCTTTTAACTCCGAGGCGCGCGTCCGCGCGCTTCTTTTCTCTAACTCCACGAAAACACCTGGCCAGAGACTCCACTCGAGAGAGCCAGCATAGCATAGACTCTCCTCGCTTTTTCATTGGCCAAAGAACTAATCTGGCAAGTTACCGCTTTTAAAACATCTAATCAGAATCGAGTATTTTGACATAAGAAGAATAAAGTGTTGTCAATCGAATAAAATCGAACTGAGCTTTGAACCAGAAGCTAAATGTTGCCAATTAAACAAAACTGAATTAATAAGTTTACAAGCAATATTTCTTTGTTCCTAATTATTAATCGTATACCTTCCTCCGACACGGCCATCTTGACAGACAAATGGTCCCTCATTTGATGTAGAGCGACGAGCAGCATCGTTACTCAATTGTAATAAAAAAACAAGAGAGAAAAAAAAAAAGTAATAGGTTAAGTTCGGCCGCTCCTGACCAAATTTAAAAAAAATAACGTGGTCGTGACGTCTTCCACGTGAAACCTTCAATCAACACCTTTATATTACCAGCCTACAACAAAAATCAAGTACTTCATTACTCATGAAAACTGAAATCTCATAGCTTTCATACTGTTCATTTGATTTTTTTTTTCATGTAAATCTAGGTCTCCACACCGTACACCGTACACAACCATCGTCGTACTATGCCACAACAACAGCCACCATGTCCGTTTAGACAACCATATTATCACATTCTAAACGGTTACCGAAGCACCAGAGGTACCAGGTTCCCAACAAACGTCAAGTCGGTCTCGAAGCACTAAGTGTGCCAGAAACCACCCAAACGCTCAACACAACATACCATGCCACATACACCAAACAACAGGTTACCAAGGCCCCAGAGGGACCAGGCTCCCCCAGACAGACAACAGGTCACCGAAGCCCCAGAGGGACTAGGCTCCCCCCAGACAACAGGTCACCGAAGCCCCAGAAGGACCAGGCTCCCCAGACAACCGGTCCTCTCAAAGCAACAAGACTGCCAGATACCCATGCCACATACACTAAACAACAGGTCACCGAAGCCCCAGAGGGACCAGGCTTCCCCAGACAGACAACAGGTTACCGAAGCCCCAGAGGGACCAGGCTCCCTCCCTTACATATCCAGCAATGTTTCTTGGTCCCACAGCAATCGCTGTGGCTCCTGATGGTCAACCCTGTGACCATCCTGCAACCATAGTCATCCTGACCAGGCCTCGTAACCCACCTCGGTTACAGCAGTCATCTTTGACCACTCACCTCGTAACCCACCTCGGTTACAGCAGTCATCTCTGACCACTCACCTCGTAACCCATCTCGGTTACAGCAGTCATCTCTGACCACTCACCTCGTAACCCATCTCGGTTACAGCAGTCATCTCTGACCACTCACCTCGTAACCCATCTCGGTTACAGCAGTCACCGCAGTGACTACTCATCACCGTACAGTCAGTCCTTTGACCATACACACCGACCGCACCACTGCTAGATTGATTTAAATCAGTCTTCAACACAGTACATTCAGTTACGTCAATGGGTACTTGATCTTTCACCATTCCTTTAACTCATCATGAACCAAACAAAGCCTTTAATTCAACACATAGTTGCCACCATTCAGAACTCCAATAACCATAAACAGCACCTTTAAACCATAATGATATTTGCTATTTCAATCTATATTCTCAGTACTCTCTATACAAAGGCAACCTCACATTCATAATTTCTTACCCAGCCAAAAGCATACTCAAGAACTCCATTTTATGTTCATGATTTCATACCAAATCCTCATTGCGATAGGTATAATAACTACCAACATCAACCATTACCAATTTTGCAAACTAAAAATGAAATCATGCACCGCATGTGACCGACTTTACATCTCTGCATTATCTTATCCAACTTGGTCAGATAGCAAGTAACACAAAATTACAATAAGTATGTTCACATTGACCAGCACAGAACATTAAACAAGTTAGAATACCACAACCATTACTGACAGTATACTTTCTTCAAAACAAAACCTATGATGAAAACGAAAAGTGCCTCAGTAGGTGACAGTGACAGGTTGAAGAACATCTCGCAAGACCTAATAACCAAGCTAAACATCAACACACCCACACATAATACACACTCGCACACACATGCACTCAAAGATAAATAGTTGTAGTATTAAATAACGTCTAAATTACTGTAGTATTAGATTTTCTTGTACTAGTTTAATTTCAACATTTTGTAAGGGACAGGGAGTGTCATTCCCTAAGACAGGCCATTCCGCAACCCAGCCAGGAAAGCAGAAATTCACCCAACCTGATTGCGAATGCTATGGTCTAAACCTCTAATTAAGCTTGTATATACCCATGTACCACAATCTCCGCTCCCACTGAAATAAATTATTTGACGTTAAATTCCATGTTTTTTTTTTTTTTTTTTTTTTAGGTACTAGACTTCCTACATGGCACCACACAATCACACAATTCACACCTTTATTTTAAAAAGATGTTACAATTATTAAAACTTTTGAACAATGTTCAAGATTACCGAGGCCAAGAATCGTTGAACAACACAGAACAAGGAAACCATTCCTAGATTCCTTCAAAAAAAATGTATCAAGTAAATCAACTAAAACTCAAGTGTCCCATTCATGGTCCACAATCCACAATAACTTAGCGAATACATTTACTACACAGAACGCACTTTCAACTTAAATACCAAATCAACTCTTGACTCTTTGATCCACAAAACTGTTCTATGTAAATTAAAATGTTGCCAATTGAACATCTATCTCATCTGCAGCCAGAACTTCTTTTTCTTTCTTTTTTTATTTTTTTCTAAAAAAACGTTGCCCCACACCAGGAATTTCTTCCTGTATCGTGGGCGCGCCCACAAACACATAAACTCACATACACAACACCCAGTTGGCAAACAGTTATTGGCTCTTATACATCTCATAATACCTGAATACGTCTTCTAGACACCGTCTAAATTTCTAATTGCACTTTTCATTCACCATAGTCAATTTAAATTATTTTTATTTGTAGGTGTTGTTAGAATGACATGTTATCATTTGGTTAGTTCTCTACAATGCGATATATAACAACTACAGACATTAACTTTACCGGTAGCAACAAAACTAAACGCCAACTGTCTAGGCTATAGTAACGTTAATCTTCATGATATTTTAAGATACTTTAACACCGGTATGAAAATAATCTTGATCACTCTCTTAACTGAAAGTTATCACAAGTCTTTGGAACAAAGCTAAAGTTAAAAGTTTAATCCTCACAGTGACTCACACCCTGTAACAATTTATTGATAGTCTAGTCTTTATCTAGTAACTTTTAAGTTAAAAATCATATCACAGTTAAAAGTTATTTGTTTTGTTGTCTGACTTTTTCGAATGTTGACACATAAATGTCACTCTCTGATAGGGAAGGCGATCTGTTATCGATTAATTATCGAACCGATCCTTAAGTCAAAAAAAATAAAAATAATCGATTTTCAATCGATATCCAGTACTGAATCGATATTTCATCAGAAAATCAAGATTAGATTTTTCTGTTTATATCTAAAGAACCAAGATTAGAACCAAAATATTATTAAAAATAATCAAATGTATTACACAAACCTATGTGAATTCAACCTAAACAAAATAAATATCTCTCCCCTGAACCTGATCCTTTAATTTAGTTTTAAAAATAACTCCAATCGGCCAAAGATATTATAAGATCGTCTACTATTACAATTTTTCTTTTTGCGTTCCGTAAATAGATTCAAAATTGCATTGAAAATACCAACACGAATAGTTAGAAATTACGATATTCACAAATTCCCTTGAAGATCAAATCAACTACAATCAGTGGTAGTAATATTTACGGGAATTCTGAAGTGACTCCTTTAAATAAAAAATGCATGGCAAAAATTTCTAGTGTTCAAACATAAAAAAAAACGGATTGCTAATATTTTTACTTCTCGTTAATTGTCAGTAAACTTACAACCTATTTAATAATCCGTGTGTACGCTTGTGACAGCACTAGTGGTCACAAACCGTATAATGTTCTAATTCTAACAACACAACATAACAACGTAATGAAATCTAACTTCTTTGCGTTTAGTCCTCACATTCCAATGCTCCCAGTACATTAGAAAGATTAAATTGCGAAAATCGTTTCATTGTTTATTTTGTTGGTGAATAAAAATGATTAAATACTTGAAACAAAATATTCCAAAGCTCAAACACAACAAAGATTTAAATAGATGGTGTGGCATGCACCGACTCCTCATTCTGTCTATGTAAAAATTATTTGTTTGTTTTTAAATTAATCATAAAAGAAAAAAAAAACATGAACCTATTCAGTAAGTTATCTCAAGCAGCAAATTACGGCAAAATGGGGTCCTGAATCTAATTTCGATGATTATTGAATGAAACACAGTATCAATACCATTACATAGATGGCGCTGTTTGAATATTCTTTTCTCTTCTTAACTTACATTACACATTTCCATTAAACAAAATAATGCAATAGTTATAAATTGCAATGAATGCAACTATTAATTGTAAAACTTAGGTACTTCCAAATTTAATACATACTTCAGCTGCCACAAATGTATGCCGATACACAGATAGTTGAATGCAGATCAAAGTAACATACCTTAAGCCTGTACTCCCGGAAAGGTCAGGCAGCAGTGCCAACCATGCACATGTCCAGACTCCTAGATGCTATCAGAAAATATTAAATTGATTGATCACCGCAGCGGCATGTATAACACCGCTAAATTTCCTCTTTCATAGCGCTGTAGGCTGCAGTTCGTGTGTTGCCTCTTGAAATGGAACTTGAGCTCTGCACTTGTATCACCACACGCAGCTGGTCACAACAGGTCTTGTGGTATCCACAGCCACGTTGAAGGGCTTAGACATCCATGCTATTTGTTGCATATTGTGCAAATGGTTCCCTGAAAAATTCATGTCTATGAGCAAGTTTTCACAAAAGTGTGTTTTGTTTAATAAAATTGTAGCTTAGGATGTTTATTCTCTTGCACTGTATTTGCATAAGTCATCTTAATCTCTTGTGAATTCCGCTGATAGTATGACACTGGCTGAGTCTCATTTAGCATCATAACGAAAATAGAGATTCATTTTAAATTTTAGCCATTTTATACCAAGAAAAAAAAAAAAACAACATTGTGGCTAAACTTCACAAGGCATTAGTTAGGTACTTATTATTGTCAGAATACTTAAGTTTATACTTCCCTGAACATCACCACCACAGTTGCGTTTCCCAAGTATCTATCAGGATTAGGCATCGATGTCATCATTAACATTATCAGCGACCCGACTTCGCATATTGTCCAGGATAGGCCACACTATACGGTTGAATTCGGACAATATGATATTCCTGTCTCTAGTAGCCGACGAGTTGCAAAACGTCTCCATTAGGTAGGTACATCCAATTTTTTTTTTTTGCGCAACATAGAGAGCGCGCCAGCCATTGTCCATTTCGTTTGTTTGTTCCGTCTTCGCTTTGTGCTGGCACCGTTACCACTTCCGATGTCGGAAGGGAGGACTCTTCTCACTAAATTCGAGTTCATGATCCATGTCTCTCTTGGATCTCGTGGGCGTCATGCTGGGTTTAATGCTGGCACAAAGCAAGTAGCAGGTAACTAATGCCATTGAGATAGTCCTTGGTCCAATTTTAACAAAGCAGCGGATTCGGTCACCAAGCATTTCGCTTTCTCTCAACCAAAAACACACTTTTTCAAGTTTACACACGCCACTTTTCTGGCTACTTCACTTCTCAAGTCTTTTCCTCACATCACAACTCTTTTAACTCCGAGGCGCGCGTCCGCGCGCTTCTTTTCTCTAACTCCACGAAAACACCTGGCCAGAGACTCCACTCGAGAGAGCCAGCATAGCATAGACTCTCCTCGCTTTTTCATTGGCCAAAGAACTAATCTGGCAAGTTACCGCTTTTAAAACATCTAATCAGAATCGAGTATTTTGACATAAGAAGAATAAAGTGTTGTCAATCGAATAAAATCGAACTGAGCTTTGAACCAGAAGCTAAATGTTGCCAATTAAACAAAACTGAATTAATAAGTTTACAAGCAATATTTCTTTGTTCCTAATTATTAATCGTATACCTTCCTCCGACAAATATATATATTATTAACAAATAGGCAATTGTTCTATTAGAAACTTCGATAACGTAAAAATTCCAAAGCTTAATGAACTTTGTTCAGCTTGCGATGGTTTTGTTTAATGTTATGGTTTCATATAACGCGCAAGAATGTTACGTTTACACGTAGTTACGTAGATGTATTATTAGTAATTAATAAGAATTTAAGTAATTTGGTTAAATCTAAACAAAACTTCAATCGATAAATAACAAATTTTTATATCCATGCAAAATAACAGTCTCAATATTTTTAACACTCCTAAACATCATTTAATCCTTATCATATTATCAAAATCTTTTCTTTTCTGGGCATACGGTACGTTGTAGTAGAATGATATTATGGTGAACGAATGATATTTGTATTAATCTGTGGTTGATGTATAGACAATGGTTCAAATGACGGCACTAAGAAGACCACGGTTTTTTTGAGTTTTGTAATACGAACAAATTTAGACCATGGTTCTGCAGATAAGACTGATAGTACAGGTTTAAACCAAGGTTTATTTTAAGGTTTATTGTAATAAGACTGTAAGAGTCCGCGGACCACAGTTTAAGAAACGCTGATCTAGAGGTTAATATATGTGGTGTGTTTTTTGTTTCATTGGAACTTCGAGTTGTAGTTTGTCAGATAATTTGCCGTGCAAATTAACGTATCAACCATCTCATTTTATGAAGAACCTGTTATAGAAGGCAACAATGTTAGCACAAGTAAGTTGTAACAAGGCAGTCTATGGTTTTGTGAGATATTATGATTTGAACCATGCCACGGCATCAATAAAGTGGCTCAAGAGACCTAAGATGTGGATGAGCATAATTATAAACCAAAAAGAAACTTAGATCATCTAAACAAATTAAGGTCAGTTATATCACTAGAGGAATACCAATATGAAGGCAAGATAATATCCGTGCAAATAATATTAACTTCACCATCTATCATACAACAGTCACTTCTACAATCATTCCTCACATTTACCTAACATTACGTCGGATAACAATACAGCCAGTTTTCTTCTCAAATGTCAAACCTATTGACCAACAGTCCAACATGATGAATACATCGAAAAATCGTCGGGACAAATGAACAAACAACAATTACATCACTACACTGCCGGTCCTATAGTTAGAGTGTCACTATGTGACATTTGGCCGATTATGAGTTTTTAATACCTTCTTAATCAGCAAATAATTCTCTTTAGATCTGTCTATCCAATATTTTGCAACTACGAAAAAATTAAAACGCCTGAAATAGCCATATTTATAGTTGTCGCCAAACAGAACGGAAGTTGGCTACAAGGACTGCGTAAATCTCATACAAAAACAGAACCGGGCCGTGTCTCTCGCATCGGAAAACCAACTTCAGGGCTGCCAAGAAGTTTGGCGAGAACAATAATAACCAATACTTGATAAGATTAAGTAAATGATTTAAATAAACTCATAATGTGCCTATTTGAAAGTGCCCAATAAGAAAAAAAAATTTAACTGCTAACTCTCGCGTATGGTTTAAAGTAGAATAAAGAATCGACAAAAATCGTCGTATCGCGGTTTTTTGTTGTTCGTCTATAACTCAAAATATGTTTTTTTTTCAGATAGTGACACTCTAGAGGACGGCAGCACGAGCGATTGTACTTCGTCCATACCGATTAATTTATCGATTCCCCGCCGTATCGACGAGGTGACAAGTAATCGATCATGATCGAGAGGCGGCAAACTGATCGATTGTTTTATAAGCTGTGAATAAATTAAAATCGGATTGTTATCGTGGATAATGATGTATAAGCTTGTTTGATGGGAATTCTTTAACAAAAGGAATGGCGCCATGGTCATTTGTTTGTGTTATAATTTCGTTTTGTTTGAAGATCATCCTTCAATCATAGACCGGAGTATTCAAATGAGTTTCTTTAACTTTCCTAGATTTGTTACTACATAGTTTTTTTTCTTATTGAGTTCGAGACATCCTTTCGCTTTTACGTTGACGACGACGCTTTTTGTCGTTATAATTTTATTTGATTTCGAATGATGGTTTGTATCTCTTGCAAACTTATTTATCTTTAGAAATAAAACAACTTCTTAGCTTATAATTGAAACACTATGTAATCAATTTAAACTATACACAGATTACATCATACCCTCATTTTTTACAGTAGAAACTAATCTTCGCATATGTAGGTAATTTAGCAACTAAACACTAAATTAATTCCCACATAGTTTCATAAGATTTCAATGCTATATTAACTTTAAATTAGACAACTACCGTTGCTCACTAAATCAAATGTTAGAACATAATTATAAAATATTTTGTCTATATATAAAATTATATTGGAGCCTGTCTGAGTGTTATATTGCCCATGTATTAACTAATTATTGCGTAAAGTAAATAAAGTTAAGGAGTTAAAAAGTGCCCGTCATTATTTTGTTGAAAGATTGATTAGTAATATTTTGACGGACAGTTTAGACTGTACTATTTAAACATATCTGCTTAGTCTTGTTATTGGATCTGTTTGACTGGCAAAGATTCTATGTTGGAGCAGAGTCTTCATCAGTCACCAACTTCAAGTTGACATACAGTCATTCGAATCATCGAATGCCAGAAAGTCATTTTCTGTTTCGTGAAACGGAAAATGACGTCAACTCCTATGATCATTCCTTATTTACATAATAAAGGGTCTCGCAAACTGGTGCGACGCAACAAAGCGACCAAATCTTTTTGTAGAAATAGTGGTACGTATTACTTATTTTATCTGTAGCGCAATGTCTTGAAACGTGTTGTCACATTGTAGCGTCGCACCTGTCTGTGCGAGCTTTTAGAACCTGTATTAAAGTAGTACTTATAGTAGCTCTATTAATTTATCATAAACAAACAAAATAATTTTTTTTTTTTTTTTTATTCCTCATAGGCCTACATGGGCACTTATAAAACGTCGACAAAAGGTGCACGGTTCGGGTTGGTCGTTTCCTATGGAGAAGAACCGGCAAGAAACTCCATGGTTACTCTTTTAAAAACGTTCTATCTATCTACTTTTTCTAAAATGGTCTTAATTACTTGACTGAACCTTGAAAATTATTTGATTAGCCTATCGAAACAAAAACATCAAGTGTAATCAAGGCCGTTACCTCCATGAGTTCCGTTACAATTAAGTTAAGATTACACAAAATAAACATATATTTACACAATTAATGACCAGATTATAGAGGAAATTATCGTGAGAAAAACCAAATGCTAATAGTAAAATTTCAAACATTTGTAAATGTTATACTGATAGGTCACGCCATCTGTTGCGGGAGCGAGAACTACCGTTTTGAGGTTAATAGACTTAAAACCTTATGATAATGATGAATGGGTCTTAATTGGCGTGTGATCATCGTTTAGAATAGTAGCTTTGGCTTTCCCTGTTAGTCATTGTAGATAAATAGACAAAGAGAACAAAATGACAAATCCTTTGATTTATGGTTTTCAGTAGCATTTGCTTGCAGAAATGCAAAGTTTCGTCAGCATTTATAAAATCATTTTAATAATATTATTTTCTAAACGATTAATTCTAGTAAAATATTTTTTAAATTCGAGCTCATTTATCATTGGGTTTTTAAAATCATCGGGTTTTTGACTTTTTAGTGTTATGTAAAGCAATCAACCTGTATACTAAAATTGGACAACTTATTGGTGACAATACTATTGCACACTCCAATACCAAAGGGTACTGAAGTGTGCAATAGTATTATATGCGAGGATTAATGTCACAACTGTTACCCGATGTTATGTTATAAAAACAACAAGTAATACTACGAGTTGTAAAAAAACTAGTTTCAATACTATTGACTAATGTATTACCTAACCTCGCAAGGTTTATTTTTTAACATAATAGCTTTGATTTAGTAAGTACCTGTTAAGTGAAGTTATAGCGATGAAATCCGGCCAAAGCCGCGGGCCATGGCTAATATTTATATTATAATTGTGTTACCCAATGATCGGTTTCATGGGCTACTTGGCTACTAGTACTACTATTGGTTTCTCACAATAAATTATATTAAGCGCGAAGTAGAGCAGCTTGTCTTGCGTTTACACTAGGTCTTGTAGCTACAGTGTGTTTCAATTTAACTAGTTCTGCCTGAAGACAATAATAATTATCTTGTTCTAAAAATTTGTTACCGAGATTAAGATCTATAATTGGTTAAGATTGTTAGCGAGGAAATAAGGTGTCACATAGCTGACAAAACAATTTCAAATTGTTAGTTGCAAATTCATTGGCCTGATTTCGGGGACGCTTGCTGATATGATTAACAATATTTTTTTTATGTTGTTCTATTTGCATTATTGTTATCTAAAGAGTGGCTTAATTTTAGATATGAATGAATGAACTGTATCTACTCGTCTTTTTCTATGAATATGAAACAAAGATCTAATTTTATTTTGAATTGGACTTGATGTTTTAGATTTTCATGTCCGATGCTTCTGTCCGGGTTTTTACTAATTTTGAAAAAAAAATAGTAAAGAGCTATTAATAACAGATTTCACCTTCACTTTCTATTTTAATTTATAGTCTTGTTTTTGTCACAGTATGTAGTAGGTACGTTAGTATGAAACTAAATTAACTAATACTTGCTACCACATTTTTTTGAACTCTTCTTTTTTGATTAGATAATTAAATATCTTAGACCATACCAAAAACCAGTTGCCCACTCAGAGTATACCTACATTACCTGAACCATTCGTTTATAAGAGTTGCTGGGCATGGCTTCTACTTCCAGGGTAATGTTCAATCGATACTAAGACGTCCACTGTTGGTCATAGACCTCACTTAAGGTTAAACTAGTCGACGGCACGAACTATTTTGTGCGCGAGGTTAAAATGCATGCTATCTCATCCCACAACACGTGCGAAATATATAGATGCTGTGATGAGCAGTAAGAAGCTTGTTCGCGTACGAATTAGCACTTCTGCAATCTTTTATCAAAATGGATGATGATTTAGGACGAAAACGAGCGCGCGAAATTTTATAAACAGACCTTTGGGAGTCTAGATTTCATGAAAAAACTACTGAATGTATCTGATCAAAATAAAATTATTTGGATTGTTGAATTACTAATCTATCCCTGTATGGAGGCCGTTTTTTAATTTTCCTTCTTCTTATGGTATTTATTTTACGCCCAAAGATACGTTAAAATTAGTGTTGAAATATGGAACTTTCGACGCTCATAACTTTCAAATATTTTATTTTTTTATTTTTTCGGTTCCATACAGGGCTAGATAATGATGAGACAAATTGATATCTTTTTTTATTTTGAAAGTACATCGTCAAACAGTGGAGTAATCTCTAGACTACGTTTGTATGGAAGAATTTTTGACTTGTTTACCCCTAAGCGTCGCCACATATTTCCGTTCTTTTGCTTCTTGCATCTAGCGGATTCCCTTGGCCTTCACCATGCTGTCGGCCCATTTTGTGAAACGCTTTCCAGTAAGCTATTGCTTTCCTTTCGGGTTCTAAATATATCTGTTTGCTTCCAAGCCATTCTACAGTTTCTTCGTCAAATACATCATTTTCTTCTCATCATGTTTCCTAAAATGGAACTCTACGTTTCATACCTATCTGTAAAAGTCTCTCACATACCAACCTTACATTTTCACACACTCTATACATACACACATACGCGCCCACATCCCGCGTCAGAAAGTGGAGGCTCCTCGTTGCGCAAGCGCAAAACAATCGAGAGTTGCGAACATATTAGATAACTGGTTTTTTGTTTGATCCACAGAATTAGGAATGTTTAGAGGCGGGCAGAAATTTAATCAAATAATTTGCCAAATTCCTCTTTTACTCTTTTTTGACAAGAAGTTAATGAGGATAACACCGAAAAATAAAGGTAGAAGACAATTTGAAAAACATGCATTTAGTAAGCCAGCAAATATGTTAGTTTTTTAGCGTATGTTGCCAAGCCACATAATTAAGTATTATGTTGCGTTGTCTATAGTCAGTTTGAATAAGACAATGCGTATTTATGTTTGCTGTTTAAGAGTAAAAGTTAAGATTATTTGCAAGCTTATTTATTTATTTATATATGATTTATTGTAGGTACACCAAGTTAAAACATAGAAAAGGAAACTTAAAACTAAAATACATACAACGGGCGGCCTTATCGCATACCGCGCTTAATATCTGATGAACGGATGAACATGAACAAAAATTTAATATCTTTATAAATAAATTAAAACAATTTCTAATCCGTAAATGTTATTACAATGTACATGAATATTTCAATGATAAATTTAATAAATAAATAATAATACCGAAAAACGCAATAATAATCTATAATACAAATAATAATAAAACATGTATAAATTAAATAGTTATTGATGCATAGATTCAATATTTAAGTCGCAAAAATTATGTGATGCATTTAATTATAAGCCCACCTACCTTCATTATATTAATTGAAGTTGTGAACAAATATTTATAATAGCCCTCCTCCTAATTTTTATGTTGTTATGCCCGACAGGGCCCACAATGCTCCAAAACTATTGTATGTATCTTTATGTACCTACCACCTAAGTTCACATTGTGGCATGCAATAAACGAATTGAGTATTGAACGGATAGATCGTGGTCTATATAATATTTTATTAAAATTAATTTAGATAACTTTTATCTGTGCATTAAGTATTGTTGGACGCAAAACTCAGCCAACACTTAGTCTAAAACGAAATGGTTCTCAAAGTGACTCTATGAGTTCATCGTTCATTTACAAAAGAGTATTCTAATCATGCCTAACTCTACATTCCCAAACAGAAAGTGTACCATTCCAATCTATCGCAATCTGCCTAATTGATTGTTATGATTAGTTATATTTATTGGTCTAGCATTATATGAAGTTATAGTATACGTATTGATAGTTATAGCAACATTACTTACACCACTTTATATGTACCCATATATTATAGTCTGAACTTAATACGATTGATCTTTAAAAGACATTTGATATCGAAATGTTGAAGAATCAATCTGTTTATATTTATGACTACATTTGTAATGGATTCTAAGTGAAATGTTCTTTCGAAAGAACAGGTATGTTTCGGATTGATCTTGATATCTTGTCGATGCGACAAACAAATAATTAATTTACAAAGAGTTATTAATATAAAAGTTTCGGGTAGCATTTATATTTTTCTGTGCCTAAAAAGGATATTACTATAGAGATGACGACTAAAAGAAGAAACTCCAAATAAATTGGAATACTGTACATGGAATTGCATGATCTAATTCCTCCCAGCCCGTTTTATCATCTGACTACCAGAGGTACGGTGATGATAGATAGATACTTGGTGTACATCCCACCCATACGCACTAAACGTTTTGAAATAGTATAGGAAATAGGCAATTAGCAAAAAGGTCGAGTATGATATTGAAGGCCGAGCTGTAGGCCAGGACTTCACTAATACGAGACAGGCAATTGCCATTTCCTTCGAGGCATATATATTGGTTTTCTCAAAAGAATGCGGGGAAATAAAACATAATTCTTATATTATATATTTAATTTATTAACAACAACACTGCTGGAGCGTTGTAATGTTCCAAATTAAAAAAAACCCTCTTGCAATGTATTTGATCAACATTGCTGGAGCGTTGTAATGCTCCAAATTCAAAAAACGCTCCTGCAATGGATTTGCTTTTCTTTGTACGTAAATTCGATACTTCGCGTGTTCTGTTTTCGATAATAATGACATATATTACATGTTTGAGAAAATACTTTTATTATTCGTACAGCTAAGGAGTGGAATTCCCTGCCGGAGTCTGTGTTTCCCGATAGCTACAATGTAGGGGTCTTTAAGTCAAGAGTGAATAGTTTACTTCTAGGCAAGCGTGCTTCACCGTCGACCACATCATCGCTTACCAACAGGTGAGACAGTGGTCAAGCGCGAGCCAATTATAAAAAATAAATGAATACGTCAAAACTGATTAAATATATCATTGTTGACGTGTTCTTGACCGACCGTATCGAACTCAGTACCTCTTGCTTCCTAGACTCCAGACTTGATGTTAACGACTTAACAGAAGTCGTGATTCTACAATTGCTGGTTGTCTAGAAACTTTTAGTACATGCAGAGTATCATTATTACTGCTAACACGATCACTCATAAAAGATAAGTGCAGGCAATCCTAATTAAACCCATCACAATGCATGCACTAACACTTCATTGCTTACCTACTCGTGACTGACCATCATGACTATTAAAAACGTTCAACAATAATGGGTACCTAATATTTACCTGCTCACAGTACCTACTTACAATGAGATACGTGATGCTAATGTCTAATAACAATGAACAACCTCTGATCCGGGATGCTGAGGTTTTACATCAAATCTTATTTTGATAACGCAAAAAGTTTGATAGCGTATTTGGGTGGGTAAAATGCTGCATGGCAAATTTTTCAACAAAATTATATATGCACAGAAGTTTTGCCCTCAGCGAGAAATTCTCTAGATGGAATTGCCTTTGCGGAATGTCTGCGGCTTGTTTTTCTGCCACAATACCATCCTTTAACCATGCCTTGGACAGTTCTGCAGTAGCGAGTTCTGGTGGCCGTAGCTCGCTGCCTGCGGCTATATCCGTCAAAAATTTTTTATTTTTTTTATGCTGGATTTTACTAAAATAATAGAGGATTAAAAGCAATATCAATCAAAGCTTCTTTCAAGACCTTAGATTATTTCGTTTAAAGTAAACATCATGTAGGAGACATTAACACAGTTTTAAGGTAGCCGACTACACGCTGCAGCAGCAGACGAAGTGTCGTCGCTTCATGTCGGCACGACACATCGTTGTGTCCTGTCGCTGCAGTCATGATTTCGAACCCGACTGCAGACGGCAGCAGCAGACGGCAGCGCTGTATTCTTATTGGTTCTGAGTGTTTCGTGAGACAAATTGCCTGACTACACTCACTCACTACTGATCAAAACTGATCTGCGGGCAGGCGACACGTCGTCTGCGATTGTGCGACGTGTAGTAGGGTGACGTGTCGCTAGCTGCGGAAGGTATTTCATAGAAATGCATAGAAACCAGTAGTGTCGCTGCGACACATCGTCTGCTGCTGCTGCGTTTAGTCGGCTACCATTTTGTACCTTTAGTTTGACCTTTTTATCTGTTGGATTTCATACTCAATCAAAATAACTATTGGATACAGATCTCATTCCTTTAAGGTTCTGTTAAAGTACCTACCAGAATAATTAATTATATTTACGGCTTATAAAGTCTTAGCTAACTAAGCAGCATCTTAATGCCCGGTAAAGTAACAATGCGTTGCCAATGTTATTATAACTATCTGTTAATCAATTATAATTTAACGCATCAGCTAATTTAACAATACTTGTCAAAACTTTTAATTTACGGTAACAAACATGAATTAATGAACAAATAAACCGAACATCCTGTATGATTGTTTTTGTTATAGATGGAAAAAAATATATAATGCTCATTAAAACAATTTGTTGACATGGTGAAGGTTGTGGGGATCCGCTGGATGCAGGACGCACGGGATCGGTCAATGTGGCGACGCTTGGGGGAGGACTATGTCCAGCAGTGGACATCTATTGGCTAATAGGATGATGATTAAAACAATTCATCTTGCTGCTCTTATCCCAATTTATTGAATTTTGGAGCAGCATGCCATTTCATACTTCATTCATTTTTAGCCGTGAGCTCAATAGTTACTTTGAAATATGATTAGAAATTTTTAACAACCCCTTTTTACAGTCCGTTCAACCGATTTTGAGTTCTATCCCCTAAATATAACGATGGCATAAAAAGCATACACCGGTTACCAAAACTATATGTTTAATAAAGCTGCCATTTGTCATATCACCAACGCAATAGAAGTCAAAATTGGTTGAACGTGCTGTAAAATGGGATTATTTAAATGTCTAATGGTATCTCAAATGGAGTATAGTTACCTAATTTCTAATCATATTATAAGCCTTCACTCAATCCACCCATCGTTTATTAGGTATTTCTCTACCTTTAGTATCTTTTGCCCATAGTTATTCTAAAAACGTTTCTCATGATATATTTCTCACTAATGATACCAGTTTCTTTATATTCTTGGTATTCCTTCCAAAAGTGTCCTGTGATCTAAAACATCAACTACTATTATGTTTCTTACGCATTTTATTGATATTGCCTACATTCTGACAGTGAAGTATTTAGGGCCTGTTGTCGACAAAAGACTTTAATCGAGGTCACATACCTCACTGCCTTGTCTTGACCACAAAACTCCGAATCTTGATGTGTTACGTTAGACAGTCTGACCCAAGTCTTAGTTTTTTGGCGGCAGTCTGTCTACCTTGTCTACCGCCAGTAACAGTTACTTTGTATTTTTTATATTAACAGTTTTAGCTACATTTATACTGTGAATAATTTAAGATAATCCTTCTGATTAGATGACCTCTTAAAATCGCAGATTGATAAATGATTTCATTTTAAGAAATAAATGCTTTGGAGATAATAAATGTTAACCAGATACTGAAAGAGCATAATCGTGTGACACTTTCAGAAAACCCAATCAAAACCAGACTTATTTTTTCATATGCTTTATTGTATACCATAAAATACATTAATAAAAAGAAACTTAAAACTAATACACATACAATGGGCGGCCTTGTCACATTCCGCGATCTTCGCGACCTCAAATTCAAAATCCAAATCAAAATAAATTTATTGCATCCATAATGTACATACAGGTGGTAAATATAAGTCGGGCACAGCAACCTTCTAGATACAGTCAGTGTCTAGGAGAGAGGAATACTTAATATTTTATGTTTTCCTTATTAACATTTACCAAAACCAAAGGGACATGGCAGCAACTGAGTTGTGGAGGTGAGATAGGTAGTCACTCCATGTGAAAAACTGGTGTTCAGCTGCATCACTCTAGACTAGAAGACGACCCCAATTTAAGAAGTTGGGAAAATACTTGGGAGATGGATGACAAAAAAATATTCAGACACATACAACATCCTTTGAGAAAGTATTTACATATATGAGAACTTTTTTACCAGATAATAGATTTAATATTAAATAATGGATTGCCAAGAGAAAGCTTATAGTTTATAGCATTTTAGATTATTTATAAGGTATGCAGTTCGTTTCTCCTCACGATGCCAGTAACTCTGCAAATGGCGCCAATCAAACCTGCATGTAGCAATATGTGAGGGTTAAAGATCAGGACTGCGGATAGGTGATGGGGTTTAACGGGCTATCGAATGCAATGTGTCGATAAAACAATGAACGGAAAGTCTTACAAACTTAGCAAATGATCACCATAAACAGTCATCGGGAATGTTTTGAAGGCTCTGTATGAGCTAGAAAATAATCGAACAAATATATAATTCAAAACAAACATAAATGTCGCAATTCATTAAGAATAGGAAGGGAACTATTCGCTTGCAGGATTTTTTACAAAACTATGTCTTAACTAAAATCGATTGAAGTCAATATTAGATCAAGACATCTTCTACTGAATTCAATCAGCAGAAAAACCATACAGAAGCAACCTACCCATTCGTAACGGTACTGATACAGCTTTTTCTGAAAGCCAAGTAGGACATCCAGAAAAACGTGAGAAAAAGACTAAAGAATTCTTCTCTCACGCTCATTTCTGCTCTTCATTTCCAGACAGGTGCAAAACAAGGATATTACAATGTAAAATTAAAGTCAAAACACTGTACCAACTCATCACATAAGCAATCGAGCACACATTAATTCTTCATCCATGATTGACAGCTGATGTTTCTATACTCTCCTATGTCAGCGGATAAATATTAATCGTTCATCGATATTGTACCGCGCATCAATATTATTTCCATCTACAACTAATAAATTAGCCTTACAGCCTTTTTTTGGTTCAATTTGAGATGTTACATTGTAATAAATCTTCGGAAAAAAGATGGCGTTTATCATATTTGTAGTGGCTAAAAATATGGCTGACATTAAGTCAGTAATTATATAAAGTGTTTACTTATTTATAGCGAACTAGTTACTCTATCCACCAACTGACTTTAAATCGATTATCATAAAATTAGAAGGGAATATTATAAAAATTAACGTAACTGTAACTAAAAACGTCAATGCTTATTTTTAACTTCACGCTCTCATAACACAAAGTCTTGAAAAAACAGTAAAGCAAACATTTGAAGCGCTTCGGAATATTAACAAGAGTTGTGGAGCTCTTGACCTCTGCGAAATATTTCGTATTGTAATCATTGTACACCTGATTGAAGAGATACTTGTAATAAATTAGAGACTCTTTGAGATGTCAATGACAATTTTGAAGCACTGCTCATTAGAATGGTAGCGTTGTGTAACCTGGAATGAGTGAGTAGTTCACTTAACAGTGTTTGAAAAAGAAAGTAGGCAATATAAGTATAGGCTAACTAGATAAGAGTCTAAGAAAGGCTAAAAGTGATAAGTACCATATTTTTTAAAGGTATAAAGGAAACAACGTATGTGATTAAGTAGAAGAGGTTTTTGTTAAAAATGATGCAATCGAAATGATGGTATAAAAAAGTATTAGAAATTAGTTGGATAAGAGAATAACATAGTACACATTCCAAGATTAGAATAGGGAATAACAGAGTAAAGGTTGACAAAGGAAGATGAATGAAGAAAAGTGTGAACGCCGATTTCAAGAAACATGGGACAAGAGCAAGCAGATAATGATTAGGAGTTTAAAATAGACTTTATGCCAAAAAAATATTTTTCTTGCTTCTTTCATTTCCTGCCGAACATCACAGTTTAAGCTCCTCAAACTTTCGGACAGTTGCAAACACATCATAAAGATCTTCCACGCCATCACACATCCCACAAGCAACACATATACCTACATATTTGGTGGTATGTAGGTGGCATTAGAAATAGTGTACATTCTGTACATGTTAAGTAAAGTTCGTACTTGACAATGCGCCTGAGTGCTCTTGACAATCGGTCCGAATTACGACACGAATGAGCCTCGGACAAACAAAATTTTAGAACCGTTTGGAAGTAAAAAAGTACCGTTGAACAAATATTGGCTTGGAACATCTGTCGACTGAATGAAATTAGAAATTGGCTAAGAACAATAGGTTTGTTGACTGATGACCATTTGAGGTAAGCTAATAAGTTGGTTTGAAGATGCAAATTAATGTTAAGTGCCTGTTGAGATAACAATACAAAAGGGTTCTTAGTTTTTTGTTGTTTCACGCACATTCTTATTGTAGTAAGAGGGACATAGTCAGCTGAATCATCAGGTATCTGGAAAAATATACGGAAGAAAAGAAAATTTGTTTGAAAAGCGAGACCATTCTTATTCATTAGAATGTCACTTCCTCTCAAAACCTTAAAAATGCACAAGTAGCCAAATACACTATCCATGACACTCAAAATTGAAATACGAAATGAATATGCGTCGTAGGGTAAACACACCAACTACGGACGCTAATCAAACAAGAAAACTTGGTGTGTGTCCGAACTATCGTTACGGTGGTCCAACAATTGTGTGGACCACCTCAGTTGTCGCGTATTGTGCGCAAGAGTTTGTTTTCTTTTGTTTAAGCAACTTTCACAATTAACCCGTACATGCGAAAGGTATGTCACAAAAGGCCTACCTGGACTTAGACAAAGCTTGTTGACTGTACTTTTCGTTTGTCAAACCCTTTTATGGCATACTATTTCAACTTCAACTCCATAAGCTTGATTAATTTTAAGTGAAATCGTGAAAGTGGATAAGGGATCGCGTATTATTGTTGCTGCAATAAGAAGGAAAGGAAAACCTGTTGAAATTATTCATTCAAATGAAAACTAAGAAACTTGATACTCGCAACAACTCCTTTATAAAGTGGCAAGAATACATGCGAAGATGAAAGTGCTGTTTGCGAGAGAATCTAGTAAAGTCGTGGTGGTGAACCTTTATTGTGAGATGGTGAATAATTTTAAATAATCAATCATTTTAATGGTGTTGATAAGTGAAAACTCATAGAGTTTAAAATGTCTAGCTACCCATTATTAGCCCTGAGAAATCTATTGCAGTTTCACCTGCTTTCGAGTTCTTTGATCCTAAGAGTGAGCCTTTATTATACCTGCTGTTAGTCTACCTTTCCGAATTCATAAGATTATATTCAAATGTTCCTCCTGCCTTTATCTTTATCCATTTTGGGCTGGTGAAGCAAGTCATCTCATGTATCACCATATTTATCATCAACATCATCTCTCTCATTCTTTCACTCATTTTTTGTTTGTATTTCGAATTCTTCTTCTTCGTGTTGATGCTACATCTAAATTGTATTGATCCTAAACTTAGTTACTTCCACGATATCTTCACACAATACCTATAAATATTTATCCATACCAATCCCTTTCGCCGTCGCTAGTACGCATACGCATCTAACAACCAACATGTCGAATCTTCTCTCGCGTTAGACAATGACGGAAACCATCCATAAACTCAACTGGAATTTGAAACCCCGACCTCTGACCGAGAAAGCAAAACTACTGATGGGGCCAAAGAGTTATATTACTTAACAATAGAATTAAGTGTGGGGAATACATCTTATTGGAGACGGCTTATATTGTTACGTTACGTCAGGAGGTTAAGCAACAGTGATTGCGGTTTGGAAGATGATGGGTTGTGGTTGATCAAGGACATTGCTGCCTATTGATTGTAGTGTAATAAATGAGGAGTGAAAGGTATGTCGTTTGATTATGGTAGATGCAACTATACATAGAAAAATGATTCATTTGTTACCGAAATGGATGGGTTTTACCGAATTGTGAAAGATAAGTGAGGACAACATTGGTTTTAAGAATAATGATTTATAATGTATTTTTGTGTTGAAATGAAAGTATATTCGTGGTTAAAATCAAGTTTTTGATGTTCTTGATCGTCAGCCATTTAATTCATTTGTTTTTTTTTGCCACGAAAACATAAGTTTGAAGTCTGTCTGCCATAAATTGTTAGAAATATCTTCTATCAAGTCTGTCTAGCTTTCTTATCCTTTTTACAATAAGATTTGTTGAAAAAATGAGTGATTAATTACGATTCTATGATTGCATTTTACTGTTGTCTACTGTCTTAGCAAATCTATAAAAAAATATGAGCTCATCCATCCCAAAGATATGCTCATAGTGTTGTTCGTAAAACATTAATTGATTCATATTATTCAACATCGATACTATCTTTAGGTATCGATAACTATGTAAGCGTAAAGATTAAAATCGATGTATGTTCGATGATGGTAAATTGATAGTAAAATATATTATTGATATTATCTATAAATTATGCCTATTTTACGTCTTGTATTTGAAATGAAGATGAATTGATACAAGTTTCACATTATTTATCGAACACGACTAGAAACAACTAAGGTTTTCTAAAGATAGGACACAGAAAATATATATTATAAACCTAAGTAGTTATTTTATTAATCGACATTGATTTATAATACAGTGACGAACAAAGAAATTACATTAGGTAGGTATCTATAAAGGAACTTAGCATGAGGTTATGACCCAATAATCGAGTAATAAATATGAAAACTGACCACTACAATAGTGTAATGAAAATACTTATTAAGTACCTAAAATTGGAAGAAGCCTACCAAGCTTTAGTTTAGGAACTCACTCGTACGCATCAAGAGTTAATTTTTAAGCGATGGTAAAAACGGATCGAATTACTATTATAGAAGTAAAGTATTATAATCTCTTTCAAAATTCCAAACGAATGCAATCGATTACAATCATTACAAATTCAAATCGATAAATCTACAAACGATTAATCTCAACACTAGTGATGTACTTATATACAAAAATAAACAACAATAATTCAAAGGCACTCAGCGAGTTGAGGTCATGCGCCATTGTTTGATGGGTAAAAAAGTTCAAGTGACCAGTGTAGTTAGGCACGTCGTTACGGAGTCTGTGAAACACTTCTGATGCGGATTTTGAACTTTTTTGTTTGAGAAATTCTAGTGTTATTGTGCGGGTTTTTGTCTATAATTGTAGATGAAAAAGTGATGGAGAAGATACCTGCTGTCATCTTGTTAGAAACTTTTTCAAACAGAAAATGATTTAGTCATTTTTAGTCAAAGATCACTCAGATAATCTAATACCAGTCTTGCTTAGGTTTAATGGAATGTGGAGGTCAAATCTGCAGTCCCTCTTTGTGAAATACTGGTAGAATAAAATATACTAAAAAATAAAGTTACACATCTCTTTTACAAGAAAACTTATTTCTACGGTTACAAAGGCGGCCTTATCGCTGACAGCGATATCTCTCTCAGCTGGATCCGGTTGTAATGGAAGCCAACACCAGCATACATGGGAAAAGGCTGGGCAGATTGACTGAATCGTAGATCAGACATTAAAGTTTAAGCTTACAAGCATGTTTACCGTTTAACGCCGCGAAAAATGCTTTTTATTTGTTTTAGTTAGGCTCGCTCTTGACCACTATCTCACCTGATGGTAAGCGATGATGTGGTTGACGGTGCAGCACGCTTGCCTAGAAGTAACCTATCTATCCTTGACTTAAATACCCCGAGGTTGTAGCTATCGGGAAACACAGACTCCGGCAGGGAATTCCAGTCCTTAGCTGTACGCATAATGAAAGTAGGTATTTCCAAAACGTTTAGTGCGTATATGTGGGATGTCCACCATGTACCGATAGCGCATCGCTGTTTGTCTTTTATTCAGATGATAATATGAAACGGGATAGGCGGAAGATCATGCAATTCCTTAGCATATTCCCCGAAATGCAACCGATAAAAACCGACAAGCTGGCAACTCGGCGACGATGTTCAAGGCTGAAGCTTTGACTCGACCAATGCCTCATTGTCGATGAGCCTCTTGGCCCGTTTTTCGATCGGCTAGAGCATCAAGCTGGTATTTGACAGTCCCTGAGATGAGAACACGTTAACTCAACTAGATTTGAGAAAATCAAAGACATTTGATTATTGTTTCTAGATACACAATCAACAATGTTGTCAATAAGATTATTTTTCTCTTTGTTGACATTTCAGAATAGATTGTATATTATAATTTCAGCATCGACTGCTGAACTTTGCTCTTAAAGAAACTAGGTGACCAGATAACATTATCAAACTAACCTCAAAGATCTTAACTAGAATACAAAACAAAGGCGCCTATTATAATGGTGTAGAAACTTTAAAACTCATGTCAGAGGTCAAGCATTATTTTATGTTAATGCATAGTCCGCCTCGGCGTAAATCAATTATACCGCGTGACCCGGAGAGGTCGCCGGTTCGATTCCTGAGCTAGTTGCTTTTACACCTATTAGTGTTGGGTAAGATTAGAATGCGAAATTATTTTCGCTGTGAACGGGTAATGACCGTAATGAGGCTCTAAGCTTTCATTATCAGGTTTTAGAAAGGTCAATTTATGGACTGGTTTATAGGTGACGTTTTGTATGGGAGTTGGTGTAAAATGGGTAGTAGGCATTTAGCTTAATAAGCCATATATTGCGTATTTCATAATTACATTTCAAATATTAGTTGCTTGCTTACGTATACGTTATTATTAAGATATAATTTGTGTTTATGTATTGCCACGCAAAAAACACAAAATTAAAAAAATGTTGAAGTTATAGAAATAATAATAATAATATTAAAAAAGAAAATGATTATACCTTAAGAAATTAAAATTGATTAAGAAATTATAAATTAAAACTGTTTACTAAATTATACATGAGGACTTATTAAATATAGAATAGCTGGTAGCAAGTATTAAATAGACAAAAGGCTATTTTCCTACACTGGGATAACAAGTTGCTATTATAATAATTTTAGTCAAGTTAATAACGTAACAAAACCATAACGCTTGTATTTCATGAAAGGTTAGGTCATACCTGTGTACATATAGTACGTATATACAATTAGCCAGTTATAGTCGGGTTGAAAAGTTCTGGAGTGGTGATCGCGAACTGGATGACGTTTCATTAGAAAGCCTCCCACCAGGTGGACCGATGACTTGGTGAAGGTTGCGGGGATCTGCTGGATACGGGACGCACGGGACTGGTGAATGTGAGTTCAAACGCTTCGGGGAGGGATAGGCCTCCGCAGCCAAAAGACCTATGTCCAGCAGATGACGGTCTTTCGGCTGATATGATGATGATGAGTCAGGTTGATATATATACCTAATATGCAAAATAATTAGCTAAAAATATTGTTTATTTTCAATATCATGTCGAATACAGCGTCACGGTTGACAGAGATGAATATAAGAAGATAATGCGTTGCATCGATCCCGAATAACATGACACTAGAGCTGGAAGAATGATAAAGATCCTTCTTATCTTACAAAGAGCTATCAAAGGTTAGGAACATTGAAGATGAAACCATGCAAACTAGAGCAAATAATAATCCAAGATTGGCATCACGATAAAACAAAAGCAGCTCACAAAGATCTAACAGTAATCCGTAACACCCATTTCCTCTCGCTCATGCTCGTAAATTATTCGCATCCAATCAAATGTAGCACATAATCACACAAATTTCTAACCTCATAATTTAATTAACTCCAAGCTGCAGAGTACAGGTTACTTACAAATAGTAATCATGGCTACACGTTTGCTGCTTGACCATCTTTAGGTGCGCGTGGGAAATTGAGAAGCTTGGAAATTAACTCGTTTTTAGATATTTAACTGTGAGATGGACAAAGTATGTAGTGTGATCGAGCTGCATCTATTAGACTGTTTTTATAAATTACTAGCGGACGCCTTACGGTTTCACCCGCATAGTTCCAGTTGCCGTGAGAATACAGGGATAAAAAGTAGCCTATGTCACCTGGGGATAGCGTAGCTTCTCAACGGTGAATGAATTTTTGAAATCGGTATAGTAGTTTTTAAGTATATACGTTACATACAAAAATACAAATCTTTCCTCTGTATAATATTATTATATTAAATATTACCAGCTGTCCCACGCGGCTTCGCTCCCATCAACTGGCTACCTACCTACCCTAAATACATGAATGTTGCATAACTTTAACCGCTTACGCAGCGCACGAAACGGAAGTACCCAAAAATGAATATTTTTGGCCGTTTTTGCAACATTTTTCATTTATGCTCCGCTGCTATTGGTCATAGCGTGATGTTACAAAGCCTATAACCTTCCTCGATAAATGGACCATCCAATACAATATTTTTTCTATTCCAACCAGTAGTTACTGAGATTAGCGCGTTCAAACAAACAAACAAACTCTTCAGCTTTATAATATTAGTTTAGATTATATAGTGTATAGAAGTAAAGATTATTTATCGCGTCCGTATTTCCTAACCTTTTACAAACAAACAATTTTATATAGATAATGAAATTAAGGTGGCGAGACGAACTGGTAAGGCTGCGGGAGTCTGGTGGATGTGAAACGCACAGGACCGATCAGTGTGGCGACGCCTGGGGGAGGCCATGTATGTATGTCCAGCATTGGACGTCTTCTGGCTGAAATGATGATGATGAAAGAAATTAAGGATGTATAGATGATTACGTTATCCTTAAATACCTTTTAATCGAAGTATCATAGCAAAAGGTTATATATTCTATATTTTGCTTATGAGAAAACGAAAGCGTTATTATCTCGCATTTGTGTCAAAGTGATTGGCTACTGCTTTACCGTGTGGAGACTATATTGTTTTGAATTTATGAATTTTATACGTATGCAACCAAAACGGTGCTCATTTTGGCTCTAAAATAAACTAGCGGGCTGTGGATCTTTTTGGGAGAAGCGTATGTTCGAGCAGTAGAATGCATAGATTGAGAGACTTGATATCCTGTTCAAAAGTAAATATTGTTGTGCAAGTCTAAGTTACCTATTGTGCAAAAAGAAACTAAATTACGATGCTTAGCAAATGAATGGATCCTCACAGAATGTTGTTAGTACTTCCATTGTTGTGCTCCAATAGCCAAAAAATGCAAGGTCATCGCCTTAACACTTAGACTAAGATTTAATAACTACACATTTCAAAACAGTACAGAACATATTCAAAGGGAAAATTCTTGTAATTGCACATAACCTACAATATTAATACACGAACTACAAAGGAAGTACGCTTTATTCCAATGACTATGGTTTTTTGAATGCTTCTGTACGGTCAACAAAACAGTGAGGCTACCGATTCATAAAAGGAATTTTTATTGCTGTACCGTGCGCAGCAACAATGGGCTGGTGATGACTGAGCAGTTTATGGTTGATAATCTAATTGTCAGATTGTATTCTGATTTGTTGATTGTATCGACGCTAGTTTTGATTGTAGCGTCAGCAAAACAGATTTGGAAATATTCTCTGTCTAGATATTTTTTTTTCTTTATTCAAAAAAGGTAACCAATGTTTACTGTCTTGTTTTATCTATCCAAATAAATAAAACAATGCTCACTCTACAAAACAGATAAGCGATTAGTCGTTTATTGTGCTAATTGCTTTTTTATCTCAAACAAAATTAAACAGCCATTTCATTTTGTTATAATGTTCCAGTTACCAAAAAACCGCCTATGGTCCAAACAAAAATGGACTCTATCTAATTATGTCCAGTTTTAACGCAATATTATACGAAAATTTAAATATCTTAATTCTTAATGATTCTATTAAAGCCTTTGTAGGTGTTACTAATGAAGAATAATAACATAGTTAAGTTTTCTAAACATTTTTGTAACACTACAATGATTGCGTGGGCTGATAAGTATAGTTTAACACACCGATTACCGGACGCTAGAACCTTATAAGGTGAACGAAAACAATTTCTTTTGCAATAGTGAGAGTCTTGTTTTATATAAGGTCGTATCTTGCATTGTTGTTTTAGTCAATAGAGCTTTCATTTTGATGCTACGGTGAATGTATTTAAATGCTAAAGATGACAATTCTATATTCTGTCATAACTATATAAGTCAAAAGATTTTTTGAATATGAAATTATTTTTTGGGGCGTACAGTAAAACAATTTTTTTAGTGTCCCTCACCAAACTTTGGTTTTCGTCATTGGTAGGATTTCTATCAGTTGCCCTTTGCACTTGGTGCAGACCCGACGCTCTCAATCGATTTGGAAGTAAATAGAGTTGTTAATACTATTTTAACTTAATGCAATTTATTTTAAAAATGGGAGGAAAGCTGCTAAAGGAAAATAGGAAAAGAGTTTTACAGCTCTAGATTGTTCACACGGAAACCAAAACAAAACAACAATAAAATATTTTTTTCGAATTCAAATTATTATGCACGATAAATCTAATGGTTGATGGACTTGGAAAAGTTGAAAAATAGCAGTCGTTTGTATTCGGAATTGCGATGATTACCGAGGGAAATTAAGAAAATAGTTGTACTGTATGCAAAAAGTATAAAACTAAAAGTGTCCTTTTCATGTTTAAGTGACAATGTGGTGGTGGTATAGATTTAAGATCACGTTTTTTTCACATATTGGTAAAAAAAAAACAGAAAAATGTGAACTTTTTCATATTAGTGATTCTTATTACTTTTTTGCGAACCCTACCCCATCTATGAATGATTGCACAGTTCTAAGACATCAACGCATCAAATGTTTAACAAAACAAGAATAACTTATCGGTAATAACGTATTATTTGCCGGCAAACACATCGACCTTATAATAATATTGTCATTAGCACACTAACAAAATGGAATCCCAAGTTTTTTTGCCTCTAATCCTTTGTACAATACTGAGTAACCTTTTTTTTTCAGAATCATTAATGTTCATTTAATATTGGAAGGTCGATGAACTTTTTACAATGTCGACTTTTGTTGTGGGGTAACGATATTTTTATGGTAATTGTGTTATTGCAAATTGTGTATGTGTTCAGGTTTCTGATAGGGAAGAAAGAATTTTAAGTATTTCAATGTCTAGAATTTCATTTTCTATTCACTTGTTTTTCTTAAGAAAAAGGATGGCAGTTACCTCAGCAAACAATTATTACGAACTTTGGGTCTAAATTTAGACCTGCGCAATGAGATAATTTCTATGGAAAATTTTCATCAGATCGATGTCGCTTTGTCGAGGGTTCCGGCGACTGATCCCGCAATTAATTGATCCCGCGGATCGATTTGCCGGATACATTTATTTAAAAATTTTTCTTCCGGCGACTCGTCCCACCCATAAACAGTAGAGTCAAACGAAAAAATGTCCAAAACTCTTTGATTAACAAATATATTTTTTTATCTAAATATCATTTACTGATCCTAGATATGAATGTATTACTTTCGCTTAGTAACACTTAATTCAACCGTGCATGTAAGTTAGAGAGAAATAGCATTCTACAATGCTATCCCTCTTTAACTCTAGTCCGTTTTGCTGTCGATCTCAAGAAGCATATGCAGCCCTTTTGTTGTAAAATGGGATTTTGCATCGCATGATGGCTGGCTTGATGAATCACTGTCAAGAAGCTATCACACACAGTCGGTCAAGTTTTACTTTGGACAAAGTAATATTAGATGTTTAGTAGACACAGTGCTGAATGTTTGCTACAAGAAAAGAAACGATTCTATTGGGACAAAAAAAGTTACTTCTCACAAACTGCCGACGTTGAAGTACCAAAGATTGGTGCTTGCTGACTATAGAGGGGGAAAAAAGCGCATAATAGTATCTGCAAATGTAGCAATGAAAGAATAATTTGAATAAATTGTATTTTTGGAAAAATTGTTTTTCCTTTAATTATCACATTAAACATTTTTCGTTTGACTGTACTGTTTTTGGCTTGAACAATAGATTATTTTTATTAGTTTTTGGGTGGGACGAGTCGCCGGAAGAAAAATATTAAAATAAATGTATCCGGCAACTCATCCCGCGGGATCAGTTAATTGCGGGATCAGTCGCCGGAACCCTCGCTTTGTCGAGATCCGCCTTTCTGTAATTGACGTCAGTAGGCCAGCATATTCACTTTTTTTGAATTTGGACATGAAGCAATTTAAAAGAGCTCTCTCATAGGCTAAAAAAACCCTGCAATCAACCTAGAGGGTACTCCACAACAACATACAACAATAAATATTTTCAAGCTAAACTTCAAGCTATACCAACACTTAAAATCCTCCATGACACTTACCTCTCTCTACGTACAAAAAACGCATCTTCAAAAAATATTTCTTATAGCCATTCTCTTTACATAACATTGTACGAGAACAATGATTATAAACCTACTAAATTAAATACATAGTCCGTTTTAGAACAAACTTTATTCCATGAATGAT
This sequence comes from Orthosia cruda, assembly GCA_964057195.1. Classification (NCBI taxonomy): domain Eukaryota; kingdom Metazoa; phylum Arthropoda; class Insecta; order Lepidoptera; family Noctuidae; genus Orthosia; species Orthosia cruda. The sequence goes on along the minus strand of OZ059834.1, from coordinate 30,333,885 downwards.
TTTTAAATTGGCAGCGTTCTGCAACATTTTTATGTTACCCGACAAGATACGGTATGTGCTTTAGTTGAATATTAAAGTTTACACGCGTGTGATTTTCAATTTGTTAGCTCAGCTATGTTTGATTTCACACTGTTGCCGCGTTGGTTATGGTTTTGGTTAATGTCATAGGAAAAAGCGATTTCAGAAAATGAGGTAGTATTCAGTAGTGCCGCTATGACGTGTTAAACCTATCATCTAATCCAGTGTGAGAGAAAGATGGAACGAACTTTACGATAAATAGCATAGAAACTTTACTAGAAACCCTTACCTTTTATAGGATACAGGCTTTTTCACATACATACATACTCATAGCTTTTTCCCATGGGGATAGACAGAAACTACAGAACGCCACCTGCTACGATCTTTACATACTTCTTTTGCTTCACTCACATTCATAAATCCAGTCATACACACACGCCGGTTATGAGTACTGCGCACCTGGCCTTTCTGAAGAACATCACCAATAAGCATTTTCACAGTGCACCAATGATAGCTTTAACAAGTCAAAATACGGGCCCTGTTAATTAATTGTACACAAATCGATATCACCAAAAAGTTTAAGATCTTAAAACTTTATTAAATCCATATTATTAGAAGTTTTTACATGTTCATTATCTTCACGCTTTTCGTTTTTTTTTTTCGCTACAGTTGACAATTAATCTAGTCAGAGGTTTGGCAAATGAAATCGTGTCCATTATTGAGGATTTCAGTCAAATGCAACACAAATTTCATAAGCAATTTCACGTCATAAAAAACTCAATATTATTTCTAGACGCTCGCTCTTCGCTCCTCACTTGCACCCACATCACCCTGACAGGTGCTCAGTGGGTCCGTACATCAATCACGGATGAAACAATCGTGCGGGGTCAGCAGTTATATCGATGACAGATTGTCAGTAACCACGGCAACCGATGTAATGCTCGGTAATTCCACATGTCATGCTCACTCGTTTTAGTTCCGCCACAAAAAAGGCATGTTACCGTGTTTTAACGTTTGTTACTATGACCCCGGTTGTTGTCGGTACGATAGAAAGCTGGGTTTTGTGTGTGAGAAACGTGGATGGGTTTTAGTTTCTTTGGTCTAGGATCTTAAAATTATTACTTGGTGTTAAAATAAATAGTGTCTATGTATACTTCTTAGTATGAAATGAATTGTTATAATATTGAAGTGAGAGTTAACTTGGTGTAAAAAACTATAGTTGTTTTGCATTTTATTATTATCATTTAGTTAAAATAAAGGAACCGTAGTATAGGGATTGGATAGATGGATCCTCTTTTCCGCACTTAGATTCCCATTTGTTCCGATGTGTTCAGGTCTCCTCTCTGTGAGAGTGAAAAGGGACGTAGTCCACCACGCAGGCCCAGTGCGGTTCTTGCTCCCGGCTGGTTGATCGGCCGGCTTGCTAGCTGCCGCACATACGACGCAGTGCGGCGTGGCATTGCAAGAGTCGGCCTTATGACCGGGCTGACCACAGCGGAAGCAGTGGTCACTGCGGTCCACCTCCGAGATGCATTAAGTTCCTATGTGGTTGCCCAAATAGCAGCTGAAGCACCTCAGGGGTTACATGAACAAACCAAGAAAAAAAAATGGCCCAGTGCGGGTTGGTGGATGTCCCATGTCTTCGAATTTTTGGTTCTAAGACATGGCCGTTTCCTCACGATATTTTCCTCCACTGTTTTGAGAGTAGTGGTGATGAAATAATTTACTCAAAGTAAATTACCTGCCTGTGGCCGAACCCACGACCACGACCACGGGCCACCACTGCTCAATGAAAAAGCGTAGCGCAGTATGTTAAACAGAAGGATTATTATGAGTTACAATCCTAACACACTTTCAATAAATTACTGAAACAATTGACTGTTGGTTTAAGAGTGCAACCTCTATGGCAGATCAGAAACAAAAAAAGATCTCATTAAGGTTTCGTTTTCCTTTTAAGGTCACCCCTAAAACATGTTTTTGCTAGCGTTAGCACTAGGTATACCTACTTTTTGCAATATTGTATTGTTTAAAACAACAATTGTAACACACTCGCGTTAAAATATACTAACCGTAGCCAGACTACAGCTATGATTAAAAAGTTTTTGCAACAGCATCAACAATAAAAGATCTTTGATTACACTAACTCCGTGTTATAATTGTACGTCGAACGTGATTAATAGTTTGTACCCAACAAACAATGGATTGACCAGGGCACCTTGAAGTGCACACAATATAATGAACGTTAGGTATTTTGCATATAAAAGGTTATAGAGTAACAATAATGAATTGGATTTGTACATAATAATGCACGTAAACACGTTTGTGTTTATTTATTGCGAGTGTTTTGAAACAGCAAAATGATCTCAGAGTTTGTTTTAAATTACAACTATCATGTTGCAATCACGTGAAATGCCTTTAGCAGGATTTAAATTAGTATTATAGATAGACTATAACAGGGACTGAAACAGAAGAGTTGGGGAAGCGCTTGCTGTCTCCCTTGACCTCTCGAAGGTTTTCGACAGGGTCTGGCATGAGAACCTTATTGGTAAGCTTCGTTCCTTCGGTCTGCCTAGCGATCTGTGTGACTGTATTGCTGATTTCCTGAGTGATCGATCCATCCGAGTGGTTAGCGATGGCTACTCTTCCGGTCAGTTAGGTATTAACACTGGAGTCCCTCAGGGACTCCAGTGTTAATACCTAACAAACCTACCTCGGTGCTCTCGGCTACACTGTTTTTGCTGTTATATAACGTCCTCAAATTACCTTAATTTGAGGTCTGTTTCTTAAAATAATATGCCCATCGCGGTCCCTGAGTTCTTCTACTGCTCCCCCTCACCCCGCGGGCCTTATAAATATTATAAAATAAACAAATGTAATCAATAAAAGTAAGTTCCAAGATTTGTTTTGAATTATTAACGTGAAAAATATTTAACCATGAGATGTCCGTAGGAAAGTTCATCATGGAAATTAAATTCGGCTGATGGAATATATCTTGGTTGGATAGGTCCGCACAAGATAGGTCGGTGGTCCGCCATTTGGTGACCACTTTTTGTGGGGTGGGAAATCATCCAATGACTTCTCCCGCTCTCGGTGAAGTGGAAGGGCGTGTCAGACTTTTTCTGACTGAAACCCACCCGTGTTCCTTCAGTTGCTTGTGCCAGGGCCGCGGTAACTCTCTTTCAAATTTATCCGCGACCCAGACAGGCATCGGCCCTAGCGGACCCCGTCTGTTTCTGCTGACATCTCTTTGAGGCGCGCGTGAAACACCTTATCGGACGGTGAGCTACCCATTACTCGCCGTCCGCAAGCCCGCGCCTTCGGATTTGGTGACCCCTGGACAATATAAATCATTATTTCAGCCGAAAGACGTCCACTTCGTCCAGAAGCAGAAGTATGTAGGTATCTGTTAAGGACATCACACATTGACCGATCTTATGCTTTTCCACAGCTCTTAACGGGTCCTCAGTTCACCTTATGGCAGGCCTTCAAACGCTGCGTCTGCGATTAGCGGACGTCATTCCAGAACGTTTCAATATGCCTACCATAGTTGGTAAGCAAATTTTGCCAGAATACTTATCATTGAAGGTATCCCGCCTTTTTTGACTGTTTTTCTTAACAACCAGGTAGTTTAAAATATGACCATAAAATATACAACTGAATATTCTCTTCTTCTTCTTCCTGCCCCCTTCCCAATTCATTTGAGCCTCTTTGTGCTTCTATGCCAGGATGGTCTATCCTGGTCTGTCGATGTTGGCAAATTTAATATTCTAAAAAATTATACAATTGAATATTATAAAAAAGGGATTTATATACAAATACTCTTTGTATGGCTATGGAGAGGGTAAACGGCTGGTGTTAGGTAGTTATTAATGTTAATTTAGTTCATACCAGGTAGTCTATAATGGTATACTAATACCCAAAACGTGATTTAAAATCAATAATTTTTACACTCGACCATTCGTCAATCATTCAACACAAACTTCACAAAAAAGTGAAATCTAATTAATAGATTAGGTAATATTATTACATTTGCGAATAAAGTTAAATTAAATCTTCGGTATCGATTAACTGAATTAGATGTTATGATAGATGACCTTTCACGTTTGCTAGTCAACATCACGTGATACCTAGGAGAGAGTGATAGGTGATTGAAATAATCAATCACGCCTAACCTATTGGTATCAACATGTCTTCATAAAATCGTTACCAAACTTTGTAGCTTGTCAAGTTTTTTGGACGTTTCACCATCTAGTAGTTCTCATGTCTGTGACTGGTCAATCTTACGTTTCAATTCGATTAAAACCTTATTTCGTATGTATATATTCGCGACTTTGAACACTCCACCAGTTGTTGTGCAGCGGAAAAGGTTGTGTAACAGCAAGGATGAAAGATGGGGTACCAGCCGCACCCGCCATCAAGCTTGAATCTTAATATACTTTAAAAAAATCTTTAATATATTCATATTCTTTATTGTACACAAAACATAGAGATTCAAATACAGTAACCCATAATAAGGTTATCTTAAAGCAAACCTCTTACTAGGGACTAAGGCCACTATCTTCATTTTGTCTTCTCTCCTTACTCGCTCGAAATTGTTCGTAACAAATCCTTTCTCCAACATCTTCTGAAGATTGAAAGAAATTCTACTTTGAAAGTGGAGCTGAGTCCTTCACTCATGACAACTTTATTGTAGACTAGCGACCCAAACCGACTTGGGACTGGACAAATTACATACAATAATCTTCATCGTTTATCGCTCCTTCTATGAGTGAAAACTTTATCAATATCCGTTGCGTGGTTTAAAAGTTAGCAGAGAAACAAAAAGCGGCCAAGTGCGACTCGGACTCGCGCACCAAAGGTCCCGTATAAACAGCTACATTCACCGAAATAATTAATTAACATTACTGAAGTTCATAAACAATGAAACCACTGACAACTTCTCTAACGAAAAGAGAAACTGGATTGAGGGGAAAAAACCGGCCAAGTGCGAGTCAGACTCGCGCACGAAGGGTTCCGTACCATTATAGCCAAAAACGGCATAAAAATCACGTTTTTTGTATGGGAGTCCCCCTTAAATATTTAATTCTGTTTTTGGTATTTATTGTTATAGCGGCAACATAAATACATCATCTGTGAAAATTTCAACTCTCTAGCTATCACGGTTCTTGAGATACAGCCTAGTAAAAGACAGACAGACAGACAGGAGTCTTAGTAATAGGGTCCCGTTTTTACCCTTTGGGTACGGAACCCTAAAAATTAACTTTGCCGTTGGAAAACTGTTGTGGGGGAAAACAGTTTAACATACATCGACAGTCGCGGCCAGTTTACCAATTGCAATCAAGTTATTTTTTTTTTTAAATTTATTTAAGTACAAATTTACGGTTTTCAGACATTTTTCTTTACTTGTGCTATAAGACATTATTGTCGAATTTCATGATTCTAGGTCAACGGGATATACCTTGTAGGTTTTGATTTCTTTACGACTGTCATGACTATATGCGTCATAAATGGGTGTATTTTTTGATTGCATTGATTTAGAAGTTTGATTTGCAATGGATTGCGGTCTTGAGTATATTATATTAATTTCAACTTGATACGTCCACGCATTCCTGAGAAAAAGGTTTGGATAGACGGAATATCGTATTTTTTTAAATTATTATCTTTTTTTTGCTTCACTTCTGCTATAAGATATTGCTTCCAAAATTCATGATTCTAGGCCAACGGGAAGTACCAACACCCCAATCAACCAATCACAGCAGATAACGCGTGCTTAACAATTTGTTACATTAATTCTGCGATAATTTAGAGGTGAGAAACTCGGCCTTAGAGAAGACATGCAACATCAGCATTTTTTACCGCTAATCTTAGAGACAATATTTTTATTTTTTAATGGGTATCCTGATAATTTTTATATTCTGTTCTTTAGAAGCTTTTATATTAAATAAGCGTTAGAACTATTAAACTTATCAAAAACATGCGTATAAATCGTCAAAATGCTCCTCAATTCGCAGTTAGCACCTACCGTTTTACAAAAATTCAGATCTTATACATAAATTTAGAAAACATACATATTTATTTTCTATAAAAATAAATATTTCACATTCATAGGAATCTAGATATACCAGAAACACAATTAATTAGGTATGTAAAATATCGATGACAATTTCGAACTTTCTTATTCGAAATATATTCTGAAGGTGAGGTCAAGGCCGAAAGAGGTTTTTAAATAGTTTTAAATAAATTAAAATTCTTTAAAAGGCGACCCACCGTCTGTGTAACGGTTTCTCTGAGTTATTATTATGAGAAGGTGAATCTTTTATGTTTTATATGATCATGGGATATTGTACAGGTGTTGGTGAGAAATATATGGCTAATACATATTTTATTATGTTTTATTGAGTGGTGTATGGTAAATAGTTATAAGAGAGCTTTCCCTCCGTTTTGTGCATTGAATGCATTGCATGGAGGTTCTTGTGCATTCTTCTCCATAACAAGCTACTTTTCCGAAAGCACGGTAGAATCAACTTTTATTACTTGTAAATTTAAATTTGTATTTGACGTTCAACAGTGCCGCTTATTGGCCTATATTTGACTTTGACTTTGTGTTACAGAATCCTAATAATGCTAATGGTCTAGCCAAGAAAGTATTTGTTTTTTCATTCTTTGGGGACTTGCAACTTCAAAAAAATTGCCGAGGTTTCAAAAAAGTTAAAATCGGGCCTGGAATTTGATTGCTACATTTTTGTAACTACAATATAATCTGAAAAAAAGATGACTTAGATCATCATTAAATATTTTGTTTCATGATTATATTTTAAGGCTTCCATAGACCGGCAGGATGCGACAATGCGAAAACCGTTTATACAGTCAATGCAAAAACAAGCTTTACGATCCATATATTCCCTGTATATTTTTTTAATGATATAATGACGCATTGTCGCGTCGAGATTGTCTGCGGGACAAAATGAAATACCTTCCCACTTAATTCCCACACATTATTTAAACCTACAATATAAATTAATAAACAAACAATTTTAACAATGTTATGTTCAATCATTTTAACATGTTTTGCTACTAACGACCGACGCAAAGGGCGAACGATTTAACCTCTGACCAACCGGTGTCATAAGCTTGTGCCACCTATAAATTTTATATTAAATATGACATTTTATTTTAATATAAACGGCTTTGAAGGTAGAAAGCATGACCCTTAACAATATTTTTAGGAATGCCTTTCGAAATACTGTTTAAATATAATATGGAGAGTCACAGAATGTTTCTCGATTTTGATTCTTAAAAAAAAAACACTAGTGTTAGTGCAAACTCGTTTTATTTATTTTTAAAATTATTGTAAATTAATTTATTAATATATACTCGTATAATAGCACGGATGTGTAAATTAAGTGATTATGGGTATTTTGTCAATGCTTCAGGTATACATATCATAATAAAGACTTTTTTATTATCTGCAGTTACATTTACTCGAGAAAAAAGTTAGGAACTTATCTTAATTTATTCAAAGTGCAAAGTTAATTAATTATCTTTAACAACATTGAAGTGCTTATACAACACTTGAGAGACAAATTAAGAAGCTGACAAAAGAGTACTTAGCGTAAAAGTATTGAAGTGATTCTCGAAATTAAACGTACTATATCTATCAACTTATTCATTGTAAAAGTTAAGCTAATATTCTATCTTAATGTTTGAACAAGCATAATGTTCCTACTCCAAGTCGTATGCTAATTGTCACTATATTTATGGCGTTCAAGCTTGGCGATATCGTTTAGTGACCCCTAATGACCTACATTGATTGGATAACTCTTTGTTAAAAAAAGAAAATATAACCGTCCTAAATCGAAATCTATCATTATCTCACTATCTGTCATTTTCATTAGTAAAAATGTCGTCAAAATTTTTGTTTGGTTCCGGCGAAAATATAGTACCAAAATTACTGTGACCGCTATTGCCATGCTAAATTGCAACAACTACCGTCTTTAATAAACTTTCTTACTGTAACAAATTGCTAGACATAATTCATTATTTGGTCGTTTATACATAGATCTCAAATTAGAACTGATAGGGTCCGCAACGAATACATCCGAGGTACTTTATGGGTGGCTCCAATACAGGACAGGTTGACGGAGAGTAGACTGAGATGGTATGGAAATGTCATGAGAAGGACAGAAGAACACGTCGTAAGAACGGCTCTGAGCCTACCTGAGGGCAAAAGAGGCCGAGGACGACCTACTTTGACATGGTGGACAAGTATGATGAAGAACCTCAAGAAGGAGAAATTGCCTGACCCTACAACCCTCGACAGAACGTCTTGACGCCGTGAAATAAGGAGAGCCGACCCCACCTAAAGTGGGAAAAGGCTAGGAAGAAGAAGATACATAGATCTCAAAGATATAAACAGATTCAACCACTACCAACACTTTGCGACCAACATGACTCACACAGCCTTTAGCTTACCCAATAAAAGGTAAAAGACACAATGACCTAATCGCCGGCAGATTATTAAAAGCTATTCGCAGTAGGCAATCGCCTCTGTACCATAATAACGACAATATACTACAAGATACAATGTTAACTATGGCTAAACAGTTACATCCTTAATCTTCGGTATATCTGTTTACAGGTAACTGTAAAAGGAGGTAACTACGTGTGTGCAACTTATTAATTTGGGACTGGATGTGGCATAGTCAAGTTATCATACATGTTATTAACTAATGTTATTGATGCGTTGAGTTGAGCGTGGAGAACATTGAGCGTGGTTTGGTAAAAGATGGTGTTATTTCTGGTTTGCACAAGAGTTCCAGTTTGTCACTGTAAGCATGTGGCCCATTCTCTCTCACAGATAGTCCTGTGAGAGAGAATCGGCCTGGCCTGTGTCTCAGAAGTGATCATAAAGGACTAGTTGCAAAAAAGGGTAAGTAAATAAAGTTTTTTTATTTTTTGTTTTACGTACTAAGTGATGAAGAAAATAGCAACTCACTTTCCCAACTTAAACTACTCATTACTCAATGTTTAGTTTTAGATGGATTTGGCAGTTTCTTCTATGCTCCTCAAACCCGCTATCTCGCAAATCCACAGAAACACCACTCACTTTCTTTCTCAACCGCGCTCAACTCAGTAAAAACTGCAAGCCTCATCTAGCTACTACTTGACCATGCCTCGTTCACACAGCCATCTAATCAACGAACCGGGCGCACTGGTGTGCGTTGTCATTCTACTTTCTACATATTTTTTACACTGCCTAGTGTATAGTGCAGCTTCTAATATTAATTTATTGTTTAAACATTGTTTTCTTTGAGATCGTAGACTTTTTGTATGGCATTGTTTTTGTCTTCGTAATGTGTTTCTTTTGTTTTTACAAGTTGCTTTAGCTTAGTTTGTATGTGTAGGTCACATGTAACAACTGAATTTTAAAACAATTATACTCAACCTATTGATTTAAAATTTTGCATACACGTTTGATTTTGGATGAAAAGCACGGTTAGCTAGAAAGCTTGATGTTTTATATCAATTAATTATTGTATTTAATGAACAATTTCCTGTACAAGTCCTAAATAAACATTTTTATTTTCTTTCTTTCCTACTTTCCTTCCGTGCTAGCGTGATTTTGATTGAATTTGTTCCTAAAATATGTCTGTTTGCGAATTTAAATTGATTATTAATTTTGGTAATAGCGGTTGTAGTTTGATTAATGGAATAATTATATGTTTTGTGAATATTAATTTTGTGGAGTAGGAGATACTTTTGAATAAAAACTAGTATTAAGGTTTTTATTATGAATTTATGATTAACCATTAGAAGAAGTAAATGATTGTCTTACGGTACAGTTTTTAACGTATCCATCGATTATATCGGTTCATTGGAATACAGTTAATACAGGTAAATAAATAAGTATATAATTGACTTTGTGAGTAATACTGATACCAAAGTGGACAAGTCAACTATTTTACAAACTATTATTTTTAATTACCTACATTCTATAAATAATTTTGATTTATATATTTTTTCCCAAAAACATTTTTACCAACAAATTATTTTATTATAATTCATAGTCAGGGCTATGAATAAATGTCACATATACAGGTCTGGTCATCCGCACCATGTTTGCTTTGTAGTCCTACTGAGATAGCATCTTGAGATACGTCTCAAGATAAATTGACTATTGTAATCGCTTATTAACCCGTAACTTTACGTATGGTAACATAATTAGTTTTAAGTAGTGCTGCTGGTATTCTGATAAAATGATAAGCCTGTCTAAGTATAGATGAGATCAATACAATGTTGATGGCTAGATCACCTGGTGTTTTAAATATTTTCATAATTAATAGGTATGAATATGAAGCTGGTTGAGTTCCTCATTATTTTTCTGTCTATGTGCAATCGGGGTTCGAAATGGATGAATTTGTAAAGATGTTAAAGCATTATGCAGATAGGTTTTGATGATTGAGAAAAAATAATTTTATCCAGTAGTTTTTGATATACATACAAACAGATAATCACATAAGTCGAAAACATTTTCTAAATAAGTACTTGAAATTAAGCTATTACATTTTACGACACCCCAATATGCCATAGAATCGTGAGAAAACTTTTTCAATTCTAATATTATAATCCAAAAATGCCATTCTCAGATAAATTTTAGATTGAAGATTAAGATTACTGATTAGTGAAATATTTACATTGAATAAGTATAAAAAATTAAATTATATCTTCAATCAATCGAGCTTTATAACGTTAACAGCAATAAAAAAAACTCTTTTATTAGGAGATGAAACTAAGCGGAAGTTTGATGATGACATTAAGATTATAATCAAAACTCTCACTTGACACATTGACGAAATTTATCCAAATTATATAAGCCATATTCACGACGCTTTTCCAACCACCTATAAGTATATATTTTAATAGCCACACTAAACCAGCTCAAAGGGCCCGAACCACAGATGCACGACAATTAATTAGTTCGTAAATTAATATGCAAATAAAAACATTAAAAGAAATATCGAGCTCGCGATAGGGAAGGGAAAGACATCGTAACTAATTTCGATAGTGACGTATCTACTTAAAACAAGAGGTACGATACATATCGATAGTCAATAACTCATTTTAATTGAATCATTCCGGCTAATAGTGCTTTCTAGACGTTTGACAGCTCCGTCATTAGAGACGTGATAGAGACAGAAGACTGGACCTCGATTAATAAGTACATCGTTTTAGTTTTAAACTCGATATACGTTTTATTGAAATATTTATCTTTGTAATGATACAAAGATTTTTATTGTCGAGATAGACGATTCTTAATGAAGTTGTAATGTCAAAGATTTTATCCGAGTAAAAGTTGTTAATCCGTCGTATATTAAAAACTTTCTATCTCGTCTTCTCATGAGTCAAACATGTTAGATAAGTGTAAACGTTTTTGCATTTCTAATCCTAGTTTCGATAAAACAAAAAAAATACAACAAAAAGTGTGCACCTCACTTGAGAGTACCAACTTTCAAAAACGAAAAAAATATGGTCAGAGGTTTTCGCTTCGCCATAGTTTAAAAAACGAAAACGTGGAATTGAAATACGGCCTCGTTTTAATTTCTGGTCAGTTCGCGGCGAGCGACAAATAAAGTGGCGATCCCGAGATCGTTATCGGCGGACAAATCGTCGTGTGTGTTGCGTACGCGCAGCGGTGAGAACCTAACGCACCTGTACCGGTCGGCAGGCCGCTAGAGATGTGCCCGTGTCGATACATTTTACGATGGTTAATATAACTGAATTATTTTTTGTGAAAAGTAGGTTAGTAAATTTGTGGAGTATGAGATTTGCTATGGAGTTATTGGTGCTCGTAAACGTAAAAGCATAGAGCATTTTACGACGCAAAAAATAAACATACAAATATGTAAAGTTTTGTTTCTAATAGGAAAGATTGTATTGTAAACGGAATGCTTAAGAAATATTTTCTAGATCCTTTTATAAGAAATAAAATACTAAAACCTGCCATACTGACTGCACACTGAAAACTAAGCACACTGTTGGTGTGCGTATAATAAATAAAATTACAAAAGGACGAACAAAACCAGAAAAGCCTGCCACAACCACCTACTTATCAAAATCTAATCTCCAGTTATCGACATCCAATCCGCTACCGCGTTATCGATAACCGATCAACTAACGATACGTATCGGCTTTACCCCTAGATCTCACGCAGCGCCGTCCCGGTCCATCGGGCCGTTCGTAGCGAGTCACATCATAAATCACGCACTAATAGCCGGTAAACTCATTCGCTAATCCGAATCGAACAACTACGGGACGACCACGAACACTGCGCAGGCGCAACTCGCTGTTTTTTCCATTTGAAGCTTTGGTATAATTATTTCAACGGAATAGTTAGTAGTATTGAGAAGATGTGGCTATGTTTTTGATTGAAATAATTAGAATTATGTTAAGACTAGCTTCTGCCAGTGGCTTCGCCCGCGTGAAATGTGTTTTCTTTTCCCAAGGGAAAATTATACTGGGATGAAAAGTAAAAAATGAAAATTCAGGGGTGATTGAGTGACAAACATCCGTCCAAACTTTTGAATTTATAGTATTAGTAAGATGAAAAGCAAGAAGAATTTTGTGGAAAGGGTGGCCTTAGCCCTGCAGTAGAACAATAAAGGCTACTTTGATGAGATTGATACAAAAATGCAAATGAAACTTTTCTCGTAGTAAGCTTCCTCGCATATTTTCCACCACTATCTCTAGCTGCCGGGGTCAAAACGCAGTCGTTGTATAATACTGATTCTGCATCTGCTCAGACTGGACATTAACCCAGCTTGTCTACTTGAGGAAAGGCTAAGAAGGTGATGATGCGTAAGTTTTTATTGAGGTGGGAAAACTTTAACTACTGATCCTTTAAAACCGGTAAACCGGTAAAGATTGCAAACTTTATATAGAAAGTAACAGTATTCTCTGAGTATTATCTTAAATGAATAGTACAAGTTGCTCAAGCTCGGATATTTCATTCAGATCTTTGTTTATGTCAAATTATGGTAATTGATTTAATTAATTGGAAGCTTTACTTGCGTAGTAGTCGCATTCGTAATTTTGTGATCTGTTTTAATAGTGGGATTGTGTAAAGTGAAGCTGATTCCAATATTGGAGGTTTTTGTTAAAAACATCCTACTATTCTATTGTAAAGGCGAAAGTTGATGATGAGAATGGATAGATAGATGTTTGTTACTTTTTCACGCAAAAACTACCGTATTGAACGGATTTTGATTAAAACTTTACAGTGGCTTGGCTTGCTTTTTTTTTAATATTTTGTAGGCCGCCACCTGTGACCACTATCTCGCATGATGGTAAACGATGATGTGGTCGCCGGTGAAACACGCTTGCCTAGAAATAACCTATAAAATATATAAGATTATAAAAAAATATAAATCAATCTGCCTAGCCTTTTCCCAACTATGTTGGGGTCGGCTTCCAGTCTAACCGGATTCAGCTGAGTACCTGTATTTTACATAGAGCGACTGCCTATCTGACCTCCACAACCCAGTAATTGGGTAACACGGTACCCCTTGGCTAGACTGGTGTCGGATCTCAAGCTTCTGACTACTCGTAACGACTGTCAAAGATCTTCAAATGACATCCGGGACCAACGGCTTAACGTGCCTTCCGAGGCACGGAGGAAACTCGGTATGTTGAAATGGTCACCCATCCACGGACCGATCTCGTCAAGCGTTGCTTAACCTTGAAGATCGACCCGTGCGGCTGTTTGTATTTAGCCACGAGCTCCTCCTCAAAGAAAAAATATAAGCAATTTTTTTTTTATAAAATAATTTATAAAAATATGTTTTTAAAAAAAACTTGTACTATGGGCCAAAGCTACATCTGATCACTTTGAAAACAAAATCCCGTGCACAAGATGACCACAGCTGCGTCCGCCCTTTTTGCGTCGACCAAGGCCAAATAACTTATCTATTTTTTTCTGCCGCTGACAGGTATAAAGAGAAACAGTCACCCGATGCTGCGATGCTATTGGTTGATGAGTATGTCGGCGTTAATTTAGCGGGCGAGCCCTGCAAGCTAAAATAGTCCCTACGGTGATCAGATATAGCTTTGGCCGATTGTACATTAAAATAACTCATAGGCTAGAATGTATAAAGATAGTGAGAGAGATATTGACTAATTTCACGCGAGCGGCAGTTAATTAATTACATTGGGTTATACATGACCTATGTATGTCGCTTGCTTTAGGGATTGTCTGACTAGTATGACTAGATCCAAACAGAACACTCTTTGTACCGAATCGAATATTTATATATCTTAATCTTTTATAGAAATTTAATACTTTAACTGCAACACAAATCAAAATTTTACGTTAAAAAATATAATGTTTGAAATAAAATAAAATAAATTATATTGCTTGCTGCTTTGTATGTGTTATATAAAACAGAATAGACGACAAATAATTTATAGTTACTTTGATTCCTAGTGCTGTGTAAAGTTACATTAAGTGTCGAAGCTCTACTTACCTGAAGAAACCATGTTGAACACCAGCGTGCGTGGGTGGTGGCTTGATAAACTGCTCCGTGTAATGACAGGTTATTATCGCCTATCTCCTGGTACCTAGCCTTCCTACCAACGCGTAGAAATCCCTAGGAAATGTATGCTACCAACTTATATTGTGAACTTTCTTTTCTCACGAAATAAATACAGATGGTTTTCATCATGTTTTCTCAGGTAATTCTAAATGTCTGGTTGGCTATTTGGCAGTGTTTTTTAGCGCTCTTTCGCTTTTGAAAATTTTTTAAGCTCTGGAGATTAAACTCTAGAGTCTGGACAAAACGATAGCGACTATCAAGTATTCAAAATTAAAGGGAGTAATCCTGTGATATTTCGTAGCTTTTGGCGATCCCAAAGATTTTGACTTTTTGACAATAATTATCGCTAATATAATTTTATTTGTGTAGAGCCTTATGATCACCATCACTCAGCTTATCCTATTCATCGTTTTCATGAGGGCTTTTACGGTATATTGTAAACTAGCTGTTGCCTGCAACTTCGTCTGCGTAGCATTAGTACTTAGAACAACATTTTCTTTATATCGCACAATAATATTGTAGCTGTGTGGGCCCCGCCTTATTTGAAAAAATATTAATTCACCATACAAAAGTCCATCCTCCTGTCCATCCCCTTAAGTATGATTTCCGGGATAAAAACTTCTTATGTCCTTCCCAGGGTCTCAAACTATCTCCATACAAAATTTAATCTAAATCGGTGTAGCGGTTTAAGCGTGAAAAGGTAACAGACAGACAGACAGAGTTACTTTCGCATTTATAATATTAGTAAGGATTGAATAAAGTTTATATATTAACTTAATTTTCTTACATGTATCCCTTGCTTTACTTACTTCACTGTAGCTTTAATTGATATTAAAACAACTCCAACCAGTTACCTCTTTATATAAACCACGTACCTGAAACAATTAAGTATGGACGTTAGAAAACGGACGATCACTTTAGAAACCTGATTTCTTCAACTGACTTGGGACAAGCCTTCGATTGAGTAAAGCTTCGCGTCAATGGCGCAATGGTTATTAAAGGCAGAATTATCTACGGATAAATTGAGACGGGGCTATGTGAGTACTGTCAAAGATTGAAGGAACATTTTTAACTGGATTCCTGAGATCTGTTTAATGGAAATTGGTCTAATTTGTAAGTACCTACTTATCATGGCGTTCAACAAGTTTTAGAATCTGATGGAAAGGTAGATTTTACATCTAGTGAAGATAAATGAGTTAATTGGAGAATATCTTACGAAAAATAAATTGGTCATGAACTTTAGTACTGTAAATAAGTCAATGACTTTATCACTAATTTAACTGAATGAATCCTCCGTAATTAATGAGAGAGCTTATTAAGCTAGACCACACAGACAAACATCGAACATAAAATAAATTCTCACTAATTACTTTTAGCAATAAAACCAATGACAAATTGCAAACGTAACGCCTTAGAAGAAAGACAACCATCCGTTTTTACCGACTTTTACGACTCAAAAGCCTTCATTCCCTTCGAAATAGAAATAAATTTAAAACCACGTCCTTTAAATTATCGTATGGCGAGTCTCTTTTTGAAATCTAAATTTACTTTGCGCAACGACAATTCTAGTTTTCAAGTCGGTTGAGAGATAAGGGGACGTCCTACGCGGTTAGATGGACACGAACCGGTCGAGTCTGATTGTGAAGTATAATGAAAAATACCGCTCGATCTGCGGCTTCGTTTAGACATCGGTAACGGGTGTGTTCGACTTGTGGGAGAATTATACGTAATTAGTGCGAGGATTTGTTGCTGTAATGATTTTATTTTGAATCTCTTGTGATGGAAGCAGGTGGTGATTGTTTATAAGAGCCTCCACTAGTGAACAATAAATATATGTAGTTTTCCTGGCCAATTTGGAACTTGATCCGTCCACGACGACTTCCTTTGAAAATGAAAACATCTCTCTGGTTTGATGTCTGTTATCTAATCACGCCGCAATATGGCATACTGGTGGATCATGAGCTAGATTAGGACATAGTATACTTGATACTCCGGTAGGTATAAGGTTCCCTTGGGATAACAAAACACTTTTCACTCGGTCCAAGCCACGGGCAGAATCTAGTATATAAATAAAATCATCCTTCGACAGCTAATTACCACTTTCACCGTCAATACCAACCGTCACAATCCATTTCGCATTCCCAAACCCGTATCAGCTTCAATCAATACCCCCTTTTGCCGCGTCGTTTAAAAACCCGGTTTTAAAAACCAACCCAAAACCGCTCATCACAATCGTGACGTATTAAAACGGACACGTTCAAATCGGGCATGAAAATAATAACCCTCGAATCGCTCCTGCCTGATTATAATTGGTGGGTGCTCTTGTGCCGCGCGAGCACGCGTACAGTTACGCTATAAACTATCATTAGTGCGATGCGCACTCTGTGAGAATTACCGCGGTTTTATTTGTTAGGTTTGTGAAATTTAGCATTGCAGGGTTGACTATATATAGGTACTCATTTTATTGTTGTCAGATTAACCTGATCGGAGATACAGGTCGTTTTTGAGAGATTTTTTACAAGTTGGATTACAAATCTTGTAAAAATATGAATTGCGAATTTTGTCATTGGGTGTGAGCTTTATTAGTTTATCCTTCCTTTCCAGTCTTGCAATTTTTTTCTCTCTTCTCCGTCAGTTTCACATCGCCAGAAATGGCATTGTTTATTGTTTTCAAAAACATTAACCATTCATACACCTACAGAATTTAGGTTAGCTAGAATTTAGATGTAGCTTGAATTTCGTTGTCTTCTAATAATTATTGAAATTTTTAGCTTACTCTTAACATTTACCTGTTCTGGTTTTGTAGCAATGAGGAGGTTGTTACGTTCGGTTTTATTTGCAACAATTCTAAGTTCATCACTTTAATTATTAACATTATCCTCTCCATCATTCGTAACTTCGGAAACCTCATCATTTTAGCTACTGCTACTATTACTCTCATCAATTTTATTTTCATCAGTTACAGCTTCAAAGATTGTTTTTTCTTCAATAGCTCATAAATCACCAGCATCCTTCAAAACAATACTGCCAACCCTGTCACACAAGTCCATACATTTTTATGAAGGTAGTTTGCGATTTTCCATAGTCAATAAACAGATTAGGTTGATTGTTTGATTTCGACCGATCGATCAAGTTGAATATCTAATTCGTTGTTGATTGTACCTCTATTGTGATTCGAAGCAGGCTACGGGATTGAAAAGATTGTAATTGGTATTATTGGAATATTGGCTAACATTGAAATTGCCAGCCTTTTCGAGGAGTTGATTGAGCGGTTGAGTTTTGAAATGCTTAATTTGGGCGTTTTGATTTTAAGGACTGATTTGTAGGAGGTTTGTCTTTGAAGTGTCATTAACTTTGCTTTCGATTTATAATGCTCAATATTTTTATATTATCGTACCGTTTGATTAACACTACTTCATCTCACTTCTTCCAATGGTTTTATATAGTTTTAACTACAGTATTTTTTCGGATAACCCTTTTGAGTGCTTTGTCCTTTGCAAAAAAAGTTCATTACTTATCGAGAATCTTTAAATTAAAAGATCATTGACGTTACAAAGTTTCCTGACATGTTACTTCTTTTATCCAACTCGTAAGGTTGTATGATTTTGTATCATTTTTTATCAAAGATGTTCAAAGATTAAACTATCCACCGTTACCACAACATTGTTGAAAACAATTTCCTTCTCAAGTGTCGTCAAGATAATTTGTATAACATTCAATTTTATACATAGTAACAAAATTATCTTACTGTAATACAATTGGTCATTCACCTGTCTCCTCTTTGGATATATACTGGTGTTCATTATTTCCTGGTCTGATAATGGGTATAATGCAAGTTTATAAGATGGAGCTTAGTGGTTTTGGAAGATGTGTTGTTCTTACTTTATAGTGCTTTTAGTAAAATTGTGGAATCGTATGGTCTCGGTACATCATTGATCCGTTCTCCGTCTTTCTGGTTCTTTGTTTGGACTGACTTTAGCGAATGGTAATAGTTTTTGGAAATAATCATTTCATAAATTAGTGTCTCTCTCTTCAATGCTGTATTAACTTTTGCAAAAAAATATTTTGTGGTCTATTTTATTCATGATTTTTCACCGTTTTATTCAATAATGAATTCAAAGCCAATAAAACTGTTGACTAGGATATTAAAATGTCCTTTATATTGTCATGTCCACAAATCAATTAAGGAGTTATGCGAGTACTAGGCTCTCATAAATCCACCGGGCTACACAGCGAGCTGGCGGCCACATTGTGAGGTGACGGAATGGGCTGCACGCTAACATTGGTTTTACGACACGTGTGCACTTGAAACTTGTGTGGCATTGTGGAGGTAAAGATTTTAGAAGTGACATTATTTGTTTTCTTTGGCTTTGCTGATCACTAATGTGCAAATTGTTTAGGTACTTAGTAATAGCAGGGCAAAATGTGCTGTACAACTAGATCCAACACAACTTATGATGGACTGTGGAGATATCTTTTTGGGCCTGATTGATTTTATAGAGCCTATCTGGGAATGGAGAAGTGTGTTGTTGAAGGTGTTGATGATGATGATGAAAACTGTAATTTTAAATCTTAAGATAGCAGCCTGTACTTAGCTACCTTTAGAATATCCTGTGAAGTTGCATTATAGTTATAACCACGTAGGTGTTTACACAGCAAAGATCAAGGATTGCAAAACTATAAACACATAAAAAAGGCTACAGCTCAAATCTTCATTTAGGGAAACTGTGATACAAAGTAAATAATTTATTCACGTCACTTCCATCACCACTATATTGCCGCGCAAATCCTTGTACTCGTACGCGGCCCTTCTATGACATCACGCTATTGTCCAGCGGTAGTGGGCAGACAAAAGCTTGCAAGTGTGTGTGCGACCTGCGCTAGAGTGCGCTGGGAAAAACGGTCGTTCTGATGTGGCAAATAGCATTGTTGTTATTCTACGGAAAGCTGTTTGAGTATTATTGTTAGATATTATTGAATTTTGAGTATTTCGTTGATTGGTATTTCCTTTTGCTGTTCGTTGTTGGAACCAATTGATACGTAGGTAACGCTAATCTTTGAGAGTTTGTTGTTGAGTTGTATAACAGAATCTTTAGTGCCTAAGATACCTTTCTGATGACTTAACGGGATTCGATTATTACCACAGTGATAAGCGATGTATACTAAGCGAATTCTCAAGTTTGTATCTTTGAAAATGTGTGTGCGATATCTCCTATCGACGCAGTAAGGCCTCTAACGTTTTACCTTCAAATTATAAAATCTTGGGTTTCGAACATCACTGATTTTACTTCGTCGTCCTCTAACTAACCGCATATCTTCTTCAGTACACTGTTTAAAGACTGGTCGACTAAACGCATAAGCAAATTAGTGACTAGTTCATTTTATGGTAAAAGGTGTACAAATTAGCAATGCCATAAGCTTATCCACTTTATTTACTTCGCTTTTTTATAGTTTTACTTGTAAGGTGGAGCTCGTGGCTAAACAATAATAGCCGCACGGGTCGAACTTCAAGGTTAAGCAATGCTTGCCAAGGTTGGTCTGTGGATGGGTGACCATCTTTACATGGCAAGTTTCCTCCGTGCCTCGGAAAGCACGTTAAGCCGTTGGTCCCGGCTGTCATTTAGAGATCTTTGGCAGTCGTTACGGGTAGTGAGTAGAAGCCTGAAGTCTGACATTAGTCTGGTCAAGGAGTATCTTATTGTAGCGGCACCAACGCCACCACTTACGAATTAATGACATGACCGCACACAAAACCTGCATCGAGCAGTTGCCCGGACCAGACACAATATCCATCTGGTCGGAGGACCCTCCCTTTTCTATGGAGGTTTGTGAGACTTTATACCCTGTCCCGCATACCTACAAACTGGTGACCCTCGAGTATGAACGTCAGCGCAGCCTTCGTGCAGAGCTTCACCGTAACGTCATCAAACTCGTCGTCGTCGTCACTTCCTCAAGCTTGAGCAGCGAGTCATCAGCCAGCCAGTATCCACGGTATCTACGAAGGTATCCTGACCACCAGTATGCAGCAGACGCGCATTCCCTGGTCATCACCCTCAACCTGTATCATAAATCCATCCCACTGGAGCCTGCAGCATCATCTAGAAGCACTAGGAAATTATCCCGGAATAATGCATGGTTTCTGTAGCAAAGACACTGGAGCTAGCTGTGAACAAATTCTTCTCCTTTACCTAAAGAGAGTTTAACAAAATCAATAGTTCTTTCCATGAACGCCTATAAAATCAGTCTCATACGAACGCAGAGGCGTAAGCTGCCGTCCATCATATCCATCCTACGCTGTTTGACTACATAAAAACAATGGGAGCTGATAGAGTGTTTGTTTGTCGAGTCTGTTTGTTCGGACTAAACGTCGGCAGGTAGGCGGTTACGCAAGTATTGTGGCGACGAGACGATATTGGATTGCAGAGACAGATTTAGTATGGAAACATTAAGAGTATGCTATTATTTTACAATATCCTATATTTCGTCTCACTGCTGGACAACGGCCTCCCCATTCTCCTTCCAAACATCTCTGACTTTTTCGATCTTTTTGTGGACAAGTTTGGCTCACAAACTTGATCAGATTACCACACCACCTTCTCTGCGCTTGACTTTGACGGCGACGTATTTCGTGGTACTGATTAAGAAAAATTTCGAGGAAATGTGGCAGAGAGCTCTGACTGAATTGCCTTAACAAAAAATCATAATTTGAAAAATTATATATACTATGCCCCTTTGTCTTTCTTTTTTCATTTATTGTTTTCAAAATTGTACACTAGGCTTCTATTGACAGCGCAATTTCGAACGGTTTGTGCTTCTAAAAATAATGTATCATCAAAAAGTAAAACATAGGGGCATAGTATGATATATCTTTAATTTTCAGTTTATGGAATATAATTGTCCAATATTGGAGGAGGAAATAGGCGAGAGCCAAACCTTGAATAACGTCTTTTTACTTAGGATATTCAGTCGGATGTCTGCGACCGCATTGCCTCTTAAGCACTTATGATGGACCATGATTGCCTAGAATATTTTCACTTATATCAGGAAACACAGACTCCTGCATGAATTCTTAAGCTCAATGATTACTGGAAAACGTTATCACGTTGTCAGACAAACTACCTAGGCAGGTTCTGATGGCATCGAACTATCTTGTGCTTTGGTCTACGTTCACAATGTTCCTCACGTATTTATTATTATTCTATTAGGATTTGTGAGAAAAGTCGGTGGGAGCAGGTCCAGCTGCTCTATGCTATGAGTACGAACAAGGTATTTTTTGTTGAACACGGATTCAATACTCCATCACTCATGTATGACTAATCCGTCTATTTATTTATCACTATAACCTGAATCACCGTACCTTATACAAACATCGAACAATACACGAAACTAATTGAAGGTAAAATCTTAAACACTCGACATTCATCTTTACATGCACATCACATCATACAACTCATACAAGGATAGGTAACAATTCTCACACCATAAAATTTATTACATACATTGTTGTAAGTGTCATTTGCGCTTAACTAACAGGTAATAACTATATTTATTTAAACGGATACGTGTAACAGTTATTTGGTTTATTAGTCACAGCCAACAGCCCAGTACAGGTTTTTTAAATTAATGCATTTTCAAAAGTGGATTTTTACGCTGGCAAGAGCTGATCATTTACTAATATTATAAATGCGAAAGTTTGTTTAGATGGATGTATGAATGTTACTGTTACTTACATGTTTGTTACTCAATCACGCCAGAACGGACAGCTGTACGGATCTGGATGAAATTTGGCACAGATGTAGTTTCATCATCCTCAGCCCGACTTCGCCCACTGCTGAGTATAGGCCTCTCTCTTTTTATACCAGTCACCATCTTCCTGTGCCAACCTCATCCAGGTTCTACCAGCAATGGCAACAATGTCATTTGCCCATCTAGCCGCTAGTCGACCAATACTTATTCTTCCAATCCTTGGACGCCATTCAGTCACCACCTCACTCCACCTATCATCAACGCGCCTTGCCAGGTGTCCTGCCCAGCTCCATTTCAGTTCCGAAATTCGTTTTCCGACGTCGGCAACCTTCGTACATCTTCGGATCGCAACGTTTGGAATTCGGTCTATTAGCCGTTTGCCAAGCATAGAACGCTCCATGGCTCTCTGTGCAACTCGAAGCCTGTACATAGCCTCCTGTGTAAGCGTCCACATCTCGTCACCGTAAGTCATGGTGGGCAAAAACACTGGTTACAGAGGCGGGTCTTCAGATGACATAGATGATAGTCTGGAGAGAATGTAGATTATAGTCTGGATTAGCACATAGGCTACCTTGATCTCGGCATAATGTTTTTTTGGGATGACAAAACACTATGCACGCGGCCGAAGCCGCTGGCAGAAGCTTATTAAGTAGTAGTAGTAGTAGAGAAGTTAGATTAAGACAAAAGCCATGTCTATCAATGAATACAATAGTACCAATGCATTAAATTGTTATAAAAACAGCATAAATTGGCCTCATGGTAGAATCAAAATATTTATAACTTGTAAATTTAAATATTTGACGTTTAAAAGTACCGCTTGGTTGCCCAATTGAAATAAATAAATTGACCTTGACTTTAACTTCATATACTGTAAGAAAGATAAAGTAAAAATGGGGGGTAATCCCCAGAGGAGGGTCGGTGACGGACAGCCGCGGCGGGTTCGCGGCACAGGAGGACACCGTGAAGTTTTAGTGGGTTGGAGTCCCACATAACTGCGCTATATCGCCGTGGTAGCGCAGTATGCATGAGCATTTCTGCACGCTAAAAAAAAAGGCCAGCTCAAGTTCCAAGTGTTACCACTAACGTGCTGTCGACTGACTAAAAATGCTTTAAATGTTCCGAATAGGTTTTTATTAAACCCTTTATCATTATATCTTCTTATCGCAATCCAATCTTGGCATCACCTTACCGAAGCATATTTACGTCCAACGAAGAAAACATAACAGCTACTTACAAAACTACCTTTCATCCGTAGGCGTTCCCAAACTACCATCAATTTTGTCAATACTAATTTATCACTAAAGACCACCATTACTGTCCAAAACACTATAAACTAAAAATATCATAAAATACATGAATACAAACAATTAATAGTAACCCGATCTCTGAGATTTCATTAGGTAATAAGTATCAGAGAATCGAGATAACAATGGAACATTTGGGTACAGATAGATAGACCACAGAAGGTCAATACAGCAAGTAAAAACGAGCGCACGCACACATAGACACGCTTAATGTACAATAACGTACACTTACTTCTGCGTACGAAAAAGTCTCAAGCCGAGACATTTTTTCATATGAAACAGGCCTGCCTCACTGATTTCAATCACTGAAACTCCCGAACGACAGAATCAACAGTGACAACCACCGGAAAACCTTGCTGAGACAATACAGCTCCATGGCTCCAAGAGAAAAAAATCAAATGTATTCGTTCTTGTAGCGAAATTAATAAAAGAAGGACAGCGCAAGAGCAAGAGAAAACATAATTTCCACATCTCTCCATATGGAGCAGGAGAGAGAATGGCACTCGCGACAAGAATTTGTTTGAGATTGCCGTACGGACGTGTCTATGTGTGTGCGTGCCTATTTACTCTCGTTGTAAGAACCCAACCTTCTGTATAGTTCTATTCTGTGGCATGGACCAGTGGTCGTCAACATTCCTCGAATGAATGGTGCATTAATAAATCGAGGGGACCCATTAACATCTAAGCGTAGATGTTGATCAAGATTTATGATAATGCCCGCGACAAGATTGAGACACACTTGCTCACGTGGTTACGTAAGGCTAAGATATTGTTTTCTAATGTATGTAGGTGTAAGTAGGTATGTCCTGTGTTACGCAGTTTTATGTATGGGACCGGATTTTAAGTCACTGGGCCTATAAGTCTTAATTTCATATCCTATCTACTGAAGACATGGTTTTTGCGTGGTTTACCGATATTTTATTTGGTTAGTAAACACAGAGAGCAATCTGGAGGGATTCAAAGATTCTATATTTCCATGGGGGGTAATTTAAGATAAAATTTTCTTCATGTATTTCCTTTGTAAAAAGACTTTTCAAGATGTCACACTTTTGACAATCAACCCAGCTACGCGGACTCAAAGCCCGAAGAATGGCCATACTTAAGTGGCAGTGGGCAGGGCTCATTGCTCGCAGAACGGATGGCCGATGGGGCAGAAAGGTTCAGGAGTGGCGACCGCGAACCGGAAGACGTTGCTTTGGCCTCCCACCGGGTCGACCGATGACCTGGTGAAGGTTGCAGGGATCCGCTGGTTGAGAGACGCACGGGACCGGTCAAAGTGGCGACGCTTGGCGGAGGCCTATGTCCAGCAGTGGACGTCTTTCGGCTGATAATGATGAAGACGCGGACTCACCTTTTATTTTACCATCAGCTAATCTCGTATCATCATCATCTTCATGAGACTACTCCTCATCCAGCTGCTTCCAGCCACCCAGTGAAGATCGTCACTCCACTTAGCCTGAGGGCGTCTCAGCTACCTAGCACCTCCTTCTTGCGCCGACTCCTACCAATTTGGGCTACTGGGCAAAACAAAGGTGATGAGTCCTCATCTTGGGTGAATAATGCAGATAGCAGATATACCCGGTAGCATACACGTACAACATAACAAAGCTCCATCTCAAAAGATTAGTTTTTAATTTCACCGGCATTAATAAAGTTTAGAAGGCTATATAAATTGAATAGTTTTAATTGTCCGTAATACCACATCCGGCGGTGCTCGGTAAATCAAAAGTGAAGGTGTATTAACACTGGCCACCTGTATAACTTTAATTAAAAGGAATTGTTGTAATTAGTGGAGTAATGGCGAGTTGTTCTATTTAGATCGGGTTTTGTTTTAAAGTTCTGCAGACAGGTAACTCGCCAATGCGAGAATACGGTTTCGTAATACTTTTTTACAAAAAAATACAACTGACTTCCAAATAAAAATACTACAAAGTGAAAAATAACTTCTTTTTCGGAAGTCGGTGCCCCTGTTTTCATTTCTTTGTTTTTTGACACCGACTTCTGAAAAAGAAGTTATTTTTCACTTGTAGTGTTTTTATATGGAATTCGATTGTATGTTTTTCTTCATTGAGGAGCTGGGCAATCCCACCGCTCTATTCCCAAACCACTGCAATTCCTGAAAGCCAGAATCAACAGTGGCGACCACCAGAAAAGCGCCGAGGCAATGAAACTCGACGGAGTCCTGCAGAATGAATTTAATCGTCTTGGATCCCGCAACGAAATTAATCAGAAAAGAATAAAGGAGGAATAGGGGAAAAAAAGAAACCACTTCCCTCCGTATCAAGCAGGAGACAGAACAAAAAAGGCCAATAGGCACAAAAGGTCGTTTACAACTGTGATAAGCCCAGTTGCCTAGCACCACGGATAAAAATTAGCATTAATATTAATGGAGCTGGGCAGACGTGCTATCTCAATTAAATTACATCAACGTGTCACTAATATAACTTCAGCCAATCGCATCACTTTGCTTACGTCTTTCAACCAATCACAGCACATAACGCTTATATGACGATTTGTCATATTCATTTTTAAACTACTCTAACTGTTAAACTCACGAAATAGGGGGCCAGCCGATTGCCATCAACCGGGCCTAAAACCAGACAACTGTCTGCCACCAAGAAATACCGAACAAATACCTTAAAATCATCAAACCGAACCGCAATTGCTCAATACTTGTTCAATTAAATCAGATCGTATCCAATTTCATCATTCTATGATTTACGGGACAAACAAAGTGACTTTAATTGACTATCACCAATAAACCTGTTGGTTAGCCTACACTTACCTTTCAAATAAAATCTATTGTAGCCTTGAAGATGTAATAACAAGAACGCGAGATCAACATTGCGCTGCTTACCTTTTTAGGGTGGTCAGAATTGGATTCGTGGGAACAGGACTTCTTATGCTTGGCCTCGATGGCCAGAAACGGCTTTTGTTTATTGTAAGTATATCGTTAATAAGACCAAAGCCTAATTGAATGAGACAAAGTCTTTGAAAAAAAAAAGTTAATTTAAAAATCAAAAACCCGACTGCGAACTAAAAAGATGTAAACAAGTAGAAAATCATGCTGTGCAGTCGGAGGATCAGGTGGTCAGCCAGCTCGCGAATATGTATCCTCCGACTGCACAGCATGATTTTCTACTTGTTTACATCTTTTTAGTTCGCAGTCGGGTTTTTGATTTTTAAATTAACTTTTTTTTTATTTACAACTTTGTAGTTACCTATTTTTTTTTTCGAATCGCATTTAAAAATATAAGTGGTATATATTTTTGTAATCACCTTTAAAAATCCTTCATTTTGATACCCCACTCGATGGGTTTCGAAGAAAAAAAATATTGAGTCGCCCCCAATATGGCGCACAAAAGCCGCCATTTTTGTTTATTTTTAACGTCACGTATCTAAGAACACTTGGGCGGCCAAGCCCTATCTAACGATGTATTAATTATAAAAATCCAAAAAAAAAAAAAAAAAAATCGGTTTGCAAGATATGAGGTAATAAAGAATATTACATACATAAAAACATACATACATACAAGATACGCGCGAAAAACATAACCCTTTCCTTGCAGCCGGGTAAAAACAACTGGTAAGTTACTTATTGGGATCTTCTAAATGCATAGATTTGTGTACAGACTTTAAAATAAAAGAAATGTCTGTCAGCTGATAGCTTTCGATGACAAATAAAAAAGTTTCTACGCATACTAAATTGACAGAAATTTTTCCATGAAAAATATTTGCCTCAAACCTCTGCCTATCTCTTAAGGTTAACACTATTCGATCATTCTTCCATACAAACGTAGTCTGGCGTTTACTCCACTGTTTGACAATGTACATTTAAAATAAAAAATATATCAATTTGTCTCATCATTATCTAACCCTGTATGGAAACAAAAAAGAAAAATTGAAAGTTATGAGCGACGGAAGTCCATATTTCAACACTTTTTTAACGCATCTTTGGGCGGCAATAAATACCACAAGAAGAAGGATAATTGCAAAACGGCCACCATACAGGGATAGATTACTTACTAGTTCATCAATGCAAATTTTTCTTTGTCTATAAAAATAAATATAAATGTAGTCGTTTTTTCATGATATCTAGACTCTCAAAGGTCTGTTTATAAAATTTCGCGCACTCGTTTTCAACAACAAAAATCTGTTTATACAACAAAAATCAAACTAGATGAGCCAAACAAACAAACTAGATGAGCCCACGAACACTGCCGACATCATAATCATACATCTACCCTATCTCACGCATCAATACGAGTACATCTACTGCGCTTGAGTTAATGTGCGTCAACTGACCACGGATATAGAAACAGGTGCGCTCATTGTTAATGATCTGATGCTTAGATACGCAGGCTTATTACGTATGAAACAGCAATTAGCAATATTTGCGCAGAGATTGTACAATCATCGCGCGATAATCGCTTTACGTCAAAAAATTGGAAGGCTTATTTTTGCGAAATAATTGCTCTTCAATCGCGAATCCGCATTATATATGAGCTATAGCCACACCATAATAATTTTACGACAGCACTGCTAACAATAAAAATCTGCTCACTGAAATGTGCATTTATCGCAAGGTAATCGCGATCATTTCGTATTACGTATGGTTTTTGACAGCAGAGCGACAGCGATCAGCGAGCAAATGTGGCTGTCAAAACGCGATTACTTTTTCCCTTGTTGTTGGTCGATTGCCAATCGCTCGCTGATGGCTGAGTAGGTACAGAGGTTTTTGAGTATTTGGCGGCTTTTTTCGTGTGTTATTTTGTGGCTAGTTTAATTATCCGCAAATTAGAATAATAATATAAAAGTAAATATTGAAATAACAAATTTCTAGTGAATATAGTAATGACAAATTGGTGTTGTGTCTCTAATGTCTACGCAACTGGACTATTTGTTGAATCATTGAAACAGAAGTGATCACGGTAAAGTGGAGGATTTTTATATACTGTAGTGTTGGCTACCTCAGCGAAGCTTATATGTTTACCTACTAAATAATTACAAACACATTAGATTGTGATAAGTCCGCAATAAGTATCTTCTATTATATTCTTTTTTTATATGGCAAGCACCGATGTCGATTATTCTACCTACTATCAATTTTACGTTTCATAGCTCAAATGCGAGATAATGTAGTATATTAAGTGATGTCCTAATGCATTATCGATTCGATTTCTCATAACAATCGACAATTCGAAGAAATTTTAATCAATTTTACACATTGACATTTTAGTCATCCAGTTTTTTAAATTAATTATTACACTATGTAAATAAAATGAAAATATCCAATTTTCACTGCCATATTTACTTTACACAAATACGTTACATCTGCGAATATTAATTTACCAGAATATTGGAGCTAAATAGTAATCAAATTGACTATTGCAAAAAAAACAGCCTCCACGAAGTGTTGCTCTTTCATAAGCTGGTTAATTCATCAAATGATACATGTTATAAATCATCAGACAGATAAAATAGCTTCTGTTAAAAATGACTGTCAAAAAAAAAAGACTTGACTTAAAGGCCTCAGTAGCCAGGTCACTAAATTGATCGCGCAATAATTGTACAATTATTGCTACTTGCTGTTCCTTACGTAATAAGCCCGCCGATCTGATTTGGATGACATTTTGTTCTGAGTATAGTCGCCGGGTGGGTAGTTTTTGTTAGGATTGTAGTGACGTTTAGCTGAAGTAGCAAGTGGATTTAACTGTTACTGTTAATACAGGTTGCTGTTGCAAAGAAAAAGCTGGTGACTAATAATTCGTAACCGTTAATTCGGCAGATGACGCAGTCATATTTTTTGTTTCGTTTCAGATTGTTAGTATTGTTGTAGCACTAAGAAAAGCAGTTTTCAATTACCGAAACAGTAGATTTTGTGAAGATTTATGAAACTGGTTAATTTTAACGATATATTATCTATGTCGAAATTCAACGATATTGACCTTGCAGATGATTTGTAGGTAATATATTTTTATAAGCTCGTTTTTCAAAAGAATGACGTTTAAAAACTGTAAAATCGAAGTAAATAATAATGTAATATTGAAGAATGGTTTCTATAAGCAT
Source organism: Orthosia cruda (assembly GCA_964057195.1). Taxonomy (NCBI): domain Eukaryota; kingdom Metazoa; phylum Arthropoda; class Insecta; order Lepidoptera; family Noctuidae; genus Orthosia; species Orthosia cruda. The sequence goes on along the minus strand of OZ059834.1, from coordinate 30,304,160 downwards.
CTCTTTAAGATAAAATTCACACATTCTTTGAACACAAAAAATAAGTTGCGTATTCGTAATTTCTAAATTCCTTTCACAAATAACCGTCCTACTTCCAACCCAAATCCTGGTCACACTACACCGACCTCCTTATAGTAAGATTTATCTCATGTCCTAGAACAATGCAAGGAGAACATAGCTAGGTATATATCTTCGCATTATCTGAATTATGTTTTAATAAGCTACGTGCTCGGATTAAAGCGCACGGATGTAAATTGTCCTTAATGCTGGTACTTAGATACTTTGGCTGTTGGTCTTTGTAAAGGTTGCAGTGTTATGGACATACATTATTGGTCAATGTTTATACGATAATGCAGGTTATTAATTTTAGTATCGATTTTGAAATTAATATTAATTTGTACCAACATAGTTAAAAAGTTTTAGACACCATCTTAGCTACATTCAGAATTTTAGAGATATTTAGAGTGAGAAAAATGTAGGTGTACCTATTATAGCTAGATACAATACTGCATAACTCTTCGAATACAGCCGTGAAGACATTTTGTATTATATTAGAAACACTAGTATTACCCGCGATTTTGCGTCAAACAAATTTTTTGCACAGTCACTTTTGTTGGGATACATACTATATATAAATACTTATAACATCAGCAATCTACCAGTGAAAGTCCCTTCAAAATCGGTCCAGCCGTTTTGGAGATGACCCGCAACAAAAAAACAGACAGACAGACAAAAATCTTAAAAATCGCGTATTTGTTATTCTAGCGTATACTTTCACAGTGCATTCAATAAAACGTTGTTATTTTGATATTACATACAGACACTTCAATTTTATTTATTTGTGTAATACTTTATGCATATCATAAAGTATAGATGTAATATCTAAGGGTAGAATTTGGAATTCTATATATTACCGTATATTTTTATTCATTTTTGGTTAATTCTCTCATTGAAAAGGTCTTTCATAAAAAAACTGTTACTTCTCTGATATGTCATATTCAACAAAAAATATAAATAAATTTCGTCAGTAATTAAAGCAACGAACACTTCTAAACAATAAAAACTCGATCTAAATTTGAATTCGAAGTACCACTACCGAATTTAAAATTTCACGACTTCTGTTACGAGAATCGATTTGAACGCACTAAATACCAATCGATTGCTGAATCGATTCGAGATGGTAAATCGAATGATGGTAGCTACCAAAGTGTAATGTTCGTTAATGAAGGCACAATGCTGCTTTCTAGCCGTGTGGACAAAAGTAATTTCACTGGGATTGGGTTATTTATACGTATAGGCCGACTGAACAGGTGTGCTTGGCTGTATACAAGGTGTTCCTGTATCCTGACTTTGGATCGGATATTTTTGGAAAAAAAAAATATTTAAAAAATTGCTTTCTATGCCATTAGAAAATAAATAAGATAAGTTTGTGATTAATGTTGTCGTTCCTTAGTTACCTTTTTTATTATTTTTGTTTTATTTTTAAATCTGACTGAATCAAATAAAAAAAAATAAGTTGTGCTGGTAAGATTTCTTCGTCCTTTATTTACTTAATTTTTTTTTTGTTTTATGTTAAATCCGTCTAAACCAGTAGGTGCATTTATGAATGAAGTTAAAAGAACGCAACTTTTCAAAGTAATCTGACACTAAACTTATTCATTTATGCATTCAATCCAATTTTTAAATAAATTATTTTAACATCATTAGATAGCTTAGATAATAGCAGTTTTAGAGCTGCATTCTTCACGAAACCGCAATTTTTATAAGTCCGCATTTTTTTTTTGTAAAATACTTTCTTTTTAATACTTGCAATAAACAATGTTGATTCTTAATCAGTGGTATTTTGAACATAATACTAGAAATACGGGCAACCTGATAGCATAGAGAGATAAGTTAAGTGCTTCTTCTATAAATTGCTGCAATAAATTTTGAAAATGATGTCCTTGTTTAATTTTAAAACTGCATTCCTCTGTTAGTATTTGTTCGTTAATCCGGTCGTTCACTCTACAGAAAAATTGGTCAAATTCCTACATGTGCTTACAATATTTTACAATATTATAAGAGGAAATATACAAAAAAGTTCGTCCATACTTCGGCATCAACCTGTATTCAGAATTTAGAAGACGCTCTCGGGTGCCCAGGGAATAGTTATTAATTTGGAATTTGTTACAGCCTATACTTAAGCCGCTAGATACCGCCGTTAAGGCTCTGCGCATAAATATGAATACATCACACAATTGCCGAACGTATTAACTTGACTATACATTGGTACGGTCAGCAATACAAGTCGAATAACACTGTTACTTTAAGGTTGCCCTAGTCGGCGGCAAGGAATATTTTGTGAAAGGGATAAACGCTGTGATGAGCAGTAAGAAGCTAGTGCGCGTACGAATACACACTCATGGTATACAAATATTAAATGAATGATAATTTAGAAAGAAAAGGAGCGCGCGAAATTTTATATACAGAACTTTGGGAGTATGATTACATGAAATAAAATTATTTGCATATTTTTATTGTCAATCTATCCCTGTATGGTGACTGTTTTCAATTTTCCTTTTTTATGGTATTTATTTCCGCTCAAAGATGCGTTGCAACTAATGTTGAAATATGGAACTTTCGACGTTAATAACTTTCTGATAAACGTTTATTTTACTTTTTTGTTTCCATACAGGGCTAGATAATGATGAGAAAAAATGCTATCATTTTTATTTTAAGCGTACACCGACAAACAGTGGAGTAATCACCATACTACAAATGAATGGAAGAATGACTGACTAGGCCACTAGGGCAACCTTAACAGTTCATTTTAAAGTGACACAAAATGTATAGTTAAATGTGTTTTTAGAATTTCATGGCTAAGAGATAAAATTCTTTAAATTTACAAAAAAAAAAAAGTTTTTTTTTGTATCCATAAAATGGTCCATTTGAAATTGAATGGTTAATCTGCATTTGTTGCTGACTGTACTTACTGAGTTATGCAGAGGTAAAAGTTATTATCTAGTTAGTTTGGTAAACCTTACTGTAAGTAGGTGTAAATCTGTGAATTTTGAATAAAAGTTTGATTGTTATTTATTTTATTTTGTAGCTATTATTGTGTATAAAGTTTTTGATAAAGTGCCTTCTCTGAGAAGAGGCCTCTGCCGCGCAGTGGGATGGTTATGGGCTGGTATTATTATAATTATATATTTATAGAAAAAATGGGTGAGCAAATGCAAAACCTAGTAAGTAGGCTCGAGAAATTAAAATAATGCAAACCTCACACACCCAACATTTTTTAATATTGTAAATTGAAACGTGGTCGCTTACAATGGGTCTCCTCAGAAAGCTTGCAGTCACTCAAAGTGCAAGGGCTATGCTCGGAGTTTCCTTGTGTGATCGAATCAGAAATGTAGAGATCCGCAAGAGAACCAGGGTTACCGACATAGCCCGAAGAATTGCCAAACTTAAGTAGTGGACAGGGCATATTGCTCGCAGAATGGATGGCCGATGGGGCAGAAAGGTTCTGGAATGGCGACTGCGGACAGGAAGACGTTGCGTTGGAAGTCCTTCCACCAGGTGAACCGATGTCCTGGTGAAGGTTGTGGGGATCCTCTGGTTGCGAGACACACGGCACGATCAATACGGCGAATCTTGGGGCCTATGTACAGCTGTGGACGTCTTTCGGCTGCTATGATGATCAGGAGGATGACTGGGAAGTAATTAGGTAGGTAAGAAAAAATATTTTGTAGAAATGCTTGTAACTTTAGTTGTCTTTCTATACCAATATTATAAAGAGGAAAGATTTTTTTGTTTGTTTGTACCGAATAGGCTCCAAAACTACTGGACCGATTTCAAAAATTCTTTCACCGTTGGGAAGCTACTCTATTCCCGGGTGACATAGGCTACTTTTTATCCCTGTATTCCTACGGGAACGGCAACTACGCCGGTGAAACCGCGAGGCGTCCTCTAGTATCAAATAAAATTGAAAGCTAACACCTAAATAATAAAAAGTCGTTAAAAGCATTCCATTCTCAATTCTGAACAAACTAGTTTCAGATTTGAGTTATCTCAATTGCCCCTTGTAAAATGTAAAAATGTGGATTTAGAAAATAAAACCAGGAAATAAATAAAAGTGATTCACAAAAGCAATTTGCATCAATGTGAAGAATGGCGAGAATTTAATATACAAAAATCATGTTCGAAATATTCATGTAGGTAGGCCTACATGAATATTTCGAACCTGATTTTTGTATATTAAATTCTCGCCATTCTTCTAGATCATTAAATAAATAATATTTATTAATTCCTAGCAAGTTATAGAAAGATAAAGGTAAACATATTCGCAAAACAGTAGGATGAAATTAGAAGAATTTTAATTAAACCACAAACGATTAGGAATCTAAAATATTGCCTTGATAATAGTTACCACTTAATCCTTTATGGTTTTCGAGAATCACTACCCAATAAAATATGAGCCCTGACTGTGAGTAAAGTCCTTTCCAGACAGGGTACAGTAAAAATGGACAAGGTAAAAAATTCCGGTTCACACTCGGAGAGTTTTTTTTTATATCTCAGACAATAGGTTTTTGTTTTACGAGGTCGTCGGTCAGCTGTATTTCTAGAAGGAAAACGATACTATAATATTATAGCGATTACTGAGAAACAAGTGTGACTAACGAGACACAGTCATTGTTATAGTATTCATAATGGACGAAATTCTTGAGAAATATTTCGTCCTCTTTTTAAAAATGGCTTGGAATTTTTGGTGATTGAGCTGAGAGATCCGTATTCAACGGAGGTGTAAATAGAGAAGTACATAATTTACGACTCCATCTGTCAGTGTCATAAACTAATAGAATACATAATTATTTATTAAGAGACTAGCGGACGCCTCGCGGTTTCACCCGCGTAGTTCCCGTTCCCGTGGGAATACAGGGATAAAAAGTAACCTATGTCACCCGGGTATAGTGTAGCTTCTCAACGGTGAAGAACTTTTGAAATCGGTCCAGTAGTTTTTAAGTTAATTCGTTACATACAAAAATACAAATCTTTCCTCTTTATAATATTAGTATAGTATAGATGGGTAATTTTTTTTGTCAGATTGATTGCAGGAAAAAAATATAAAATTCTTTTAAAGCCTGATATGAACTTACATTCTCATAGATAGAAAGTATATTTTATTTATGTTATAGGTACTACTAGGAAGTACCTATAATAAAGGAACAGTTTCATTTAGGATTGACTACAGGAGCGAATCTGCGGGACAAAACTAGTATGTCATCATCCTTGAGCTTATTAGAATTAATCAGACCAAACGCCAATCTTATTAAAAATTTCACAATGATAAAACCCAAGAACGTCTTTCCATCTTTCTAAACATATCTAATAGGGAAGTTGCCAGGGTAGAAAAATTATAACTCTATTTAGTCCGTCAGTGAGATTATCAAATAATATTGGAGCTGTATTTTTTGCTTTATCAAATAAATGAAAATTAACAAAGATAAAGCGCATCAAAGTTCAGGAGTGGGGGCTTGTGACGTCACTTTGTCAGTATAAAATTTAGCACACGGTGACGTCACACGATATTTCAACGCACTATATCGTCGTAATTTTTTGTTTACATGGCAAAAGAAAAATACGTGTCCAATATTTTTTATTAATGTACCTGACGGACAAAAAACAAATTTTCAGTCAACTGCCTATAATTTTTTTTCTTAGTACAAAAAGTGCAAAAGTTACAGCTATTACTGCTAAGTCAGTAATCTTGTAAACTTCACGCATATCCCGCCATGAGATGGGCAGCATAACTACTAATTACGAAGGCGTTCAAGCGTTGGGATAACAGCCTGTCTTCTTAGACACTTTAACCATGTTTGCACATTTTGAACACGTCTTGTTAATACTGTACTTATGAGCTTTGAATGTCTTGAAAATATTATCTTCTTTTAAAGAACTGAAACGGTTTACCAACAGTCAATTGGTCCATGAACCATTGGTCAACACTAACCATTAACTTTTCATCCAAAGGACTTTTCACCCACGAACGTTTCTCCAACAAAACTCTAATGAATGCTTAACCAAACGAATGTTTTGACCAATAACATTTCACCCAAACTGTATTGTGTTATATTTTAATGTTGACATTGGTTTTAATATAGAATAGGTAAGTACTATGACTATTAAAGCAACATAGTCGACGGAGCTCCTATTTCTGTCTGCAGGGTCTAAAGTAACCTAACATGAAGGAGATGACGGGCGCTGAGAGCTTGTTGGTAGACCGTTACAGTTTCTTATATTAAGCTATAAAACCATGCTCAATTATAAGGAAAATTCGTTCAATTAAGCTGTCAATAACTATAGTTTTAATTGAGAACAAAATCCTGTTTATTTTCCGACTCTTTAAGTCTTGACATCAATTGCCCTATTTATAGAAAAAAACATACAGGATACGTCACATAGTCAGCAATTATTATCATTACTATCTCAACAAAAAGCTTCACAATTTTCCTCTTACTTAACACTTTCCCCAAGACGTAATTCACCATGAATCATAGCGATAATTAACTGACTACCTGTCTTAGAAAATCCACAAAGATTCCAGTTGCAAACTTACTGGTTACGTTGAGAAAAATCTTGCTCGACGCAGTGGCGTAATCACAAAGGAAATGGTATAAGCCTGACTTGTAGTATGAGAGCCTACTGCAAAAATATGCAGGTGTTTTGTTTTTGATGTAACTTGATTTTGTAGGAATGATGTTTAACCGGTTGAATGCAGTAATTACCGAATTAATAAAACATTGTATCCCGCGTGAATTCACGTTTCGGGCACTCTTACTGCAGGGCTGACTGACCGCATCTAGCCGCAACTAGTTATTCGTTTATTACATTTTTTTTTATTTGCCTTTCACTAGGAATTTTACCTGTATCGTGGGCGTGTATCATGTATATGCAACATCATCTAACTCTCAGTTAACCGCCATTTATATGTTTCCAGGTTTAACAGGTTAAGAAGAGAGACACGTAAACTGGCAACCCACAGATTGCGGCTAAGTGAGATCTGGCAACCTTATTTTTCTTATTTTCTGCATAACTTTCTTTTAAATGGCGATAGATTAACTTGAAAAACTTTTAGGTATATTATATATATAATCTATTCTACCAACAAGAGTCACATAAAAATCAAGTTTCATCAAAAACAATTTTTTTGCTGCAGATTTTTGCAGTTGTATCTTAGGCTATAAGCCTGAGTTGCGCAAGTGCGTAACTCGGATGTTGACTATTACTGCACTGGACTGCCGCGGGTGTTTGCAGATCTAGTTACTGGAGCGAGCGTTCGAACGGGGCATTGTTGGGCTGATTTACGATGCTGTTGCTAAATTGTTTTGTAACTTAAAAATATATATTGTCACATTTTTTTTTATGTTTTGCAAAAGATGATTATTATTGCGAGTTTACATTCGTTTTGATATTCGCAATTTTCTGTCCATATTATTGTTTAAGTTGTATGCTTTATGTAAGTGATATCGAAACGAAATAACTTTGAGATCATCACATTGACGTCAAAGAACTCAGAGATAAGATAGACCTAATATTTCGTAAACTAACACACACACAAATCGACACAAATTTGTATAGTTGCAAGAGGCATTTGAAGCTCTACATATCATTGGTGTTGCAAATATTCCTAGCTCGTAAAGGTAAACGAGCTTCCAGCTAAGCTCTATAACTCTATAAGTACAAATTACGAAAATATACGGAGCCCGGTTTTAAAACTCAATCCGAACGAAACACGCCGTTAAATTAGATTGAACCATTAACTTCTTCATGATAATGTGCGGGACAACTAGACACGCCTTATGTCACAGACTGGGGACATTCACAAACGAACTAACTCTATAAGCAACTAATAAAATTCTAATTAATTCATTATGCCGTCTTTAAATACAAGTCAGAGATAATGACGTGTTTTCAATCGTGATCCACTACAATGTAAGTGCCGGTTGAGGCGAGTGGTCAAGCAAGTTAACTGGAACGGTGTGAACGTAGCTCTGTGAAAGTTGACAGGGGAGGTAGTACGGATAATTTCTATGAAAATGTGTTCTTAGGCCGCACAATTGATGGAAAATTGCTGACCAGAGTGGGGTCTTGTGCGGCAATTGCTGCTCGGTGACAATTACCGTTTTTACCTGAAACAAAAAAGGGAAACGGGAATTAGTGCGGTCATTATGCTAAGCAATTTGGATTTTATCGTTTTATTGTCAGACACAAGGAAAATAATTACTGTAGATAGAACTTTGTAGTATGTACAGATATAAATCTAACTAGATGACGCGATTGTATGTATTTCGCGTGCCAAAAAACTGGTCAAGTGCGAGTCGGACTCGCGCACGAAGGGGACCGTCACATTATCGCAAAAAATGGCAAAAAAATCACGGTTGTTATATGGGAGCCCTACTTAAATATTTAATTTATTCTGTTTTTAGTATCTGTTGTTATAGTGAAAACAGTAATACATCATCTGTGAAAATTTCAACTGTCTATCTATCACGGCACATGAGATACAGCCTGGTGACAGACAGACAGACAGACGGACCGCGAAGTCTTAGTAATTTTACCCTTTGGGTACGGAAACCTAAAAACGGAGTAAAATTACGATTAATGATCGTAATCTGAGCTTTTCATTTAGCATTATCGGCATCGGAAATCCACCGAAATCCAAAAAATTGCCTTTTTATGTCATATTGAGCTGAAAAGAATATATAGAAAAAGTTTTCCTAGGCATTGGAAATGTTTTCTTTCATTGGTAAGTAAATTTGTTTTTAAATTGTGTGTGAAAAAGTGGCACGCTTGGTTTTCATACATAGACAGACTTGCGTTATCTAGTTAGATTTATGTCTGTGGTAGTATGTGTACTTTCCTTCTTGTTCTAAAGATAGTTGTAGTAGCGTTGTCAAGTCTAAGATTGACATCGTAATCCCGGTTTAAAGATGTGTCATTTCCTTTTAGACAAGCTTTGTCTACAGATTAATTTCTGCAGTCTAAAAGCCTCCATTTACCTACCAACGCTAACTTCCTAATGCCGTCTTAAGTAGGTGACTAAAGTATTACAATAAAAAACCTCCGAACGATTTCACATGCCGATATTAATTCTTGTCTATCGTTAATTCATTACAGATGACAATAAAAAGACAAAAAGCGGGCCAAGACCCGACCATTCATATGTCGTAAAAAAAACATTATAAAGTATTATCTATATATATAAAAAAGTTAGCGGTAGATTGACATCTGTCCGTCCGGACTGCCTCATACGCTCGGTTGAGCAAAATCGAGTATTACAATTAAATTAAAAATCACTCACGTGTGGGTACAGATAAGTTTTGTATCGACGGCAAAAAAAATGTCAACCGGCCAGTTTTTTCAATGTTTGTTTTTCGAAGCCTGTGCGCAGGGTCTTGACAAAAGAATTTGCATTATTGTATTCATGCAGTGATTATTACCATTTATTTGTTATTTTTTAATTAAACAAGTAAGTCTTGAAAAGTTGAAAAACGATCAATTCTAAAGATGTCTTTTATGTTGTAAAAATATACAAAATCGTAAAACCAACTCCCACTTGCCACGTTCCACTTATTACAATGTTTGCACGACAATTTTACGCATTCCGACATCAACCTGTCAAATTGTTTGCCGCCATTTTTATTATAAGCTTTATGGCCTTTTGCCACTTAAATGCAGACATAAATCAAAAGTGATTTTTATGGTGATTAATGTTGTTCTAAAGCTTTTTGGCCTATTTTCGTCTAACAGCTGTGTTTGGTATCTTATGGGACATCTTATAAATAATAGGATTAAATACCGTTTCAATTAGGGTTCTTAACTTAGGATTTTCCGCATTAGACCATCTTTTGATGTCTTTATTGAGACGTACAAATAAGGAGCGTATCGTTTGTAATCCTTTATGTTTTTTACTCTTTTAAGGCTGGCTTAAAGTTATTGAACAGAAGCTTCTCATAAATAATTTATTTTGGATTTCTTACTATGAATGTCTCATATATGTATATAAATTACTAACGAAAATCCTTCGCCGGTCTTCAATGCTTAGAAAATCAAAGATACTAAAGTTCGCCTTTGTACTTGTGCATAAAGTTTTATTAAATAAATGAAGTCTCGTTTTTTAATATGTAGAGAAAACTATGGCATTATTAAAGGCTCATTATTACTATTATTTTACTAAACTAATAATTCCTCTGCTAACCCTACATAAAGCAACATAATTAATGGTAGAATGATTCAATTGAATCCGCGGTATGCGTGAGTTTCCACTCATTGTGGCTTGGCTTTCTACACACCTTCACTGGCAGAGCAAGGTGTCACATTGCCCAACATTGTCCAACTATGGCCAGCTATGTCCAGCATGGTATTGATAGATAGTGACAGACGGACTCGCATGCCGAAGGCTATATTGTTTTAATTTATATTGTAATAACTGTTAATTAGATATTGGAAGATAGATGGGATTTTTTGATTGGTTTAATTTTTGGAAGAAGTTTGTTGATCAGTCGGTAGTCTTTTAGAGATGAGCATAGAGGTGAGGTTTTAGAGATGAGGTAAGGCCGCCTTTGTACATGAAATATGTTATCAAATTGTTTAAATGTAATGTCTTGTTGTACCATAAAGAATATTATATTATATTAGGCGCATATTCCAAGTCAGTTAGGAGGACCTCCACTCGATCATTTGCCATGACAACGGACATGGCTGTCAATTTGATGATTCGAGGTGAAGTCTCGTGAGAGGACATGACTTGGGACTGGCCATTGCTTCAATGAGAAACCATTAAACTGTCGGCCCTTGTCCAGTTAAAACACAGGGTTCCTACATGAGTTTTTTGCTGAATAAAACATGCCTTGTATGCTAGTCTTCGTCATGTCGGTAATCGGTGTCGGTAAGTAATTATTCGGATAGTCATGGGAGCTCCATTCTCCAATGAAACATATCGAATACGATGAAACTACCTTGTAGATCTCGGGCTCGCGTTTGACCACTATCTCACCTGATGGTAAGCGATGATGTGGTCGACGGAAGCACGCTTGTCTAGAAGAAACCTATTCACTCTTGACTTAAATACCCCTAGGTTGAAGGCACAGTAGGTACAGGTTATACTGAGCACTCCCGAGCTGACGCACACAGAAACAATTTGCAGGAGCATCTACACACACGACTACACAAAATATGGAAACTTCTTCTAGAATTGGAATTGCAAAGCCACCATCTGTAGAAAACAGATCCTTCCTGCTTCTTTTTAATCATCGCCAGAGTCACTTTAAACTCCTACAGGAAGATTTAAAACAGCTTTATCTTCGCCAGAAACTTCAAAGTAAACAGCACTTACTAAGAAACTTATAGACATCGGCAGTTGCATCAACTTGTAAGAAATAGACGATCAACATACTACATAGTAATTATCCATCATTATAATTTTACTAGTAGCTATAATACTCTGAATACAGCTTGCAGTATAAAACGGTAAGGAAAAGCAGTCCGTACGATATTATAGTAGGTTCCACTTTTTCTTGGGTAATTGGAAACGCTAGACTTAGTAAGCCAACTACGCCTTTAGGCAAATACATAGGTGGATTAGTGTTTATCCTGAATTAATAATTTTCTTAGCTATGTATTTCGCTAGGATAGGATAGATGGACCCCGTTTGCCACACTTAGACTCCCATTTGGTCCGTTGTGCGTGCAGGCCTCCTCCCTGTTAGAGGGATGGGCCGTGGTCCAACACGTGGGCCCAGTGCGGGTTACTGGATGTCACACGTCTTTGAATTTTTGATTCTAGTCTTAGAATCAAAAATTCCCGGTTTCCTTTCGATGTTTTCCTTACTGTTTTAAGAGCAGTGGTTATGAAATAATTTACGCAAAGTAAAGCGTCTGCCTGGGTTCACGACCTACAACACCCACGACCTACAATTTGTTAGTTGCGGCCTTTACCACTGCTCTTCGATGTATTTTTCTATTAAGTGAGCTTCGTAGAAAGATAGTCAAAATCGCCAATAAACTGTTATTAAAACAATATTGCTCGCAGAACGGATGGTCGATTGGGCTGAAAAGTTCTGGAGTGGCGACCGTGAACCGGCAGACACAGCGTTGGAAGGCCTAAGTGGATGCGAAACGCACAGGACCGATCAGTTTGGCAACTCTTGTGGGTAGGTTTATTTCCAGCAGTGGACGACTATCGACTGAAATGATGATGATGATGATGGAAAACAGTATTATTTGTTTGTCTAAAAACTGGTAAACACTGGAAGTAGGTAGGTACTGATTTGAAAATTATAATGATTTATCTGATGACAGCTATACTATCCTTAAGTTCTATAGGTAATTATAATCTTGGCAAAAATGCTCGGTTCATGTCGGATGTGCCATGGGAGCGTAACTGCGGGAAAAAGCTATAGCACATCTTCTTATCTGTAGTTTCATCTAGTGTTAGAGTTCCAAACAAAAATCGTCCAACTAAAACGTATAACCACGTCTGCGTCTGCGTCGCGTCTGTGTTTCCGCACGCATTCAACCCAAATCTTTTCAAAGTTAGAGTGAACAGGCTTCTTCTGGGTTAGCACACTCCATCGTCGACTTTGACTCTGTCAGCTCTGACCTAGACTAGAGTCAAGAGCAAACCCATCACAAAAAACAAAAAAACATGCAACCAGTTATTTTAACACGGGCATCGTGAAAGTTCGATTTTCAGATCTTTCTATTTTAAGTAAGGCATAATGCCATTAAATCATCAACATCTATTAGAATATTTTTAATCAGCCAGTTTCAAATCTAGGTCTGAATGCATCACCAAACCACAAATGCCTAATTCTTCTTCGTCCAATATTTACGACTTAACAGTAACCGGTAGCAGAGATTCTTTCTCACGCAAATTATGTAAAATAAATTCAATAAATGTTTCGTAACATCATCTTAATTAACGCAGATGAAGTTCCAATACTTCCAACTTCCAATCAACAAAGATTTTTTTTATTGGTATGAGAAAAATTTGTAACACCATAAACATTGTTCACTTTTTAATTTTATTACTTTGGGCTCTGTCAATCATGTGAGGCCATTAAATCGATATACTATGTAATCTTAGTTATTTAAATACTTTCGACAAAATCATTCCCAAAGGCGAAACGCCAATGTAGTGTGCTAGTGATGGATTTGACTTGATTGTGTGCGTTCTTGGTTAGTCGAATTGTTTGATCTTATATGTTTTAATTTGGACTCATAAAGTGTCTACGGAGAACACTAAATTAATTTTCAAAATTACTACTCAGTTGTTTATTTTATCTTGTGGAGGGGCCGAGAAATAACTCGGACACTACGACCCATTGGGATCTATTGTCGTCCCCTAGATAACCTACTCGTCCCCAATCACGTTGAAAACTTTCTTCTCATCCGCTCTCAGTAGTTTGTTCTAACCGCAAGATAAATCATTGGAAGTCCTCCCATAACTGGGACCATTTACTTGCAATAGATTGATAGGTAGATAAGTTGTATATCCAATGCAACACAAAAGAGATAAATATCACAATGCGCAAGAGCACAAATTAATGCAGGGTCGCGGGAATATACTGAATGGGAGAAGCACAAAACCGTTGTGACGCTTGGGAGAGACCTATGTCCAGCAATCAGATCAATCGAATAAAATGATGATGCTGATGAGTTAGTCCTTACCATCAATTTGTAGGTAAGATGTCTTTAAAATCGACTCATGCCAAAAATCATCATAAAATCTTTCTTTAAATAAGATAAAATAGCTGGTTAACGAATGATGTATAAAAAAAAATCCTCTCAGCAACAAAAGACTCGTTTTCTCGAAGCCCATAAAACTGCTATCAAGAAAACAATCGATAAAATCGATTCTTCGTCGATAGATACTATCAAACAAAAGCCGACTATCGACTAGGAGGCGGCACAACACTAATGAAAGCCGTTATATCTAATCACTAACGCTGTAAAAGCTATAATTTTGCAAATTGCCGCCACACATTGACGAAATAACATTATAGGTAGCGAACATTATGAAAGTAATTACACTTAGATACTACATACGGGTTGGAATATGCAGATAGATATAAACTAGATAGTAACCTTCAGGACATAATTATTATCTTCGCCTAGTTATGAATGTGAGGAAATAGTGTTTAGATTTTGGTGTGGCGTGTTTGAAGGAGCTTAAAAGATTATATATAGAACTAATAAATTCGAAAATGATGAAAAGAAAGTCCAATTTAAAACGAAAGGCAGCAAATTTTCACTGGGTCACTGTTTTCTAACAGGTTCACACTTCACAGTCCCATGAGGCCATGGCGCACATAATTATGGCATTAGTGATTGTTTTCGTGAACCTGTTAAACTGAAGGAATAATAAAACAATCAGCACAGTCCATAAGATTATTCATAGAGGGACTGGAAAACGGGTTAAGACTTAAAGATAGGGTTTTGGATATAATTTGATTTCCATTATATGGGGTTTTAGAATTTTTTCGAAACACTGTTGAGTAGGCTAGGTCATCTCACTCTTTAGACTAAGGGTTAGATTTGCTCATATGATGCACCCGTGACTTTTTGGCATTTCCACAATCACTCTAACTTGCCGATAGCAAACAAAACTAGAATAACAAAATTTGAATGTAAAATGAGGGCGAGTCAGTGGCTCACGATACGACTCTTACTTACCATTACCAGGAGATTGAGAATTTGTTAGGAAAGCTTTTCTGACCTTACATACAATATAACCGACTAAAATAAATTTCCACAAGCGAGAAAATCGCGGCGATATTTTACGTGGCAATCGATAATATCGCCGCGATTCTGTCGCTCGTGGAGATGGCCCCGAGTACGACATTCTCTTTCTATAAATTTGAATCATTTTCGTTATTTTTGGTTACTTTATTATTTTTGTCAATTGATCGAGAGAGCCCTGGTACTCATATCACAAGTTAAATCTTAGTTTGGGTGCCAGAGGTAAACAATCTGTAATATAAACAATTTTTATAATCATTATGTTCTTGTGCATTGTATTTGTAATATGTGAAAATTTTATATTTTGTTATTTTTTTAATTTTGTCTAATGGCTCTTATTGTTATTAGAGCGCAACTTTACTCAGCAAAGAGCCCAATACATTTAAGACATATATAACAAAACGTTTCATAGATATCGATTACGTATGACGATCACTTTAGTGAATGCTCACCAGAGTATTAGTTTCGCCACGGTAGTCCGAACCAAACTGTGCTACTCAATATCAAGTTTCAATCTCCATTCACGAAACATCCAGATGCTACTTACATAAACAGTTTTATATACGTTTGCTAATTTATAATTATAGTAACACAGATGAGTAGAGGTCAATGAAAGTCCCGTAGAGTTATCAACACAAATTCAAATCGAAAACCTAAATTATGGTCCGTGATACACAGTATAGGCGGGACGAAGACCCAACCAGCGATGCTTCGGGGGCCAAGCTTATTGATATTTTGATATAAATAACCCATACAATAGAAAGTTATCTTAAATCATAACTGCGATATAGTAATTTGGGCGTCCCAAGAATACATTTAATTCTCTATTTCTAATTGAAACAATACGAATGGTGGTAATAAATTTTAAAAACTGTCTGATAGTATAATTGATCTGCCTAGGACCGCGTTGGTGGTCAAAATGATAGATGATAATGTTATGATACGATTATACTAAACAGTTTTAATTTCTATTACATGTGTATCAGTTGTTTTGATCTGATGATGAAATGATAAGTACTTCTGATGATAGAGGCTTTCATTTTGCCTGTAGATTTGGTCCTACAAGTATATGAGTATATTGGTAATTAACTTTATTTTTTGCAATAAATAAAAGTATATACAGTGTACAAAATACTTCATTAATAACACAAACATATACACTTAAACCTAAAACTACTCACTAACTAAACCTATAAAATATACTAAAATAAAATATGGCGTCGAAAAACTCCACCACATCGTTGTCCACTGGTAATGTGCCACAAAGACTGTTAGAATTGCCACGTTGTATGGCAATGCTTATTCTCTGACCAAGGTAAAAGCCAGCCCTTGGGTCACGCGAAGTGACAATTAGGCGGTTGGAAAGATCTTTAAATAAAGCGTGAGCACTCGGACCCCACAGAACAAGAGTTTCAACTCCAAACTGTTCGAAAATATAACTACCGATGGGGTTATTAAAGTTAAAAAATAAATAAATAAAATTGAAAAAAGAAAAAGTTGTAAATTGGTTATTAAAGATTATTTTCCCAGTCTTATTTGTTTTAATTCTCAGCACTGTATTGTAAGAGGCTTCAGTGAACACACTTACATCATGGATCAGCCTTGAAATATACCATACATACTTGTACATACATGGCAAAAGTAAAAATATGACAATCACTTCACATAAATCTCTTAATAGAAATAAAAAGAAAATGAAAACATAAGTATTATTGACACGGATTCTGAGGTTTTTGGCTTAACCAGTATTAGACCTGATAGTTTTACTACAAAGAACTACAAAAAAAGAAGCCTGCTTAAATTATCTAGAATTCTAGAGCAACACGTCTGACAAGCTTCCGTCCTATTGTTTCCCACACTTTCAAAAAAAACCTCATCTATCAACCTAAATACACACACGCACATACCAACACCTTACTCTCACACATACGCACACACACACGCCAACACCTTATTCTCTCACACACACACCAACACCTTACTCACAGACACACACACAAAAACACTACACAATTAACTATTTCAAAATGTCAATAACTGTTACTTTGTACAATCGTAAGTCTTCAAAGACCATCGAATTAATCCCTGACTACCTGTAGTGGAACTACCAATTTGTAACCATGATTGATAGTAATCCCTTAATCCGCGTGTCTGTCTGTTCTAAAAACTTACTGTTCTGCCTTGTGACGGTGATTTGACGCCGTGATTGGCTGCGAGTCGTTAATTGAAGACATGTTTGAATAAGAAGTCAGTAGGTACAAATGTATGTCTTTATTGTGTGTTTGTATACTGAAGTGGTTAGGAGATTATGCACTGTGAAAGAGAATAAAGGCGGTTTTTGTTGATAGCAATTGGAATTTCCAGCAATACAATGACATAGAAGAGTTGAGACGCCAAAAGTTGATTGAAGATTGAATCAGCGACACAATTACATTTAAAACATCTATAAATCTTTCGAAACCGTTACTGAAGTTTTGTATCTTTTGTTGATAAGTTATAGATAAATACACAATTGAGAGATTTCCATTTCAAATGTTTGAAGAGAAAGTACACTTTCTCAACCACAAGGTTTCAGACAGTACATTTAACTGGAAAAGAAAAGCCACCAGCTGTTTACGAAGTCCCTTTAAATAAATGTATTTATGTCATAATAACAATAACTTGTACGGAATCACTTCCCATTGAAACGTTTTCCAAGCTCCCCACTCATCCACAACCGTTATAATCATCAAACTACTAATTAATAACTCATAAGACAGGTGTATCTTAAACTCAAATAATCTTCTCCAATAACAAAAAATATAATTTGCGATAGTGTTACAACACTTACCGCTTTTATTTATTAACATTTTTTTCTTATTATAAGTTTTAATACACGAACAGTTGACGTAAAAAACGATTTTAGAACGTCTAGACCAAAATGACAGGTTATTACATGAATTAAAATCATGATCATGTATGTACGTAGTCGTAAATAATGTAAACGGTATATATTAAGTGTGGTTGAACAAAATTTTATTGCTGTAAGTAATTGCGGTGAATAAAACTGCGGATAGTACTAATACTGCGAACTAGAGACAAATTTTTGTATTTTTTTAATGATCATTTTAATCCTCTTTTATCTACGTACGTTGACAATAAATGTGGCTAAAACATAAGGGGCTGAATATATTCTGATAAATGTTAATAGCTGATACAGTCAGAAATAGAACATTCTTAAGGTTTCTTGGTATTTATAAATACCATTGATCACTCTGGAGCCTATCGTATTTCTGGCTCTGCCAATTGGTCGACGGATGCGCAGGCGCAACTTGTACAAATGGGAGCAAAACCAGGCTGTGCTATAGATACAATTGTTTTTATTCAGGAAATAAGCTAGTCAGGAATAGTCCTAGGAATTGGATAGGATTGCTGATGGGTAACTGACTTTAGAGTCGTAACATCAGTTGATATTGCCGCATTCATTTTAACATTATTAAATCTATAGTTCGTATTGATACAGATATTTTCAATGTAAAACGCATGTCATTTTAAAATTAAAATCCTTCAAGCTCATATTATGATAAATTAATTTATAATTTTCACTTTTACATGTTAAAACTTTGTTTGCACGATGATTGACACAGCGCTCAACGAACTCAATACGATATTTACTCATGTAAACTTATATCCAAATGTAAACAAAACCACGACATCATACCTTAAACTTTAAAATACTCGAATAATTTAATCGTTCGCTTGTCAATTAAAAAGCCCTAAGCATCGATCTTTAAATCGATACACGTAGGAACCGATGTATCGAGTCGAAGAGCCCATGCGTCTTTCTAAAGTGTCATTTGATTTTTATCGGCAGAGATAAGGTTGATGACATTATTTTTTTTAACGTTAACAGTGACATTTGACCTGAGACCCGTGTGAGCCTTTGTTTGAGGGACGGTGTCGTTTTTATTTCTTTTTGGAATATCTTTTGTTTGAAGGAGATTTGGAATGGAAGGGGTTTTCTTAAAAAATATGTTCGTTCATATTTACACGTCCAATCGTTTTAGTTGACAAGTTATTATGTTGTACCTTGATGAAGAGGTAGAAGAAGAAGATATGCCTATCATATTCCACTAAGCTAACCTTAATAATGATTATGAAGTGGTAAAATTGGATGGTTATGTGTAGGTCTCTGGAAGTAAGTAGGTTCTGCCTCAATTACGAAGGTTCTTTGGCTACCTGAGAGAGGCTATACTATCACTGAATATCATGACTTCTTTTTGTCCCAGCAAAATGTTTTAAAAACAGACAAGTCAGTTATAATATAGTTATTATAACTAATGAAATATTATGCACTAGAAATTAGAATAGAACTTCTAACTTTTAGGATCTAAATAATAATCTTTTTGACAGTTAATAAAACAATCTTATACATCTTAATATTTTATAACAAAACCACTGCAAAAAACATTTTCATTCTACATTTCCATTCCATTATTTTAAATCATATTAACAGGATGTTACACAAATAAATTGTTACATGTTTTTAATAAAACTAATCGAGTTTGTCATTGTGTGGCGTTGAGATTTCCCGGATGCTGAGAATTGCGTAATTGTTACAATCTGTGAGTAATAAAGTTATGAAAAATAGTGTGCTAAACGATTGTAAATAAGACATATTTTGTTTTTAATAAATATGAATTGTGTTACAGTGTCTTAAGCAGGGTGTATTATTATAAAGAAAAACTCTGTTCTTTAAATAGTTTAGCACTTGTTCACAAAAATAGTCTTCTAGGAGCCAAATAAGAGCTTTTAAAATTGAACTGGCGTTATCTTTGTGAAGTACCTAAAAGGTGCTTGATAAAAAAAATATGTCACTGTGTATGTATACATTAGTATGAAAATAAGGTAAATAGTTTGCTTGATGAAAAAAACACACTGTATCAACTCACATTTAAAAAAATACAAGGAAATCAACAGTCAAAAATGATGACAATAATCTTGTTAAATCGTACAATTCACAACGTTTATATTTAACACAAGAATTTATTCAATTTTCCCAAAAACTTGGCTACAAATGGTTATAAATATCTAAATTATGGCCGATTACGTAGAGAATATGCTTTTCAACAATGTAGCGAGCGAATAGAGTCATCTCTACATTTATTTCGGTTACGGTCTTGAATAAATTAAAGTAACATTTTTATAAATATTTTTCTCACAAAGTGTCGTGGAATGTGTATATGTAAGTAATGCGTATTGTTCTCAATCTAGAGTTACGTTTGGTAGAGTTGTTAGTCAAGATGACTTGTGTGAGTAAATTGTGGAGAAAGTCCGATATCCGGGGTATTAAATGTTAAAATATCTGTATTTGTTAAGTAAGCTTTGTTGAGACATTCGTAGTTGACTCGAAATTGTGATTTCATAAGCTTATTGTATCTTGTTAGCTATACAAAATTTATTGACTTTAGTATTATCTCTTATATTTTCCTTTATATATCGTAATATATTTGGCTTAAATAAACCATCACAACTGCATCCGTTTTTCATAAGAGACGACAAATAAAGTACCAAAGTAACAGTCATAACGTAAATGATCATTCGCCTAAGCTAAAGAGTCCAATGCTGGATTCCAGTTCTGAACTTATTAATACAATGATTGGGTGTACAAAAAATATAGCAATTACACTTCATTTTGGTGATCTAACACAATTGAAAATTCTTACTGCAACATTCAAAGTAAGAACAGACATTAATTGTAGGTAATTAAAGCTGCCCGGACCTTGAAAGATGTCGAAGAATAAATAAAAGTCGATCAAGGTCCCAATATAATAGGAGGTTACTCATTGTCAACCAGTCTAAATAATAAGCAGGTAATGAAACCCTTAGTTATACTCTTAGCCTCATTAACTAGCGTTGAACCACACAAAGAACCTTAACAGTATAATTTCAACTACTAAAATCACCATCGCTTTGATTTACGGTCAATTTTATACAGGCACTTATAACTCAGTTATTAAAAGTTAACAAGAGAAACTAGAATCCCGTACAGTTACAATACAAGCTAAGACCAGACCAACCTAAGATGAGCGGCATTATAAAGAATATGAAAGGACTGTGTAGGTCAAAAGTGCGTGGTCATAATTCTTTGACTACCAGCATAAATTGATCTCTAACTACGATATCATTGTATGTTGTGAGGAGGTCTCAGTTAAATTGTAGGTTTACCGCAAGGAGTAATGTTATGCGGTAATGTTAAATCTAAGTTTATAACTGAATCTTCATTTACAGTGAGCTCCGGATGGTATAAAACTATACTCGCTCTATGGATATGGCATTATTTTACTATCCTTAATTAACATGATTATGTCCAACTCTCATTAATGTCTTAATTTTATTTAAGGTTTTTTATTAGTGTATGGTTCGGTATTTTTATGATATTGCTTTTCGCATTCATTGATTATAATATGATGATACTTGGGGCAAACGATTTAATTACCAATTACCAAGATAGGCTTCTTGACGATAATAATTGACATAAATAAGATGCAGCTGGTGAAAACTTAGATTAAGTTGATAAGGTTGAAGACCTATAGACAATAGAAGACAACCATGATGAGACTATTCTAAATTCTTAAAGAAATGTAGCATAGATAGCATAGATAGACATACTCTTCAATCAATGGTACCTACAGCAAAACAAATAACAATGCCAGTACAACAAAAACATCTGTCCTATCATCACAATAATTTCAGAATCGAACTTCATCCTAATGAAACCCACACGCCACATCCATCATAATCAAATCAAGTTATCAACCACCAACTAGAGAAACAATTTGTGCACAGCAAATGTTCCAAATTGGCTTGTTGGCTAGTTGGAAAACAGGTGGCTGCCGTGCCCCATTACCATTGTAAATGTTACAGCAATTTTCTGCTTCCTTGTCCATCAGAAAGCTTATTACGTCTGTGATTCTGCTTTGAGTATGTTAGAAAAGTTACTGTAGTTTCTTAGGCTGGAATTCTGCGATTTCTTGTAGTTTTGCATTAATTTTGATGTTAGTTTTATTCGTTAGGATTATTTGAATTAGAGGAATGCTTAGCATTGTTCATTGTAGGGTGCTTACATATTTTATTTTAGGTCGGTGTATGTGCAATATTATTATGACTATTATCTTACTATGGCAAAAAATCGTCCTTTTTTGTATTGACAGAAATAGTCAGACTAACCCTATCAACATTTTTTTTTCTAGTATTCACTCGTAATTTTTCCTGCTAATTGCTTTTTGTTTTCCTCAAGAGCATGAATGTTTGTTTCATCGGATCTTTTACTTAAAGCCAATTTGTCATATCTTAAAACAATGTCATTTATAGTATTTTCTCTGTTTACTATATCTTTGTCTAGTTCAGTTTCAAATTACCGCTTTGCTTCAAGTCTAAACCCTGCTTTATAGTCAACTTGGTTCGGAACGTAATCAATATTTCTATTACCTGTATCCGCTTGTTAGGATTCTCTTCATTTAGCTTACATCCGCCGCGTACTTTATACCTCTACTATTGTATCCCATAAAGTTTCTTTGTTATGAGCGCTAATTTACCTTACAAATCGTTAAGGAAATACATTTTAGAATATTTTTTTAATGTAAGATGACCATTGTTTTATCTTCTACCTTTTTCATTTTAATTATCATCATTTCAGCCAAGAGACTTCCACTGCTGGACATAGCCCCCCTAAGTGTCGCCACAAGGATAAGTCCTGTGTGTCGATTCAATAAACAAAATGATAGAATATTAATAATATAATTATTATAAAACAAAAATGTTTTATTAAAAAAATACATAAAATGATATTTAAAAAAAATGATTTTTTAAGTATCAGTTTATGTATTTTTTAGGGGCGGTCTGATTATTCTAGGCTATTATATGATGGGCTACAGTAAATATCTCTTTGCACAGTCCTAAGTAGAGCATAATATAGAGAAATAAATACAGCTATACATTTACTTTCTTTATTTTAAGATGGTTATCAACGAACATAATGTCACTTAGTAAGAATCTTACGTGGGTGAACATACATTTACCTATTCTAATTTAAGCGATTCCCATTGCTTTTTAATAATTAGCAACAGTTTATCCATTACTTAAAAATCATCTTACAAACCGACTTCTTACTGACCAGTTACAATTCATTCAAAAAGAGAACCAACAATAAAAAAAAGAATATCTAAGTCCACAAATTGACATGTCACACTGTGACGTCACAAAACCCGAACAAAATATCAAAAAGTATTATTACTTACACTGTCACTTGCTAAGTGGCGTAAAAAAAGAATAAAATCTTTAACAAACGACTGTCAAACTAGCTGCGTAGGAGTTTAAGAGACACCGCGCGGGCTTTTTAACTTATTTGTCAATGTTGTCGATCCGACAGATGCGGTGTTGTGAAAGGGCCTTACTTTTATTTGGTGGGAATGTGAGATTGTTAGTAGCTGTTTATCCTTGTTTGTTGCTAATGGTGTATTGATGTAGCCTAAGTCGATTGAATACATAAGTAAGACTCCTTCACCAAGTCGAGTTATTTAAAGCAAATCTAACATGATCTGTCTAGATCATAGAAATAAGTTATTTATGTAAGGCACTTGGATTTAAGCTGATATAAAAGAAAGTATCCGTAAATTTAAAAAAAAAACGTCTTCAGTTTTTTACCAACATTCTGGCGTTCTGTACGCCAGAATGTTGCATAGTATGTTGCTTCATACTCATAAAACTCAATGCCTACATAGGTATAGCTAGAAACAGTCATCACAACATTATAAGCTGAGAAACGATTCATCAGGGTAGGCATATGCAAATAATGAATTCCTATAAGGAAAACATTTTCGATTCAACAAGTGAAAATTTACTATAGCTTGGCAAATTCATACATGACACTCATTGTCCGCGGGCGACGGGTGATGTAAGGCAGCGGGGGTGGTAAACAGAGCGCGCGGGACGGGGATCATTTGACGTAAGCGTCGCGGTCCGACGACCGCGACCATCATCGCGCCCTAACGTCATTGGCTAGTAACTGCCCCCGCCACCCGTGCGGACCAAGGGAGCTTCACGTACGAATTTCCCAAGCTATAGTAACAAATAATAGTAGATGCAATATATATATCGCCTATCACTCTTTTTAATGCGCGATAGGCGATATCACATCACACTTACTAGGTAATGTGTTACATGTGTACTATATAAATAAAATCGCGTCAAAAGCCATCAAGAAGGTTGCTTAGAATCAATAATAAATTCACTATTACTTTCATGGCTCTTATTTAGATTATTTGTGAATGCCGATTGGTAGAAACTGTGTTAAGAATTCATATGTTAATTTAATGACTTACTGACAAGGGCCACTTTGTTTTTATAATGTTGTATTAGTTTCGAGAAATGATTATTAGGGAAAACGTTTTAAGATTAAAATTATGATCGTGGGAAATTATTTTATGATAACGTCAGTCGGTAATAGCTGATGGGTTCTCACCTATTCTCTTATCGCTATGTGCCTACTTTTACTAGACAATCTCTTAGTTACATTAGTGTTAGTAAAATTGGATTTACAAAAAAATTTGGTCCATAAAATACAATGTTTCAGATTTTTATTTTTGCTTTTCACCATAAGTTAAGTTAGTTAAGAACGAAAATATTAAAACCTTAATTTAGACAAAAATTAAACATAGTGTACTTAATATTTCTGTTATTGTCGAATAAATTGTAATTTATAATGTGTTTATTGATGACTTTTGTAATGTATACTGTTGTTTTCTTTTGTACTTTTGTATTCATTCCACATATTTTAGTCTACTTACGTTTTATATAACACTATACAAACCACCCCTTTTTATCTTTTGAAGTTGTATCAACTCATGTGACTCACTTTTATGTATTCTTTGATACTGTTAGCACCTGAAAAACATACTTTTAGTTATCTCTGATTGTTTTTTAATATCCACAACATAATTTTACTACTAATTTGTAAAATCTTGGAATATTTTATACTCTGTCATTTTCATCTGATCAAATGTGAAAGTTTGAGTGGATGTGTGTGTGGAAGTGTATATGTTTGTTAGTCAATCATGCCAGAACGGCTGAATGGATCTGGATGAAATTTGGCACAGAGAGCACATAGACTACTTTTCATCTCAGTATGATGTTCCCTTGGGATAAGAAAGTGAAGTCGCTGGCAGAAGCTAGTAATAATGAAGGCCTTTCATTTTAATATAATAATTCAGACACATTTTAATATAATATTTTTTACTAAAACTATGACTCTGGTGAGCTGACAACGACAACTTGGTCTGTTTGCCCATCTTTGAAAAAAGCCTCATCCATTCCTTTCCTTTATCTGTTTGACCCTCGACGGAAAAAGAGGGGTGTTATAAGTTTGACGTGTGTATATGTGTGTTTGTGTATTTGTATATCTGTCTGTGGCATCATATATCCTAAACAGATGAACCGATTATGATTTATTTTGTGTTAAATGTGTCTTTATCAAGAGCTAAAAACAGCTATGTTTGAAAAGGATCGCTTCAGCCGTTCAAGAGTGATGGACGTTTTACTGTCCGCTGTTGCTTTGATGTCATCTTTAATTCCCATATTCAAAACTGTCTCCAGCGGTTCCTTTTTGCGGGTTAGGTTTTAAAAAAAATGAGCAAAGCCTTAATTGTCTGATATCCCACAAACGCAAAAAGAAAACAAGAAAGACAGGTTCGAAGATGGAAAGATGATCACACCTAGTATTTATTAAAACAAATAAATGGACACTTGACCTTACAATAAAATTGAAGCCAGATATTTCACCCACGCTGTATATAATCTGATTCGTTCGTGAGAACAATAGTTTTAAGTGCAGTTACGATGGTGGACATGTGTCTCTAGTAAGACATTCGGCCTACACAGTATTTTTGTGTTTGTTGTACGAGTTTGTCACAACAAGATTGTCCGGTTATTTGCATGTTTACTGTTTTTGTAAGGTTGGACATGAGTTTACGTTGGGTTTAATGTAAGTGGTTCGCGGTAGAGTATAGCTGGCCAGTAGGTAATCATGTAGGCTACAAAAATAACAATCGGATGTCAACTAAAAATGGTTAGGTGAGGATTCATATATTTTGGAAAACTTGCTATTTGCATCGTTCACGATGCTTTTTATACCTATTTCGAGGGTTTGACGTCACAGAAGGATGAATTGTGTGAGGAACGATATGGACGAAAAGGAAGACTGTGGTATCGTTACAGTAGACTGGAAGAAATCAAATGACTCAAACTTCTAAAATCTAAAAAAATAAGCCTCATACTCGCGTGGGGCTGCCAAAGTTAAGTATGCACGGTATTTATTATTTTGGTTATTTCATTTTCTGAGCGGTCCCCCAACGCTTTTGCGAGGCTTATTTTTTACTTTCATTTTTATTTCATACTTTTTAAACAACAATTACATACCTATTAGTAGACACGCTTCGTTCGAAAATCTATCGAAACACGATATCTTGTGGCAACACCTCGATACATATAATACGGTGCGTATAACTTTTGAACGGCTGAACCAATTTCATCAAACACATCTAAGAACACTCTCGACAAAATCACTTTTCAAACAATGAAAACACTATTAAAATCGGTTCATCCATTTAGGAGCTATGATGCCACAGACAGGTACACTAATATACAGATGCACAGCAACACACTTCAAACTTAAAACACCGTTTTTTGCGTGGTGTGTTCAAAGGAAAAACTGTTGCGTCGATCCCAACTAACATAGTACATAGTACAAGGACAGGAAGTTGATAATGAAGGAAAGGTCGAAAATCCTGGCAAAATTTTGCAGATTCAGATATAAATAGACCAATAATAAATTTTTATACAAATACATATTAATCATTTTACGCGATTAACCGTTGCATGTGTAACTTCGAGTATGTTCGATTATCAAAACGCAAAAAAGGAACAAAAAATTAATTGCAAATTATTACTGAATAAAAACTAGTTCAAGAAATGTTTTCAAGTTTTCTTCAATATAGGTTTTAACGAGTCATTAAAGTACATTTTTTGTTAATTATTATTTTATAATGATTATTAAATACCTTATATTAAAAAAATATGATAAGAACTGAATTCAGTAGGTAGGTACTTTTATTTTAGAATACCTATAAAATAAATTTATAAGTAGCTATTACTTACTAATCTAGTCTTTATGACTACTTAATTTTATTAACAAGTACCTAGTCTTTGTAAAGACCACCATAATTATTTTAAATTAGTACTGCCATAAAAACGTAAGCAGGTAATTTAAACCTGAAAGGTCTAGTTGCAATTTTAATAATAAACCTTTTTTTCAATAAATATCCTTTAGTCTTTAATTATAATACAAGAACACTATCGGGCAAGTAGTCTATACCAATATTATAAAGAGGAAAGATTTTTTTGTTTGTTTGTACCGAATAGGCTCCAAAACTACTGAACCGATTTCAAAAATTCTTTCACCGTTGGGAAGCTACTCTATCCCCGGGTGACATAGGCTACTTTTTATCCCTGTATTCCCACGGGAACGGGAACTACGCGGGTGGAACCGCGAGGCGTCCTCTAGTAAATTATCAAGAAGACCACTCTCTTCTTGAGAATTCACAACATTTAAACACTCTCACACTCGGGGTGACTGTGAGAGTGTTTCCTCTCTCTTTCACTTGAATTTATCTACACTTAGATAAATTCTCAAAAATATTTCAAGTTATAACAAAACTAGTGCTTCTCGATAGCACGATGCTTAGTTTGATCCCATTCCTTTCTCATTCAACTGGTCAGATTTATTTCTACAATGGAAGACTTACAGCTAAAAACAAGCAGACCAATAAGAGTTACCAATCAGCCAATTACATTCTTCACTTATAAAATATTGAGTAATTCACTCGCAATACTTATATTTGATTCGAGTTAATTTTGTTTTTTTTGTCCAGAATCTGGGTGTAAGTGAATAATCTAAACTATTTTCTAGTAGACTTTGCGTGTACGAACAGGTTGAACCAATCTAACAAGATGACATCGAAAACAGGCCAAGCCAAGTTCCTATTATATATCAAACACCAACATTTCCTAAAAAAAAACTTTTTCACAAAAAAAACAAACCGACTTCCAAAACAAAACACTTCAAAGTGAAAAATAACTTTCTTTTCCGAAGTCGGTGTCTTTTGTACCCATTGTTTTCCGTTATTCGACACCGACTTCGGAAAAGAAAGTTATTTTTCACTTTGAAGTGTTTTGTTTTGGAAGTCGGTTTGTTTTTTTTGTGAAAAAGTTTTTTATTTTTCTCTTTTTAGTTTTGGTAGGTACCTCCAATTAATATGAAAATCATATTTATAGCCAAAGTACAACTTATGACAATTCCAATAAGCCCAAACACGACTAGGATACATTGTTTTATTTCGGGTTTCCAGTGGCCATTGTGGTCTTCTTCATCAGTGAGTGCAAATGATTGCATTATTGATGAAAATACCAAAATCGCTACATGTATGCCTTTAATATTTGAGGAGTTCCCTCGATATCTCTAGGATTCCATCATCAGATCCAGGTTTCCTTTTCATGGTACCACCTTTGAGATATCTCCTTTCCAACAATAAAAGAATCATCAAAATCGGTTCATAAACAACGAAGTTATCCGCGAACACAAATAAAAAAATAAAAAAAATACGGTCGAATTGAGAAACCTCCTCCGTTTTGGGAAGTTGGTTAAAAAGGCGAAAGTTCGAGAGTGTGTATGTTTGTTACTTCTTCACGCTCGAACGGCTGCACGGATCTGGTTGAAATTTGGCGAAGCTGCTGGCAGAAGCTAGTTGTTTAGTAAATATTGCGTTTATTGCTCATTGTTGCTTCACCATTTTAGTTTCGTTGAAGTAATAAGTAGATACGTAGCAGTATTGTTATCTTCCCACTTGTATTCCTATTCATGCTGGTAAATGGTCAACACTAAGTTGATCTGAATATTAAATAGGCACACATTCTTACCTGGTTGTTGTTATTGTATGAGTAAGATTAATAAGAAAAAAATAATTTTCACAATAGGTAAAAAATATGCTTAATTGTGACACTAGCAAATAAGACAAACACAAAAAATCTTCACGAAACCAAACCAAAAACCAAAACATCAACAAGAAATTAAAAATACAGAAGTAGTATATAAATTTGCACTCCTTCACAAACCCGATAGGTATAAATTTGATACCAATAAAACAAAATAATACACACGTCTCGTTAAGATAATTTTTGAATTACAATCACCCAAGTTCAATCCTCCTGTCAAATCTTCACTTTCAGACTAATTGATCACAATGTAATTAATTCTAAAAACTCCGAACCCTTTGTTTAAATAGAACCGTATGGCATATATCATAATGTTGATTTTTAAATAACATATTTACAACCCAATTAATCATACAATTAAAATGATTTGACATGTAATTCGTCACTCGTAGGCGCGTACCGAAAATTTCTCTAATAAAAAGTTATAAAGCTTTGGTTATACACATGGTATATACACGAGCAACAGTTTCTTTGATTATATAAATAATAAAATTTGCCTGCACAGTATTATTGCTTATTTGGTTGTTATCAAATACAGGATAACAATTAACAACAGATATTGAGTTTAATTATTTCTTGTTTTTCTAAAGAAGTTGATTAAAATTATGCGACCAGAACAAAATATAAATCATTAATTTATCTATGAAAGTAGCAGATTGAAGATCGGTCTAATTGCATAGATTATGTAAATTAAATCAAAAACATGCACATAAGCATCTAAAGTCAGCAACATTGTAAGAAAATAAATACAACCCGTTCTTTAATCTGCATGTTTGCTCGACCATTTAAGATTTGTTTAACAACTTACGGGCAACTGTTTAGAAGCCGACTTGTCGCTACAAAGTAGCCCGTCTGCTTGGCCACTTTGATTATGCACTACGACAATAAAATAAGTCGGTCAATTCCGCCCACGGTTTCTCTTATTGGATAAGACATTGTATCGATGTTTCTGCTTAAAATGCGTAAATAATGTTATAAAATATAGAAATTAATGTGATTCTTGTGTATCACCTGTGGATCTCAGGCTTTTGAGAATAGGCAGTTTTTAGTGACAATAAGCGTGTGACATTTTGAGTTTATGCGTTACTTCGTTTTGTCACGCATTTTAGATTAAATTTGTGGTTAGGTTTATGTAGAAGATGTTGACTTTAAGCTTGGCTCAATGGTGTAGAATTATTGCTGTATAATATTATTCTGATCGGCTAAGGCATGTTTTGTTGACAATATCTGCCACAAAGGCCTGTCATATTTCCATTAAAATGTGAAACCTATTAATAATTCAATCTAAAGTGTCAGTGTTAATATTTTAATCAACAATCAGGCCTGACATGACACTGTAAATAAACTTATTAGTTTCTGTGTCGTAATCGAGGTTATGATATCAATATGGATTATCCGTTTCTGACCATAAGTTGCTTCTCCCACGATATCGTTACTCAGTATTGTCACAATCACCACGCTGGGTGCCCATTGGCTATTAAGCCAGTACACTGATCGGCAAATGTTTTGACGTTCGAGAATAATATTTTGAAAATGGAACAGTTCGTTTGGAACAAAACGAATTCATTTGGTTTTTGGCAACGACTGATTTTAATCGACTTCAAAAACGGAGGCGGTACTCAATTCGATTGTAGTTTTTTTGTATGTTTGTAACGTGATCCGCCAATTATGAATTGATTTTGATGATTCTTTTTTTTTGTTTAAAATAATATTTACCCGAATAGGTCCCATTTAAATTTGGTGAAGATCCGATGAAGAACTTCGAAGATATACAACAGAACTCTTCAATAAATGACGGCAAATCTCTCGGGATTGCTGCAATCGCATATCTGTTTAATGTTTTTAACATTTCATAACATAACATCATCTAAATGCACCATACACCCTGGTACACTCTCATTTCAACGGTTATGTTCACTATTCTATACTATAGACTTGCCACTATGTACCACAGTCCACAAACAAAAAGTGAAAATAAAAACTGTTTTACAAAACTAATTCAACCGATTTCCAAATAAGAATACTACTAAAGAAGAAATTAATTTAATTGGGCCTTATGATACCAATAGAACCAATACCAGCTTTATGCACTAGAGTCGATCAAAACGTGGGCCAAGAGGGTCATCGGCAATGAGGCACTGGTCGATTCAAAGCCCCAGAGCCTTGAACATCGTCGCCGAGTTGCCAGCTTGTCGTTTTTTTATCGGTAACATTTCGGGGAGCTAATTCCGCCAAGCCCGTTTCATCATCGGACTATCAAACGAACGGCAATGCGCCATCAATACATGTTAGACATCCCACCCATACGCACTAAACGTTTTGGGAATATCTTTATTATGCGTACAGCTAAGGAGTGGAATTCCCTGCCGGAGTCTGTGATTTCCGATAGCTACAACAAAGACCCCTAGTCTTTAAGTCAAGAGTGAATAGGTTACTTCTAGGTAAGCGTGCCGTCCACATCATCGCTTATTAACAAGGCGAGACTGTCAAGCGCGAGCCTAATTATTATTATTTTTTAAATTGAAACGTCACTCCTTTTAGTGTTTTTCACTATTCCTCATAGTTTCGGATTTGGCCATCCATGGCCACTTAAAAAACTCATCCCTTATAAGTTTTATGTAATACCAGGTGAGCTTATTGGAACCAACCGGGCACAAATTAGACTCCAGGTTGCAAAAAAAAAACCAGATGGAAAAATTTAATAACGCTTATCAAACTAAATTAAAACTTAATATTGTGTTTTTTTTCTTAAAGTGATGCAATACTTCTATTATCCATACAATTACGTCATCGGACAACAGGTGGACCGTTCTCCTAAAATTAGAACGTGTTATGGAAAGTATTCTTAGATTTATTTATCTGGTTTGGTATTATTCTAGATACTATCTTTATTGCATACTTATTTATTGGCTTCTTATTTTCTTTCTAGACATATTGTCTACTATAAAGATTCTGTCAGCGACTTCCCCTACATTTAAGTCAAAAAATATCAAAAAGGTCCTCTGGTAAAAGGTATCATTATGTCCTTTCCTAAGGTCCGATCTATCCCTACACTAAAATACATTAAAATTGGTTCAATATCTTCAGGCAGATAGGCATACTGACTTACTTTAGTGCAAGGGAGACGCCCTCACGGCCCTAGCCACCGCAGGCGATGCCCTGGGCGTCGGGAGTAGCACGCTGATTCCCGCGGCCACCGTAGGTGTGGGCTTGAGGACGGCGAGTAATGGGTAGTTCGCCGTCCGAGGCCCGAGTCGACGGCACGTAGTGTTAGCGCACACCATACAAACTTCCACTACCTTTGCCGGTATACAAACTATTTTATGCTGTTTTTTCCAGGGCCTGGAACTATCTTCACAAACCATCTAAATGAAAAAGTGAAAAGCCTTTCGAGAACCTTTCTGTTGACAGACAGACAGAGTTACTTTCACATTTATGGATTATCAGTATAGATTCTGTTGTTTTCTTGTTTTTTTTGTACTATTTTATTATTGTTTGCATAAGATATTTATGAACAGGTAATAACCTGCTTTTTTATTGATTCTAAATTGTTTGGATGTCAATTTGAATTTACTTTATTACGAAAACGTTTTAAATGTGTATTGCTTATTTAGCTATTTTAAAACAATTTGCACATATTAGTATCTGCCCCTTTTTTATATTGTCTTTTGTAGATAATAATATTGTCTTTTGTCTATAAATTTCAGAATTTATTTGATTTGAATGTGCATCAATGTTTAAATTTTATCTGTTTTTAAATTAATGGTCTGGATAAATATGGTAAATAGTTGTTTATTATGGACCATGTCTGAAAATAAATGTTAAAATTATTATTAGGAACGTCGCCAATATAAAACAAAGCTTTTACTAGACAAAGTAATAAAGCCACTTTTAATTTATCACGAGTAATAACGTGATGAGCTTTGTCTTGACGTACGAGTATCTTAGATGATAGTAAGTGTTGAGTTGCCGTAACCACTGATATTATAATGGACAGGTGGGCTGGAGACACTACTAGTGATATTCGATTGTTACTCACTTGTCAATAAGTTTTATTATTGGTATCTAAAAAAATAATAGCTAATAGAAAAGGATTAAGTTAATCATAAAAATAAATCCTGAAGCTTTTTAATAAGTTTTAATTAATAATACATTATTGCAATGGCCGGCAAATAGGCAATTGCAGGTTGAGTATGAGATTGAAGGCCGAGCCGTATTTATATTATATATTTAATTTATTAAAAGTAACAACATTGCTGGAGTGTTGTAATGTTCCAAATTCAAAAAACGCTCCTGCTATGGATTTGATCAATATTGCTGAAGCGTTGTAATGATTGAGAAGTATTAGATTTTCTTTGTCCGTAAATTCGATACTTCGCGTGTTCTGTTTTCGAAAATAATGACAATATTGCCATGCATGTTTGAGAAAATATATTTTTTGTGTTTTTCCTACGGGATAATAATATTCTAATTAGGATTACCGTTATTAAAATTGTATCACAGAACTATGAATCATTTAAAAACATTCTACTCAAAATTAGTTTTAGTATTATTCATTTTGCAATATTTTCCTAATTTAAAATGATAGAAAAAGATTTTTTTTGTAAAGTAATCTGTAAAAATGTTATTGAAATTTAGTCAAAGATAATGAAAGAAACCTCAGATATCTGATTTATTTTATCTGTGGATAGCTAACAATAAATTAATTTATTTTTGGCTCTCGGATTGTTTTTTTTAATCTAACAATCAAAGAGAACTAAGCAGCAACATTAATAAACATAAAAAGTGTTTAACTAAAACACTTTCACTTTTTGAATTTAATCCCCGATTCGAAAGTAACTATTTTTAATTTCACCAAACACTCTTAATTTAAACTGTATAATTTATTTCGTTTATTATAGAAATTATTTGGCAAATGATTTAGTTTTTTTTAAACTTTTACTGAGATATTTTTGTTATAACTGCCGGGTGTAACCATGATTGGTTATTGATTTGCGAAATGGTATAATTTGCCTATGTTTAGCAAATGATGGCCTAATGTTTGAAATTATTTCTAGAAATCTGATTTTAATTTCAACATCTCTCTATAGATTATTTCTGCAATTGAAATTCCTTAGGCAATTTCAATGATTATTTTGTAGCTTACAGTCATGATTTAATTCGAAAAGAATTTTTATATCTTGCAAATTATATGGCTTTTGAAGAAAGAACATACGTTTCTTTCGCACTAACGTAAAGACACACAACAAATTTTGCGAACAAATCAAACAAAGATGGCGGGGCTTCGGGAGATTCTGTGCATAGGTAGATAGAATACAATGAGGTTTTTGAAAATGAGTAAAATGAGTGTCTATCCATTATATTTTAACCGACATAAAATCTTTACTTAGCTACCAAATTTTGTGAGTTAGTTCAGATGTGTAGGGTTATCTCTGAAACCATTAAAAGAAAAATAAAGATATAAAAAAATAAAAATTCTAAATCACACAAACCTATTACACACACACACGCCTACAACACACACACAACATCTACATCACATCTACATCTATTTGAAAAATATTTTACAATTTGGAATGTACATGATGAGTTTAGGCTATAAATTATTTTAACTCAGTCAAAGCCCCAGTATAAACTTTACCCGGCTTTTTTATATACTCAAAAAATCGGTATTATCTTCACCATTTCTTCCTCCACAAAACTCACTAACTCAACCCGAACCCTTTGTCTACAACACTTGGTAGCCCCCATTATCACGACAAGCTCAACTTAGACAGACAGGTGCACGCACATAACTATGATTGAGCTATTGTTTCCCACGACTTTGATTACTGGCCGCCAATGCCCACCAATACCCACCAGTGCCCAAAAATGCCCGCCAGTGCCCGTCAATAGTCTACCGTTCTATAGCTAGTGTCACTATCTGACAAAATCATATTTCGAGTTTTAGACGAAAATCAAAAAATCGCAACATAATAAAAATTGTTGCTGTATATCAACCTTAAGTCATATGCGTGAGTTTCAGGTGTTCAAAAATAAATCTAATTGCGTACTTTCGAATTGGTACAATGTTAGTTTAAATCTACTAAATCTTATCAAAAATACGTTTTTAAACATTGGGCGAAACAATTTAGGGCTTGTTTATTTTTTATCCGGAATGTATTGATAGTAGTAACAATTCTGCGTAGAGAGATCGATACTGAATTTTTTGCTGATGACGGAGGTATTATTAAAGAGTAAAAAACGGTCAAATGTCAGTGAGTGACACTCTGTTACAGGACGGAAGTATTATTCGCCAATGCCCACCAGTGCCCTGCCCGGGCAACGCGGGACAAGTAATGCTCGTGGCAGTTATTTTTAATTAGGAATTAATTCCTTGAATTGTCCGAAACGTGGATCCACGCGAGAAACAATGGCTTTTTAATTGTTATGGCACACAACCGGTTAAATCAAGTAAGCATTTTAGTAATGATTGTCTGTTTACTTTGTTGTTGATGAGTTATGGGTAAATTGTTTGGTTGTTAATTTGGGTGAGAGGTAATTGTTTTGTGTCTGTTAGAAAG
The DNA here is from genome assembly GCA_964057195.1 of Orthosia cruda. NCBI lineage: Eukaryota > Metazoa > Arthropoda > Insecta > Lepidoptera > Noctuidae > Orthosia > Orthosia cruda. The sequence continues at coordinate 30,268,732 of OZ059834.1, read as the reverse complement.
ATATCGCTCATTTTAATATGCGGGTTTTCTGATGTGCATTAAAGCTCTTCTCTCGCCGGTTGATAATATAAAATGTGGCCACTAATATGTTAGGCAATGGTGGTGATTATAAAATATTTTTACATAAATATGACTTCTTCGAAGTCATTTCTTTTTATTCGCGACAGGCTCGCGGTTGATCACTATTTAAACCTGTAAGCGATGATGTGGTACACGGTGGGTGGATAGGGATGGGTCCGATATATCAAAACGTAACATATCGGATATGTGTTAGATATCATATCATGTCGGTATTTATATCACAAAAACTGAATCGAATCAAAGCCTCTTGCGTGCGAGAACGTAACTTAAAACCGTAACAATGCGAAAACGTACGAATTACGAACAAAAAATCTTCACAACGATAGGAACCATAATGCGCTACCTCTCTTTCTAAGTATTATTAATATTCTTTCATTGGTATAAAAGAGATGCAGCAAATACGAGGTAACTCCATTTGAAATAACATTAGAAATTTTTACAACCCCTTTTTACAGTCCGTTCAACCGATTTTGAGTTCTATCCCGTAAGTATAAGGATGGCGTTAAAAGCATAAACCTGTTACCAAACTGTTTAATACAGTTGCCATTTGTTTATAACTGTGAAAGTGTGAGTGTGCGTTTGCTTTAGTTCGCGTTCGTTGTTAGTTTGCTCATCTAAATAACATGTTAACTTTTGCAAACTGTACTACTGATATCGATATCTGAAAAACGTTTTCGATATCGATATGAAAACTGTATATCGGTTACATAACCGTTTGCGCAAACAAACGAACACGCCCATCTCTATGGGTGGAGCACGCTTGCCTAAAAGTAACCTATTCACTCTTGTCTTGACTTAAAGACCTAGGTTGTAGGAAATTCTGTTTGTTGTATCGGCATTCTACTTCTTAGCTGTACGCACAGTGAAAGTATTCCCAAAAAGCTTTTTTCGTATGGGTAGGATTTCCATCATGTTATGTAGTATTATCTTAACTCAGAAATAAAATTGTTTCTGATAAACACGACGAGGTAGTCTCTGAAAGTACTAATCCGATTGTGAAAATTCTTTCACTGGTGGGTTTCACCTGTGAGAATCTAATAATGTATCAGGCATTCTACTTCTTAGCTGTACGCACAGTGAAAGTATTCCCAAAAAGCGTTTTTCGTATGGGTAGGATGTCCATCATGTTATCTAGTATTATCTTAACACAGAAATAAAATTGTTTCTGATAAACACGACGAGGTAGTCTCTGAAAGTACTAATCCGATTGTGAAAATTCTTTCACTGGTGGGTTTCACCTGTGAGAATCTAATAAGCTGTTAACATAACTCTGAAGACAATGGTAAATTCAAGAAATAATCAAAATGAAATTGGCACACAAAAAATACATTACAATAATACCCGATAGCAACACCAATACTATTAAAATTAACCTAGTCTATAGTGCAAAGTTCGTCCATCACTGACAAACTGTCCGACAGAGTATTTACTCTCAGTAGGGCGCCCGGCGTCTGCGCAACAACTAACGTTACACGTGTAATGATCCACTGTGCTCTGTCTGTATCAAACAATCATTCTTAAGACTTGTTATAGGTGCCTACTTATTTTTTACAATGATTGGAAAAAGTCGAGACTATAATATTATCTTACAAATATTATAAACACTTATGTAAGTTTGTTTATTACGCTCTCACGCCTGGCTGAACCAGCACCAAGTCAACAGATCTATGGAACTTTTAGGAACTTTTCATCGCAGTATTAAGTTCCTTTAGAATATTTAAATACGTTTAGCAATGATATTCAAATAAACAGATACGTTATACACTCACAAAACAATTGAAAAAAGTGTTCCGCACATAGCGGCAGCACACATACACACTTTTCATTCATCTAACATTAAAAAATTATTTATTTTAATCAATAAATAAATAAATTACAAATATACACGATGGAATTTATTTTATTTTGTTTTTGTTTCAACAAAGCCTATCGCTCTTCGCCATGCGTGACATAAACTAAAGATTTGACACAATTGTGACCTATTCGAGTCTTCAAAATGCACGCGCTCATAACATATCTGTTTATTTGAATATCATTGACTTTTAGAATATTTAAAACGTAGCACGCGGGCGAAGTCGTGGGCAGAAGTAACTAATATTATAAATGCGAAAATAATTCTGTCAGTCTGTCTGTTTGCTACGTTTTCACGCTTAAATAGCTGAACCAATTTTGGTAAAGACATAGATGAGACCTTGGAGGACTTATAATACTTATTATCCCGGGCGAACATTCTCTTGTTTGTTGTTCATTCTCTCGAATGTTATAAAATAAGCCCTTAAATTTTATCATAGTCTTTGTTTCTCATTTTCATTTTGTATTTCCTATTTAGCTAGAATTTATTACAGAGCACAGCAGTCTGAAATAATGGAAAAGCAATCGCCGACTAAAAGATTCGTTTGTTTTGTGGTTATTTGACACTTTCAGATCTATACCCTATTCGCTGAAGCATAAAATAAAATGTCAAGAAACCACAGAAAAGATTTTTACAGTGTGTTCTTTGTTGTCAGTAAAATAAAAATATCTTGAGAAGATGTTTATTTCTAATTTTAATGTAGAAACAAAGAAATCGTATTATTAAAAGCAAAACCAATAGCCGACATTAAAAAGCATCTCGAAAGCCTGGAGTTTGGAACTATTATAATAATAAATTAAAAAGTGCTACAAACGGAACCATTTTGCGTTGAAAGGTTGTATTTTTAAAATTAGTCGGATTATAACCGTTTGACATCTGTTTGCTTCCCTTTTATTTTTTGCTCCAGTGGATAGAGTATAGTGTTATTTCCTACGACGATGAATGTGTCGTAAGAAATTTGTATATGGAAGCCAATTTAGTCTTTTCCTACCAAACTAAAGGTTCGGCTTCTAATCTAACCAAATGCAGCTGAGTAATAAACAATATTTAACTGGGTAACACAATAAACCTTGGCAATACTGGTGCCAATTATTTCTGGTTTCTGAATTTGTGCGATGGAATTGCATGACCTAATTCCTCCTTGCCCGTTCCATCATTGGACTACAAGAGGTACGGCGATGCGTCTTCGGTACATGTGAGGACATCCCACCCATATGCACCAAATTTTTTGGGAATACTTTTATTATGCGTACAGCAAAGGAGTGGAATTCCCTGCCAGTGTCTGTACTTCCTGATAGCTACAACCTGGGAGTCTTTAAGTCAAGAGTGGATAGATAATTTCTTCTAGGTAAGCGTGTTGCATCGGCATCGTCGACCGCATTTACACACGACTAAGAACTATCCACCGTTGGCGTCGTGAGATAGAACAACTTTACAAATGACAGCCAATATCAAAAGCTCAACGTGTTTTTTAAGGTGCAGAATAAATAATAGAATTGAAAACATTTATTTGACACAGACACAACAAAACAGCAACAATTACAAAGTAACAGGGAAGGACAGTAAAAAAAGTACGTAGTAGTGTATATTAAGGATGGTCACCCGTCCACGGGCCTAGTTTTTTTTTTTTTGGTTGGTAAATCTTCCTATGACTTCTCCCGCTCTGGGTGAAGCGGGAGGGCGTGTCAGACTTTTACTGACTAAAACCCACCCGTGTTCCTTCAGTTGCATGAGCCAGGGCCGCGGTAACTCTTTTTCAAAATTATCCGCGACCCAGACAGGCATCGGCCCTAGCAGACCCCATCAGTTTTTGCTGACATCTCTTTGAGGCGCGCGTGGAACACTACGCGCCGTAGATTCGGGCCTGGACCTTATCTCGAGAGCTACCCATTACTCACCGTCCGCAAGCCCGTGCCTACGGTGGCCGAGAATCGGCTTGTGACTCTCAACGCCCAGGGCGTCTCCTGCGGTGGCTTGGGCGTGAGGGCGTCTCCGTTGCGTCTCCCTAACACGTCCTGCCTCCTTATCCGCGAGCAGTAAACCACGGACCAACCTAGGCAACCGTTACTTAATGTTTAAGATCGACCCGTGCAGTAGTTATTAATAAACTACGAGTTTATGGAAACCAATTATATTTGTGAATGAAAACAATACATAATTTTCCAGCAATTAAATTGCAAAAAGTAAATAACCATAAAACTGCGCAGTACAAAAGCCACAATACCACATTACAAATTCACACAAGTAACCTTTTACGTAAGACGTAACATATAAATAATAGAAATACAAAGATTATTGATATGGCGTAGATAATCACAATGTTTCCCCAGCCGTGTACACAATGGCCCATTATGTGAACTATTACAAACGTAATCCTTATACCAATAGGTATGCGATGAATATTTACAATAGATTTAGTCACGAACTCGAATAACTTATTCAATAATAACGTAAATAAATTTTACTCCTGGAAGGATATTCTTGAATAAAAATGTTTGCCTCAAGTTGAGCAACTTAGAAACATACATAGTATATTTATTGATAAACTCAAGAATCAATGAAGAATCAAATCAACACTGTCGGAAAAATTACTACGTTGCATCAGATTTGGTCAATTCCCGACAGGTACGTTACTTTTCATCACTACTGCTCTCAAAACGCAGGCTAAACATCGTGAGAAAACCGGCACATCCTAGCGCCAAAAATTGTAAGACTTGTAATAACAACCAACCCGCGTGATTAATGGCTATAAGAGGGCTCTTGCAGAGACAAGGCATGTGTCCTAGTATTGGAAACGTTACATGCTAATAATGCTTATGCATCATCGTTCTGCAGCCTTAGTTTCTTCTTTTGTAAAAAATTATCGGTTGGCAGGAGCAGGAGGGGGCGGGGGCACCTCCCCCTCTCCCTGTCACCACTCCCATGAAAAGGTAACGCACCGTTCTCGAGAAAACAAATTATTCTAACCTAACACCAAAGCACTTTAAAGTTGCTTCTGCTTCGCCGGAGACGATGTCCGGCGCTGCGGGAGGTGCAACCCCTTCGCCCTTACGTATCAAAGGATAGATACCATGAAAAATATGCATTATCTTGTAATAAGAGTGGTAGCGTTTTAATCAGGGACCCAACCCCTACCAGATTATCATTTATAACCCCCTCCTCCTGCCAACCGATACTAGATCCAAGCCAATACCTCTTTTCAAATAGCCATTCGCATTCACATTTACAAAATCAATTACTAAATCACAATCACTCTTGCCAATACTCACACATACTACACAGACACACACACATACACTGTGTATCGATAAAAGCATAAATAAATGCTCTAACTTTTAAGCAACAAACATTGCCTCGAAACCAATAGAAAATGTTTATGTCTGTCTCTGCCTTGTGTCTCTTTAACTCTGCCTTGTAAAGAGTTTCTTTGTCGTATCTTTACTGAGGGTATTTTATGATTTTTCTATGCTAATCGAGAAGGTTATTGTTGGACGTTATTTCGGGAATGCTAACAAAGGAGATTGTTCGATCATTTGAGTAGTGAGCAGGTGCACTCTGTTTCCATAAAATTATTACTCTTGGTAGAGAAAATAGGCCAGTGTCTTGCAGTGACTAGAAAAAGGCTGATAGTAACTAATAAAAACGATAAGTAATGAAAATAATAATTAAAGCTTCAAAGAAAAACCGAATACATCCTTATGCTTCTCCTCCATCGTATTTGAGACCGCAATAATCTACTGAGAAGAATCACACATCATTCTAATGTTTCTCAGCGTCACTTCGGCTGACAGCCGAAGTGACGCTGAAAGCAAAATACTCTTAATTGTCTGACTAGCCAGCCTTGTGGCATAATAAACGTTAACCGAAGCTTCTGATATTTGAATGTGAAATAATGAACGCATTTTACTTTGTAGTTAAACTCCGGTTACAAAAGTCGTGGGTTGAATTCTTGGTTGAATCAAAATGTTGGGAATCACAGGTCAATAGGCAGAGTAATGTAGACTAGTTATAAATTGTAGGTTGTTGTTAGAAAGAAACTTATGATCATAATAAGGATGTGTAGATTAGAGTAATTGACTTTGAATCACTACAATATCGTCATCACACTAGTTTGTATTGTCATCATCAGGGCTCAACCCATTGAGCGTCTATTAAAGCAGACACAATAGAAATAGCTTACGTACACCTGTTGTACGGTCATTGTTTGAGAGGTCGAGTCAATTCGTTGGAACCTTTTTTTGGTTTTAATAATGGGACTACTGAAAGGTACTGATGAAAATGGTACCATCGAACTATTCTGATAATCAAGCCGGAAGGTACGCACTAGAACGCCGAAATAAAACAATGTATCCTAATATCTTAATTTATTCTTATAACTTATTGGAATCGTCATTAGATGTACTTTGTGCTATAAATGATTTTAATGGTAATTTAGGGTACAAAAATAAAAAAGTGAAAATAAAAACATTTTAACGAAAAATCAAACTAACTTCCAAAACACTACAAAGCGGCAAATAACTTTCATTTCCGAAGTCGTTGTCGAAAATCGAAAAACAATAGATACCAAAGACAACGACTTCGGAAATGAAAATTATTTGTCGCTTTGTAGTGTTTTGGAAGTCAGTTTGTTTTTTTTAATTAAAAGATTGGATAGAAGTGAAGGTACAGTGTAGATCCACATTCCCTCAGTTATATTTAATGCCCGTTAAACAGGCGGCATACCAAATTGGTAACAATAATTCCAGACCTTAGTCTGGAATTGGCTGCTTCCGTGGCGGAAAAATTCTATAATAACTTGTCCAACCTGGGCATTGATCAATACGTTTTCGGCTTGTAAAATATTAAAACTTGTTTCATCTCAAAATAAACATTCAAAATGTATGTGGATGTGTTATTTATTGTAGTCGTTCTGTATCAAATTTGTTTTTCTATTAATTAGGATTTCTTCTCGTATCGATACACTCACGTCCCAGCTATTCAAATTTTGTATTTGAATCCGTCGATTTAGTAATATCTGCTTAGCTATCAAAGTTGGAAAATCGATAAACCATTTCTTATTTTATCTTATGTAACAACAATCTTCGGATTATCTCGGTTCTGGCTACATCAAAATATCAAGTTACATCGAGCCTGTTTTGCTACAGTTATTATTCTGTTCCATATACGCAGTGTTCACTAAAATTACAATAATAATATGATATTCTCAACAATACAGTAGAATAAGGATGCTGTATCGCTTTGTGTTTGTTTATATTTTATATTTGTAACTTGTGTGAAATTAGGTGAGTAAGTGGAAATTTAATAAATAAATAAACTTTTTTCACTAAAAAAATACTACCGACTTCCAAATAAAAACAAGAGAAAAATAACTTTAATTTTTTTTGGAAGTCGGTGTCTTTGGTACCAATTTGTTTCGTTATGGACACCGACATCCAAAAAGAAAGTTGTTCCTACTTCTTTTTGGAAAGTCGGTTAAAAATCGGATACCAAAACGCATGATTTTGGTGCAAGGGGTAAACTTTGCTGCAAAGCAGAGGCAAGGGTGTTATGAAGTCAAAACTGCAAAATAAATACCCACGTGTATCAAACTTATTTTATCAGTACAATTACGAAAAACGAAACAAATGCAAAAAAAAAAGTTTTGTCAATTCAACTTTGGTTGCCATGCAAATGTTGTTGACAACAATATCAGCATGAATTTAAAATTTTGAATTTGTTTAGTGAGGAGCAAAGACTTCTTTCTAAACAGCAATAAAAATAATTAATAAGTTGAAATAGATTGAACTTATTTATTGAACGTGAAGTTCATATATTTGTAGAAGCGAATTAGCATTAATTTTAGTTTTCGTATCAAGTTACTTACAACATGTTTTATAATTCGAAGCCTACTTGAACAACCAAAAAAAAAACAAATCCTAAGTTTTATTATAAAATAATTCGACATAAAAAAATGGCACCTGTAAAAAATATACACTAATTAATATTTTATTTCTTCTGCTACCATTTCAAACACGTTATAATTTAAATAACTCATATTAATAACAACTATTAAAATTAAATTTTAAGATACACGACAGGACTTTGACCTCTTAATTTATTACCAAAACTATCTTCCACTACCAACTTTTTTACTTTGCATTTATCCCGGACATAGTATAAAAAATGCAAAATTAATAATACCTATTTACCAAAAAACACGGATAAATTATGCTAAGGATTATATTTTTTTACGATTAAGTAGATAATTGGACTCGAAAAGGCGACACGAGCAATGCCATGCTTTAATAAGGAAAAAAAAAACACCTTGCAGTTTCTTCCCTAAACTATCCAGCCAGACATGTTCAACACTATTATACCAGAAATAATTATTACATAAAAACGTTTTAAAGTAAGCATTTTATATTCCTCTCTGCAAAACCTTTTATTTGAGAGATATGTCTAAAAAATTATTGGTTTGTCATATTTGCGGGTCTGCCATATTGGATTTAGAATAATGTCACTTACCTAACAATGCATTGTCATGTAAACGAAACATACATGCATCTCAATCGGTTTGGGATAACTGTGTTTATATTTAGCTGTAAGATTTGTCTCATAATTACTAACTAACAATGCAAGTTGTGGGTGGAGAAGTGTCCAGCACCCCATGACTTTGTTGAGCCCAAGGAACATCTGCCGCTTGGTCATGAATTGCAGTGGCCGCTGCAAATATAATTTGGCAAAATGGGGATTATTGATTCGTCCAACACCCGGTGCGAGTGTGGTGCCCCTGTACAGACTGTGTCCCACTTGCTGGACTGTCCTGGCTGTCCATTCACTTGCACCCTGGAAGATCTGTACAGTGCTTCTGACGCTGCAATAAGCGTGGCCACCTACTAGGCCCAGACAATCTAATTAAATGTGCCATCGAATCGAAGGACCTTTCGATATCTGAACATGTGGAATGACAGATCTGTCCAAGTAGTATACCTACTGGTCGGACAACATTTTAAAGCAAAAAAATAGATTAAAGAGTTAAACGACGTGAAAATAAGAAGAAATAAAAGCTTGCAAAAAAAAACACTTTAACAGAAGATAAGTCATACAAATTCAGTCCGCATTCGCGTATCTACTAAGCCATCCGCCTCATAAGTAACAGTCGACACCGCGTCACCCGACCATCAGGCTAGGTTTTGCAAGAAATCCGAAGTGGACGCACTGCCTTATACGGCTGCGTAGACGATCTAAAAAGTGGAACGCAGCCTGTCTTAGTGCGCACTATTGTGAGACTATTTATTGTCCCGATGATAATTGTTTTAGCTTCGAAAGTTGCAGTAACTGGATAAATGGAAGTTGGATGCTTCTTGTTATAAGTGAGTGCGGTTTCTTGGAGAGAGCTTTGTGAAGTTTTAAATCGTATAAGCTTAATAAAAACGTTAAGAAATGAAACAATGAAAACTTCTGACTAGTATTGGCAGATGATTTGAAGGAAAAGGAAGTCAGTATCAGCGTGACAGTTGATAGGATGAAATGAAAGAAGGAAACGTGTTGCAACAACTCTAACATTGTGACATTGGATGACGTAACATAAGTAACATTGGACGAGGTCAGGAAGATGATCATTGATTGTTATATCTGTACAGTGCAATAGCTAATCCATTTTAATATAAAAGTGAGCCCAAAATGAGGTGATAACTAAACACTGGTACTTGACACACAAAAACAACACGCTACAATACAATATCACATATTTCACTCAGAATAACTGTAGTTCAGGCCAATTGTTATCAATCCACCTAGGAATGCACATAATACTTGGTCAAAAGTAATAAAACTACCGTAAATTTAACTACAAAAAGCTAAGAAATTAGAATCGCAATAATAGATTGAGAATACCTCCATTAAAGCCTACTATAAACCAACAAATGACTGCGCACATCATGAAATTCACATCTCGCCTATAATTCACAATAATACATTTGCATAGTTAAAAAAAGTCATTATCATCAATGAGCAAGTAAAACAGTAGAATAGGCTTACTCTGCAGTGCAATAATAACTGACACACAGTAATCCAGGACAAAAAGTTAATGAGTTGAGGTTATCCATCACAGAAGGCGGGGCGATGGAGAGACGATGCTATCTTTGAAGCTATCAAATGTCAGGAGACAAAAGAATGGAGACAATCATAATTTTGTTTTTGAATTTTGCTGTAGATATTCAGTGTGCACGCACTCAATATCTACAGCTAAATTCACGTAGACAATAGCACAATTTACATAGCCAAATAAATATATAGCTATTGCTTCTAGAAATCGTGCTTTGTACTGTTGTCAACTACTGTTACATTTATGTTTGATTTATTTAAGATACTACCAGTTTATAAATTAAGGATTCACATAATCTTTGCAATATGTTTAAGAATGAGCCTAGTAAAAAAAACAACGCCAGAAAGTTCCATCATAACATAAAAAATCACCAATTCGTTTGATAATCATACGCCAAGCTAACAAATCATAAAAACTTATCAAACACAAACTTACACGAGACAAGCATTATATCTCAACTAAATGAATGGTTAAGTACCCAACGGATCTATTACAAAGATAAAATAGTTACGAGCTATAAATTACAGCTCCTTCAGTAGTGGACGGTCAGCTTTAGGTCGCAGATGACACACACACATTAAAAGCCTTCATGCAAGGAAATGAGAAACAACGCGTCAGGTGAAAGGTTTGCTAGGAAACAATATTGCAAATACAATTTATTATTATAGGATTTATACACCGATTTATGTATTGTAAACTAGATTTTAGTGGGCCTTGTCTGTGGGAACTTTCTTTGCTATGATGTAACGTTACAGGAGATAGGCAATTTGAATGTGCGTATGCGTAATCAATTTATGGTCTTAAGGCGCAGATACCCCTCAGTAGCTGATTTTTAAAAGAGAATCACGTCTAAACGGTTAGTCGTAATTTTTTTAAATAATTATATGTTACACTAGCGGATGCCTCGCGGTTTCACCCGCGTAGTTCCCGTTTCCGTTGGAATACGGGGATAAAAAGTAGCCTATGTCACCCGGGGATAGTGTAGCTTCCCAACGGTGTTTTTTTTTTAGAAATCGTTTCAGTGGTTTTTAAGTTTATTCGGTACATACAATAATACAAATCTTTCCTCTTTATAATATTAGTATAGATATAGATTAGACAATTTTCTTAATAATTGGATCTAAGTAAATTTTGAGTTTTATACGTATAACATAGTGTAATTAATTATAAAAAAATAAAATAAAATTATGTCTAACACGGACAAAAACACGACAATCCCACCTAAATTGTCGCCATCTCAAAGAGAATTTAATTATCAAAATTTTGATCCGAATCTTTTTTTTAAGTCTAAGAATAATAAGGGAAGTACAAACAACTACTGAATTTTGGGTCGCGCGGGTGTGAAACGTGTACGCGTTTTGTTCCCTCAAGGTCGTTGGCGATTCTCATCGTCTTAACTTTGTTTCATGACACTTGTTCTGTATTTTCTATCGATTTACATAATTCCGAACATTAATATTTAGATCCATAATATTGGCTCGGTGGTATAAAAATCGAGACGAGTATTTTGTGATACACTAGTTTTTTAGCGCGGTTTCGCTTTCGAGGCTTATCCCAACACGTTTGAATCAATAGTGTGTGCAATTATACGGTATAAAAGTATGCCATACATGCTGTGACAATGTAATTTTCTATCAGAAGAAGCATTTTCGGATGAGTTCTTTCAGATATCAAATCCAACACAGTAACAAATTATATCTTAGAGAATGTAGATACTGAAAGCATAATTACTTTTTCACAAACAATATAAATCAACAACAACAGCAACACAAAAATCATAAACGCAAAATTATTACACTTAAAACAAAAGCACACCACTGAAAAACAACAAAAATAACAACTAAAAACAACACAAACAAACTAAAAAACATTAAAACAGGAGCGGAGTTGCGTGCGCGCCGCGTTCCGTTTCGCACGAGACGGGGATCGCAAACTTTTTGTTGCATCCCATAATCGAAGCAGTAAATTGAAACCTCCGTTCGATAATACACAGATTACAGTGTATTATTTGTAATCTATATTTATATTTATTTAACGTGTAATTTCTCAATTTTATTCTTAAAGTTTGGTGCTGTTTTAAGTAGTGAAAGATTACCGGCACCCGGCTTTTGTAAACGGGTGTTGTTGGGTAACTTCATATTGAGCATACACCATAATTATAATACTATTTCTAATTGTAGTATCAGAAAAAAAAGGAATTTGAAATTACTTAATAACAAGGTTTTTTGTATTTGGTAAATGAAAAATTCAATATTATTTAAATACTAGCTGTGCCCGCAGCTTCCCTTCCGTCAACTGCCTACCCTACCCTACCTACCCTATCCTATCTACCCTAACTACATACCTAGCCTACCTACAAACTTACTCTACCTACAATTTTTTTTCTTTATTTTTCTATCTAAAAACCTTCTCCTAACAATAACAAACACAACAAAAAAGAATTAGCGAAATCTGTAAAGCCGTTCTCAAGTTATAGCATGACCAGGAAAAATAGGGGTCATTTATAGATTATATATATATAGTTAAAACATATTTTACTTCCTTAAAATTAGTTAATTATTACCCAAGTTATATTAACATTGCTAATGGTTAACAAAAGACTATCACGTTGCTTAATTTAGATTATCTAACTGGGAACTATACTATATATATATAAACTATTTTCCCCCTTTTTTTTTTTTTTTTTTTGGGTGGGAAATCATCAAATGACTTCTCCCGCTCTGGGTGAAGCGGAAGGGCGTGTCAGACTTTAACTGACTAAAACCCACCCGTGTTCCTTCAGTTGCTTGTGCCAGGGCCGCGGTAACTCTCTTTCAAATTTATCCGCGACCCAGACAGGCATCGGCCCTAGCGGGCCCCGTCAGTTTTTGCTGACATCTCTTTGTGGCGCGCGTGGAACACAACGCGCCGTCGACTCGGGCCTGGTCCTTATCAGACGGCGAGCTACCCATTACTCACCGTCCGCAAGCCCGCGCCTACGGTGGCCGGGAATCGGCTTGCGACTCCCGACGCCCAGGGCGTCTTCTGCGGTGGCTAGGGGCGTGAGGGCGTCTCCGATGCGTCTCCCTCACGCGTTCCGCCTCCTCCTTTGCGAGCATTACTGCTTCGCAGAAGGAGGTGACAGCTTCCCATGCCCTCTCGCTCCGTACCATGGCCTGAAGCAGGGCCGGACGCGAGAGGTCGCCACCGCTGATCACGTCCACGAGGACTTTCCCCCTAGGCTGGTACTCTATATTGATAAAGCAATATTTAAAGGGTTACCAAATGAGTACAAATATTTATGATTTGTATTCTATAACAAACGTCTGCCAGCGGCTTCACCCGTGTGATATTCAAAAAAATATCCGAAAGGGCACATATATCCGACTCCCAAGATAAAAAGTATTCTACATTCTTTTCCAACATCCAATCTAGCTCTATGTCAAAATTCGTCAACATCGGTTCAACAGTTTATGCGTACACGCAACACACAAACAGGCAGAGTTACTTTCGTATTAATTATAGTATGGCTGGTTAGTTGGTTAGTACACTACGAAATCATTTAAACAATATAGACTAAAATTAACGACTATCTTTAACTAGGTGTAAAATAGACCGTTAATTCTCTATTCTGAATTAAATAGCGATAATAATTTAGTAAGATTATTGTGTACAGTATAGTAAAAAGGAAAGGAAAACATTAAACCAGCCGGTTGCTTAACCTCCTGCGCATTCTTGTCGGATTGTCGGCCAATCGAAGATATACTACGCATAACTGCTGTCCTGGTAAGTTAAAATTGCGTAAGTCCATTTAGTTCATTTTTAGGATTCCGTATCCAAAGGGTATAAACGGGACCCTATTACTAAGACTCCGCTGTCCGTCTGTCTGTCTGTCCCCAGGCTGTTTCTCTTGAACCGTGATAGCTAGACAGATGATGTATTTCTGTTAACGCTATAAAAACAAAAACTTAAGTGTCCCATACAACAAACGTGGTTTTTTTTGCCGTTTTTTTGCGATAATAGTACGGAACCCTTCGTGCGCGAGTCCGACTCGCACTTGTCCGGTTTTCATATTTACTTAGTATAGGATAGGAAAGATGGACTCCTTTTCCGCACTTAAACTTCCATTTGGTTCTTTTTACGTGCAGGTCTCCACTCTGTGGTCGCGGATAAATTTGAAAGAGAGTTACCGTGGCCCTGGCATTCTTGTGCCAGGGCCACGGTAACTATTTTAAGAGCCTTCAGTTGCTTAACTGAAGGGACACGGGTGGGTTTTAGTCAGTAAAAGTCTGATACGATCTCCCGCTTCACCCAGAGCGGGAGAAGTCATTGGATGATTTAAACACCAAAAAAAGAAAAAGGCTATCTCTCTGCGAGAGGTGATGGGCCGTAATATGTAACGCGGACCCAGTGCGAGTTGGTGGATATCACATGTTTTCGAGTTTTTGGCTCTAGCTAGGACATACCGGTTTCCTCACCATGTTTTCCTTCACTGTTTTGAGAGCAGTGGTAATGAAATAATTTAAATAAAGTAAAGTGCCTGCCTGGGTTCGAATCCACGTCCATAAAAGTCCACCACTGCTCTGATGACATTAAAAAACTAGCTAAACTACCAACATGATTAAGTTGAGTCGAAGAAATGACTTAGAGTTATATGAATAAGAGTGGATTGAAGAAAAATTCGTATAAATCCTTTCCGTTCTAATATTCTCATTCTTCTGAGACTTTGGCGTCTTTAGCACCATTACTTTTAATGATTTTGTTTTCACTGTGAAAAGATATTAATTTGAAAGCTTTTTCACTTAAACGATTTTGATATTTGCATAAAACATTTATTTGTTTTTTTAGCTTTTATATTTATTGGTATTTTATTCTTCACGGCTGTTTAAATAACTTTATTAAACGTAATACCTCGAAGAATTCTTCAGTTAAAACCAAGCGACGGAACACAAAATATACAGTCAACTTTTAAAAGAGTCACATTTTGTTAAGAGCAATTATTGAGATGGTATCCAAATGGTGTTGTAGAATGTCAGGTCAATGTTACAAAATTTTGTTTTCCAAATAATGTGATCAAGTTCTAGTAGGAATATCCTTTACACAATTTGAATAATTAATTGAAATCAGTTCATAAATTTTGTATTGAATTGATATTAATGTGAAGAGACACACATAAATTTCACATTATTGCTAAAGCATACATGAAAAAAACTTTGAGGCCTATAAAAAAGGATATTAAATAAAACAGTATCAAAAAAAATTGGTTACTGATCTAAAAGAAAGAAGGTTTTGTGTTAATACCGGTCTTTTCTTAGCGTGCATATGGCAAATATAGTTTTCAACTTACTTTAAAAAGGAGAAGGTTCTCAATTCGACTGTATGTATTTGAATGTTTGTTTCGCGATTACTCCGCCGATTATGAACCGATTTTGATGATTCTCTTTTTATTTGAAAGATGGTGCTTCTCACGTGGTGCCATTTAAATTTAATCAAGATCTGTCTTGTAGTTTTTAAGTTATCCTTTAGTGCGTATTTTCATGGTGATATAAGTTACCAAAACTAAAACTTTATAACAAAAAAAAATAACTGGCTTCCAAAACAAAACACTCGAAAAATAAATATTCAGTTAAATCAAAATATATTTTTTTTTATGAATGTTTATGCCTCCATTCGCACTTTTATCCCTTCACTCGCATTTCCAAAAGCATTTAACCAACCCATTATATATCATAACGACGGAAATAAACATAACAATTAATTGTCAATAATTGAAAATACGAGGCAACGTGTGAAATAGGCATGCGGCGTCCATTGCGCTTATGTTTAAAATAAAGAAACTTAAACATAAAGTTACACCTGTTGGGTGCGTTCCACGCAATACTTAGATAGCGTTAAGACCATCTCACACACGCGGTTTTTATTATGTGAGGCGGTGATACAAATTTTTGTTTTAGTAAAACATTCTCTTTACAATGGAAATGAAAATATAAGGGGTTCCCATGCTTATTGCCAGTGTAATAGTAATTGAAAGATGTTTGGAGTCTTCAGTGGTTTTATTTTATTAACTGTCGCAAGTTATTTTTACTTATTCATTAATAATTATTATGGTTACTGTCACAGGTTATATTTACTTATTCATTAAAAATTATTGTAGTTATTGTTACAGGTTATTCTTACTTATTCATTAATAATTATTATAGTTATTGTCAGATGATTCTTAACTATTCATTAATAATTATTATGGTTATTGTCACAGGTTATCCTTAACTATTCATTAATAATTATTATGGTTATTGTCACAGGTTATGCTTAATTATTTAGTATTAACTCAAAAGTGTGTCCATTGTTAATGTATGTCAGTCATCTAGGTGGCATTACTAAATTGAGGTTAAGATGACATTGACATTTGTCACACTGACAGGTGGGTTTTGTTTCTAATACAGTCAGGTACTGAATTCATATATAGTAAAATCTGCACGAAAGCGAATGTGTTGCTGTCGGCATTTTTCTAATTAATACCGAAAGACAAAAGTACTGCCTTTTATGTCCTACAAGTGTTGACAGATGACATCTACAAGTTGTTATTATTTGTGAAAAATAAGGATCTTTCGGCCTTTGACGCAATTATTATATATTTATTGCAGGAAAGAAAAGTATTGTGTGTACAGGGGGTTTTATTTCAAGATAACAGAAGTATGTGAATCAATACAGGTTGCGAGACACCTACGAGAAACGCTACGGGCAAATGATACTTAGTTCTCGATGTTGGCTCCCTAGGCCGTAATAAATGTTAATTATTAGGTATGTTAATGAATTAATTACACATTTTATTCAAGAAATTTTCAGAGATTTTTCTGAATGATTCGCAACAGTTATCATAATATTAAGTTTTATGTTAGATAGAGTATTTGATGTTAGTTAGGTTTTTTGAGAAGTGTTCTTAAAACATCGTGAGGAAACTGGCACGTCCTAGAACTTAAAACTCGAAAACATATTGTGTCAGACGACACAATATGTCTTCGAGTTTGAGACATGCAATCCTGATTGGTTGATTACAGTGCCCTACCTATCACAGAGATGAGGTTTGTGTTCCAGCATCCCGCACTGTGCCCGCGTGGTGGATTACGGCCCATTCGCTCTCACAGAAAGGAGACCTGTGTCCCAGCAGTGGGAACATTACAGGCATTTATAACATTTTCCTAATGTATCTACTTTCATTTATTTTTTAAAAGTACACAGTTATCTGATGACAAAAATATGAGGTTTCATAACAGCAATCCAGTTAGAAAGGTACTAAAACAATCCTGGTTGTATACCAATCGGTTCTCACGTTTTTCTAAACAAAATAAAAAAATATTATATCATAAATATTTCAAACACTGATATGAAATAAAACTATTGCAACGTTTAGGTACAAAATAAATGGCTCAATAAAAATAAAAAAAATACATCGAAATCTTTTCTTCGATAATCGAACTCAATACTCGAACATATCAATTGATTTGCATTATATACAGAAAGTAATAACGATATCAATATTTACTGCTTATGTATTATGTATGGTACGGATAAATGTTCTTGTTGTGTATAAAATGGAGTAAAAAAACGTTTTGTAAGCTTGGCTTGTTGGTAGCGAGTTGGTTGCGCTTGCGACGTCGGACGGCTTAATCAACGTTCTTAGAAAAGACTTCAACGAGATGCAAAGATGCTGGATTTTTATTTATGTAGTTTTGAAGAATATTTTTGTAATGTTATTAGTGTAAAACGAGCATTTGGTTGAAATTATAACTGACAAAATGAAAAGAAATTAAAAAAAATTGCGTGTTATTAATTATGAATTATATGTTTGCCGAAATTAAAGATTTTAATTCACCATTGTGTTTTTTATAATTTTTTTCCTTGATGATGTTTGAGCAGGCACACTATTTAATTGGTATATTTTATTGGGTATTTACTATGATAAGATGTCACCAAACGTAAAATCCGATGACTGTTAAAGACAACGGAAAAACCCTTAAAATTGTATTTTAGTTTTGCTATTATTACGAAAATTAGTATCGATACCAAAGTAAATGTTCAATTATTATTTGCACAAATGCATTAATATACAGTATGTTTTCAAACCATAAATCGAAACACAACAAATTCTTGTTTCAGTTTTTATTATTTGCACTGAATTGAAATTGATTCTATCGTTTCTTATGCAAATAAGGTAATTGAGTACATACCTTTATCTATATTTTATTCTAAATTGGTATTTTATTTAACCGTTATTTGTCTTAGTTAGTTGAATTGCAGGTTGCATTTTTGTGCAAATTCTTTTCGCGGTATCTCTTTTGCATTTGTTAACCAGAAATAAAACAACAAGACGTAGACAGGTCTATAAATTCTAATTTAAGCGTTAAGTGTCGCCAATTTATCTTTAAATTAGTAGTTTGAATTTTATTAAACAATAAAATTTTATTTTAAATCAAAAATAAAAGCAAAAAATGGTGATTCATGCAGATTTGCCTGTGATAAAAGTTTTATTTCAATAAATGACCAATTTAAATACATACACGTCTTATTAAAAAGATTATACAGTTTTGCCAATTCAAAAATCCTTTTACAAGATTCAATCAGTCTGCCTACCCTTTGCCCAACTACATTGGGTCAGCTTCCAGTCTTACCGGATTCAGCTGAGTACCAGTGTTTTACATGGAGCTACTGCCTATCTGACCTCCACAACCAATCAATCCTTTAACAAGATTGACTGTAGCAAAAAAACAATGAAATTTAAAAATAAAAACCTTTTTAAAAACAAGCTTTCAAACCAGAAGTGTAAGCAAAATTTCAGTTCAATCGGTTGGGGATAACTGTTTTCAAATTTAGTTGTTAGATTTGGCCTTATAAATACTGCCTAACAAGAAAAGTTCATTAAAATCTTGTATATAAAGACAATTCAACGAAACGTCATTCTCTACTATCAATTGATAAATTCTCTAATTACGAATCTACAAACCACATAAACCTACGTCAGAATTATACGCGCTACTTGACGTTAGCTTTCATCTGACACCTTTGTATCGGTCGCCATGGTTACCAAATAGTCTCGGTCCAGTGCCAGCCAACAGGTTGTAACAAAAGAACACTTTGTATCTGTTTGTTTGTGCATGTGTGAAGGAAAACTGATACTGGTTCCTAGTTTGATATTTATGTAGTGAGAATGATGTAGAATTTCACATGTCTTCGTTTTGCGATAGAAATAATGGAAAGATCATGCTGTATGTTTTGTACACCTACCAAGGAGAATCTAGCCATATGTTAAAACTCTGCTGTCACTGTTGATATTTCGATCTTCTGAATATAAGGTTACAATTAACCTAAGCATAAAAGTTTAACGTTATAACCAGTGTAACCAGACCGGCGGCACTTGGAATATTTCTGTTAGGCTATAGACATCCACGGTAAAAGGCGATTCTTGATCTCATTTAAAAGACGACATCTAATAAAGATTACTAATAAGGCAATAAATGGTATCATACCAGTATAAATACGAGGTCGTATGCAGGGAGAAACCAATCAAGTCAGTAATATCATTTTTAGCGATATTTTCCTGATGGAAAACAATCACTGATGTGATTAACAGGTCAGAGCCGCCGAAGTGGTCACAGCCAAAGTGAGTAGCTTCTTGTATTTTTGGAAATTACCGGTGATATATACTACTAATAACAAGAAATTTCCAAAAAGATGATATCCAATGGATTGGACCATAAAATCAATTTGTTTACTATACTGCTATTAAATTAACGTTTGTCTTATTAAGCGGTAAAATATTTAGTTGTAACTTGGAAAGTCCTATGATGGGAAAATATTAGTGAAAGCTTTCACCGAATTAATTATCTTCATCGCATTTTTTGCAATATAATGACTCTACCATACAACGTACTTAAATGTATTTGTTCATCTCCACACTGGTTTGTAAATCAGTAGCCTTTCCATTGAGAATGTTCATAAAGACAAAAAGACAATACTTCAACAGAACATCAGAATTGAACGCAAGTTTTCTTTCCATCATAGGAATAACAGTATTTTCCTTTAACTTAGCATCTTTATACCTAAAAATAAAGTAGGTAGATATTCTATTCTTTATATGTTCAATTTTACTACTCTTTAAATTTTCGCTGATGCATAGTGACGATTACATTGCGATAATACGGAAGAAATTTGCGTCAGTAATATCCAGAGTGGCAGCAACAGCATTCTTAGGGTGTTTGCAGAGAGGCTAGATGGGCCTACGATGGGGAGGTTTATCAGGCTACATGTTGGCAACAAAGCCTGTAAAACTTTCCTGTGGTTGTGGTTTTACTTTTTCGTGTTACTGCATGTTACTAACATAGTTTTTAAGTAAGATGTAATACTAATACGTTATGGGCCTTGATGCCTGACCTCTAACCTTTTTTTTTATTTGTATTTGGCAAACAAAGACGATGTGGATTATTCTGCCAATAAATACCAGCTAGTTACTGTGCCACTGAAAGGCCTCTTTTCATACCGAGAGTGCATGAGCATTCATCACCATATTTGCTCAATGCGGGATTCTGCCAATGTCTAAATTAAATTGGAAGAGTAGTAATTAAAAGAGTAGGTAGAATGTTAGTACGGTATATTAGCAACCAGTCGTAATTGATATTAATTTTTTTACTAATGCGATAGAGTACACCGCAACCATAAAGGGTCACTATCTTTTTCTCTAATTAAAATCTTAATAGTAATGTTATGTTTAGAATGTGTTTCATTTTTAATTATGAACGTCTTGAGATACTATTTAATTAATTTGAGCATCATTTAAGTTTTAATTGAAGAATAGATGTCACTTTTAGTGAGTGGCGCTTTTCTTTTAATAAAATATGTATTAGCAACTAGTAGAAAACGAAAGTACCGATAAATTAATTAAATAAATTCAAATGCCGAAATGTATAACGGATTTGGGTCCTAAAACAAATGAAGAGTGTTTTCGAATCCTGTTTTTCTAACGTTACTGTAAACAAAGCTCATATTGGACTTGCGATTACACCTGCCGCTGTAGGTAAGCAAAGACATATGACAGATTTAAACTCAAATATTCCTAAAATATTAAATCTTTCAATAAATAAAGTCTATAAACAGTTACAAAATTCAATATAAACTAGTGTTTATGTGGTCGGTAGACAAAAGGTGCACATACCTTATAGTCCTGTGTTATTAAAAAGCTAACTACACTTCACTAGAAGTTATTTCACAAGTCACATCAGGTTACATACACTCGGGCACTCTCACAGATCTATTACAATAATATGTCAACATGGTCCACTTTACCTAAACAATACAAAACAATGTTTTATTTCGTCCCTAATTCAAAATTTTCACAGCAAGTCTCTAGCCAAGTTACAGGTGTAACGCAAACGCACGAGTTACAGCCATACATTACCTAATCATCCGAAAACAAATGATTTTCGAAATGCAACATTCCGCGTTTCATTTTCCGATCGCGTCGCCGTATAAGGGCGCGTCAAAAACGCGGCTGTGTGCGTAACAACCTGACCATAAGCTTGCGTAGACGCAACTGAAATCACCTTGCAAGGCCCACTATACCCCTCTCGCTCTAAACATGTTGGTGTTTCGTTCTAGCGGGCATTGTGCTCGGACCAGCGAGTGGTACGCAACTTGACAATAAATTACGTATAGGAATCTAATCAGTTTAGTAGATGTGTGATTTTTTATATTTTCTGACCGTTTCAACCATTACGGTCGGAGGATCCTTATTCTTGAACCATCATGTTCAAGAATAAGTGTTATGGTAAAAACTTAGGTATAATCGTGTCAATCTAAGAAGTCCGATGAGGTTTCTCATTTTACATGCCGCGATAACTTTGTACGTAAGAAATTGAAAAATGTTAACCATTGCATACACTATAACAACGAGTATTATTCGTAAGCATCAAGTTTAATTATTATTAAGTATTTTTATAACCAGTGATACAGTGAACCTATGGCTCTGAGACATGGTCGCTCAAAATGGGCCTCATCAGAAAGTTTACAGTAACCCAAAGGGCAAAGGAGAGGGCTATGCTCGGCGTTTCCATGCGTGATCGCATCTGAAATGTAGAGATCTGCAAGAGAACTAGGGTTACCGACATAGCCCGGTGAATTGCCAAACTTAAGTGGCAGTGGGCAGGGCACATTGCTCGCAGAACGTATGGCCGATGGGGCAGAAAAGATCTAGAGTGATGACCGTGAACCGGAAGACGATGCGTTGGCAGGCCTCCCACCAGGTGGACCGATGACCTGGTGAAGGTTGCAGGGATCCGGTTAATGTGTCGACGCTTGGGAGAGGCCTATGTTCAGCAGTGGTCGTCTTTCGGCTGATATGATGATAATGATGATTTTTATAGATGTCAAATCAGACTTCTTAGATTGTCACGACTATAGAGCAGTGATTAGACAGCTGACTGACTGAGGTGGTGGAGGTTCTCGCATTTATTTTGCCCTAGTTCATTTTCACAATGTAAGACTAAATTTTTCTTGTTGACCACGTTATTAAGTATGGATTTTAAGGATTATTTCAAAGGTGAAGTTACTGCTTTAACTATCTTGAACCTAAAGCAGGAAGACGTCCACTGACATCATATAAACATCACGCCTTGAAGGTGCACCCACACCGATGATATACAGGGTGAGCATTTCGCCATTAACGGGTCACAAATTCAGTGTCAACTCTTCCTACTGCTACTAAGAAATTCCAGATAGATAAACCTAATAACATTTTGACCCAAGACCTCATGCTCAACGGTGGCGTTGGCAACCACCAAAACGAGGCAATCTTTACAAATTAGCTGCAACTCGTGGCTCCACCCACGTCAAATCAGTGCTTCTCTCAATATCTAGGGTACGACCCGGATAGTTGTCACACATGATCTCACTATTTATCCCTTAGTACAAAAAGCAAAATACTTTATTTGTAAAACTGGCCGGTACGGCTTTTGATAAAAAAAAACATTATCTTTAATATTGCCTCAGTATTAGCGATTTTTGCGGATCTCTATATATCACATAGGAGATAGTTGCCTTATCCAAATAAATTACGTTTCAGATAGATCCCTCGCCGAGAAACAGGATATCTATCCTCCAAAACCTTTGTTTACATTATGCTTTTCCATGCAATCGCACAGATACATGCAGATAGTTGCCACACTTTTTGAAATCACTCTATATCTCTCATTTTCAAAAGTAAAATACTTTACTTGTAAAACTGGGCGGTACTTTGGTTTATTATCTACAAATTTATGAAAAGTAAAAAACAGTATCTTTATTTTCCGTCAGATATATTAGAGCCCTAATATTACCAGAGTATTATCGATTCATGCGGATCTCTATATTTTGGGACATCTATCCTACATAGGGCATATTTCCCTTAACCAAATAAATAACATTTTGGGATATATGCCTCGCCGAGAAATAGGACATCTATCCGGCAAAAATTTTGATCACTTTTTGCCTTCCCATGCAATCGCACAGAGACATGCGACACGGTCAACTTAATGGTAGTTGAAGAGTCTTTCGATAGATAAATAAAATAGCACGCGATTTATCCGCGAAACTAGAGTAATTACAATCGGGGCAACTATACCCCTGGGGCAACTATCCTGGCATCCCTATATTACTGTGAAGTTTCATCAAACTTCGTTAAGTAGTTTGCGTTTTTGCGTGACATTCATCCATCCATTCTTACAAGTTTTCTCGTTTATACGAATAAAGCAAAATCCAATCCTTGCTTATTCTGTTTCCCACAATGCAAGCGTTTAAGATTGGCCATTAACTTGCAAAATAGAAAGGATTACGACTCTCCACTCTTATATTACATTCAGTTCTAATGGGAGGAATCCTGGCTGGAAGATAATCATCTCTTGTTGAACAGATCGCCTTACATTTAACTAGCAGGATTACTTTTGCTTGTAACTAGCTTTAGACCGCAACGTCGTCGCTTGCAATCTACGTGATTGCACATAACCCAAATGAGACCCTAATTATTGCATCTCAATATTGTTAATACACACAAAAGGCCATATTTTCTTCCCAATTTCAACTTTACCTATTCCAAAGAGTTTTTAAACGGAGGCTAATTTTATAATTGCCATCAATAACTGTTTCTCTATCATTTTGTGACCTCCCATTTTATTTTCCCCCTCCCAATGCTGATTTGTCTTGTGAAAAACAAGACAAACCCTGTTGCTTATAAATAACACTGGTTACTTACTGAAGCATAAAACATCTACGCCCAGTTTCTATAACAAATACTAATGTTACCAAATTAAAGAAAAATGTTGGTTGGATAAGGAAGTTACCTGGGTAGAAAAATTATAATTCTATTTAGTCCTTCAGTGAGATTATCAAATAATATTGGGCACGTATTTTTTGCTTTACCAAATCAATAAGAATTGACAAAGATAAAGCGCACAAAGTTAACGCAGGAGTGAGGGCTTGTGACGTCACTATGCCAAGTACAAAGTGTAATAACGTCGTGACGACAGACGATATATCAACGCATTATATCATTGTCAGTTTTTTTGAAAAAACCCTCGAATTATGACTTTTTACTTAGGAAATTCAGTCGGATGTCCGCGACTGCATTAACTCTTAAAGAAGGCTATACATACTAATTACAAGGCTTAATTAATAGATAGCCAGTAAAAGTTTTATGATCAACACTAAATACCTATGAAGTAACATTTCATAAGTCACATTAATCGTAGACAATAACCATATATTATTATCTAATCAAGTATTGCTTACATTAAGTTACAAAGCCCGTAATTGGCGTTAAGCAACAAATCGCAAGGGTTCACGTTCGATTCCCGGGTCAAACAGCCAGTGATTTTACGAGATACCTACTCATTAAGTATTCAAATGCGATTTTCTTGTTAAAATAGAAACTTTGAAGTAAGATTAGAAGGAAATTAATTGGAAAGGTAGCCCTTTATGTTGTTATTAATTATTGTAATTTATATAGGTGTCGATAAATTATTAAATTTATATTTTTAGTACCTATTGTTAGTTGTTATGCCTACTAAGATTGATTTAAAGGATAAAAATAAAAATAAAACTAAAATATTAAAACTTAAATAAAATGGTTAACGGTACAATAAAAGGAAACAACAGAAGTAAAGGGAAAATTCTGAAAAATAAATTTTGATACCTACAAGTTTTCGCGCCCATGTCCATATCTTTTTATCGTGTTGTCTTAGGACCTTGATTTTTATACACCTAATAGGGACTATAAACCTCAGTATCTGGTATTAATTTCAACTTGCTAGGTCGGTGTCGGTAATAGGTGGTGACACACTGACAGACAGACGGGCAAGAGAGTGATCTTACAATGGTTTCTTTTTTTACCTTTTGAGGTACGGAACCTATGATATTCATTCCACATCTTTTAGTCTATTTACGTTTTAGAACACTATACAAACCACACCTTTTTCTTTTGAAATTGTGTTAACTCATGTGACTCACTTTTATGTATTCTTTGATACTGTTCGTACCTGAAAAGCATACTTTTAGTTATCTCTGATTGATTTAATATCCCCACCTTTTTACTGCAATTTGTAAAATCTTAGAATATTTTATGTCTGTCTGTCCAATGTTATTTTCTTAAGACAGACATAAAATACCATGTACTCTAGCTAACTAGCTTAAAGAAGGTCTCTTCTAAGGGCAGCGGCGGACTGCCCCCTCTGTAAACCGTTTTTTATTCGTTCTGGTATTGATTTCTTAATTGAGATTTGAATTTGAAATTTAGAAGATAGTGAACGAGGAAAAACGATTGTCAGCTTTTAGTGAGATTCTGGCAGGGAACGCTGAAAATCGTCAGACTATTTAGTATTACGAAGTGTACGATCTTATCTGAAAAACTCTCTAAACCATATTATCCAGCTTGTGTATGTGTAATAATATCTGAAGTGCACTAGTTTAAACATATATTGTGAGTGTTATACTGTGTATAATTTGCCTGCCTTCATACCTACCGTATACCTGCGTATCTACGGCGTGTAACGCCACAGCGCGATTCCTCGACACTCCTTGCTGACTACATACCGCACATGGTGTATGAACTGCGGTAGACAGGTCCTCAGCGGCGGGGCGGTATACTAACTGTGGCCGCGCGCGCCCTCCAGCAATACGTGCAGGGTGCGCACGCTGAACACGAGGGCCCACATCCCACGGTAGCGCTCCACCAGCCGTCCCATCGCACCGTGCCACGCCGCCCTGGTCTGTGGTTGCCCCTTCACTATTTTGAAGAGGTCCTGTCGGTCCTGCTGCATGCCTAGCTGACGACCTCATACAACGGCAAGTCGTACGAAGCCGGCCCTTTTATTACCTTTATTATTAACGTGGCTTACGTTTAGCTCAACTGAGTTTACAGTTGAGCAAAATGTAACGTTACAAACCCTAACAAGAGAATGATCTTATAAGGGTTCCTTTTGTTACATTTTGAGGTACGGAACCCTAAAAATGCCATGGAAAATCGAGGCAATTACCTCAAAACTTCTTATTATAACCAAGTTCTAAAGCCGTTTATCATTATGGTAGACATTATACTAATATAGTACACACAAACTACTATCGGTTATCGAATAACAGTGACTAGATGTTTTTGTTATAAATTGTCAGACACCTAACAAGAACGAAGCCATAAACCTTTGCTTATACTAATACCATACGAGATAAATACGGAAAAACAAAGAAGCGATCATCGCTGTGGTCTAGCGACACCACGCTGTGGTCAACGTTAGGAAAATGACAATAATAAGCACTACAATGCAATATCATTGTGGAAATACTTGGTGTGGTTTCTTGCCACTTTACCCTAGAATAGAAAGATAAAGAATTTTAAGGCAAATCTTGTCAAGTCATAACGCGTTACCCAGTTACTGTGTTATGCAGCTTAGTCAGTCGCTCTTTGTAAAAAAGCAGGAAATAAAAATTAAATACAAAAAAATAATCAACACGCTTATTCGATCAAATTTCTCGAAACACGTAATTTTGACTCGATTTCTATTGAAAATCAGGTTAGGCATACTGATTGGTGCCTTAAAATAGTCTCAATAAGCACAGATATCCAGCAGTAGTCGTCTCTCAGTAGAAAATTGTCTTAACGTGTATTTTATTCTTTCAGAGCTTCTAACAAACAAAAATTTGGTTCAAATAAATATCACTAGATGGAGCGATGTGCCTCGATTTGTTATTGAATTGTATGTAAAATTAATATTTTCTAGAATGGATCATAAAAATTGTAAATTGTTTAATCAACTCTTCTAATCACAAAATTATGGAATATTGGGCTCTTAATTCACATTTCAAATATTAAATGAACGGATCATTTAACATTGATTGCAGTAGATGGTGCGGTTTTAACTTTGTGAGCCATGCCACTTGATTTTTGAAATTTGTATTGTAACACATTTTGTTACAATGAAACTGTAAAAACGTGCAGAAAAATACTATAAAACAAGTCGACACTGTATTTAAAGATAAAACTAGTCACGCACCGAGTAAACCGTTTTATTTAAAATCGCTGCTAACACCATCTATGATCGTGGAACGAAACCGAACGCGATCGATGTACTTTTAGAAAATAGTCCGTATAGTCCGTCGAAAACCGCTAGTTACGTCGGCACGATTTCTTTGCATGGGATGAGGCATCTGTATTCTAGTATTATGTTATCTGTGATTCAGTTAACAACGGTTTTCATAACTACAGAAGATAAACTGTTATTCATCCAGTTTTCTACTTCTGGACAGGACAGGAGAATCCTTTGTTATAAAATAGGGCAGGGCTATCTTTTCTATTCTTGCATGTATAACAGTATCCTTAATTCAGCCTATTTCCATACATCCTATGACATAAATTCCAAAGGAAGGAAGATGATAATGAAAAAAGAAACTTACTCCGACGCATACTACGCATACATTACACAAAGTATATATAATATCGTTAGTGACAGTAAATACCTAATTACCTCTCCTTTAAACAAACAAGCTCCTTACAGGGGGAATATTACAATTTGTAATACAATGCGCTCGAGTGCTGGCGGGGACAAAAAGTTGACGCTCCCCAAAGAGTCGGTAGTCAGTCGCCTGCTGCCTTACACGTCGCCGATGTCGTTACTAGTGTTTTGTTGCAAAGAGCAAGGAGGTATAGAAGATCCTCACGAATATTTTTAGGCCATGTTGTTCTTTTGTCAGCATCTGGTTAATGTCGCAAACAAAAAAAGACTTAAATATTTACCTAGAGTTCTTCTCGTAGATGAAGATGCATTTCTGAGACTACTGTTCTTCTATCACAGATATTTCCAGTGATTTGGTTTCACTAGTTACCGGTTAGGTTTGGTATACTACATTTTTAAAGCCTTTTAGTAATCAGGGGTACGTCTGTACGTACATATGGCGTAAAGGAGGCATCTGTAGTATCTATATACTACAGATGCCTCCGTTACGGCTAAGTACTATGAGAAAAACCAAACCTTGATTCATCAATTTACTCGTTCCATGAATTCGTCTAGCTTATCTTAACATAACTTGTCTTATTAAGGGGCCGAGATATAACTCGGATACTTCGACCCATTGGGATCCTTTGTGGTCTACTAGATAAGTTATCCCTCCCCAATCTCGTTGAAAACCTCCTTCGTGAGTTTTACAATGAGATAAAGAGATATGAGCCTATAATCTTCTGGTCTTGGATATCCTATCCCTAGAAGACTCATTACTAGCCAGTGCATCGCATGTGCACAGATGCTCCATGCGTTCCGTATGTTCTCCGCACAACCTGCTCATGGGTGTCGCGGTTAGACCCATCTTCATAAGCATGTCGTATATTCCAAAGTGGCCAGTAGAGGCTCAAGAAGGTCAAAATCAAAATCATTTTTTATTTTTTTCACATAAGCCTACATGGGCACTTATAAAACGTCGACAAAAGGTGCACGGTTCGGGTTGGTCGTTTCCTATGGAGAAGAACCGGCAAGAAACTCCATGGTTACTCTTTTAAAAATGGTTTGGTTTTACAATATTTCCATGTTACAGCATTAGTACTTAGATATGGGGGGACAACGTAGGCCCGACTTATGACAATAAGTCGTAAGAAACTAAAAAAATAAAATAAAAAGATTATATATTATATAAAAAAGTTAACAAATGTTAACTAGCATCTAGAAGGCCTACAATGTTCACAAATTTACAAAACAATCGGTAAAAGAATCTATACAAAGGTAAAAAATAAAATCAAAATAAGTATAACAAGACTGAATTTAACATGTGGCACAAATGTTGTTATCAGTGCTGTTCTTAGCAAAGGGCTATAAAGATGATTGAAAACCATTGTAAAATGTCTAATTAAAAGAAGGAAAGAAAAAATGAGATTGAGAATAGTTAGAGACATCCACATATTTGTGCCGTTTTCAAGTTACCAGGGAAGCTGCATGCGCTGAAGGAGCTAAGGCCAAATGTTTTTATCTTCAACGTAGTCCTTGATTTTATAATATTCTTTTTTAATAAGGATACGTTTGATGTAGTTCTTGAACTTTTCATCGGTCAATTCTATAACTGACTTTGGCAACTTGTTATAAAAGCGTATACTGTTTATAAGAAAAGACTTGCTAGTTTTCGTTAAACTGAATTTGGGTATTACAATTTCGTGCTTACTGCGTGTATTTAAATTATGGAAGCCGCTTCTAGTTTT
This sequence comes from Orthosia cruda, assembly GCA_964057195.1. Classification (NCBI taxonomy): domain Eukaryota; kingdom Metazoa; phylum Arthropoda; class Insecta; order Lepidoptera; family Noctuidae; genus Orthosia; species Orthosia cruda. Next base: position 30,238,984 of record OZ059834.1, on the reverse strand, counting down.
GAAAAGCCCTCGATTTTTACGGACATACAAAATACATTCCAAAATATAAAGTGAAGGTAGAGTTAGTATATCGATGTCTTTAATTTTTTCTCTGAGGGACTCGCGAGGACCCATTTTATAGATTGCGCGGAATGCCCTCTTTTGTAGGAAGAAAATTGAGTCAACGTCTGCTGCTGATCCCCACGGCAGAATGCCATAAGACATAATACTGTGGAAATAAGCATAGTATACTAACCTAGCTGTAGCTACATCGGTTAGCTGCCTTATTTTCCTTACTGCATATGCAGCCGAACTTAACCTACCCGAAAGAGTTCTAATGTGCGCGCCCCACTGCAATTTTGAATCGATAGTAATCCCTAAGAATACAGTTTCCGTTATAACTTCAAGATTTTTGCCGTCAAGATTTAAGTTTAGGTCATGTTGTGGTACATTTGGAAAAAAAACTTTAGACATTTTGTTTTTTTCGCATTCAGTAAAAGATTGTTAGCTGCGAACCATTTTGAGAGAACTATTAGACTTTCGTTGACATTTAAGTCACATCCGTATCTTGCCTATCTATTTTAAAAAATAGCGAAGTATCATCAGCAAATAGAATTATATCCGATAATTTGGCCATCATAAAAGGGAGATCATTAATGTAAACAAGAAAAAGGAAAGGGCCGAGAATTGAACCTTGGGGCACGCCCATCTTGACTAGAGACCCGGAGGACGTCGCCCCATTAACATTTACTTTTTGCTGTCTGTTTGATAAATAGGAAAGCACGAGATCAGCAGATTTTCCACGAATTCCGTAGTGGTGTAATTTACAGATCAGTGTGTTGTGGTCGACGCAGTCGAAAGCTTTTGAGAGATCACAGAAAATGCCAATGGCATCCTGGGACTTCTCCCAAGCTTCCAAGATGTGGCTGATGATTTTTACTCCCGCGTCCGTTGTCGACCTACCTTTCGTGAAATCAAACTGTTGACTATGCAGGATCCCATTTGAATTGAAGTGAGACAACATCTGTGCCAGTATGATTTTATCCTAGATTTTATTCAATGCTGTAAGCACGGATATAGGTCTATAATTAGAAGGATCACTCTTACAGCCTGAGCCTAAGGTAGCGGATTTGCCCCCTGCTCATATTCCAAATGTATTCCTGTGCTTTGATATTAGAGCCCAGGATTTTATTGGAGAGTTTCAGACTGATATTAGAGAGTCAATTAATGAAAGTTGACTGTGATCTGCAAATCCTCTGAATTTGGCTATCACGAGGCACGTCAAAATGCCTACTCATGGTTCTGAACCCACAAAATTTGCTGAGCTCTCTCTTTTTCAGTTCATCTGCCTGTTCATGGATTCCTTTATGCCCTCGGACCCACATCAATCTTACTCTGTTATGCTTCCCAAGCCTGTTTAAGGTTCGGATAGCATCCAGAACAAGTCTGGAGTCCAATTTGTAGGATGCCATGGCTTTGACTGCAGCCTAACTGTCACTAAGAATATATATAGATTTACCTCTGGTTCCTCTATCTATATTGTCTTGAGCACAGGTTATTATGGCATATGTTTCTGCTTAGAATACAATTGCTATCTTACCTAAGCCTTTACTACATTATTTTGTAATCTTTTACTTAAATTCGCGTTCCTTTACCTTTTTTTATTATTCGTTATAGGCTCGCGTTTGACCACTATCTCGCCTAATGCTAAGTGATGTGGTCGAAGGGGAAGAACACTTGCCTAGAAGTAACCTATAGGTAGGTTACTTCTAGGCAAGTGTTCTTCATCTTCGACCACACCATGGAAATGAATGAATGAATGGATGGAATCAGGTAAGCCTGATTCCATTTTGGATCCATTGGTGTACCCCACAGGACTATCTTGTTCTGGTTGCTCCTTCGTCCAGTCCTTTATTGTTCGTTGCATTTTATCAGCTATCATGCTTGCAACCCGATCCAGGCTCTTATTTCCATCGAATTTCGTATGGTTAGTCTTTGGCTTAGAGGAACCCCATAGTCCAGCAAAAGCAAGACCATCTAATCCCTTCCTTTCCTCGAGTTCACCCATCATATGCAGAGGAAGGATGTTGAGTTATCTCTTTGCTGCCGTACGTGTTGTCATGAAAGCACCCTCTTGGGCTAGCTTAATATCTACTGCAACAGCAAACTCCTCGGGACTGACAACCAGCTGACAACAGAAATGGAAGACAAACTCTCTGATTCATGACCATTACAATCCTCGGCTAATATCATTATAATTAGTATCAGTTGGAACCTCAAGGTAACAACAGTCGCGACGTGACAATTCGACACCGATGAACCGATAATTTTTCATATAATTATCTTGTTGGCTTAGGGGTGGTTGCGCACTACATCCGATCCGTGTCTGTGAAATTTCGGTTCCGAAATAGCCGTAGTACTTCTTGTAGGGAAGCTTACGCACTACATCCGAACTCTATCCATCATAATTCAGAACATTTTGAACTCGGAACTCAAATCACGGATAGGTGTGTCCACACACCTGTAGTGCGTAATCGTCCTTGCTGTTTCTAAAAACAATTTCATAAATAATGGTGGTTGCATCCTTGTCTCATCAAGTCGTCGCGTCTGTGCATTGGTCTACGCAAACAACTAACCATTCTGCGATCTTTATACCATCTTTGAAGACTTAGTATAACAGGAGATTTTTTGTTTAACACTTATGGCAAATACAGAACATTTGCAGGGGAGGTGCGGCAGTATTCTACATGAGTGCAATGGTAAATGGTAATGCTCGTCATTTGTGCCAATGCTGATTTTAGAGTTGAGAAGAAAAAGTAGGGTGTCGAGAACAGGACGTAAGAGTATAGTGGAACATGGAACATATTGTAATGCGGTGTTGTTTTATTTATCGTTTGGCATTTAAGAAATGTGTTTTATATAAATTCTGTCTAAGTTGGACCAGTGTTTAAAGGAGAAAGTTTTGAGCAGATGTGGATTGTTGTTACTTCTGCTGGTAGTGAGCAAGTGTTGTGATTGACGAGAAGAAACCTTTGTCCTGAAAGAATTATTATTATTTATTGATTTAACGTAGAGTTACCCATATTCGAGAACAAAAGATAATTTATGAACAATTTGTTTGGTTGTTTGAAAGACTTTTCAACAATATTAATTGTTACGTAATATAAATATTAAATGATTGAAGAATGCTTCCGTTTAATTTGTTACGCGTCGAATTTTACCAGAAACCGGATTTAGTCAGCTGTAATCAGACTAATAAAAAAAACGACGCCTGCCTAATTTCATATTAAAATTAAATTCACATCAACATTTTGTAAATAGATACGAGTAATATTTTCTGCACATAGGTACAATAAAATCCCTAACTTAGTATTATTGTTAGTTATAACGAACTCTTAATGTTCTAATATTTTGTGATTACTGACTAAATTATTCGCCTATTAGTATAAATTAAGTTTTATTTCTTGATTAACGACTCATCCGGACTTGTGTAAATAGATTGAGAGAAAATTATGTCATGGGTATAAAATATGTGATAGGTTTGAATTATGGAGATTTTGGTAAATATGTAATAAAGCGTGAGAGAGCATTACAAAAAAAAAACCGGCCAAGTGCGAGTCAGACTCGCGCACGAATGGTTCCGTACCATTATAGCAAAAAACGGCATAAAATCACGTTTTTTGTATGGGAGCCCCCTTAAATATTTATTGTGTTTTTAGTATTTGTTGTTATAGCGGCAACAGAAATACATCATCTGTGAAAATTTCAACTCTCTAGCTATCACGGTTCTTGAGATACAGCCTGGTGACAGACAGACAGACAGACAGACGGACCGCGGAGTCTTAGTAATTGGGTCCCGTTTTTACCCTTTGGGTACGGAACCCTAAAAACCGGCCAAGTGCGTGTCGGTTTTCACACATTTAGAGTTCCGTACCAAATGTAAAATATAAGCCACAGTAAAAATGAGGGAATTACAAAGACAAAAATCTGATGTATTAATATATTGTTATTGGTTAGTTAAATATACCTAATAATAAATATTATCACCAAATTTCAAGTTCATAGATCAATGGAAAGTTAAAGAATTCTTCGGAACAAAATTTTGTAAAAAAGCTAACTTTGGTGACTTCTCATTCCTTTGTTTTCCAATATTTATTTATAAAACAAAAGCTATAGTAATTTATCTACTCAATGAGTTCTAAACAACGATATCCCACTTGAAGGGGCAAAACATTTTTTTGTCCCTTCCCTTTTGCTGTATGGGAGACCCTCTTAAAAAATAATAGTATAATTATTATGCAACTAGTGAATAAAGGACGGATTTAAAGCGAGGACCATAGATTAATCAAGAGCAAGTGAAGGATTCTAACGACTGAATCACGACCGTAGGGTGTGATTCAGATTCAAGTGCATGTTAGAATCCTGAGCGACGCTAGTGATTAAAACCCCCAACGCCCTCGCACCTCGATAAAAATCCGTTTTATTCAAGAGTTGCATACTATACTTTATACCATGACTACGAGAAAAAGCAAGATTTAAGCGAAAAGTACAAGGAATATTAATAAATATGAAACCCTGACTCCTGAGCACCTATGTTTCAGGGGCCAGTGACCACCTCCGTTACGTAACATAATTATAATTCAACACCAATGAATTAACGTAAAATCAATGCAATTAATATTAGTATTAAAATCCAAATAAGTATTATATAAATATCCTAGACTAAAATCAAAATAATTATTAAAATCCTAAATATAAACAAACTCAAAATTTAAATTGAAGAAGGAGTCTAAAAAACGAGTACCTATTCTTTGCGCAAGAAGTTTGTATCGAGTATTCTTTGTGCAAAGAGGTTATATAGCATTAAGGTGGAGATCGAATCTATTGGTGTGTTCTAAATTCAAACACCAAAACAGTGATTAAAAGTGCTTTTTATTCACTGTTTTTAGTGAATGAAATAAGATTTTTAGAGGGGGAATGGTATAAATATGTTTTTGACTATTTGTATGGCTTTGGGTTAACAAGATGCTTATACTGTTAAAATTTGAAGAGCCGTCTTCTAACACACAGGTTTTACTTGGCTGTAAAACCTTTGTGTTAGACGACGGATAGACGGACATGTTAGTGACAGCAATACGGCTCCGTTTGGACTCTTCGGTTACGGAACCCTATAAACTTAATTAAGTGAAAACAAATCTTCCTAAAACGTTTTGCTTTTAACAATATCCACAAGAATTGGTATCGTGGACGATAAGGTTGCGATCTTCAATGAGTTATTGTGGTAAACCTTTATGAAAAAATGAAACTAAAACGTCCTCCCGTACCTTGGATGACAAGACGAATACAGATGGCTATGTGACACAGGGACCGTTTGTTTCGAATATATAAAAGGGATGGTACTTAACTTTACATGGTAAATAAATTGACAGACCTATTTATTAATAAATGTTATTACACAATTAGCGAATTTCTGACCGATAAGAATTTAAATTGATAACGTGACATCTCTGTTCAACTTGAAGAATTTGTAATCCCATTTTATTAAAATTGACTTTGTGTATTATATTGCCTGTCAAATTATTTACTGAATAACATCTTGACATGGTAAACTTGTACTGATTTAATTGAATGTTTTAATAATATATATTAAATGGGTCTTTATTATTATAGCTAAAACTGTTTGCATGCCTTAGTTAAGGTAGTTAGTATAAGGATCATTGCATTAAAACTTAACATCTGTAACTTGTACCTACTTTCTGTGCAAATAAAGAACTATTATATTCTATTCTACTAATGAGAACTGGATGCCATTTAAGGTTTCTGGGCATAGGTGCCATATGATAAGCAACGCTAAACACCGCCTCATTCTGGAAAATATATCTTCCTTCTCTTCTCCCAATATATAGAATAGATATTGCCAATACTTATTAGTTTCGACTATCAAAATTGTCACATGCCTTCAATTTATATGAGTAACAATCACCGACTCGCTTGATTTATAGGGTTTTTTTTGTACTATGCTGTCTCTAGCAGTAATGGCCGAGGCATCTCGCAGTATTCTGTGGCCAACCAAAGAGGCGGTCCAACACATTCATCTTCCTTCAATAATGGCGTAATCCATTTTTAATATGACAGCCAATATTTTCCCAATAAAAATAATTACAAAAAGTCACCCACGATGACCAGTTACCAGCTCCAGGATACCGTTAGCTGTTTCCGAAACAACAAAGGTGCCAGCGTAGCCACGCCCCGCCCATCGGCGCAAGCGCATAAATCAATACAGAACACAATTATAAGAAATTACACCAGCTGTTATAATTAAAAATGGTTGTATTTCATTAATGTGTCAATTATTAACAAATATAGGGGACCACCAGGTTGGAGTGCGTTTAAAAAAAAATAGGTCAGGCGAAATTTTCTGCTTTTAGCTGCCGTGATGACAAAGATGATTTGCCTAAGTATCATCATCTTCATTTCCATATTCTATGTTTCTTAGAGTAGGAGCAACAGGTTTTCACGCTATGATTTACTTACTAACCCTCGACGCAAAAACGACGGGGTGTTATAAGTTTGACGTGTCTGTGTGTCCGTATGTCTGTGGCATCGTATTTTTAACAACTTTATGTAATTACCCATATTAGCAAATAAATGATTATGAATTATGAATCATAGCTTTTTTTTTTGTTTGAAAGGTGTCGAGGTGGCAGCAGTGGGATGCTAAATAAAGAAAATAAAACAACTTGTTTGTCTTTTCTCTATTTAATGGCCCGTAGCTTCACATGTATTAACTATTATAGTTTAAAAAATACAATAATTCTTATGTTAACTTTACTAAATTAATGGCTATATTACTAATTAGGGTGATATTACTGCATCTTGCACTAATTAAAGTATTAAAAATATAAATAATGGAAAGGTCCTACCAGATTGCTGGCTTTTGAAACTTAAGTGTTTCGATAGATTGTTGATTGAAGCGTGTCTACTACTAGGTATATATTATATGCAGTTTAAAAAGCATGAAATAAAGGTCCACGGTGCGTCAGTCTGTCAGTCTGTCACCAGGCTGTATCTGATAATGGAACAGTGCGGAGTCCGACTCGTACTTGACCGCTATTTTTAATAATCTAAGAACCTCCCCTGAACTAATAAACATCGTCTAGCTTCTAGCTGATATGAGGAAGTCTTCAGAGTACTGTGAACTTTAAGATTCTTCTAGTCTCAACTGCTGTGGATCTTCTTTCTGAAACAATATGAGAAATATCATTTGAAACTCCTTGAGACTAGGTAAGTTTAATAACTTTATGATGGTACAATACCCTCCTATTAATTATCATCCACCTGCACTCATCATCAGCCTTTTAATGTTCTCACTGCTGAGACACAGGCCTTCTCTCTGCAAGAGAGGGAATGGGCCTTAATCCCACGCGGGCCCAGTGCGGGATGGTCGATGTGACATGTCTTCGAATTTTTGGTTCTAGGACATGCAGGTTGCACCTGCAACTGCTTATGCCAAGATATTTGGAGTCCTCGCAGCATTTCTTTTTCTGCCTCGATTGCAATAGTCCCCTTCTTTCTAACCATACAATCCGTCCTCCATTTGTTAGTCTTCCTTTACTCGTATAATTTCATTCCTCTAAATCACATCATATTGAAAATTTTAAAACTTTCGGTCACTTTCGGTATTGCTCTTACTCATTTCTTTTTCTATACTTTCGCGTTACACCACACATCCCTCTTCTTACCATTCTCACTTCAGCTGCACGCAATTGCCTTTCATATAACAGTACCAATTAAAAGATAAATTGGATATTGTTAACACAAGACTTCTAACAACTTATAACACAGGAAAGTCATGAATAAATGAATATCATTTGTTACTTAAGTTTTTTAAATACATGCACTACCCATCACCACATAATTGGATTCTACATTATTGTAAATGCAAATGTAAATAATGATATCAAATACAAAATGATCAATGATAAAGTTACTATGATTAATTAATCAAAAAGCAGCAAGCAAGAAGCGTTTTTAACCAAAAATATAATTAGAGACCATCAAAATGAAATGTTTAAATCGTTAATAACTCTCTTCTTTATATAAGTAGGTATAATATGGGTTTCCGTTACAAAAACTCTTTAGTATTTCGCCGATAATTATTTTATTTGACCTCTCGTGTATTGACAAGTGATTAAATGTTTCTATTTATTTTATTTAAAGGCTGATGAAGAAGTTAGAGTGATAATAACTTGTATTGGTTATTTTTTCTGTCGGATTAACGGTTACAAACATTTAACGGTCAAACCTACTTATAACTAAACTGGCAAAAAACCCTTCAATCGATTACGATGGTTGTGAATATTAATAGTGGCCAGTATTCTTCATTGATTTATTTAACAACTATGTTATATTTTTGTAGTAGGTACTATTCTGTAAAAACTCTAACATCATATCAGGTTTTCTAACAGCTCTCTTCGACTTCACTTCGCCTAACTCATCACAGTGAGAAGAACGACACAGAATTCACCGACGGAAAGCATTACCAAATTTTCTCAATTTCGAGAATATATATAACGGGTGGGCCATAAGGGTGTTGGCGGTTTAAATATTCGATTTAAAAAAAACTACGAAACATAACACAAATATATTTGTATTGTTAAAAAGTAGAAGCATAGGAATTTTTAAGACTTAAAAATAATGTTGTCCAAATGGCTTCCCTCGGCTGCTTGGCACTCTTGGAACCGAAGTCGCAAATTTTGGAAAACTCGTTGAAAAGTTGTTCTCGGTATTTTGTTACTTTCCTGAATAATATTCCTCTTCAGCTGCTCTAAATTGGTCGGATTATTCTCGTAAACTACCGATTTGAGGTAGCCCCATAGAAAATAATCGCATGGAGAGAGATCGGGGCTACGTGGGGGCCATTCAATATCCCCCCTTTTCGAGATGAGTTTTCCGGGAAAAACATTTTTCAGCAGCTCTATGGATACCCTAGCCGTATGACATGTGGCCCCATCCTGTTGAAACCACATCCTCGAGGTATTGCCTCGAAGTTCTTGCAAAGCTGGCACCAAAAAGTCTGTTATCATGTTGCAATAATTGTTAGCTCTAACCGTCATCGCTTGCCCTCTTTCGTCCTCAAAAAAGTATGGCCCAATAATACCGGTTGACGTTATCCCAGCCCACACGACAAGCTTAGGGCTGTGAAGTGGACGTTCATGCAAGCGTCGGGGATTAGTCTCGGACCAGAACCGACAATTTTGTTTGTACCAACAACAACAACTAACAACTTTTCAACGAGTTTTCCAAAATTTGCGACTTCGGTTCCAAGAGTGCCAAGCAGCCGAGGGAAGCCATTTGGACAACATTATTTTTAAGTCTTAAAAATTCCTATGCTTCTACTTTTTAACAATACAAATATATTTGTGTTATGTTTCGTAGTTTTTTTTAAATCGAATATTTAAACCGCCAACACCCTTATGGCCCACCCTGTACAAACAAAGAAAAGTGGAATTAGTTTTCCCACTCCAACAAAAATCACTACCAGCTTGAAATTCTCATTTTAGATCTGCTATTTAAATAAAATTAAATAAAAATAGCCTTTATGCCCTGTAACCTGTTTACAATACTTTTTTATAATAATTTAATATAGGTCAGGTTATCTTTTGACAACGTCTCCTCTAATTCCCTCCACTTGTTTCGGTCTTTAGCTGTTTTTTTCCACTCCTTTGGTAAATCGTCCTCCTCGGTAATCCATATCTTTATCTGTCTTCCTCTTTGTCTCTTTCCATTTCTTGGGTACCATTCTGTAACTATTTTTGTCCATTTGTCCGTTTTTGTTCTCCACATATGTCCCGTCCATCTATATTTCAGTGTTCTTGTCTTTACTCTCACATCTGCCACCGTGGTTATGTTTCTAATATTTGTAGCTTTCCATTTGTCCCTCAGCCTTAGGTTTAGCATGCTTCTTTCCATGCTTCTTTGACACACCCTTAATTCGTGATCGATATTTTATGAGAATGGCCACGTCTGACTAATCAGCTGTTTATGCGACTCACATTTTCTCTTGAGTACCAGGGGCGAGTACTCTGGAGGTGTGACCTACCGAAGAAGGTGCCAGACGCCTCATAAGGGGTTGCCTGGTATAGTGTGCCGCCTTATATAACGTAAAGTTGGTGAAAGTGGCCACTATAGAAAATCTCAGTAGTTAAAAGGGGCATGATCAGCTGTTTATGAAAACGTTAATAAAGTTGTCTCCCAATAACGGGGAGCATTATCAAAGTTTTATGATATTTTTATCTGTAAATTTTACAGTACCGATAAAATAAATCGGCCGGCAGCTTTGACAACGAGTAAAACACAACTTTTTACAGGTAAACTTACATTTATGTACGTTTACAACTTAAGGAGTAAATACAGGTACTTTTATTAATCTAAATTAGAAGTTTCTAGTCGCTTGCCAGCCGGTAGATTGTACCAAAGTGGCTTAACAGTAAACATAGAGATTTAAAAAAGCCGCGGCATCCAAAACTCAATTATCTATACGACCAATTGTCCGAAGCCCGGACCAATAAAATTAATCTGAACACAACCAACGCCATTACATACGGGACCGTATTAATCTCAAAGCGTTGATTAGTAAAACTATAAAAGCGGAAGTATCACAAGAATGCGGTTAATGAGAGACTGAAACCCGATTTTATGGTTGATCGTTAAAATGGCCGACAATTGTCTAATTGTTGCCTACTAAACAACTAACATCGTGGGAAGACGATGCCTCACTGACGGTGAAAGTCAAAAACTTGACGGTTTTATAGCGTCACCCGAATTCGAAATTCGAATTGTAATCGAAACAACGAATCGCTTTTAGGTTCTTATTTTTTTTAAATCAATTTGTTTTTTATTTTATTAAAGAGTTTTATTGGGTAGAATAGAAACTTTTATTTTTGAAACAGTGGCTTTTAAGTAAGTATTAATGTTTGTGTCGGAGTTCATTTATTATTTTTAAGTGACGAGATCACGACCTTCTGTAAATCCGTCATTAGGTCAGTGATTAAAAAGTAGGCAGTTGCTGTTAATGGCTAAAAGGGCAGTTGTACGATTGATTAATCATGCCTGAGATTTATTGAATGATAAATCACAAGCATATTATCTTCTTATGGTGTGAAAAAAGAACATTCTGGGTAAATAATTTGTGATCGTAACAAAATAAATTATGTAATCCTAAATGAAATCGAACAAGTTTCTCTTATTGACATTGGTGAAACATGAATAAAGGGATCTGACGCAGAATGTCCCATTCACAAAAAGTCCCGTTCGCACAAAGTCCCATTCGCAAAACGTCCCAATCGCACAATGTCCCATTCGCACAATGTCCCATACACACGATATTCTACTTTTACAAGGTCAATTTACAAAACAAAACACAATTGCTCATTAAAGAAAGAACTATCAAATCGAATATATTCAATAACCATTCAATTTCAAAAATCAAACCTCAACCTAAAACTGCACAAATTACACACAAACCACACAAGTTTGCATAAAAACACCAACTAAAGACTTAAAGACAGGCTCTATTCAAACGCGCCGACATTTTTCCATCGCGTTTTTCCTCGACCAGTCGCAAGCGCAACATTGAATGCGACGCGACAATACGTCGGCGACACGTTGTTGACAAGTCGCGTTGTCGGATGCCACTTTAACGTTAATTGGATGTGTTTCGATCATTGATTTGTGGGTAGTTAGTTCTTACTAGTCCCTGGATTGGTCATGAGAACTTTGTTGCAAAAAAAGGTTGATAGAATAGAAAATGTTTGTGGTTGAAATTAATATTTATATATAGGTTAATTAGGGAGGGATAGAGAAGTAAATTGAAAAATAAACAAAATGATTTTTTTTCAGAATCTTGAAAAAATCATGAAAAACAACTTGGCACCGTAGTTTTTTTTCTACATTTAGTTTTTTTTCAGAAAAAGTGAAACAATAACTAAAATGGAATAAAACAAAATAATTTGGTTGTTGTTTTTTTAAAGAGTTCCCGAAAAAGAGGGGTGTTATAAGTTTGACGTGTGTTGCTGTGTATCTGTGTGTCTCTCTGTGTCATCATAACGTCCAAACGGGTAAACCGATTTTGATTTAGTATTTTTTTGTTTAAAAGGTTACTTAATCAAGAGTGTTCTTAGCTATGTTTGAATAAAATTGGTTCAGCCGTTCAAAAGTTATGGGCGTTTTACTGTTTGAATCGGGGTGTTTTCACAAGTTAAATGTGTCTAGACTTTTTTAAATTATGAAATTTTACTTGTTAATTAAAATCTAATTATGTTTAAATCAATGGGAATCCATTATTATGAACTTAGAAAATACTTAATGTGTTACTAAGCTCATCAGAATCATCTTTTCTTTCTATTTGGGGAAATCCCCGTTTGTAAATGGTAGACTTCAGGGGTGCCAATTATTTTAAGACATTTACGTATTTAACAAAAAAACAAATGGTATTTTCTTATTAAACAAAAGAAATAATAATATCAACTCATATACGATAACCGCCTTACCATAAAAAAGCTGTTGTTTTTTCATGTTTTATTTAAACGTTTTTTTTTCATCTCAGAAATAAAACCGTTTTTAGGGATCCGTACCCAAAGGGTAAAAACGGGACCCTATTACTGAGACTCCGCGGTCCGTCTGTCTGTCTGTCACCAGGCTGTATCTCATGAACCGTGATAGCTAGACAGTTAAAATATTTGTAGTTAAAATAATTTCATAGATGATGTATTTCTGTCGCCGCTATAACAACAAATACAAAAAACAGAATAAAGTTAATATTTAAGTAGGGCTCCCATACAACAAACGTGATTTTTGTACCGTTTTTTGAGATAATGGTACGGAACCTTATGTGCGCGAGTCCGACTCGCACTTAGCCGGTTTTTTACAACTCTAGGGAGGGATATAGCGTAAAACATATAAAACTGATCATTAAACAAAGCTCTAAAAAGTATGAAACAAGAAAAAAATCTCATCTGAAGTTGATAAATACAAACTATTCCGTAGAGGATAACCGTTGTCGTAAGCCACCTACCGTAACAAAACAATACATTCTGCAAAGTGGCAGTGGAGTTTTGAACTTATTTTTTATTTAAAGTATTTTGCGGTCCCGAACATTGTTGGGCAAAGATTAGGCAGATTGTTTGATTTTCCATTCGAAGTTAGAAAGAAAGAAAGAAAAAGTATTTAATTGCTACCAAAAACAATCTGCTGAACGCCCTTATTGCTCAGGAACCTGGCGTCGATATATTTATGTATAAGGATAAAGCTATGTTAAATGTTTGTGTAAAGTTCTTTAGTTTATAAGTGTTTATGTTTTTGGCTTGCTGTACGCTTTGGTGCAAACTGTTAGTACAGCAAGCAATTGTTATGAAATAAATAAAAGACAGTTTCCAGCTTGAGCTAAAAGCAAAAACAAAGAAAATCATAAAGATAAACTAAGGATTCTCGATATTTTCTTCTAATGACTAACATTTTGTTTAAAATTGTTTTAGCTGCTTATCTGGTTTTTCACTATTTTTGAACTCGTAACACTTTCCATGGCACTGCAAAGACTTTATTCAATAATAACCCCACAACAATGGTACCTAACACACACTGACACAGATTCAAACAAAGACACAGTCATCCATCACCTATAACCACAATTTAATGCACATAATTTCAACAAAAGCAACACTATAAATAATGCCAACTAATTATATTTACACGTTATGTTCAATAACCTTAACACACATAAAAACTTTATACTATACTAATTACATTAAAAACGAAACGTGTCGCCGATTAAACAAGCCACTTAGATAAAATCAGTCATATATTAAAAATGTAAAAACAGTCAAAGCGTGACAACACAATGGGTCTATAATCGCGTGAACACTGTGAACAAACACACCCAGTTTTTGTTCCACCAATCAACAATAATCATCACGCTATTACATGCCCTGTTAACCCTGTAATTGTTGTAATAAAAAATACTTAGCGCGTGCAGTACGTGCAATCTCGCACTATAGTCTAACCAATTTACATATTCTGCTACCAAACTAAAACACACACAATTTTACACCTAATATGTCTATTCATAAGGGTCATGCGTGGTTCTCAGTACGGTAAATTCACGTGTGTATCGAAGCGTTAAGCCTCTGATTTTGGTATGGAATGTCTAAGGGCGTCGCTCTAATTGAACTGATTTTGTTTTCATACAATTTACACCTAATTTTGTTTTCTTTTATAGCTTTGTTTGTTCTGAATGTGTGTACTTTAATTTTATTTGAGTGGCGATTTAGTTAATGTTCTTTGTTATTACAGAGATATGCGCGATTTTTTGTAATTGTGTCAAGTTTTTTATATAATTTATTTAAAGATTGATTTTAATTAGGATTCAAATAATTGATTTATACTCGCTTGACTTGTTACGTGTTTAGAGGTAACTTTTTACTTATATGCGTTTTAATACTTACCTATATAATTTAGTTTATTCTTTATTTGAATAATATTATTAATTTCTACAGTTCTTACAACTCAGACAAGGAAACACACAGACCACCAAGACACATCAAAACAATATTTTAAAAATTCAATAAAAATTCCAAACAGCGAACCAATATCGTAAAAAATATTGTAAATCTTTATGTTTACCATTAAGTTGCGTCTATTGTGCCGAATGTACATTACAATTATAAATAATTGATAAGTGCCATGTTATTACTCGCAGTAAAAGTAATAGCAGGCACGCGTTTGAGGGTTATGCTGTATAATTACGAATGATACCAGAGTATCATGTATGGCGAAGATAGGTGTTTGATTTCATATTACTTTGGGGCCTCAGGCTTTGGTCAGATGTTTTAGGGTTAAGTTTAGATATAGGAGAAATTGCTGTGAACGTTTAACCGAGAATAAATTTCGTAGTGCTGACATGTTCTGGTGAAAGGTATAATTCATCTTTTTTATTTGTGTTTAGTGTGGTAACTACTGACTTGTGTATAATATTGTGGTGCAATAAAAAGTCCCTGATATCTATTTAATACCTTTAAACGAGCAATTCTTGTATATATATATAATCTGAATCTCGGAAACGGCCCCAACGATTTTCATGAAATTTTGTATGCAGGGGGATCCGGGGGCGATAAATCGATCTAGATAGGTTTCATTTTTATAAAACGTCGTTTTCTCTATTTTTCCACCCGAGCAGATCTTTAGCCAGGTACTTTAACAATAAGCAGTTATTTATTATGTATTTAAAAGTTATGTATACAAATGCACAGAGGCGGACTTAATGCCTTAGGCATTTTCTACCAGTGGATCATCTTCGTGCCCTTATTCCATGTCATTTGGAGTCGACGAAACACGTTTTCTTCTTTCATTCTTCTCTATCAACCATTTTGTATAATATGGACAAAAGTATCACTAGTTTTTTTTTAAATCTATACCTATTCTCGCGCTTGACTATCTCACCTGATGGTAAGCGATGTGGTCGATTTCGGAAAATTGTGAAATATAATGACAGCCTGATTTTTTTGCGGTCTGTCTTGTAGCACTGAGGACGGAACCTTTGGTCAACAAATATCACTCTTACTTGACCATACCCATTGCTCAACAATCACCGTGTGCAACCATTTAAATGATACTATTTCAGATTTTATGGTCCATTTTAATTTATTGCTGTTTTTCAGATTGTGTATTGAGAAGAACGTTATTGTTCGCCATTAGATAAAGTTTTTGCTAGAACTGTTTTTTTTTGGCTTACGGTTTAAATCATGACTTTGTGTCTGCTGACAAAATAAAGAGTTGTTAAGACTAGTTTTTGCGTCAAAAAATCTTTTGATTCATTAATTTGATTTAATATGTGGAATAATTAAATTATATTTGCGAAATCAATTGTAAGAAACATTTAATTGCTAGTAATGTAGTTTTTGTATATCGTACTTTTTGTGTAGTTATCCAGTAATAATTTACTAAATTGGTTTGAGTTGCAGACATTGCAAAAACTTTTAATTTTAATTACATTGGTAAAATAAAAAAATAGAAAAAGTTTGATTCAAGGATTCGAGTACATCATCACAGTAGAAAAGAGAGAATCTGATAATCTTTATATATAAAACAAAGTGGGGTTAGTTACACCATTTATAACTCGACAACGGCTGGACCGATTTAGATATTTTTTAATTGGTCCGATTTATCTCAGTCACGTATAACAGAATAACTTTTAAAACAACGGTAAAATGTACGATTTTTATTTCATTTTCCCATACATTTTGCGAACACAGCGCCAACTCTGATAAATGGCCGAATACAGGGAAGGTATAAAATCTAAAAAAAAGGTACAAACCTATGGTAAGATAGGTTAGGTTTGTAGGATAGAGTACTTATCCTGGTTGGTAACCTACCCTGGTTGGTAACCTACCCTTGTTGGTAGGGTAGGGTAGGGTAGGTAACGTAGGTAGGGTAGGATAGGTAGTTAGGTAAGGCAGGTTTGGTTTGTAGGGTAGGATAGAGTACGTAGGTAGATAGGGTCGGGTAGGTAGGTAGCCAGTTGGCGGGAACGAAGCCGTGTCAAAGTCAAATGTATTTATTTCAACTGGGCCTCTAAGCGTCATTTTTGAACGTTAACAATTATTTACAAGTAATAAAATTGATTTTACCGTGCATTCGGCAAAGTAGCTTGTTATGGAGAAGAACACACAAGAAACTCCATACTCACTCTTTTAAAAAAATAAGGGTTTTACAATATTTACATAAATACAAACATTAATAAATTCATATACGTGAGAGCAATGCACAATATTAAGTATTATAAAGTATTACAAGTACTAAAAGGTAAACTCCTTAACTTGATAAATAGGAACATGGTTCTCACATACTTACAAATATTGCAAACATAGGTAAATTACCTAATTCAACAATACGGAACAGTGTGCGAGTAAATTTTTTAAACAAAAAGAGAAGAAAAAGTAAATAGAAATAAAGCGTTATTATAATTATGAATATAATACAAACTAGCCAGTTTGATTTTGTCTACACTGAAGATTGCCCTATGGAGCAGGACCAGCATGTTTCCAACGATGTTTCCGAGGACACAGCTAGTAACAAATAGAAAACAAATGAACACTAAGAAAATATTTAAGTTAACTATGCAAAGTGTAGTACGTTATCTCACCTGATGGTAAGAAATTATGTGATCGATGTTGAAGCACGCTTGCCTAGAAGTAGCCTATTCACTCTTGACTTAAACACCCCCAGGTTGTAGTACGCACAATGTAAGTACTCCCAAAACTTTTGCAAAGAAAGAATGAAAGAAAATATATTTATTTGTAACCCGCACTGGAAAAAGTTAAATAATAATCAAAACCAAAAAAAAAAAAACCCGTGCGAGACCAAAAACGCAGCGCCAATTTCGATTTAAAATAATAAATTATTTAGTGCGTATGGATGCATTGAGAAAAATTGCCATTAAGTATAATCAATAGGACCATCGACTCTGTATTTGCTGGAGGATGAACACCCAACCCTGAATGAAGTGTACCGCACTTACCAACTATTTTTACCAAAGAATTCTAAAGAAAAATGGATTCGAACACCAATTAGTAAGTGAGCATCGTAACATGACAGGACAACTAACCTTAGAATTGAATTCCGATGTCCGGCGGCCATTTGTAGGTTTTCACGGCTCGGCTAGTTAGGGCCGACCATTGATCCGTCCGTCTTATACGTACAATGGCGAGCTTGGCGCCTAAGACCATTTAGCAGTCGTGTTTCAAGAGTTGGGTGATAGATGATTTTTGTAATGGTATTTACACTATTACTTCGTATTGCAAACACTTGTTATTCAGGTTGTTTTGTTGCGGCTGTATTTGCAACGGACTTAGAAATGACTAGATCTGATATTAAATTTTACGCAATTTCAAGTTGACAGTAAGTTGGCAAGCAAATTCTTGAGTCGTCATGTTTTAAAATTTTGTTAAAGCCTACCTATAATTTGGTCGCTACTGAGAAATTTACTGCAGGAAAACCCAAGAACTGCAGGATACCTGGACCCGTTTCCGACATTATTTTGTACAACACAAATAAAGGCCCAAAGTGCTCATAATTTTGAATTTAGCTACTTTTTGCATTGTGCGCAATTCTGGCAATGTTGTCTAGTTTTTCAGACTCAAATTTGCATTGCGGCAAGATGTTTGCCTTAGAATCAAATTTTTGGGATGGCCAAACGGATTGCCAAATGCAGTGACTATAGGAATGCATAACGACCGATATATAGAGCCCAAAATAAGTGTGACTATATCCAGAATTGGATTTAGATACATAAAATTCTCATTAATCTCAGATAATAAGACCAGTAAAGTGCACCACAACCTTTAAATAAAAATTCTCAGAGAAGTATTGCATAAAAATCTTATAATAGCTGTAAAATGTTCCTCCGTCCATTAAATGTATATTTAGTCCAAGCGTCTATCCGAGCTACATACTATATATATGTGTGTGTACGTTAATGTGTTTCTTTTTGTTTATCAATTTGTATTTGTCCCCATATTATCGGCAACACGCCGGTCGGCTTACTTCACAAGGTTTGAGGAGAATATAGTGTTGTTAAAACGTAGGTGTGGCAAGTTGTTTTTGTGTGTTTCTCCTCCTAAGTAAGGGTTTAGCCAAAGGTTTGCTTGAGATTTCTTAATTTTACTTAATAATCGACTGAAGCCCATAAAATAATATTATTATATCATTGCAATATATTCAAAACTGAAACAGTAGTAACCAACTGCCGTAATTTGATGCAATTTAACAGAAACTATTACTATTAATTTGATTTGTTTTAGCTGTTTTGCTTCTTTGCATAAGGTATTCGTAGCTGTGTAGCCACTCGTTTCATGATGATTTCAATATTGAAGTTAGTATTTACGTCATCATCCTCACGGCCAGTATCCATATTCAGTTGTGTTTGCAGTTATTCGTTTTGTTTCAGACATGCTCTTTTATCAATCATCCTATGATTCATAGTATCTATTATTGTCATCCGAAATGTTGTCGATAACAATAAGTAGTCCTCTTTATAAAAAGAAAGTATTTTTCTCGCGGTTCATTCTATGCGGTATCATCCTCTCCATAAACTCCATTGAACGCGTCGACATTTCTCATATACGTTACTACCGACTCGGTTCATCGCTCGGTTTATTGGTCGACGTTTGTTACCCAGATAAACCTTTGTATTAGCTTTTATAATACTATCTTTGGACTATATATTGTGGCCGGTAACCACTTTAATGATTAAACCACGAATTTATTTATGATGCTGTAAAATTGTTCTTGATTTTTTATTGGGACGATTATTAATATTGAAATACATTTATGTGAAAGTAATTGCGGTTTAGTTGGACTCCTGTAGTATTTTCAAGGTCTTAGCTTCTTACAGGGAAGGATTTGCTGAGTGTGTGTGTGAGTGAGTCAGCTTAATATTATATTCTAAACCAGGACCTGCCCTTACTGGCATGATTTCCTATGCTACAATTTAGAAGTTAGGATCTTTTTGACTCCACCTCTACCATCAGATTTGTCATCGATTGTGTCAAAAAGGTTTTTTTACGCTTGGTGTACTATTTCTGTTACCACTAAAGTTCCATTTTCTAAATTCAGTTAAACAATTTGTCAAAAAAACTTTTCTTATTATAGGATAAGAGTTTTTAACTTTTTAACATTGGTTACAAAGACGGCTCCGTCTAAATATCATAATTAAGGCATCCAAGACGCCTCTGTGCCTCGGTGCTTTTCTGATGTTCACTGCTGTCGATTTTGCTTTTCAGGGGTCGCAGCAGGCATATTGTTGAATGTCCCATAAAAAATACCACACGAGTACATTCTTGTTTTGACCTTAAAATGTCTGCACCAATTTTACTTATCATACCCTATTATATCTATCTTCCAACCACACTCACGTATAAGCGAAATAATGCCTTCCTCCAGCAACAGCCTTTTGTTCAAAGATAACACCAGCATAAACGAGCCACGATAAGACATTATTAGTACTAGGGCTGGTATACGTTTTTCAGTTGTATTAAGTTACATACAAAGATAGAACGCAATCAGGGACGTGGTATATGTTATTGCTCAAGATATTTGCATACAAGTAATAACATTGTTTTAGTCTTATATGGATCTGTTGGGTTTAATAGTTGGCGTAATGTGAATGGGAATAAGACGGGTGGGATGGTTGGAATAAGGTGGGGTTTTTACAGTATAAAGGGGGGGAGGGAATCGGATAGGACTTAAAAGTGGTGCGGATATAATAGATTAGCTTTTCTTCTGTTTGTAGATTGAGCATAAATGTTATGGTGTTATACAGGTGGTCCTATTTTACACATGTAATTAATTGAAATGCGTCACGGCTGACAGATAAGAATGGACGAAGAAAATTTAGTTGAAAGTTAACGTGTAATTAATTTTATTGTAATCTATTACATAAAAAGTCTTTTTCTCAAACATGCTTCGAAATTTGAGCATTATTTTGACAACCTTCTTCGAGATAAATCGAAATTGCTGTACTGGCCAAATAAATGCGAGCAGCGGTCGGCAAGAGTTGTATGAAAATCCATATACTCGTATGTCATGTAATTAAAAAATGGAACGATATTTTACTCCTAAACATGGCAAACAAGGAGGTAACTAATTATAGATTTTATTTAAATTTCGAACTGGCTTGCAAATAGAAAGCTGTTTATTGAAAAAAAAACAAATAAACACTTTAACGCGGGAAAAAATATTGTTGTTCGTTGTTCGTCATTGATTTTAAAAAGTATTTGTATTTGACAAAATGAGTTCTAGGTACTACTTAGTTTTAATTTTCGCACATTATTTGAGAAAAGTACTATACAAGCCTTGGTCACAACTAGGCATTGATGGACTTACGTATGTGTACCTCGACTTCGCCTCGGCCGACATTTACACGTTCGTCCATAAATGCCTTTTGCTGGCCGCTGCAGTAATGTACTATAACATGATGCACATGACAACCAGTGTGCACTCTGCTGTCAGCCTAGAATTCATACCAGATGCTTATCCAATAATAAAGAAATATCAATATTCTGTAATGCGAGCTATACAATTTTTAACTACTTGAGTCGGTTTTCTATTTCAATGTAGCCTTTTTTTCGCGAGCATTTCCTAATTATATTTTCTATTATAAAAGAAGAATCCTTTGTAAAGCCTTGCTTCCCGCCATCTTAATTCCCGTCCGCCATTTTGCCACAGATTCACATTATCATCGTCCACAGATAATCAACTATGAATGAATGGAATATCCATCTAAGTCGACACAATAAAAATACTCAATGAGCATTGACATACAAAAACGTCTCCAGTCTTAATGAGTTGCAAGAGATAAAAAATGCCGCGGCGGCTTCACAAAGGACCGCAGAGCAAATAAAAGATCACAGTCAATGTAAAAGGTTTGCGTATTGTTTTATATTAAAGTGAAATAACAATAGGTAGCCCTTTCAATGGATAATGCCGCCACAATGAGAGGGGTTAAGCTTGGTTTGTATGGTGGTGAGAATGTTGCCATCGGTTGGTAGTTCGTTGTTCAGGTTGGAGTTCATAATTACGCCACATAACTCAGCTTTCCAAAAGCTGTAAGATCAATGAAATCTATAAAGCAAAGTCTTTGCAAAATAAAGAAACTGTAGAAGTTCAAAGATCTTTGATGAAAATAAAATGCTGCGTAACTCTCAGGAGCCGGTATTGTCAGAAGGTTGCTTGCATATATGCTAGTTTTAGCTTCTCATGTACAATTTTGTGTAAGAAATCCATAAGACTTTGGTGGTCAAGTGAAAAGAATGAATACGAAAAATCTTTTGGAACAGCTCTGCTGAACTTCCTTGCCAATATTTATATTGGGATGCAACACACTGATTGGTGATTGCTTAAGGTGATTTTCGCAGATTACAGGGCTTGTGCACTCACAGGTCAACCAATAACAATCTCTAGAGATGTTTTAAATCTGGGATGGCTAACAAATCTGTTAGATCTAAGAACACTGCTTTAAATGAGATTTCTCATCACATCACACTATGCGATAAGACCGCTTTGAAAACACAAACAAAAATATGTCCCCCATAGAAACCAAGCTTGAACCGATCCGAACATAAGTGGACAACGTAGAGCCTTGTGAACATAATGTAGTAGTGAAATACAACATCACATTGTTCCGTCACCTGCACACGTCAGACTCACCGCGCATTCGCTTACACTTCTTATTATCTGAGCACTCATCACGCTTTTGTTTCTGAGGGGTCAGTACACTAAATAGTGTTGAAAATTTTCGTTCGCTTTTATCCCGTTGTGTCTTGGGTCTAGAAGAAAAATGTATGCATCACAAATTGACGAGTTACCTCTAGTGACTTCATGCGATATTTGAGAGGACATAGATTCTATCGCCTGATTTTCATCTTCTTCGTCTTAAGGGTCAATACACTAAGTGGTTTTCAAGATATTTGCATTGTGTCGGGTAAAGTATTTTTTGATTTGTGTTTGATCATTGCATTTTAGCAGAACTGACGATGTTCTCATCTATTCGTTATTTTAGTTGGCAACAAGAGACTAGCTAGACAACGTGACATGCTGATAGGTGACAGTGACTTTTCAACACATCAACTCTCTCATTCAACGTAAAAATCTAATACAATCTTACTTTGTCTAGGACCCTCATGTTCCCATGTTGGAAAGTAGATATATAATAATAATAATAACGTTTATTGGTTCAAATAAATTATGTTAACAATATGAACACTGTCACTTAAACTAGGTTATGATACCTGTGCTATAAGCAACGAATCTATGAATATTAAACATCTTCAGCATCCAGGATCTGAATAATACTGTCCAAATTTGGTAACCGACACCGAATCAGTCTGCGAGAAATTCTTGGAACAAACTTTTAAAAGCTTTTCTATAATTTTATTATGTGCTAAAGTAAGATTGTCATTTGCGGTTTCTGAATGTGATGCGGCCATAATAATACCGTTTTTAATAGCGCGATTTAATCATTTGACATATTTATTAGTCTTCAAATAATCGAATTAGGTTTGTCTTTACTTAAATATAACATTATATTGTCACGAATATATTCATAAAAATATGTCATTACGCCTGCGCCATATTCCTGGTCAGTGCCCTTCGAGCATTGTCTTCATTATTGAATGATTTAATACATTTGTATGACAGAGGCCCATGTTCAGCACTGGATGTATGATGTATGTTCGGAATATGACATTCTTTTAACGTCTTTGTCAATGTCTTGGTTCTTACTTTGTCTTTATTGCTTGTATTTGCTTTTTGTAAGCATTGTTGTCAACTATGTATGAGTAAAATGCTGTTAATGTGTTGGTTCGTCGGTGTGTAATTAAATAGTCTCCTCAAGTTAAGGCTTCATTCGATACACTTAGGCTTTAACATACGTCTATATTAAACCCTGGACATTCAACCGCACCTTTTTAACTGACTAATATTTTATCCACGGCATCGTTCCAAAAAGAATCGGTATATAAAATAATATATAATAGCTAGAAGAAAAACTCATCTTTAGCTAGTGGAATGTTACTCACCCTAAGATAACTTTTCCATATTAGGCTTTCCGTTAAATCTACTTTATTTGACGTTACCTTTATTTAAATTGGCGATAACTTACTCAACTTTGTTAGTAACCTAAGAACAGGTACTTACGAACCTAGGAACTTACGAGTAGATAACATTAATTTACAATGATTATCAAAATCCTTTACTAATTTACAATTCATCACAACCATTAATTGCCTACAACATAGTTTTCTTTTATTTAATAGAGTTGAGAGAGCTTGATAACTATCGTGGATTTTATGTGTAAACTATCATAGTTTAACTATTTTAAATAGTAACTATTATCTTTTTAATTATTATTTCTTAATTAGTAAAGTGTAAAGTCACACAACTTTTATATTTAATAATATATCATCATCAGCTTCGTAAATATCTTATCTCTAAAAACAATAATTTACATAGGTTTTTTATTAAAAGCCTTTAAATTAATTCGTTATTTAGAAAAGTGTTCATTTATAATTAACACACGTAGCTTTTCCATTATTACTATAGAACTAGATACTATAGAACTGTACTATGCTACACTTTTCACTATGCTACGATCCTACATACTCCTTTTCAACCGACTTAAAAAAAGGAGGAGGTTTCTCAATTCGACCGTATATATACAGGGTGTTTGGAAGGGAGCTGTACATACGCCTAGGGTAGAAACTAGGGATAGTCTGCTACCTACCCCCGCCCATTATATTGACCTTGGCCTCAAGGTTTTTTTTTAATTTATTATTATTTTTTATTTGACTTTTTTATGATTTTTTGACTAAAACTACCTGTAGCTCAAAATCTATCCATGGGACCGGTCGGCTAATGGTCTTGTTTTAATCGTTAGAGTCTTAGGGTCCTGCAAAAAATTATTTTACACCAGAAAATTGTGGAGAAGAAAAGTTATGGGGCCTGAAGTACCGTAGTAAGGTAAAGAAATAATTTTAAGGGCAACTTTCTAAGGGGTTTAAAAAAAAACTAACAGGGTTGGAGTTCTTCTGATTTTTTTAAAACATCCTCAGTCCATGCCCTTTCTAACGATATGCTAAAAGTGTAATTATCACTTTTAGTTTTAAAGTTATTAATTAATTTCCGCAACTAGGGCACTTCAAGCAAAAATTTCAACTAATGAAAATTAAATGTGTTCGATCGTAAAAGGATGGCAAATGAAACAAAAAATTTGGTAATGACTAATGTCATTAAATTACAAATTTTAATTAATTACTAATTTTAATTAATTACAAATTTTGTTCAAATTGATGACCATTGACCTGTAAACATGCTCGGCACCTCTTCCTCATCTCCACGGTCACCGTTCTAAGCAGCAGTTCCTCGCGCATTGTATCGAATGCGGCGTGGATCCTGTTAATTAGAACCTCCCTTGTTGGTACTTCTTCTGCGTACACCAACTCTTTCGCCCTTCCCCAGACGTAGAAGTCGAGTGGGGTAAGGTCAGGCGACCTTGGGGGCCAGGGAATTGGCCCACCCCGACCAATCCAAGAATTAGGAAAGCAGTTGTCCAGAAGCTCCCTCACTGCTAGGCTCCAATGAGCAGGACAGCCGTCGTGCTGGAAGACTATGGGCCGATCTTCGTCAAACACTTCTTCCGCTAAATCAGGCAAATCGTTTTCGAGGAAATCTAAGTAGTTTTGGTTTAGGTTGTCTGGCAAAAAGTGCGGCCCTATCAACCGATTACCGATGACGCCTGCCCATACGTTCACGGAGAACCTTCGTTGAAAACCTCTGTGCCTCTTGACTCTCGGGTTTTGATCTCTGGGTGCCCAGTGATGGAGATTGTGGTAATTTACAATTCCTTCCTTGTCAAACTTGGACTCGTCAGTCCAGAGAATACTCCGTAAAAAATTAATATCTTCCACGTCCGTATGGAGCAAGTGGCGGCAAAACTCCACCCTTCTTGCATAGTCGTTATCCTCTAAGCCTAAAACAATAAAAATATCAACGTTAGCGGTTTCCTTATGAATTAGTAGCTATGTAACATTGATTGCTATCTCTGTCTTTCCATTTCTCTCTCTCTCACACACATGCTCATGTTAATTTAAAAATTGCCTATGAAATTCACATGCTAGTTCATTACATAAGAGCTAAAAACAAAAACTTTATGTAAAAAATTACCTTGAACAGGGGTGTAGTGGAAAGGATGACGTCCATTTTCGCGAAGAACCGACCAGACTTTCCACACGCTTAAACCAAGCGTCCGGGCTACGGTTCTTACGCTTCTGGTCGGATCTTCCTCAAATTCAGCCAATATGCGTTCTTCCGCAGCCAAATTTGGTTGAAATCTGTTCACGGCTGGTTCCCGGAAATTTAAATTTCCGGTTTCTCGCAGACGCCGATAAGTTGAGCCAAACGTTTGGTGGTTAGGCACTCGCCGGTTAGGATACCGTTCTTGATAAATCCTCCGTGCCTCGCGCCCATTGCAATCAGCCATTCCATACACCACCAGCATGTCGGTGTACTCTTCACTGGTAAATCCAGCCATTTTGCCAACAACAAGGTAACAAATAACAAAACTTAACAAAAACGAAGTAATAACAAACTCAACAAAATTAACGAAAACAGTGGAGCGTCGTAACGGCAAGTACGTAAGTTAGCTAAGATGGGTAAATCTCGACTGACTTACAAAGACCCCAACGAGTTACCTGCCCGGCCCCGTCGACCCAAGAGCGAAAGAGACATGACATGACATGTTTTGTCTCTTACATGTTGCTCTCGTGTAAGAGTGAGACAACAAATTTGCCAACTGTAGGCCAAACTGGTTTAAATTCTGGAAATTACATTTGTCTTACAAATGTCGACTCGTGGTGGTAAAAGTGCCCTAGTTGCGGAAATTAATTAATAACTTTAAAACTAAAAGTGATAATTACACTTTTAGCATATCGTTAGAAAGGGCATGGACTGAGGATGTTTTAAAAAAATCAGAAGAACTCCAACCCTGTTAGTTTTTTTTTAAACCCCATAAAAAGTTGCCCTTAAAATTATTTCTTTACCTTACTACGGTACTTCAGGCCCCATAACTTTTCTTCTCCACAATTTTCTGGTGTAAAATAATTTTTTGCAGGACCCTAAGACTCTAACGATTAAAACAAGACCATTAGCCGACCGGTCCCATGGATAGATTTTGAGCTACAGGTAGTTTTAGTCAAAAAATCATAAAAAAGTCAAATAAAAAATAATAATAAATTAAAAAAAAACCTTGAGGCCAAGGTCAATATAATGGGCGGGGGTAGGTAGCAGACTATCCCTAGTTTCTACCCTAGGCGTATGTACAGCTCCCTTCCAAACACCCTGTATATAATTTTTTTGTGTGTTCGCGGATAACTTAGTCGTTTATGAACCGATTTTGAAGTTTTTTTTTGATATGAGATATCCCAAGGGTGGTACCACGATAAGGTAACCAAGATCTGATGATGGAATCCTAGAGAAATTGAGGGAACTCATCAAACATTATAGGCATTTATATAGCAATTATGGTATTTCCATCAATAATGCAATCATTTGCACTCAGAAAGTATTTTTGGTGAAGTGGAACTGATGAAGAAGACCACAATGGCCACTGGAACTCCGAAATAAAAAAAATGTATCCTAGTCGTCGTATATGGGCTTATTGGAATCATCATGAGATATTCTTTGGCTATAAATGATTTTCATGTTAATTGGAGGTACCTACAAAACCAAAAAGAGGAAAATAAAAACCTTTTTAACAAAAAATCAAACCTAATATAGAAACCTAGAATAGAAAGTTATTTTTCGCTTTGTAGTGTTTTGTTTTGGAAGTCGGTTTGATTTTTTGTTAAAAAGATTTTTGTATTTCATTTGATATATGGTTTTGATGAGTAAACATACTGAAAACTTTATACAATTAATGAAATTGAGTCTTAATTTAAACCTTCTACACTTCACCATAAAGGTTCATAAGTAAAATACCTACAACAATATGGGTCACCGTCCAATCCGCGTCATCTCATGCCTTCCCCCACACCAACCGTCCATTTTATTGCGTCGATAAGTGAGCAAGGGCAGTAATTACCACTAATGGTTTCGATTGCTTGTGACAAATGAACAAACAGATTCGCCCGCAAACTGCATGTAACGCATATATTACAGCCATGTTTGAATGGTGTTCTTTTTTTAAATAGTAGCTTCGTGTTGATCGATTGGTTGGTTGAAAGAATATGGATGTATATGTGAACTTCCAACTGTGAGTTCCACTTGAAGTAGAATATAACATATACGTCACAATTTAATACAGGCCGTATACTTGATGGAAATTGCCATAACATAAAATTATGATACTCTATAGACACTTTAGGTACAGATAATATAAAACAAGAATACAGATGCGTTATCCCATACAAAGTAACCGTGCCGACGACGTAACTAGCAGCGACTTGCAAGTAAAAGGGTTTTCTCGGTTAGCTTAATATTTTTTATAAGAAAAAAATAATTATAAGGACTATGTT
This sequence comes from Orthosia cruda, assembly GCA_964057195.1. Lineage (NCBI taxonomy): Eukaryota > Metazoa > Arthropoda > Insecta > Lepidoptera > Noctuidae > Orthosia > Orthosia cruda. Next base: position 30,210,884 of record OZ059834.1, on the reverse strand, counting down.
TTCTTTAAATACAGTGACGTTTTATATTATTTGTTTTATAGTATTTTTTGCACGTTTTTTCGGTTGCATTGTACCAAAATGTACATACATAGTTACAATACAAATTTAAAAAATCGAGTGGCATGCCATATTTAAAACCACGCCATCTATTGCAATCAATTTTAAATTACCTGTTCAAATAATATTTGAAATTTGAATTAAAAGCCCGATATTCCATAATTTTGTGCTTAGGAGAGTTGATTAAAAAAGAACATACCATTTTTATGATCAAGTCTAGAAAATATTAATTTAATACACAATTCAATATCAAATTGATGCATACCGTGCCATCTAGTGACATTTGTTTGAACCAAATTTTCTTTGTTAGCGCTGGGGCCCTGTGCTTTAGGGGATGAATTATCGAGAACTTCTGGAAAAGGACACTTTCGTAATAATAGGAACTCTTTTGTAAAATTTCAAACTTCCATTGGTGTAGTTTAGTTTTGTCGATCAGTCGGTTTTAGATAATTTAAGTAGATTGAAAAGGAAATAGCTTTAATGTACAGTAAATATTAGGTTTAACACTATCACGATGAAATGGTAACCTATGTGTATATATGTTGTCTCTTTTGACTGGCTGCTCCGAAGCAGCTCGATTTAATTTGTAATTTTTAAGATATATTTTTTAAATTTACCGTAGAGAAATTTAAATCGAGGGTTTGAGGTGCATTAACAGTTCTTCTCAACCAAGCATTAATGCAAATTGCAAACATATAATCTAAATAGCCAATCTTTTAACCAGACATTTCATACTAAACTCGTGGTGCCTTTGACTGAAATACATTAATTAAAATCTACGTAACGGTTACCTTATCTTTATTTTTTATCTGTTAAAATATAAAACATAAAAGTTAGTAAAAGAAGTTATTAAGTTAACACAAAATTGGTCTAACTGTCACATTTAATTAATATATTTACATACAAATTAAATGATTAAGAAATTTATTTTTCAGCATCTGTATTTATTAGCATATACTTTTGTATTATTATCCTTTATTAACTTTATTTATATTATTATTGCGAGAATTTATGTTTATATTGCATGAAAGACATAAAATTTTGCATTTGATACAGTTTAAATTATGCTTATTATAAAATTTATGCCGTGTCGTAGCGTTGACAGTTAATTTAATTTTGGTTTTATTTTGAAAAAATCTTTCTATCGTGATATTTTTTATAAACTTATATTTAACTTGCCTTGTAGTATATTGGTATGTGTCACTTACAACTGAATTACTTAATTACTTACTAGAACAGTTATTTTCAAACGATTGAGATACAATTTTGCTTACAGATTTGATATGGATGACAATGTACAGAATGCTAAAAAGCTTGTTTAAAAATATTTGATCTACTCTCATATCGTAATATTCTCATTAAAAACACGAAAACGAACGATCAAACCGTTTTTATATTGACATAGTAAACACAATACCAAAATTTAAAAATAGAATCTTAATATAACACTTTTTCTCTAACAAAATAATGCTATGAAACATTTTATTTTTCTACTAAGATACAGGGCAAATCCAAGAACCAAGGAGTTTCCATCAATATTTTTTTTTTGTAATAGCAAGCTTATGTGGGGCGCGCCATTTTTACCAGACTGCGGGATGTTTTTTATAGTACCTATTATAAAAACTTTTGATTGCAGTTTGTACTTGTCTGTGGCAACGTCCGCTTTAGCGCATGCGCGGTTAATGCGGTGATGTGCTAGGTTTTGGCGCCATTCATACGTTTTGCTGTAATAAAATTTTCTTATTCTTTTGACTTTTTCCTTTATTAAAACATTCGTGTGATACTTTTATAAACCTCGCCTACAGCTCGGTTTTTAAACACACACTCATGTTTTGAACCCCCGCCGGAAAAAGAGGGGGGGTTATAAGTTTGACGTGTGTTGCTGTGTATCTGTGTGTCTGTGGCATCATAGCGACCAAACGGGTGAACCGATTTTGATATAGTTTTTTTGTTTAAAAAAAGATGACTTAATCGAAAGTGCTCTTAGCTATGTTTGAATAAAATCGGTTCAGCCGTTCAAAAGTTATGGGCGCTTTACTGTTTGAATCGGGGTGTTTTCGCAAGATATCGTGTCATAATTACGTGTTCAATATATTGCCAATCGAAGCGTATCTACTATGTACTAGATAAATTATGTAACATGAAATAAAAAAGTGTCGGGGGTTTTTAAAATATTGGAATTTTACTTTTAATACCCCTTATTATGTTTTATAACAGTTTCATAAACTACTATTAAAAAATTATTTGTTTGAAATTATTAGCACTATCTTGGACTTTAGACAAAGTGACCTACTGATTTAATAGTATAAAGTCTAAAATGTTTGCGATTGAACATGTCACATTTCATAAACGTGTGCGCAAGCGTAATCGACGTTAGAATGACACTTTTTCTAGTCCCTCTTGTCACATCCTAAATCATGTCACTCCTCATTCAAGCTTCAAGCAAAAGCCGAAGTATTTCCCACTACTCCATGCAAATATTACTAACAAACAAAGTCCGATACTCAACACCTTGCGCTCCGGTATTTTAAGTACAACAACAAAACAACAACTAAAGAATAAAATTTTAATATAAAATACCTCAAAACGCCGCGGCATCGAATCCCGGAATCCGGGATTATTAAGTGTTGTTCTTTTTGTACTCCGATGTGGCTGTTTGAACTCAATATGTGGTTGCTCATTTGGAACCCGGGATTAACAATAAAAACGAAATTTGATCATTGCGGCCGACGCTACGGTGATCCGTTAAGGGGTAGGATTATTTTGGTATTATTTTGTGATGATTTTGACCAACCATATTTTATGGTTGTGTTTTTTTGATGGTGAAGAACTTTAAAATGTGCTTCTGAATGTTGCTACTCCATAATTTTTGCCTATCTGCCTCGCAAACCAGGTTCTGAATTTTTATTTTTTTTTCTTTAGAAATATGTTTCAGTCCGCATGTAAAGAAAAATTTCGAACCATTATTTCATAATTCTTTTGGCTTTTAACTGGTCACTATCAATTTACTGAACCTGAATTCAACTGTTTTTAATAGCAGAATACTCAGTTTAAACATAAAAATCGTAAAATACAGCAGCATCTTCACCTTAACCGAGCATTTGCCGCGTTATCAGATCATCGTCCAACCTGACCAGTGTAAATAAATCCAATAGTTTACTGCCCAGCCATTGTTATTCTCATTAACCCTTTGTCTCATTAGACCCCGACTTCATATTCTACCTTATTTTTGTTACCGATGACAGCTCAGATTAGATCCTTTTTTATTTTGTTCTTTTTTCGAAAACTTTTGTCCACCATCTTGGTTTTTTCTTTTTTTCGTCATATAAAATTTCAACCAGTCTTATAATGTTATAGTGTTTATTGCTTTGTTGTTTTTTTTTATTATTTTGAATACATTGTTGTCGCTGTAAAACCTAAATTTTATTTTGATTCGTCACGTGTCTTAACGACGTTTGGTTCGTAATTAATTTTTAATGAAATGCAAATGAGTGAATGAAATGAATTGCTTCATTTAAAATAGTATTTCATTTCTTTGTTTGAAATTTTAAGGTAATTGATACAAATGATGGTAATTTTTAAAATCAAATAGTGGGCAATTAAGAGAGAATAAAGAATGCTTCCTGATATGGGTATTTAAAAATAAACTGAAAAAATAAGTGCGTCTGGTTGGTCACATACCTTCATACCAACCTTTTTATGGGGTTGTCAAATGCAACCGCTATTTAGCTTTCTTACAAATTGCTTGCTTCCAAACTGATTTTGGAATCAGAAAGAAATATTTAAAAACGTGGCACGAACAAAATCAAGTCACTTTAAGAATGACAAATTATTTAAGAATGTTACTGTTGATATTTATTTAATTATTTATAAAAATCACGCCAACAGCACTGTCACTTACAATTCAAATAAAGTAACATCTTATGTTGGCATTTTAGTAACCATACAAATAACAGGTATGCATGACATTGACACAATGAATATTAGAGACAAAGAAAAAAGAAAAAAATGTGTCCAGTACCTAGACCTAAATCTAGAACACTACAAAAACAAAACAAATTGAGCTATATAGACGTACATTGTTCGTACTGTTTATATAGGGAACGTCTGTATGAAGCGAAACTCATAGAGAAAACATCGATAGAGAAATACGTTTTTTTTTTTTTTTTTTTTAATACCTCGCTTCTCACAGTTCGACCAAAGTGGCCGTCTTCTGCTTAACCGGACTTACCTGTGGAGACTAATCTCTTAGCCTACCAGCCAGGCTTCAAATTTGTAAACCTAAGCGACAACGCTGAGGGCTACCCCAGTTGGGGACGAACCTCTGCTCAGGGCGTCGCTGGGGGCGACAACTAAGGCTGGATCTAATAAAGTGATTCTACCATCCGTTCGGAAAAGCCTACGTGGAGAAGAACGGACAAGTGTAATCCGTCAAGTTTGACCTTTCATTATATAGCCTTGCCATACGTGTTAGGGGGCTATTGTAGGAAGTATTTAAGGTAGATGTAGGCAATTGAAAAATGCGATGATGTCGCTTGCTACGTTGGCTAGTCCTAAAGCTTAAATAGTCAATCATTTGCGCATCTATGGAACCATTTATAATTTTGTGCAGTATAAGAACATAAGAATTGATTCGCATTTCTTTTAAGCTAATCATCTTGTAGTGCCTTATCCTATCACTGTAATCAGGTATAGCTTTTCGGATCCCATTCTTTACACATAGATACCTAACAAAACGGGCCTGAACTGATTCAACATTATTAATATAACTTGTGTATATTTAAATACAATTACTGGTAGATACAATGAAAGATCGAACTCGATGAATATAATGGTTTATTCTTCACTGACCCAACAATCATGATCATCATCATCATCATATCAGCGGAAAGACGTCCACTGCTGGACATAGGCCTCCCCCAAGCGTCGCCACTTTGACCGGTCCCGTGCGTCTCGCAACCAGCGTATCCCTGCAACCTTCACCAGGTCGTCGGTCCACCAGGTGGGAGGCCTTCCAACGCAACGTCTTCCGGTTCGCGGTCGCCACTCCAGAAACTTTCTGCCCCATCGGCCATCCGTTCTGCGAGCAATGTGCCCTGCCCATTGCCACTTAAGTTTGGCAATTCTTCGGGCTATGTCAGTAACCCTGGTTCTCTTGCGGATCTCTACATTTCTGATTCGATCACGCAAGGAGACTCCGAGCATAGCCCTCTCCATTGCCCTTTGGGTGACTGTAAGCTTTCTGATGAGGCCCATTGTAAGCCACCACGTCTCAGAGCCAACAATATTATGTGGAAAATATATACTGCCGTGACAAGAAATATGGCGGTGCACGAGATTCCAAAAAAAGCTAATTTCAAGTGAAGTGAAGCCCGCCGTGAAGTTGCAGCGAATCTTGCCAATAGGATGCGTTCATATACTTTGAAACTAAGAAAAGTATGTTCTTGAAATATTTATAGATTTAGGTAAGGCAGCAGGCCTACAGTACAGTATTTTAAACCGAGACGCAATGGCTATATAATAATCACAGTACCTGGGCGACCGAGCTCTGCTCGGGTTAAAATGGAAAAAAAACACGTTTTCTAAAAATGAAACCTAGCTAGATCGATTTATCGCCGCCGAAAACCCCAACCCCCTGCATACTAAATTTCATGAAAATCATTGGAGTCGTATCCGAGATTCAGACTATATATATACAAGAATTGCTCGTTTAAAGATTTTTATGGATTACAAAATGAAGTTATCAAGTCATTTTCTCCAAAGTTTTGGCTTGCCACATGATAGCCATTACTGAGTACAAAGTACAGACAGACAAAACGGCACATTCAGCTATTAGAATGTAAAAACGCAACCTTTATAATCGGCACAATAACTTGCCAAGCAACAACGATACGGTAGCCAATTTCCGGTAAGTATCGAGTCTACTTACAAACCATCTCAAGTTGTTCTAAAGCCAGGTTGCAACCAGCGGATTAGTTAACACGTTTGTCTAGCAATTTGGCTGCCCATAGTGTATTATCTGCTTTACTTTGAACTTCATGTGAAGCGTAGCTATCTCTTATCGTGTAGTGGTTAGGTTAATTTGGGTAAAGTGTTCTTTGATCTTCTGGAAATTGTAAATCTTTTCTAAATTTTTTTTTGAGGATCATCCATGAAAACTCGTACCTAAATTTTAGGTGATATCTTTACTTTTTTTAAATTATCTACATAAAGGCTTCCGAAGACAGCACGACGCGACGTCACTATTAATTTTTTTAGTCATTGTTCTACTGATGGTGGACACAAAAAGGGTTGACGCACCGTTGGGCCTTTCTGAGAGAGCCTTAATGTTGTGTATGTTTTCAAAATAACGAGAAACAAAAACAAATGGAAGTGTTCGCCGAAACACTGACAAACCGCGGTGTGTCATCGTTCGCCAACGGCTTTATAGTGTTACCTGTAATTAATTAATTCAAAAGAAGCTTTTGGCAAAGACTTTGCCTGCGTCTTAAGTAAAAATCATTATGATATGAGTAAAAGTCCTGTCCAGGTCTAGAGCCTGGCCTGTATTAAGACTTTTCATCTAAATCTGTGAAGGTTGATTAAAACCACAGATATAAATCTAACTAGATGACCCGATTGTATATACTTCGCGTGCCAAAAAACGGAGTAAAGTTACGATCAATGATCGTAATCTGAGCTTTTCATTTAGCATTATCGGCACCCTAAATCCACCGAAATCTAGAAAAATGCCTTTGTATGCTATATTGAGCTGTAAGTAATGTATAGAAAACGTTGGCCGATGCATTGGAAATGTTTTGTTTCATTGGTAAGTAAATTTATTTATAAATTATTTGTGAAAAAGTGGCACGCTTGGTTTTCATATTCATACAGATGGAGGGACTTGCGTTATCTAGTTAGGTTAACCCCTTATATCGCACGCATTACATTGAACGCAGATCTACGCGAGACACAATGGCTTTTTAATTGCGTCTCGAATGCCTGCATACAAGGGCTTAATGTCTGTGATTGAAACACGTCCACAAATCTATACATACCGTAAAGTTTTATGAATTTGGCCCAGGGAGGATAACTTTGGCCCAAACGTGTAAAAAGTTTACCCATGCTTTTTATTCGTCTACTAAGGATAAAGTTCTTACAGCAATCGGTAGCTGGCATCACTGTTGTCAGTGTCAAGGACTCACTAAAACGATAGTAGCCTTTTCAAGTTTGGCCCAAAGTTATCCCCCGGGCCAAAGTAATGAAGTCAAAGTCAAAAGGTTTATTGCGAACTAAGTGTATAATATTGGTATTATGTTATGTTAGTACTTATGACTTAGCAGCCTTTTACAAGCATTGCAATTATAATTCTCATGTTCTTATCATCCTAAATTAGTATGCATTATATATTATTATTACTGAATTATTTTAATACGATCTTACCAGACTTTCACAGGAAATATATTAGTAGGATAAGATTACTTTTTACGACTACCTTTCTAATTTCCACTAAAAAAAAACAAAACGCAACGTGTTTTTACCCGACTGCGGGAGGGTAACGGTTTTTCGAGCGTATGTATTTATGTCCATTTCTATAGCACGCTCTACAGCCCAAACGGCTTGACGGATTATGACATATGAGGTGTCGTTGGATTCGACTTAATTGTGGGAGTGACCAAAGCTATGTAATTTTTAAAAATAGTGCCCTCTAAAGAAAAGGCGGTGATACAATTTTTTTTCGTTTTCCTAACAATAAGGGTATCAAATGAAAGTTACTATATAGGGCATTCCAAAAATATATATATTGTAACACTTATAAGTTTAATTTTGGCAGAAATTCTAGATAAGCGTAACGTTGATAGCAAAATACCACTTACTTTTTGGAGAACTCGTTCGTTCCTATAAGTAAAAAGTCTGAAATAGAACAAATTATTATAAAAACAAAAAACCCGACTGCTAAAAATAACTGTAAAGGGAAAACCAGTACTAGATATAATTTATACATTAAATATTATGAAGTGCTGCCAGCGGTTACAAACAAAGTGGGACAATTTTCGTTTGTCCCCGCCTGCTTGTTAGCAGTCGGGTTTTTCGTTTTTATAATAATTTGTTTTATTGGGTTTGTCCATCTGAAATTTTTCAGTAGAAGCCTGTAGCCGGTTTAAGGCAATAGGTTCGCCCTCTGTTTTTCTTTCTCGTTTGTTACAAGCCTTGTTCATTTTCACTTTCAAATTTATGAAGAGCGGGGCCTCCTAGCACAGGTATTTGATATACTTAAAAGGAGACCCCTGCGTAAGAATGATTATAAATGTAATGTGATAATGAAACAAAAGTTTTTTTTTTTGTTCAATAGAAAAACTACTATATGGGTACAGAATTTTCGATCACGCGAGCGAATCACCCTGTCAATGGACTTTTTTGATTTTCTGCGTACCGGTTGGAGGGTTCTGAACTTTCTACTATTTTTGAAGAATTTTATTTACATAGATAGAAGTATATACAATGTAAAAAATACTTAACTAAGACTACAAAAATATACACTTAAACCAAAAACTACTCACTAACTAAAACTAAAAATATACTAAACTAAAAAATGGCGTCGAAAAACTCCTCCACATCGTTGTCCACTGGTAATGTGCCCAAAAGGCTGGCAGCATTGCCACGTTGTATGGCAATGCTTATTCTCTGACCAAGGAAAAAGCCAGCCCTTGGGTCACGCGAAGTGTCAACTAAGCGTTTAGAAAGATCGTTAAACAAAGCGTGAGCACTCGGACCTCACGGACCAAGAGTTTCAACCCCAAACGGCTCGAAAATATAATTACCGATGAGGTTATTATATTTCCGCCGCTTGAGGTTCTCTGCAGCCGCAGCGGCAGCGCCAGCACAGCACGACGAGCTAGGATGGGATGGCGCAAGAGTATCGACACAAGTAGCGTCCCACACTAAAGGCCTACCCAACTTCCATGGAAACAAGGACATCCCGTCCGGTCTTTTGCCATCGTCGCGTGCCAGGCCATGGGGTTCCAATACGGCCGGAACGCCAACGGTGACGAGAGCACGTCGGATGATGTCGTTTAAGTTTCCGTGACGCGCTATGCGTCCCGCACTTCGGCTGCATGACAGACCGTGGTGACCGAGGCTGTTGACAACTTCGCCACAGTGACAACGATGAGGAGTACAACAGGGAGCGCCAAGACGTAGGGAAACAACGAGGCGGAAAGTAGTGTCATCAAAAAAGGTGCCTATGTTCGACGACGGTAGTGCGTGAAGCCAGAGGCCCGATTCCCACTCACCCACAGCCAGCAGGCGAGCGCGCTCGGCAGGAGTGGCAGAAGTGGCAATTTGGTGCTCCTGAACTGCTCTGCAGATCGGCTCATCTCACCGTCTCTGGGATGATGGGTAGTCGAGGAGATTACAATTCGGGCAAGCGAGTCTCCAAGCACCAACAGCCTCGGTGAAGCACGGCACATCAAAATTAATCAGTATGGGTGCTAGGATATTCCTGATTAATTTCTCAGTACCGTGGACCGAGGCTATAAATGCCGGTAAACTAATACTAGAAATTTTGCGGACGCCAAGGCCTCCCATACGGATGGGAAGAGTAGCTTGTGCCCAAGCTCGGTCGTCCATGGCCACATTTAAAATTAAAGTTAGTGTATGACGGATAATTTGGTCCATTTTTTCTAAAAGAGGAGGGTGCTTCCATAGATGGGAAGCACGAAGGAAGTATGTTAATTTGGGGCCAAAACAACAAAAGCGAATTATGGTGATAGCTGAATGCATGTTAATTTGGAGCAATCTTTCCGATATGTTGTTGAAATTTTGAATTTTTCCTCAATGAAATTGGGAAAGGAATCATCGAAGACTGGGGACCCAAGGAGACGAAGAGAGCTTTTTTCAATAATATTGATTTCAGAGGCTATTTTATTGAATTTTGATTGATTCTTGTCTGTTGGTACTGTCAGATAAAAATAACTCACATTTCGAAAAAATTTGATCTAGTCCTATAGAATATAGTTGGTGTTTTAAAAATTGCAGGTCATCTAAAACTGTGTCTACATCGCCTCCCAGGGTTCCATCATCGAGATACCAAACGTTAAATTTTGAATTTAGCTGAATAAAAAATTTGCTGCTATTTTTTTGGGTTTCCTTACTTTTACCCCAACCCTAAGTAAATGCTGGATTACGCTCATGTGTACCGCTGTTTATTTATTAGGTATTTATTTGTTATATACTTTATTGTACACCACACAATATGTACAGGAAATCATTCACAAAAACAAGTGTACAATGGGCGGTCTTGTAAGGTTATAGGTTATGTAAGGTTTAAGAAGCGCGAATCAATCTCTAGAGTCTCAATACTGCCACTGCACCGATCAAGACACCAATAAAACCGAAACCCTTAAAAATCTAACCAATCTAAATATTAATTAAAAATGATAACAATGCCACAAACCCTGCACCTAACATCAGAAACTTTATTAAAACGTAACAAAAGATTAGATAGGGCTCACTTAAAGGTCGTTCACACTCTCCTTTGTCGCCGCGTCCGGCCGTCCGGCGATCAGTCAGCGAACAGATATGGATGTCATGTGTTTTATACAGGGTTGCCGCTACGCTTTAATTGATTAAAGCTCGTTGGGAAAACTGTGCAGCTGCTGTTGTTTTTATTTTATTTTGGTTTATGCAAAAGATTTTGGAATGTTACCTCAAAACAAATTAAGACTATGCTTTGTTAAACTTTGCTTAGAGCTGATTTTAATAACAAAATGAGTTTTGTCTGAAGAATAATTGTAGCAATTAGACAAAGGCTGTCAAACCGATACTTAATTGCACACATAAATAAACGTTTGCTGACAATTGAAGAATCGGTTTTTAAATTTAATTAAATACACACAAAAATGGGCTACAATTTTTTTTTCCTTAATTTCTACTATTTCACAGCCCTCTAATATACCTAGCATTAAAACAAAGCCACACAAAATCCCACGTCAACTCCACCCCACTTCTGTCCAACGACAAAGTTTGACAATGCTTGCGGCGAGCTAAAAGGCCTGATGAACAGGTGTAGCCGACCGGAGCTTTCTTGCTCCGGCCAGCGTCCGCCATTGCAAGAGATAAGAGGATGCTGATAACTGCCCACTAAGTTATTTTTACACTTATCCTAGGTTTATCCTAGATAGGGAATTGGATTAGAAGGGTAGATCTATATAGAAATGGATTATTATGTTATGTGCTTAGATAGTGATGAAATTACCGCGCATAAATTTAATATAGATTGTTTGTAATTTTTTTTAACACTTAAATCAATAAGCGGTCAGTTAGTAAAGGCAACTAAATCTATTAATTGCCTTTTTAAAACTGCAAATAAAGGGTTTTTCAATTGGTTCGGATAGATTTTGAGGGCCCATGGCGGCCATTTTGATTTGGTGACATCTGTCAAATCTTTTATTCATTATTCATTTACTCATGCCAAATTACCATGGCAAGTTACACGATTGAACAGCACGTTCAAATGATAAAACTTCTGCATGAGAGATTTGAATGTAAGGTTATCTCCTGCAGGGTTGATGTGAATTGGCCACCAATGTCATGCGATTTAATCCCGCTAGACTTTTTCTTTTGGGGTTTCTTGAAGTCGCAGGTCTATGCAAACAAACCACAATCAAGCGATGCTCTAAAGGTGAACACTTACACACAGGCCATCTTCAAATTCAGCCGGATCTATGCAGAAGAGTCATAGAAAATTGGACCACTCGGATCCGTGCCACCTCGATGGATGCCCGCCTCGGCTTTTTAAAAAAAGCCGAGGCGGGCATTTGAACGATGTCACATTCCAGAGTTCATTGCACATGTGGACCTTTCACACATCTTGTTTTATTTCATTCCAAAATCTACCAGCCCTTATTGAAAACCCCTATATAAATAATATTAGGTCTTTACCGTGATCACCGGGGTAAAACACTCCCTGGTCCTTTTCCCCAAAATTCCAGGCGCCTTTTGAAGGTTTCCTCCCGTAAAAACAAACAAAAACAGGTCATAACATAAATGAAAATGACGTTTTTGAACCAGGTCACATTGAACTGTGATTGCTAAGGTTTTATAATTGAATTGGTCTTGGTTACGTACCTATCCCTTCAAAGCTACATATAACTCTGCCTGAGATTGGAAATATATAAATCTTATTTCTACCTAGTCTGTACTGCAGAAAAATTACCCAGTTATTTTGTGTAGAAGCTCTGCAAACGATGGACATTACGTATTTTGAATCATCAATATTCAAGGGTAGGTGCATGGATTGGCACCACTCAGCTCAACCATCATGAAGGGAACCGAATGATCCAACACATGTGAGTGACACCAGAGAGAAATTAGAGAGAGCATGACACACTCAACTGCCAGGGCATACAGAAGTAAATACTAAATCCAAGTTAGTAACTAACTCAGAGTTATAATATGTATGACTTATTTGTTATTTTTTACGGTACAAATACGTTGACGTATATGTACCGGTTTGTATGGTGACGGAGTACCATATGGTGACGGACATAAAGAATTTCACCATTCCATATCTTCCCGTGGGTGTCGTAAGAGGCGACTAAGGGACACACCAGAGAATGGGCAGCAGCGTTCTCTGTGCATTTTACCAACAAACTGCGATCGCCAACCCGCCTGCCAAGCGTGGCCATTATGGCAAACCACCCAAACCAAAATGAATAGCACACAGAATAAAAGGCCTCGAGTGCCCGGCAGCCCGTCTACTCTCGTCTACGGTAGCGGTCGAGGCGATGGCGTGGCAAGGGGTGCAAAGAATCCCCGGAGTGGACCCGGCTATCCCAATAAACACCGACGACTGGACCTGGGAACTTATAACACGCGAACACTCCGGACCGACGAGAAGATAGCCGAATTCGAGGAAGAGTTGAGCAGGTTACTGTGATGTATGTGTATGATGTACCTAAGTACCTCCATAGGTTCTTCTCAAGGTTCTTCATACGTGGAGTTTTTCATACGTTACAATGGAGCATTATAGGATTTTCTGAAGTTCGAAGAGAGGGGGAGGACTCGATAATCCTCAAATCCGATAACCTGCTCTATTTCCGAGAGGGTGACCGTCAGTCACAGGGTGGTGTCGGCTTTATCATCCACAAGTCCCTTGTGAACAACGTGGTGAAGATGGAGAGTGTGTCGACCAGGGTAGCGTACTTTATACGTATACTCAGAATATCCGCATGATATTCGCTGAAGGTCATACAATTCTACGCCTCGACCTCGGCACACCCCGACGACGAGATAGAGACCATGTATAAGGATATCTCTAGAGCCATGCATGGTTCCAAAACTTACTACACCGTTGTCATGGGGGCCTTCAACGCGAAACTGGGCAAACGAGACGAGAATGAGCTGCAAGTAGGGCAATTTGGAGTTGGACGTCGGAACCACCGGGGTCACCTACTGGACAGTTTTATGGAGAAGGAGGGTCTCTACATGATGAACTCCTTCTTCAGAAAACGTGAGCACAGGAAGTGGACCTGGCAAAGCCCCGATGGTGCAACTAAAAACGAGATCGACTTCATCATGTCAACTAAGAAGCAAAAGTTCAATGATGTCTCTGTGATAAACTCGGTAAAAACCGGGAGCGATCACTGCATGGTAAGAGGCACATTGAACATTAATGTCAAGCTTGAAAGGTCTCGACTGATGAAGTCCACGCTCCGTCCAGCACAGATCCAGGTCCAAAACCCCGAGACCTTTCAACTCGAACTCCAGAACCGTTTCGAGTGCCTAGGGAGCTCCGTGGACGAATACAGCGATGTGTTCGTGGAAGCTGTCCATACGGTCGGGTCTAAGTTTTTCAAGACCCGCCGTACAGATAGGAACAAAAAGCTCTCTGATCCTACTCTCAAGCTCATGAAGGAGAGGCGTGAGATGATCCTGCAGTCTTCAGACGATGCGCTGAAATACCGGTAGCTAAATAGACGGATCTCAAAGTCCTTGAAAAGCGACCTCCGCCGCTTTAATACCGAGCGTATTAAAGACGCGATTGAGCGGAACAAGGGCTCCAAGGTCTTTGCAAGAGATCTGTCTATTGGGCAGAGCCAGCTAACGAAACTGAAGACCGATGATGGAAGGATAGTATCCGCCAAACCGGAGCTTCTGAGGGAGATCGAGAGATTCTATACGACATATCCCGAAGAATTGCCAAACTTAAGTGGCAGTGGGCAGGGCACATTGCTCGCAGAACGGATGGCCGATGGGGCAGAAAGGTTCTGGAGTGGCGACCGCGAACCGGAAGACGTTGCGTTGGAAGGCCTCCCACCAGGTGGACCGACGACCTGGTGAAGGTTGCAGGGATACGTTGGTTGCGAGAAGCACGGGACCGGTCAAAGTGGCGACGCTTGTGGGAGGCCTATGTCCAGCAGAGGACGTCTTTCGGCTGATATGATGATGATATGATGATGATATTCAAGGAGACTTTAATGGACCACAAAAACATTAGACCCAAGCCTATTCTATAAAACAGGGATCACCAAATGGCGGACCGAAGTCCGGATTGGAATTTCGGTCCGCGGTCCTATTTTGCGTGGACCTTAGTATACAATATATTATAATTTACTTGTGTTACTTTAGTACGTAATTTAATAATGTATTTGCGTCTTTATTGCCGCTGATTCGATAGCGGACGAGACTTAAAAATGATGATCTTCAAGATTGAATGACAATAGCCTGCACCAACTCTAATCCAAACTTTGGACAGATGTTCAGTTCAAGACGAATAAAAAATTATATCTTTCACATTTATTTTTACCCGACTGCCGAAGAAGGTTAATGTGTTTATCAGTCAATGTATGTATGTATATATGTTTTTTCCTATGTGGCGTTCTAGAGACCAAACGCGTTGGACGATTTTGATGATTCTTATGTCAATCGATTTGTCTTAACACTGCGAGTGTCACTTGCTATATTAAAATTGGCAAAGAAAAAATGGCGGCTTTTAGGCGCCATTTTGTGGGGGGGAATTTTTTTTTTCCTTCCAAACCCATCGTGTGGGGTATCAAAATAAAGGGTTTTAAGAGGTGATTTCAAAACTATATAACACTTGTATGTTTAAATGAACCTAATTCTAAAAATTTACTAAAAAGTTGTAAATAAAAAAAAAAAACAAAAATCCAGACTGATTAAAAAGCGAACTAAAAAGACGTAAACAAGAAGAAATTCATGCTGAGGAACATCTGATTTTGGTTAGCCAGCTCGCGAACATGTATCCTCCGAATGCACAGCATGAATTTCTTCTCGTTTACGTATTTTTTATTATTGATAGGCTCTCTATATATTAGTGATTAGCTGTACGCATAATAAAAGTATTCCCAAAACGTTTAGTGCGTATGGGTGGGATATCCACCATGTACCGATGATGCATCGCCGAACGTCTTGTAGTCCGATGATGGACATTAATACTTGAAACAATTTAAACAAAGTAAAAATGTGACGATGTAAAGGAAGTTGGCCTTACAGATCGCAACTGTCATACAATTTTAATAATCGGACCCAATATGACAAAAATTTGTGACCCCTGCTATAAGACAGAGAAGACTATACTCTTAACTCAGATTTCTACAAATTATTTATTGCGAACTAAGTGTACAGAATTTTGAAGATGTTGTTAACATAAGGTAGGTTCTTAGAACTTAGTTGCCTGTTAAGGCATTGCAATTTAAATGTTTTATACTCCATGTTACAGTTACATATACAGTTTACATTAAATTATATAAATTATCATTACTCATACATTTTATTTTATAACATACAATTCTAATACTTATTTATATCACATTAACAAGTTTCACAATCATTTTAATATATTAAATAATTATTTTTCTTCATGGAATTCTTTTACAGTGTACAAGGTAGGAACATTAAGTTGTAAAGTGTAACTTAACCACTTCTTTTTATTTTCAGAAGTCCTTGGCAGTAGCTTTGCGGCAGGTAATCGGATAGCTTTTAGTGTTGTACCGAACAATTGAGAGCCCCGATAAGCTAAGTAAGAGCAGTTAGGGCGCTCCTTAATGGAACCAGGCTCTGGACGTTGTGAAGATACTGGCATAAATACAGCCTCTATGAGGCATGACTGAAGTGGATTGATAGGGGCATCAAACTGTTAAGATGAGACTTGTCGCATAAAAGTTGTAAATTCTCTTTTTTCCTGACTTCCGAAGAAGGATACTGTTTTTTTCAGTCTATGTATGTATGTTTGTTCCTATGAGACGTTCTAGAGACCAAACGCGTAGGCCGATTTTGAAGATTCTTACGTCAATCGATTTCAGGATAAATCAAAATTAAAAAAAAGGGCGCCATTTGTGGGGAACCCATTTTTTTCATGAAAACCCATCGTGTGGGGTAACAAAACAAAGGTTTTTAAGAGGTGAAATAATAACACTAAATTATATAACACTTATATGTTTAAACGTAATTCGATAAAAATATAACCGAAAAGTAATAAATAAAAATGGTAATTCAAAAAATAAATAAAACTCGACTGCTTTAGAAGCGAACTAAAAGGTCATGCTGTGCAGTCGGAGGATACATATTCGGGAACCAGAACCAGATGTTGGACCAAGGTTTAGCGAGTCCAGACTTATATTACTACAAGTCCAGGTTGCCTCATGGTGTTTCCCTTACCGTTGTCATATTATTTATCAGGACAAAACACAATAAGGGCTTATACGCACCACATCCGAACTGTATCCGTTATAATTTTGAATTCGGAACTAAAATACGGACACGGACGTGTAGTGCATACATTTTGACATAAACACAATAAGGGCTTATACGCACCACATCTGAACTGTATCCGTTATAATTTTAAATTCGGAACTAAAATACGGACACGGACGTGTAGTGCATACATTTTGACATAATTTATTTCTAGTTTAGGAAGCGTACATTTAGACACTGTACAGTATAAATTCGCAGCCTCTTATACCTCAGACCAAGCCCTTATCGATGCGGCTTTTCAGTTAAATGCTTACACGGGCCAATAGTGCCAATTTGTTGCATATTATCTACTACGAGGGGACAGATAACCTGACAGATTGGCATGTACTTAGTGCGATGTGGGCGGCTGGGAAAAATGCTCCTTACTTGCAAAATGAACATAATTGCTCGCTATTCATGTAGCATCAGTCGCCTTCATCCGTTTGTTCACTCAAAACTGATGGACATTAGCCAATTATGTTGGTTTGACTATTGTATGTGGTTTGGTTTAAAAAGGAGACGCAAATCAGTTTGACTTTGCCTTTTTGTTTATTCCTAAAAGTAATACTATAAAGAAATACCAAGTTAGTTCAGACCGGCGAGCAAGGCCTACTGTGAGCTTGAGTCACACATTTTTATCACAATTTGGGAGCAAAAACCGCGATAAAATGCGTGACACAAGACTATCACAGAGGCTGTGCTCACTCCGCAGATCAGATTGTTTTTCCACCAAAAAAATTGTCTTGAATCTTAGCAAAGATTATATCAATACACACGCACGTAATTTTGATCTCCAAATAAGCATGGTCCCAGTAAAGAATAAAGGTGCCTCTTTCCGAATTATGAGTGTTTTTAGTAGGGTTTATATTTGATATAGCACATTTTATTTTTAATATTTTATTTAAAAATTGAATTTTTATAAAATTAGATGTCGAAGTCACAAAGACACGTCAAAAAGCGTTGTCTTGTAACTAGTCAAATGACCCGCCCCTAACTGTTCCCGGCACAAAGATGCACATAACGCTTGCTGCATTGCCACGTTGGATGGCAATGGCTAACCAAGAACGAGCCGGAGCGGGAGTCACCCGTTTTGTCACTTAGCCTATGCCCTATCTCACTAATGAGCTTCTTGGCCTCAGTGCCCCAACCGCCCATGCTCTCAACGGCAATGGGCACAAAATGGTAACGGCCTCCGACGGTGCGTACTTCACCCTCTTCCTCACAACGGCGTCTTCTGCCGCTGCTGACGGCGAGAGGACGGTGTGACCAAGGTGGCTGGCGGCAAGTTTTTCCAAGGTACCAGGGTCAGTCCATCCGGCCTCTTGCCGTCAGTCCTACACAGACCTGGAGGCTCCAGCACGCAGGGGACATCTGCCGACACCAATACCCTCCGCACAATATCATTGAGCGCATGATAACGCGGGAACCTTCCCGAGCAACGACAACAACACAAAGCGTGATGTCCATCGGCCTCCACCATGGAACCGCAGGTGCATCTGTGGGGTTCACACACCTTGCAGCCCAGGCGAAGGGCCACCGCCACCCGCATAGAGTCGTCATCAAGCAACGTGCCCAGGTGAGGCGAAGGAAGCGCGTGCAACTATGCCCCCGATTCCGGCTGCGACACAGACCTGAGTCTGGCTAAATCAGCCCCCGAGGAACCCATCAACATCCGTTCCTGGATCAGCCTAGACGTGACGTCGTCCCACGCGCGCGGTTTATATTTTAGTTTCAACTTAGTTGATTACTGTTGCTGTTGTTGACTTATAAGCATGCTGTGGCCTCCAATAAATAAAGTGGTGCACTAATCATAACTTCATTTAATAAAACATTTAGATTCTATGTGTACATCTTCCGTTGGAGGTCCTTAATAAATGGCATATTAGACGCTCGAAAGTGTGTCAGCCAAATTCGCAAAGCAAAAGGGTAATACAATTATCTAGGAATCAAAATTTTAATGTTTACAACTCCCTTTACTATGTTCAAAATTGAATGTTAACAAGCCAATATGCTAACGGTAAAATAACAAGTTCTTATATCAGGTAGATACCTACGAATGTGCGTGAAGTCTATTTAAAAGAAGACGTTTTAATTCTTTTACTTAGTACTTACCTGAATCGATATTTAAAGACATTCATTTAAATTGCACTTGGTTGATTCAGGATCCCAGGTGCAATGTTATTATCATAAATATTGTAAAATGCATTACTTTATTACTTGACAAGGCTGTAAACTACAATTATGTATAAAACGATAATATTTTCGATTTAATCTTTGAGGGGATGAATAATGGGTTCGTTGAAGGTCAAGATGAGCCTCAAATTAAACGGTTTACATACATTATAGCTTCTTTAACTTTAGCATAAAGAGATCACTTTGGTTACATGAACGAAATAACTTGTTAAGATGCATCAACTTGAAATAAAACATGACCTTCAATTTCATATAACAAACAATTAAAAAAATACCATTCGCCCCCCTTATCTTAAAACATTGCAGCTAAATGTTTGAAATAAATCTAGTTGATGACTGAGGGAAAAACCTTCTTCGTCGGGCTACTTCTGTTGAGCAGATGGGATTGTCCTCACGAAGCGCAAGCATATACCTACAAAACTGTTAAGAACTGTGCAAGCTTGCAAACTTATTATGTGCCAAACAGTAATCCTGTGGAAGAACTGTGCAAGGTTGCAACCTTATTACGTGCTTATCTACGATGCTTTGATAAATTGTGCTAGATTCTTTGCTGTTTTGGGCAAAAAAGGTATTTTTTTTCAACAATTATAAAAAGAAGATTATACACTAATACTTCTTGTTGTCCAACAATCTGCCCCATTCCGGTAAAGTATAATAAACTAATGTTTTGTTGATAGATACATATTATATATCTATCAACAAAACGCTACATACACTCTACATCACCCTGCCCTTGAACGTATACCACATTGGGCACCCGTTTTAACGGCACCTGAGTTATTCCACGTATGGCACCTATCAATATTTTTCGCAGGTGCCATTAGTATAATAATTTATTGTATAAAATATTACTCCACATTTACCACCTACGTATCAGTAGGTCCTATTGATGGGACATTTTTTTTAGGACGTCAAGATTCAAAATTGGATTATCAGTAGAGAGTTTAATAACATGCTAAAAATAAATAACTTCCTCCAAGAAGTATTTGCGGGCCTCGAATCATAAACGGTAGAATCTAACGGAGTACCAGGATATTAGAATCTTAAAATGATCATGTTCATGATGATTCCAGCCTCTTATCCAATACTTCTTCAATTCTTCTTCTTCTTCTTCTTCTTGTAGTCTTAGTTATTTAAGTAATTTATACACTGTATATACTTTTATCTATGTAAATAAATTCAATGTACAATCGAAAGAAAAAAAAAAAAAATACTAAAAAAAAAAAAAAATCGAAATAAGGGGTGCCAAATTTCAGAATGCATGCCCTAGTCACTGGCTACATTAAAATTGAAAAATAATACAATAGCGGATTTAGGGCGCCATATTGTTTTTCTTCCAAACCCATCGTGTGGGGTTTAAAAATAACACTTATATATATTATTTATACACAAAATATTAACTAAAAAGTTATAAATAAAATAGTTCATAAAAAAAATCTAAAATCCTGACTGCTGAAGCGAACTGAAATGACTGAACTTGCATCTGGTTTTATCAGCTAGCCTGTGAATATGTATCCACCGACTGCACAGCATGATTTTATTCTTGTTTATGTCTTTTTAGTTCGCTTCTTAAGCAGTCGGTTTTATTTTAATTTTTTGAATTAATTAATTTTATTCATTTCACTTATTCGGCGTTACGACTTTCGAAAAATCTAGATACGTGGTTATGCCCTTTTCTATTTCCGCATTTATGAACAGACTGAAATACAGGGCCGAACTTAATGCCCAATGCATTAAATCATTTTAATTGTTCTTGATATTTTTTATCTAGATTTTTTTAGTTTTTGTTAGTTGCAAGACTGCCTTAAATACCTAATGTGTGCAATTATACTTAGGTTAGTATCTTTCTGAGTACCTACAAGTCATGTTTTTTTGCGCCAACAACCAACATAATATCTGTGGATTTAAAATATTAGGTTGCTTGTATTTGTTTGTTGAAATAAATAATACTTCTTCATGATTATAATCTCATGGTACTTAAGTTAGTCTTTACCGGTAATGATTCCAGCCCCGCAAATACTAAGCCTTCTTTATTATTCTGGCATCCTGGGAGTTTGGGTATAAATAACTTATAATGTTCAACATCTAACAAAAAATATTTTTATCATGTTATTAAAGTCTCTACTGATTTCAGTCGAATTTTTATTTTGACGTCCTATAAAAAATAAACGTTCCAACACCTAGTACCTACTGATCCGTAGGTGAAAAATGTGGAATATAATTTTAAATAATATATTATTCCACTAATGGCACCTGCGAAAAATATCGATGGGTGCCTTATGTGGAACACCTCAGGTCCCATTCACTCAGGTGCCGTCAAAGCGGGTGCCCAATGCGGAATGGTTGTTGAAACACGTTTTCTTCATCCATTCTCTCCTCTCAACCGTCAAACTATGACTGACTCCCTTAACTTTCATATAGCTTCTCACACAATCCATCCATATTTACCTTAGTGTCATCATCTGCCTAGCCTTTTTCCAATTATTATTGGGTCGGCTTCCAGTCTTACCGGATTCAGCTGAGTACCAGTGTTTTACATAGAGCGACTGCCTATATGACCTCCACAACCCAGTAACTGGGTAACATGTTACTCCTTGGCAAGACTGGTGTCAGATCTAAAGCTTCTGACTACCTGTAACGACTGTCAAAGATTTTCAAATGACAGCTGGGACCAACGGCTTAACGTGCTTTTCCGAGGCACGGAGGAAACTCGGTATGTTGAAATGGTCACCCATCCACAGACCGACCTCGTCATGCGTTGCTTAACCTTGAAGATCGACCCGTGCGGCTGTTATTATTTAACCACGAGCCCCTCGAACAGTTAGTTTCGTAACGTTTCTTTTGTCTCTCCCTCAAAACGCCGCAAACCAAAACAAAAATAAATGTATCACATTAAATTCCTGACATTATAAAATTTAAAAAAATACAAGTCAACGTTAAAAATAATTAAATGCCATTTTATATACGGCAGCAAACACTAAAGTAAATTAATATTTAAAATCGATACTAAAATGTTACGAGATGAAGATTTCAGATTCATACGTTAATATTTTACAACATTGTAAACTCTTTTGGAATTAGTACTGGTGAATGTATCTTAGTGACTTTCCTCGACCAAATATATATACCTATAATGTTATTGCAGATCATGAATCACCATTATCACCCTTAACCTGAATTCACCCAAAGTTGAGCATTTGCCCATAGTGCCCAGATCTATCTCCACGCTCTTGTGCCATTCTCATCCAGGTTCTACCCGGGATGGCAACAATTTCGTCTGCGAATATCGCCGCCAGCAATCAAGACTTCATCCACTTTATCACTGGAAGATAGTTGGACCCCTTTTTCCGTACTTAAACGCCCAATTGGTCCGTTGTGCGTGCAGGACTCCTCTCTGTGAGAGGGAATGGGCCGTAATCCACCACGCGGCTAGTGCGGGTTGGTGGATGTCTGTCAATTTTTGGTTCTAAGACAGACACAGACAGCCGGTGTCCTCACGATGTTCTACTGCACCGTTTTTGAGAGCAGTGGTGATGAAATAATTAACACAAAGTAAAGTGCCGGTCAGGGTTAGAACCCACGACCTACAACTTGTAAATCGCAGCCGTTACCACTGGGCCACCACTGGTCTATTACTGGAATTTAAAAAGTTAATATTATATTTTACCACCCCAAAAATATAGAAGGCTGAATTTTATCATTATCACCCAATATATCAAACTGTGCACACCACTGCATGAACTCGTGCCCTAGTATAGCCCCGTGCTTGCTTTACTATCCAGAAATAAACGATATTTGTCTTGATTTACTATTAACAACTTTTTGAAAAAACAATTTTATCGAGAAACAATGCCATGCACATCACACCCGCTGGTTTAAGCTCAAGGCTATACCAGAGATGGGTCACGGAAAAATTTGAAAGAGAGTTACTGCGGCCCGGGCACAACCAACTGAAAAAATAGGGGTGGGTTTTAGTCAGTAAAAGTCTGACTCGCCCTCCCTCTTAACCCAGAGCGGGAGAAGTCTTTGTAAAAGTTCCCAACCCAAAAAAAAGGCTATACAATGACATAACCTAAGCAATTAATGGGTAATTCTTGCAATCCTTCTTGAACAGGACAGCACCACAATGCTTATCAGCATTAAAGTAAAAGCAATCATTGGCAGTCACGTCTCAATATTTTAGAGAATTTTGTAAAATACGGCCACACATTTTCTTCATAGAATCTGCAAAAGAAATACTAAAATTTACTTCTCATACGTCAATATAACGTGAATATAAGCTACTGCAAAGGCTATCCTGCCCGAATCAAAAATATTCCGACAACCTTCTTCAACATACTGCATTTTCATTTCCTATACACGAAAATCGTTGCAAAAACGCTCCATCGAAAAACACACGCTCTCTACATCACCACTCTATACCCAATCGATACTGTCTAGTTCAGGAGGTCGTAATTGTGATATGGGCCGTGAGAATATTCAATTAAGCGGGCGAACTTAATTGCAACTTGATAAAGTTAAGTTAGCTCTAAGTGAACTATCTTCGGAACTAAGTTAACTGACCATTATCTTTGCCTTTGTGCTTGGTAGCTCGGTCCTCACCTAATTGGGGGTAGTATGATGTTGGGATATTGTGGATATGGTTTGTCAATGATTTTATCTTTAAAATTGGTTGCTAGGGGTTAGATTGTTGGGCCGCGGCGGGAGAGGAGTGCCGGTATTGCGGTGCGCCGCTCTCCCTATGGTAAATAATGCTAAATGGTAGGTGGCGGGGCCATTGACCTTGACCCGTCACAAGGGGACCAAGGGTGCCATACACGGGGTCGTCTGGCGCCCATGTGCTGGTTTGGTCACTTTGGTGGTCACGGCGTACAGTGTGTTCTGGTGCGCTGGTGATGGAGCCCCAACGGACGGCCGCAGGTTCGCGGACACCGTGGAGTTTTAGTGAGTTGGAGTCCCATAATTCACTATATCCACATGGTAGTGCAGTATGCTTGAGCAAATATTCACGCAAAAAAAGGTTGTTTGATTGTTGGTTGACGCATTTCTGTGAGTAAGAAAGCTTTGTGCGATATCGAACATCGGCTACCATAAGCATGCTTGCTTCATCATGCCTTTTGTTGCCTTTTGTTCTCTGTCTTCCCAAGGAGATAGCCAGAGCATAAAAAACGCCACCTGTTTCAATCCTTACGGACTCTTTTTGCTTCAATTACGTTCATACATGTACGCCGGTAGCCTAAGGTCCCCGGTAGTATAAGGCACTGACCTTTCGTAATAACGTCATCACTAAGTACAGTTAATAGTATATCAAACTATAT
This sequence comes from Orthosia cruda, assembly GCA_964057195.1. Lineage (NCBI taxonomy): Eukaryota > Metazoa > Arthropoda > Insecta > Lepidoptera > Noctuidae > Orthosia > Orthosia cruda. Next base: position 30,186,582 of record OZ059834.1, on the reverse strand, counting down.
AGACTTAATTTATTTTAGTATTGTATAACTGCGCAGCACGTGTGTGAGTACTATGTACCCAACTGTAGATCTACCATTTGCTGTACCTTTGTGTCGTTCTTTGACTTATGTGTGCCCTGGCAGTTGAGTGTGTCATGCTCTCTCAAATGTCTCTCTGATGGTGGCGCGTGTGTTGGATCATTCGTTTCCCTTCATGATGGTTGAGCTGGGTGGTGCCGATTCATGCGTCATGTTCGTGAACGGGCGCCGTCAGTTGAGATTGGTCTTAACTTAACTGCTTCGGATGCTAATATTTTTCTAGTACCTATTATGTAACTGCACGGTACATGTGTGAGTACTTTTAATACTTTGTACCTGTACGTAGTAAGTATGTAGTGATTCTGGGTGCATTGTCCTCACACATATGAATTTATTAGTGTATGTACTTATGTACCTAAATATTGTAAAAAAAACTTTTTTTTTTTAAAAGAGTAAGTATGGAGTTTCTTGTGCGTTCTTCTCCATAACAAGCTACTTTCCGAATGCACGGTAGAATCAATTTTTATCCCTTTTAAATTTTAATGTATTAACGTTTAAAATATCTTTGTCTTTGTCTTTGAAACATAGCTTCGACCCTTAGATTGAAAGCCATTCAAAGAATCTGACCACTTGAAGCTGCACTGTTTTCTGAACTTCCAAGATTAAATTGGCACAAATGAGCATGGAGAATTGAATTTTCGATTCACATCATACTAGTCAATTCTTCAAAAGTACAATATTATATAAGACAAACCTACTGCCAATATCATAGTTAAAACTATCAAGATATTGGTTCTAGGAATATCCACGCTAGGCTTGCCAGGAGCACGTCCGGTGCCGTCCGAGTCTAATCGAGTTATTGTGAGCGGCACAATGCCGCAATCAGACGCCGCCGCAGCGGCAACCGGCAACTGCAGGTGCCGTATTGTCGTGTGTGTGAGCAGGGAGCGAGGTAAAGGGTAAAGTTAACTTTTTGTCGGTTCTTCGTAGATTCTAGAAGATTCGAGAATGTTTTTGGGATAGCGATTATTGAAAATTCCAAAATGTTTGAGCTTAACATGCGATGTTGAAAAGTTAGGTGGGTATTTTGACTTTTCGAATTTATTAGTCGAATGCCTCTACACTGATGAGGTGTAGTAAGTAAGCGCTCATGCCCACGAGACGGTTTTTCGCCGGAGCTAAGCCCGGCGTCAAACCGGACGTCCGGTCGTCAGTAATGTATGAGACACTATGGAGCCATACACACGACGCCGGGGCTAGCGCCGGCTCACTTTGATTGCTTTGGAGTGGCAAAAAACCGGGCCGGGTTAAAACCGTCTCGTGTGCATGTGCGCTGAAGTTGGGTAGGTAAGTTAGAGGTTTTCTGAAAATAACGGAATTTTTCTAAAAATGATGTGGAATGATGTTGTCCGCTGTCTAATAATAAAAAATTGGCATGGATGAATGTAACGGTTACCCACAGGCTTATTACGTAAGAAACAGCAAACAGCAATCATCGCGCGATCAAACGCTTTATATCATTAAAGTCAGAATAACAAACAGTGTAGGTATAGTAGGTCCTACATAATCGTTTGCTAATCGCTCGCTGTTCCACACAGTAAAAAAAACCGCCAAAAACACTAAAACTTCTGTATTGATGAGCAATAATTATTGCGAAAATATTGCTAATGTTTTCCTCTTGCAAGATACGAAATAAGTCTGCCGGTGGACTATAGTATTGTCTGATTTGCAATAAATAGCATGGAATCGAAACAGCTTTTTCCAGAAATTACCAACTTAACATTTTATTACTTTCTGCTTACATGTAATATGTAACTACCGTGATTTTAAAATTATATTGTGGATGTTAATTTACGGTATCGTAAAAAACGTCATTGTCTAAATAAACACTAAGCAGTTCCACGTTGTGAATAATAAAATAATCTTCAAACCAAAAAACTGAAACCTTTCATTCCTCGACAAAATTAATACGGTAACAAACCTTACTTTATTTTATTACGCACATTAAATTTCAAATTGATTCATGAGTTCCGCGGCAATAAGAAAGAAATATAACGACTTCATATTATTGCCAGCGCAAAAAAATCAATTTGAGGCAAAATTCATAACTTGCAACATTGTTTTAATTGCAAAAAAGATTTTCTTATAATATTTTATAAGATGGCCGGTGGCCACCGCACGCTACAATAAAGAGACAATAAAGAAAACTAAAACCGGTTGCAAAACAATGCTGGCCGCGCGGCGTTGCTTGACGTTTTTATCATTTCGTGCGGAGAACAAAAGCTGAAGGCTTCCTGTTGAAGCTGCATCACCATTCTTGTGAAGCGACTTGTGGACGGACACACGGGGGGACATCGGAATGGGCAACTTTGTTGGAGTGGTCAAGATTTTATTAAGACTGTAAAAAGATTTGTTGCCCACCATAGAACCTTCATCAAATTGGTCAAAAACATAACAAAAGTTATTATAATAGACGATTAGTTCCTATAGATTAGTTTCTCTGTATTTCTGGATCTGGTGTGGCATAAGATGAGGGAAAAAAATTGTCATCATGCATTGATGGACTGATTACTCATCTGACAGCCAGTAACAAACAGCACACAATACAACATGACATATTAGAGTTGGCTATAATTTTATTATTTTAGGGTTCCGTACCTCGAAAGGAAAAAACGGAACCTTTATAGGATCAATTTGTTGTTCGTCCGTCCGTCTGTCTGTCTGTCAAGACCCTTTTTCTCAGGAACGCGTGGAGGTATCAAGCTGAAATTTATATAAAAATCTCAGGTCTACTGTCACTTAAAGCTGTGATCAAACTTCTAAGCCAACGAAATCAAAATATACAGCCGTTTATGCCGCAAATTTTCGACACTCGCAAGGGAATCAAAACCTACAGGATACTTTCCGTGAACTCAGAATCTTGAAATTTGGTACGAAACAACGTCTTATAGTACAGATAAAGGAATTGCGAAAAACGTAAATTTTAGTTATATCATCATATAATAAAAATATTTATAATAATTTTAAACTTAACCCCTTTGCTCATGAACGCGTAGAGGTATTACATTGAAATTCATATCAAATACTCAACCTTTAAGCTGAGGTTTGTACGGAACCTTTGGTGCGCGAGTCCGACTCGCACTTGGCCGGTTTTTTTTCTTTCAGTAAAATGACGTTATCCGGTTTCTGAAAATATTAAAATATTCTCCAAAAACGTGCTTATGCAATGAGCATGGATGGAAACACGGTTTTTTTTTTAACGCGTATGGAAGGTAAACAGGTGCTCCTTAAAATGTACCATAACATTTCATGAGCAAACAGTTCTTGAAATATTATAGAGAATTTTACACACAGTCCTTACTTTCCAAGCTTACAACCCGTATGTCTCCCAAACTCTTGTCCCGATACATTAACGTACAATAGAGGTGGACGATCTATTCATTGGCGCCACAATGCGATCGGATCGGACGATCGTAGCCGATCGCAGCCGATCGCACGTGATCGCACTTGCAACGTACTGATAATAACATCACTGTTCCATGTAATTTGAATCCAATGCTGGTCGGGCGGGTCCGGACAGAGTCGGAAGAGTTCGGAATCTTAGTTTATTGGGTATGTAGATAATCTTACTAATAATTAACAGGGTTATTGGACGATTCGCACGAATTTAACTCGCCCGAAAAGTGCGAATCGACCCCTTTTGAAAATATTTGTTTTCTGTGGCGATTCGCCCGAAGTTAATTTATCGGTGAGCGAATCGACCACTCCAAAATTATGTTGTAGGCAATTGGCACACACACATTGTTTTTTTATGCAATACCGTTAAGATAAAGTACACTCAAGTACAGAAGTATTAAGGGTTAAATATTGTTATTGATATGAAATGAGACTAAAATTAATCAAAAATGTCTTTATTAAAATAACTGCTATAATGATTTGAGCACGTATTCCACATTGGGCACCCACTTAAACGTAAACTTATGGAATGGCAACTGAGGTATGCCACATACGGCACGTATCGATATTTTTTGCAATTCTACTCCGCAAAATTAAATGGCACCTACGGATCAGTAGGTACTTACCTAGTCTTGGGATGTTTATTTTTTAGGACGTCAAAATCAAAGATTCGATTAAATTCAGTTGAGAGTTTAATGACATGATAAAGATATAACTTCCTCTTTTGCTTTTTTAGGTAGATGTTGACATTATAAGTATTTATACCCAATCCACCAGGAGGCCAGAATCATCAAGAAGTATTTGCAGGGCTAGAAACATAAGTGGTAGAGACTAACGGAGTACTAGAACTTCAGAATCGAAAATCGTCCGGTACTCTTTTTACCGCTCATGATTCCAGCAGCTTCCTCATTATAATCTCCTGGTACTTAAGTTAATATTGCTGTCTCCCTCTTATTGTATTGTCGCCTGTCTAGTTTATCTAACTGGCATAATCTCCACCTAATTTCTAGTAATATATCTATTTACTTCGATTAATTCTTCAAATTATTGCCGATACGGGTGAGCACGACTGTACTTTTTTACTTTTAGTACTAAAATAAAATTTGGGCGAATCGTCCACTACATAATTTTGGAGTGGTCGATTTGCACACCGATAAATTAACTTCAGGCGAATCACCACAGAAAAAATAATCTTTTTTAAAGTGCACATTCGCAATTTTCGGGCGAGTTAAATTCGTGCGAATCGTCCAATAACCCACTTAGCATTGTATTACTGTCTATCTATATCAGTCAGCTGTCCACTTTATCTCAGTTTGATAACGAAAGCTCATGAAAATTGAGACGTTACACACGATTGACGACATGTTTTTTACTCCGTTTTGTTGAGCCAACAAAATTGTACTGAATAGCTGATACTGTTTCTATTCCTTGAATTATACTCCAATGCTGATCGGACGGATCCGGACAAAGTTGGAAGATTTCCAGCTGATGGTTTATTGGGTGTGTAGACAATAAGTTATGTGTGTAAGGTTTGTAGGAGCAATATTATAAGGAAAGCTTTGTTTCTATGAGATTAATGTGAAAACAGACTCTGGTATCAGATTGATCTGATAAGAAAACAACGACTAAAGACTGCCTCTGCATGCAGATAAAGATGCAAACGGCAAGTTTGTTTGAGATATATCAGCCCGTGGTATATCCAAGATTGATTGGTCTCGCCATTTGCAACCGCAAGACAAACGTGGCAACTGTATGGGGTTCTAGGATATATTCCTAAGGTAGGGCAAAGTGTTACTAAGTTATTCTATTAGGAGTTTTAAATTTGTCAGTAGCAGCTCAGAGTTGGCAAGTTGGTGGAGTGATATACCCATACCTCAGTAAGCACGAGAAGTCGTTGGTCTTGTGTCTGATATCTTTGGTGTGTTTGCACACACTTTTGGGCTATAATATCTCCCTCTTCGATGCTGGACCTCACTCATCGAAATCGGCCAGGAAAATTATATTGGGCAGTCTTCCTGACCGTTTGCCAATGTGCCCATTTTGAATAGTAATTCAAAATGGATATAGTATACAGTAGTATAGTAATAGTTTTCACCGGGACAGAAGCAAGATGCGGAAGGTAGAGAACCGGGTGCGGCCTTTGTGACGCAACTTAAGAGAGGCTTATGTCAAGCTGATCGAGTTGTCTGATTGAATGGTTTTCACAACAATGATAATTTGTTTGTGTTAACGTTGTATGTGTTTTGAGAACATATCTATACTAATAATATTATAAAGAGGAAAGATTTGTATTTTTATATGTAACGAATAAACTTAAAAACTACTGGACCGATTTAAAAAATTCTTTCACCGTTGGGAAGCTACACTATCCCCGGGTGACATAGGCTAATTTTTATCCCTGTATTACCACGGAAACGGGCACTACGCGGGTGAAACCGCGAGGCGTCTGCTAGTAAGAAATAAAAAGATATGAGCTGTTCAGTACAGTGCGTGCCACGAAAGATGAGACTTGACACACCTCGTGATTTCACTTACGCAGTAGACGATTATATACCTCTTTAGCGGTATGGGGTCTGAGTGTGGAAAAACCGCCCATCATCGGGGTGGCGCGGTCAAGTCTTATCTTTATAGGTTGTACATGTACATTTTTATAGGTTGAGAAAATAACAGAACTGTTGATGATGTATGATGGTGTCTAGTAGTGCCTCAAAAATTTTTTGATTGTGTTAAAAACACAGGTCGTATAACACAACTCGACTTAATGCTACTACAAAATATTATATTGATTCGTCAGATAACAACACTAACGAATCGTTAACTTTATACAAAATCAAATCGGATCTCCCCAATACAGCAAATAACAAAACGTATTGCCAGCCAACAATACTTGCACAAAACAATGACTTAAAATACAAATAATCGCCAGGTATCGGTTCTCGTATTAACGAGGAGTGTTCCGAACATTTGTCAAAAGAAAAACACAATAACTGTTATGGATAACCGATAGTTTGTTGCCTAGTTAAGTCTAACGAGGCGTGGTGCAACCTGCCTATAAGATGAGAGCACACTGAGCGTATAAATGTATTATGTAATTTGTTTTTTGGACTTCATATTTTATGGTGTCATTTGTCTTGATATTACTGTGCGATCTTTGATGGTTGTTTTTTTTTCTTTTGTGTTTTTTAATAAAAAAAGTTAAATTCAAATAATCAAAGGACCCGACTACTTAAGAAGCAAACTAAAGAGACATAATCCTCATCAGCCTTTTTAATGTTTCCACTGCTGGGACACTGGCTTTTTCTCTGTGAGAGGGAATGGGCCGTAAACCACCAGGTGGACCCTAACGTACCGCAAAAAAGACGTAAACAAGAAGAAAATCATACTGTGCAGTCGATAGTATACCAGATATATCCTCCGACTGCACAACATGATTTTCTTCTTGTTTACGTCTTTTAGTTCGCTTCTTAAGCAGTCGAGTTTTTCGATTATTTGAAATAACTTTTTTATTTATAACTTTTTAGTTAACATATTTTTTTTCAAATCAGGTACATTTAAACATATAAGTGTTATATATTTTTTAAATCGCCTTTAACTACTTTGGTATGGGTTTGAAAGAATAATAACTTGGGTCTCCACAATATGGCGCACAAAAGGTGCCATTTTTGTATTTTCCAATTTTAATGTAGCCGACTGACGCGACGTAAGAATAACCAATATCAGCCAACACGTTTGGTCTCTAGAACGCCACTTAGGAACAAACATACATACATACATAGACTGATAAACACTCCTTCGGCAGTCGGGTGAAAAGAAGGAATGATGTGTTCATCACAAGCTATACATTATGAAAGAGGTGAATTTAGTAGGAGCATGTCTGATACTTTCATTCATGAAATCGAGAAGTTTTAGTTCATTGTGTTTGCTAAAATCTACACGGTTCGTTTAATTTGTATTAATCATGAAATAAATGATTACTAGTAAGACACAAGATCACAGGCGAATACAGGTACACGATAAAAAAATCAGTAACAGAGATCTCACGGTGAATGACCAGACAGTGCATAATAAACATAAGTCAACCTAACCCACAAAACCACTCAATCAAGTTCACACAAAAACAAAAACCGCCCATATTTTTATAACAACAATTCCAAACAAATCTATCCCAGTATGCCACAAGAACATCGCGATACAAATGCAAGGCGACGGGGGGCCGCGACCGAAACGCGCGTATTGTTGCTCGTTACCTGCGACAAATCGCAGTCGCGACCCCGGTGTGTCCCGGCCACTAGTCAGCTAATTGTGTAGCTATGAGAAACAATGCAATTATTTAAAGTGTGAGTGGACGATTATTCGCACGTCAGCGTGAATTATAATTTGTATAGTCGATCTTTTGTTTTGTGTATTTTTTTTGGGACCGAGTCACCTACGTCCGTAGGAGTGTACCCTTTTTCTTTTTGATTCCCTACACGTGGTCCCCGGGTGTTGCAAATCAGGTGACACAAACTGGTGGTAGGCTTCGGCCGATGGCTTGTGACCACCCACCGAGCAAAGACGTACCGCCAAGCGGCCTAGCCGTGTTCCGCTACGATGCTTGGTGTAGCTAACTAGAGGAGTTGGGTAGAGATAGCTGTTCCACTGCAGGTTGACCAGCCTGACGTGCGCTGTTAGGGATGTATCGGGAAGGTAGCGTGATCCGAGGCACGGTGCGCCGCTGGCCGACCGCAGGTAGGGGGCCCAAGTAGTGTGCCAGCCACACACGAAAGGCTGCCCCGCCAACTGTCGAAAAATCCCGGAATGCACCATCGTGCTGGTTGGCGACCACATGGTGAGGGCCCGATGGACATTCCGGGGGGGCTCGGGCGTCCCCGCAGACTCCAGACTAATGCCCCAATGATGGTGTCCTTTCAGTGCGTGTCTGTAGGTTAGCAGCGTGGAACCTCGGCTCACTTCCTTCTCCTCTACTCCATTCACTTTTATTAAATGAAATTTGTGAAAAGGAAAAATAATACTGGAGTTAAACAGCGGCTGCACCCCCTCCCTCATAAAGTGCACCTTACCAATATTAGAGGTCTGCACTCAAATATCATTCCAGTCCATTATCATCTGGAGGCTGAGAAACCAGCGCTCTTTTTCCTGGCGGAGACGCAGATAACGAGTCCGTCTGACGTGTCGTACCTGTCTCACAGGGTTCACCCTGGAGCACAATTTTAGATCACGGGCTGGCGTATGTATGTACCGTGACGATCTTTGCCATCGGCGTCTCCGTAACCGTTTCCCGATAGCTACAATCTAGGGGTCTTGAAGTCAAGAGTGAATAGGTTACTTCTAGGCAAGCGTGCTCCACCGTCGACCACATCATCGCTTACTATCATAGGTGACATAGTGGTCAAGCGTGCCGAGTGTAGTCATCAAGAAATCACGGCAAATCACTCGGGATAGCAGCAATCGCATTTCTATTTATTTTTTACACCATTTCACAACATAACATCACACTAGTACTCTCTAAAGGGGTACGCAGGTGTAAACAGTTCACCTTGGTATACTCTTATTCCACCGGTTTTGTTTAAGTTTCATGTTATTGGGTTAATCTATTCTGGCTTCAGTTTGGGCATTATGTACCACAACAAAAAGTAAAAAAAAACTTTTTACTTAGAACCGACTTCCAAATTAAAATAATACAAAGTGAAAAATAACTTCAATTTCGAAAGTCGCTGTCAAAAAACGAAGAAACGAAAACAAGAACAACATCGACATCCGAAATTGAAGTTAGTTTTTCACTTTGTAGTGTTTTCATTTGGAAGTCGGTTGTATTTTTTGTAAAATGTTTTTTTTTGTAGGAGCTTATCTCTGAAAACACTGATTTGATAACGAAAACTCTTCCTATGATAGAAAGCTACATTATAACACATTCATCGGAAAAATGCATGGTGCCCGTAAATGGGCCACGGAAGAGAAATCAAGAGAAAAACTAGTATTTTTAAATAAATATTTTGAGATTTTACCCTTGCCTTTTATTGTTAATGCTTGCATAATTAATCTATTGCTTATCTTAATCAAGTAATTAACGGTATATTAATGCTGACTTATCTTTATTATTCTCATTAGTATTTAATTGTCTCAAAATACCATTCAAACCAAAAAGACCGTCCAAGAAAACAACACGACCTCAAATATTCATATAGTAGGACAATAAAAATTAAAAATTCACTGGCCAATAAAACTCTAATTATGTCATTTGAATTCAAGCCGAAAATATCTCGAGTGAATTCGGCGAAAGAAAAAAAACTTCGAAAAAAGAACGATAACTTTTTAAATTCGCATTCTTGAAAACAATGTTCAGTGGACTGACGGGCCTCAAGGCGAATGCATTAACGAAGTACACCTTCTTTGATATTAAGTGTATTATTTTTTTACTTGATTTTTATAGGGTTCCTTGGGAGTTCAAGATGATACGGTCTCTGATTTTTATTAGTAGTTAATTTTTTTTTGAGTAACCCTTAATATTATTTTTTTTTAAATTGAAATACTCTTTGCGCTCTGATAATATTAGCTTACAGATATGGTAAATATTAACCTACGGGCCAGTCAGTTAGATAGACAAATCCATGAACGGATAGATTTTACCTAATTTAAACTTGTCTATTACTATTTAATGTATAGTCTAAATAACATTAAACATTACATTTAACCTGAAGATTAAATACGTCGTTTGTCAATTATTTTATGTAAAAAGCTGATGAATGAGTCCCAAATCATACTAAAATCATCAGACATTCTCACTCAAGCAACATACCACCAGCTGACTCATAAGCGGAACCCACCACTCACTTCACCTCACAACTTAACCGAACCTTTTTGCTTCTACCTCTTTGTAACACACTGGTAGCTCTCTCAGTCGCCCGGAGCAAATCGCTGTTTATACCACACCGCCCGGTAATTTATTATTGCATTTTTTGCATTATCAATAGCCCATACTCTTCGACTTTTTTGCTATATTAAAAAGGCTATTGTTTATGAAAAATCGTTTGCGATTCTTATCTCGGTGCGTCGAGGTTGTTTGAGCCAGTTGTGAAATTAGCTCCTGTTGTAATGTTGTGATCGTGATTCTGTGGTTTATTTGTAAACGCTTTGTTTTTGTTCGAGGTTTGGTGAGGAAACTAGGGGTTTAATGTGTGGTCCTTGGGTTTGTGTTTTTGCTATTCTTGATGATGATGGCTACTAGGTATTATCCAGTGTAGCTTAGACGCTTAAAAAAATAAAATAGCTTTTATTAATTCCTTACTAAGTACAAAGGTTTAAAATTGTATCACTATTAGACAAAAATCGGCTAAAATTACATTATTGTGTTAGTAAAAAGTAATAAAAAACTTAGCTTAATATTTGTTAGTGTTGTTTGTTAGTATATATGTTTTCTGTTTCTACTTTAGTGTAAGGACCGCCTGAGGCGGTAAAAGCCTCCTCCAAATGATTCCATTTGTCGCGAAGTCTAGCTGTCCTGGTCCAAAGGTTTCCAGCAGTTTTGGCAATGTCGTCTCTCCACATTTTAAAAGGCCTGCCTCTTCTCCTTTTAAAAGATCTGGGTGTCCAGTTTGTTATGATCTGGGCCCATCGTTGTAGTTCCAGCCTCTGAATGTGTCCTGCCCACCTCCATTTTTCGGCTTCAGCTTAGGCACTTAGCCCTCTTATAATAGGAGCAATGTCTTGAGATTAAATGACTTTACTTGCTATCTTTTCGATGTCACTATCTAAACAGTCAATCTGTGTAAACTGAAAAGTTTGGCCGAACTTTGATTAAAATTGAGTCTTGATGCAAATCGTTTCAATCAATTTTTTCTCGCTATATTAAAACAGTTCCTTCATACCTCTTTTTTTTTAACGGGGTTTACCTTCAAAAGGCGCCTGGACATTTAGGGCAAAGCCCAGGGAGTGTGGGATTTTTACCTCACTAAAACCACCCCAGTGATCACTATCAGCACACGGAGGAGGCCCCGTTACCTCTCAAAAGTCCAACCCGGAACCCCCTCTGTGCAAGGAAGGGGAGACTGAGAAAGCGTCTCCACTGAGCCTCGCTGTGCACGACAGCACGTGATCAATGTGCCACAGTCTTTCCTGGAGTCACTTGATGGGTGGACAGAGTCTCCAGTCTAAGCGCCTGCGACTCCAGAGTTCCGCCAGCTTATGATTCAGGCGGGGTTTCGGCGTTTTAGGGATCGGGGCGGTTGTCTCCCCGACGCTTTCTTCTTCTCCAAGTGGGATCGGCCCTCTCATGATCCCGCTCGGCAGCCTCCTTCTAGACCATTACGGTCTCACAGAAGGAGGCCATTTCCCTCCCGTTTTCTGTCTCCGCCAGCATGGCCCTCACAAATGCTGGCAGGGTTCATTCATACCTTCTATTCTCTTATGCCTTTCCAAACTCTTGAAACCTTAGTATTTAAAGTAACAATAAGAACTTTAAGTACTCCACTAATTTGCAACTAAATGAGCTACCTACTTACGGAAGCATTCAAACCGAACAAAGCGAACTTAAAAAAATTGCCATCTTTCCTTCCCTGCAATTTTCCCAATTTGCCAAAGATGTAAATAAGAAAAAATCAAATAAATTGGAAGGAACCACGACGAATTGTTTCCATGCACCTTATTTGGAAACCGCAAAGAGTGCGACAAAAGAGGTTTGTTCGGACTACTGGTCTTCACTTAAGTGACTTTTTTGTAAAGCTTTGTATTGGGACCGTAGGCCATCACAAGTATTTCAGAGTTGCCAGATGTGTAATTTTATGGTTTTTGGCAGACGGTTCATAAACATTTTCATTGCCACGCTATCTCAGAAAAGTCGGTATCATGTCGGTACTCGTTTAGGCGATCTAGTAGCCACTTAATTTTAAACATTTGGTAGGGCATGGCCAGGATAGGAAAACATACAATACAGTTAGTAAAGCGGTTTAAATTAACATTCATCTCGTCAGTCCTAACAACTGAGAATTTTAACCCATTCTTGCCAGCCCGCAAATTCCTTCCAATTTATATTTCTAACCTAGCAACACCTTGCATGTCCAAGACATCATTTAGTCACCTTAAAGAAAAAAGAAAAAAAATTGCTCGCGAAAAACCGTGCATTGTCCGTTCCAAATTCAAAACGAGGAAGGAACGGGAATAATGACCCTGGTTCTTGAAACAGGAACGTCGAGTTTTTAAAAAGGGAATCGCTTAAACGGAGGCCGTTCGCAGGTAATCACAGGTGACGTGCTCCGAAGATAAGGATGTATTTATATTAGAGATTTTTACTGAGGCCAAGGTCCATATTAATCAGATACTCCTATGGTATCAACTGTTGGTACTATGATTGTGTAATGTCCTGTGCGTGGGTCCTGGTAACCTTCATAGCTATAATTGATCATGCAAAGGCCACATACAGCACATTTTAAAGTCCAAAAGAGAAGAAGCTACCAATTTCCTGGAAAGAGATCGCCTCTGAAGAGTTGCGCCTTGTTAAGCAGACGGGAAAAGACGCTGGTACACGTTGGCAGATTAAGCCGATAACATGACTCTGTGACCATTGAGAAGGGCCGAAGACATAGTGGTCTGAAAGCAGCTCGTCAGTACGTCACGACCTTCAGCAATGAACAATACGAAGACGAAGAAAACTTTCTACCAATACTTCCCTACTCATCTGCTTTTCCAGTTGCAATTTTCCTTCCACCAATATTACTTCACCATCCAGCCATAAATATACCCTACCACAAATCAACGCAGCCCCACCGTGCACTCGGCCCAAGATCGCGTGCACTCTGATACAGGTGCGCGCGCAGCCCCGGAGCGACGCCCGCGCAAACTTCATTCATTGTTACTTGCACTCACAGAGCATCGAGATGTCTCGGTGGCCAATGATAGAGAAGGCAATGCCAACATTTTCTGTACAAACCAAGTGTTTTAGTGAATTTCACTGTTTACTGATAGTAAATGACATTGAATCAATATGTTGGAGTTGAATGCCAATATAACCGGATGCAGGTTTTAACTGTATTTTCCATGAAGGGACTGTGACCTCCACAATAAAAAAAACTGGGTAAGATACTGTTTGGAAAGATTGGTATCTGAGTACCCGTAAAGATCAGAGAGATCGATCTGCGAAGCTGTTATTGTTTGGCCACGGGCTTCTCTCATAGAAATTGACGACGGAGACAATTCAGACCATGTGGCTATGATAGTTGGAACGTTGCAGAGCGCACGGGTCTCTTATATTCGAAGTCAGCGCCGACGCGGTGATTCCGTGCTCTATGGTAACAACGTATTGCCGCTGCTGGTTACAATACAATTTCAGGTTTAACATCGCATGTAACGGGAGGTGACAGCCAATAAATAATAGGGCTCTATCTGTAAGGCTCATTGAAGCTTTTTTATTTAAGATAGCTTGAAGAGAAGCTTCACCAATTTAAAGAAAGATTTAAGCAACAAAAGGTGATATAGAGCTATAACCGAAGTGTCTTCAAGTTGAAAGTAAATTGATTCCTTCTGAATTAGCGTGCTCCATTTTCGACCACATCAGCAGCGCTTACCATCAGTTGAGATAAATATCTAGTGGTCAAACTTGAGCCTATCAAGAATAATATAATATTGACACGTTTTTGAAAGAAAGAAAGAAAGAAAAAATATTTAATTGCCACAAAACGACATACAAACATTACATTTCAAGAACGAGAATAGTGGTAAAAGATTTTGAAAACTAAACACTTAACAATAGTGTTAGTAGTTCTTAAATTATGTTAGAAATGTAAAATAAAAGACAAAAAAAATAAATGCGAGTGTTTGCGTTAAGTAAGTTTTCAATTTGCGAGTATTTCCTCATTAATAAGCTGCCCTAGTATGGCGAAGGGAATTTAGGAAGCTGTAAAAGATAACACTTCTCGCAAAATGACTTATGCATTTGAAACATACTAATAAACTTATCACCTGTCGCTCCCATCGAAAACTTCCAGCGAAAATGGCAGCCATATTCACAGCCACAGCCTCTCCACCACCACAAAGTACTCCAACTTCCTTAACAGCCTCTATTAGACCATTAACTAAGTGTGCCTACACCGTAATAACGTCCCATAAATACTCTAGCCCAATGTCACGCTCATAAAGGAAACTATTTGTAACATAAATAAAATAATTACAGCGTCTAGACCTCCGTCGGATGCGATCCCACGTCGGGTGATCACTCACAGCTCCGGTGATTAGTTTGGAAGAACATGGCGCTTCTCTCTGGTGATAAATGCGGTTATCACCATTATGGGCGTTTAGCGGGAGTTTATTTTAGCTTACATCTTTATAGAGTCTTGATTATGAATGTATTAATACTGGAATAAATTGGGTCGTAATTAATCTTGGGAATTTTATGGGCTGGAGAAGTCGCGGATTTGTAAGAGACATGGCAATCGATTTTTTTTACGGGCTTTTATTTTAGTTTCACCTGGTATGTGTGTTATCCAAGCTTGCAAGTAAAATTTTACCCTTCCCTATTTTTGATTGCGCTAAAATTATGCACACACGTTGGTTTCTTGTGACAATGCAATTTTAGATAAGGTGGTTATATTTTCTTACTCCACCGAAGTTCCTATCTGTAATTTAGTTGCGGGATACAAGACAGAAACTTTTCCTCTTCGGCGCTTTTCTGACGGTAGCAACTGTTGATTATGGCTTGCAGAAGTCCAAAAACAAAATCAAGAGTATGTTAGATCCAAATTCGTGTCTGGAGTAGTGAATTTAATGATTTTTGTTTCAACTATTAAATGAATGAAGTCGCTGGCAATACTTTGGCAAGAAACCCGACCGTCGAAAAAATTAGGATTCCATTTAACGCCTGTTTTGTTCGTGTTAAGTTTCCTAAGTCCAAAATCTGTCCATATCTAGGCATTTCCAGACATCTTGTTAGCTCTTCCAAGTAGGTGATATTTTAGAGTGTACCTTAGTATTCAAGACGGACCAATGATGTTAGTTAGATTTGCAAGCTGCATACGGTACCTACATCTTTCTCTCACGTACGCACCGCTAATCGACACGGCTGGCTCTAGACACTTGATGGACTCGTTCCTCGGTAAGATAGGTATTGTATTGTTCTCTTTGTGAAACTTGGCAGATAGCTTAACGGGAAATGTTACTACGAAAAAGGATTGTAAATAATTATGCTCAATTTTGTTAACCTCCTGTTTTTACATGGTTTTATTTTTTAGTTTCATTTGTCCCGGTATTTGTTTGTAATCAAAACTTGAACATATTTGGTATTCGATTGAGCTGAATTTTTGCATACATGTTTTTCTCATTTAAATGCAGTTTTGTAAGTAAGTTTGTTGTTTTGTTTTTTTTTTCGCTTGTTTAAGTAGGTATGTTTTTGAAGCTTACTCACTGTATATCACCTATTCCTCTCCTTACTCCTTTAGTGACCTGCTCAGTCAGTCAGTATCACTTTGTTGTGCCAAATAAACTGTGTACTAGACAAACTCAGAACTACTCATCTGAAACAGCAAAATAATTCCGTTCAAAATCTTGCATCTCCAAATCGCAAAACCAACAAAATTACAACACAATATAATTATTTTACTGCAGACAAAACAGTACTAGCAAATTAGTTTCAACATTATCAACACGCCACACAATTTGTCGATTCTATTAATTACTCTAAGAAATTAAACCCCAAGCGAACGGATCAGATAATGTGCGAAATTGAATTGTCAATAATTACAAGATACTGTAAGGTCAGGTATTCGAGCCTTATGGCCTTTGAGCACTCCTACAATAGATGTAAGATTGGGCCTTACATACTAATTAATAGTTGGAAATATATTACGTGAGGCGAACTTTCTTCCGTACACACTTGAACAGAAATCAATTATAAAGATACAGTTAGTTCCGTAATGTATGGACGTAGCGTGCAGTTTCTTCAAGGAAGGTTTCCTACTTGAAAATTTTGCGTCTAAAAGCTGCTGGGTTTTGAACAGGGTTGGAATGTGTGATTGAAATTCTCAAGATTTTATACGATAAATCAAAAATCTGGTAGTATGTCTACGCTCTACTTGCAATAGCATATAGTTCTTGCGAAACTTCTGGGCCACCCTGAAGTTGGCTTTTCGTTGCGCAAGGTACGAAACGGTGCTATTTTTATATGAGGTTTAGTACTGAGCAGCCATTGTAGCCAACTTCAGGGTGGCCAAGAAGTTTGGCGAGAACCTGCCATATATTATATAATATGGTGAATGTGTCGATGTCAGCGGTAAAGTTTGAGTAATGTGGATGACTTTATGAGAAGGAGAATACCAAAAAAACTATGGGCAGGTCGAGTTAAGGAAGGTACAGTCGTGAAGGGAGTTTCTTCTGATATGACAGCAGATAGTAGAGGAATAGTTTAAATGGTGTTGCACCTAAGGCTGGCTTAGAGAGAACAGAAATCGTTTTTTGCTAAGTCATTGTAGCTATACCAACTTGCATATGCAAATATCCCTTCACCGCTACTGCCACCAACATCCTGCACAACTCCTATAGAGTCCACCTATCCCTGCACCGCTCAATCACAATCACGCGCATCATACGCATATAATTTCTCACGCGTGTTCCCACGTGCGCTGCGCCGGCGCATGGATATTAAATAAAAGATGGCCGGTGTGCGTCCGCGCGGTACTCGATAGGGCTGGCTGTATTTACAGTAATGTTTTAATTTAAAATGGGACAGGTGAATAATGGTGGGCTGGAGATTGCTAGGGATTTGTGCAGACAAGAAATAGTTTTGGACTTTGTGGATTTCGCGATACAGAATGAACTGGTTCTGAGAACAATGATGATAAGAATGAAAAACATGAACGGAGTAATTGCGAATGTGAATGATTTGAAGTGATATACTGATGTAACACCTGTTATTCAACATCATCCTGGCAATTCGTCCCAGAAAAGTGATGGACAGCCAAAGATTGCCTTGGAAATCAATGAGAGGGAGACCCCTCTGTGACTCTCATTGATTGCCAAGGCAATCTGAAGATCCAAGTATCTACATTAATGTCTATTAAGGTAGATACTTGGAACTTTTTTTTAAATATAGCCAGCATTGCCAGCCCTCAAATTAAACCCACCAGCTACTAGACTGAATTACAAATAGGGATGCACCTCACCACCATAACTTACTCCATTCATCGTAAGGTCAAGCGACAACCCTACCCGATGCTAATGTCTAGCCCTCATATGATATATTGACAGCAATGGACGGACAGATACTATGCGTACACGGTCTTGTGTGTGTCTGTCTGTGAGTTAGTACTTAACAGGCGTGTTATTATTTTGTAGTTTGATACGGTCCGCGTTTCAGCGGCAGTAGCATGATCTATGGTAGGTTTTTACGGATTGGCTGGAGAAGAAACGGACAACTTATGATGTTTACTTGCTACTACATATACAGGTAGAATTCGTATTAAACGATTTAAAAAAAAAGAAGGTTTTTCATATAATATGTTGAACTACCTTACTTGGATTAGCTTTGCTACTCCATATACAGAGTGATTGCTTTTTTGTGGTTGGATTCCAAGTAACCTAGGTTTATCTATAGTGTTTGAAATTTGACTGAGAATCTTTAGACACCGGATTTGTTCCTATAATAGGGAGGTCTCCAACAAGAACTGCCTATATAGAGGTCTCTTAAGAAAAATGTTCTGACAAAATCTCCTAGTTATTTCATCATCATCATATCAGCCGACACTGCTGGACATAGGCCTCCCACAAGCGTCGCCACATTGACCTGTCCCGTGCGTCTCGCAACCAGTGGATCCCCGCAACCTTCACCAGGTCATCGGTCCACCTGGTGCGAGGCCTTCCAACTCAACGTCTGCCGTTTCGTACTAGTTATTTTCATCAGTCATCAGTCGAGTTATTATTTTGTAGTTTGATCCGGTACACGTTTTAGCGGCAGATAGCATGATGTATGGTAGGGTTTTAAGGTTAAGCGATGGTTAATGGAGAAGAAACGTCGTGGTTAAACCGTTGGTCAACTTGCGATGTATAGAAACTTACTTCAGATACAGGTTGATCACTTTTTTATATCGTGGATTAACTTGCTAGTACCTACGACCAAACACAGAGTAATTGATTACTGCAAGGTTGTGGTGTAAGGAACTTTCTACTGTTAATATAGGTGTTTAACCTTTCATGTGCGCATAATTAGCGAAACAATATAAAAGCCATTGTGTCTCGCGTGGAGTCACGTCTTAAACACACGAAAGGTTAATGTTTCATATGCTGTGCACCAGTGAATCTGGCTGAATAAGTAATATTTACCTAGAATAGTTTAGTAAGAAAAATATGTTATATGTTCTTTCAATTTTTACAATTTATATTCAAAAATGATTCTACTTTGGTTTTTGGTTTCAGGCTGGTGGTATAAGTCCCCTGCATCTATCAAGGGGATGATTTGCTGTACTAAATTTCCTGTTAAACCAATATCGGATACCTGCAAAAAAGGGGAAAATAGTATAAATAAAGTTGTAAACTCAACTTATCTTTTATCACTGTACAGAGCGTGCCACGAAAGATGAAACTTGACCGCGCCTCCCACGTTCTTTCCGCCACCCCGATGACGTCCGGTTTTTTTTCCCGCACTCAGACCTCATACCGCTAAAGATACTGATAATCGTCTACTGCGCATGTCAAACCACGTGGTGTGTCAAGTCTCATTTTTCGTTGCACGCACTGTACTCTTCAGCCTACAGGTTGGCACTAAATTTAATGACGTCATCTTGTAAACCACCAACATTCAAGATCTATAAGATATTAATTGATTATGCGACTGGTTATGTAGTCTAAAAGTAATATTGTATTGGCAAATCTCAATAAGTATAAAATCAGCATAATAATGTTATACCACATAGCAGACACAATGGTTAAACAATCACGTGAATCATATATGACTCATTGGACAGGGAAGTTGTTTATTTATTTATTCTTATATCCTCGCACTGGAACGCCATGCAGCAATTACACCAATGGAGCATACACAAACTTACACTAACTTAATAAGTCCAAGTTTTCTCAAGTTGTTTCCTTTCACCGCTGCCTGTCAGCGATGTCGAAGATAAACTAAGAAAGTATATTATGAACTGAAAAAGTCACTTTGTTACCTTGCCCAGATTTGAACCCACGATCTCAAGCACGAGAGACGAGGTCTTAGCCACTGGGCCACCACGACATGATGTTGGTTGTTAAAAAGGTTGTTGTCAATAGGTAAATGTGTCCATGTCCGCATAGGTGTGTATCTATTTTTAACCGACTTCAAAAAAAGGAGGACGCCTGGACGGATTTCAAAAAATCTTCTTTTGTTTTGAAGGGTATACTTCCTAGTTGGTCCCATAGTCATCAGGTCAGGATCTGATGATGGGATCCTAGAGAAATCGAGGGAACTCCTCAAATATTATAGGCATTTATATAGTGATTTTGGTATTTTCACCAACAATCCAATCACTTGCACTCAGAAAGTATAATTTGGTGAAGTGGAACTGATGAAGAAGACCACAGATGGCCACTGAAACTCCTTAATGCTAAGTATGTCACGGGTATAAAATATCTCGAATAGTTAACCGACTATGATTAAGCAAATACTTATAAATGAATGGTACTGATGAAAATGGTACCATTGAACTGTTCTGATGATGAAGCCGGAAGGTAGGCACTGGAACTCTGAAATAAAACAATGTATCCTAGTCGTGCTTGGGCTTATTGGAATCGTCATGAAATGTACTTTGGCCATAAATGATTATCATGTTAATTGGAGATACCTACCAAAACTAAAAAGAGAAAAATAAAAAAACTTTTTAACAAAAAATCAAACCGACTTCCTGAACAAAAAACTACAAACCAAAAAATAACTTTTTTTTCCGAAGTCGGTGTCGAAAACTGAAAAAAAATGGGTACAAAGACACCGACTTCGGAAAAGAAAGTTATTTTTTGGTTTGTAGTTTTTTGTTCAGGAAGTCGGTTTGTTTTTATTATCTATAGACACATGTTTTGGTGCTGACTATAGGTACCTGCCTACCTAATGGTAAAAAAAATGGAAAACTGACCACTTCAACCTAACAGGAAAAGTAATCAGGCCGACAACTAAAGACGAGCCAGATATTAAACGGAATATAATATCATAGAAATTCACACATTAATCACTTACTTTTTACATACAAACATGATGACTAACTGTAAACTTAACCAAACTATTAAACTAACTGGAACGCAACAATTAAAATAACAGGTTCCGATAAAACTATTACTATTGCTAACATTAATTTATTCAACAATACGTCTTGTCACCAATCGGGCAGCCATCATTATTTCGCATTCATTCCATCTCAACCAATCAGGTGTCGGAACGCGCCTCCCATACTTCTCTTAACCAATCAGCGAACGCCATTTGAAAAACAATAGAACATAAAAAATTTCGTCACGCTCTTCTGCGCGCGAGTCGGCGTTCTAATTCGTGGTAATTCAACTCGTAGCTGTTCGGCATTCGTCGGTTTTTATCGGTGAAATCATTTTTCCATATGGCAATTACCTCCTCTTTCATAATTTGTAAAGATTAATATTTAAATAGTATTTATATTTTATGCTAATTAGTCTGATGTAACACCGTCTGTAACTTCAATGTGAATAATCATTTAGATTCTGCTGATAGGGTATATTAGTCATAACACTATTTCTTGCGGTCTGTCTGTCTTTTAATTATAGGTTTAGTGATTTTACGTCTCGTCCTTTTAAAAAACTTGGTGTTTTCCTTATATCAATATTAACTATAGAAATAGGAAACTAACGGCTCTACAACAAAATGTTTCAAGATCAAAAACATATCCAAAATCGTCAACATCATCCACAGGCTGACTTCTCCCACTGTTGGGCATTTCCATTTTATTAGTCCTTAATAACTTGGAAAACCTTGAGAAGTTGTAAATTAAGAACAAAGTATCATCGACACGAAGAAGTCCTTAGGCATTCGATATCAGCGAACGCTATAGTCGAAATGTCAAAATGTAAGGATTTAATCACGTGAATTTTAGATATCGCTTGTAAAACCCATACAATTTTGCTTATTTGACAATCACTATCGCCACGCTTTCGATGATAGAATGTTACTTGTCTAGGACCTCTTAATTCCTCAAAACCAAACGCATTTATAGAATAATCAACCAGTCAACTTTCTCCTCAAATCTCAATTTATTTGGGTTCATCTAACATGTCCTCCTCACTTTCATCTCTTTCTGCAGTCTTCGCTGTTTTCACCATCTTTCTATCGATACTTATATTATATTCGTCATCATTACAATCTTCGATTGTCTCTACTCTTATTTACTTCGAGCTATATTCATAATCAACTCGATGCATTCCTTGCCCCTATAGCCATCCATATACAAATAGTTTTCTTAGCGTGTCGATGGCAATTATAAATATTATGTTTGGTTCAGTGAGTATAAGTATAAGTGAACCAACTTGAATCATCCTCAAGTTTTATCAGATCTTGCAAAGGAACAAGTTTACAATCCGCTTCCATGTAGCTTCTCCTAATATATAAAACTGTAGATAATAAGTTAAAGATCATTTACATAGGGCACGAACTCGTATTTATAGGGTTCTTACATGGACATCTTATCTATGGAAAGGTTGATTGTTTGCAACCTTTTATGTTGAGCTAATCTTCATATTTAGAATATTAATCAGTCTCTTAGTTGTCTGAGATACTTTAATACATAGATTAAGCGGTAGCATTTTTATAGAGAATACGATCAAGACTTTCAACGTAGTAATTTCGACATATCATTGGTTTGATAAAGAAAAAGGTTTGGTAAAACTGTTGAAATTTTACGAAGGGACTTTGTTGAGATTGAGAAATTATTGATGTCTACAAAATATGACTAAAACATGAAACCGCCAATGACAATGTTAAAATCACATGTAATGAGATTGCCTTGTGCGATAAGACCGCCCATTGTACACTTGCTTTTATGTTTTTTTGTCCTGTATATATATTTGTGTGGTGTACAATAAAGAATATAATAAATAAATAAATGTAGACAATCATTTTCAGACTTACAAGACAAAGATTACAAGAACTACAAATACAGTAAAAATAAGACCTTATATTCCCATGCGAAACTGCAAGAATAACATATTCACGAACGCCACATTACAATCGCAATGCGTGCAAACCCAGAAATTCCCACCGGTCCCTAATTGCTTACAAGCTTACGAATTGACCCGCCTATGCGGATACAGCTGACCCTGGACCAACAAATGGCTCCACCAGCTTTTAATTCAACAAAAGCATCTGCAACTCGTTCCAGAATAGAATGAGAACACGGATTCCAACACCTAAGTACTCCTAATTAGAAGGACAACACCTACGGAACTCAACTTCTAACGCCTAGGCGTTAAAGTTATAGGGCTGATGCTCTAGATTTTTGGATTTCAATTAAATTATGTTTTTCGTGAAGACTTGCACGGCTCACATACAGGCCAATTGCTGATGCCGCGACCTACTTTTCGCTACTCGTTTGATTTACTTTTATAATTATAATTATTTAGTTGACCAATAGCTGCCGTAGCGGATTATCATCCAACGGAACTTTCGTGTAACTTTTACGAATAAACTAAATTATCGTGAAGTCTGTAGTTTTCGTCAACTCACATCCAACAACTCCACTGTAAGTAACGATGTAAGTAATACTGTAGGCTACCTCTAAAAGAAACTGGCTACTTCTGAGCCTTACGAGACTGTTTTGGATAATCATTAATCTAGGAAAACTGTCACCAATAATTCAACCACATTGAATTGGATGGTAAATAAGTACAGTGATGATGATAGATGTGGAAAAGGAAGACATGCATGCGCCATCTCCAAACAATCTAGGCTAAAGACAAGAGGATCGTGAAGTGGAGAAAGGAAGATAAAATAGGTCATGATGAAATAAATTAGGTACACATTTCTTGAGCAACTTGTAGAATGATTTTGTAGATACTACATAGCCTAGAGATTTGAAAAATTTGCTGCGCATAGCAGCTATTATACCTTTTTTTTGCTATAATATATAGTCATATTATCTTCTTTCGTTCGGAATGACATAACCAGCATGGATGCCGTCACTCCAGCTTACACATGTCTTACACAAAGATTACATGACGTTGTAATAGACGTCTTTGAGAATAGTATTTCCATATACATGTACATTTGATGTACATCTGATGCTAACTCCCTAACTAGGCCTGGGCCAGTATTTTGAGGGATAGTGATTCAGCCTTGCAATTTTTTTATATCAAGTCTATATAATTGCCACCGAGCACTTCTGGACAATGGCCTCCCTCCATTACTTTCAGCTTCTATATAAATGCGGATTTTAAACAAGAGATCTGAAATCTCTTGTTTAAAATCCGCATTTATTATAAAACAATAAACTTCCTCTTCCACCTTACCAAAAGATCTTAAGAACTATCAGCAAGTACCAATAAACATCAATTACATTCACACACACTGTGACAACTCACATTCATTAGGTAGCATTATCTGCCCCGTTTCAATTTATTAAGCTAACCTATGTCCTACTTATCTTCCCGCAGAGTATAGCGGCTAATTTGCATATAACATTTATGAGAGCCAAGTTATCAATAGAAAGGTAGTGTGGGAAAACGAGGAAATTAACACCTTCGATATTTATTAGATTGTGTTTGATGTGGACCGTTATCGAGAAATGTTCTTGATAATTTCTTCTTCAATCATTCACATCTGTTTGATAGTAAACTAGACACTTATAATAATAGCCACGGTTATAAAATGGTTCAAGTGTATGAAAATGCAGCACAGAGTCAATAGGGATAAGTTTTCCCTGTTCCACTTTTGCGTATTATGTCTTAACTGGTAAGAACACTGTATAATGATAATGCCCATTCCCTCTCACAGTGAGGAAGCCTGAGTCCCAGCAGTGGGAACATTAAAAGGCTGATGATGATGATAATGATAATAATTAACATAATATGAAATAAACCATATATATATATTTACTCTCTCAAAGAAGACTTACCCAATTTTACTATATGGGATAATGCTTCCAACTCTCATTGACCACGCTTAAGTGATGGGTCTCCTTATATATATAGGATCCAGGTTACGTGATATAAAGCCTTATGATGAACATGGTACGAAGAAAAATGATCAACTCGACATATATCCGCCTTTTAGGGACACAGTTGTAATTCTTAAATCAGATTTAGGATGTATGTGTGTAGTTCACTTAAATTTACCAATTATTAACCGAATTCAAAAAGGAGGAGGTTCTCGATTCGACTGTATTTTTTACTAGCGGTAGCCTCGCGGTTTCACCCGCGTAGTTCCCGTTCCCGTGAGAATACAGGGATAAAAAGTAGCCTATGTCACCCGGGGATAGTGTAACTTCCCAACGGTGAAAGAATTTTTGAAATCTGTCCAGTAGTTTTTAAGTTTATTTGTTACATACAAAAATATAAAATTCAAATCTTTCCTCTTTATAATATTATAAGTATAGATGTGTGTTAACTTAGAACTTTTTAATATGTAAACCGATTTAGGTGATTCTTTTTTTATTTGAAAGCAGGTGCTTCTGATGTGGCCCCATTTATTATATTTCAGTAGTTATAGAGTTATCCTTAATAATGCGTATTTTCATGGTAATATAAGATAGGTACCAAAACTAAAATAGTAAATTTAAACCGACTTCCAAAACAAAACTCTACAAAGCGAAAAATTACTTTTTTTTCGGAAGGCGGTATTTTGATACCTATTTTTTTTTCGTTATTGGCACTGACTACCGAAAAAAAAGTTATTTTTCGCTTAATTTGCCGAAATTGCAATATTTCATCTCTCCTACCTATTTAAGATACATCTCTGAACACGATACATCTCTAAAACTAATAAAATAAATTACGAAATACGAAACCTATATCCACATACGCCTTACCAGCTGAACTTTTACTCAGCTTGTTCCAAAGCCCAGCAATAAACCTCAGGATCAAAGATCGCAATGGTAAATCTAAATCTAACACGATCTGACAGCCCTAAACGGTAGAAGGCGTTGCGTGTAATTAGAGATTGTATACATTAAGCGAGTACAAATAAAGCACAATGCGACGAGCAGAGCCCGGCGCAAACATTAGTCTTGCTAGAGGTCGACGAAGATTTAGCCCCGGTGTTCACTGACCGATTGCACTGTAGTGCTTAATTAATAGTTTAAGATACGATGGGTTTTATTGTTATATTGGTGATTTCTCTCCTTCTAATTTATGTCAATACCTTCGAAGCCTTTGAATTGTACTTACTGACATTTATGATATGGTATTATTTTAACAAAGGATTTTCAGTTTACAATTGGATCCAAAGGAAAAATGGACTGTGTGTTGATATGTCTAGAAAAGTATTAACTACTCAGATAACTTATAGAATAGTGTGGCAGAAGAAGATACCGCACCGACAACAAATAAAAAAGAAATATAAAAAAAAAACAAAAAGAAATAATATATTTATATTTATAAATATATTGGGTTAAGAACTGAAGAGTGTCAAAGAGAGTGATAAAGTATTTAAGACAAAATATATAGAAAATAAAGAAGAAGAAGAATGAAGTGAAATACTCTTTTCACTTTGTGTAAATTTATTGTTTTGGTGTACAATAAAGAATTAAGAAGGATTTTCCGTAAGAAACTTCCATCCTAAAAAGAGTCTGGGGAAAAGTTTAAAATAACTGTAACGAAAGCCTGGTTTTTATGCAGTATTGAGAAATAAATTTCATATCAATTTCCTTTTTGTGTTGTCAACTGTGATACGGTCCAATACTTAATGAATTTAAATCGAAAGGTAGTTATTTACGGCCGTGTGAATTCTGTGTTTTCTAAGTTCAAACATTTATTTAGACACTATCGTAAAAACTATCTCAATATTTAATTACCATCCGACATTGGCATTTTTGTCATTAATATGTAAATCAGACTAATTAATGTGTTAAAACCTAGTATTAATATGCAAGGCAAAAATATGCCTCGATTTATAACAGCAAAACATGAATATAAAGCGTTTAGTTTCAGCATCGTAAATCAGCATCGAAACCAGATTTAAAAGTAAATGGCTGTATTTGTATATTTTTGCATTGCTTTATATTCTAAAATATTCTGTGATGGATACACAATATGATGGATACACGGTTGAATGAACGCTCAAAACTCTTAGCTTAGTATCTAGACAAAATGACATTAGCGATGTCGATTGTAGAATAGTCACGTGATATATCCCAAAAAAATTGGCAGTTCGATAATCGCTATCGGCTATAAAAAGCTACGTTGTCTAAAAACGCCAAACTGTTAGTTTAATTGCCTTTTCCCACATCAAAATGTTTAGCTTTAACGACTCATTATAGAACAACTGTACTATCTTTATCTCCAAAATTAGTCAAGTTTTCATTAATTAAAACTTGTACAATTAGTGAATCAATTAGTGAAACCATTTTCTCGATTAGATTTCGTCGTTAACCGCCATTTTGTCAGTACAGTTTAACAATTAATTAAAGTAAGTTAATCGCACGGTATCACCGGGCCGTCTCTTCTTGCTGCAGTGGCATCGGCTACTCTAATTAACATAAACACCAAGTCGATAGTTATTTATAACCATTGCCAATATATATTTATATAACTAGATGCAGCGTGTGGATCCACTTGCATGAAATACGGGACTTCAAACATAGCTTTTATTGTGTTGAATTTATTGACTCCTGTGTGACCGCGTGGTATAAGAAAAAATCAAGCAAATAACTTTATATTTCTCACTTTTGATACGCCCAGATAAATTAGTTGGAATGAATATGAATGTGAGTGACTGTAAAATACAACATAATATTGACAAAAATAATAAGTATTTGACAGCTGGTGACAGGGAAAGAATGATGTAATTCAATGGAGAGAAATGCATGGGAGAAGAAAGGATAAGTATCATGGAGGATGAAGTTGGTGCATATTTCGCAGCCATCCGGTTAAATCATTTATTAAACGCCGTAATCCAATTAAATGGCTGAAGGACAACTATCCGAGACATTGAGCGCAATCTTTAACCAGATGGCTGAATGTCATGTAGTCATTTAGTTAAATTGGATATTGATGATTTTGTAATGTTTAGTTAGGGTGACAAGAGGGTGAAAACTTAAAGAAGACGTAGTATTATTTGGCACCTCTATGTTCTATTTTTCCTTTTTGACTATATTACACTTTAATTTCACTCAAAATTGCACACAACAACGAAAAATAACATTCATGGTTTGCGCCTTTGACGCCATAATTTGTTTTGTTGTCTACTAGCGCCGCAGTGAAAAAACTGAATTAAATTTGAATGACTTGGCTGAGTCTTGGTCAGTCATCTTCAAAGGGCTGACTTTCAATATGCCAAGTTGTAAAACGTTGAATTATTCTATTTTTTTTTTTTTTTTTTTTTTTAGTTAATTAACTATTGGCCTAAGTATCCAATTATATCCCGGCGTTTAGTGAAGGGCCTAGGCATCAAATAGCTGGCTAATTTTAACCAGATGGCTGCGAAAGATACATCAGTTTAATGAAGAACACTCTCACACTTTCTGCAGAACTAAGATAGCCTGAAATTCTTCTGCAATTTGTAGCTACACTACAGACACAGAGTCTCTGCTGAACTCAATCAGCAAGGTGATAGCGGACAGATTACCCAGATCGCCAAAGTAAACGTATATCGATAACAATCTACACAGAGTTAGCGACACATTTACATAGGACCAGTATATACAGACATTATAATATAAATTTAAAATAGCAAACAACTTATAAAGAACAACAGACCGCGCGAAGTAATTATTCACCAAGAGAAATTGTTAGTGAATTGATCTAGATTTAATCTAGACATCGACACAGTGTTAGTAAGTGCTTTTCAAGTTTACGTGTTATCTAACTACAGATAAGAGACTTGTATTCTATTTTGGGTAATTTCGATGGAAGATTAGCATGCCACCTATTTCTAAGTATAAAAAGACTGCAACAAAAGGACCATTCGATTGAAACAGCTGGTGTTGCCAGCTTGTCGCTTATTTTACTCGTATTGGAAAGAAAGATAGAAGTTAAGGCAATATTATTTGTATCTGTGATCATAACTTATCTACCAAGGTTCGACCATAACCGAATGATCTGCTGTGTTATGAAGGCTATCATTTTTATCGCCCTTTAAATCAAGAGTGAATAGGTTATTTCTAGGCAAGCGAGAATCATCGAGTACATCATCGCTTATCATGAGGCAAGATAGTGGTCAAACGCGAGAATATAAAAAAAAAACAAACGATATGATTTTTGTTCAAGGACCTAACAAACGATTACTGTACTATTAACTAGGTACCTACTTGACACCCATCAATAATAATACCCATCTCATTTTACTCCCTAAAAAGAAAACAAAAAAATGCCCAAGACTAACACATATTCACTCAAGCGGCCATTTTACGGTTGCTGTTTGAAATCACGCGACGATAAAATGGCGATACAAGAACACCATGCCTTGCATGTATGCAAATATACCATTAGAATGATATATACTCGTACTTTTGACTTGTCCTGTTGCAGATACAATTAATGTTTTCATGAATGTTTATATATAGTTCGATGATGTAGATTAGGTGACAGTCTTATGAATAAGTGGTTGAGGAATGCTTGAGTTGAATAATGATATGAAGATAACTGTTGTGGATGTAAATGGTGATGAAATGTGTGTCATTTTATATGAAGCCTAAAGTCAACACTCATTATTATAAATGAGGTATCAATAGCATACCTACTTCAATGCAACTAAGTATCAGTTCATTATAAATACTTATGTAAAACTTAGGGCTCTTAAATCTAATAAGATTGAAGAGAGATTACTAAATCTAGAGATAAAATTGTAGATATTAAAGTGATTTCGTCAACAGACGATTGCGTATAAAAGATGGAGTTTGATTATGTAGATGTAGAAGAATTAATGTATTCGGTAAAAGCTTTTGTAAAGCAATTGACCTTACTACATTATAATCTTACCAACAATAACTTATAGACTGTCAAGCCCAAGAAAACAAACGAACTTCACAAACAAGTCCCAATAAAATAAACAAACACAACGCAGAAGGAACGTGCGACTGTTTATGAAAACAAAACGAGTGTACACGCAAACGCATCTACAATATAAATGGACACATTTTTCATAAATAAATTTAAATATCCGTTGGTACGGGTGTAAATCTCAGCGGGCGTACACTGGCGTACAGTAGCGAAGGGAACACGCGAACTAATTAATATGGAGTAACTGTCGATTTATAGGTGTTTGGTCTGAAGTTACGCGTTGTTCTAGCTGATGATCTACGGAAGATTAATTTGAAGAGCATGTTAGATGAGCATATTAAATTAAGCCTGACTAAGGTGTAGAGTTAGAGTTAGGGCGTGAAAAGTTAGAAGCTTGGATCTACATGAGATCTAATAACTTTTTGACAGTGCCAGCCATTGCCAGGTTCGAACCCACGACCTACTACTTGTAAGTGGCGGCCAATACCACTGGGCCACCATTACTCCCTCACTGCTCAACTATCAATTTTATTTAGTTAAATCTTGTATCTTCTTGCTGAATAAAATGTTGACAATATTTACCTCATTTACAAATTATAACTAGTCCAAATTGCCTCGAAATTGTCCCCAACTAAACTTCGCCCTTTGACCGCTACAATAAAGGATCAAAGGGGAATTTGGCATAATTGGTGATTATGGACATTTTAACCTTGAATCTAAAGAATCCTCTCGATTCTTTAGATTCAAGGAGCAGAATTTACAAAGGTGAATGTTACCGAGCGGGAATCGCGATTATGAAAGATCCTATTCAAATGATAACGACAACATACTTATGCAATTTTATATTTTGCAAGTTTTAGAAAAAAATAATTGTGAAAATGTTTTTATAGCTGGAAATTATTCTAATAATAATGCTATATTCTCTCCCTGTCTTAGAGTTAGAGTCTTTGAGTGGAAGCCTGTAGCCGAGCTGTGGGGACATTATGACAGGTTATGTTAACATAAGACCAATAAAATTTTGCTCTAGATTTCATACTTTCACCCATTTTTTTTATCTTCACTTATTATCTAAATTGATGCTTGACGTCTCAACTCAACGCCAAAGTCATCACACAAGCTCGTCGTAAAAAACTCCCGTATATTCCAATAATAGAGTACGTAAGGTCTCACATTACAGTGTTGTCCACACAAAACCATACACTAAGAGCTGTATACACATAGATTTCGTAGATTACCATCGCGCGGTAGTTCTTGTAAGTAACCAAATACTTTTTGACGATGCCACTATGTAGATAGTTACCATATTTAGTGGTAGTTTAGTGACAGCCCTTCAAATGGCTGGAAGTTATGTGAGTGAAGATCTTGTGATGGTAATAGAATTTTGTTTTTTTCTTGAGGAGCAATGACAGGGTTAGATATTGGGTCGTTATGGTAGTGATGAAGATGACCTTGAATGAAGAAGATAGTGGAAAGGAATAATAATGTAAAAGTTGAAAGAATGTATTGTTTTCATACTTTAGACGTGATGAAAACTCATCACTCATGTACCTTGAAAATTTCGTTATTGCTTCTATTGTCTGATAACAAATGAAACCGGTTTTAAACATAATTTATTCAAAACCTGATTACTATATATGTTAGTTCCGAAACTAGCATTAGGCTTGCTGAAACAATTAAGTTACTAATAAACTGTTATACGTTGACTCAAATAAAAATCCATTAAATATTAATTGCATTACCATCTACTAAAAATCATCCCAATTTATCCAAGCCCTAACTTAAAGCATCTACTTTAATTCAATTATCTTCTTCCTACTAACATTCTTGAAGGAAAAAAATATATTCGCTATGAGGGTATCATGTTAAATTGGACGGCCCACGCTTCGGTGTACGTTTCTCAATTTATTGGTCTCCAGGCACTAAATGTGATATCTACTTGGCTCGTTAGAATTTTATTTAGATATCACTGAAGAAAATGCTGTGATATCATGTAAAGATGCTTCTCAATCAATTAAGCTTTGGTATCATCGTTTGATGTATTAAAAACTTAATGCGAAGTGCTAATGGTTTTCGAGATAGTTTCCTTTATAATGTTAATATATTCTGTTCATACACTTTTTTTGCTATTGCTATAATAATGCCATTATTTATGCTTTAGAAATTATCTGCTTTGGCAGTCTTTTCAGCTCCTGATTCAGTAATTACTCTATTGCCAGCTACATTATCAACATTTGTAACCTTACTGATAAAAAACTTCTTCAAATATCTCTAATCACTTCGTCTTACTAAAAATCAATAACTAATACACCATAAAGTCATCTTCGTGATTGGCTCAAAGAACCAGCTGGCCTGCTATCAAAGAGCCAAAATAGAGTACCTGCTTCGGATATTAATAAAAATAGGAGTATACTAATAGATAAAGTTATACAGAGACTCCCAGTCAGCTGCATTTTCTTAAAGGAACCAAGAAAATGATGTCCGATCACATGATAGACTAGGGAAGATACGCTAAATATGAACTTAGTTGTAATAGTACAAGTGTTTTAAAGTTATGAAAAAACAAAGAAAGAGAGGAATCCAAGTAACATATGCTTCATTGGGAAAATTCAAAATTACTCTTGTTAAGTTAAATTATTGAATTCATCTTAAAAATCATGTTCATACAAAAAGGCCTACCTTTATTTATGGGAAAGTATCTTAGAGCAAGCTTTAACTGGCTTCGGTTACTTGAATGACGTGATCGTAATATAATTAATTGCTAGGACCGGCTTGGGCATCACATGTTTTAAACTGATCCAGGGCAGATACACTTTCATAAGGACCGTAAAATGATTGATTTAGGAACGTTTATATATCTTGATGATATACTTGAAAAAATAAATGCAAGTTTCGTACTTCCCTCATTTACATTTACTAAAGTAATTTCACACTACGAAATTTCTTCTCCCTTAATATACACTTCAACGTAAAAATAGACTGTCTCATCCACGTTACCACTTTCGCAGCAAGTTCATAACGGCACCGCTGGATAAAATTGCACGTAGCATAAAGGAAAGCTGGCGGATATAGAAAATCTCTCAATACCACCCGGTGGATTCAGCTCAAAGCTGCCGTGTCCACGTTGTAATAACTACGGATAGCAGCAGTTTTTGCTGTTTCCAGGACCTCTTACATTGATCAGTTTTGATAGAGTTTTTTTTTGATTGGTGAAGTTAGATTAGATCTTAAAAAATAGTACAGTTAAGGTTTAAGTAGCAGGTCAGAATAAATGAAAACCGACTAAGAAAAGGTATTTACAAGACAGACGTGAGTGTAAACGCCTGGAGGGGATTCCTTAGAAGGACATACATAGACCTTATTGGTGATGTTCTTCAGAAAGATCAGATGCGCAGTACTCATAACCGGCATGCGTATATGAACAGCTATATGAACGTTAATGCAGCAGAAGGAGTATTTAAGGATCGTAGGTGGCGTTCTATAGTTTCTGCCTATACTTACGGGAAAAAGCATGACTTTAGGTATTTATGTAGCAATAGATACCGCCAGCAGCTTTGCCTGCGTGAAAAGTTTTTTTATCATTCCAAAGAGTAGCCTATAAGCTATTGCAGACTATAATTCTACTTTGTGCCAATTTTTTTCCAGATCAGTACTGCCGATCTGGCGTGATTGAGTACCAAAAATACACCCATCCTAACTTTTGCATTTATAATATTAAGTAAGATGTTAGCTACATGCGAATGTAGGTCTTCATCATTATCAACATTCTTCTGCCTTTATTCACAAATTTATATGGGTTTGGTGCATTATTTCTTCTTCCAAACGTCATCATACGTCGTTATTAGCCGTCATATCAAAGTCACCAATCTTTTTTGAAATAAAAGTATTATATCTTTTAGACATTTTTGTGCAATATTGCTTAATTAAGTAATCAGTCAAAAAGAAAACAAAATTTTTTTTTTTTTTTTTTTTTTTTTTTTTTTATTTGAGATGGGTTTGCTCTTGACTCTAGTCTAAGTCATAGGTGACAGAGACAGAGTCGACGATGGAGTGAGCTTACCCAGAAGGAGCCTGTTTACTCTAACTTTGAAGAGATTCGGGTTGAATGCGTTCGGAAACACAGACAGGTGTGACGTGCGTGAGGACTCACAGGTAGTGAGTTCCATTCATTCGCTGTGCGCATTATGAAGGATGTTTGGAAGCGCTTGGTGCGAATTGGTGGAATGGCAACAAGGTAAGGATAGTAACTTGCAGTGCGTCTAGATGTCCGATGGTAGAAGGGGGCTGGTGGGATGAGGTCGTGGAGTTCTTGAGCACACTCACCGAAATACAGTCTGTAGAAGACCGACAAGCAGGCAACCTTGCGGCGATGAGCCAAGCTGTGAAGCTTGGTATCCACCAGTTCAATGTCGCCGATGAGCCTCTTAGCTCTGCGTTCCACCGAGTCAAGCGCGGCAAGCTGATACTTTGCTGAGCCATCCCAAAGGTGGCTGCCATACTCCATGCAGGATCGGACTTGCGCTTTGTACAGGGTTAGAAGCTGTCCAGGCGTAAAGTATCGCTTCACCTTATTTAGGATGCCCAGTTTTTTGGCCGCAATTTGGGCTTTGTGCTCAATGGAGGCGCCGAAGTTAAGACTGGATGTCAACTCCATGCTTTAGCGGTAAAAAGACACGCTTGTGTTTTGGTGGCGTTAAAGGAGACCAGATTGTCATCACCCCCCACTGGGAGACAAGGCTTAAGGTCAAATCTGTCCGCTCTACCATAGTCTCTCTCAAGGAACGAACTTCATCCACGCTGGTTCTTGCGCTGGACAGGTATCTCTCTGAAACAGTACTGTCATCTGCGTACCCAACAATACCAAGCTGAAGAAGGTCATTGATGTGCAGCAGGAAAAGAGTTGCAGAGAGAACAGACCCCTGAGGAACTTCGGAATCAATAGCCATAAGGTCAGAGGAGCAGCCGTCTATGACTACTCGGATCGACCGTTCGCAAAGGAAATCTGATATCCAGCTACAAAAACCAGCGGGGATGCCATACGCAGGAAGCTTACTGAGTAGACTTGCGTGCCAGACCCTGTCAAAGGCCTTCGAGATATCCAGCGAAACAGCAAGTGCTTCGCCGTGTCTCTCGATGGCTTCGCCCCAGCAGTGCGTGACATACACAAGAAGATCGC
Source organism: Orthosia cruda (assembly GCA_964057195.1). Taxonomy (NCBI): domain Eukaryota; kingdom Metazoa; phylum Arthropoda; class Insecta; order Lepidoptera; family Noctuidae; genus Orthosia; species Orthosia cruda. Next base: position 30,151,826 of record OZ059834.1, on the reverse strand, counting down.
CAGTAGACCGTCCCCGGCGAAAGCCATATTGACGGTCACTGAGGAGGTTATTGTCTTCAAGGTAGGTCAGCAACTTACTGTTCAGTACCCTTTCCATAACTTTGCACAGAATGGAGGTAATGGCGATTCGACGGTAATTGACAGGGTCTGCACGGTTGCCTTTTTTGGGCACTGGTTGCACATTTGCAAGCTTCCAGGACTTTGGTACCGTTCTTTTTACAAGAGAGAGGCGGAACAAGCGTGTCAACACAGGAGAAAGTTCGGGCGCACACAGCCTCAGTACTCTTGCTGGAATGCCGTCAGGCCCACTGGCCTTGTTCACGTCTAGACTGCACTATACTCTTCGGACCTCTTTGGTGTGCACAGCGATCGCCGGCATCGAAGAGTCACAATGAGGGACAGTAGGTGGTTGCTTGGATCCAGCGTCCAGACGTGAATTGCCAGCAAACAAAGATGCAAATAAATTTGCTTTCTCACTTGCAGAGTGAGCCAGCGACCCATCAGGTTTCAGCATTGGAGGTAAAGAGGGACGACAGAAATTTGATTCAACAGCTTTAGACAGGGACCAAAACTGTTTACTACCCGGAGGGTGTGATGCCCGCTTGGCCCCAATACGTCCAATATGGTCAAAACGTGCCCGACGCAAAACCCGCTTGCAGAACTTGGTGGCAGAATTAAAAGCTCTTTTCCTCGCACGAACCCTACGCGCTCTAACTTTGCGATCTCGGGCCCCGACCCAGGCTTGGTAGGCAGACTCTTTTTGGGCCTCAGCGTGGGCACATTCTGAATTATACCAAGGTCGGGATTTGTGACCGAGCGGAATGTCGGAGAATGGAATGAAATACTCCATTCCCTGCCGTATCACATCCGCAACCGCGTCCGCAGAGTTTGAGGGGTCACCCGAGGCGAAGCACACATGCCGCCAAGGATAAGACGCAAAAAAGTGCCGCATCTCGTCCCAGTCTGCTGCCTCGTATCGCCATACTCGCCTCGTGCCTCTAGGACTCTCATCTGGAGGAGAGCAAGTCGACACGGATTTCACCAGACAATGGTCAGACGTTCCCAGCGGGGCTGAGACCGAAACCGAATGACTGTCCGGATCAGTTGTCAGCAGTAGGTCTAAGCAATTGGGTTTATGGCCGTCAACATCCGGTACCCGCGTTGCCACATTCACCAGCTGGGTTAGATCTAGCGATAGAGAAAACTTGCGCGCCTCTAACCCGGCATGGTCAGTTTTCCGGTACGGGTACAACCACTCCTTATGATGGGCGTTAAAGTCCCCAAGAAAATTAAGCTTCGCTGTTGGGTACCGTTGCTGGGCCATGTCGGCCGACTCCATGAGGCAGTTAAAGAGCGCTGTCGTCTCCTGGTCACCGGTGTGCGATCTCGACTTCTCCACGCCAGTGTCCACAAGTAGCCATATGGCAGAAAAACCCGATTTCTCAAAGCAACGGAGACGACGACAACAAATGTCATCGCGGACGTACACACAGACCCCAGCTTGCTTCTTGAACTTGTGTTCAAGAGAGTAACCCGGGTAGTTGAGGTACGCCACGTCCGACGGGGTTGTTATCTTCGTCTCCGTTAGGAAAAACAGGTGCGGCTTCTCGGTCTCAAGGTGGTGGTGGACCGGATCGAGATTAGAGTGCAACCCCCTGATGTTAGTGAAGTGCACTTTTAGTGGGAGGAAGTGCAGCCGTTGTTTCACCATATTCTTCTTCGCTTTGGTCATTTAATTTTTTTAGAGTTTGCTGGGGAAGAAGTTAAACTGTCGAGGCGCTGCTCAGTAAACCAAGTGGAACACTGGAGCTAACCCAACCTGTGGGGAACTCATTTGGAGACTGCGGGGACGCCCGAACCCCCCCGGATATGGCCACCGGGTCCTCCCATCCAGTCGCCAGCTGGCACGGTGGAGCATACCGGGATTTTTCGCGAGTTGGCGGGGCAGCCTTATATATTATATAAATTAATGAAGTAAGTATTATTCCACGTAAAATCCACAACAATAAATAAATCCTTTCATAAAGAAACAAGCCCAAATAAAACGCGAAATTATACCATACAATCAATTACAAAGGGAAAACTGTCAAAGCGAAATTCCCGGGCAAGCAGGTAAAACACAAAATATAAAACTTTCCGCGAAACTCCCGCCAAACGGGAACAAAACATTGATTAATGACGAAATGCACTCGAAAACAAACTGTCGAACTTCTTCAAATTCGCAATACAAATGCTTTCGGTATAACCCCTCGAAAATAATGGTTTCCTTTATGGGGGCACTTACCCTAACCACCACAAAACATCCACAGAAAACCCAACCATATATCAAAGTTAGCAAAATTCAAAATCCCTTGTGAAAAAAATGTAGGGTAAAATTGCTAAAAGTCTTCCAAGATTTTCTTTTCGTACTCAGTTTTGTTACTTTTTTTGTTGTCGCAAGCAAACGGAAGTGGCGTATAGGGACGTGTGCTTCCTCCTTTTTTGTTGAGAAATTGTTTCGATGCCATTAAGCCGTTGACAGATCGCCTACAGTGAATAATGCCTTGAATTGTTTGAGGTTATGGGGCGACATTTGTGTGACAATGGGATGTTTAGATGTGCATTTAGCGTGGTTAAGTCGGGATTGATGGGTATCGTTGTTTTGGTTTATTTGGAGTCTGTGTATCCTGATATCTACTACTAAGTCTAGAGTGAATAGGTTACCTTCTAAGCAAGCGTGCTTCGCCGTCGTCAACCACGTCATCGCTTAACATCAGATGAGATCGTGGTCAAAAACGAGCCTTTAAAAATGTATAGTATAAAAATATATTGCAGTTGTGTTGGGCATTTTCCGGTGCGGTTTCTTGAATGAGAGATACGTGTACCGTATGTTAACTTGCAACTAATGAAAGGGTTTCTAGTACAAGTTGAAGGATGTACTGGACCACCACGCTTGTTTTTAAGAGTTGACAATTTTCAGACTTAAATAAGTACTACTAATAATATCGATATGGGTTTAGTTAAAGCCTAATTTGTATATCAGCATGACAAATTCTGTAAATATAAATACTGTTCCTTTCTTCCTTTCCACGATTTTGTAAGACACCAAAAAGCCATAACATAACTACATGTCAGATATTAAAAAGTTGCATACAATTTTTGAAAAGCATTAAGTGTACACTCGCTTTGTAGGTAAATTTTTCATTTTGCTTTCCCTAGAATCGAGCTAGTCCATACGGTAATTAAATTTTCGACGAATCATTGCATGAAAACACAGAATAGTTTCCAATAAAAACGTGTTCCGAATAAACATACTGCACCACAGTTTTCCCCGAAACAAATCAATATGCAAGATATTTTAGGATTTTTGGTGCTTCGCGATAACTACAACCTAGGGGTATTTAAGTCAAGAGTGAATAGGTTGCTTCTAAGCAAGCGTGCTACACCATTGATCACATCATCGCCTACCATCAGGTGGCATAGTAGTCAAGCGCGAAACTATCTACGAGTATAATAAACAAAATTACAACTGAATTCAAGCGAAGGATGGCATCGTTACACAATTCCCACACAAACATGAACTCAAATCTAATTCATATTAGCAAGTATAAGTACACTTTATTCAATAAATACGTATATAGTTAAAGCGCAAAATTAACTAGATCCTGTTTGAAACAGATACCTTTCCAGGGCTGCCAATAATTACCAACTGTTTCTCCACGTCAACAAACTTAAGTTTTCGCTTGATTAAACAGTTTTTGGTCTTTATTTCTTTGGTTCAGAGTTAAAAGGTGATTTGTCGGGGTGTACGTTTAAGTTGGTTTTGCTGTAATGAGGAGTGGTTGTCTCATCCATCAGTCTAGGCCAATTACAAGTGATCACGCGTGGACCGCTCCTTGGCAACCCTATTTCTCGTCAACTTTTTTTGTGGCCACCGTAGCGACCGAGTTATTATCTAGACGAATTCGTGAGTAGAATATAAGTTAATGAGGTGTTGAGCACGACATTTCAAAGCTTGTTGATTCCTTTCTCTGGCTATTTCGTAAGGTGCGATCGGAGATGTTATCGTAATTTGCGAAAAGTGAAAGTATTAATTATTTTTTTGTTTGGCTTGCAAATTGGTAATTATATATTAGGCTAATATTATGATAGGACCGTTCATGACCGTCTTTGCAGATAAGTTAATCGGCCTCCAAAATTAAAAATGGTTTTTCCTCAATAAAACATTCACTTTCCACCATAGAAACTCAATTGCCTTAATAGCTGGACATAGGCTTCCCTCAAGCATCGTCACATCGACCAGGTCCTGTGTTTATTTCATCCAGCGGACTCTCACAGTCCTTACCAGGTTAATAGTAGAATAAATGATAAATTATTTTATTTCTGTAAGTTGGTTTATACAAACACTTTTACATGTCGAACATATTTTTTAAAACTAGATGAGGTCGGCGTTTCCTATCTGACTACTCTGAGAAGAAAGGCCGAAACAAACTCAGAGGTCACAGTCTCTTTTAAAGTCTAGACAAAATATTGGTTAGATCATGTGAAGACCATGTAGACTGATGTCTGAAATGGCCTTTTGAGGAAAGAACTAGCCAGATTGAGTGGACCTGTCCAGTCAGTGCACGCATTTGTCAATAACCGAGCAGCTCAACTCAGAATTTAAGGAGTTCAACGATTCGACGAACAATACCAAAGAAAGGACATTCGGGTAGACCGCATAAACTAAGATAAATTTAAATTAAAACAAAAAAGAATGATCCACATAGTCTTCACATTCACAATAATTAAAATAAAATAATATAATACTTTAAAAAGTAAATATTTTTGTCATTGCAAGAAAACCAAGAAAAAAAAATATTATAACAAAATTCACGGTGCAAAATATAATTTAAAAAAAAAATATCGGAGCAGCTCAAGCCTCAAGCCTTTTTGTCTTCAAGGTAATCTTTAGTTGTATAAAACGCTTTCTGGCACAACTTACGTTTAATGAAAGATTTGAATTTATTAAGACTTAGATCTTATACGTGGCTTGGAAGCTTATTATAAAAGTGTACACATTGACATCTAAACTAAATGCTCTTCATCATCATCAGCCTTTTTTAATATTTCCACTGCTAGGACACAGGCCTCCTCTTTGTGTGAGGGAGAGGGCCCAGTGCGGGTGGGTGGATGTCACATGTCTTCGAATTGTTGGTTTTATGCCATGACGGTTTCCTCACGATGTTTTCTTTCATCCGTTGTTAGAGCAGTAGTGATAAAATAATTTACAGAAAGTAAAACGCCTGCCTAGGTTTGAACCGTAACTCGGGGCCGATACCACTGGGCCACCATTGCTCTCTGCTGAATGCTCTTATACCAAGAATTATTATATTCAATTATTTATACTCTTTAATAATGGCAGCTTCAGTATGGCAGTCAGCTTGCACCAAGGGTCGGCCCTCAGCTCCTACCTCTTCCTGACATACAGGAAGACACGATGACATTGTGCTAGTTGCCGAGAGTGGCCTAGAGGTTTAGAGCAGATAGGAGGTGTGGTGGCACAGTTTGGAGAGTGTTGGCCTGAAATTTTGAAGAACCAAAGCTCTCGCTAAAACGCCCATACCAATCTTCTCCGACTGCCGGTACCTAGGGTCGCTTGTCCAAGGGGATGGCGAGGTAGACCGAGATGTAAAGCACCGGATCGACTCGTAATGGATGAAATGGTGACAGGTTACTGGAACAACTTGCGATCCACGGATGATTCTTAAGTTAAAGAGCAAAATCAACAAGTCCGTGATTAGACCTGTCATACTGTATGGATCAGAATGTTGGGCTGTGAAAAACATGGATGAAAAGAGATTGTATGTAGCAGAGATGAGAATGTTGAAATGGATGTGCGTAGTGACGAGAGTGGATAAAGTGATAATGAGTATATTTGAGGAAGTTTAAAAGTGGCGCCAGTGACAGAAAATTTGAAAGGAAACCGTTTGTCCTGGGTCATGTGATGAGGAAGGACGAAACGGATGTTACTAAAAGAGTTATGAATATTAATGTGGATGGATGGATGGAGAGGGAGAGGGAAGCTAAAGAAAAGATGGATGGACGGTGTGAGGAGCGAAATGAAAGAAAAGGGAGTTAATTATAGCGTGACATGGGACAGGAAGGGATGGTATGGAAGAAGAAAACGTGTTGCGCTGACCCTTAGTAACATGGTGATATAAAAGCAGGCAAATAATGAATATGCACACTTTTCTGAGAGTTTGTCCGTGGCATCAACAGTGGGCCTTATCAGAATATCAGCGCAGTGGTATTTTCTTATTGCTGCACATGCTAAGACAGGAGCCTATTTGGTCTTGCACGGGGCTTTATTTTAAATTTTTGTATTTTTTTTTCTTATTTCTCTGGTGTCCTGTGCGTATCAAAAAAAAAATATCTTTCTTTCTTTCACTGAGTAATAGATGCAAAGCTAGTTGTTTTCCCCTAATATTAAAACCAAAATCGCTTTCAAAGTACAATTTATCTCACACAAATCTTAATTTAAAAGTGGTGTCGTATGGTAAGTTATACCTTTATCTATTGATTTAAAGTATGAGAAAAACAGCCATAGATTATAGACTTACCGTATGCGACACGGTCACCAACGCACTATAAATTAGTAAAATGGGCAATTTCGGTGTAATATTAAATTATGAGTTGGTTATCCATGTTTGTGACGATAAAAATAATTTGTATTATCATGATTTATACTAAGTTTATTCCAGAATAAAATAGGTTTGCAACTCGTCGATGGTTAGGCAATCGTTTTAAGGATCGTGAAGACGTCAATTCGAAACCTACTCTTTGCAATATTATTGATCTGTCTCTTATGTACCTTACGTGTAACTTAAGTAAGCATTATAGAAATTATATTTTCACTAGCTTCTGCCAGTGGTGGTGTTTCTTATCCCAAATATACATTATATGGCCTATGTGCTATTCCCAATTATAATCTATCTGTGTGCAAAATGTCATCCAAATGCGTTCAGCCGTTCTGGCGTGATTGAGTAAAAAACAAACATCCATCGAAACTTTCCCATTTGTAATATTAGTAAGAAGTAAAATTAGGGCACCGGCATTTCCTAGAATTCCAAATTCGAAGTCAGCATCGATATCTTCTTCTAATTCGCTGTCTTCATTTCTGAAGATCGTGCCCGTCTTGGCATACTTTGACAGAGTCACTGACGAGCTTCTTCTACGCCACTCATCCGCAATATCGCTATCGTCCGCAATACTCAGGGCAGTGGCCACCGTCAATCCTTTAATCGCCTTTATCTGGTCTAAACAGCGAGTAGGTGAACGTCCGCGCGGTCTCTTTCTATCCATCTTCCCCACCGCAACCAGCTTCTCCAGGCTGTCTGGTGTCTCCGAGTGATACTTGTATAGCCAAAGTAGTTCAGGACTCGCTGGTAGCAGATCGTGGAGAGTCTAAATCCGATGTTGATATGGTCGAGAATAGACTTCGTATATTCGTACGCTTTGCTGTCCATGGTATGCGCAACATTCTTCTCCAAAACCACATCTCAAAGGCCTCAATCCTTCTTCGATCTATAGTGCGAATTGCCCAGAATTCGGAGCCGTACAAAAATATCGAAAATACGAGATTTCTCACGAGTCTCTTCTTGGTGATGTTAGATCAAGGATATCCACCAATCTGCAATCCCGCCCAAGACCCGAGTGGTAGATAACAGTCTATTCCCTCTCTCAGAGAGACACTGGGACACTTGGTCTCTCAGAGAGGCCCAGTGTCCCAGCAGTAGGAAAATTACTGTCTGATTATACTTACGTATGAACATTTCTTAGTTCCTTTATATAGGCAGCGTATCATAATCATCAGCTTTTTAATGTGACCACTGCTGGGACGCATACCTCCTCTCTGTGATAGGGAATAGGCCGTTTAACACCACGCGGGCCCAATGCGGGTTGGCGGAAGTCACATGTATTCGAATTTTTGTTTCTAGGACATTCCAGTTTCCTCTCGATTTTCCTTCAACGTTTTGAGAGCAGTGGTGGTGAAATAATTTACACAAAGTAAAGCACCTGCCTGGGTTTGAACCGACGACCTATTACTTATAAGTCGCGGCCGGTACCACAAGGCCACCACTGCACTCAAATATACCACCACTGCACTCGTCTCATAGGCAGCTAAATTAAACTGTAGTAAACCTAAAAAAATTTGGTGTCGACCTAATTCTCAGCGAGGCAAACGTTCTAAAAAATAAAAAAATATTATGTAGAAACAGTAACAGCACCAAAGAGTTCAATAATGAGATGAGAAAATGATTAAATCAGTTTTCTCAGAAATTTCGCCTACCTACCAGACTATACAAGTCTTTGTGAACATCTATATTAAACTAACTGGGACTTTTATTAATGTTAAACTTCCTCAATTATTGGTTTTTAGAGAGCTTAATTAATTATGTGGATTTAACTCATTCGATTTGTATGTGTACCTGTTTACTGGGAAAATATTCTCAAATCATCGTCAACCAATTAAAAAGTAGGTATTCTTCAGATAACTAGCGAGTTAGGAATCTAGATATGTTAATAGAAATGCAATCCTGTTCGTTGGTAAGCGTATCACTTAAGAACTGCTGCACAATTAAACTAATTTATATTTTAAAATTCATGGAAAAAATTAAAAGACTCGCGGCTAATTGGAAAGTACGGACCAAACATTTTCCTTATGCTTTTTTCTGTGTAATCAGAACGCTGGAAACGAAAATGATTATCGCGTCAACTAGTGGTATCTATAAAAATATTTTTTGTTTACTGTCTATTTATGCATAACTAGCGAAATGTTGGTGTACCATAGTTATCTCTGGCTTACATTTCGGGGAATCTAGGCATGACGTTGTGTTATGTGCTTATATTTTTTTCATAAATCGAATGTATGTTAACTGAGGGACTTCGTTTATGAAATTGGATGTCATCAACCCCCGACGGAAAAAGTGGGGTGTTATGACGTGTGTACGTCTGTTGGTGTATTGGTGTATCTGAATGTGGCATTATAGCTCCTAAACGGATGAAACGATTTTGATTTCGTTGTTTGAAAGGTGACTTCATCGAGAGTGTTTTTAGCTATTTTTCGGGCGCTTTCGACGATCTACGGCCGGCGGCGCAGGCGACAGTTGGAGGTTTGATGAAAATCGGTTCAGTCGTTCAATACGAAGAACAAGAATCAGGGTATTTTTGCAAGATATTGTCACAATAATATGTTCAATAGGCTGTCGATCGAAGCGTGTCTAAAGCTAGATAAAATATATAGCATGAAATAAAAATGTGTCGCGGATTTTTTAAATTTTACTTATTTTAGTACTTTATTTAAGTCGCGAGTGCCCCGGAATTGGAAAGACAGTTTTTTATTCAAAACGAAATACCGCATACGTTAAGTACGTATGCGGTATCGTAGCGAAACCAATGTAAATCTGCAGGCTAACTGCGAAGACCAAAACGGTACCTATTTACTATCCTACAAATCCAAGTCGTATTTTAAGTGATAAGTTGCTCTATTCATTTCTGCAAATGTAAAGTATCTATCAATTTAATACCTATATTATAAGAAGTGATAGATCGACTTTAGAATGTTAATATACACTCACTAATCAAAATGTAAACAAGTTGTCAGAATATCTCACTCTGGATTTAGCATTATTCAAATGGTTAAGGCAGAATCTTAAACCGGTGTAGGATAACATATTGAAGAAAACGGCTCGTACTATAACCTAAAATTCGAAGTCGTAGGACCTATACCAACGGGTCATGTTGGTGGTTTATAGTTCTGTAGCGGCACCAACGCCGCCACTTACGAACTAACGACATGACGTCACACAAATCCTGCATCGCGCAAGTAATGTTTTCGGCGCGATTAGAACACATACAACAGTCCGACAACAACCGTTGGGCAGTTGCCCGGACCAGACACAACACCCGTCTGGTCGGAGGATCCTCCCTTTTCTATGGAGGTTTGTGGGACTTTACACCCTGTTCCACTACCCCCAAACTGGTGACCCCGAGTATGAATGTCAGCGCAGCCTTCGTGCAGAGCTACTTCGTCGTGACGTCATCATCACTTTCTCAAGCTTTCGAGCAGCGAGTTACACAGCCAGCCAGTGCCCACGGCATCTACAGGGGTATCCTGACCACCAGCATGCAGCGGACGCGCATTCCTGGTCATCACCCCCAGCTTCATTCATCACCGGTCCGACCCACTGGAGCCAGCAGCACTTTCCCGACTCACTGGGACATCATCACCGCTCCGAACTACTGGAGCCAGCAACACTATCCCGACTCACTGGGATTTCATCACCCCAACTCACTGGGGCACAACCGCATACAGTTCCGACTCACCGCGAACTCTGCGACTTCCGGTTCCGACTCACGGGAACCAACCTTCCACTGGCCAGGCACACATCACGAGATGTACGGACGACTCAACCTGCTATCGACCTCCGGTCTCCGGAGGGGAGTGATGTAGCGGCACCAACGCCGCCACTTACGAACTAACGACATGACGTCACACAAATCCTGCATCGCGCAAGTAATGTTTTCGGCGCGATTAGAACACATACAACAGTCCGACAACAACCGTTGGGCAGTTGCCCGGACCAGACACAACACCCGTCTGGTTGGAGGATCCTCCCTTTTCTATGGAGGTTTGTGGGACTTTACACCCTGTTCCGCTACCCCCAAAGTTCACTCTCTTTATAACAGAAAGAAGATAGTGTCTCAGGAGTAGGAATATTACTAACAGACTCAATATGCTAAAACAATCTAGACTATATGTCAGTAGAATCGATTGTGAAAACAAGTCCAAAGTGTATTACGTAAAACCTTATTGGAGTTTTGACAATCATTAACGTGATTTAATAAGACTTGTCTAGATCCCCGGCTGAATTATTACAAAATAATTTACCTTTATTGGCAGCCCTGAATTTGGCTACAATATCTGCGCAGTATTAAATATTATACAAAAACATCACAGGTCTGTGCTTTGTGCATCGGTTCAGGGCGGCCAAAAATTTTAGCGATAAGTATATTATAAGATTTCGCAATTTTGGGGGTTGCAAAAGTTTTCACTTATTAGAAAAAGCTCTATTCTATAGCACGATATGAACTGCTAATAATTTTCAATGCAAACCCACTACAATCATTGCCTACCTGTACGTTCGTAAATTCGAATCAATATTGATTAATTATTACAGCTTTATTGAATGAATTCAATTAATTATAGGCAATATTGCGTGGCTTGGGCGCACTAAATTATAGGTAACGCATTAAAATTGATACAAACAGCGCAATATATTCAGTGAGGCATTCAAACAGGCAATAAATGTGATAACAATTGTGATAAAATTCGAGTTGTGATGTATCTGAGATGACTTTTGACATAAAGGTGCGCTTATGGATGAGAGGAGTGAACAGCGATGTGGAAAACATCTTTTCTTTGTTTCGAGAAACAGTCAACAAAATCTGGGGGCACGGCAGTGACCCCAACAAGTCGGGTAAACAAAGACACAGCCGTACCATACTTTTCTCGAAGCCGTTCAGGACATGTTCGACCCGAACTTCGTTGTGGATAAAACTAGAAGTCTGAATTCTGAAAAATTCAGTGACTAAGTGAAGATAAATGCGCATGATCCTGAATTATATTCAATTTGAACTTGTAGTTTAGGAATTATTGCAAGTCAAAATTAACCGACTTGGTGGTACAAGAACTCTATAATGTCGAGCCTATAATGTCTGTATAATGTAAAAGTAAAACCATGTCGGTTAATGTATTAGTTTATTGTAACCTAATTAATAAGGTACCTACTAAATAAATTATCTGGGTTTTACATTTAATCTCACTACTTTTTGCGGTAGAAGAACTGCGCTGCGAGACTTGTGTTTTTTACATGTTATGGTTTTGATGCGATATCTTTCTTCTGTTATTTCTTTTCTATTCTGTTTTTATTATACATAAATATACATACACAGTTTTTTGGACGTAAAGTTTGCGTAGAAAATAAGATTATACCTAATACTAACTTTATTTGTTAGATAGAATAATCACAAATAGAAGAAGCTTTATTTTCAGTTTTATCAGTTATCTTTAAATATAAAGTACCTACACATAATTAATAAGCTAGTCGCACTCACATAGATAGTTGATTCATCCATTAGTGACTGTAATCATATTTAACTTGAGGGTAAAATTAAATCGCCACGCTATCGCTCATCAATGTAACCACAACACATCGTCAAAACTTAAAACACAACTAAACTTATGGGGAACTGAGGTCGATGCGTGCACCATCGCTGATAAATGTCGTTTCTGATTCCATTATCACCTTGGGAATTGATTCCAAACGAAATTTATTATAATACCAACTCATAGTTCAGAGTTGTATGTTAAATTGTGGAGGCAAAACGTGAGAATACAACATGTTAAGCGCGATCGGATTTGTGAGTAGTGTTTTATGTGTGAAAACCTTTTGAATTATGTCTTTTTCGTTTAGTGACATTTTGTTACTTGGTTTATATGTAAAACTAACATAGTTTTAGTCAAGTATGAGTTATCACAGTGAGATAGAGTGTTATTTAGACGGGGTATATTGGAATAAAGTGGTTATAACACTGCCAAGAATAATTAACCGACTTCCCACAAAGGAGGAGGTTCTCAATTCGGATGTGTTGATGTGTTTTTTTTTATTGTTTTCAGGCATAACTCCGTCTTAATTGGACGGATTTGCATAATTCTTGTTTAGATTGAAAGGGCTCTCGAGGTGGTCTTATTGTCACCAAATCAGAATCTGATTACAAAATCCCATGGAAATCGGGGGAACTCCTCAAATATTATAGGTAGACATGTAGCGATTATAACATGGCAAGCATTTGCACTCAGAAAGTATCATTTGGTGAAGTGGAACTGCTGAGGATGGTCGCTGGAACGCCTTAATAAGTATGTCATGGGTAAAAGTTATCTCGAATAGTTAAGCGACTATGATGAAGCAAATACATATAAATAAATGGTACTGATGAAAATGGTACCATCGAATTGATCTGGTGATGAAAACGGAAGGTAGGCACTGGAACTCCGTAATTAAACAATGTATCCTAGTTGTGTTTGGGCATGTTGGAATTGAAATGAGATGTTCTCTGGCTATAAATGATTTTCACGGTAATATGAGGTACCAACACCAAAAAGAATAAAATAAAAAAAACATTTTGACAAAAAAAAAACCGTCTTCTAAAGCAAAACACTACAAAGCGAAAAATAACTTTGATTGCCGCAGTCGGTGTCGAAAAATGAAAAACAATAGGTACTTACCAAAGACACCGACTTCGGAAAACAAAGTTATTTTCGCTTTGTTGTGTTTTGCTTTAGATAACGGTTTATTTTTTTTTGTTGAAAAGTTTTTTACGACTTTTTCAGTCGTAGGATCATGCTACAGGTAGTCAGACTTAGATATTTGAGTTTTCTAATGCCCATTGGGAGTTATTACGAAGTTACTACGAAGTTGACCGTTGGAAATGTTAGTTCCTTGTTGAATAGTGGATCCGATTGGACTATAATTCTCCTTATTTGTAAAGAGAATCATCAGGTTTTTCTTCTACGTCATAATTATTTCAGCCGAAAGCCAAACAAGTATCGCCAAATCGACCAGTCCTATGCGTCTCGCATGCCAGCGGATTCCAGCGGCCTTCACCAGGTTATTTTTCCACCTCGTGGGATGCCTTGCAACGCTGTGTTTTCCTCCGCTCCAATAAAGGACGCCACTCCAGAACATTTCGGCACCATCGACCATCCGTTCTACAAGCAACGTAAATGTGGCTGCCCTTCGCCATTTAAGAGGAAATGCGGTCGCAGAGACTGAATATTCTAAGTAAAAAGTCACCATTCGAGGTTTGGCTCTCGCCTATTTCCTCCTACAATATTGGATCAATTTAAAAGTTGTTTCTAGTTTTTCCTTTTTTTATTATCTTTAAACGTACTAGAATCTTCAAAAATTCCCAAAATTGCGCTGTCAACAAAGGTCTAGTATACAAATTTGGCAACTATAAATGAAAAAAGAAAAACATAAAAGCACAAAATTTTTCTTTTTTATTCAATTTATGGAATAACTGCTTCTCAAGTTCCACATTGCTTAGCAGAAGCCTGGCAAAATGTTGCTTCACACTGTCGAAAATATCTACAATCCTTGTAAATTTTTTGGTTATATTGAAGTAAAGTCAAAAAATAATAATCCATTTTTGGAATAAACAAGGCAAATTGATACAAAATGGACACAGTTTTGAATCTAATGGTTATTGATAACTTCTATAATGGAAACACGACTACTAAAAAGGCACGGTAATTGAATTACACAGATCCGTTGTTAATATTTATATTATCACCTACATACCAGCTTTAAATAAGAGGCTTTTTATATTAAAAACTTTGCCAAAGAGCTATGCATTGAAGCAGTTACCAAATTGATTGCAATTTACACATTGTTTTAGGCAATTTTATTCAAAAAACTGACCAGTAGTCGCTTATACAGCTTGTTTGAAGGAAGCTTAGCCTAGATATATACATAATTAACATTTGAATTAGGCAATGTAGTTCCTATTAGGCGTAATATGTACGGGTGTGGCGGATAAGGCATGGTTCAGGTATGATGTGTCAATTGTTTTTTGCACAAATGTTTGTGCACAATGATTGCGTTGAAGTTTTTTGCCCAAGCATTGTCTGTTCCTGAAAAGGTTTCCTATATTAGATATACAGTGATATGTGGTGCAGTTGAATTCTGTGTAAATTTGAATTATTTTTAATAAGCGTGTGACGGCGTGTGGACCGGGTCAAACGGCGAAGGGGTCTGTCACAGACTATGACTGATTAAAACCACACGGTGTTCTATAGCTACTTTCAGCCGGTGGTGGTAAACTTGAACATGCTAGCTCTCACTACTCTGGGAACTCTAACTCTCACTTTTTTGACCTTGGGTGAAGGTAGATACCAGTTTCCCTACACTAAGATATTTTCAGTCCTCATCATTATTTAACTATAATCTGAATGAGTTCTAATACCATCCAGAAATACTCTATCACAGAAATCATCACGTAGTTTAATAGTATTACTATGTTGGAACGTCAATAAAGAAATGTTCCCACACATATCTGCACAGATCTGAGCTTGTGCACATTCTCAGCGTTCTGCACTAAGCTTTAAAGAATTCACTTTCTTAGTTAAGGAAATAATTAGTCACTGGTCTATGTTCAGTTCGCAAGCGTATGTTTGCGTAAATAGAATTAATAGGTACTGATTATGTAGTGTAAAATATTTAAGTAATGAATAGGTCTTGTGAGGGAAAATAATAATTTAATTATAGTGTTGTATGTTGTAATTATGGTTTGGAGTATGTGTTCCCGTTTTTGGTGTTAATTTTGTGTGTGCGATTTTCTTGGATGGCGTGCTTTCCTTAAGAATAAGTAGGTCATTTCTTCAGCTGAATAAATTTTAAGTCATGAACCAAGAGCCCTAATAACCTAGAAGGTAGTCTAGTAAGTAATTGGGGTATTTTTTAACACCTTGACGTTTCTCGGTCTAGAAATGTAATTCAAGTTTTGTATATTTTTATTTGCGCTTATGGGTGTTTTTGACCTTACGGTTGTAGCATGACCATTATTTTAATCAAAATGATTGAAAGTCAGATTGTCACTTTAAATATTCTTGGTACTTAAGTTTCGATTGCCCTTTGTTACCTAAATTGTTGCACCAGAGGTCCCATTACCACGTCCACTTTGAGTAAAACCTAGAAACTTTGTGCGCCAAACGCTCCATACGGCGCGATTCGAATTCCAAACAATCATTTAAATTCAGCGCGCCGATTGGTCGGCGGCGAGTGACGCGGGACAAAATGCGCTGTAATTGGTGATTGACATGTGAGCGTTTCCTGATTGGTTGTGTTCTCTGTGAATGTCGTTGCGTTTGAAATGGAATAGAATTGATTTGGAATTTATTTTCTGTTTGTGGTTTAGTTATGGTTTTTTATTTTAAATAAAATCCCCAATGTTTCTGATTTTCGGTTAAATGCGTTTGGATATAGTTTTATTTGACGTGTATCATTAGGTATTCATGATGAAATCTAATAAAGTATCAACTAATGGCTTAACTTAACCTGTAACTTTCTGAAGCAGGTCATAAAATATAGCTTTTAACATGGTCATAAAATTAACTGGATTACTTAATGGTTCTAGATTCTTTATAACTTTTTTAATGCTGCTATTTATTGTTCAGTTTTCAAATTTAATTTTGTGGGTTAAGAACTTTATTATTTTTCTCTAAGAACTTAATTTAATTTGTTCTCCGTTTGATTGTGAAGAATTCACAATAAATTAGTATTCACTAACTGAGATATAATAAAAACATAAACTATTTTATGAGGATACAGAAACCATGTTAATAGAGAACATAAAAATATTTTTTTTTTTGTGTGTCTGCTGTGAGTTTGTGTATATGTGAGGGATAATCTCCGAAATCAGTGCACCTTTTTGAAAAATTCTTTCACCGTTTGATTTTTTTTTGTTTTCGGATGGACACGAGATACTATTATTTTAGTTAGTCCTCAACAAAATATATCCCATACCATATCTAGACAATGAAAAGCTCTTTTGTTCTTGCACAGGATTTTTAACCGACTTCCCAAAAAGGAGGAGGTTCTATGTTCGACATTATGTTTGTTTTTTTTTTTTTTTTTATGTTCACTGATATCTCCGTCAATTGTGGAGCGATTTTAATTTTTTTTTGTTTGGAAAAGTATGTTTCGAAATTGGTCCCATTTTAATTTGGTGAAGATCTGATGAAGAACTTCGGAGATATACAACAGAACTCTTCAATAAATAATGGTAATTCTCTCGGGTTTGCTGCAATCGCATGTCTGTTTATTGTTTATACCATTTCATAACATAACATCACGCCAGTACGCTCTTAAGTGGTACGTAGATCTCTCATTACACCGGTTATGTTCAATTTTCATGAAATCTATGTTGGCGTTAAAGTTACCTTACTAATTGCCTATTAGGTAGGTACAACTAAAAAGTGAAAAATAAAAAAACTTTTTTGCAAAAAAATACTACCGACTTCCAATTACAAAACTACAAAGAGTACAATAACTTTATTTTTGAAGTCGGTGTCTTCCGTAGGTACTATTTTTTTGCGTTATGGACACCGACTTCAAAAATAAAGTTATTTTACTCTTTGTAGTTTTGTAATTGGAAGCCGGTAGTATTTTTTTGCAAAAAAGTTTATTTTTATTTTTTTATTGTTTGTTTTGTTTTTGCTTACCTCGTGTCTCGTGTGTAGGTCATAAATAAATATATTTTATTTCTTTCTTTCAGAAATGTTGTCAACTCTAGAATTTCTATAGCTAATAATAGAACTATGCTATTACCTAGACAATACCGAAACGGGCCGTTAGTCCTCAATAAAATATATCTGAACAATGAAAAACCCTTTTGGTCTCGCACCAAGTTTTTTTTTTCTTATCTCGTGTCTCAAAATATTTTTTTCTTTCAAAAACGTTGTCAACTCTAGAATTTCTAAAGCCTAGGCCGTTCTAAAGCGGTTGTATCATTATATTCCGCCAGTGAAGGCACCCAGGCTATGTAGGGGAAAATAATAGTGAGCCGTACTCTACCAAAACAGTACGAACTAATCAGACCCCAGTGATGGATGACTGTTTCAACTTGTAGAGATTTAGGAGTTAAGAGTTTCATGGATTTCAAATAAAAATTGCTTGGATTGACAATCTTTTTGGTGGCAAGTGTGTCAAAATCGTTGCGTCGTTAGTGTTGTGCTTGCAAGTGCTAAGTTACTGCCAAACGTGAAATCCTGGATTGGATTTCCATGTCGGGCAGTGTGTCATTTTTTTACAATCCGACCGCTCTATTCCCAAACCACTGCAAGTCCTGAATGCCAGAATCAACAGTGGCGACCACTAGAAAAGCGCCGAGGCAATGAAGCTCGACGAAGTCCCGGCGAATAAATTTAACTGTCTTGGATACCGCAACGAAATTAATCGGAAAAGAATAACGGAGGAGTAGGAAAAAAATAAGCTCGACGAAGTCCCGGCGAATAAATTTTACTGTCTTGGATCCCGCAACGAAATTAATCAGAAAAGAATAATGGAGGAGTAGGGAAAAATACAAATTTCCACTTCCCTCCATACCAACCAGGAGACAGAACAAACAAGGCCAATAGGCACAAAGGGTCGTTTACAACTGGGATAAGCCCAGTTGCGTAGCACCACGGATAAAAATTAGCATTCATATTAATGGGACCTAACATTGTGAGCTGTTATATTTGATTCCAATAATAGGTATGGAAAAACGCTTGAACGCACGGAAATTTGTTCTAGTTTCCACAAAGTCCGTATAGTAAATAACTTCAGATGCAAACATAATATTGCGTTCATTCTGCCATTGAATACACTCCCATAAGGTATGATGTGCCCTGTGAGAAATTTGGCCGCAGAGAGTGTGTAATTTGATTTTTTTGGCAGACTGGAGTCTGGATTTGTGCCCGGTTGATAGGAATAGTCTCGTCCCCTATTACGTGGGACTTAAATGTAACCGGCACAATGTGAGTGTTATGTTCGTCAAAAATCCTTGTTTGAGAGGTCACCTGAAGAGGTACTACGAGGGGCGTGAGTGTGAGAGGTAAATGAAAAACAGATACAATTTAAAAATTATATTATTTTTACCAATATGTGTCGCCTCAGACGGTTTTTACAGGAATGACATAAAATCCGAAACCAAAATATTGGACCGCGTTCTAAATATGATCAACCTTCCAAATCCAATTATCAATCATCAATCGCCAGCTTTATAAAAACGTAAGGAGGTAGACCTCATTACAGTATCTACTCGGTCTACAGCTGGATTTTGATTTAGCTGAATAACTGCTTGATATAGGAAACGTGCTTCTGGACACCACGCACAGTTTGATAGATGCCTACCTATTGTTAGTTGCTTCCACTCTCTGCAGCGGTATTCTGCGTAGCATCTTTTCGTGTTTAGTATAATGTCTGATAATTTTGTATAGGGCTTTATAATAAATGAAAAACCCGTACTTTCTGCAAGATTCTTCGCTTTTATTCACATCGTCATCTACGTCGGTAAATTCAAATCAACAACATTTTGTCCGAGCATAACCAATTTGCCTCTAATAAAACATTAGTTCTCCGTATCAATTAGGGACTG
The DNA here is from genome assembly GCA_964057195.1 of Orthosia cruda. Taxonomy (NCBI): domain Eukaryota; kingdom Metazoa; phylum Arthropoda; class Insecta; order Lepidoptera; family Noctuidae; genus Orthosia; species Orthosia cruda. The sequence goes on along the minus strand of OZ059834.1, from coordinate 30,132,605 downwards.
ACAACAAAAAACAAACAAAGCCAACAGCAAAAGGTTAGCAATAAATAATGACGTGTAAACAACAAAACAACCGTACATTGTGTAACGAATAAATAAATCAGAGGCACCATTTGTCAAGGCAGAAATGACACATTTATAAATTACGTTGTGAGCATTGAGAAGCTAAGATTTCAAACATTTACAATCGAATTAAATCGACGTAGCACATGGCAAAAGACGAGTCATCTATCATGGGATTTTACAAACAACTCTCATCCAAAAACCACCTTAAAACAAACCTTACTTAACGTTCAAATTCCAATAGAGTCACTTCCACCCTTCCTAAACAAGATACATTATTAAAAGCGATTCTATGACCCCATTCGAAAGGCATTAGATGGCAAGCATTATGAGTAATTTGCTTGTTTTAATTCAGTTTTGATTATAACAAAGTGTGCTACTTAATTATTCACTAAAGTCTTCACGGGAGATCGCTTGTTAGGGCCTTGCAGATTGAATGGGGAACTGAGAGATTATTTGGTTATTAAGGGTGAATTTCACTAATGAAACTGAACGCGATTATCTGACCTATACTGCGTTGAAATGTCGTCAGACATCATTGTGATGGATTTTCTAACCGTAATAAAAAAATTATATAAATAATAACAATCGTTTATTCTCAGGCAGGCAGGAAATTATCAGATTTATTACTAATCAAATTTTAAAATAAGCAGACAACGCAATAACAACACATTAATAAGTTTTTTTTTTGTAAATCTATCTATCTGGCGATATTCAGCATTAGGTTGGTATTTGCAGCTCTTGGGCTTGTGCGAGATTGTTCATTAACAATATCGCTTCATCATTATGCGATCTACAACTTCACAATAATAGATCTTGTGGGTTTTGCGTTTCAACCTTCGTGGCATTTGCACTTCGTTCATTAGATCCTTTGCAAGTACTTACATTAGGGTGGTGTGTGATTTATATTTAGTCATCCTTTCCTTTATTTCCTCCTTGATTGTTTTAATGTTAAGGTCGTGGTGTAGTCTATCATTTGTTATGTACCAAGGAGCGTTTGCTATCATGCGTCAACCGGGACTTCTTGTGCAACATCCAGTACATTTTTTATAAAAATAAAATATTTAAAAAATAAACTAATATAATCAGACAACATAATTAAAAAGAATCAAATTTATAAAATAATTTAAATAAATATGAGGTATCATTTATGTCTTTTTCTTATTCGTTTTATTGTTTTGCTGAAATACGTTCCCGTCCTGTTGGCTCTTCTCGGGGGTCACCGTGAGTCCTGTTATCACCTTGACCTCATATGACCAGCGAATACGAAATCATTACGTACTTCTAAACTAATGACATTAAAATTAATTATTATTTATTTATTAATTATTATTCATTAATTACAATCAGAGAATCAGCATTGCCATTCAACTTGGCAATGCTGCCAGCGTTCTGGGCACGTTTCCCATGTGCACGAATGTTTTGATGCGCAATGAACCCTTTTCCCTGTCCCCTTTGTATATAGGTTTGTTTTATTATTTGTCTTATATTTTAGAATATATAAAAAATAAATTATTTCCTATGAAACATTGAAAAAGAAACAGGCGTAGATCATAAATGTCAAACTAAATTAATTACATTTAAATATAGCTATTGCAAACACTATGTAGATTTTCCTCCAAATGTATGTTTGATTTGGGATTTTGGGATTGAGACAGTAAGTGCCTTTTCACACGCCCCGGTTTCCGGGTAGCCGGTGCCAGGTAACCTGCGGCGAATTTATGGCCATGTGCGCCGGTACGTGTAAAAGCTAACATACATGCCTATATATACACTTCGCCGCCGGTTACCCGGCACCGGCTATCCGGAAACCGGGGCGTGTAAAAAAGGGCTTACAGCTTCTTTTCTTTTCAGTTTTCTAACGCAGTTTATATATGCGCTGATTGCCTTCAGTTTCGTTGGTAAAATACACCCTACGATGTAAAACTAGTGAATTAAAAGACAGAGAAGTTTCTTCAATAAACTATGAAATAAAAAATAGCAAAAGATAATCCTGATTTTTTCAACGATATTTTTATGTGAAGCAGGCAGGTGTAAAATTCAAAAAATGCAGAAAACCAATAAAAGATTAGTTGAACTCACTATCCATAAAATCTATTCAGGTCAGTTTCAAAATTCCAAATTACAAAATAAAATGCAAATTCTAAAATTTAGCGCCATTTAATGATGGAATTCCATCGTTAAATGGCGTTAAATTTTAGAAAATGTTTTAATTAAAATAGTGTCTTAGTTATAAAATATTGTCTTAGTTAATTAACTAAGACAATATTTTAATTAAAACACTTTTTATTATTCTTTACATTTTATGTTTCAATTTATTAGGAAACCGCAATATATTGCAAACGAAGATAAGATATCGTCGATATATTATGTCTAATAAAAACGAAATACAGTAGTTACAAAGACCGACTTCGGAAAAAAAAATCGCTTTGTAGTGTTTTGCTTTAGAAGTCAGTTATTTAGTTGTTAAAAAGTATTTACAAATATAATTGACATCATAAAATCTTTCACATCCATACTAATCTGTATCTATGCTAATTTATAAATGTGAAATATGATCTGTTTGTTTGTTGAGTTTTCATATCTAACGATGAAGATCTCTATAGAGAAAGGATGGACCTTGCAGATGAACATAGAATACTTTTTATCCTGGGTGTGTACGTTCCTTTAATACATATTATGTAGGAACATTTACAGGAGTAAAACCTAGGATTTGCCAGTAAAACCTAAGATTTACCAAGTCATACCGGTAAAAGTCCGAAATGGAGGATAATCGCTAATTTCGGGTTTTTAACAGCAATCACACGATAAATCTTAGGATTTCTCTTAGAGACATATGAGGTCTTTTACCAGTAAGACTTAGTAAATCTTAGGTTTTACGCTTACGGTAGGTAGTACCGGTTCGGGCTTTTACAATAACATATATATTTCGGAGTTTCTATTTAGTAAAACAGCTGGCAGAAGCTAGTAATTAGAAATACAAAAGTAACTCTGTATATTTATTTATTACATTGACACGCCTTATCACTAAAACGGAGTCATATAAATCTTCAGAGTCATATAAAACTTCATAGTCATATAAAATACACAGGTAGATCTTGACCTGGATTCTTCTTTACCACAATGCTATGTTTCCCTGGGATAATAAAACACTTTTCACGCAGATGAAGCCACGGACAAAAGCTAGTATAAAATGAAATGCTGGCTAGAATTAAAATAAAATAAATGCGCCAGTAGCATTCTCGTTGCGGTTATTAGCCAAACGAGAGGTGATTAGCGTAATCACCGCGCGCAGAATAACGATGGACACATCAGTTAAATCAAATAGGTACTGTAAGAGACAAATGTAAGTATTTTGTTATTTTATTGTAAATAGTTTGAATGTGGTAGTCGATGGCAGAAAAATAGGAATATCAATCATAGTATTTTCCCGCGGGTTCATTTAAGAGGTATATCCTATAGGAACCGTCCTTTTTTTCAAGTTAAACTGAGACTATATGGTACTACTTTTGGTTTTTGTAAATAAACTTCATTAGAAGTTGTTCGCAATTAATACTTTCAGTGATTACCCGACACGAAACTATTTTATCTTATTGTAATTTCGGTTTAGATTGTTGCAAGAATTTCTTTTTTCAGTTCAAAAAGAATGGTTACCTTCTTATATCTCAATAATTACTGAGATGATGATTTGCATATAAACCGCAAAAGGTATTTTTTGTTTATTCTTAGGGACAGTCCATTAATCACGTGAGGCTTGAAAGGGGGGGGGGGGGGAGGGGGTTTAGCAAAAATCACGAAATATCACAAGCGGGAGGGGGTGTAGTAAGATATCACGTGCAGAGGCGGCTCGTCCTAAAGAGCGCTGGTGCAATGCACTCCCACAAAAATTGCATAATCTATATTTCCATAAAATCCTATACATACATTATTTCTACAATGCCTATACAATACACTCAGTTACTAGCAGTTTACTAGAAACGTAGTAGAAACTAACTATTACCTACACGCACATTTGGCGTCAAGTTGTATGTGCCTAACGTGTGGAGTGGAGCGCCAGCGATTGCGCTCCTAAGAAACAAATTTCTAGCACTGTATTCAATGAGTGCGAAAGAGAAACATCGACACGGTCCGACGCGTGAAACAGAAGATTTTGTATGGGAAATTAGCCTAATCTGGAGCGCCGCTCACGCGCGACGTTGCCAAATCGCGCAAGGCGGCGCGGGAGACTTTTGCCTGTGCGCCGTTGTCACTCTTATGTAAACAATAAAACAAACACTTGAAATCAGTTACTTTACGGTAGAATGTAGATTCTTCGCAGTTTTTCTTTTAATTATGTACTAAATATAGTTTTGCGCGATATTTGTGTTAAAAATGGAACAATACAGTGTGCCTTTTATAAAAAAAATATGAAAAGGCTCTTGAAATGCGTCTCGAACTTAAAGCTAAGGGGCCACCACGTCCTGAATTTTGTTTTTGAATTTTTATGGCCTGGTTGCTAGGATCCTAAAATTGCTCTTACTCAAAATTTCGTAAAGCGCTCGATTCTGCGTATCGAAAATCTATTAGAGAGTTCAATGAACGCGTTGATGAAAATCGATATATTTTACGGCGTTTAATAGATTGTGTGGTATTTTGTGGTGCATTTCAAGTTGCTTTACGAGGTTAGGACGAATCTACGGCATTCCGGAAACTATAGAAGTTTGGAAGATTTCGTGTCAGAGATCGATTTGGCTATGCAACAGCATTTATCCAGCAGGTCCGTTTTTAAAAGTACGTCTAAAACCATTCAGAATGACATTTTAGATACTATTTATGAAGTTTGCAGAACATAAATACTGAACAGAACAGATCAGAATGAATTTGCTGTACAAAAAAAAAATGGTAAGCTCTAGTTTTACACGTTTTTTTTTTTGTGAACTCCTATAAATAAATGTCACGAGCCGCCTCTGATCACGTGTATTTATTTTATTGTCGAACGCGCGATTTCTAAACCGAAAAGCGGCGTTAGTGTTATTGCGCGTGTAATATTATTATTATGCCAGTCAAAAACAACCTGCAAACTTTCTGTCTAGACATTTTTGTCATGGTCCTTAATTTAAGAATAAAATTAGAGTTTACTTTATATCTGTATTTAAAGATAATTTTAAGATTCTTTGTATGTACTAGAAAATACACGTGATTATTGGGGGTTAGTCTTAAACATCACCAAGTATCACCAAGGGGGGGGGGGTTAAAATGCTAAAAAGCATTACGTGATTAATGGATGGCCCCTTAAAAGTTAAAACTGTAACTAGATAGAAATACTGTCCACACATTCACAAAATAATATCCTATTAGGTATATCATAAAATAAAGAACAATTCATCAAAATAAAATAAAAAAACAAGCTATCACCTACCCATTCAACTAAATACCATAACATCAATCCATTACTCCGACCCCCGAATACGTCGTCATGTATTTGTCAAAACAAACGCCACTACAACCCCGCGGGAGGGTTTAACCCTTCGCTGCGATATCAATTAATCGGCTCAATTTATGAATTATTGCGTCGGAACAACCCCGGTTTGATATACGGAATATCAAATGAGATGGGTGCATAATATATTTTGTCATGTTCAATGGAATTTTTCATTGATTTGATGTTTTTTTTTTTGTTGTTGTGCACTTTACAGCTCTTTTGTTGAGTGCTTCAATGGACGTTGGGGATTAAAGTTTGATGCAACAGTTGTTTTACATCCCGCATGTGGCATAGAAGATAGGAAGTAATAGGATTAAAACAATAAGTATAACATTTCCATGTTTTTTTGTTGTCTTTATGATTCCATGACCAGCAGTGCAACTCTCACTCTCGCCGTGATAGCTGTTTTCTTTTTTTTTAAACATTGCCCCATCCTAGGAATTTCTTCCTGTATCTTGGGTGAGTTTACAAACATTTAAACTAATATACACAAGACACCCAGATCCGGAACAACAATCTATAGGTCATGCAAATATTTGTTCCGTGCGGGAATCGAACCCGCGACACGCAGCTCAGCAGCCGACCGCTCAACCACTACGCCAACCGTGACGTCTAACTCAGGTGAAGTAAACTGCCAAATCCTAGCATCAATTTTAATGCCAGCTCTTTACAGAATCGACAGGTAGTAAAACATTCGAGTTTCATGAGGAGAGAGCATTTTTTCAGGAAAATAAAAGACATTGTAATCAATATTCATCATCATCGTCATAATTTCAGCTGAAAGACGTCCACTGCTGCACATAGGCCTCCCCGAAGCGTCACCACACTAAAAGGTCCTATGCGTTTCGCTTCCACCGGACGCCCGCAGCCTTGACCCAGCCCCGCTAGCCAAGTTAGAAACGTTTCCTTTGGAATCTCTTTCTACAATCGTTAACGCCTTCTATTTGTATGGTCTGACCTCGTGACTTAACGTTCAGATGTGTCATTCCCATACATTGATTCGTTTTCCACTATCGTTATCCATTGTTGATTGTCAACTTGGCTACAGGTGCTGGTCGTCGCTCCACCTAGAGGGAGGCCTTCCAACGCTGTGTCTTCCGGTACGCGGTCGCCGCTCTGGAACCTTTCGGCCCCAACGGCCATCCGTTCCGCGAGTAATGTGCCCTGCCCACGATCAATATTAAGAATAACAAATTACTCACACATACCTAGAGTTGTAAAAAAACGGTATTTTTTCTAAGATGAAAAAAAACGTTTAAAGAAAACATGAAATAAAACAGTTTTTTTTTCTGGAGTAGGTATTTTTTCAAGAGTACGAAAATAAAAATATGGTAAGGCGGTTGTCGTATATGAGCTGATATTTTTTTTTTTGTTTAATAAGAAAATACCATTTGTCTTTTGTTAAATAGAACATATAGGTCTAAAAATAATTGGCAAAACCCACTGAAGTTTACCATTTACGGAAGGGGATTTTGAAAAGATAATTCTGATCGTAAAACATTAACTATTTTCTAATTTCATAATAATAAGTACCTATTGATTGAAACATATTTTGACTTTAATTAATTACAAAACAACCAAATTTTTATTCCTGTGTTTCACTTTCTGAAAAAAAACCAAATGTAGAAAAAAAACGACGGTGCCAAGTTTTTTATCATGTTTTTTTTCAAGATTGTGAAAGAAAGCATTTTGTTTTTTTTTCAATTTACATCTCTACACACACCCACAAATAATTTATTAAAATTATAATATAACTAAAATTGCACTCACTTATAACGTTATCTATAAGAAATACTTTACGATATAAAAAAAGAGAAATCTATGAAGACTTAAACACCGGGAGCTATAAAGATTTGCATACAAATAGTTGATGGGAATAAATCATGCAGGACAGTAATCTGCGGCCATTTTGATGTACAGCAGCGCCATCTGTGTCAACTGAATGAGTTATTGTACTGCTATTTTAGGGTTGACTCTTCTTTGTTTTGTGGGTTGTAAAACGGCCGAGCGGTTACGGGTTATTGTTTTGAGTTAATTTTAGACGACTGTGTGTTAGTTAAATGTTGTTACTAAGGCCCACTTGCGTCAAAGATTTAAATCAGAGTTAGTTGCTAACTAACAATAACAATATTTAAACACTTTAATAAAAATAAAAAAGGGAGAGGCTAAATAAAAATATTTTATACTAGCGGACGCTTCACAGTGATAAAAAGTAGCCTATGTCACCCGGGGATAGTGTAGCTTCCTAACGGTGAAAGATTTTTTGAAATTGGTCCAGTATTATTTAAGTTTATTCATTACATACAAAAATACAAACCTTTCCTCTTTATAATCTTAATATATATAAATCTCGTGTCACAATGTTTGTCCTCAATGGACTCCTAAACCACTTAACCGATTATAATAAAATTCGCACACCATGTGCAGTTCGATCCAACTTGAGAGATAGGATAGTTTAAATCTCAAATTATAGTCGCAATTTTAATTTATTGCTAATTATTTGTCTGTTATTATTTGACAGTCACAATAACCTGACGCTATAACTCCAGAACGCACGAACCGATTTCCACGGTTTTGCATTCGTTGGAAAGGTCTCGGGCTCCGTGAGGTTTATAGGGTAAGTAGGGTAGGGTAGGTAGGGTAGGGTAGGTAGGGTAGGGTAGGTAGGGTAGGGTAGGTAGGGTAGGGTAGGGTAGGTAGGGTAGGGTAGGTAGGGTAGGGTAGAGAGGGTAGGGTAGAGAGGGTAGGGTAGGTAGGGTAGGGTAGGTAGGGTAGGGTAGGTAGGGTAGGGTAGGTAGGGTAGGGTAGGTAGGGTAGGGTAGGTAGGGTAGGGTAGGTAGGGTAGGGTAGGTAGGGTAGGGTAGGTAGGGTAGGGTAGGTAGGGTAGGGTAGGTAGGGTAGGGTAGGTAGGGTAGGGTAGGTAGGGTAGGTAGGGTAGGGTAGGTAGGGTAGGGTAGGTAGGGTAGGGTAGGTAGGGTAGGGTAGGTAGGGTAGGGTAGGTAGGGTAGGGTAGGTAGGGTAGGGTAGGTAGGGTAGGGTAGGTAGGGTAGGGTAGGTAGGGTAGGGTAGGTAGGGTAGGGTAGGTAGGGTAGGGTAGGTAGGGTAGGGTAGGTAGGGTAGGGTAGGTAGGGTAGGGTAGGTAGGGTAGGGTAGGTAGGGTAGGGTAGGTAGGGTAGGGTAGGTAGGGTAGGGTAGGTAGGGTAGGGTAGGTAGGGTAGGGTAGGTAGGGTAGGGTAGGTAGGGTAGGGTAGGTAGGGTAGGGTAGGTAGGGTAGGGTAGGTAGGGTAGGGTAGGTAGGGTAGGGTAGGTAGGGTAGGGTAGGTAGGGTAGGGTAGGTAGGGTAGGGTAGGTAGGGTAGGGTAGGTAGGGTAGGGTAGGTAGGGTAGGGTAGGTAGGGTAGGGTAGGTAGGGTAGGGTAGGTAGGGTAGGGTAGGTAGGGTAGGGTAGGTAGGGTAGGTAGGGTAGGTAGGGTAGGGTAGGTAGGGTAGGGTAGGTAGGGTAGGGTAGGTAGGGTAGGGTAGGGTAGGGTAGGGTAGGTAGGGTAGGTTAGGGTAGGGGTAGGTAGGGTAGGGTAGGGTAGGGTGGGTAGGTAGGTAGGGAGGTAGGACTGTACGGGAAGACTGGACTTTACGTACGGACTTGACTGGAGACTGGACTGTGTAGGTGAGGTAGGTAGGGTAGGGAAGGTTGGGTAGGGTAGTAGGGTAGGGTAGGTACGGTAGATGAGTACTGGGACATAATCCGAGACTATGGAGACTTATCTTTATTTCTAGGTACTATAAACTTTCTTATTTCACTATTACATATTTTACTTACTACTACATGATAAGTTTTCAAATTTTTAAAACTAATACATACATAATTACAAATCTATTATTATTTTATCTTAATCTACTGTTATCCTCTTTTTTTAGATCTATTTACTAATGCTACCTGTTATATATGATATATATAATTTCGAGCATAATTATGCACCTATTTATTGTTGTGAATCGTTTTTTCCGCTATTTTCTTACAGTATTCTAAAAATTCTGTTCTGTATTTTATACCTTTGATTAATTTATTTAGATTTTCAATATTTACTTCTATTCCCAGTCTTTGCTCTATCTCGTACCTCTCGAGGCCATAGGCCGGGCAGTCAGTCAGTAAATGGGTCACCGTCTCGTCTTTGTCAGGGTCACATGCGCATGATGGGCTTCCCTTACACTTGAATCTGTGCAGGTATTCGGAAAACCCACCATGGCCAGTCAAAATCTGTGTAATTACACCTGTCGGTTGAATTTTTCTGACAAGCCCATAAGCGTCAATTGCATCCGGAAAAAACAATTTTGTGGTCGCGGCTGTGTCGCCCATCTTGTACCGCCGGTTCCATTCGTCAAGCGAATCCTTTCGGATTTGCCGCTTGACGAATGAAACCGGACACTGGTCGTAATCCGGCCTTCTCTTCAGTTTGAGCGCCGCATCCTTAGCCAACTGGTCGGCTCTCTCATTCCCTTCCAGTCCCGCATGGGCCTTGATCCAGAACAAGTGTATATCTTTGCCCTGGGATCTGCCCTGCCGCAGATTCTCTCTGGTTTCGACTGCAAGGGGATGAGAAGAGCGGTGGTTTGCGACCGTTTCGAGTGACGATCGAGAATCGCTAAAGATGCCAAAGGTCTCTTTAGCGCTCTTAAGTATTTCCCGCGTGGCTTTACATATGGCCAACAGTTCGGCCTGGTAGACCGTGCAGTGGGACGACAGCTTCAACTTCAGACTTTTGGTTTCAGCGCCATTGCTCCAGAGAGACAATGCCGCCCCCACCTTGCCTTCAATTTTACTGCCGTCCGTGTAGATCTGCACTGCTAGGGTAGGTAGGGTAGGGTAGGGTAGGTAGGGTAGGTAGGGTAGGGTAGGTAGGGTAGGGTAGGTAGGGTAGGGTAGGTAGGGTAGGGTAGGTAGGGTAGGTAGGGTAGGTAGGGTAGGTAGGGTAGGTAGGGTAGGTAGGGTAGGGTAGGTAGAGTTGGGTAGATAGTGTTAAGTAGGGTAGATGAATGTTTGGTGTTTTTATGGCAAAACAAAGTTTGCCGGGTCAGCTAGTATTATTATAAATATAGCCATGGATGGGTTAGCTACTAACTCGGAGTTAGTAAGGTAACCCAGGGTGGAATAAGTGGGGTCAAAGGTTTAATTTAAAAAATTGACGTCGTTTTTTAAATATCTTATTAATATTTTATTTTTTGGAATTGCTCTGTTAGTAATAAACATAATTAATTATGCAAAGTCCTATCTGTTGCTGCTTTCGATAACATTTATTACTGTCTCGTGCGTCCTTTTTTTATAACTTATATACAAAATAAGCAATTAAACAAGCTTTATCCATTAATTTAATTCATGTTTACATCATAAAAAAAAAATAGCGATGTTTTGGCTAGATTATTTTTATTTGGCACTAAACAAAAGGCAAATTCCCATAATTTTTGTTTTACCAATTTATATTACTAGGTACTGTTTTCGAAATTACTTAAAAACGTTTTGGGCATATTTTCATTGTGCGTACAGCTACGAAGTCTGTGTTTCCTGAAAGATACAACCAAGGGGTCTTTAAGTCAAGAGTGAATAGGTTACATTTAGGCAACCATGCTTCACCGTTGCGACCACATCAACGCTTACCACCAGGAGAGATGATGGTCAAACGCGCCCCAATCATAAAAAAAAAAAACTTGTCTTAAAAATAAAAAAAATTGTTATCAAATCTCTACCAAACGATTTCTCTTGCCAGCCAGCCCTACTAACTCAAAACGTAACATGATTTATAAGGCAACCCCTTAGAAGATTAACCCTTTATCCGGGGTCAAACGACACAGGCACGCGAGGTCGTGTGGTATGACACTTATGATTTTGTTATTTATTGTCTCTTCCCACTGCTGGGCCATATTTCAATCTTTGGCAGCGTGTTGTTCGGGCTAATTGGTAAGTTATGAAGGGCTGAACGGATGTCTTAATTTGGAATTGATGAAGCTAAGGGAATTTGTTCTTTAATCATATTTTTTTTTGAAAATTGTTCTTTTGTTAGTAGGATAAGCTGGCGTGAACCATTAGAGGAGTTTGCGAGAATTTTGCCCTACAGTTATTTTTTCATTTTCGCAGTTTTAGGTGAATGACGAAAACACAAGGTATCGCTTGTTACCGTCATATTTAAAAATCTTATCTAACACCTACTTAGCAACTGACTAGAAGAATTTGTAATGTTATTAATAAAACTTCGTTGATGACTTTTTGGTTTTATTGTAACAATTCTCACAGTTTATTCTTAAAAATTCATATAGTACGAGCTCTCTAGTGTTGTTAGTGTCTCAGAGACAGGGGTTGACGTTTCTAAGTTGAAGTTACAATGACATTGACAGGTGTGTTCCGTTTCTACTACAGAATTTTCTGTAGAGACTTTTGAATTTAGAATCTGCCTACCAAGTGCTACACGGTTCTATTTTAGGATTAACAAACCGTCTGCACTTAGAATTTTGAGTTAATAATTTGTATAACTTTTAATGTCATAGTTTTCAGGCTAGAACAAAGTTTGACAAATACTAATCAGTGTTGAGCCTGCTGAACGTTAGTTCTAAGCTAAACTAAGGTAAACCACCCTACTGCTGGCACCCCGCCAGTTATTGGCACTTCTGAGTTTATAGGCTGAAAATAAGAAAACCATAGATTACACAATGTTGGAATTTCGGTGCCGGTGTAATATAGTAGTTTTTTTTTTATAATTTAGCGGAAACATAAGTATAATTACTATTTCACAGGATGAAACAATTCTTAAAATTTTTGTATGCCGCAGTGCATTTAAATATGATTTTCTGCGCATTTGTTTACGAGCTAGGGGAGACAGTCTCTTAAATTGCCAGTAACTGGGTATCTTACCTTAGTTCTAATTTATATATATTTGAAATCCTGATTATCTGTTGTTATAATGTCAACCTAATAATACCCCATAAATGTCCAGTGTCTAATACTAAACACCAGCATATAATTTAACGCATTATATCACAGATCAGTGTTCCAGTCTAACGCGAGATATAATTAGAAAAACACCACATAATGAGGAGTTTCAAGAGCCGAGTTAAAACAAAACGATAGTGCATCCTCTGCCGATGCCCCAGGGATAAGGCTTGAAGATGTACTCTTTTAATAACCGTTTCCACTCAGCAGCCAACACAAATAGCTAAAAAGATTAGACGCACTGTAGGATCTGCAACACAATTTTGCTAATCGTTTTATTTTTCTTCTTTTCATATCAAGAACTCTAATTATCTTCTCTCGTTCAGTCCATCCATAGCTTGTCTGTACATAAGTGATTGTTCTGTGAGATAAGACTGCCTATTTCTCTTGTTTTGTTGCGACATACATAAATAAATAAAAAGCCTTTATTATTTTCCATCCTTAGAGTTAACAGTATGTGTGTATATATTATATTTAATTCTTCACTTTTGTTTTTGCACTATACACTTTTACAATTTTCATTTTCTTTGATAGGAACCCCTATTCGGGTATAAGCCTCCTCCATTAAGTTTATTTTTTTTTATTTTTGTCTTTAGTGTTTTTTCTAGAGTTGTTTTTTTCTTTAGTTGGTTTTACGACATACATATAGTAAATAATCAAATATATTTTTTGTCCGACCAGTAGGTGACTACTCGGACAGCTTTGTCATTTGCCACGTTCAGATCTTGGAAGGTGCAGTTAGTTGGGCATGAAATACAAAAATGGAGCTGAGGCATATCTTGCGAAGGGGTTTTTACACTGGCAATGTATTTGGTATGGGTCTACGATAGTCCATTTGGCCAGGTTGTTTCTACAGTGGCCAACCTAGGCCTGCAAATGGTTTAAAGATTAAAATTAAATAAACAAAGATTAGTTTTAGATACCGACAAAATTAACAATGGCGGAGGTTCAAATGGAGGAGGATCTCAATTCGACATATGTATATTTTTATGTATGACCACGCATAACTTTTTAGAGATTGGTCCGATTTAAAAAAACTAGATAATTGGAAAGAGCATACCTCATAGTTAGTCCCATTTAAATTTGAATAACAATGTCCAACACTAAAGGTAGAAAAAAAAGGAATTAAAATTTTAAAAAAAGTGAAAAAAAAATTAACACCTATTTTACCGACGAATTAATTAACTAAAAAGCATTTTTTTTATTAGGAGATAATTGTAATAGTAATACAGTAACTATAAGTATTATTTTCACAACTTCTAATTATTTAATTGAAATAAAATATTATTTATATAATATTTGTTTTATATAAATTATCAATATGATTTAAATTTTGTACAGCCATTAAATAGAACTTTGGAAGCAAAACCTTAATATTAAAATTGTATTATTCCATGTCAAAGGGGTCTCTTTAAGATTATTATTGTAATAATCTCTTCTCGTATACTGAGCAGCCAATTTTAGCCACAGAGGGAATATTTTACGGGAACTAATTGTAGCAATAACCAAAGTTTGTGTTTAAAAGGGGCTGGCTGAAACAATTTCCAAAGTGTTCAGTTATTCTCGAGAAAATTTTCAAGCGACTCAAAATTTTCAACTACGAAAACTAAAGTAATTTTATTTGCGGCCGTTAAATTTGTTAACAACATGAATTCTTTGATGGGCTACTTAAATATTATGATCTGTTTCGTTAATTACATAAAAAACTCTAATCAAAATCTGAGTTCGATTAAATCAAATCAACTAGGTAGGTACTCTTTATATCTTCAATAATTTATAGTCTCGCGTTTGACTACAAGTATCTCAACTGATGGCAAGCGACGACTTTAAAGCACGCTTCTCTAGAATAACTTCTTGACTTAAGGAACCCATAATTCATATTTGGAGATTTTTGACGGACAATATCCTAGGCAATCAGCTCATTTATACAATCTTCTTAATGAAGAACTTGACATATACCGTCTAACCTACCGCGAATGCAAAAACGCTTTGTCTAAATGGTTTAAGTCAAAGACTGACGAAGTGGAGAACATGGTATAATAGATGAGACTAGAAAATAAAAATAATATAATTATTCCACTATGATATTCCTGCCGCAAATGAAAGATAATGTCATACATTATTAACTATTAGCAAAAGTTTATCTGCATTTTACCTCGAATAACATTAGATAATTAATCTCCACCTTGCATATCGTGTAGATACAACCCTCACTCCCACTACTCACATAAACATTTACTTCCACACCATCTCCTACACACACACATCCCAATGCGTTTTTTGCCTTTCATAAAAATACTGTTCCCATTTAATTCCTTTGTTTTTATCTTTATTATTATTTGTTTATGTTTACATATCTTGAACAGGTTCAACTTATTATCAACTATATAACCTGATGAAGGGCGGAGAGCAAACTATTCGCCAAAAAGGATTCTCCACATTGTAACTGGAATAACTTATTAAGTTGATGCAATTTTTCTTTTTTTCCGAGGAATATTTGAAGCCCCAACTTCAGAGCTTGGTAAAAACCTGTGTGATACAGTCAGTAATTTAAACAGCCACATTAAAACTAGTGTCTTTCTCTATCCGTGCGTGGGTTTGACAGTTATTAAAATAGACATTGTCACAACACAACACAATTAGCTTTTTAGTGTCATCTCCTACTGCAATGTCAAATATTTTTACCATCGACATTTTTCTGCGGACGCTACGTCATAATGTTGCTATACGGTTGCGCCGGCGCATCTCAGGTAGCCTGATTTACTGCTGTCTTAATGAAACCTGTTATATAACTGGAATTATTTATTATTTTGTCCTAGGAACGAGTCTAGGCAGTAGCTTCTGTCTTCTTAGATAATAATTAACTTTCTATGACTGTAGTTAGCTTCGTACAGCCAGGCAAAGAGTGGGGGAATGTTAATGATGCAATAATAATAGTTTATTATGATTATTTTTTAATAATAGGGACTGTTTTATAGTTTACGGTAGTGTTGTAGACGGGTTGGATTAAAATAGGGTTTTAACTGTTTATAGCTTTTTAATTTCATACTTTTCAAATAATTTACGGTAGACTCAGATTTATATTGTGGTGTTAAAATAATAATACATTAAAGATGGTTATTTTGAAATATTTTTGTGAAATTATTTTAACGCCATGTTTGGAAATAATGACCCCTTCAAACCCATGTTAACAATTTGAGACAAGTTCGAAAAAAATTAAACAAACAACATTCATCAAGTTTATCTATGTTCGAAAATTCCTAATTTGAAATACAAAATGCATTATTTTTTTCTAAAACTTGAAAACAAAAGAGGTGTCTCTTTGATAAGCTAAGCTTTATAGTAATCAGGGGTCAATCTAAGCTGGTCCTTTGGGCACCCTTAATTATGTTATTAAAAGGAAAAAAAATGTGTTTTCTATGTGCATTTCGTCGAGTTTGCCGCTTATAGATGCCATTAAGAACACGTATCTAAATATCTTAAGAAATCTATCGTATAGCCGGTAAAGACCGTAATTAATATCTTTGGAAACATTCGAAGAAAAATTCGTGGCATTCGCGAGTACTGATGGTTCGGCTGATCAGGATTTTATAGAGCTTTTGTTACTGTGTTTTTTGATAATGTGTGTGTGACAATGTGATCTGACAATTTTAAGCAGACATTAGGTATTTAAATATTTTTGTGTCGTGTCATTCAAGATTTTGTATGGACGCTTAAGTTATGATTTAATATTTAAAGAAAGAAAACATTTGTTGCCAACTGTAACAGAACATGAACAAACACAAATTAGCTCTAAGGCACAATATTATTAAGTAACATGTCTTAATAAAAAAAGAAATAACTATATTCTAAGTTGTGACCAATTATTTATTTATTTTCAGTGTTGAAAAAAATAATGGGATATTACTTTTCAAGTAAATAGAGAAATGCTACAGACAAAATGCCGTAATTACAACTACCAGGTTTAAGACTGGAATGACTAGCTAACGAGGAAGAAGGTAAGTGGGAATAGATAACATTTAGGCTTAGTCTAACTGACATTTGATACAGGCTATTCATTTAAGATAGACGTAACTAAATGAATGCTCTCGCAGCTCTAAATATATACGGTGATTTTTTATTCATTGGCAATCTTTCGCTATTCTATGTATTTATGCTCGCATAACTCGTCAAAAGACCATTTTGATATCTGCGGCTATGTCAGTACAGCTTGCCACGTTTTTGTTTCATAAAACAAGGTTTAATTCAATATCCTAACAACATTTTCTGTGATGCATTGTTCGCTTCTTTTGCCGGTTAGTGTTTCTTTCTTTTATGAAAAGCCCGTCGCTCTACTCCTAAATTCTAGAACTCCTGAAAGTTAGAATCAACAGCACCGTCTACCAGTAAAAATCCGGGGCTCTGAAGATCGACGAGTCCCAGAAAAACTATTTTAGATTCCATAGCGAATTCTTCAGAATAGCACAGCGTAAGACAAAACATAATTAAGTATGTAATTTCAACTTAATTTTGTTTGTCCTATGGATCTATTTCTGTCCGTCAGGTATATTAATAAAAAATATTGAACACGCGTGACGACACGTTTTAGTACCTACACGCTTTACTCAAAAGTGACAACTGATCTTTGATGCGCTTTATCTTCAATTTTTATAGATTGGATAGAAAAAAATACGTGTCCAATATTTTTTGGTGATTTAACTGACGGACTAAGTAGAATTATATATTTTTTACCCCCTATTATCTATTTTCCTAGTTCACTGAGCTAATTTGGTGGAAAACCTAATCCGTATCATCATCTCTGTAAATTCCACCACACATTGTTCCCTCTTGTACACAGTCCAAATGTCGTGTCGGTAATGATCATTTTTTTCACGAGATCGCATCAGCGGTGTTTATTTATCGAACGTTTCCACATAACTTCTTACCTTTATTAAAGAAGCAATTTATTAATGAAACAATTATTCAAGTGTTATCTCGCGGCATCTGTCGGGTTCAGTCAGGTTGCCGAAAGTCTTGTGTGTATGGAGGTAGGTGGGTAGGTAGGAATCGGTTTTGTTGGGTAGAGGGTATTTGTAACAGTACTGGTGTTGGTACTTTTTTGTATATATTTCCATACGTAGGTATGAAACACTAGATTCACTAGAGTCGATCGAAAAACGGGCCAAGAGGCTCATTGCCAATGAAGCACTGGTTGAGTCAAAGCTCCAGAGCCTTTTACATCGGCGCCGAGTTGCTAGCTTGTCGGTTTTTTATCGGTTGCATTTTAGGGAGTGTGCGATGGAATTGCGTGATCTAATTTCGCAAAGCCCGTTTCATCATCGGATTACAAGACGTACGTCGATGCGCCATCGGTACATGATAGAAATCCCACCCAAACGACTAAATGTTTTGAAAATACTTTCATTACGCTTACAGCTAAGGAAATTTCAGCTAAGGAGTGGCATTCCCTGCCGGAGTCTGTGTTTCCCGATAGCTAAAACTGCGGGGTTTTTAAGGCGATATATACGCCCCAATGTAACGCAGTACTAGCCGTGCGCCCGCTCGATGCCAAAAAAACAAAATTGAACCTCCTTTTGAACAGTTTTCTTTGCAAAATATTATTTCATTTACATATGCTATGTTAGGTATGAAGAAATTCCAGCCATCATTTTTTCTGTATAAAAATATTTTTAAACATCCAAGTCGTTTTGGAGGAGTTTCCAAAAGTTGCGAAAAAATATCGTGTTGTTCATTATTTTTTTAAAGCAAAACTATTAGTTACACGAAAAAACCTTGCGTTTCAAATTATGTACATGAATCAATAATAAATATATTTTTTTTTCAAACCTTTTAACCTAGCTGTTACTAAGGAGTATGCTTTAGAAAGTTACCGTTTTACGGCACTAAAGCGTATGTAGTCCTTAAGTCAAGATTGAATAGGTTTCTTCTAGGCAAGAGTGTTACACCGTCGACCACATCATCGCTTACCATCAGGTGAGATAGTGGTCAAGCGCGAACTTATCTATAATATAAAAAGAAAAATATTATTGATATTATTTGGATTAAACAAATAAGTAGTTTCCGATTCCTCAACAGGTATGTGGCGGGATCAGTAATACCAAGCATGAAGGAAATTATGTATGTAACTCCGTGTTACAATACATAGGTAGTACGTATAACATTAAAAACATTAAATTGACAGAAATATATTTTTATTGTATTATTCATCCACAATATATACACCTGGCTGGTTATTTCCTCAAAAGACCATTTCAGACATCAGTCTACATGGTCTTCGCATGATCTAACCAAGATTTTTGTCTGGACTTTAAAAGAGACTGTGACCTCTGAGTTTGTTTCGGCTTTTCTTCTCAGAGTAGTCAGATAAGAAACGCCGACCTCATCTAGTTTAAAAAAAATGTTCGACATGTAAAAGTGTTTGTACAAACCAACTTACAGAAATAAATCATTTATCACACGTGGAACTCTTGTATCTTTCTTTATTAAAGTTTCTTTCTTTATTGTTTTTTGTGTTTTCATGAATCATCACCATCATCAGTCAATAACAGTTTATTGCTAGACAATATATATTCATTAATAGAATATCATTACAAAAAAAAAAATCCTGTATAAAAATCACAAAAATAGCAATTTTCCAAAACCACAATTTTCACGTATTTAACCGCAACATGAAAAGCAAGACATAAGTCTTATTCAATGTTGTCAAAACCCTGCCTCCCGAAATGTTCACAGTGCATGTTATGACACTTGCGTTGATCAAAAGTGTCAATCTCTTGTTTAATATAAATGCAGTTGGCGGTTTATAAGAATGCCGAAACAAGTTATTATGACAGTGACATCTGATGTTCCTTCGCTGATCTGAAAAAAAAGAGGAAGAATAACATTACTGAATTCTTAATATTTGTATTGGTGCACTGACGGTATTATTATTTCGACGTTACTCTGGTCAAAATACTTTGCACTCAGTTTTTTTAACCGAATACCCAAAAAGGAGGAGATTCTTAATTCGGATATTTATATATATATATATATATTATTTGTGCTCGGTCATAACTCTGTCATATATGATCGGAATTACAAATTTCAAATTTTGTTCGAAAGAGGTTTATTCCAAAATAGTCCCATTTAAATTTTGTTAAAGATCGATCTGATAAAGATATACAACAGAACTCTTCAATAAATGACGGTAAATCTCTCGGAGTTGCTGCAATCGCATGTCTGTTTATTGTTTACACCATTTCATAACATACTATCACGCCAGTATGCTCTAAGCAGGTACGCAGATGTGTACAGTTCACCCTGGTACACTCTCATTCCATTTGTTATGTTCAAGTTACATGCTATTCGGGTAATCTATTTTGCCATCACTGTGGGCATTACATACCTTACTATAAAACTTGCCCATTATGTACCACTAAAAAGTGAAAATAAAAACTTTTTACAAAAAAATACAACCGACTTCGAAATAAAAACGTCAAATTACTCAATTTCAAGTCAAGTGAGGGCAAAATTAAAAGCAATTCAATCAAAGGTTTGACAATTTGTCACGTTAATATTTCGAGACTTACGTTCCAAAAATTGAGACAGATCTATTAAAGATGATACCAATTATAGAATATCCTGATTAATTTGTATTTGTTTTAAAATGTTCGAAAACCAATAAAATTAATCAACCAGCCTTTCCTCAACTATCGGATCACCTTCAAGTCTAACCAGAAACGCCAAATAACAATAAAGTAAAAATAAATGTTACTTTATCAAAAACCAAAGTCGTGAAAATTTAAATAAATACTTAAGAACATAATAAATAATATTAAATAAAATACAAAACTAACCAACACTTGAATCTCTATTCTGAAAACTTATTCAGTACTCTAGATTCCTTTTAGCCAACTAAGCCAAGAAACAAAGACAAAACCAAATTAAGGTGGTTATAACAAAAAGTGTGTCTTCGGCCACCGGCGTGCCGTATTCAAAACAGTTGAGAAGATCTCTCTCAGGACATTCCCACATCTAGACTACTTTGGTGACGTTTTCCAATGTTGTCGACACGGCTGTTAGAATTAATTTGGTATGTAGAAGTTTCCAACAGATAAACGAAATGAAGCGTTCTATTTAGGTAAAATATTCCTTTTCTGTAAATAATAATTTACAAAATTAAATGACACTTTAAAAAAAATGTTAACGAAATATTGTCGTTTTTCAGTCATTTATTTTTATTATGATGCTGATTTAATTATTTTTATGGTAAGTACATATTTTATAGCAATATTTTATCAAGTGATAAAAACGATATGTTATCTTTTAATTTCAATAGCTACATATTAATTTAATTTCTTTTTAATAATATTATTGCTTCTTACTTTGATCGGCACTTACTCGTATCTCTTCATAAGACCTACTTAATACGTATAATTTGAAACCGGATTAATGAAATTAGATATATACTTTAATTTTAAATATTGGCTAATACATTAAAGTTTTATGTGGCACAAGCCCACAAATCACTTAATTAACATTACAGAAATATTTCGTGATCTTTTATTAAGAGTTCAAAAATAATAGTTTTTAAACTAGGACACTCACGCCCACAATAGGTATTCCCAACCACTGCAACTCCTTAAAGCTAAAATCGACGGTGGAGATCATACATCAAATTTATATTAATCGGTCCTTGTATTAGTTACTAGATTAAATTGCCTACGAAAAAATATTTTTCTTCCGTGACGTAATGTCGTCAACAATGGAAAACGCAATGTCGTGCCCCTTTCCCAGTATCGGGCATCGTCGGAGATCGATGTATGTAGATCCGTCTCTATTTACATATGCCACGTCTATTATTTCACGAATTTAGCATGCAACGGTAATGCCAGACTGTTGACATGTGATCCTGGTGTATCATTTGAAACTCCCTGTATTAAATCTTCCGTTGAATGTTTGAACTTTCTAATAGTTTGACGTCCAAACATGGGTATTCTGATCAGTTGATAGATGGGTTGTGTTTGCACCCAATATGTAGATTTGTGAATGAATATATTAGGGATCTCCTATGCAAATACTCGTAAACTAGCGTTTGATAGTTTGGCTGCAAATTACTTTGCTATAGTCTCTTTCTGATTACACAAAAGGTACGTTAAATTAAGCCCTGAAAGTTAGGTGGTGTAGATACTAACTGTAAACAACTACGTTTATGCTTCTTTATCTTCTTAAGATTAAAAAAAAATGTCGGCGGCATCTTTCATTTTCATGGCAATGTTTTTAGGGTTCCTATTTAAGTCATTTTTGTGCGTGAGTAGTTTTTTTTTAAGATAGGCTCGCGTTTGAACACTATTGAGTAAGGTTGACAATGGAGCACGTAATTTATTTCTAAAAATGAGTAGACAAACTGCCGCCCTGATTCCCACAACATACAGACACTACTTATCATAACTACTAGTTACAGAGCATAAACCATTACATACTAATACAAATGCCAAGGGCGGAGAAAACCAATCTACACCGCACACACATCTCCCCACTTTCATCCTAGATTTGACACACGACTTCTCCCATTCCCTCGACGTTGACATACGAAGTCGACAGCCAAACAGGACAAACTAGCCCGCACATAAAGCACACACCGTACTAAATCGCCGAGAAAGTTCCAATGACTAATGCTAGAACATTGTGCGTAAAGCACACAGCCACATACGACTAGCGAATCATAATTCCCGGTATGAAAGTTGTGTCTCAATATATCGTAGAGGAAGTTATATCAAATGTTATCACACTATCATTCATCGGTGACGGTGTTTTCCGCTGCGTGCGCGCATGTTATGGATGTGGTGCAAATGTAAATGATTGTGGGAAATTGAGGGCTTGTTTCTGATTAGATGGTGATCGGTCTATTTGTTGAAGATTTATTAGCCGGTTGTGTTTTGTTTATCATTTACAATCATGATTATTAGAAATTGAAAAGTTGCGTAAAATTGTTACTGCAGTGCAAGCATGGTTTTCTCGATATTTTATCAAAACAAACGTCAAGCTATCTATGGTGTCATTTGTATAGTTTTGACTACAAAGCTAAAATGCAAATTGGATGGCAAAAGTTTCGTAAGGGAGGGTTGCGTTATCCTTCAAAGAATGTCATCCACCAACTTCCAAGTAACAAATGATCACAGAAGTATGCATTATTATCATTATGATTATAGTCAAAAACAAGACAATGTCCAGTCAAAATAAGAAATAACTTTTCCAAATGTGACAACATTTTAAGTAAAATTTAACATTTGAATTGATCAAATCTTAAGTGCACACGCAGCTTTGGCATAGATTAGTCACCAAAGTTTTAAGTTATTCTATTTCTTCATAATCTAATAAGTCTCTTTCCATAACTGGCTATCGATATCCGCTGCTATACTTACATGGGTGATAGGTTTAGACAACATTCCATTTTGCCTAGCCATAACCAACACGTTTGGTAGACGGAATGGAGACCAAAGAGTTCAGTAGTTCGTAGCTTAGCTTGTATTGTTATTATTGCTTTATATGTCATGCGGGTGGCTAATATGGCTTTATATAGCAGCATCTCTGTTTATCATGTTTTGAAGACACTTTGATATTCTATCTACGGATGTACTCTTTTGCAGTGAGCAATGTTAGTGTGCTGAATATTATCTATCTTAGTGTCATCACTTGTGGAGAAAATTATCTTCCAAAATCTGCTTATATTTTAAGTGCAACAAATCTCGTCTAATCCATATCATCCACGGTTCAACATTCTTCTTCCAATATTCTATTGGTCCCCATGACTCTGTTTAAGTATCCTTTTACTTAGTTCAGGAGCCAGCAGTTTAACCTGATTCTGACGACGTTTTGTACAAATGTTTAGTGTATAATTAACCTCGTGTTAATGTTTTGAACTAATTTTATTTTTGGAAAAACACTCTTATCAAGTCGCCATCCACGGTATCTTGAGAAACCTTGGTCGCTGCATTGATTTCAGTGCTTCTTCAAGACAAGCCGTATATAGTAAACACCGATCTAGCTTTTAAACATATTTGAAATTAAAGTCGTTACCCAGTTTAACTTACCTTTTTATAAAGTGGGAGAATCCAACCATTATACAAATTACTTCACGCTATTAACACTCTCACATACATACTACTAGCTACCAATCTTCACACGATACAAAATCGAACTATGATTACCTCATAACGAAAAGCGGTTCCAGCAGGAAAAGCAAACATCTAAATAATTTCTCCGGCACACCTACAGATACGATCGTTAACTGTAGCAGGCGTTTAAAAGGATATATCGTTCATATGAGTCGCAGTTTCTGTGGCGAGTTATTAGCTAAGGTGTAACTGTTAGGTGTAGGGAGGGTAAGTAGCAGGTGAATTTGTGGAAGGTCCCTGATTTGATTTAGATTAGCATTTTTTGCAGTAGTTTCTGTGGTTCTCTTATCCTCACTCCGGGATTCGAGACAGTTAAATCGTTTCTTTGGGGCAAGCATAATTGCCCCGGCACTTTTCTGGTGGCACTGTTGATTCAGGAATTGCAGTGGCTGGGAAAATACTAGTGGGATTCTTTTAAGATATATGATCGTTAACTGTATCGTTTAAAAGGATATATCGTTCATAATTAAAATTCGCAATTTCATTAACTGTTCTGTGTTGTGTTCTCTGTCTGAGGTAGACTGTTCTATCATGTCTTGGTAAATGTTGTTAAGCTTTTTTAGCATAAATTTCAAGTCGAGAAATTTTTTGAGAACTCAAAGCATATATAAGCTACGAGTATCTTGATATTGTTTAAAAGCTTCGTTTGTTATTACAACACTGGGTGTAAAACAATAGCCTTACTAAACTACAGCCACATCTGGTGAGAAATTATTTTATTAATTTTTATTATCTGTTATTTATGAAATATAAATTTAATCATCAAAAAGAAGGAAGGAAGAATCATCGATTTATAATAATTTATCTAAACTTAACTTACAAATAAATTGTTGGCGTAACTTATTTAATTAATTAAATAGAACAATAAAGCCTCAATTGATAGAACAGAAAAATATTTAAATAATCCAATCACCCTAAACAACAATTGTGCCCAAGCATTGGCTAAAGAATCTAACAAACCAAAGCAAGACATCTCAACAACAAGTACCGATGAGCCAGTCCTAAAAATAGCCCTAAAGCTGGAAACTCTAGCGCTCAACGTGTCATACAATCTAGTTTTCTATTTAAATGATACACTTTCGAATTGCCTCATTTGTCTAGTCGCCCCGTGGCTTTAGCATTCGATTTCCAATTGTAGCGAAAGAACTGTGGGAACACCGCGAACATCTGTAGAAGTCACTATGCCTTATTCGGCAGCTTATCTGATTCTGTTCGGCCCTATGTGCATAGCTAAGTTAGCCAATACTTCGAACAATTATTTGGTTTAACTGAGAAACCGAAGGGTCATTGCAAACAATCTGAAAAGTCGTTTCGTTTCTTTTTAGATACATTGCTAAACATGGGTTTGAATTGAGAACTCTTTATGGGATGGTCTTGACACCAAACTTGGGGTAGACAAAGAATGGTCGGCATTGGATAGAATGGAGCTGCAGAAAGTCTCCATAGCAACAGAAAATGGATTCATTTCCAATAACAATTAGAATCTCATACTTTAAAATTTCAAGCATTTAGATATCTTTTTAAGAATTTACATTCCAATCTTAACCAAAACAAATCTTGATCCTATGTATGCTTTTTGGGCTGACTGGTGCCTGAGCTAAGCCGTAACCTGTATTTCAGGATACCAGAGACTCCCTCTACAGGAAGAAATAATATATGTAATTATACATATCATCAACTACTTACAAAAACTGCTACTATAGATAGATAACGCTTTGTCACAAAAGAAAGATTTAGGTGATACAATAGAGTTTGAATAATACTCAAATCCAAATTTTTATTTCAGAAATCGGTCTTTTTTATATTTTATAGGCTCCCGCTTGACCACTATCCACTACTTTTCTAGGACTTAGTACTTTATAGGAACATTGTTTGCTTTTTCTTTGTATGTTTGATGCGAAAAGTATAACATTACCACTACCTAATAACACTTCTCCAGACCGAATACCGGCCATGACGGCCAATCTCAATGGAACCTAGAGAACTATAAAACAGACGAAGCTGGACAAGTCACAACACTTAACCAGTCAGCTTAACAGCACTGACCGACACCAACCGCTAGACGTTCCATACAACAGCCATCCAACCCATCACCCATTCACAACCATACAATCTAAACCCACAATTACATACATCCACCTAATGAATCGACACACCACACAGAAATAAACACTGTTTAAACAAAATCCTCTTAACAGCATGATAAATTCGATTGACAATCGCGCGACTACAACGCTCAACGTTGTACACAATTGCTCGTACTAATTTAAGAAGCGGTTCCTTATACAGGAGTAGGAGTGTTAAGAATGTACACTTGATCGGCGTTTGTATGAGTGCAAGGGAAGTACTTTGACGG
Source organism: Orthosia cruda (assembly GCA_964057195.1). Lineage (NCBI taxonomy): Eukaryota > Metazoa > Arthropoda > Insecta > Lepidoptera > Noctuidae > Orthosia > Orthosia cruda. The sequence continues at coordinate 30,106,597 of OZ059834.1, read as the reverse complement.
GCGCGAGTAAAGCCTTATAGGGTTGTCGGTGTAGTGAAAAATTTGCTCTTCAACCCCCCTTAATTGGGTGTCGCGTTGTTTTACATGGTGTGGACACACGGGGTCGAGGGTTGGAGAGTCAATTTTAGTGGAGTAATGGCAAAATAAATTATTTGGAACATTTTGGTGTGACACTGAAAATGAAAAACAAGGATAGCTTTTCGTACAAATATATTAGCAATGAAAATTAGTTAATTCAGCTATAAATTATAATTAGTTTCGGTAAATACTTTATGTTAATTGGATATTTAAGCATAAAATAGTCGAACATACATACTTTACGCCTTTTTCTCATGGGAGCAAACAGAAACTACAGCCAAATAATTTACATTTTTTTTTGTTATATATACTCAACACATTTTTATGTCATGCTTTTTTAACTACATAATTTATCTAGTAGTAGACACGCTTCGATCAAAAATCTTCGAACACAAATCGGGTTGTTTTTGCAAAATATGTCATACATGCTATTTTGCAAAAACACCCCGATTCAAACAGTAAAATGCCCATAACTTTTAAACGACTGAACCGATTTTCATCATACATAGCTAAGAAACCTCTCAATAAAGTCACTTTTCAAACAACAAAGAAAACGAGATCAAAATCTGTTTATTCGATTAGGAGCTATGACGCCACAGACTGATACACAAACACACAAGTCAAACTTATAACACCCCTCTTTTTCCGTCGGGGGTTAAAAAGGGCATCTATCCGTCTAGTCCCGTGACGTATGCACTTTCCTATACAATTTGTGCAGCAACTTTAAGAAGTGATAAAGGACGGTCGTTTTTTAGGGTTCCGTACTCAAAGTGTAAATACGGGACCCTATTACTGAGACTCCGCGGTCCGTCTGTCTGTCTGTCTGTCTGTCACCAGGCTGTATCTCATGAACCGTGATAGCTAGGCAGTTGAAATTTTCACAGATGATGTATTTCTGTTGCCGCTATAACAACAAATACTAAAAACAAAATAAAATAAATATTTTAGTGGGGCTCCCATACAACAAACGTGATATTTTTGCCGTTTTCTGCGATAATGGTACGGAACCCTTCGTTCGCGAGTCCGACTCGCACTTGGCCGGTTTTTAAATAGATTTTTGTCAAAAATTACAAATATCAATTCTCAGTATAATTTGAGTAAATGATTTATGATTTTAATTCTTGTATCACTAATGCTATTAAATACATGTTACTAAAAGAATTATTAATATAATTGTGAATGGATGGATAGGGAGGGGACGGCCAAAAAAAAGATGGATAGACTGTGTGGAGAGACAGAAATGGGAGTCATTGATGGCGTGACGGGGGACAGGACGGTATTGAAGAAGAAAAAATCCCGCCGAGTGCGAGTCGGACTCGCGCACGAAGGGCTCCGTACAATTATCGCGAAAAAAGGCAAGAAACCACGTTTGTTGTATGGGAGCCCCACTTAAATTGTTATTTTATTCTGTTTTTAGTATTTGTTGTTATAGCGGCAACAGAAATACATCATCTGTGAAAATTTCAACTGTCTAGCTATCACGGTTCATGAGATACAGCCTGCTGACAGACAGACAGACAGACAGACAGACGGATCGCGGATTCTTAGTAATAGGGTCCCGTTTTTACCCTTTGGGTACGGAACCCTAAAAAGTGTTGTGCCGACCAAAAGTAACATGGGGTAAGGTGACTCTTGTTGATGACAAATGATGATTCTTGTATCACTTATGAAGACTTAAACAAAGATTTTTTTAAATAGAAAAATCCGATATAAATCCTATAACATATCTCAATCCACAAATAAACTCACGTAAAAGTAGATCAAGAGCCGGATATAAATGTGTTACTTATATCCGGCCTGATCTACTTTATAATTGATGCGCATCCTTCAGGAACCTGATTCAATTATGAGATAAAAACACCGGCGCACTCGTCTAGACTAAGATTCATCTTAGTTTCTTTGGTCTTGATTAAGTCATTCAACGGATACATTAATGTGTGATGTACTGCTAATGATAATATTGTTTCTTCATAAATGATGGATGAGCGTATAATTGTTGTGTATCTACCTGGTTGTTGACTAATTGGACGATTATCGTTTTTGTTAGCGTAAACAATAATAGCATAGTTGGATAATGATAAAACCTGGAGAATCGACGCGTCACAAATTAAACGTAATTCAAGATCTGCGATTAGCTGTTAAAAATTAATTCAACCAATCACAACATCTTAGGCGCGCTTGACAATTTGCTACATTAATTTTCTGATAATAATTTTCCAAGAACTGTGGTTGTAACATGACGTGTCAAAGCTATCATGATGCGGCTGTGTAAAGGGGACAGAGCTATTTGTCTTGTTTAGCTCTGTCCCTCTCTTACAGTGGAGCCAAAATGGTTTTGACACCTCATGGTACCAACTTTGGGAGTAACTTTGTATTTCATTATTATTAATTTAAAATGGATAAAAATTGTCTCTGAAAAGGATACCGTCAAATTTTCCTAGACCATTCAAATGTAATCATTTACGATTCAAAAAAATATATTAGGTTTAATTTTATGAAACAATGAAATGTTTGAAAACTGTGTTTCCTTTTTTTGTAAGATTATGTAAATATTTTATACAATTGAATATTCTAAAATTATGACTAATAACAAAACAAACTTAAATACAAAGGGGCGAGGGAAAAGGGCTCATTGCGCATCTACAAAAAGGACACACTGAAATTGTGTTAGCCAGCAATGCAAATACGTCGACGAAAGATATTTTTATTTCTTTCTTTCTTTTTCTTAGATTTTCTTTTCTTTTTCTCAAAACGCTAGCCGATCTATCCTCCCGTATGTCTGATGAACTAACACAGGGTTGTCACTGATTTGTTGCGGAGACGTTTCTTTTAGCGCTGATGTGGCGCTGATTGGGACGTATGAGGTGTTTGTGAAAGCATTTTGTATTCTTTTTGCTGCTAATGAACACTCGTTAGCTGTCGAAGAATTTCCATGAATGTGCGTCGGTTTGTGACTTTGTATGCTGCAGTGGGTTGGTGCCTTTGTTTTTATTTTTGTAGCTATTATGTATTTTTAATGAGATTTGTTATCTATTGTTGTCCTGAAATCAACATACATACATAAACTAACGCCTTTTTCCATGGGGGTAGGCAGAAACTACAGAACGCCACCTGCTACAATCTATACATACTCCTGTAAACAAATCCCTGCCTAACTTGTATATGAGTCATCAAAAAGTCATACCTTGTGATATTCTGCAGTACAGATCCACATCTTTTAGTCTATTTACGTTTTATAATACTATACAAACCACACCTTTTTATCTTTTGAAATTGTATCAACTAATGTGACTCACTTTTATGTATTCTTTGATACTGTTAGCACCTGAAAAGCATACTTTTAGTTATCTCTGATTGTTTTAACATCCACAACTTATTGTATACCGCTAATTTGTAAAATCTTAGAATATTTTATACTGACATTTTCATCTGAACTGACATCTGTCTGTACGATTTATTTTCTTAAGCCATAGACACTACCACCATGATACCATGGACACTTCTTCTTCTCGACCATCTACAAAGCTAGTTGTACATTATAATCTTCAAAATAAGGGCAGCGGCAGACTGCCCCCTATGTAAACCGTTTTCTATTCGTTCTGGGATTGGATTGAGATTTGAATTTGAAATTTAGAAGATATGACACAGAACGAGGAAAAACGGGCGTCAGTTTTTAGTTTGGTTCTGGCAGTGAACGCCGTAAGTCTGATTATCATCTAGAATTGCCAAGAGTATTTTCTTATCAACAAACTCTTTAAACTGTAATATATTCAGCTTGTGAATGAGTGTTAAATATCTCTAGGGACAATAAATAAATAGCCATTTGGACTCTTTAGTGAACTTTTTACTGTTAATATAAAACGATGTGCCAGTCTGGTACGTGGTGCATGAGCTGCAGCAGACAAGTCTACAGCAGCGCGCACGGTCACAGTGCACGCGCAGGTTGCGCACGCCGTTGACGTCGGCCCACTGCTCGCGGCAGTGTTACACCAGCCGTCCCGTCGCGCCGTACCACGCCGCACTGGTGTGGTTGCCCATTCGCCAGCTTGGAGTAGGGGGGCGCTTGCATCAACGGAACGTCGTACGAAACCGACCTTTAGTTCTTTAATCCTTATCTTTTAATTTAGGTAGTTTTAAAATTTAACTTACGTTAACCTCTTTTAAAGCTAATCGCAACGTTACAACCTTTATTGAAAAATATATTAAAAACTAAGGGCCGATTTCACCAATTAAACTAATTGCGATTAGTTCAACTAAACTCAGATAATGCAAATGCAGCGTTCTAATTGGTTGAGACCGCTGTGAAACTACCATTCAGAACGCTGAATTTGCAGACCGATGTTTATACCGCCCGCCATATTTGATTTAGAATGGCACTTAGCTAACCATGCATTGTCATCCAAACTAAACGTGTATGCAATTTCGTCTTAATCGCTGGAGGATAACAGCTTTAAAATTCAGCTGCAAGATTTGACACGAACACACTTACACCCGTATACATACATACATTGCAAGTTAAATAAAAGCGTGTAATAAAGTCCGCCGCCGCGTCTGTACGCAATAAACTCATAAACTACTAAACAGATTTTCATGCGGTTTAGAAAGTTAATACACACTAATATAAAGAGTAAGAAACGTGGTAGGTTTTTGTGTATAATTTGTCACGGTCAAAGCCTGAGCGGGTTAGCGACCCGCTCAGGCTTTCAAAAACTCAAAAATAAACATAAAACTTTTATACATTTACAAACCACTTTAAAATCTAAATATAAAGCATTCACTTACTCAAAGATAATTAATAATCTCAGGAATGGCTAATCCTACCCGCAACGAATTAACGACGAGACGCAATAATAATACCTAGTACATAAACCTAGGACTTAGTCTGAACTGGATCTGAAGCAATCCAGGATTATAATGACGAGATATAAGAAGTGGACAGTTTCTATTGATAGCAGGTAATGTAGGAGGCACTGTTAGGTAACGTACTAAGTGCTGTATTTGATCGGTCGTTTGCTTTAGTCGATTTATTCATGTTTAAAAGAAAACTTTGTGACCACTATGTATTCATGTTTAAAAGAAAACTTCGTGACCACTTTTTGAGTCAGACTCAATAGATCTCATCTTGAGACAGAAGTCAAGTCATAATAATGATTAATAGGTTTCTTGCTTTTTTTATTGGTACCTATTTATTAGTCTATTTTATTTATATATATGTATTATTAATATATATGTAAGTATGTACGTTTTCGTATACCTACAAGTTGTTATTTTAAATATTAGCTTGTACCCGTTCACAACGTTTTTATTTTTAACCCAATGGTTGACTGGTAGAGAATGCCTTGTGGCATTAAGTCTGCCTATGTAAAACTATTGTATGAATTTTAAATAAATAAATAAATAATATCTAGATTTTTGAAGGAAAATAGGTGTGTATCGTAATTATAATTATTTCTCGGTAACAACCAGGGACCGAAACCGGTATGAATAATACCGGTATGTTTCGGTTAGTTACAGGTATTTTAAAAGGTTACCTTAATTTTTAAATATTAAAAACAACCTTTATTAATACCGGTTACCGAAATAAAAATTACCTCTATCTTACACGTGCCGTCCGTCGGCATTAGTCAAAATATTAAAGGGCGCGCATCGCCTGTGTGTGTGTCAAAGAGTCGAGTATACCCGCGCGCGCCGGCGAACGTCGACCAATCACGGCTCTGGCTGGCACGGCGACGTGTCTCTCAGTTTGCTAGCGAAGCGTGTGTTGGTCGTGTTGGATAGTTTTGTTGGCTTGGTAAATTATAGATAAAACATATTATTAATATACTTAGAAATGAGCAGAAAGCAAAAAAAATGTGTCACACACCGTTTTGTCGATACATAAAATAAGCTATTTTGTGCAATTGCCATATTATTTGTAAGCAAATATACCTTTAGAACTAACATAATCTAAATATTTATGGATGAACAGTAGCTTCTAATGTTTCTACATGCCCTGACTATAATAACTTTTGCTAATCAGTTTGTTTTACTTGTGTAAATAGTAATCTGTGGAAAATGTAGTGGGTAGTATATTTGTTAATTCACATGTTTAAGACACTTTGTATATTTTTAGTATACTACTGTTAGTTTTCCCTACAAAAATAAATAAATACAAATTTCGCGTTTAGCGTTCTGATTGGTTGGTACCGCTGAGAAACTACCAATCTGAACGCTGTATTTGCATAAACTGAGTTTAGTTGAACGAATCGCGCGCGTAGATTTGGCATTCTTCATTGTATCGTTCGCAGTGCTGTGTCTTGTTTTTTTTTATTTTGTCTGTGGCTAACGTTAAATTAAGTTTAATTAAACTAAATTGATTATTTTATGCTTTCGGGCAAATGAAGGTAGTCAAACAGAACACAGAGCGTGGCTAACAGTTGTGCATTGGTCATGGCCAGATCTTAGAATTGATCATTTTATGAAGATGTTAGGCCATTACATGAAATAGAACATCGAACGCTCATGGTGTGGTTAGACGCACGAGTACTGCATGATGTGGCTAAATATTTGTGATCTTAATTAATTTTCCGGTCTTGATAGGAGTGGGGGTATTATGGGAATTCAACATCACCTTGGTTTTTTTCCATGTTCATCCTAAGACCCACTATTTTGGAAGCTCTACTGAGGTCATCGAGCATTGTACTGAGGTCCTCCATGGTCTCAGCCATAACCACTAAATCGTCAGCAAACCGAAGGTGTGTGATGTACTTATCATTGACGTTGATGCCTAGCTCTCTCAAGTCCAGAACCTTGAAGACATCCTTCAGTGCAGCGGTGAATAGTTTTGGAGATATGACATCTCCCTGTCTAACACCTCGCTGAAGAAGGACCGGTTTCGAGGTCTGATCCTGAAGTCGAACTGACATGGTGGCGTTTTTGTACAAACACTTCGATGTACCGGTAGTCAATTTGGCACCGTTGGAGAGACTAAAATACAGTCCAAGTCTCGATCGAATCGAAGTCTTTCTCGTAGTCCACAAACGCTAAACAAAGAGGCAGGTTGTACTCTTCGGCCTTCTGTATTACCTGCCGCAGCGTATGGATGTGGTCTATGGTGCTGAAGCCTTTACGGAATCCGGCTTGTTCGGGAGGCTGGAAATCGTCAAACTTGCGCTTGAGACGATTCGTGATGGCTCTTGAAAACAGCTTGTAGACATGACTAAGAAGTGACATGGGCCTATAGTTTTTCAGTAGGGCATTGTCGTCGTTCTTGAAGAAGAGTACCATCACACCCCAGCACCATACCTGTGGCGTTTTTCCCCCAAATATGAAGGAATCAAACAGCTTCTGAAGGGCCTACTACTGGGTCTCCACTCGCCTTCAGGAGTTCCGCCGTAATTCCGTCATCACCCGGTGTCTTGTTGTTCTTAAGCTGTTTCGGAGCCATCCTTATCTAATATAGGCTGACGTCCGTAATGTCTTTGGATAGTATCGGGTCAATTTAGCTCTAGGGTCATTTGCTAGATTCGCGACGGGTTTACTGGTTGACGTGTACAACTGCCCATAGAATCTCTCGATCTTCCTCAGAAGCTCCGGTTTGGCGGATACGATACTGCAATCATCGATCTTCAGTTTCGTAAGCTGGCGCTGCCCAATTGGCCAGTAGACAGATCTCTTGCATAGACCTTGGAGCCCTTATGCCGCTCAATCGCGTCTTAATACTTTCGGCATGAAAGCGGTGGAGGTCGTTTTTCAAGGACTTTGAGATCCGTCTATTTAGCTGCCGGTATTTCAACGCATCGTCTGAAGACTGCAAGATCATCTCACGCCTCTCTTTCATGAGCTTAAGAGTAGGATCAGAGAGCATTTTGTTCCTATGTGTACGGCGGGCCTAGAAAACTTAGACCCGACCGCATGGACAGCTTCCACAAACCTATCGCTGTATTCGTCCCCTAGGCACTTGAAACGATTCTGGAGTTCGAGCTGAAAGGTGTCGGGGTTTTGGATCTGGATCTGTGCTGGACGGAGCGTAGACTTCATCAGTCGAGACCTTTCAAGCTTGATATTAATGTTCAATGTGCATCTTACCATGCGGTGATCGCGACCAGTTTTCACCGAATTGATCTTGTATCTGACATTATTGAACATTTGCTTCCTGGTTGACATGATGAAGAAGATCAGAAATCATATACTACTTTTTTATTTAGTTTTGTCAAGCTTTGGCACCTAATGCCCAAATATTAAAACGCTACTCAATGTTAAGTTAAGTCTCTTGCTTTTGTCTCTATCACTCTAAGTCAAAGTGACTGTATCACCACGAGACTTAAGCCCTATTTATAAGATGCATGTTTATTACCTGTAGCAATAAACTTTGTATAAATAGGGCTTCAGCGGCATCTCGACATCACGTGGCGTTTGAATATATGGCCAGAAGTCCTGTAATAATAAACATATTATGACTAATTTGCACAAAGGTTTCGCCATCTTGTCATCTGCCATACTTTGTACTGAGTTTGGCACGTTTCCGTTATCTTTCATTTGTTTTGATGAATTATCAGAAGATAAATCTGGGGCAGAGGCATTTGAATTTAATTGGAGTAGATGCATCTGGATCCAACGTAGTAGATATCTGCATCAGTGGTTTATTTGAAGTTTCCATATTCTTTACTTCATCAGCAGAATGGATAATAAAATAACATCAGTTTTCGTATAACCGGAGTCACACTTTTTTTTGTTGGCGTTTTTTGGCAATACTATCCTCGTAGTTCAGACTGTTCCATAGACCTAATAAATAGTATGGACTTGAAATACCTACAAAAAAAACGTGCCTACCTAAACCTTAAAATGGCACTTAAAATGGCTGCCGATGCTATGGTTGTGTTAATCACGGAACACACACACATTAATAATACAAAAAGTAAACAACCATTTGACAGCAGGACTACCACGAACACAACCACAAATTTTGGCAATTAATATGTCGAATATGGCACGTACTGACAGCTGTCACTACGTCATAACAAAATGTTGCCATAATGAGCAACAACTGAAATATTGTTGTCTCTTTTGTTAAATACGATTACTACATTAGAAGAAATGAGACAAAATGATGTTTCACATTCTGTATCGTATTTCAGTCATATTTGTATAAGCTAATGTATGTATAGAATAATAAGGCGCCTCCATGTTTTTTCTAGCTCAATGGACTGTTCACTATAACTTGTCCCTTGCCTTCATGTTGGCACCATGGCTTGCCAAGCTTAGGCAGATTATAGCAGGTGCTTTTGTCGACAGTAGCAGTTGCTTCTGTCAACAGCTGCGGTTGCCTCTGTCGACAGTTGAAGTTCGCTTAGTAGACACAAATTGCTGCTCGTCAGTTTGACGCCTTAGTTTCAATATTTAAACTTATTATATTAATATTAACAGTGGTACCAATCGCTTCACGGGACAAATTATAATGGACGCACTGTATTTATTCACAAAAAACCGTAACCTAACCCATTTGGTTGGGATGCCATGTGCTCCGTGAAATGCAACATAACACTTAAAATATGATTTTAAAAAAAACACGTCGCCTATGGCACCCCGACCAAATGGGTTAGGTAAGAAGTGTAACCACCCGCGGGAGCGCCGAGCGAGTGTTACTTCCAAATTGGTCGCTTTCCATAACAATTATCATATTTGGAAATCCAATAAAAGTCTATCGACTTTTTTGCGTGGTCACCCTACTTTGTTTGATTTGGTTCATACCGCCGTCAACAAAAACAAAGCGACATCAACTCCTCTACCCGCAGGTAATCTAACTATGTATTTTATTTTACGATAAATGAAAGTTGTTGAACTGTCAAAATGAAACAGATTCAGATTATGATTGATCGTGTATTACGCAATTAGGGACCACATCATGATACAATCACTTCATGAAATGTTCGAACACTTCATGTTAATGTTTTAATACAAAAAGTGTAGGTACTCTGCCAGCGCGCTCAAACAAATTTTAAGCAAAAAGATAAGCGCTTTGTTTACGAGGAAGTGCTGCCCTCTATTAGAAAAACGGGCGTGTACGTTTCTCCGCAAGTTAAATAAACAAACTACCTACTTGATTTCTATGATGAGAGAAATAGATAACCAAATGGTATTTTACCAATTTACAATGTAATACTATCTGACTATCTTAACCTTTGTCCATTTCCTTTTTTACTTTAACTAAAATACGCCGCAAAAAGGCGTACTAAATTAACGTAAACAGGACTTGCGTGCAGACGCACACACACGCACTACAGCACGCACGACGATCTCCCTGGTAATGTATTTTCTAACGCCAACAAATTGTCGGCATTGCGATATTCTGTTTCTTTCTAATCAAGGTCTTTTTTAGGTAACCGGTATTAAAACGGTAACCTAAATAAAGGTAACCTGTTTCTTCTTCTTGGGTTACCCAGATAGCGGTTACCTAAATCGTAGAGGTTACCAAAATTCTTCGATACCGGTACCGTAATTTTTATGGGTTTTCGGTCCCTGGTAACAACAATCATCGTATGTTATTTGGAAGAACTACAGACAAATAAAATCATTATCTTAAAGTACAAAAATAGTCCTGTGCCAATATAAAATCTTCACAAGTAAAGCGTGAAAAGTTTTAGATCCTGGTTTCCACACAGTCTTCTCTCGCATAAAATGCTTTGGCTCTCTAAAGTACTGTGATTACATATATATACTTTTTGGACTACGATAACATACTTTACACGTGGTATTTTTTTTTTTTGTTGGGCGTCTCTCAGTTCAATCAGAGTGATTGGCTACTGCTTAACCAGGCGACCCTGCGGAGACTAAATTAGAGCCTCCAGCCAGACAAAAAAAGCTTATCCTAAACGACCACGCGCTTATGGGGCGAACCTCGGCTCAGGGCGTCGCTGGGGAGACAACCAGGGCTGGATCATGATAAAGTGATTCTACCATGCGTTCGGAAAATACCTGCGTGGAGCAGAACGGACAAGGTCATTTGGCAGTTGTGGTGTTCTGATTTACAGATCCACATTTTTTAACTCTATTTACAATTCATAACACTATACAAACCATACCTTCATATCTTTTGATATTTTATCAACTTTTGTAATTCATTTTTATGTTTTCTTTCTATTGTTATCATCTGAAAAGCATACTTTTAGTTATATCTGATTGTTTTAATATCTGAAACTTAAATTATATTGATAATTTGTAATTCTTGCAATATTTTTCTATTGTGACATTTTCATCTGACATGACATCTGTCTGTCTATTTTATTTTTCTTAAAACCATAGACCGTAACATAGGTACCATGGACTAAATCTAATTTAAGGTAGGTTTACACTATTATAAGGGTAGCGTAGACTGACCCCTTTGTGAACCGTTTTTATTCGTTCTGGTCTTTATTTCTTAATTGAAATTTGAATTTGTAATGTAGATAGAACACAGAACGAAGAAAAACGGGCGTCAGTTTTATAGTTTCGGATCTGGACTGAACGCCGAAAGACGGTTGAATTCTTAATACTACCAAGTGAACTATTGTATCTTAAGACTCTTTAAAACTATAACTTATACGGCTGTGAATGTTATCAATCTTTGAGTGCAATAAATATATTTTATTGAGTGTGAAACTTAAATGTGAGCATTTTTACTGCGTCATTAACCTCGTCGGTCACCGCTTCATCTAAAAGGGGGCGTTTGATCGGCGTATGAAGCCACAGCCAGGCCTCCACACCCCTTGCCGTCGTGGTGCCTGCTCATCTGCCTACCCAGGGCCTACCACGTCTTCCTGCCTGGTTAGCTGCCCACGTCATGCGAAGCCGGACCATAGTTTTTATTATCTTTATCTTTTATCTTAGTTTTAATTTATATTCCCTTTTATTTTTACTATCGTGGCTAACGTTAGCTCTCCGGAGCTTACGTTACGCTACACAGTTAAATCATCATCATTTATCATATTAGCTTGGAAGCTTTTAAGACCTTTTTAGCCATAAGTTCTACCTGATACTGTGCGTTACACAGTTACTGTATATTGGCACGAAACTCATCTTTAGATTTTTCGTTCAAGTTCTGTTCATGACAACAAGTAGGTAACCTGCAGATAGAACTTAGAACTACAGCTAATTCTTCATACCAAGTATATAATATATATCTATGAAGCCAATAAAAATAAAGCGAGTGTCACACGGAACAAAAGTGCGGCTAAACACAGGCGCGTTGACGCGAACAAATTGACGAGCTGTATCGCACTTGGTAGTGCGAGCGATAGGATTTGATACTTTAAAAAAAATATTGAGAAATAAGTCAGATTCGCTATTTAAAGTATTATGTATGTATATTTTTCCTTACATACATAATACTTTCATAAATGAATTGGCAAGAAACTGTCATAATATTAATATTTTTAAATACTTTCCTAATAGATCCTCGGTGACTTAACTTATATGGCTCTGACAGCTCTCTTTTGCAATATAAATATAGTGCAATATAATATAATATGCTGTAAATAAGACACAGTAATTTTAGTATGGATGGATGCTGCATTAAAATCCACGTCACCGCATACCGAAAGGGGACTGATAATCGAAAATCAGAAAAATATCTCGAGACACCTGCAAAGTCACGGGTAACGCAATTAGATGCGGTTTTAGAACCTGATTTTGCATAAAAATAGATTTATCTTCAATTTATATAGATTCAATAGTCATATAAGAAGATCAGGAACAATTACATCTGGCTACAACAAGAGTTCTTAAAACAATCTTAGCATATTCCACTACACTCAACAATAGACAACCCACACCTATGCTACCTACTTTATTATTGTAACCTTAAAGATACTTTTGAAAGTGCCAACAAATCGAACCATCCCATGTTTTGATAAACAGCACTTGACTTCACCCATTCTACAATCTAACAAAGCATTATACAACATCATGATTATCCAACACCTCGTACTAAACATAGTTTTATCAACAAACTGCTTGTTTACATAACAAAATGTTATTGTACATAATATAAGGTAAATAATAAAAGATGTCAAGGAAGCGAACATAATTGATGATCACTCGTCGCTCCGGTATTTTCAATATTGTTCCATGAGAATTTCCGCATAGAAAGTCCGTTTTTATGAGACGTTAATAATTTATAGTGTTGGTATTTACTTGATAATTTATACCTTAATAATGCATTATGACAAACAAGGTAATTAAGTACTAGTATGTCAATAGGTAAATCTGTATTTCGATTACTGAATAGCATGCGAATATGAGATGAAAGTTAAAGATTACTGTTGTTTTACGTGCTATAAAATCTTGGAAACTTAAAGAGTATGATTGGCCTACGACCTACCTCCATAGCTTCCGATTTCAGAATTAATTAATTAATTACGTATTTATGTAAGTAGGTACAATAGATAATAATATATTTACAATGATGCACGTATATTGTTGCAAAACTGAGCAGACTTCAGTTCGAAGCCTTTCTAGAAATTAAAGCTATGATGCTTATGATGATGATAGCATGGTTGGCTGTTGTTTTTATTGTACAAACTTGCCACACTGTTTCCACTATCCAATAGAACTTCTAAAAGTAAAAATTAATAATAGTGACTACAAGAACAGTTCCGCGTCAGTAAAGTCCCGAAGAAACGATTCAACTTTGGTTCATCGATATACGTCTTCCGGATGAAATCCGGAAGACAAGGAATCGGTCCTGTGCGTTTCGCATCCACCGGACTCCCGCGGTATGGACCGTCGCTCCTCCTTCCAGCACTGCGTCTTCCGGTACGCGGCTTTGGTTAATCATCATCATCATAATCAGCCTTTTAATTTTCCCACTCCTGGGACACAGGCCTCCTCCCTGTGAGAGGGAATGGGCCGTAATCCACCACGCGGGCCCAGTACGGTAAAAATTCAAACACATGTACCATTGGTACATGTCTTCGAATTTTTGGTTGTAGGATACGGCGGTTTCCTCACAATGAAGGTTCTCAAAACGGTGAAGAAAACATTAACTTTGGCTAATTTTTCATTCTTTCAAAATACCAATAAACATTTAATTCAATAAATGTACTCCATTTTTTTACAAAGTATCAAATCCTCTTCAGCCTCCCACCGTATCAAGTGCGGAAACAATACAGGGGATCAAGTTTACAAGCGGCTCAATTGGCCGGTGGTAATTTCGTCCTATTGTCTCTATGTCCCCTGTTACATCCGTCCCCAGTCCCCTATCGCCCCAGTTTGTCCCAGGGGACATCGTTACGTTCTTTGTATTAACATATTTACGAGGAACGAAAATGGCGATTATTGTTGCTTAATTTCGAGGAGGGCAGTCTTAGAAAAATGTTTTTCGTCTGAGTTTGTTTTTGGTTATTGTATTGGTAGCGTCTTTTTGGTAGATGGGCTTTCTTGATTTTCTTTGCTGTGGCAGTTATTATATTTCGAATATAATAATAGTACTTTGTTATGCAGAATTCTAAAATTCTGCCGATGTAAGGCTACACTTGCCAAACCAGAGTCGGAAAAACAAAGCAAAATCGAAAGCCAAATTAAATTTAAGATATATATGAGGGTGTACCATCTGGGACCGTACAATAACGTGCCAACGCCACCATGAATCATGTTTGAAAAAGAAATAGTGCTCTTTGTTCTGTATAGCTTCGTCTATCGCTCAAAGTCGAACCATGATTGTTTTGACATGTCACAGTAAGGCTCCTGATGTTTTCCGTTTACTTAATTATAAGAAAATACTTTCTTCCATAACTTCAAGCTTCCTTCCCTCTTAATTTTAAACCGACTTCAAAAGGTGTTTGACTTATACGTTTGTCCGCGATTTTCTCGCGTTTGGCTTTGCCGATTTCGATCATTCTTTTTTTATAAGTTTAAGTATCTCTCAACTTAGGTCGTAGTGCATCAAAATCGGTTCCGCAATTTTCAAGATATGGAGTATACAAACGAAATCTTAAGCGACAAACAGCACGAATGTGTAAATTGAGTTATTATAGGTAAATTGTCTATCCTTTAGGTACTAAGGTACATAATAAGCTATGGAGCTTGCTAAATTTATAGTGATGGTGAATCAAAACTAAAAAGGGAGATATAAAACATTTTCTCAAAAAAATTAACACACTTCAAAAACAAAACACTAAAAAGTGCAAAATAACTTTCGTTTCGGAAGTCGGTGTCGCGAAACGAAAAAACATGAGGTACAACAAGATTTAGACACCGACTTCCGAAACGCAGTTATTTTGCACTTTTTAGTGTTTTGTTTTTGAAGTCGGTTGATTTTCTCACGAAAAAGTTTTTTTGGCATCTACAGTTAGTAGAACCTCATCAAAACTTAAAAGCAAAACCTACACTTTGAGGCTTGCAAGTTGTTTCACAGGTCTCACCTCCCTTCATACAAAAAGCCTAAAAAACCCAAGCTATTCAATGAACGCAAACATCCAGTGTCAAAGGCTTACAGTTACAAAGCCTGCACTCACATATAAATAAAATAATCCACACATACTTAACGCTGACAATAACAAATACATACATGCGACGGCTTTTAGCAACAATGAAAAAAGTCGGCTTCTAAATACCATTGATAGGGATGCGACAGGACTGGTGGGACGAGTTTGACTCGATTGTTGCAGGTTCATTTTGTTTTTGTTTGTAAGAAAATGTCTGTGTAAATAATATGTATTAGTAAAACGCATGAATTAAAGGCTGCATTTGAATAAGTCAATAAACTTAAGTAATTAAGCTAGTGTAGAGTTTCACAAAAATATATATCAATTTATTTTAGTATATTTGCTGATAGGACAAGAAATTTAAATTAAAAGAATAGAGGAAGATTCAACGGACAGATGATGTAAAGAAAATGATGAAATACCACCTTTTTTTTTTTTATTGTTTGGGAAATCATCCAGTGACTTCTCCCGCTCTGGGTGAAGCGGGAGTGCGTGTCAGACTTTTACTGACTAAAACTCACCCGTGTTCCTTCAGTTGCTTGAGCCAGGGCCGCGGTAACTCTTTTTCAAATTTATCCGCGACCCAGACAGGCATCGGCCCTAGCGGACCCCGTCAGTTTTGCTGATATCTCTTTGAGGCGCGCGTGGAACACTACGCGCCGTCGACTCGGGCCTGGTCCTTATCGGACGGCGAGCTACCCGCTGCTCGCCGTCCGCAAGCCCGCGCCTACGGTGACCGGAAATCGTCTTGCTACGCCCGACGCCCGGGACGTCTCCTGCGGTGGCTGGGGGCGTGAGGGCGTCTCCGATGCGTCTCCCTCACGCGTTCCGCCTCCTCCTTCGCGAGCATTACTGCTTCGCAGAAGGAGGTGACAGCTTCCCATGCCCTCTCGCTCTGTACCATGGCCTGAACCAGGGCCGGACGCGAGAGGTCACCACCGCCGATTGCCTCCACGAGGACACGGCGGTACTCCGCCCAAGCGGAGCAGACCTCCACCGTATGCCCCACCGTGTCCTCCGGGCGATCCATACAATGGTGACACCCGGGCGTTTCCTCCCGCCTTATCCTGAACAGGAACCTCCCGAAACATCCATGTCCGGTGAGGACCTGCGTCAGGCGGAAGGTGAAGACGCCATGGCGCCTCTCAAGCCACTCCTCAAAGAGGGGCCTTATCGCCTCAATTGTGGCGCGCCCAATGAAATACCCCCTGGAAAGCGAATAAAAGTAAGACAATTAGTAATTATGCAAATACAAAATGTAAATGCATAATACTTCAATACCTGTTACGTTTTCACTGTTTCTGTCAGTTTGTTACGTTTTCACACCTAAACTGCAGAACTTTATGAGTTTTGGTATAGAAATAGATTGGACGTCTTTATCCCAGGCATACGTTCGCTTGGATTAATTTCCTTCTAATAACTCCTACTGCTGCTGCTTGGGGGAGGCCTATGTCCAGCAGTGGACGTCTTTCGGGTGATATGATGATGATGATGAAGCTGCTGACATAAGAGAATATCCATAACATGAAAACCTATCAGAAAAATCAAGATTTTCACAACGCGATCTGACAACATTGACAGCTCAATTTTGACATCTGTCAAAAATAAAAAGCAATCGGTCTAACCTCATCGACCGCACTCCGCACATCACTACAAAAGAGACAAAGGGTTACTCCTCACCGCAAGTCAGTTACTAATGGCACTGCAGCCAGAGATCACGCAAACAGATCCCGCTTCACAGCAATTAAAGCACACCAGATTCCTAAGAGGACAGCCACCGGAGGCAATCAAAATAATCACTACGATTTAACACTTTCCTACCTTAAGATAAGTGATAAAGTAAGTCTTGTTACGGTCGGATACCAGGTGACGTATTTATTTTGATAGTGCTAATGAAGCGAATAGATTAGGATTGTTGGACTGAATGGACATTGTTAGGTCTATGTGGATAGACTGGTTGGTTTAATCAGGCTTGCTGATTGGCTAGGCTAGTGTATTTAGTGCGAACGGATATTGTGGTAGGAATTAGAATAAGAACGTCTATGTAGAATGAAAAACTTTGGAAAAAAAATTATTTAGGGAGGTTTAAAAGTATCAAAATGCATAGTGTATGGATCTCCAAGATACAGGCTGTCCCTAGTTTGGGATCCGTCGCTAACCTATTAATGTTATTGTTAGTTTTAATAAATTTTTCATGCTAATACTATCACCAACAAATTGTGAATGGTAAGTAAATGAATTTTATTTTATTTATTTATTGACAAGTAAAAAAAAAAAACATAGCTTCAAGTGAAGTAAAGTATAGCCTAAAAATGGAAAATCAAATCGAATCTTCTCTTCGTAAACTATCTTATTCCTGCGGCTCACTCCTGTGGCTTGTCCTAAAGGGAACTGTGCCTTTTTTTGGGAATCAGCGATAGTCCTACCGGATCAGTAATTACTGTCAGCTGATACTAGGATAATTCTAGAATGGCTGTTTTATTTTCCTGTAGCTGGAGAGGTTTCTAGCAATACTAACAAAAACTATAAATTGGTTGTTTAGGTAATTGTGTACATATCACTTGAGAGAGCTATTGTGATTCAACAATTTTCTTAGGTACATGCATAATATAAAATTTACATGATGTGAATTTTAACACTAAACGCGCAATTGCAAATTGGTTAGACCTGTTTAATAATAAAACTTGATACTATTTACGAGTTTAAAAAAAAAAACATCACTATTAGAATTTTTATTGGGATTGGGACGATAACATTTTTTTACACTTCTTTCATTTCTTGTGCTCAAATTGTGTTTACTAAAACAATTCATTACTTATAACTATTCAATCATTTACATCAATGTTTCAAAAGCCGCGAAATCACCATTTAAGCCATAAAATCAAGTAGTTTGCCACAGGAATCCACCTGCACATTGATATCTCTATACTGTTTCAACCCAGTTTCCCTAAAAGTCGTTCCCGGAGAGTTAGACAAACACCATATAGGTAGGAATCGGTCTCGGATAAAGGAAACAGTCGTGCAGTTGCTAATGAGCATATCAGACCATAACAAACCCATGAGAAAACGCCACGGGACTCGGAAAAAGACACCATAAAGGAGTTTGTCCCTAAAGAATGTTCGTCAAAGAGTTTTTAAAGGAGGTACGGAGATAGTGTGGGTCTTAGGATGAACATGGACAAAACCAAGGTCATGTTGAATGCCCATGTCACACCCACTCCTATCAGGGTCGGAGACTCTACACTCGAAGTTGTGGATGACTATGTCTACCTGGGACAAACGATCCAGTTGGGTAGGGCCAACTTCGAGAAAGAGGTCAACCGTCGAATCCGACTCGGCTGGGCAGCGTTCGGGAAGTTGCGCGGTATCTTCACGTCCAACTTACCACAGTGTCTCAAGACGAAAGTCTATGACCAGTGTGTGTTGCCAGTTATGACCTATGGCTCTGAGACGTGGTCGCTCACAATGGGCCTCATCAGAAAGCTTACAGTCACCCAAAGGGCAATGGAGAGGGCTATGCTCGGAGTTTCCTTACGTGATCGAATCAGAAATGTAGAGATCCGCAAGAGAACCAGGGTTACCGACATAGCCCGAAGAATTGCCAAACTTAAGTGGTAGTGGGCAGAGCACATTGCTCGCAGAACGGATAGCCGATCGGGCAGAAAGGTTCTGGAGTGGCGACCGCGAACCGGAAGACGTTGCGTTGGAAGGCCTCCCACCAAGTGGACCGATGACCTGCTGAAGGTTGCAGGGATCCGCTGGATGCGGGACGCACGGGACCGGTCAATGTGGCCACGCTTGGGGGAGGCCTATGTCCAGCAGTGGACGTCTTGCGGCTGATATGATGATGATGACGGAGATAGTACGGGGAAATAGTAACATCTTGCCTGTTTTATCGACAAGCAGCTTTGTTTTGCTGTTTGAAAGCAGATCATCATTATCATTAGCAGCCTTTTTAACGTTCCCACTGCTGGGACACAGGTCTCCTCTCTGTGAGAGGGAATGGGCCTTAATCTACCACGCGGCCTCAGTGCGTGTTGGTGGATGTCACAAGCCTTCGATTTTTTGGTTCTAGGACATGCCGGTTTTCTACGATGTTTACCTTCACCGTTTTTAGAGCAGTGGTGAAGAAATAATTTACACAGAGTAATGCGCCTGCCTGGGATCGAACCCACAATCTACGACACGTAAGTCAGGTCCGTTACCACTTGCTTTGAAGGACTACTTTCTGTTGGAAGGCTTGTGGCTACCGTGGCTCATGGAAATCGCACTGGTTGATCTTGAAGGTTAAGCAACTCTTACCGAGGTCAGTGCGTGAATAGGTTACCATAAATTACATAGAAAGACTCCTTCGCGTCTCGTACGCACCTTAAGCTGTTGGTTTGAGATATCATTTGTAAATTTTGGACAGTCTTTAAAGTCAGAACCCAGAAAATCTGACCTGCCAAAGGGTTTCGCGTTACCCAGTTTCTGGGTTGTGGAGGTCGGCAGTCTCTCCATACTGCTGGTATTCTGCTGCATCTGGTTAGATTAGAAATCGACTCCAACTTATTTCGGGCACAGCTAATATAATACTAGCATACAGATGCCTCATCCCATGCAAAGAAACGGTGCCGACATAACTGGCGTTTTTTGTTTGAAATCTGAATGCTTAGGAGATTTGATTAAACAAGAATATACAATTTTTATGATCAAAACACAAAATTCAATAACAAACGATGCATATTGCGCCATCTAGTGATATTTATTTGAACCAAATATTCTTTTTTAGCACTGGCACCCCGTGGTTCGGGAAAGCTTAAACAAAATAGAAGGCTAAGGGGGTAGGTTACTTCGCAATACAGGCCCATGAGGCATTTCTAATGCCGGCTGTACACTCTCGTGCGAGAGCCCACGAGGATGATGTACATTACTCTCAGTACCAAGTTCAATCATGAAGTATTTTGTTTAAAAACTCAATGTACAGAGTTCCCTCGGGCTCTCGCGTGGGAGTGTACAGCCAGCATAAAGATTTGTAATGCATCCGTGACCCATATTATTTGTAGACGTATAGGTCAGCATCAGATTGGGGCAATCCCACCGCACTATTCCCAAACCACTGCAACTCCTGAAAGCCAGAATCAACAATGACAACCACCAGAAAAGCACCGAGGCAATGAAGCTCGACGAAATTGAGGAGAATGAATATTAATATTATATTATATATTAATATTAAATATGAACTGACTTGCATCCCGCAACGAAATTAATTTGAAAAGAATAACGAAGGGGTAGGAAAAATAGAAATTACCATCAGGTTGACTGGTAGCCTGTTGCCCAAAGACCGAAGGTCGTGCCAGGTGTCTATTAGTATAGGTGTGTCACCATTTCTCATTAGCTGATGTTGCCCAACAAAATCAAATGATTAATGACTTTTATAAAACTTAGAAAGTTGTTATAATACGAGTACAATGAGTCAGATATATTCAACATAATAATTCAAATTCAATATCATTTGTTCGATTTTGGCACTATCAAACGCTAGTATCGAGACACATCAATTTGTTTATAGGGTTACCAGGCTTTTGAATAAACTTCCAAAGACCTTATACGTATTTCTTATAAGGTCTTTGTAAACTTCTTATTACAAAGTAGTATTCCATCATTATTAAAACTGCAGATAAACTTTGTTTCAATAATCACACAATTAAAAGTAAAAATCTTTAAAAAAAGTTTTTAATGGGCTAAAAAATGAAACCAATTAATGACAGCAGGTCTAGTGAGGCAAAGAAGAGACTGTGGCTCCTCAAACATCCTCCTCCGACTGACTATGTTGAGCCTGCAGAAAAGCTCCCTGTAGGCTACCAACTTCCATGGCCCACCTGGAAATCTTTAAACCGCCTCCAAAGGCACAACTAAGTTAGATGGGGGTACTCTAATAACCCGCAGTGCGATTGCGGAGCTACGTCCCAAACAACGCCCCATCTCCTATCGTGCTCTCTGTACAACCGAATGACCTTTGTGAGGCAAATGAAAACGCTGTTGCCGTGGCTGAATTCTGGTCAAAGCGTATATAACTAAGGAATCATCGATACGACGAAGAAGAAGAAGAAGAATGGGCTAAAAAGTATGAAATGTAATATCGCTATTCAATACACATCCAGTGAGCCCAAATACGGTGGTGCTATCTTGTCTGGTTGAGGAGTTGCTATGACCACCTTCCGGCTTCATCATGAGACCAACTCCATAGGTACGCCAAGTTTCCGCATAATCTGATGTCAGGAAGTGTTTGAAAAATGGACTACTGGTTGCCGGACACACATACGAAAGCAAGGTAGTAAAAAGTAATAAAAATAAAATATAATATAATGATAATATTGTAATAAAAAGATCTATACCTAGCTCTAGAAATAATGTAAATTATGTCACTCTATTTTTACACTCCTTCGCTGATTCATTTTATTAATATCGTATGGGATACGAGACAGTTGAATCATTTCTTAGGGACTTGATCTTCGTTGTATTTGCTTTTCTGGTGATCACCACTTTGATGCTGACTCTCAAGAACTGTAGTGGTTTGGAAGAGTATGGCTGGGCTTGTTTCTAAAAAAACAGCAATAAGTTATACCTCTTTAAAATTACAAAGGAGCATGAGGGTAATAAAACAAAATTAATGTAGGACAAATGCGTTCAGTAAAATACTAAAACTCTCCTACAAGAATAGTCCGTTAAAGTGATTGAACGAGACCTAGACAATAAGTTTACTAAGCTGAACTATAAAATAACCTAACACCTCGAAACACACATTATCCTCCCCCACAATTGACTCCTACAACTTCGTCGCCGTGTCTAACAGGCAATCCACAGCCTGTCCTATCCTCAGATCAGCATGAAAAATCAATGGTCAGTGCTATCGTAACCACATCTGCATTGGCTACTATGCTAATACTTAGGTTATCTCCTGTGATACGCCGTAAACTTGTCCATACAACCTCCACGGGAAAAGATACCCTACAGAACCCTGTATAGGGTTTGGTTTAAACTGGAAGGTTCATTAGACAATAAAATAATGCAAAACACCTGACGGTTAGTCTTGTATACTCGATTTCAACTGGTTTTAGAACTAATACATTTAGAAACGGAATAATTTTTCAAAATATTAATATCAAACAGGTTTTTGTGAGTCTGTTGATTTAATATTGACCATATTTTTGGATTGAAATTATTTGTTGGTCAATTAATTTACTGTTTTTGTCTAGTTCTTTATGGGTTCTTTCTATATTATGCGCTTTTTATGCAAATTTTTCTTCTTTAGAGTATATTTTTCTGGTTATTTCGAAAACGGCGACAATTAAACAAGTTGGCGATCATATTAAATTACAATGTTAATTTCTATACTTAACATAAATTTCACACCTTTTTGATACTCTTAATTCTTGAGAAAAATCTTAAATTTAAAAGTCGATCATAGATTCAGAAACAGTATCACTTGACTAAACTTTCAATACATACTGTCTGGCAAGAAAAACAATCGCATTTATAACAACTTGGGCCAATTACTTGGAGGTCTATTAAACGGTCTTTAGAAAGGCGTTACCGCTAATTTAATCAATGTGCTTTATTTTATGGTTCTAGGATGATTAGGCAGAAAACATTGTGACCATAACGGGTTAAACCTGAATCAGGAGCGTGAGCACAAAAAAACTTAGTACGGCTTCAAAAAAAACACTACAAAGCGAAAAATAACTTTCTTTTCCGAATTCGGTGTCTTTGGTACCTATTATTTTATATGTTATTATTGGAAAGTTATTTTTGGCTTTGCAGTGTTTTTTTTGGAAGTCGGTTTAATTTCTTGGTTATTTTTTTTTCCTTTTTTTATATTTGGTACCTCAAATTTCCATAAAAATAATTGGTAGCCAAAGTACATCTCATGACGACTCTAATGAGCCCAAACACAGCTAGGATGCATTGTTTTATTACAAGGTGCCAGTGCCTTTACCTTTCGGCTTCATCGTCAGATCAGTTCGATGGTACCATTTATTTATAAGTATTTCCTTCATCATAGTCAGTAAAATTTTCGAGATATCTTATAACCGCGCCGTGACATTACTTATCATTAAGGTTTTCCAGTGGCTATCTGTGGTCTTCCTCATCAGTTCCACTTCACCAAACGATATGAGTGCAAATGATTGATGCATTGTTGATGAAAATTCCAAAATCGCTATATGTATGACTTTAATTTCTTTCTGAAATGCATTCGGAACAACAACCTCGTTACTAAATAAGTTATTTTTTAGAAATTAAGAGTGTACTAACATAGGTATAAGTTTTCTCGTTTACTAACCCATATGGATGTTACTAGTCCGATTTTTTTTTTATATTTGAGGAGTACCCTCGATTTCCATGGCATCCCATCATCAAATTCTGACTTGATGACAATGGGACCATCTCGGTATACTTTTCAAATACAAAAATAATTTTCAAACTCGGTCCACAATTGATGGAGAAATCGGTGAAAATACGTTAAAAAAAAATACAAACATACATGCGAAAATAGATACTCCTGCTTTTTGGGTAGGCGGTTTAAAAAAGAGAGGCGTATGCCCAACTGGAGAAGTCTTACTGTGGATGATGGCAATTACTGTAAGGAGAAACCACTCACTTCGAGATAGATATGGTAGTCCGTGTTTAACTTTTTTGCCATTTAAAGGAAAAAATATTATTATGTCAACATAACTCAACGATAACCCATGTTTGGTCTCACATTTACCATGCTACAATGAGAGCCAAAGAGACAGAGACAACATAATCAAGCAGCAACAATGTAAGTTCTAGAGTCTTATGCTGAGATGTCAAAGCGTATAACGTTTTAGTACAGGTACGACAGTTTATTACAACATGTTAAGGGCGATCGGACTACTGACGGTTGTAAGAGCATGTTCACAAGAATGAAAATCTTTTTTTAATGTATCCTCAGATCAAATAAAAAGTCAAGATGGAACGTTGCAAACAACAAAGTGAAGCCGGTTCAAACTAAGCCTTGCCGTACAAAAACACAATTACACGCACTCACGTACAACGAAATAAGGCCTTAGCTTGTCCTTCGAGCTTACAGATCAAATAATAAAGCTCAACTGACAAGCTAAAGGGTAGTTTCGTTATACGTGTGCGCGTATAATTGTGTATTTATTTGAAACATTGCATTCATTTGTTTTTCGCATTGAAAAACAAATGAAATTAAAATTTAAAGAATCCCCTACACATTTTTATTTCATGCTTTATAATACACGCTTCGATCGACAATCTATTGAACACGATATCTTGCGAACCACTGCTCTCAAAACGGTGAAGGAAAACATCGTGAGGAAACCGGCCGGTCCTAGAACCAATAAGTCGAAGACATGTGACATCCACCAACCCGCACTGAACAAGCGTGGTGGATTACGGCCCATCCCCTCTCAATGAGAGGAGGCCTGTGTCCCAGCAGTGGGAACATTAATAGGCCGATGATGTGATGTGATGTGATGTGATCTTGCGAAAACACCCCGTTTCAAACAGAACGCCCATAACTTTAGAACGGCTGAACCGATTTTCATAAAAAATATTTAAGAACACTCTCGATAAAGCCCCCTTTCAAACAAAAACACGATATCAAAAGTTTTCCAACGAAATCAAAATCGGTTCATCCGTTTAGGAGCTATGAGGGCAGAGACATATAAACAAACACACTGGTACACACTTATACGACCCCACTTTTTCCGTCGGGGTTTAAAAAGACTTTCGGGATAAGTCGGAGTAGGCTTTTTCCATCTGGAATTTTTCAGTTTCAGCCTTGAACCTGAATTAATGCCCGGTTGATAGCACAAGGTCGCCCTCTGTTAATTGGATTTTAAATATAACTGTTAAAATATATAATATATATAATTTGAAATATAACGAAATATGGGTGTACAGGTGCACTTCTGCCTTGCCCTTTGGGGAAAACAGGCGTAATGTTATGTTGAAATTTTGTTTAATAACATGAATGTAATTAAAACTGAATACTTTTTAGCCGACTTTCCAAAAACGAGGAGGTTCTATGTTCGAATTCATGTTTTTATTTTTTTGTGTATGTTCACTGATTTCTCCGTCAATTGTGGGGGGATTTTGAAAGTTATTTTTTTGTTTAAAAGAATATGTTCCCAAATTGGTTCCATATTAATTTAGTGAAATTCTGATGAAGAACTTCAAAGATATACAACAGAACTCTTCAATAAATGACGGCAAATCTCTCGGGATTGCTGCAATAGCATGTCTGTTTATTGTTTATACCATTTCATAACATAACATCACGCCAGTAAGTACGCTCTAAAGGTGTACGTAGATGTGTACAGTTCTCCTTGGTACACCCTCATTTCACCGATTATGTTCAGGTTTCATGATATTCGGTAATCTATCTATTAGGTACAACTAAAATGAAAAATAGAAAAACTTTTTTACCGAAAAATACTACCGACTTCCAAATTAAAGCACTACAAAGTGACAAAATAACTTTCTTTTTGGAAGTCGGTGCCTTTGGTAGGTTCCAATGTTTTATGTTATGGACACCGACTTCCAAAAAGAAAGTTATTTTGTCATTTTGTAGTGCTTTAATTTGGAAGTCGATAGACCTCAAAATAATATCTATCTAGTATACATGTGTTGTTTCAAAAAACTTATATTTTTAAAGTCGGCTTAATTATCTATTGAAGCAGTCAATAGAATTTAATGGAAAGTTACACTTTCCAATACATACAAAAAAAAAGTTACTAGACTGAAAAAGAAGAAAAATAACAATGTATACCGTGAAAACGGTTTTGTGGGGCATGGTTCTTAAGTTAAGATTTTATAAACTTGTATTTTAAGAAATAAAATATTAATAAACGACGTCCTGCAAATCATTCAATCAAAATATTGTTTGCGTGATTAGTTACTTTTAGTTTTAATTTCAAATACTTAGTATTTTAAAACGTGCCTCATCATTCCTCACAATTTCTTTTCATCCATTAAACTTACACTGTATTACTGGCATGAAAAAGCTATACATCCAGAACCCCAGACGTTTAACTCATGTTATCCAGACAATTTAAGTCAAGCTGCAGTGTTATAATCGAAAAATAATAACATATTCCGAACGCGTTAATAAATGGTTCCGTATGAACACGCCCTATACCGCGGTAGCCAAAAATGCAAATTCAATCCAAGGCGTCCCTTACGCAACTTTATTATTCTTATTTTAAATGTGTCTTTATTTTTAAGATTCACTTTTTTTCTTTTTTATGCTGCCTTTTATTTATCTTTTATCTTTTTAGCCCATTCCCGTGTCGTGAGCGTTGATTGCCTTCGTGAGTAAGAGCCAGATATTGGAAGTTTTTAAAGGAAGCCGCTTGATCGAAACCTTTTAAAATAAAGTGCATTGTCCAAGGAGTATTGTTTTGTATATCAAATGTTTTTGATGGTTTTATAATTGCTGTAATTGGCGTTTGCGCTTGTGTTGCTGGTGTTTTTACATGTTGTGCAAGTATAGTTAATTTATTATTACTGTCGGTTACAGAACTACGCTTGCCTCAAAATTTTGCATCGAACTATGCCCTGAACTAAACAGCTTCTGACAAACTGTGAAACTCTTCTTTCCAATTTTTTCTTTATTCACCCTCAGGAAATTCATTTCGATAGATATAGTTAACTACATAATAGGTGACTAAAGGTAGTTGCAACATTAAGAGCCTGTGTATAAACCCATCGCCGAGGTGGATCAATTACACGGTGACTCACTCTGTTCTGGGAACACAGCGAAACCGAAACGTACCGTTTCGGTCAACTTTGAATGTATGCCTCTGATGATAGTCAAAGTCAATCGTCAATTGACTTGACCACTTAAATGCATGTGTCTTTATATTTCAATGGAAAATGTGGTATCTTTGCTATAATATAATAATTCATGCGTGACCTTACTGATGGTTCAACACTATTAAATTTTTGTTACACCGATAATTACGTTCGCCATGAAAGCAAAGCGATGCAATTCGACCGATTTGCATATGAAATTTTCTTAGAAAATACTTGTACACGCCATTAGGAAGGCCTAAATAAATATTGACATAACCCTTCCACTTATCACTTTAATAGCCCCAAACTAATTTGCCTCCTCATAAACTCTCAACCGAACCCAATAGTCCAATAAACCAATAAAAACATAACGTCAGACTGGCCGTAGATTTTGTAACACTATTCTAGATTCTAGGTCTTCACCAATTAGATTCGGAGGCTAGGCTGGTGAAATGTCGCGATTACTAAACGCGTGCGACGGAGCAACGACCCGCATACCGACAACCTGCTCTATGTGATGACAGAGTACTTGTTAGTTGTTTCGTTGTACGGTGTAAAGTGTAAGAGGATGCCGAGAAAGGTAACATTATTTGCATATATGAGGAGTAGTGGCAGACCAATACTGCTGGACGGCTGGACGATAAAGAATATAATAAATAAATAAATAATATACGCAATTTTGTGGGGAAGACCTGAATGAGACTTAGAAGTAGATGAAATAAGGCTGACAAGGTGTTGATTTGCGTACCTATGTGTTATTTAATTCTCAGAGTTGGTGTTGAAGGGTGTATTTAATAAACAATCAAATAATAGTTTTCCCTCAACTCGATCCAGAAGTATATATAAGTAATTCAAGAACTAAGTATTGGTTAAATAAAGGTAGGTCTTGATAGGTATAGTCAACTGCACATAATTTTAACATACATGTTAAGATTATGTAAATTATGGGGCTACTTACTTGGGTTGTATCTGCTATGGGGCGCCTGTTTGGGCTGATAGGGCCACAATAGGGGCCGTACGACGTAAATTACTTCAGAGTCAGCCTTTAGCTTTGATATTCTTATGCAAAGCATACAGGACGGTAAGTACCGAGGCCTTACCGGTACTTGCTGGCGTACTTCCGCTCGACCTTGAAGTGCAGCAACGTACTGCAATGTACTATTCCGCAAAAGAGACCATGGACGCGGACTTTTTAACGCGGAGTGACTGTGACAAAATCTCTAGATTATTTAAACCACATATTGACGTCTGGGAGGAACTTTTATCCGAATGGCAATGTAGGTGGGATAATTCCATCGAGGGCCGACACCTCCACCAATTCTTTCCATCCGTTCGCGTGCGGCTGGCCAGGACGTGGCTGGAGGTGGATCACTGTATTGCCCAATTTCTCACAGGGCATGGTAACTTTAAAAGTAAATTATTTTCCTTCAAGCTTGTTGCCTCGCCATTATGTCAGTGTTCTACATCTGACTGCGAATATGTACAATCTGCACATCATATCTTATGGGAGTGTATTCTTTGGCACAATGAACGCAATACTATGTTGAATAATGTACAGGCTTGTATCAGGAGCTGTTTACTATACGTACCTTGTGGAAACTAGAACAAATTTTCGTGCGTTCAAGCGTTTTTGCCATACCTATTATTGGAATCAAATATAATAGCTCACAATCTTAAGACCCATTAATATTAATGCTAATTTTTATCCGTGGTGCTAGGCAACTGGGCTTATCCCAGTAGTAAACGACCCTTTGTGCCTATTGATCTTGTTTGTTCTGTCTACTGCTTGATATGGAGGTAAGTGGAGATTTGTATTTTTCTTACATCTCCATTATTCTTTTCTGATTAATTTCGTTGCGGAATCCAAGACAGTTAAATTCATTCTCCGGGACTTCGTCGAGCTTCATTGCCTCGGCGCTTTTCTGGTGGTCGCCACTGTTGATTCTGGCTTTCAGGAGTTGCAGTGGTTTGGGAATAGTGCGGTGGGATTGTCCCAAAAAAAAATACATGTTAAGACATCTATTATGTTTAAGTGAACATCGATTGCAATCGATGTGCAAGGATATTCTTTCAAAAATTTCACACAGTTTAATAAATTGCAAG
Organism: Orthosia cruda; assembly: GCA_964057195.1. Lineage (NCBI taxonomy): Eukaryota > Metazoa > Arthropoda > Insecta > Lepidoptera > Noctuidae > Orthosia > Orthosia cruda. Next base: position 30,077,150 of record OZ059834.1, on the reverse strand, counting down.
GTTCAGAACTACAGCTTACAAATTGCACCACACAACAACCAGTAGCACAGAACAGCAACTAACACTCTCGTACAAAAATAGTTTCAATCACACGCCATTGATGCACTGACTCTGGGAGGCTGTGTCCTATTGAAACACAGCAAATTGTTTATCTCCACTGATTGATGCTTCAAAAGAGGTAATATAGAGACAATGGGGCAATAGTCGAATGGTCCACGGGAAAATTTGCGAATACGGATTTTGTGATTCTATTTTTGCGAAAATGTAATTTTTATTTTGGATGGTATCTATAGAGAGTTTTCAGTTGGATATGTTTGTGAAATAAAATGATGAAAGAAAGGTATATGTAAATGATCATTTGTGAGGTTTTATTAACTCGTGAAATCATTGATCTTGTTTTCACAATGTTCTAATTTAGAGATACATATAGCTTCATTAAATATTTTTTGGTTATCATTACTTAATTTTTGTTAATGAAAGTACATATTTGATTTTATCTTCTTATATGTGTATTTTTAAATGTTCTCATTATGTCAATAAATATTTATTGATTTGTTACTATTAATTCCAAAATAAGCTTAGAAAGTATTTCACTATTTAATTAAAACATATAAATAATAGTACGAGATCGGGGATCATCAAAGATCATTCTATCTTCTACAAATTAATTATGTATATTAAGAACACGAAATCGATTGTATTTTATATTCGCCAGGTGTGCGTAGAAAAGAATTTAAGACACTAAAAAAACACCGAATCCGAACCAATCATAACCGTCAGTTTTATGACAATTGTAAATCGATTTTGAGTTCAACGACTTACATATAAAACTACCTAATAAAAATTACATGATACGTTTTGACAAATATAAAAAAATCATTAGAATATAACGAAAAATAGTCGATTTTAATAGATTAAGTTGGAAGATAGAGCTTTTAGTCCACAATAGAAAAATACTATAAAAACTATGAGAAAAAGTTGATGATGGCATATATTAAAATAAACATATTGTTAGCAGGTGAAATGATGTCATTTTATGAATTTGCATCGCGACCTTGTATCGTAAAATGCTATATTAGCAGATTATGGTATTAGGATGTAGCAGAGTGTCAAAAGATTTAGATTTTTTTATAAACACTAAACATTGTTGTTCATTAGATAGGTGTTTCGTTCGTGGTGTCGGCGAAATTACTGTCGTTTCAAATGATGACGTCAGTGTCTTTTTTTTATGAGCACCAAGTAATTTAACAGGGAGACAGACTATGAATTTTGAGGATCTCCGACAGAAGTCACGGTCAATGCTTTGAGCAGGAAAGCCATGAAAATTTGTACCCCTTACTGCCACTGGGTTATTGCAATCACCGTGAATTTTTAATACTAGTACTTAAATCCCATCATCCATCCTTCTACAGAAAGCGTGAGCACAGGAAGTGGACCTGGCAAAGCCCCGATGGTGCAACTAAAAACGAGATCGACTTCATCATGTCAACCAAGAAGCAAATGTTCAATGATGTCTCTGTGATAAACTCGGTGAAAACCGGGAGCGATCACCGCTTGGTAAGAGGCACATTGAACATTAATGTCAAGCTTGAAAGTTCTCGACTGATGAAGTCCACGCTCCATCCAGCACAAATCCAGGTCCAAAACCCCGAGACCTTTCAACTCGAACTCCAGGATCATTTCGAGTGCCTAGGGAGCTCCGTGGACGAATACAGCGATGGGTTCGAGGAAGCTGTCCATACGGTCGGGTCTAAGTTTTTCAAGAACCGCCGTATAGATAGGAACACAAAGCTCTCTGATCCTACTCTCAAGCTCATGAAGGAGAGGCGTGATATGATTCTGCAGTCTTCAGACGATGCGTTGAAATACCGGCAGCTAAACAGACGGATCTCAAAGTCCTTGAAAAGCGATCTACGCCGCTTTAATACCGAAAGTATTAAAGACGCAAGAGATGTGTCTATTAGGCAGAGCCAGCTCACGAAACTGAAGACCGATGATGGCGGGATCGTATCCGCCAAACCGGAGCTTCTGAGGGAGATCGAGAGATTCTATGGGCAGTTGTACACGTCAACCAGTAAACCCGTCGCGAATCTAGCCAATGACCCTAGAGCTAGATTGACCCGACACTATACCGAAGACATTCCGGACGTCAGCCTGTATGAGATTAGGATGGCTCTAAAACAGCTTAAGAACAACAAGGCGCCGGGTGATGACGGAATCACGGCCGAACTCCTGAAGGCGGGTGGGAAACCGGTCCTTAAGGCCCTTCAGAAGTAGTTTGATTCCGTCATACTCGAGGGGAGGACGCCACAGGCACGGCGCAGGGGTGTGGTGGTACTCTTCTTCAAGAAGGGTGACAATGCCTTACTGAAGAACTATAGGCCCATCTCACTTCTTAGTCATGTCTACAAGCTGTTTTCAAGAGTCATCACGAATCGTCTCGCGCGCAGGTTTGACGATTTCCAGCCTCCCGAACAAGCCGCATTCCGTAAAGGCTTCAGTACCGTAGACCACATACATACGCTGCGGCAGATTATACAGAAGACCGAAGAGTACAACCTGCCTCTCTGTTTAGCGTTTGTGGACTACGAGAAAGCCTTTGATTTGATCGAGACTTGGGCTGTACTGCATGCAGTCTCTCCAACGGTGCCAAATTGACTACCGGTACATCGAGGTGTTGAAGTGTTTATACAAAAACGCCACCATGTCAGTTCGACTTCAAGATCAGACCTCGGAACCCGTACATTTGCAGCGAGGTGTGAGACAGGGAGACGTCATATCTCCGAAGCTGATCACCGCTGCACTGGAGGACGTTTTCAAGGTTCTGGACTGGAGAGGGCTAGGCATCAACGTCAATGGCGAGTACATCACTCACCTTCGGTTTGCCGACGATATAGTGGTTATGGCTGAGACCATGGAGGACCTCAGTATAATGCTTGATGACCTCGGTAGAGCTTCCGAAAGAGTGGGTCTTAGGATGAACATGGACAAAACCAAGGTGATGCTGAATGCCCATGTTACACCCACTCCTATTAAGTTCGGAGACTATACACTCGAAGTTGTGGGCGACTATGTCTACCTGGGACAAACGATCCAGTTGGGTAGGGCCAACTTCGAGAAAGAGGTCAACCGTTGAAGCCTACTCGGCAGGGCAGCGTTCGGGAAGTTGCGCGGTATCTTCTCGTCTAACTTACCACATGTCTCAAGACGAAAGTTTATGACCAGTGTGTGTTGCCTGTGATGACTTATGGCTCTGAGACGTGGTCGCTTACAATGGGCCTCATCAGAAAGCTTACAGTCACCCAAAGGGCAATGGAGAGGGCTATGCACGGAGTTTCCTTGCGTGATCGAATCAGAAATGTAGAGATCCGCAAGAGAACAAGGGTTACCGACATAGCCCAAAGAATTGCCAAACTTAAGTGGCAGTGGGCAGGGCACATTGCTCGCAGAACGGATGGCCGATGGGGCAGAAAGGTTCTGGAGTGGCGACCGCGAACCGGAAGACGTTGCGTTGGCAGGCCTCCCACCAGGTGGACCGACGACCTGGTGAAGGTTGCAGGGATACGCAGGTTGCGAGACGCACGGGACCGGTCAAAGTGGCGACGCTTGGGGGAGGCCTATGTCCAGCTGTGGACGTCTTTTGGCTGATATGATGATGATGACATCCCACGAAATTCTTAACTCTTTTTTTATGGTAAGACATGTAAATTTGGATGGGATTTGTCATTGTTTGAAATTTAGTGTTCACAATAATTATGTCGAGAATTTACAGTTTCGCAAAACTCTTCGATTTAATTTACTTCTGGTGTGAAAATTATAAATATTTAATTATATAGATTTGAAGGTGCATTACTCACGCCGCGTGAGTAGTGCACTTTCAAATCTATATAATTAAATATTTTTAATTTGTTAGAATTGAAAGTGCCAGAATGAATACTCGTGCCAGAAATAACTTGAGTTAGATGTTATTAGGTATAGTTGGCAGGAAAAAAGGGCAAATGAACCCATTTAACTGCGTGACTAAAACATATACAAACGGGAACCCGTTCCAACCGTCTCCAACGAACATCACAATTACAATAACTCCTTCCTTAACTGTAACAACTCTATCAACTCTGAAACGACTTTTTTCAACAGCCTAGAAACGGCCATTAAAAACTTAATATGACATAATCCGTCACAATTGATTTATGGCTCGTAAGATGGAACCTTTTCGTAATTAGCGTCAAAGAAAGGAGCTGCAGGCAATATTTACATGAAACATTACAATAAATCACTCGATTCACTTTCCTAAATTGATATTGTAATCCGTTCCCTTCGTTTTGTTCTTGTTTCTTATTGAATAAATGAAGACGTTGCTGTGATGCCGGTTCGTTAAATTGCTATCTCCTGACTCTGTGCCGCGGTGGAGTGGGGTTTGTGCTACATTTTTTGTGTGGGAAATACAATAGGAATTTCATTGTAGTTTGCTGAAGTTAAAGAATGTTTCGTCAACAGTGCTAAACTGATTTATTATGTATCTTCTTCGTGTCTACGGTAGTTATCCAGTGATATTTTTAACTATCTTATAGTGGGTTTTAAAGTTAGAGTTTTTTCGAAACCTACACTTTTAAGCAATTTCATAAAGAGGTTCCAGATATTTGTCAAATTAATTTATGACCTCGTGAAAAATTACATGAAAATAAAAACTCGACTAAATCTTGACCACATGATTTATTTGCGTTAAAGACAGAAGTTATTACAACTGACTAAGGTTTAGCTAACAAAAATTAACCAACTTACAACTCTACTCCATTCGTATTCCCACTTATCGCACACTCCGATACAAAATGGAGAATCACGATGTACAGAAGCCCTGAGTTATGTCCCCATCCTACCGTGATATGTTCATTTCAACAATAAATATTGGTGGCCAATTAAACGCGAGGGGGCTACCGTACGGCAGGCGTCGCGACGCGTCGTGATGTGCTGATCTTATCGGCCAATAGATGGCGTTAATCATAATAATGGAGGATAGGCGGTTATGCATAAGTGGCGTAAGAAACTGGGGATGTAAATTGTGAAGTCCCATATATGTATAAAAGTGTACAACTTCTTATGTGATTTAATCAAGTCGTGTAAACAGCATTTTTGTTCAATAAAAGTTTTAAACAACCAAATGAAATAGATTATTGTGAGAGATAGTAAAGGTCTACTTAGTCCAAATAATGATTTCGACTCTGGCAGTGATTTGCTTCTGCCAAAAAATCAAGTAAATTCTTCATCTCCAGCAAAAAGTTTTGATGAAGTTTCAACAGAAACAGCAGAAGCATTATTACAGAAGTTTCAAAATTCATTTCCTGTGTAAAAATAAACCTTGAAAAGCTCATTTAAAATCCTCCATTACTTCTTATATGCAACAAAGTAACTTATACATCTAATAGACATTCACAAATGTGAGAAACTCATCTGCATCTGCGACTCGCATGTCGCTCGATTAAATTGTTTTACTGAATCGATTAAGCCTCCGATCTCATATCGATTCTAGATCGATTATTTTTTGTTTCGTTCGATGTTTCATGTTCGCCGCTCTCTGATGTCTTTATTAAATGGCTTGAAGTATTTAAATGGTCGCTGCAATACTTTTGAGTTCATGTACTGCTACTGTTTGAGCTTATAAATGTATATTGCTATGGCTGGCTTAATCGTAATGAGGTGTTTTATCGATATTAATGTGCAGTTTGCTTTGAAGCGGTTGTTTAATGAAGTTATTGGTTGAGCTTCTTGTAACGTTTATCATATTTTTTTAATATGAAAACAAGTCTAGTGTTCTTTAGATAGGGCTGGACTGAAGTTCAACTTTATTAAAATTTTCTATGCTGATCCATTCTTGTTTTGGTGTTCTTCTTCTGTTCATCCTTTAAAGATCTTAACGATTTGGCATTCAAAAATGCCAGAAAATGCGTAGTTAGGTATTATTTTATATTACATATCTTCATTAGGTTTTTATTAATAGAATACCTTATGGGAACGCAATTTTTTATTTTTGAGCAATAAAATATGGTGGTAAGAATGTGTTTTTCTTTGTGGAAATAGAGCTGACTGCAAAAATCTGCAGGTATTTTGTTTTAGTTAAAACTTTATGAAATGGTCGCTGCAATATTTTTGAGTTCATGTACTGCTACTGTTTGAGCTTATGTTTGATTATAATGAGACGTTTTATCGATATTAATGTGCAGTTTGCTTTGAAGCGGTTGTTTATTAAAGTTATTGGTTGAACTTCTTTTTTTTTTGTTTATAACACTACTTTTTTAAATGCAACTGCTTCAATGGATACTGAGTATACTGATGTTAATAGAAAACCAATTTTCGATTTTAGAGCACAACGAAAGCAGGAAAACATCGTGAGGAAACCGGCATGTCTTAGAACCAAAAATTCGAAGACATGTGACATACACCATACCGCACAGCGCCCGCGTAGTGGATTATGAACCATACCCTCTCTCACAGAGAGGAGGCCTGTGTCCCAGCAGTGGGAACATTGAAAGGATGATGATGAGCTGTTATAATGGTATATCTTATAACACACAAAGTCCACTGTTGCCTTACATTCTGGAAGTCTCAATCCAAGTTATATCATAGGTGCACAACTACAATTTATTTTTAAAACCATCACATTACGACAGCCATTTATATGAACTGTCAGATTGTTTCGCAGTCCAGCCCTGGCTGACAAACAGCCTAACGCTTACGATCTGGTGCATTCTCTATCTGCCTCAGGGTAGACCGTCGACTGAACAGTTTAGTGCTGTCAATAGCTTCCAGTGGCTGTGCTACCACGGCGTAACTACTTAAGATGCACTAAGATATACGCTACTGTTGTAACGTAAGCAGTTATAAAGGTATCTGATTTATAGGGTTTAATTCTATTATGACCAGTATTTCTTACTGAAGATAATGTCTAGGCTTTTTTTGCAGTTCCCTCGGCATTTTGATTATTCATCTTTTTGGATGGGTTTTAAAATTGGTTCTTTTGATATAATTTTGCATCTAGCATTAGCTATGTATCTACCTCAGGGCTACTAGGACTGAAAAGTGTAGTGCTGTCCATAGGTTCTATCTCGGCGTAACTACTTAGGATGCACTAGGCTATACGCTACTTCTTCTTCTTTTCGTATGAGGATATAAATCCAGGTTTTCTCAAGATGTTTTCCTTCACTGTTGACTGTGATGTCCAAGATAAACTTAGAAATTACACAATAAAATTTGAAATAGTCATTTTGATACTTTCCCGTATTTGAACCTACGACCTCAAGCACGAGAGCCGAGATCTTAGCCACTGGGCTTCTGTTGTTTAGGATCAGAGCTAGTTAAGTCAGTATTGTTTTTTTTTAAAGTGGAATAATAAGGACTAAAGCCTTGCTAACAGGTGGAAGAATGATGGAAAGTAATACTGTTTATTTAAAGAAAACCAGCCAAGTGCGTGTTGGACTTCGCATATTCAGGGTTCCGTACCAAACTGTAAATTCAAGTTGGATATAATAGGAAAAATGAGGAAATTTCAAAGAAAAAGCAGATTTATCAATACATTGGTATTTTTTTAGTAAAATATACGTACCATTAGTAGAGGTACCATTTTCTGCCATTAGATCGTAGGCGGCTCAAAAGCGGCATTAATGATGTATGTTTTTTGATTAACATAGGGAATGGCTCAATTGACTGCCCTGAGCTACTAACAAAGTTAGCATTTCACACTAACACTATTGGATTACGTAAACGGCCGCTTCTAGATGTGTCTTCTACCAGTACTAATTATAGGCGTAATGCTTTTCTTATAAGAAGCGCTAGAAGCTTCAATGATGTATCTTCTGAGTATGATATTGACTTATTTTGCACTAAAATAAGCACAGCAAGGACGCTCTTAGCCAAATCATTTTTTGTGAATAATGCACCGGCTATTGGTACTTTGACTAATATGTAGCAACATAATAGCCTGAATTAATCGTTACGTTATATATCTGTGGAGGCTTGTTATTAGCAACTTGAAAATGTATTATAGTTACCTATTATTATTTGTTATTAGGCTGTAAGCCTTCTTAAAAGTAATAAAATATAAAAATTAATAAACATTATCACAAAATTTCAAGTTGATCAATGGAAAGTCAAACAATTCTTCGGGTCAAAATTTTGTAAAAAAACTGACTTTCGTGGCTTCTCATTCCTTTGTTAGCCAATATGTTTTAAAACAATAACACAATATTGAAGGTACTCAACGAGCTCTTAAAAACGATACTCCACTCGATGGGGTAGGACAATTTATTTTTTTGGCTCCCTATCTATAAAAAAACCCACTTAAAAACATTTAAAAATATTTTTTGACAATTTGAATGGCTTTGGTCAACAAGATGCTTATACTGTAAAAAAAAAAATCATAGCTCCAACTGTTTGGCTGTAAACACTCTGTGAAAGACGACGGACAGACAGACAGACGGACATGTGAGTGACAGCAATAGGGCTCCATTTAGACCCTTCGGGAACCCTAAAAAACGTATATCTAGATAAAATACTGCAATTCAAGTAGGTCGTAGTAAAAGATAGCCGAATGCCTTTAAATGGTTGGTTTCATCAAAGTTATTTGATGAAGATTGACAGGATTAGCAATCGATTTATCAAACTTGTTATGTGTTTCATAATTTGCAATGCGAAATTCCAAAGCGATACATTCTGTAGGTACCAAAGAATGAAACCTGGTGATTAAGTCGAAACTCATACAATCGTTCATTTTTCCATTAGTGATGGTTATATTCGTTTACCAATTCATTACAAGCTCATCATCTTCCTGCCCTTATCCCATGTTACTTGGGGTCGGCGCAACACATTTTCTTCTTCCATACCGTTCTGTCCCCTGTCACGCTATCACTGACTCCCTTTTCCTTCATATCATTCCTCACACAGTCCATCCATCTTTTCTTTCGCCTTCCTCTTCCTCTCCATCCATCCACATTTATATTCATAACTCTTTTAGTAACATGCGTTTCATCCCTCCTCATCACATGGCCATACCAGGACAAACGGTTTCCTTTCAACTTTTCTGTCACTGGTGCCACTTTCAAACTTCCTCTAATATACACATTTCTCACTTTATCCATTCTCGTCACTCCGCACATCTTTCTCATCATTCTCATCTCTGCTACATGCAATCTCTTTTCATCAATATTTTTCACAAACCCAAAATTCTGATCCAACCAGTACAATTAATTACAAGCAATTCAATTCAAAATGAGGATTATAGAAACCTGTCATTTTGATCAGGTATAACTGTTTCCAACAAAAAAATCATGGGTAAAACCAGTAAAAAAACGTTTAATCATCATCCCGGATACAAAATTAACAAAAGCTCTAGAAAATAACCTTTGAACATCTTTATACAGAACAATGACTAATCCCTAAAGATGTGCGATTAATCAATCCATTTCAACGAATTCCTTGTGATAATAATATGATTCACAGTTATTATTACAAATATAAAACATATCTTTTGCTATAACTTATGAATAATTGTTAAAATCTGTATGTTAAGATGTTAGTTAATCAATCAAGCAATAATGGCGAGTATAAAAAATATATAGAAATTGCACACGGATAGATCCGGTGGTAAGTACCCGTGGGAATTTTTTTCACTGTTCAATGACAAAAAAAAAACTTGTATATATTTATTTCAACTAAACCATTTAAAGGAAAGAAAGAAAATACATTTATTTAGAAAAGACTAAAATACACACAAAATATTATTATACATCAGATAAAATACAAATAAAATAAAAAGTAGAACTGTAAAGTCTGACGTAAGAAATTGAAAGGCACATTTGAATGATCAAATTCAATGCTATTTTGACTCTAATAGTCTGGGCGGTAGCGTTGCATTTTAGATAGAAAATTCACTATGTAAAATATGTGTACAACAATACCGTACGAAATGCATAATATAAAAGAATACTACTAAAACAGCACCATAGGATTTTTCAAAAATCATTTTTCCCCCTCCACGGTGTTCAACATCAAAAATCATTTTGATGTTAAATATTTATGAAAGAAGTTACAGCCAGCCTACTATGCCTTTTGTATTTGCAACGCTACCGCCCGGACTATAATGCGGGTGATACCGCAGGTAAAAGCTAATATCTCCTACATAAATAAAAGGTATTTCCCTAATATACTTATATCGGTGGTTTGTTTCGTACATTGAAAATCGATCGCAGGCAGTGGTTGTGAATGGGTACTGTTCTAAATGGAGCATCGTCCCTTCTGGGGTACCGCAGGGTTCTTTGCTTGGGCCCCTTCTTTTTAACATATTTATAAATGATGTCACTCAATGCATTAAATACTCACAATTACTCCTTTATGCTGACGACATGAAAATTTTCAAAAAAATCACCAGCTTTGAAGACTGTCAGCTTCTCCAAAATGATTTGGATAGTTTCGAACAATATTGTTTAATCAATAAATTAGACTTAAATGTCAAAAAATGTTTTTTTATAACCTTTACTCGTAAAGTCAAAATTATTAAATTTAAATATTTTATCAAAAGACATGAGTTAGAACAGGTAGACTCAGTACGGGACCTAGGTGTCATTCACGACTCCAAGCTAACTTATGAAAGACATGTAGATCATATTGTCAAAAAAGCTTACAGGTCCATGGGCTTCGTCTTGAGAGCCAGCTCTCAGTTTTCGAACTTGAAAGTACTTAAAATTCTTTATTGCTCTTTGGTGCGCAGCGTTCTTGAGTATTGTTCCCAAGTGTGGAATCCTCTCTACAATATTTATATAGATAGAATTGAATCCATTCAACGTAGGTTCCTGAAACACTTGCAATATAAGTCTAAAACATATGACCCCAATTATGAGGCGAGATGTCGAAGACACCATATCTTACCATTGTACCAAAGAAGAAAGTTTTCGGATATTGCGTGCCTTGTTAAAATCGCGTAGAATCACATTGACTCACCGGATTTACTATCTCAAGTTAAACTTAAAGTCCCAAATAGAATGACGAGACGTAAAGCATGTGTGGACGTGCCTCAGAGTTCTTCAAACTACAGGCAGAATTCATTTTTTGTGAGGTCCGCTAGAGAATTTAATAAACTTGTTGACTTTCCTGAACTGGATTTGTTTAATTCAAGGCCACGCGTTTTCAACAGAACATCAACGAAATCATGGTTTGGTTCTCTGACTTCAACATAATTTAGTTATTAAATATACTTACTCTAAATTTCCCTTTTTCAAATTTTCAAATTTTGCTTAATATTAGGTTATTTACGTTACCTGTTATATCACTAAAGATTGATAACAAGCTTTCTAGATGTTTAAATGCGGAAACATGTAAATGGTATTCAGTTGTTTATATCTGTTTCTACTCTGTATGAATACACTGTATGTTTTCCTAATAAAATAAAATAAAATAATAAAAATAAAAATAAATATTGTATAAATTACACTAGGCCTGTTGTAATGCCATGTCGATACGTCTCGGGTCTCATATAAATAGAAATAAAATTAATAGAACATGTGTTTCTATTTGACAAATTGATTGTAGTCGGGTGAATCCGTTGCTGTGTCAAATGTTGGGACCAATGTTGGTGAGAGGATAAAGAGGTTTTAAATCGATGGTTCGAATGAACACGATTTATTGGTGTTATTTGATTTATTGACATAAATACAAATTTACATAGTATAAAATACTTAATTAACAATAAAAACTACGAACGCGTACAAAAAAGGCAGGGCTTATTGGGCGTCAAACAATTCATCCAGATCGCTGTCAACGTGAAAAGTGCCCAGAATGCTGGTAGCATTGCCACGTTGGATTGGATGGCAATGCTGATTCTCTGGCCGAGGAAAATCTTATCCCTCCGGTCACGTGAAGATTCAACTACAAGTCTTTTTTTTTTGGGAATTACTTCTGACTGTATAAAAAAATATTTAGCTGATACATAAAAAGATACATTAGTTAGTTTATATACCCGCAATATAATTATTAAAATAATTAAATGAGGTTTTGGACAAAACGTCAAATTTTCCAGAACGCAAAGTAAGGGAGGGTATCAATAAAAGGATCCCGGATACAAATTGTAGAACAACGATATAAAAAACGTAACATCATCTCAACCAACATTGGCCCCAACACACATAGTAAGCGGATAAACAAATTATAAAATGTTAATAGAATCGAACCTTTGACTCCACGCTACAATACATCATTGTCAGTCGTAGCGGAGAGATTAAAGGCTAGCAGACAGTGGGAAAGTTCAACCGACTGCCGGTCTGAGAGGTAATGTGTTATGTATCTATGCAGAGCAGATAAGATGGTTTTATGATCGCGAATTTTGATGTGAAAGATTTAGGCGAAATCTTTGACTGACAAGTATTTGCAGATAATCGTGGTTAAGAAAGTGATAGACATTAGAAGTAAAAGTTTACTCAACTCTTGAATAAATCTGTGGACTTAGTGCGAATTTTTACTTTAACGTAAACGTCAATTTGTATTGAATTTGAAACTGGATATACGCCGTCTGGTGGCAGTAAGGAGAAACCTCTTTTTTGTATACAAATTGGCCATAAGAGATAGTGATTTATATAGATAGTGGTCAAGCGCAAGCCTACATAAAAAAAAGGTTGTCGTTTACGTTATCATGATCGAGTGTGTTAAAAATCTCGGATTAAGCTGGATATTACACTGGATAAGCGCTGTCTGGTGACGACAAGAAGAAACCTCTTTTTAACACGCTTTTTTGTATACATTTTGACATAAGATATCGTTTACTTTATCACGATCGAGTACGTAAAAAAAAACTCGGAATAAACCCACAGATTGTATTTATACTCTTGCAGACAGAGCGAAGTGACAATGCAACAATGATACGACAGCGATGTTATAAATATGGTTTTAAAATACATTGAATTATCCGTAGATAAAAATTATAGGTACTAGTATCACTATCGTGCCAGTCTGTAAGCTTCTTTATTCTTTAGAAGGTTAGGTTAAGTTACTGTAGTCATATATTATCTGTATCTATGTGGTGCAGATAAAATCTAAGCTAATTGAGCGCACACGCTTCAACGCCGTATGTTTGGTCAAATAATACTTTAAGATTGATACTCCTAGTACGTGGTCTAAAAGGATTAGTACTTTTCACATGCTCGACTTTTAGAGGAATTCAGGCAACATTATGTCTTTTGAGATGCATTTTTATTGCCCCTATCATTAATATTCATGTTTGAAATTTAATTATATTGGTCATTAATTTTAAAGCTTTCAGTGTACGTCAAACATTATAATTTTCTATTACCGCGGCTCTTCGTTCCCACATTAAAGTAAGCCATCACTTATCCGACGGATAACCGTTTCCGAAATCACATGACCTGCGTACGCGCTGACAGCTGGGGCGAATTGTTCGTGACTATAATATTTTTTATGTGTCAGGTGAAACGATTAGCATAAAGTTCTAATAGTGATTTATCATGTTTGACTTGATGGGTTTGATAGTACTAACAAAAGCTTTATACCTCATATGTTTAATACCTACCTCAGAAGTGGAATACATCTGATTGAGTAAGTGTCAAATTTTGTATAGCATGTCATCTTGAGTATTTTTTTTCCAATATTTTATTTCAAACAATCTTTTTAGCTTAACGGGCATTGTCATCCAAACCAAATTTGTATGCAAAATTTCATCTTAATCGGTTGAGGATAACTGCTTTAAAATTCAGTTGCAAGATTTGACCCGAACACACTTACATACATACATTGCAAGTTAATAGAAAGCTTGTAATAGATTCCACCAAGTTCCTGCAACCTTAACCATCTCAACCCCACCTTATGCTTTAGCAGAAAGTAATTCTTACGGCAACTTTAAGTAGGTAGTAAGTAACTTTTTTCTAGTACCATGTTAAGCTGAGCAACAATGCCTATTCCAGTCATTAAGATACTCGGAGCTTAACCAATACGAATTATGTCGAAATATTTTGTTTCATCTCTAATGCAGTTTCTACATAGATGAAATCAATGATCACCTTAACAATAAAAAACATGTAATCACAATTATGATGGATTTCAGCAAAGCTTTTGTTACGCTGAATTATGAGGTACTTTATACAAAAATGCAACAGTATACGGGGTCCAATGTTGGAGTGGTTCAAAGATAATCACAATCAGAGGTATAATGTAGTTAGTATAGCGGGGGCGCTCAGCGAAAGAGTTCCGACACATCATGGAACATCTCAAGGATCGATCCTCGGTCCAACTAAATACCTACTATATATTTCAACGATATGTATAACTTATTTCGGCATGCCTCTGTCTACCGACTTCCTACAGCCTATTTTTAGCTGTATACGGATTTTACTTGTAGTTGCAGCTTTTTTAGGGTTCCGTACCCAAAGGGTAAAAACGGGACCCTATTACTAAGACTCCGCGGTCCGTCTGTCTGTCTGTCTGTCTGTCACCAGGCTGTATCTCATGAACCGTAATAGCTAGGCAGTTGAAATTTTCACAGATTATGTATTTCTGTTGCCGCTATAACAACAAATACTAAAAACATAATAAAATCAATATTTAAGTGGGGCTCCCATACAACAAACGTGTTTTTTTGCCGTTTTTTGCGATAATGGTACGGAACCCTTCATGCGCAAGTCCGACTCGCACTTTGCCGGTTTTTTTACAATACTAATGAGCTCTTTATTCAGTTATTCATAGTACAAATCAGAATAGAAGAATGTTACCATTGCCTTCAACATCGAGGTCAGACATCCAACGAGACCATACGACAATTATACAGAAGAGATAGGGAGAAGCACGTTCCAAATCCACCTAACTTTGGTCACAGTCACTGTTACAATACTAATACGTATAGCGGTTTCTAATACAAACGTGCGTTATCAAACTGCATATTAATGCAGCTTCCGAACGTTCCCATGGCTGGTCATATCGCAGCGGTAAAATTATAAAATTTATTGTGGTATGGGAAATCGTTGCCTAGTGATGGGCAGATGCGAATCGTGGTCTAGTTTTTTTTAATATTGTTGTAATAATTTTGAAGTTGATCGGATGGGTTTATTAAGTAAATTGTGAATTTTAAGTGTGATAGAATTGGAAAGATGTCTGTTTCGTCCCGAATTGTGGTATTTACTTGCAACACCGTATCGGTGGGCTGTCAACGATTTTGACAGCTGACACTACACAGTCAAAAGAGAAAATTTGTAACGTGAACACGCTGAAGTCGGGTTTTTGTCGAAACATATCGAATCGAGATGTGTTTCACCCATTGTATTTGTTAATCGCACCCCCAAAGTGGATTTAGAGTATATTTTCACGCGCAGCGAAGCGCTTTTGTGGGAAACGCGTGTGTGTCTGCCTGGAAGCCGAAGCTCGGATCAGAACGCGTTGGTGGTCCCGCTCTAATCATTGTCCTTTATTATATATATGTTCTCCTATCCCTAACCTCACGGCACGATATTGATCGACCCCCAGGAGTCTACCGCAGGAATCTAAGGTAAGTCATATTGACACATCTTGTGGTCGTCCCACTTTCACCTGTGAATTAGGTACCAGTATATCTTCCAACAAGGAGCAAATGGCTAGCTTTCCACTGCCGCGAACCGCGGTTTCGTGGGGTACAGGTTCAGACAGGGTCCAGGAGTTCCAACGCTGCTATGGGCCCCAGCGTTAGCTCCTGGCTTGGGACCAGAAGACCTGTATTTAACAATGTCTCTTTATCAGTTATTTGATTTCTATGGCCAATTGGCCATTGTCATTTCTGTATTGCTTGAACACAAACAACTGTTTGGACCCGAAGCAATACAGAAATGACATTGGCCATTTATAATGTAATTGACGAGCCATTCGTTTAGCATTGGGCTTCAAATACAGCTTGTCTGGAATAAGTATAGGACATAATTGTATACAAACATATATTTTCTTTAAAAATAATTTTCAACCACAAACATTGTAGAAGGCCTTTGAAGTAATTTCATCAATAATGCCCACGCTAACTAACTATGCGTTGGCGACTTCAATATCACATTTAAATTGACCAACGACAAGAATCGATTACTCTCTTCTGTCCCAACACTATTAGAAATGGTGCCGTACAGCCGTCCATGATTAATACTGTAATTAGTCTGTTTGTATGCTACCTATTGATAATTTAATACGTACGATTCTGATTCGTTACGGTGCATACCAAATTTCACAATTAAGAATCATTTGTGGCTCGAATTAATGATGGCAACTTTTTAAAGCGCGATTGAATATCGTTGTGTTAAATAGCTTTACATACATTACTGAAATGAAGGAGTAGATAATTCAACAGAGACCGAACCTGATTCTATCGAGCTATAAAAAGTCAAATTTGGTACGACAATATAGTGCTTTGGTGCAATGAGATGGACTAGTTAGTCAGTCGATATTTATCTACTATATGAGTTGATTTTAGTCACTTCGTCAAACTTGTTTCTCCACTAGCTGAGCTGATTAAATGCATTTGATGAGCTGTTTTGTCCACTCACAAGGCTAGATTGGCTGCTTGCTGATTTTCATTTGGATATACTGGCTATTCCACTCACTAGGTTAGATTTCCCAATCATTAAGTTGAATTTTCCATTTGTAGTGTTGGTTTGACCACTTAGTGTGCAGATTTGTCCTCTCCATGAGTTAAGTTGTTCACTCTGTTAGCTCGTGAATGTGAAATAAGTGGACTGTATAGTTTAGGAACTGCACGGTGCGTGTTGGCGTTTAATGCCGTTTCGTTACAAATATAACCTATCCCGGACAAACAAATAAGATTTTAGGAAGAGGTGTCGAATATCCCGGTGGCCGATGGAGTCCGTGGAAGTGAATGGTTCGTCGAGCCGCGCCATATCGCAGCTGTGCTTCACGCTCACACACCAATGCCGTGTGGGTCTCGCAGATATGTGTGCAGCGTAGACGGCGCGCTCCAGCCGGGGCGCGATGACCGCCCGAAGTGTTGGGTACAATTCCTAACAACTCACACTTGGCATAATTTTGAACTGACCAAGCTAGTTTTGTCTCAGTGGGAATGTTTGAAGTTAAGTCTCTGTTGGCTATCTACTCCATGTCACCACATTTATTCTAAGTTATGGTGCAGGGAAATGGGATAATCACCACGCTTAGCAGGTGAATTCGTGTGCTATGCGATGTTATCTTTGGATTACTACCATACTCAGATACCAGTTGTATTCGAATAGGTATGCAAGTTATTTTAAGACAGGTTATTATTCCTCTAAATGATAAAAATCAAAACAGACAATGCTAATTCGGAATTACTATAAACTATAAATTATTATGCGGCTGTCCACAAAATTAAGTACCTAGGTATATCGTTACTTGAGCCACATGAGCTTAGCAAAGTAATGTCATAACCTCCTATTCCTTTGTATCATCTTATGAACCTGTATTATGCAAATAAACTATTTGATTGGATAAGTGACGAGCGAGAAAGAAAAGGAAGCTAATTTTAGTCGATCCATAAACAAATTACCTTAAAGTTGCCCTAGTCGGCGGCACTAACTATTTTATGGCCGGGGTTAAAATTAATGTTATGTCATCCGACAACACGTGCGAAAGAGATAGATGCTGTGATGAGCAGTAAGAAGCTAGTTCGCGTACGAATTAGCACTTTTGCAAATTTGTAGCAAAATGGATGATGATTTAGGACGAAAACAAGCGTGCGACATTTTATAAACAGACCTTTGGGAGTATGGATATCATGAAAAAAACTACTAAATGTATATTTTAAAAATCAAATTATTTGCATTGTTGAACTACTAATCTATGCCTGTATGGTGGCTGTTTTGCAATTTTCCTTCTTCGTATAGTATTTATTTCCGCACAAAGAGGCGTTAAAATTAGTGTCGAAAAATGGAACTTTCGTCGCTCTTATCTTACATTTTTTTTTTTACTTTTTTGTTTCCGTACAGGGCTAGATAATGATGAGACTAATTGATATATTTTTTTATTGAATGCACATCGTCAAACAGAGGAGTAATCGCCAGACTACGTTTGTGTGGAAGAATGATCGACTAGTGCAACCTTAAGCGACTTTCGTGATGGCTTTACGCGATTTGATTTATATCACAACGATAAGCGATGTTTATAAAGCAAAATAGCAAGTACGTTCACAAGGATACAATGCGATGCAATTTGACTGATTTGCTAGAAAATACGTGCGCAATATCGACTATCGAGGCCACAGATATAAATTTAACTAGATGACGCGATTGTATGTACTTCCCGTGTCAAAAAACGGAGTAAAATTACGATCAATGATCGTAATGTGAGCTTTTCATTTAGCATTATCGGCACCGGAAATATACCAAAATATAGAAAAATACCTTTTTGTGCCTTAATGAGCTGTAAAGACTGTATAAAAAAGGTTGGCCGAGGCATTGGAAATGTTTTCTTTCATTGCTAAGTAAACTCGTTTTTAAATTGTGTGTGAAAAAGTGGCACGCTTGGTTTTCATACAGATTGAGGGACTTGCGTTATCTAGTTAGTCGAGAGTCTGTGGTTGACGCAAATTACGTACGCAATCAATCCCTTTTTTGGAAATGATAATTCATTGCTTGTAAAATCTCAACCCCACGACAAATTCGTTACTCATAAACAAATCATTGTTCCTTTAAAAATATGCAAAACCCATAACCTTTACCAAAACATAAAAATCATCTGACAATACACGAGGTAGTACAAGATAATACATTTATAATACGTGGCCTGTGTTGCGATTATTCGCGCCTTCGTCCAGTGGTAGTGCCGCCGGCTAGCCGCCACTCTTTATAATTTGATCACATTTGTACCGCGGACAATGCGTGCCCAAAGCTAAAGGACGACAGGGTGGATAGAGGTGGGGTGGAGTGGACCTGCTACGCTTTTCTTTTTTTGTTGAATAGGTCTATATTCGGGAAGTAGTGTAAATACTTAAATGTGATGTGTGAGTCTTCGGACAGTTGGACAAGCAGAAACTTTATCATTAGCCTAGGACACAGGCCTCCTCTGTGAGAGAGGTACTGGGCCGTAATCCACCACGCTGTGCGGGTTGGCGGATATCACATGTCTTCGAATTTTTGGTTCTAGAACATGCTGCGTTGTCACGACGTTTTCCTTCACCGTTTAAAGAGCAGTGGTGATTAAATAATTTACACTAAGTGCCTACCTGGGGTCGACCCATGACCTACAACTTGTAAGTCACGACCGATACCACTGGGCCACCACTGTTCACAGCAGAGACTTAGAGAGCGTATAAATACTCAGCACTAAAAGCAATGAATTTAAAACAAAGAGTTGTAAAATGAACTATTAATCAAGCTAATAATGAAGGTCCTAATTAGCACCTGCCAACTATGTCAGATATAATTCGAGATTAAGACCAAAACTGACACTGGCTAATCAAAGCATTTTGATAAGACTATAAGCTCTTTTGATCTTTTTTCTTCCAGTGTCTGATTTTCACTACAATTTTCTATTTTTTCACCATGCCAATGTTCAACTTTCAACATTCTCAAAATCCATTCTAAAGCACAACGTAAAAGTTCTAAAAACTCGACCGTCCTCTCCACTTCTTTCCCTATCCGTTCCAACATTTCACGGAGGCAACTCCTTCAGAGGAGTTAGCCCGGGGCTTGCACAATGGCGGCTACTTTTTCCCCGGCCATAATCAACATTTGTATTCAAGTCATACATGCTGACCAAGCCCTGTTCCTTTCAAAGATATTGCCGGGTACATTAAACAGATAATCTTTGGAAATTTTCGGGCTTGTACGTCGAGAAGAATGTAGTGTTTTTGGCCTTTTAGGGTTGTTGTAATGACTTAATAAGGGATCAGGGGAATGAGTTGTTTGGTCTTTGTTTTAAAAGTTAGTGAAATTAAGAGCTTATTTTTCAGTGTCCTACTTGACATAGGTATGATCTCAGGCCTTTTATGTTAAACAGAACTTAAACGAAGAGAGCGATATAGACAAGAAGCTCTAAACAAGTGTCATTTGATGTCAGCGATGGCAATGATCAAAATGCCTAAATGTAGGGGAATGGTCGTAGGGCTCCATAGCATTTCGATAATGCTTGACAATACGACGGTAATGATTTATCTATATAGTATTGTGACTCGTCCGTGTCCTTGAAATAATTACCTACAGCTGCGGGGTACGTAAACACACGATAGCGCTGCACGCCTACTTTATTTTGATTTCATCTACCCACTTCAGTTCCTCGCGCTTTTTAGAAAGCTTCAGCTTTCTAGATTCAATACTTACCTATTAAAAAAAGAAGCAAATTACGTACTAGCAGATATAGAAAAATATTTTATAGTCTTACCTTTTGGAATTTCCAGGTAATTTAAAATAAAATCTCTTTGGGTGCGTAGAATTCCAGCAACCAAAAACAACACAATATGGGTTATAATTTCTCTTTGCCATATTAAGTAAGTAATTGTGCTTATTTCAATCAAATATTTACAAATCGTAGGTTTTCTACTCACAAAACTATCACACTGTTCATTCCTCACTGCGGCGCGTTCGCGACTGTTATGAAGTGTAGTTTACCGAGAGTTTACCGAACTCGAGGCATAATATTACCGTGTCAATACCATATATTATTGTCATTTTTGCACTCGTTATCGCTACGCTTTCGTTGATAGAATGTCACTGGTCATAAGTCAAATATATCTATCAATTAAACACGCTTAAAATAATCTTACTCTAAGAGCTTATGGTCACCCTCCAGGCCACTGACGAACTTTATCATCAAACTCATAAACGTTACTACATTTTAACAATCTAATATAATATGTTCACGCTATATATATATATTATAATTATAGATATTCAAACAAACTTAATTAACATGACATTACAACACTATTTTCTCATCTATTGATGCATAATATGCAGTATCATAAAATTAATTCTCATTATGATAATAACATTATTCATTAATACATAATAGTAAGGATATGTCTCTCAGAGTTTGAAAGAATCAGCAATAAATATCGACATATTTGGATCAATAATAATAATATTATAACATTTGTCATTTGTTTGTTTGGCTTGTTTGTCATTTTTTATTATAATATTTGGATTTGGATATTTCTCTGCAGGGGTTGGCCTTAAGGACCTCCCGTAGGACAATTTTTTGCAGCTGATGACCCCAGTTGCGTTAGATCCACGACTTTTTAGCCACCCTGTATAAGCGACGATACCAAAATTAAAATCGATGAATGCTTGGTCGCATTTCGGTTGTGTTTCATGGCAATTAACAAATGTTTAAAACACACGATGTGAATACATTGTCCAATTAGTTTGTGAATACTCGTGATTGATAATACAGATTCAGGTAACGTTCTAAATTCTTATACGATTGTTTATTCATTCTGTGTTGAAATTCGCATCCAATTTTCAATTAAAGCATAGGTCGGAAACGGCTGGGGCTTAGGGATTCCTAAAATATTTGAAAGTTAAGCTCTTTGTGAAAGGTTGGTCATGAAAGTAGATGAAACGAAAGGAGTATGTAAGGATCGCAACAGGTAGCGTTCGGTAGTTTCTGCCTGCCCCCATGGAAGGGGCGTGAGTTTAAGAAATTATTTGGATGATTCTGTCCAGTACAATACCGTAGTTCTAAGTCAAAGCCCCGAGTCCGTCGCCCCTGGAGCCATTTAGGGGGGCTGGAAGAGGGCATTGTCTGCCCTCCGCCGACACCCGGCGCGTCTGCTGCGGATTGGGTTAGAGGATGAAATCTCCCTCTCCCTCTCCGCAACCTCGAGACGACTGTTACGCAGAAGGATACCACCGCGTCCCAGGACTCCTCGCTGCCGACCATAGACTCGACTACAGCCGGCAGCGACAGGTCACTGCCTACTTCAGAGATGAGGGCACGGCGTGGCTCCTCCCAAGCGGCACACTCTGCCAGCGTATACCGCGCCGTATCCTCCCGGCATTCGACGCAGTGGTGACACCGGGCGTCCGGCTCCCTGTTTATACGACACAGGTACTTCCGCAGAACAGCGATTCTGCCGGCCGTCAGGTCAGTCGCCCAGATTCGGGCCCCATACAGGGCCATCGATCGCACGATCCCCACTTAGAGCCGCCTACAGGCGGCGCTCGGGCCCCCCAGATTGGGAAGCAGCGTTGACAGCGCCCCAGTCGCGCTCAACAACTTAAGCTGCGTTGATCGAAGCAAATTTGAGCTGAGTGGTGCCGATCCATGTGTCATGTTCGTGAACGGGCACCATCAGTTGGGATTGGTCATATCTTAGCTGCCTCCGCCTGTTTTTAATTACCTATTTATTGTATTTTTAATTGTTTGTTTTACTCTAGACGCTTTTATTATTAGATATAGATTATTTTAACCAAATTTTATACTTTTAAAACATTTTTTTTTTAAAAGAGTAAGTGTGGAGTTTCTTGTCCGTTCTTCTCCATAACAAGCTGAATTGCCGAATGAACGGTAGAATCAATTATTATTACATATTTTCTTTTTTTGTCCTTTGAATGTGCCGCTTAATGGCCTAATTGAATAAAGAAATTTAGATTTTTTGATTTCATTATTTCAGCCGAAAGACGTACACTGCTGAATACAGATTTCTTAGTAACTGCGGCCCTGGCACAAGCAACTGAAGGAACACGGGTGGGTTTTAGTCAGTTAAAGTCTAGATACGCCCTCCCGCTTCACCCAGAGCGGGAGAAGTCATTGGATGATCACCACCCAAAAAGAAAAAGTCTGGATACATCGACTAGTCCTTTGCAACAATTTGTACTTATCCAAAAACCATGATTTCACAAAATACCTGTGTCAATCTACGTTACTTTACGATATTATTTTATAATTGCTATTTATATCTAAAATAGCGTAATCGGTAGTATTATATACATTTGTTACCAACATAATTATTATTATTTAATATGCAGTTACTAAGGCTTAAATTAATTAATTATAATAGCCGAGGTTTTCATTTCTCCATGTAAATCTTCTAATTTAGATAGTTACATGATAAAATCTGTGACTTATAAGCCTATTAGTGGAAGATTCTGACTCGTGCTGGGATATTAAGTATATCATTTTATATATATTTCTTACTTTTTTAAGGGCCTTCCACCGCTTTAGTGCCGTAAAACGGTCACTTTCTAAAGCATACTCAACGCTAGGTTAAAAGGTTGGAAAAAAGAAATGATTCATGTAAATTAATTGTGAAACATGGTATTTTCGTCTAACTAATAGTTATGCTTTAAAAAAATATTAACAACGGATTTGGATGTTTAAAAATTTTTTACACAGAAAAAGATATGGCTAGAATTTCTTCTTAACTGAAATAGCCTTCTTAACCAAAATAACTGTCCAAAAGGAGGTACAATATTGATATTCTGGCTCCAAGCGGGCGCACGGCCAATACTACGTTAACATTGAGGAATATATATGCCTTAATATAGCAATTTACATTCGAAACTGGTAAACATCCTATAAATTTAGATCAATCTGTATCTTCCCTGTTGCTAGGAAATGTCAAGACTTCTTGCTGTTTTAGTCCATAGTTAGAATCATTGGTTTTTATTTTTGTAAAGCTGGTCCTGTAATTTCTTCTTCTTAATTCTAATCTAATCCGTCTAGCCAATACTGTCTCACTGCAGGGTAAAGGCATAGCTCTCCCCTTTACACACAATTCTAATATTTTGTTTCGTTTGTTTCTTTCATAATCATCAACATCAGCCTTTTAATTGTACCACTGCTGGGAAACAAGCCTTCCCTCTGTGTGGCAGGAAATGGACCTTAATCTACACCGCGCCCCAGTGTGGTTTGATGGATGTCACATGTCTTCGATTTTTTGGTTCTAGGACATGCCGGTTTCTTCACGATGTTTTCCTTCACCGTTTTGAGAGTGGTTTCTTTATTTTTCTAATTCTGTTTGTAAGTTATTATTTCGTTACGTGTGTAATTTTGTATGTTTTTGTTTCAATTATTACACGCTTCGCTCTCCGCTTCGCTTCCAGCTTCGCTTCCCGCTTCGCTTCCCGCTTCGCTTCCAGCTTCCCTTCCCGCTTCGCTTCCGGCTTCACTTCCCGCTTCGCGTCCAGCTTCGCTTTCCGCTTCGCTGCTTGCTTCGCTCTCGTTAATTTAGATATTGACAATCAATTCTGGTTGTCGATATACAGTGTGAGAAAAATACAATGATGCAGTTTTAGTTTCTATCAAAATCGACCCCGTGACTCGTTTGAGTGTTTTTCGCTATTATTCATAGTTTCTGATTTAGCCATTCACGCCCACTTGGAAAACTTAACCAGTATAGGTACAGAAAACATTAACGTAAAAACGATTAACTTAATTAATTCAAGATGTTCGTCAATACAGGCGGAGGTTAAATAGTTACAAAAGGAAACAAGTAAACTACAGAGAAGGGTTCTGCTTTGCCGAAAATTGAAGGGAATACCCCCTTCAATTTTCGGCAAAGCAGAACCTTATCTAAAATTTTACCTATCTTAAATTTTATCTACAGTTATTGGCATTCCTTATCATCATCATCATCAGCCTATTAATTTTCCCACTGCTGGGACACAGACCTCCTCTCAGTGAGAGGGAATTCCTTAATTATGCCGTTAATTATGGGTACAACATTTTAGGATGCTGCTATATTGATATGTTGTATGTCCTTCCATTTGGCGCTAATACGTAAAATTTTAATTTACAACAATCCTTTCTTAGCTAACGTTTACTATCTATAAACTAAGTAATTGCCAAATTTTAGCTTCTAGAAGAGAATTTCTACATCTTAACTATACAACACCAGCCCCCTTTTAGGGATAGTTAAGAAAAACAATGGGTATGCACACTTTAATTATTTGTTAAAAACTATATATCTGAAAAGTTTGAAGCAAATCGGACACCATAATAAGAAGTTTCATACAAAATTAAATCCCGTCCCCTCATTGCTCCACCTTCATGTTTTATGCAAAAGAAGTAGCCTATGTCCTTTCTAGGATCTCCAACTATCTCCATACGAAATTTCACTAAAATCGGTTAAATGGTTTAAACCATAAAAAAGTAATATGATACAAAATTAAACCCTCCCCCAGTTCAGTAAAAGTTGAGCTCGCCCCGCCGTCTTTGCCTTAGTCGTTATACTAACTTATTTAAAACAAACTCATCTGAAAAACTTTAATTTTTTATTGTAGACAGGCTCGCGTTTGACCACTATCTTACCTGAAACTGTAGCCAAGTTGATAATTTACAACCCATAACGCTAGTAGAAAACGAATCAATGTATGGGAATGACACATCTGAACGTTAAGTCACGTGGTCAGTCCATGCAAATAAAAGGCGTTAACGATCGTAGAAAGAGATACGATACGAAACGTTTGTAACTTGGCTAGGAGAGCTGATGGTAAGTGATGATGTGGTCGATAGTGAAGTACGCTTGCCTAGAAGTTACCTATGACCCGACTGCCGAAGGAGGGTAATGTGTTTATCACTCTATGTATGTATGTTTGTTCCTATGTAGCGTTCTAGAGACCAAACGCGTGAGCCGATTTTGATGATTCTTACGTCTATCGATTCGACTTAACCCTGCGAGTGTCACTGGCAAATAAAAATTTGAAAAGAAAAAATTGCTGATTTTGGGCGCCATTTTGTGGGAGAATATAATCTTTTTTCTTCCAAACCCATCGTGTGGTGTATCAAAATAAAGGAATTTCAAAAATATATAACACGTATATGTTTAAAAGTACATAATTAAAAAAATAACTAAAAAGTTGTAAATAAAAAAGTTAATTAAAAAAATCTAAAAACCCGACTGCTTAAAAAGCGAACTAAAAAGACTTATCAAGAAGAAAATCATGCTGTGCAGTCGGAGGATACATCTGGTGTTGGTCAGCCAGCTCGCGAATATGTATTTTAATCTTGATTTAAAGGCCCTCAGATTGTAGGTATCAGGAAACACTAACTCTGACAGGGAATGCCAATCTTTAGCTGTACACACAATGACAGTATTTCCAAAACTTTTAGTGCGTATGAGATGTTCACCACGTTAAGTTTCGAGTTTCAGTCGAGCCGCCTCATCAGCATTCGATACATAATCTCCAAATTCCGAATCTAAAAAACAAGAACCACAACAGTGAGCTCATTCTCACAACTTACCTTGATCATGGGCACGATTTTATCGCAAAAACCGAACAGTTATCACATATATTTTTCTCCGTGGACATTACCAAAGTAATGGCATTTTAAATTCGGCCGCCACAACCACTCATTATGGTGAAACAAAGGGTGATCATCTGAATAAATTTGCTAAATAATTGTTATTTTGTATCTGGACCTGAGGCGATCGGACCCAAATTGTTGGAAAGAATTACTACCGGTTTTAGAGCGAGATTGGTTCGAGGTGGAATTTTATGATAATTACGAGTATGTTGCTACGTTGGAGAGGATCGATAAATAGACAGTTGTTGATGATATGACGTCTATTGCTAAACCTAGGTCTCCTCAACTTACAAAGACCATTTTTCGTTTACCCGGCAATATCCTAAACTACATTTGCTGAATTCTCGGTCTCTTCTCTAAGATTCTCCTTTTCCAATAAGTAGCTTTTACCTCCAAAAACATACAACCCGATCCGTATATGTTCGCTGTCCTCTTGAATTTGTTGCCATCCTGGATAGCGAAGGACCGTCCTCCACTGCCCCATACACGACATCAGGAAGGTGTGCAGAGTTGCATCAATTTTAGCCAGCACCCTCATGAGCCATGTATGTGGCACTGACTCATAAGCCTTCTTGTAGTCTATCCACGATGTCACAAGATCCCTTCAGGAACGGCGCACCTGCTGGCAATGTCTATAAGGAGCAGCTCCTTAGTACCGCGGGACCCGTTCCTACATCCATTCTGAGAAGCAGATATGATTGAATTCCTATCAATATGTTGATTAATTTGAGCTCTCAGAATGGATGTAAAATCTTTATAGACCGTCGGTAAACATCATGGTGGGCATCCCACCTGCTCCTCAAATCAGGTAGTATTGTGGAGCCTGAAAATTATAGACCGATAACAAGTACATATGTAAAAATGTTAACGATCTATAATTTTTAGGCTTACTTAACGATGGTCGATAAAGTTTTACATCCATTCTGAGAGCTAAAATTATTCAAAATCCTAGGTTCCTAGGTTTAACAAAACAGTTTAATAAATAACAACACAAATTATAATATCAAAATTCGAGAACAAAAAGTACCTAACAACTTATAAATTACCTATTTTCAATGTAATGGACTCGCTCATACTCGCATGATTTAAAATACAGGTGCCGCATGCCGCAACGGAATGGGCTCGCCAAATAATTACGAATAATACCCGGTGATGTTTTTAAGTGTTTAAACTGTTCGCAATTTTCGCCCAAAATACTTTATTTTTACATTACTTTCAACAAACAGTTATTTCGACATTATCAACAGATTGGAGGAAATTTTGGGTTGTTATCGAGTTACCTCTGTTGTGGCTTAAGTTTGTCTTACGGTGAACTTGGTGTGATGATAAAAATCTAAACTAATATTGTATTGTTTGTTTTTTTTTCTAATAGGAAATCTCTAGATCCGATTATGAATTTTTTACTGATTAATATTACTAGTGTCGAGTGTCATGGGCTACTTTTATCGCGTTAAATCCAAAGTTCCAGTCGGATCGGTCATGAAAGCGAATACTCGGTAAAATACTATAGCATAAGATCCGACTGCACAAATCTGCAGGAATCAGGGTTTTTCACTAAAGTTAATTATCATGAATGATATTTTATAGTAGAGTGGATTGCTGCAGGCTTGCCTGGAAATATCTAGCCACTATAACCTTAATTAAATAAATTGAAATGTATGTTGGATAATTAACCCCAAATATAAAAGATTTTCAAGTATATCCAACGTCATTTGAAAGAAACTGTTGTAGAAAATAGGAAAAAATAAAGTTGCCAGCACTCAATTAGTCGCAAGCTGTGGGTTGCCAGTTTACCTGCAGAACCTGGCAACCCATAAAGGATGGCTAACTGAGAGCTCGTTGATGTGGTATACGTAACCACGATATAGGAGAAGTTTCTAGTGTAGGGTGTAGAGTTAAAAAATAAACAAAAACAGAAAATTAAAAACTGGTTGCGGCAAGATGCGGCATGGCAACCTTGCAGTAAGATATTCTGCTGCTATACTGTCAAGAATCATTCATAAAAATCAAGTTTCATCAAAAACAAATTATCTGCAGATTTTTGCATTGAGATCTCAGTATACATTAGTAGTAAACTAGATGATACAAAATGTAGACGCAACAACAATACATTAAAAAATCTGGCCAAGTGCGAGTCGGACTCGCGCACGAAGGGTCCGTACTCTAACGCAAAAAAACGGCATAAAAGTCACGTTTATTGGGAGCCCCACTTAAATATTTAGTTTACTTTGTTTTTAGTATTCGTTGTTACAGCGGCAACAGAAATACATCATCTGTGAACATTTTAACTATCTAGCTATCACGGTACATGAGATACAGCCTGGTGACAGACGGACAGACAGACGGATCGTGGAGTCTTAGTAGATAATACGGTCCCGTTTTTACCCTTTGGGTACGGAACCCCTACAAAAACTGATAAAATGAGTGCATAACAAAAGTACTTAGCTTAAAAGAAAGGCTAAACAGCTAAAGAATTCTAAATGCAGGGGCTTGTAATCTTTCATTAATTTATAGTGTAGCGTTTAACCCGTGATATAAATTTATATCAGTCCTAACTTTGGCATTAATTGTAATAGCTGGTTGTCTTGTTAGCCCGTTATTCTAGTTTAAGGTAGTTAATCTTCAGCTTAATTTAAGACTAACCTTAAGGATTAACTTGACACTTGCTTTAGCAAGTGGATGCAGATTAACAGTTTTAAGCAGAAACAGACCAGTATCATGATGATTCATAATTAATAAATTATTTCAAAACAGCTATAATCTCTTTTGGATTATTTTACAGTTAATCTTTCAATATCTAACGATCCATCAGCAACAATAACTGTGGAAGTAACCCCGTTAAGAAAGAACATGTAAAATATAGAACAAAACGACCTTTTTAATATTCTAAATTATGCGTAACATCAAGATTAGAATAAACTAAAAATAAAAGTCCACAAAACGTGCCGACTTTTTAGTACTGATGTCAATATTAAGGTAGTTTACGAGGATTCGGTAGAAACAAGAACAATATTGAAGTCGTAAAGATGTTTCAACAGATAAAGTACCTACTGATAATAAAATTTAAAAGTGCCATGCGACTGTAAATATCGAAACTGTTATTTTCGTCGAGTCGATAAATACTTAGGTACTTTATTTATTAGATATAAAGGTGATCCATAATTTAACACTCCAATCTAGCAATGTCAAGCTTGCAGATTATTCAATAGTAAACTTTCATCTAGAGCTTTCAATAAATAACTATGAATTTATAATATATTCTTGTTTTTAAGTTTTTAGAAGATATATCCCAAAAAATGGTACGCAATGAGACTAAACCTGTTAATAGTAACAAAAGTATGGTTAAAAGGTAATCAAATGCAAACCATAAAAGCATCAAGCGGCTGTTTCAATCAAACACAATATCTTAAATTGTTTCTGGCTAGATTTAAAGGTTTTTTCAACACTTAACTACAATAAGTGCTGTCAAAGTTGCAGTCATATAAAATGATACCTTGATTCTAACATTAAGCTCCTTCTATGAGTAACTGCTGGAACGAGCGCTCCATTTCTTTCTCACCATGACCATCAAAAAGTAGAACAAAAACCATATTAATAAACTCCTACTTAATGAATAAATTATTACCGATCCACTAGTGTAAGGTTCGTAATATAAATATTTAATGGATGATAATCTCCTCCTAATTTAATCCACATAATTATGATAATAACCACACAAACAATAATGTGTATACTCTGTACTTGCATTTAATTTTTTCCTTTGTTTGTTTTTTTATGGTTTGCGTCGTGCCTGGCGCAAAAAAAGTTTTTTTCTTTCTTTTTACTTTAATATATAGAAAAAAAATTACTTCATTGCAATCTATTTACAGGTAAATTCATGTGTCATGATAAGGAAATAAGTACTAGGACAGGGGTCACCAAATGGTGGACCGCGGTCGGTTCCGGACCGCTGACCTATTTTGTGCGGACCTGTCAAAGATAGGTTCCACCATCATCATTTCAGTCAAAAGATGTCCACCGCTGAACATAAACCTTCGCCAAGTGTCGCCACATTGGAGGATCCTGTGCGTGTCGCATCCAGATAGTTTCCAAGAAGAAATTTCCGATCAATGTCTCCAAGTTTTAATGACAATTATAGCCGGTACCAACTTTAGTAAGTCTAACTTCGGACGGATAGTGCAAGGCAAAACATTTTTCACGTTAATATTTGATTAAAGTCAAACCGACACTTCTTAATTATTTTATAAAATATTTATAAAACGGGGCGGGGTGGAGGGTAGTTGGCCTTTCGGACCACGACGGGTATGTTATTTTTAAGAAACAGACCCCAAATGAAAGTAATTGATGACCCCTCTACTAGGACTAAAATGGTAATATTAGTATATTTGAAGTGTATATTAATTCTAAAAATGTTTACTCAATAAACGACAAGTAAATCCAAAACCGGAACATTTTATAACCCTTGTTTTAATTCACCGATACCATAGTTATAAAATATTTACATGCGTAATGCCAACTTATTCTGTAATCAACCATTCCTGATCATAATTTATATTAGTTAATATATTTATGGGAAAGTCACAACAAAGCACAACGTTTTGAGTGTAAAACTAATGCCACATAAATTTGCAGACCCTACTCTCATACTAAACGATGCCCCGAGCAACTAACACTACAACCAGTTTCATCTACTTGTCTTCTTATTACTTTTCCAACTGCTCCAAATTCAACCCTATCTTGATCAGACTTGAGTTTAAACTTGTATGCATCAAACCCTTGATTTTGATGTTTATCATTTTGCACAGTTAGTGTTCTATTTCTATCGTTCTCAGTAATTTCTTCTCATAAAGCTCAAAATTCATCCATCGATTGTTCTTCTGTGCCTTTTGTTTTTGCTGCTACTGCATCGCCTATACAGTGAGTTACTCGAGAATTTATTTCTACAATAGAATCAACACGAAATTGTTTCTTAGCCGCAAGGAGAATAGCGACTGAGTTATTGCCTGGTAGCATTACTTGCTCAGAATCATTCACTATCTTTCCATCTGGTCCATTCTGACATACTTTACAACCAGGGCTTGGCTTCTGATTTTCTTTAATGACGCAAGATATATGAGGTCTTATGAAGAATTTGTTTCTTTATGCATCGTATCTTGATGAGTGTGATATTTTATATTGGTCCCGTCCGGTTTTAAAGAACCGATACGTTGAGATTTAATTGCGTATTTTTATTGATCTGCTTCAAATCATCTACTTGGTCGCAAAAGTCTCATCAAAATTTTGTAATTTATTGCTTTGCCTATAACAGTTATATTAGAACTACAATTGAAGTTCCCGTTCTTAGTTTGATTGATGTATCCAGAAGCTTCGACTCTACCAACGTATTTCGTAACTTTAGAAATTCTTCCCACCATAATAAGAAACGGGTTAGTGACAGACGAAGTATTTAGTGTTCTGTTCTACGGGCAACTATTGTAAATTAAGCAACGTAATCTTCGAGTATGCAAACAAAATATGTGAGAGAAAATTTAGTACCTTAAATGTATAATCATTCGCTTAAAATGAATTAACCCAACGGTTTATTTTCTTACATCCACATAGCCAAAGCGTAAAATCAATGACCACAAAACTGCACTTCATGTTTATAATCCGCCCGTTCCTCTCAGAAATAGCCGCCATTTTCCTTTCATTAATTAAACTACCAGCCCTATGGTTCTCTACATTGTCTCTAGAACTGACAAAGGCGTGCGTTCGCGCAACCGATTGATTTGCATAGCAGAGCGTATATTAGATTTCGTTACGACTCCTACCAGCATTTAGCTCGAACATTGCGACATTTCTCCTGGCTATTGTACGAGATTGATAAAAGGGATATATACGTACATTTATTGAGTTCCATTTGTGATTATTATGTTGTTTTCTAATGTCCGTGTTCGTGTTCTGCAGTAGTTCGGTTTAATGTTATCTTTATAAGCCTTAAGCGACTTTGATAGTGACAGACTTGGTAAACAGGTCGGGAGTTATAGAGTTTAGTTTTGTTGGATAAGTTACGGTTCCACATAAGACTTTGGTTTATTCGGTTTTTGTCTGATGCACTTTCAACTCACAAAATGATGTTGATAAATGACCAAGTGAGCTTTAAAATATGTAGAAAAATAAACTTCATTAAATACGTTTTTTTTGTCACTGCTCAAATCTGCACGATTGGAACCTCTAAAGTAAAAAAAAAACAGTCCCAAGAACTGAAGCGCTCAAAATGTGAACAGAATTACTAATTATCAATTCTTTGATTAGAAAATTGTGTACACAGAATTCAATAACTTAAAAGTATTTATAGAAAAAATTAAAGACAAAGGTATGCCTTAACCAAACAATTATTAGAACAGCAACCGCAGTTGCTTTAATTTCTAGTAAACCATCTCCCCGACAGAGTCTAGAAGCATTTCTCAGTATTTTAATAGCGTTATATTAAAACTTATATTTACGTTAATTGCTAAAGCTATCAACGCTTGGCTTCGGGTTACCAATTATAAAATCATAATGGCTATCTATTTTTGTTCTGAAAACTAGTTTCCTTAATCAATAAATAAACAATTAATACCCGATGCTACTGATATAGATAGTGTTCGTACATTGTTATTTTTTTAATGTATTTGTGATAAGAAATCTGCAGGATAAGAAATCTAGGAGCTATCTGAAGATCTGGTTAGGTTTGTATCGGTCTTTAAGCTAATAAATTTGCAGGTTTTAAGAACAGGCATTTTTATGTTTTCAAAGATACGACATGGTTGGTGTAACCAAGCTTGGTCATCATCCTGTTTTCATGAGAAGATACCTTTGTAATGAAGACTACAATTCTAACAGAATACATCCTGTTATTAAACATATTATCTAGGGTAATATTTAATTTGGTTGGTTAGGTTTAAAATTGGTCTTAGCATAACATATGAATTCAACGTCACCAGTTAAGTAAGCGACCCCATAATATGAATTCTCAAACATACAAAATCTCGAGATAAGCCTAGATTATTCAAACCTGTTATTGGTTAAGGCTATAAAGATAAAATATTTGCAAAAAAGAAAGGTCTACCGTTAGACAATCGCAACAGGTATTTACACAAAGATAATCTAAAACAATCGCCTTGAGCTATAGAGCAATTTGGACCGCCACTGGACCCATATCGCTATATAAAGATTAATAAATTAAATATATCGAATCTTGCATCACTTCCTTTTGATAACAATGGAAAGGAGAAACCAAGTATTTGTCGGTTTGAAAATATAAATACAGGCGATGATATATTAGCAATGATGACCTTAAGTGTTTATTCATTTTATTTATTTATTATTACTGGCCCAACAACAATTGTGTAGATGTACTGGTACATGTTCAAACACAGTTTTATATATATAAGGATCATATATTTTTAAAGATTTGCACCGCATGGCCCATAAAATTATCAATGTTACAATTTAAATAAAATTTAAAATATTTTGAGTTACGTCTGTATTCTAACTAAGAGTTATTCATTTATCGAATTAGATTGTAATTAAGTCATAAATAGCAACAAAAGAAAATAAAAATCTTTATTATTACAAGACGACGTTGACAAAGTGACTGACGTCTATCAACAAATAGCGATTGTGGAAATTGAAGGGATTGATCATTTGACATTATGGGTAACGCATGCCAATATGTTATGTGCATATATTTTGGGCCTTTTGGAAATCGCTAACGCTGATAGAATCACAGTCACTCTGACAGAATATCCCAGAGCCCAACGACCACTTAACAAACGTTTAAATTGTTTTTAGTTCGTTAAAATTACGTTGTTCCATACCTAATAACCAGATATATCAATGTATTCTAAAGATCACAGTAGTATTTTACAGTTAGCCATTATCTTTCAATCTTTTTACAGCCATCATCATTATACTCCTGCCTTTATCGCAATTTACCTAGCATGACTTTTTCTTCCATCTTCATGATCATCATCTCTCTTCTATTTGTCGTGGTCAGTCATCTCTTTTTTAACCATACCATTGACCACTATTTGATCACCATATTCTGAAACTTCTGCACCAAAGATACCACTTTTACGTCTGAAAAGTGAAGGGCTCCGTCGTCCCCGACACTTGCAGATTGGTCTTCACTCTTATAAGGTTTCTAAGGCGTTTAAAAAAAAGTAGTATTTTCCATTCCTAATTAACATATCTATATGCTCGCATTGGTATTTTACAGCAATCCATTATCTTCCATTCCACCTTAACAGGTGTCTGATCTCCATATTCCAAAACTTCTTTACTGTACGACACTAAATTTGCACCAGAAAAGTGAAGGGCTGATCCTTTGCCAACCACTCCGTCTTCCCCGACACTTGCAGATTGGTCTTCATTCATATAAGATTTCTAACGCACTACACGTAAATCTCGCTCACTATTAGTTAGCTTGGAGCTCCCGGCTGTTTTAACGCTTCAATATATTTCCAGGCTATTAACATGCGTCTTATTTATTATACCGGTTATCACTTAGCTAATACGGTTGGTTTGAAAATGGTTGTGAAAGGGATGTATTTCTGAGTTCATTGTTTAATGGTAGAGCTGGAAGTTCAGTTGGCAGTGGTGGACTACTGTTATGCGAAGTCTCTTAACGAGCTGTCAGACTTTATTTTAGTAAGTATTGACTTTCGATGAGATTTTTAGCGATGTCGATGGCACTATCAACATACAAAATTAGATTCACAAAGAAATACCGGTGTAAGATGAAAGTTGTGTTGTTGTTGAAGTTTGGGATGAAATACCTAGTAGGTACTATTCCTGCAGTAGTGTTCTAACTGTATGTAAAATTACATGAAATGTTTTAGCTTAGTTTCTATACGCTTTGACGAAACCCCTTAGACTGGCTGCAGCTGTCCAGAGTTAGCGGTAACTCTTTACATATACAGCTTGAATTATTATTACCATAATAAAAATCTATACTAATATAATAAAGCTGAAGAGTTGTTTGTTTGGACGCGCTAATCTCAGGAACGGTTGGAATTGAAAAAAATATTTTTGGGGATAGTCCATTTATCGAGAAAATTTATAGGCTATATAACATCACGCTATGACCAATAGGAGCGGAGCATAAATGAAAATTGTTGCAAATACGGCAAAAAAATATTCTCTTTGGAGAGCTTCCGTTGCGTGTACTGCGTAAACGGTTTAAGTTACGCAAATATCATGTATGATGGAATTGTTCCTCTTTAAAAGTTCGAAAAAAATGTCCGCGACAGCATATCTCTATCTTTTAAGATTTACTTACTATAACCTTTTTTATCTTAATCTAATTTGTTCATTTACGAAGGAGTTTTATCAACATCTATACTAATACTAGCTTTTCGCACGCGTAGACTACATGTTTCTCCTTACCATATTTTAACATTATGTATAGAAAAAGTAAATGTCCCGACCCTATCCCTTTACACCCTCATGGGGGTGGAATCTTCAATATCGCTGAGACAGGAGTAAATTATTTTTTAATCTTCATCCTAAACCCAAAATATGAATATCCTGGCTTTAAAACTGACGGATTTTCATACAAACTTTAATCCCCTATTTCACGCCCTCAGGGGTGGAATCGCTAAAAATCCTTTCTTAGTGCTCACCTACACTACCAAAGGAACCTACGTGCCAAGTTTCATGATTGAAGCTTCAGCCGTTTGGGCTGTGCGTTGATGGTCAGTGAGTGAGTCAGTCAGTCAGTCACTTTCTTCTTTTATATGTTTATATTATAGACAGACAAACAATCTATTCAGCTTTTTAATCTAAAAAAGCTGAATAGATTGTTTGTTTGTTTGTAGGGTAAGTAGATAGATAGCCAGTTGACGGGAGCGACGCCGCGGGGGTTTAGAATTGTATTTTGTACTAGCACAAAATACAATTCTAACGATTCGAGCCCTTAATTCACTGCCGTCTTTTCTATGTTTAATACCTTGGGTCACCCCGTAAATGTCAATTATGCTAAACGCAGTTCTAACAGGTGGTTTTATTTTCAAACGCCGTCTAAGGCTATTCTCATGAGGCATATAGACCAAAAAATGTTCTCTTGCGATTGTTTTAATCATGCCTTGCCTACCATATAATTAGAAGTTGATAAATTCCATATTTTCATATTACCTCCAGACAAGCGTGAAAGCATTATAATCTTGGCTCCAATCTCTTCCAAATTAAGATCTAACCAGCAATTAACTTGGCCGTTACTGTTAAAAGGTTAAACTGCCTGAATTCATTTGTATGCAAATTGCTTTCAATAGAAAATCACCCACCGATAGCCATCTATGAGGATGTAGACATAACTTAACTAAGATTTTAAGAGGTGGATAAGAAAATGATTGCGTGTGCGATCTGGGATGCAAGATGTAATGACACAACAAGATTAACTAGTAGAATCTTCTTAAATCTTCATATTTTCAGATTTTTTGCAGTATTGGTGGAACGCAGTGGGGTGTGAAGCTGTGTGATTCATGTTCTATCTTGCATTTTGTGCCCTAGAACATGCAGCTTAAGACATCTACTCTACCACTGCACCAGTGCAATAGAAGTGATAAAGTTTTGGGTAAGTTAATGCTAGTGCAAAGCCAGCGAACGACAGCGACACGAGGAAGAAGAAGAAGAAGAAGCAGTATTCGCTATTTTAGAATCTGATTTTGTAGGGGTATCCAAAGTACTATTTCTAGCAAAAACACCTGCAAAGTGCAAAATCAAAATCATTTTTTTTAATTTTAATGGGCACTTCGTGGGAACTTCGACAAAAGGTGCACGGTTCGAGTTGGTCGTTTCCTACGGAGAAGAACCGGCAAGGAACTCCATGGTTACTCTTTTAAAAAATGCTTTTGTTTTACAATATTTGCATGTTACAGCATTAGTACTATGGGGGGACAACGTAGGCCCGACAATAAGTCGTAAGAAACTAAAAAAAAAAAGTTTATATAATATATAACAAAGTTAACAAATGTTAACTAACATCTAGAAGACCTACAATGTTCACACATTCACAAAATAATCGGTAAAAGAATCTACACAAAGTTAAAAAAAAAAAAAATATAATAAGACTAAATTTAACATGTGGCACAAATGTTGTTATCAGTGCTGTAACTATTCTTTGCAGAGGACTATAAAGATGATTGCGAACTATTGTAAAAAGTCTAATTAAAAAAAGGAAAAACAAAAAAATGAAAAAATGAGATTGAGAATAGTTAGAGACATTCCACATATTTGTGCCGTTTATGAGTTACCAGGGAAGCCGCATGCGCAGAAGGAGCTAAAGCCAAATTTTTTATCTTCAACGTAGCCCTTGATTTAATAATATGCTTTTTTAATAAGGACACGTTTGATGTGATTTTTGAACTTTCCATCGGTCTGTTATATGACTGACTTTGGCAACTTGTTATAAAAGCGTATACTGTTTATAAGAAAAGACTTGCTAGTTTTAGTTAATCTGAATTTAGGTATTACAATTTCGTTACTGCGTGTATTTAAATTATGGAAGTCGGTTCTTATATATATATATACTTATTTGTATAACTGCCCCAAAAAAATATGCCATGGAAAAATCCAACGTCCTATAAAAAAATCTTACATATCCTGAATTCCCTGATCCAAGCTGATAATAGAATACTATTATATTAATGATGTTCCACGTCGAACGCAGGTGATTAAACGTCGGAGGCTCGAATTACGAGTAACTACCCGCTTTGAGAACTGATTGCTTTAATTCAGACGACAGCTACCCGGTACCCATCATAATGTAAACATGCATTATCTATGAGATTTTTCTTTGTCTTATAGCTTATAAAGTTTACAAAAGATTGACACACTCGGGTTAACGAATAAAATGAAACACATACTCTTGAATCTTATTCACGATCTTTATGCATGAACATATACTAATATTTTAAACAGGTATAATTAATTGATTTAATACTGTTCGCAGGTTCGGATCGGAAGTACAATTTCGTAAAATTTGTCACTGATAAAAAGCTATCGCTAAGTACAATGCCAAATAACCAACCACCTACCGTCCAAGTTTGTGGAAGGAATCAATGTATTGAGTATTGAGAAATGAAGACATGCGCGAGAGAACCAAGGTTACCGACTTTGCCCGATGAATTGCCAAACTTAAGTTGCAGTGGGCAGGGCACATAGCACGCAAAACGGATGGCCGTTGGGGCCGAAAAGTTCTGGAGTGGTAATTGCGTACCGGAAGATGCAGTGTTGGAAGGCCTTCCCTCTAGGTGGATCGATGATCTGGTCAAGGCTGTTTGAGTCCGGATGGATGTGAAACGCACAGGACTGCCTGCCGGAGGCCTATGTCCAGCAGTGGACGATTTTCGGCTGATATGATGATAATGCGTCTCTTGCTCCCGAATAAGTGCACAGTTACTGTGGGATTGGCCACTAGAGCCAATCCCACAGTAACCCACAGTAGCCGGTTATATATACGGTGGATTTCCAGTGTTCCTAAAAAAGTTTTTCAGACTTATATTTCTTTTGCAGACTATATTTACCGGCTTCTGCCTTCAAGTGGGTGCACACTGGTTGTGTTGCATAAAGAAAAATCAACATGCGCACTGCGCAGCTTAAGAAAAACTTTACCAGAACCTATTTTACTTTCAAATAGAGTCTGTAAAAAATCTCATGTAATCATAATATATGTATTACTAGCTTCTGCCAGCGGCTTCGCCTGACCAATCGTAAACGTAAAACGTATCGGGATCTACCTCTGTGCCAAATTTCATACAGATCGAGCACCAAACATACATCCACACATCCATCCAAACTTTTACATTGATAATATTAGTAAGATTAGGATCGTTTTTGACAAAAAAACATGGTATAAGGATAAACATTTGCATTATCTACCCCATTCAGTCTTTTTTTGCTAGCTAATTAAGTTTCACTCATGGGCCAAGGAATATTTTCTTCTTGTTAAATACTTACTTACTTATCCAAAGAATAGGTCTTAATTTTTATCATATTGATGAAAAATTTGTAATTAATGTTGAAAAACCTCTAACCTCACACAAAAACAAACCAATATTCCAAATCCATACAAAAACGGCATCAAGAACCAAACACAAACATTTAAGACAGCATAATTGGAAGTCAAGATTAAAATGACTGCCGATAAGTCTAGTGGACAAAAACTATAAGCTGGTACATAACTGGGCACTTATGTGCTAATCTGAAGCTGTGCCGTAACTTAATACATACATAATAAGTGTGATTACGTAAGGCGGGCGCCCGGAGCAACGGGAGCCGAGATGTGCCAATCTTTTCCTTATAGTAGAGGGCTCACATGGCGGTGGTTGGAAGATAAGTCAATTGGAGGAAAGAAAGAAAGGATTTACGTTTACTGATCACGGATGAAAATGTAAACGGAAACATTTTGCGAAAGAAAACAAATACAACTTTTCAACAAAACATCAAACCGTCTACGTCTTCCAAAAAAAAAAACACTGGAAAGAGAAAAATAACTTTCTTTTCCGAAGTCGTTGTGTTTTGTACCCATTATTTTCCGTTATTCGACACCGACTTGTTTTGACATTTTTTTTTTCGACAGTGTTTTGTTTTGGAAGTCGGTTTGATTTTTGTTGAAAAGTTTTTTATTTTCCTCTTTTTAGTTTTAGTAGGTACCTCGAATTAACATGAAACTTTTAAACATTTATAGCCAAAGTACATCTCATGTCGATTCTAATAAGCCCAAACACGACTAGGATACATTGTGTTATTTCGGAGTTCCAGTGGCCATTGTGGTCTTCTTCATCAGTTCCACTTCACCATATGGTACTTTCTGAGTGCAAATGATTGCATTATTGATGAAATATGTATGCCTATAATATTTGAAGAGTTCCTTCGACTTCTATAAGATTCCATCATCAGATGCTGATTTCGTTATCATGGAAACACCCTTGGAATATCTCCTTTCCAACAAAAACAGAATCATCAAAATCGGTTCATAAACGACGAAGTTATCCACAAACAAACATAAAAATAAATTATAGATATTCACGGTCGAATTGAGAAAACTCTTCCTTTTTGGGAAGTCGGTTAAAAATTAAAAAATAAAGAACGAAATAAATTTGTAATAGGTGAAGATCATTTAGTTATTGGATTGGGACAGAATTGATTGGTTGTAAAATCAAATAAGTTTGTTGTTGAGTTTCATTTTCGGATGAGAGAGGATGCTAGTCATACGGTGCATGATCATGATCAGCCTACAGCAGTTCACTGCTAAACGTTCATGCAAGTAATTTTTCTCGATCCTCGGAAAATCCGTCCGCAGAAACAGCATAATCTGCGAAAGCAGGAGAGGATAGCAATATCGTATGTGTTATGTCATGACACAGAAAGGCTTTCGACGATAAAGATACAATATAATCCTTTGTTCAGTTTCTAACTTAATCAGCCTGTCTATTACATAACAGAATTACTCATTAAAATCTTTTTTTTAAAACAAGCTTGTTTCGTATTCTTCTCAGCAAACCCTTTCATTTGATACACATATCATGGCAGTGCACAAAAAATAACTAGTTCGCCATCTTGCGCCGTCCGCCATATTAGATTTAGAATGACGTCACTTAGCTAACCATGCATTGTCATCCAAAATAAACGTGTATGCAAAATTTCATCTTAATCGGTGGAGGATAACTGCTTTAAAATTCAGTTACAAGATTGACCCGAACAGACTTACATACAAATACAACATAGTAAAATAAAAAAAAATAAAAAATTATGAAGTTAACTGTAACCGTAATCGTCGAATAATCGCAGGTAAACTGCTGTGATTGCTTGAATGAATTTTCAACAGCCAATCACAACAGATAACGCGTGCTTAACAATTTGTCACATTAATTTAGCTTTGAGAACGACGGTGTTACAGAATCGCACTACAGGGACAGTTGGATGAATTTAGATTAACATCAAGTTCACTTCACCTTACAGAAATGTTTTTCAGAATAGCACCACAGTTCTTGAATCTCAATACTAAAACGATTGATGCCGTAATTTTAAACAGTAACTTATCACCATCATCAACATTTTTCAGCGGAAAAACATCCACTGCCGAACATAGGCATCCTTCAAACGTCACTACATCGAACGATCCGGTAAACCATAATTATCAGCACCAATACCAGACCGGACAACCAGAAACCGCTATAAGCTTGCCGATTCCACACACAATTTTCAATTAAAATCCTTTCCTAGAAAGCTAGCCAGTAGTCACCCGCATGTAAACCTGCATACACATCGTATACGCAATATACTATTAAACGAAGTCAACGCACCCGTATGTAGGTATGTGGCCTGTAATAACAACAGACTTCTGTTCACCCGCGCAACCGGCTAACCGCG
The DNA here is from genome assembly GCA_964057195.1 of Orthosia cruda. Classification (NCBI taxonomy): domain Eukaryota; kingdom Metazoa; phylum Arthropoda; class Insecta; order Lepidoptera; family Noctuidae; genus Orthosia; species Orthosia cruda. The sequence continues at coordinate 30,035,519 of OZ059834.1, read as the reverse complement.
CGACAACTCGCCGGGAAACCGACAGAGTTGATAATACCATTTAATAACTCTTCTGGGTGTTGTATAGACATGAATGTGTTGGTTATGTATAAAGAGATGATAATACCACCTAGTGATGAACTTTCTGGATGTGGTTTACAGATGTTAACATTGTTCTTATTGTTTCAGCAGGTTATGTTTCTTAATATTATTACTGCTGACTGTTAACAGAAGTCAACGCACCCGTATGTAGGTATGTGGCCTGTGATAATAACGGATTACAGACTGTTCACCCGCGCGACAACTTGCCGGCAAAACCGACAGAGTTAATAATACACACAGGTGTTTCAAGGATGGATAAAGTGAGAAGAGTATATTAGAGGAAATTTGAAAGTGGCGTCAGTGACAGAAAAGTTGAAAGGAAACCGTTTGTCCTGGTATGGTCATCTGATGAGGAAGGATGAATCACATGCTACTAAAAGAGTTATAATTATAAATGTGGATGGATAGAGAGGCAGGGGACGACCAAAGAAAAGATGGATGGACTGTGTGAGGAGTGATATGAAAGAAAAGGGAGTCAGTGATGGCATGACGGGGTACAGGACTGTATGGATGAAGAAAACGTGTTGCGCCGACCCCAAGTAATAATAATACCAAGGATAATGATGAACTCTTCTGGGTGTTGTATAGAGATGATGATACCATTGTTGATTATGTTTATAGAGGGGATGATACCTCATGATACATTTCTTCTTCTGGATGTTGTATGAAGAAATTAATAATATTGTTCTTATTGTTTGAGTAGAGAAAAAAACTACTCAAACAATAAGAACTTATATTACTGCTCAGTGCTCTAGGATGATATTATAGGCTATTGCTGGCTGCCTGTCTTGACAGCTTATCAAGCTTGAATACTAGTTCTGCATTTTTATTAGCTTTTATTTAACTTTCAATGTATGTATGTTCGGTTCAAATCTTGCAACTGAATTTTAAAGCAGTTATCCTCCACCGATTAAGATGAAATTTTGCATTCACGTTTAGTTTAGATGACAATACGTGGTTAGCCAAGTGACGTCATTCTAAATCCAATATGGCGGACGATCCAAGATGGCGGACTAGTGATTTTTGATGCACTGCCATGATATTGGTATCAAATGAAAGGATTTGCTGAGAAGAATACGGAAAAAGAATGTTTAAAAAAAATGATTTTTAATGAATATTTTTTTTAAATATCGCAGGATATGCTCAGATAAGAGCATGTTTGCCTCGCACAGGTATTTAATTCTGTTGATTTTAATTTAGTTTTGTATCCGTATCTGCTTTGTATGTTCCAAAGAAAATAACTTTTCTTTAATTTTACAAAATCTCTAATGTGATCATCCTAGAAGATGTTAAACAGTCTGAATAGTTTCTCATATATTTCCCATTTTAGTACATTAGGAAGGACTAAATATAGAAGAGTGGTCGTTCATTAAATCAATCTATCAGCCGAACCTTTTATCTACTATATTGGGGTCGGCTTCCAGTCTAACCGGATTCAGCTGAGTACCAGTGTTTTACATGGAGCGAGCATCTGACCTCCACAACCCAGTAATTGGGTAACACGATAACTCTTGGCTAGACTGGTGTCAGATCTCAGGCTTCTGACTACCCGTAACGACAGCCGGGACCAACGGCTTAACGTGCTTTCCGAGGCACGGAGGAAACTCGGTATGTTGAAATTGTCACCCATCTACGGACCCACCTGGTCAAGCGTTGCTTAACCTTGATGATCGACCAGTGCGGATGTTATTATTTAGCCACGAGCTCCGTTCCGAGTCGTTCATTAAATAATAATCGTTATTACTTCCCTTGGGAGTATTTCACGAATGCACTAAAGGATTGGAGCTTTTTATTGCTTATAATAAACTACATTTAATCGAATAAAAAATGTGTCATTATTTTACTTAATATAGGACTGTAACATGTCTTGGTATTGGTCTATAAGTGACTCCCAAATACTTAAATTGGTTTAGGAAAGAAACATTTTCTTTTATTTCTCTATAATTTTGTGGTCTCGTTGTCCCTTCACAAAAGAAATATAGTAAAGATCGTAGCAAGTGGCGGTCTGTTGTAGCTGCTTATCCCATAGGAAAAAGACTTGTCGCTGAATTTGTGCCTTTGCATAGGACTGCTCTAGATAGTCCTTTTATTACGAGATGTTGGTATGTGCCAACAGTAGTTAGGTCCCTAGGTAGGTATCTCCTAATAAAACATAGGATTTAAGGTCTATCCACACATATCAGGGCCGTGCCCGGGACGTGGACGGACCGTGCCCCGTCAGGGGCTCCAAAAATATAGGTGTGTACATTTAATATGAACTAGTTCACACACGTCCGCGCACGGGCCAGTGACGGAGCTTCAATGCCTGGGCCGCGCCGTGACGTGCACGGGAGTGCCGATATTTTTCCTGCACGTTGTCGATTTTTTCTTTAAAAAATATGAATGACGAGTTGTTGATAGAGGCAGAACGCATATTTAGAGTTTTGCACCTCTTCCATTTCCTTTTCATCTAGAGCAATTGCAATCGCAATCAAATCCTTTGTATTAAACAAAGACATGACGAATACTGCGTATTTTATTTTATTTATATTTCACTACACTACACTGAAGCGATACTCTGATACGAAAACAAAAGGGTGACTGAGGGGCACAGATGGAAGGTCGCGGCCTGTCCACGGTCCTGTCACATCCCTCACGTGTGTGAACAGAAATTCCCTGACGGGACTCGGATGCAGTGTCTTAGCACGGCCACGGCCCTGTTACGTCCCAGGCACGGCCCTCATATGTGTGTATAGACCTCTATATGTGATCTTGCAATCTAATCAGTGTAGTAACAGAACAAGAGTTGATCATCAGCATTTTCATTATATCAGCCAAAAAACGTCCACTTCTGGACAATCTGGACATGCACCTTCCCAAGATTCACCACATCGATCTTATCATTTTCATTGTAATAATTTGTAGATTAAGACATTGTAGAGATAAAGTCATGTTTACATAATAATCAAGACATAAATATCCAGTTTCTAAACATATTGTATTGTAATTAACCGTTACATTAATTGCAAAATGGTATAATCACCACAATGAGCTAAGAGATATTACAATAGTCTCTAGTAACACGTAACTACTTGTACACATAAATCTTTTGAAACTTGAGATTATATTATCTCTAGAAAATGATGGTTAAATGTGCTTAACTAATAACTAGTGATGTGCAGATTAGTCGGTAAAACCGACTATCCAACCACTTTCGTAGTCGACGACTATCGGCAAAAGGCGGCGACTATTCGGCATCTTATTTTGTATGTATTACACCACGAGGTAATATCATTTGGCACTGATTACACTTGACCATATGGGAATCATTGTCTAATTGGTCAGAAAAAAAACCTATTTATTTATTTATTATATACTTTTTTGTACACCAAGATAAAAATAATTACAAAAGACATATTATAACAAAACAAACATACAACAGGCGGCCTTATCGCGAGCCGCGATCTCTTCCAGGCCACCTAGAATGGAAAGAGACAGCCTGGACACAATATGGGGTTGCTCTTGGTGCAAATTTTTGAACAATTAATATTTTTATTATTAAAATACTAAATACGAAATACAAAAAAAAAAAAATAATAGATACATACATACAACTAATATACATACAAGAAAACACATTATGAAACTTTTTGACTTTCTTTATGAAATGATCATATTTAAATTGAGCTTTTCTCTTTAATGAACTATAATATTGACCTCTGACCCGTGCAAAAGCAAAAATCAAGACACAATGCGAAGTAAACAAAAAACATTGGCCTTCGTTGCGGGCTTTTCCTACTCCGTACCACCTATGGACGGATGATTATATTATTGACTAGCTGTCCCACGCGGCTTCGCTCCCGTCAACTGGCTACCTACCTACCCATCAACCCTACCTACTCTACATACATGATTGTTGTGTAATTAAACCGTTTACGCAGCGCACGCAACGGAAGCTCTCAAAAAGGAATAATTTTGCCCGTTTTTGCAACATTTTTCATTTATGCTCTGCTCCTGTTGGTCGTAGCGTGATGATATATAGCCTATAACCTTCCTCAATAAATGGACTATCCAACACAAAAATAATGTTTCAATTCCAACCAGTAGTTTCTGAGATTAGCGCGTTCAAACAAACAAACAAACAAACAAACTCTTCAGCTTTATAATATTAAATAGTATAGATATAAATGAAAACACAATTTGGCAGTTTTACCTATTCCCGATGTGTTTCCACCTGTCGGAAAAATTGAACCCAACACTGGATTTTTACCCGACTGCCGAAGGAGGGTAATGTGTTTATCAGTCTATGTATCTAAGTATGAATATCTGTATCTATGTATGTTTGTTCGTATGTGGCGTTCTGGAGACCAAACGTGTCGCCCAATTTTGATGATTCTTACTTCAATCGATTCGTCTTAACACTGCGAGTGTCATAGGCTATATAAAAATTGGATAAGAAAAAATGGCGGATTTTGGGCGCCATTTTGTAGGGGGATTTTTTTTTTTTCTTCCGGACCCATCGTGTGGTGTATCAAAATAAAAGGTTTTAAGAGGTGATTTCAAAAATATATAACACTTATATGTTCAAATGTACCTAATTAAAAAAAATGACTAAAATTTGTAAATAAAAATGTTAGTTAAAAAAACAAAAAACCCGGACCTTAAAATCCTAAGTTTTATTAGGAGATACCTACCTAGGCACCTAACTACTGATGGCACATACCAACATCTCGTAATTAAAGGACTATCTAGAGCAGTCCTATGCAAAGGCACAAATTCAGCGACAAGTCTTTTTCCTATGGGATAAGCAGCTACAACAGACCGCCACTTGCTACGATCCTTACTATATTTCTTTTGTGAAGGGACAACGAGACCACAAAATTATAGAGAAATAAAAGAAAATGTTTATTTCCCAAACCAATTTAAGTATTTGGGAGTCACTTATAGACCAATACCAAAGACATGTTACAGTCCGATATTAAGTAAAATAATGGCATATTTTTTTTTGTAAAATGTATTTTATTATAAGCAATAAAAAGCTCCAATCCTTCAGTGCATTTGTGAAATACTCCCAAGGGAAGTAATAACGATTAAATCATTTTTCTTCTTGTTTACGTCTTTTTAGTTCGCTTTTTAAGCAGTCGAGTTTTTTGTTTTTTTTTTCACTCCGAAGTTTCGGAGTACTTTCGGACGGGGCCCGTAACTTCATTGACGGAGATAGGGAGTAGACCCCCTGATACGCTCGCAGGCGGTGGTTGCAATTCTAGGGTCATTCGTTCGAGGAAAATTTTATTACCACCATTCAGAAAATGACTTCAAATTTACAACGCCATCTATCGAATATGGAGTTCAACTGTCCGAGTATCTGAATTGCGTATGTTGTGATAATTTTACTACTTGAACACTTCAAATTCATCTAACTTTTGATAGTGTGAACCGATTGCAATGAAACAAAAACTAAGTAATAATTCAAGTTACGTACAATTTTAAGTATAAAAGTTATCTACGTTGGTTTCGTAAATTTTACGTGATGCGTGCAGAAATAAACATCCAAACAGATGAACTGACAAACAGATTTTATTTTTAATGCTGGAAATGAGTTCTGTTGGTTATCTGACCCTGGCTATTTTTTGTTTTTTTTTAAACGACTTTTCTACAGATTTATTATATCTACCTAATGATCATTGATTGTTTTAATGGGGCGTCTTGATATGTAATGAATTTTTACCCATCCGCGGACAAACCTTGGCAAGCGTTGTTTTACCTTGAAAATCAACCCGTACGGCCGTTATTAACCCAGTAGCTCCTCTACACCACGGCTATTTTCATAAAAATCGCGCCGCTACAAGAGCAGAATTTCTATCACATATCTCTTCTGAATCTACAATCCCATTACATCACAACCTCGCAACATAGCTTGTAACAAAAGTTTACAGACTACACTCGGGTAGCTTACGTACACTCGTTACAAGTAATAGGTGATTGTCTAAACAACGCGATAATCTAAGCAAGGAGGCGCCAGTCTTCCTGCGACTGAGTTATAGCAAGCGACAAGTTTAGAGGGAACTGTATAGAGTTGCGAATACCCCCAAATTAGATTGGTGATATTCGCTGGTTAAGATAGTAACTATTTTTTTCATAAGTAAGGTGGTGACTGAATGGCGTCCAAGGACTGGAAGAAGAAGTATTGGTCATCCAGCGGTGAGATAGGCAGATGTCATTGTTGCCATTGCGGGTAGAACCTGGATGAGGCTGGCACAGGAACGTGGTGATTGGTACAAGACGAGAGAAGCCTATGCTGTATGCTCAGCAGTGGGCGAAGTCGGGCTGTGGATGATGATGGTGATGAAGTTTTTCATCATTGGTTTAAAAATATTAAAGTTACGAATGTTCTGAACAAGTTACCTCGAGATTTCTTTCTACAAAAAATTTTTCGATGATTTGTGAGCGTGTGACTATAGTAACGAAATATAATTAAATATCAATGGATTCCTTAATGAAAAATACCATTGATAATAATAGGGGCTAAAGTAAGAAATTGCCGTTTTATTGTAATAGGTACTTCGAATTGACATAGAACCTTCATGGTTTGAGATTTTTGAGTGAATTTTTTTTCACATGGTACCTATGAAGTTCTTCTTTTAAAAAAAAGTGCAATATTCGATTATCGACTTTCAGTTGTTTTTTTATTCATCTTACACAGGAAAGATGGATACTTCGAAATTTCGAGTGATTTTTTATTTCGGCAGAAACAGCTCGAATTATCAAAGTTGCATTTGGACAGGGGACAGCTAATGAACGCATCGTGCGATTTTGGTTTAAACGCTTTCGTGTTGGAAACTTTAATTTTAAGAACGAACCATCAAACAAGAAAAATACTTTCTTATCAATCACTAGACTTTCAATTAAAGTCTTTATTAAAGTATACCTATATCTGCCTTCCAACCTAAAAATCTTGAAAAATATCATCAATCGCCTATAATAAAGTCCTAAATAACACAATCACAGTAAAAAAAATGCAGTCGAACAACTGCGGCACCCCACAACGTTTTACTCTGTGATTTCCTCTCGTCCAACAGGATTGTATGGAAAATAATAAATTGCGTAACAACAGGATCCAGTATTTGTCAGTGCCGACCGGTCGCACAATAATCGCAGCTAGCGTGTACATTGTAAATTATTTTGTATTTTTATAGAGCTGTTAGCACCGGTGCACTGTGGTGTTTTTCTTTGTTATTTCTTGTTTTATTACTTACATGTAGATGAGACTAAACTGAAATAATGATTGTTCATAAAAAATGCAGTATTTTTCTGTGGTAGAGTAGGCTTAGTTATGAATAGCTTTTATTCATAACTAAAAAATATTAGTTGTAAAACAGTACTAAAATAATAATTTTAATTACTTCATGAACTTTTTTTATACACTAAGAATACCTCTTAGACAATTTCGTTTATTTCTATACTTAATACTCTCTCTCTCTTTATAAGAGACAATATCGTAGGTTTCAGAAAACCTACTTAACATTGCAAAATGTAAAGTCTATTTTCTCAAAACTAGGATTATCGACTTGTATCAAACTTCACAGTATGCCAAGAAACTCTGTAATTTCTGTAACTTTTTGCTTAACTTAAGGAGCGTCCTCACTGAGACCACTCTTTCGTGAACATTTGTAAACAAGCAATCGTAGGCGAGCAACAAATGCTTCCGAGCGAACCTAGCATTCACGTTCGAGCAAAAATATGAACGTTCGAGTCGAACATTCCCTTGCAAGCTTGGAGCATTCGAATACGATCTCGTTTAATGACATTCATTTGATAATACGATTGACCAAGAAGGTCGCAAACAACTGGAAGGAACTGTTCCTAGCTTTACAAGAGGCCAGGAATATTCCTACATACATACTCATTGATATCAATATCTGAGTACTCGCTTTCGAGCGTTTTACTTGCGTGAACATTCGAATGCGAGCCGTTTAAGCGAAAATCATTGCGACGTCCATACCGGCCGAAGTTCGCGCTTGCGTTTAAGCTTTGTGACGCTCGGCTCAACGTTCACACCATTCGAATATTCGACGTCGAATGCGCATTACACTTGAATGCTCTCAGTGAGGACGTTCCTGAATAATAAAAACACCACAAAATATTTTCCCTCCTCTAAAACAAACAACTCTATACAGATATCAGTTTGCAATTAGATTGTCAATAGACAAGTGTCTCTGAGACTCGTTTCATTCCGATGGCGCGGTTAAGAAACGCTAGTTACTATACAATCAACCACGACACGTCTTGTAGGTACTGCGAAAACCGCCCTTAAGGTTCAAGGTACTAAGACAAGGAAATTCTAAAGATCACTGACGGTATTTCTGGGAGAAACACCGAAATTCCTCTCGTAAATATTTAATAAATTATTCAATAAATTTAAGTAACATTTTCTAAATTCAAGAAAACCACAGCTTTCGTCCAAGCGAAATAACTACAGCATGAATTTAGAAAACTATTTGAATGTTTAACAAAAGAGAATTGGAAAAAAAATCGAGGTCACTATTTTAACAAATAAGGACGAACTAAAATTCAGATGAAACTTTTTTGCAATAAAAAATCTACCGATTTCCAAATAAAAGACTACAAAGTGAAAAATAACTTTATTTTTGGAAGTTGGTGTCTTTCGTAGGTACCAATTTTTCTGTTATGGAAACCGACTTCCAAAAATAAAGTTATTTTTCACTTTGTAGTTTTTTATTTGGAAGTCGGTAGTATTTTTTTGCAAAAAAGGTTTTATATTTTCACTTTTTGATTGTACCTACCTAAAAGGCAAGTTTTTGAATGAGGTAACTATAACGCCAGAATATATTACCTAAATATCATGAAACTTGAACGTAACCGGTGAAATGAGAGATCTGCGTACCCCTTAAGAGCGTACTGGCGTAATGTTATGTTATGAAATGGTATAAACAATATACAGACATGCGATTGCAGCAATCCCGAGAGATTTACCGTTATTTATTGAAGAGTTCTGCTGTATAACTTCGAAGTTCTTCATCAGATATTCACCGAATTAAAATGGTACCATTTTCGGAACATACTCTATAAAATAAAAAAAAAGAATTTGAAAATACATTAAAAAAAACATACATAAAGTCGAATATAGAACCTCCTCCTTTTTGGTAAGTCGGTTAAAAATGCAATTTAGGATTCATACCGCTTTAGGCCTACGATGCTGTCTGTTACCATGGACGTGTGGTTGACTGTACCAGTACTGATAGACAACTACAACGTCCACCGCACATAAGTGTAGTCAGCAATTATCAACAAGTTTTCTTGTAAGTACACTTTCTTTAATACAATTTCATAGTGGAATAGTGGTTGATGGTAATTGATTCGGGATTGTGTAAATGTTACTTGGAAGGCTTTTAAGTTTGTTGGCAATATTAATTTTCCCGGCGTAGTAAAATATTAAATAATCAAAACTTTTATCAAGGGTTTCATAAAGTTGCCCTAGTCGATAATTCTTCCATAAAAACGTAGTCTGGCGTTTACTCCACAGTTTGACGGTATAAGTTCGAAATAATAAATGATATTAATTTGTCTCATCATTATCTAGCCCTGTATGGAAATTAAAAGTAAAAAAATATATAGTTTTAAAGTTATGAGCGTCGAAAGTTTCAATTTTCAACACTAATTTTAACGCATCTTTGGGCGCAAATAAATACCATAAGAAGAAGAAAAATTGCAAATCAGTCACCATACAAGGATAGATTAGTAGTTCAACAATGCAAATAATTTTACTTTTAACAGATACATTTAGTCGTTTTTCATGATATCCATATTCCCAAAGGTCTGTTTATAAAATTTCGCACGCTCGTTTTTGTCCTAAATCATCATCCATTTCGCTACAAATTTGCAAAACTGTGTATACGGATCCATCTCTTTCGCAGGTATTGTCGGATGAGATAGCATGCATTTTAACCCCGCGCACAAAATACTTCGTGCCGTCGACTAGGGCAACCTTAAACAATACTTAAACTACAGGCCAACAAAAACGTTCAATACTATGAAGGGAATCCTAAATAGTCCGCCAATCTCTACTGCCTGCTATGTAAGCTATAGTACCGATTATTTGATCTCTTTCCTAATGTAACATTGACTGTTTTCTACAATATCTGAACACTTGTAATGGAAATAGAAAACAACACCATTAGCATAACGTATAGAGATTTATTCTGTCGGAGTTAGTTTATTATACCTATACTGCAAAATATTTCAAAGAAGAAGCGATACAAACAAATTCTCAGGATAACTCTTGAATTACAACTAACCTTTGTCTACGGCATAGACTGTAATTCGTTGAAAAAGAGCTTGTGACATTGTCTATGAAGTATAATATGTAGTTGTATGTCAGTTTTACAGTGTTATATAGATCTCTAAACAAAGTGACATACTGATATCATATTATCATCAATAACAATGATATCTAGTAAACAGATATGTTATGAGGGCGCGTATTGTGAAGACTCGAATATGTCCTAATTGGGACGTATAGTCTTTAGTCTATGTCACGCATGGCGAAGAGAGAACAACAAAGCGTATGCTTTTTTGTAACAAAAACAAAATTAAAAAAAATGCCATCGTGTGTATTTAGAATCAACATCAACAGCCTTTTTTAATGTTCCCGCTGCTGGGACTCAGTTCCTCTTACAGAGGGAGTGGGCAATTATCCACCACGCGGGCTCAATGCGGATTGGTAGATGTCACATGTCTTCGATTTTTTGCTTCAAGGACATGCCGGTTTCCTCACGATGTATTCCTTCACAGTTTTGAGAGCGCAAAGAAATAAATAAATAAATAAAGAAGAGAAATAAATTACACAAAGTAAGGCGCCTGCTCGGGTGCGAACCTACGACCTACAACTCGTAAGTCGGGGCCGCAACCACTGCGCCACCACTGCTTTTGTATTTAGAATGTGTACCAATTATGATACCAAAGTACATAAAACAGAAGGGACCTCATACCTTATGTAAGTACGCAATTTACATTTTTTTTTTCCTAATTTTCTGATATTTGGAGGTTAGAAAAAGACAAAAACATTGGTGGTCAAATTAATGTTTGTTTACATGCACATGAAAAAGACTAGCTGTCTCTTTTTTTCTTGTTGGTTTTATCAAACCATCCCTTTCGACTTGTAGTGAAATGTCAGATGAATGAAAAGTGTGTATCTTTGCTGCCGCTGCTGTGCGCAACACCTGTTTCGGTTGTTTCCTGAGTGTATAACGTATCTGTTTACTAGAATATCATTGATCAATAACAATATCGTCAAAAAGTGGAAAAAGCCGGCAAAGTACGTGTCGGACTTCGCACATTTAGGGTTTCGAACCAAACCGCAAAATCAAGTTGGCTGCAATAGGTAAAACGAGGGCCTTTCGAAGAAAATCCGATGTATCAATATATTGGTATATGTTAGTAAAATATACGTAATAATAAATATTAACACCTAATTTCAAGTTCATAGATCAATGGGAGTTAAAAAATTCTTTGGAACAAAATTTTGTAAAATAAGCTGACTTTGGTGGCTTCTCATTCATTTGTTTCCTAATATTTGTTTAAACAAAAAATACTGTATTTATTTAGTCAATGAGCTCTAAACAACAATACCGTACTACTAGATGGGGAAGATATTTTTTTTTCGCTCTTCCCTTTTGCTGAATGGGAGCCCCGCTTAAAAACATATGAAAATATTTTTTGACAATTTGAATAGCTTTGGGTCAACAAGACGCTTATACTGTGAAAATTCGAATACTGTAGCTCCAAGGGTTTGGCTGTAAAACCTTTGTGACAGACGACAGACAGACAGACACGAGAGTAACAGCAATAGGGTTCCGTATGGACCGGTCGGGTACGGAACCCTAAGAATTTATAGAATTGATATGAAGTATCACGTGGTATTTATTTTTTAGACAATTGGTATTGTTTATTGTTACTTTGTCTACTGCCCAAGTATATTTTGGCGCTTCAATGACATTCAATCTGCCTAGCCTTTTCCCATCTATATTGGGATCAGCTTCCAGTCTTACCGGATTTAGCTAAGTACCAGTGCTTTACATGGAGCGACCGCCTATCTCACCTTCACAACCCAGTAACTGGGTAACACGGTACCACTTGGTAAGACTGGTGTCAGATCTCAAGTTTCTGACTACCCGTAACGACTGTCAAAGATGTTCAAATGACAGCCGGGACCAACGGCTTTTCATACTTTCCGAGGCACGGAGAAAACTCGGTATGTTGAAATTGTCATCCATCCACCGACCGACCTTGTCAAGCGTTGCTTAACCTTGATGAACGACCAGTGCGGCTGTTATTATTTAGCCTCGAGCTCCTCCAATGACATTGTGTTGGTTAAATTCCAATTTCGATTTTAGTCAGAGTTCTGTCAAAAACTCGTTCAATATAATAAACAAATAAAAGACAACAACAAACAGGCCACACCGGTGTAATCTCAGTAATACGCTGTGATTACCGGACGCGCGTGATACAACTGACCATCGCTACCATTGCCGACCATCGCCGGCCATTGTCTACGCACACCACCTGTCTATGATTGCATGTTTGAACGCTCTAACGTCGTACGCGACTGAATTACGCGTGAATCGATCGTAGGCGAAGGATTTGTGTGGATGGGTCTGTGATAATTTTGCATTATAATATTAACGTCTTACCTATTCCATTTGGTAGTTCGAGTATGCCTCGATGTTATAATGATAAAATACAAGAGATAAGGTTTGTGCTGTAAATGTTTTAAGGTGATTGATTTTAAAAATCTTTTTACCATTAGGTAGGTACAACAAGTCTGTGCATAACGCAAAAAATTGTTAGGTACCTTACAAAGACACCGACTTCCAATAAGAAAGTTATTTTCCACTTTATAGTTTTTTTATTTGGAAGTCGGTAGTATTTTTTGTAAAAAGTTTTTTTTTATTTTCACTTTTTTGTGGTTCTACCTAATAGTAAAATCATTTTTTTAACAAATGGTGTTCCAGTAAATGTAATATGAAAGTAGCTGACCACTGCTCTCAAAACAGTAAATAATACAACGTTAAGGCGCAGGCCAATAGAAATGGCGACGGGCGCGGACATGGCACGGGCGGCTTCCTATTCCATTCAAATTTCATACAAAATGCATAGAAATAAAGGGCAATTTACGGACGTGGTTATGACGCGCCATTTCGGCGCCCGCGCCTGATCAAATTGCGCTTTATTTCAATGCATTTTGTATGAAATTTGAATGGAATAGGAAACCGCCCGTGCCATGTCCGCGCCCGACGCCATGTCTGTGTGGCCTCTGGCATGTCTTAGAGACAACATTTCGATAATATTTGACATTCAGCAATCCACACCGAGCCTGGCCACGTATTATGCCCGTCGTGTATTATGTTAGCGCAGTGGAAACGTTAAAGAATATTAATTTGGTATGTTTTGTTTGGGTAGAAATGCTTAATCAGGAAGTAAGTAGATACATTTTCTAAAGCAAACTGAAAATTCAGTAGATCTAAAATCATGACATCCACTCAAATCGTACAGCTTAGAAAGCGATCATTAGTTCGTCATAGCTCCGCCGGGGGCGCCTCAATATTATGGTGTATTCGAACCTATCGTTTGAACAATGAATTGTAGATCTGTTATTTTGCTCTATTTCTCATTTTATGTCTACAATGCTCTGATTTTGTTTACAGGCGGCGTCGGGTGCTAATCTCGTGGTGGGGATTTTGTTCTACATTCTTCGGTAGCGAAGCAATTTTCTTGAGGAAGAAGTCGATTGTAGATATTTGGTTTCTTCTAGGCAAGCATGCTGCGTCATCGGCCACACCATCGTTTATCATCATGTGAGATAGTGGGAAAGAGCGGTCCTCACAAAAAAAAAACATCTATACGAATAAATAAAATTTAATTGTCTGTATGTAATATCAAAATAACAATGTTTTATTGAATGCATGTAAAAGCAAATACGGTACTAATAACAAATACGCATTTTTATGATTTTTAGGCTGTATGTCTGTCTTTATGTTTGTTACGGGTAGTCTCCGAAATGACTGGACCGAATTTGACAGGCCTTTCACTGGTAGATAGCTGTTATAAGGTGTAACATAGGCTACTTTTTATCCCGGAAAAGTTCATAATAAAGCAAGCTTGAGAATATAATTTGTATCCTCCGACTGCACAGCATGGTTTTTGTGTTGTTATAAATTATGTTTCTTTGACATAATGTAGAAATATAGATCCGATTGCGGCAATCACTGAAAAGAAGGTTAACCTAGCGAGAGGTTTTCACATCGTCTTCAGATACGCGGTCACCACTTCAGAACTTTTCGGCCCATCGACTAACCGTTCAGCTAGAAGGCACATTATACCCAGCCCACTGCCACTTAAGTTTGGCAATTCTTCGTCAGCTTCTCGGTGTTTTATCGGTTACATATCGGGGAGTGTCCGATGGAATTGCATGATTTAATTCCACCCAGCCCGCTCCATCATCGGACTACCAGACGTACGGCGATGCGTCATCGGTACATGGTGGACATCCCACCCATACGCACTAAATGTTTTGAGAATACTTTTATAATGCATACAGCTAATGAGTGGAATTCCCTGCCGGAGTCTGTGTTGCCCGATAGCTACAATCTAGGGGTCTTTAAGTCAAGAGTGAATAGGTTACTTCTAGGCAAGCGTGCTCCACCGTCGACCACATCATCGCTTACTATCAGGTGAGATAGTGGTCAAGCGTGAGCCTATAATAGATATAAAAAAAAGGAACCCAAGCCCGGTGAATGGCAATAGGCTATTATATGCGCCCTTTATTAGGTGGGCCTTAAACATAACTGGTAAATTGTGGATGTACTGTAAGGAGTGGAATTCCCTGCCGGGTTCTATATTTCCTGATATCTACAATCTGGGAGTCTTTAAATCAAGAATGAATAAGTTACTTCTAGACAAGCGTGCAGCATCGTCGACCGTATCATCGCTTACCATTAGGTGAGATAGTAGTCAAGCGCGAGCCTAACAAAAAAAAATTGTATCTCTGCCTCTTCTGTCTTTTTATTTATTCCTTTTTTCCTGTAGTTCGGGGAATCCAAGCATGATGTTATGTGTAATATTCGAGGATCACCTTTTATTCCTCATGGATCCCATCAGAATTATTTCTTAAAAAAAAAATTTTTCCAAATACAAAACAACAAAGTGAAAAATAACTTTATTTTTTGAAGTCGGTGCCTTTCGTAAGTACCATTTTTTTGCGTTGTTGTATTTGGAAGTCGGTAGTATTTTTTTGCAAAAATGTTTTTTTTTATTTTCACTTTTTAGTTGTACCTACGTAATAAGCAAGTTAGTAAGGTAACTATAACGCCAGAATAGATTTCATGAAACTTGAACATAACCGGTGAAATGTAGAGATCTGCGTATGCTATGTTATGAAATGGTATAAAAAATAAATAGACATGCGATTGCAGCAATCCCGAGAGATTTGCCGTTATTTATTGAAGAGTTCTGTTGTATATCTCCGAAGTTCTTCATCAAGTCTTCAACAAATTAAAATGGGACCAATTTCAAAATATACTCATTCAAACAAAAAAATAATTTTTGAAATCGGTAAACAATTGACGGAGATATCGGTGAAGATACACAAAAAAAAAAAAAAACCAAATCGTTTCATAGCTATGACGGAGTTCTGAGATAACAAACATTAAAGTTGTTAAAAAATAAAAGGCTCGTTTTGACAGCTATACAAATACTTAATAATAATTAACCTTGATGCTTACGAATGATGCTGCTGCTGGTAACATAGTAATTAATTAGGGTTATGAATTTGATTTTTCAATTTCTTACGTATAGGTACTCGGAATTTTAATTCGATTCCAGATTTGACAATTTCATTGTTGCAACGTTATGACAAGTACTAAATAGTGACGTTGCAAAATTATTCGATATGTAAATGGAATATTTCCGGATCGATTCTTCTCGTTTATAATTTTACTCTCGTAAACTAAGTATATCAGGAAATTAAATATTTCTGAACCGATAATTTAGTTTTAGTAACAGTGAAAGCTTTTCGTGGACGTTTTTTTCTGGGGGACAAGAAAACATCCACGTCTTTTTGTGATGTACTTGGCTGAGGATCCATTTTGATGGCAAACCAAAACAAATAGATTCACTCAAAGTTCACAAAAAACTATAAACGTAACAACAAACACAACGTAACAACACTTTAACAAAAACCCAACAAAATATCTATTCGCAATGAAATAAGATATTCGTGCAGTCACACTGGGAGAGTGAAGCCGAATGACACGATAAACAAAATGGCGATAGCTGCACGAGCGCGCACGGGTTGCCAATACTGAAAACTATCGAGGCTCTTGTAGTATAAGTTTTGTTTTTAATATAAAAACAAAAATATTAACTTTTTATAAAATAGAGCAGCGATTACTAATTAATAAATAATTATTATGAATAATTATGTATTTATTTAAATAAAAATCAATAATTTAGTCTTTAATTGGCACACTGATGGCACACACACTGATTGTTTATCGATTTGTGTGTTCATCACTACACTATTATATGTGGTATCATTATTTCACAAAATGACAGTAGCTAATGTCAAATCTGGAATCGAATTAAAATTCCGAGTATAGAAAGTTATCGCGCCATGTAAAATGTAAAACGTCAATGGAATTCTTAGATTGTGACGACTTATAAAAAAAACATCCGAATTGAGAACTTCAAAGGTTGCAATGTTTATGGCAATGTCCGGCAAAGATTTGATATCACATAGAACACTAAATATTAAAACAACAGTATAAGCAGTAAATTTATTTTCAGGTTAAGTTACAAAATTCGGAGAAAAATTTAAATATTTTCATAATTGTCGGACCTCAAAAAAGATATTAAATCTCATCCGTTTCAAGCCGGGCGAGTTCAAAATAAAAATGTTATATTTTTATTTTGTAATCAAAAGTCAGAATCTTTATTTGTAAAAATTGTACACGGTGTGTGAGAAAGAATCAGCGAGTGATACATTAAATCATTAGATACCAAATTATAAGAGGAGCTTCAATTTATATATACTGCTTGATTTATATATTTATTGGTCCACGGGCACTAGACATAAGCGACAGTGGTACGCTGCGACCCAATTACAGAACCTCTCAGCTCTTCCCTGAGCAATCTTCAACATCATCGTACAATGATTCTCCGCCCTATTCCCTTGCAGAGGTTCTCTTACCAAAACTCTGTGGTAAATATCCTTCAACTGATAAGAACACGATGGCAATTTACCCGGCGGATGGAAACGGTCTCTCTTCAACTCCATAAATGTTTTCTCTCCCTTACTTTCATCAAACACTTCTGTATATAGATCCCCATGGATTTCCGCTTCAAGCAAATCATAAAACGCATAAAGACTATCCGTACACATAATATCAGGCGACAACTGCTCAGAGATTTTTTGGAAGAAGTACTTCATTACTGGATAATGAAACTCAAAACCATTGTGAGCGATGAGACAAACGGGCTTTTGGAGACAGTTGATAAAGGAACCGATGGCTCTAAAGGCTTCGGTGTCAAACTCTGCCTCCATTTCGAGAAGCTCTTTGGTAAGTCCACTCAACTCCACAGATTTTTCGCTCATAGCCTTGCGAGGGTTGAAGCACATTCGAAACTTATACTGAACTCGCAGCTCCTCTTCAACTTTGGTATTAAGAAAGTGTCTTCGTTTTACTGCTAACATACCCAGTTCAGTTATTCCAGGGAAATCGGTTCCTTTAATCAAACCAGTTGTCTCCAGATCGAAGAATACGTAGGTTTCGATCGGTGTCATTGCTGCAGTGGAAGGTTGATGGTAAGGCTCGGTTGGAAGAGAGTATGGAACAGGTGGAACAGGTGACTGGTCCTACAAGATGGACCGATGACCTGGAACATAAATACATACGCATAAACTTACGCATTTTTCCCTAAGGGAGCAGATTTTTTTTTTTTTTTTTTTGATATTAAGTATAACTTTTTCACCTTTTAGTTGTGGTACCTAATGAGCAAGTTCTATAGTAAAGTACCTATAATGCACAAAGTTTTGCGAGAATAGATTACCCGAATAACATCAAACTTGAACATGACCGGTGAAATGAGAGTGTACCAGGGTGAACTGTACACAGCTGCGTACGCCTGTAGAGCGTACCGGCGTGATGTTATGTTATGAAATGCCATGCAGCAATTCCGATAGAGATTTGCCGTTGTTTATTAGTTCTGTTGTATTTCCGCGAAGTTTTTCATCAGATCTTCACCAAATTTAAATGCGATCACATGAGAAGCACCAGCATACAAATAAAAAAAGAATCATCAATACCGGTTCACCTAATAAAAAGTTATGAGGTGAAACCCATTTAAAAACAAACAGTCGTTTAACCTCCTCCTTATTGAAGTCGGCTAAAAAGTGTTTGTAGTTTAAGAACTGAAATACATATGTAGTAGCCAGCAGCTTAATTGTGTAAGTGAATTCTGCAAAGGAAACGATTTGGAACCTTCAAAGAGTTAGAATAATTTCTTTCAACTTTTTCGGTATTGCGAAACTAATTTGGAAAGAGTACGATCTTCCTCCTTTGAGTTGAAGCGGAAGAATCGAGAGAAAACTTCACTATTGGTATTGTGTAATGCAAATGTCATATATTTGCCAAGATGGCGCCGACCGTGATTTTTGAAACTCGTCATGGGTGTCAGTTT
Source organism: Orthosia cruda (assembly GCA_964057195.1). Classification (NCBI taxonomy): domain Eukaryota; kingdom Metazoa; phylum Arthropoda; class Insecta; order Lepidoptera; family Noctuidae; genus Orthosia; species Orthosia cruda. The sequence continues at coordinate 30,016,703 of OZ059834.1, read as the reverse complement.
CACTTCATGATATGGCCGACCATTTCATGAAGTGGTTGTATTTAATTAAATGGGAAATATCTGCTGTCAACATCAAGATATGGTCTGGCCATCAATGAATAATCAGCGTTTGGCGATATGAACAGCCAAACTCACGGCTACTTCATGATAGGGTCGAATATTAGTAATCATATCGTAAAATAATTATTTTATCCACCGTTAGAGGCGCAAAACAAAACGATATCAATTGTTTTGTTTTTGTGATGCATCATGGCGGCGGACAATTTTCGTGATAAAAATGCTTTTAATAATGTTAACGTTTAAATGATATAGTCAGTTTTAGCTGGCTAAATGATCGCCCACATCAAGAAGTGATTAATTCTAAGATCTGGTCACGACCAAACATGTTAAGCAGAATCTATAGCACATCCCCAGGTACGATTCTAACAAACACAATTCTTACCACCAGGTGAGTTAGTGGTCAAGCGCGAGCCTATTTTAAATACAAAAAATAAAAAAGACACCTTTTTAACACGCTTTTATTAGCTTAGTATGTATCTCTGAATCTATGGAACGGAATCTTTGAGCGTGATTTTCACCCCCTTCAAAACGTCGGCTTAGTTTGAAACTATGCACACTTATCAAGGACCAATGACAATGCAATAATTTATATAGTTAGTCCCATTACCATTACCAGGATTTTCAGGATTAACGATTGAACTAAAAAGTAAAACTTTAATAATAATTTAAAAAACGAATAAACCCACTTTATTAGAAAACCAAACTAAAAAGTAGAACATAATTTTAAATTATGAATAGAGTGATTTTTTTTTTTTTTTTTCGGAATTCTTATGTTGCTTTTTAAGATATTTTTAAATTACTCTAATTTTACCAATATTTGTCAATAAAATATTATTACAATTGACATAAAGCACTGGCGCATTGTTACAAAATAGTAGTTTATGAAACTGTTGCATAATGAGGGGTATTAAAACATGAGTGTGTGTTTAAAAACCGAGCCGTAGGCGAGGTTTTTAATAGCTTTCACACGAATGTTTTAATACCTAGTTATGTGCAGTTTCATACACTACTTTATCTACACTCATAAATTGGGATTGAACCTACTAAATACCTCTTTTTGCATTTTCCATGCCATAAAATCGTGATAGCATTTGTCATATACTTTTCTCGACTTTGCTGGTAATAAATTAAGAGTAATTTCCTTCGCCGCATCTAAAATATCGGGCGGAGTCAAATTTTCTTCACATTCACTGATACCAGACATTTCACGCACAATAATTTAAATAACTCATGAAATTCAGTACAGCAAAACTTGCAAAACGTATGACTGGCGCCAAAACCCAGCACATCACCGCATTAACCGCGCATGCGCTAAGGCTTAGCACGCACTGCGATCTTTATTCGCGCGATTTTTTTCCGCCCATTCTGCGACCTATGTAATTGTATGAAGTTGTTCGCATCGGTAACGAAATCGTGCGGAAATAATTCCGCAAGAAATCCGTGTTTTGCCACAGAATCCACCGCACCACGGCGCGAATTTTATTCGCCCGAATATTTTGAGCTCTATGAACAGGTATAAGGAAACAAAATTCGCGCGAATAAAAATCACAGTGCGTGCTATGTCTAAAGCGGGCATTGTCATAGACAATTTAAAATTGGAATCAAATCTTTTTATAATAGGTACTATAAAATGGCATTACAAAAAAAATATTGATGGAAACTCCTTAGTGATTAACTTCTTGGATTTGTCCTGTATCGTAATAGAAAAAAAATTGTTTTATAGCATTATTTTGTTAGAGAAATAGTGTTTTAATAAGATTATATTTTTAAATTTCGGTATTGTGTTTATAAAGTATGCCAATATAAACTCGTTTTGAATTTTATAATTCGAATATTACGATATGAGAGTAGATAAAACTTATTTTTTAATCACACTATTTTAATTTAAAATAATTTTCTACTTTTTAGTTTGGTTTTCTATTAAAGCGTGTTTTTTAGTTTTTAAACTATTAATTATTTATATAAAATCTCCAAAATAAATAAACAGAAAAATAAAAGAAGACACCGTTTGCTTCGTTTACATACATACATCTTTCGAACACCTCATCTTTCGAAAAACATCACCAATAAGATCCACATGAATCTGTCTAGGGCATCCCATCACTGACAAAAGACTGTCTTGTAGATACCATTTGCTAATCGCCTTTCATTCATTCTCTCATGATTACAAACTACTCCTTGGCCTTACCTAGTGAGGGTCACAGGAATCCACTGAATGTAGGAATCGCTGGACCGGACTTTGGAAGAGGCTAGTGTCCAGCAGGGGACGTATTAAGGCCGAATGGTCACTGCACTAGTCCGATGAACTATACAAATGATACTAAAACTATATTTTTTGCAGTATATAAAACAATATTGTATGCAATTATTGCATTGATAACACTATCTGCATCCGGTGTTATCGCTACTACCGCGATAACACTCCACTGGAGACTGAAGGTCATGCTATAATAATAATAATAATCGTTTATTGCAGGCAAAACACCCATATACAAAAATAGCATTACAAGATAAGAATAAATAAATTAAAACCACATTAAAATATACACATATGAAGGTATGTATAGGTACTTATAAAATATAAAATATAAATAGTCTTATAAAACTATATAGTCTAACGTCATTTTTTGTTCTCGTTCAGGTGTACAGAAATCCAGTTTTTAAATATGGGACTAGCCAGGTTGCACGAGACAGCCCTCAAAATACTATTACTGGAACGTCTCAAACTTTGCCAAAAAGAGGCAATTCTCGACCTCATGATTGCGTAGAAGTCCGGGACCCTTGCTTCTGCAAACATGCTCGAAGCACTGCAGTATCTCGGTAGTTTCATAAGAGTCCGGTATGCATTATTGTACTGAACTCTTAATGTGCTGTACATCTTTTTTGTGAAGTTACACCAAAGCTGGCAAGTGTACATCGACAGGCAATAATCTTTGAAAAGTGTGTTCTTGACATCATTGGTGCACCCCACAAATCTGCGTGCGAGCATGTTACTCCTCTATGCACAATGTATAAACTAGACATGCTTTTGTTAATCAGTTTTATGTGTTTTTAGCACATTTTCTGTATAATAGACTCAACGAGTTGTTCGATATCAACGTTTGTTCTCACTAGTTCGATCGTCGAACTACTGAATAAATAAATAAAAACAAACAAAAATGTACTAAAATCAAACAATTTAGCTTAACATAAATAAAACTCGACCAAGTGCGAGTCGGGCCACGCGCTGTAATAGGGTTCCGTAGATGCATAATAATGCGGACTAATAGGGGGGTTTTTGTTGTTACATGAACATTAAAACGGGTTCAGCAGCTCATAACGTCTAAAAACGGGGGTATTTGTACATTTTTTTTTTACTGTTCCAATTATATTTTATAAGTTGTTCGACTATTACTCGTAAACTTTTAAAGCCTACTTAGCTGTAATAGTTTTCCTAATATTTTGTTATATATACTACCGCCGTGAATTTTTTCACATGGCCAAAAGCAACCATTTCGCTGGCTGGGAACCCTTGCCACTAACAAAAAATTGCAATTTAAAGCTTAATTTTACGCAAACGGATCTCTGAATCGAAAAAGGGTTGCAACAGACCCGTAATATTTTTGAATGGTCTATCCAACGATCCCTCACACCACGATATAGACGAGAAAAAAAAACATCCCCACTTTACGTCTATAGGATGTACCCGTTTTTTTTTTTCTTGTTTTTGTTTAACCACTTGATATACATCCGTGCCAAATTATAGCTTTCTAGTACTAAGAGTCTCTGAGCTAAGCTGCGGACGGACAGACGGACATAGCGAAACTATAAGGGTTCCTTGTTGACTTCGGCACCCTAAAAATATTGCTTTACCTTATCAGATTATTTAAGGACACTCAATTGCAAACACTCAGAAAAACTTCTAGAAATTGTTGTTTGATTATGATATCCCCTCATATCCATGTACATTGTACATACTTAAATAGGCAAGTACGTGTTTTTGTGCCAATTCATGATATGGCAGACCATTTTATAGTTAATTTATGCATTTGTTAACATAGGTACAAAAAATTGTTGTTATAAAAATTACAAGCGCGCTTTGTTATGCTAGAAGGTGAGAAATATTCATGGATTACATTGATATTAAAATTGATATAATAATTACATTAATGGATTGCAATAGATTCTTGAAAAAAAAACTTCGATTTCTCTGGGGTGCAATCATCAGATCCTGGTTTCCTTATCATGGTACCACCCAATTGATCACTTCATGATATGGCCGACCATTTCATGAAGTGGTTGTATTTAATTAAATGGGAAATACCTGCTGTCCACATCAAGATATGGTCTGGCCATCAATGAATAATCAGCGTTTGGCGATATGAACAGCCAAACTCACGGTTACTTCATGATAGGGTCGAATATTAGTAATCATATCGTAAAATAATTATTTTATCCACCGTTAGAGGCGCAAAACAAAACGATATCAATTGTTTTGTTTTTGTGATGCATCATGGCGGCGGACAATTTTCGTGATAAAAATGCTTTTAATAATGTTAACGTTTAAACGATATAGTCAGTTTTAGCTGGCTAAATGGTCGCCCACATCAAGAAGTGATTAATTCTAAGATCTGGTCACGACCAAACATGTTAAGCAGAATCTATAGCACATCCCCAGCTACGATTCTAACAAACACAATTCTTACCACCAGGTGAGTTAGTGGTCAAGCGCAAGCCCATTTGAAATAAAAAAAATAAAAAAGACACCTTTTTAACACGCTTTTATTAGCTGAGTATGTATCTATGAATCTATGGAACGGAATCTTTGAGCGTGATTTTCACCCCCTTCAAAATGTCGGCTTAGTTTGAAACTATGCACACTTATCAAGGACCAATGACAATGCAGTAATTTAAATAGTTTGTCCCATTACCCTTACCAGGATTTTCAGGATTAACGATTGAACTAAAAAGTAAAACTTTAATAATAATTTAAAAAACGAATAAACCCACTTTATTAGAAAACCAAACTAAAAAGTACAAAATAATTTTAAATTTTAAATTAAGAATAGAGTGATAAAAAAATTATTTTATTTTTTTCGAAATGCTTGTGTTGCTTTTTAAGATATTTTTAAATTACTCAAATTTTACCAATATTTGTCAATAAAATATTATTACAATTGACATAAAGCACTGGCGCATTGTTACAAAAAACTTATTTTTTAATCACACTATTTTAATTTAAAATGATTTTCTACTTTTTAGTTTGGTTTTCTATTAAAGCGTGTTTTTTAGTTTTTAAACTATTATTTATTTAAATAAAATCTCCAAAACAAATAAACAGAAAAATAAAAGAAAACACCGTTTGCTTCGTATACATACATACATCTACTACTATGCACCTCACCTTTCGAATAACATCACCAATAAGATCCACATGAATCTGTCTAGGGCATCAAATCACTGACAAAAGACTGCCTTGTAGATACCATTTGCTAGTCGCCTTTCATTCATTCTCTCATGATTACAAACTACTCCTTGGCCTTACCTAGTGAGGGTCACAGGAATCCACTGAATGTAGGAATCGCTGGACCGGACTTTGGAAGAGGCTTGTGTCCAGCAGGGGACGTATTAAGGCCGAATGGTCACTGCACTAGTCCGATGAACTATACAAATGATACTAAAACTATATTTTTTGCAGTATATAAAACAATATTGTATGCAATTATTGCATTGATAACACTATCTGCATCCGCTGTTATCGCTACTACCGCGATAACACTCCACTAGAGACTGAAGGTCATGCTGTTAATCAGTTTTATGTGTTTTTAGCACATTTTCTGTATGACTCAACGAGTTGTTCGATATCAACGTTTGTTCTCACTAGTTCGATCGTCGAACTACTGAAATAAAAAAATGTACTAAAATCAAACAATTTGGCTTAACATAAATAAAAATCGACCAAGTGCGAGTAAGGCCACGCGCTGTAATAGGGTTCCGTAAATGCATAATAATGCGGACTAAGAGGGGAGTTTTTGTTGTTACATGAACATTAAAACGGGTTCAGCAGCTCATAACGTCTAAAAACGGGGGTATTTGTACAATTTTTTTTACTGTTCCAAGTACATTTTATAAGTTGCTCGACTATTACTCGTAAACTTTTAAAGCCTACTTAGCTGTGATAGTTTTCCTAACAATTTGGTTATATATACTACTGCCGTGAAATTTTTCACATGGCCAAAAGCAACCATTTCGCTGGCTGGGAACTCGGTAGAGAGTACTTATATTCCTTGCTTGTCACTAACAAAACATTGCAATTTAAAGCTTAATTTTAAGCAAACGGATCTCTGAATCGAAAAAGGGTTGCAACAGATCCGTAATATTTTTGAATGGCCTATCCAGCGATACCTCACACCACGATATAGACGAGAAAAAAAAACATCCCCACTTTACGTCTATAGGATGTACCCGTTTTTTTTTTTCTTGTTTTTGTTTAACCACTTGATATACATCCGTGCCAAATTATAGCTTTCTAGTACTAAGAGTCTCTGAGCTAAGCTGCGGACGGACAGACGGACATAGCGAAACTATAAGGCTTCCTTATTGACTTCGGAACCCTAAAAATATCGCTTTACCTTATCAGATTATTCAAGGACACTCAATTGCAAACACTCAGAAAAACTTCTAGAAATTGTTGTTTGATTATGATATCCCCTCATATCCATGTACATTGTACATACTTAAATAGGCAAGTAAGTGTTTTTGTGCCAATTCATATTTTTTTTAATGTTTCAACACTCGTAATTTCTCCTGTATCGTGGGTGCGTTTACAAACACATAAACTCACATACACAAACAGCCAGATCCGGAACAACTATCTGTAGGTCATACAAATATATGTTCCGTGCGGTAATCGAAGCCGAGTGTCGAAGTAGAATGTCGCACTCAGTGCAGCACCCGATCGCACAACCACTGCGCCAACCATATCGTCAATTGCAACATAAAAACTTGGTATCTTCGTTAGTAGTTCATAAGAAGAATTGCCAAACATTTGCGCTAATTGGCCACCGCTCGCAGAACGGTCCATGGGGCCGTCAAGTTCTGGAGTGGCGACAGCAAACCGGAATACATAGTTTTGGAAGCCCTCCCTCTAAGTGGAGCGATGCCTGGTAAAGGTTGCGGGCATCCGCTGGATACGAGTCGCATACCGGTCATTGTGGCGACACTTAAGGGAAGCCTATGTTCAGCAGTGGACGTCTTCCGGCTGAAATGGTGATGATAATGAAGGTCTATCGACGATCAGATAGTTACGTACTTAATGTGTCTAAGTTGTTCATTTAGAGGCCAAAAACAAATTCCCTTTTGGTAGTTATAACTACTTACTCAGACTAATAAATGTAATCTACTCTAGAATCGATTAAAAAACTTTTGAATAATTCACAATGGAATCATAGAATCCTTAGAACTGTAGTATCCTTTTAACTCTACTAGGCAAATCCGAAGAAGTTTTCTGATTAGTCAATCAAACTACATAAAGGCATTTCTCTTTCAAAACATGATAGTCCTTGTCGATACATGAGCCGATCAGTAGTTACCACAATTTAAAAACCAATCTTCGCACAAAAGTAAAGTATTTTCAAGTTTATAAAGAGTCTCATCTCCCACCATACATATGCAAATGCCCGTCATTGCTCACTAAATCGATTTCATTCGGTCATCCATTCGGTCTTTCGGTCATCAATCACTGAAGAAGATTGAACGGGTATCTTCAGCGGGTACTTAGAATATTTTATCTAAGGTTTTACAAAGATATTTTGATTTTAAGTTGGAAAAGCATTTAACCTATTGAAAAATAAAACAGACTATCTAGGATAGGTTGGGATTTGCTAAAAAATTACAATGGTCTACCTACTCTGACCTACCGACAATTTGAAATATCCAACCCAGCTGTTGACACGCAAAATCAAGTGTACATTGATAAATCGGCATTAGTTTTATCATCCCTGACTGATCTATACTATACAATATTATAAAGAGGAAAGATTTGTATTTTTGTATGTAACGAATAAACTTAAAAACTACTGGACCGATTTCAAAAATTCTTTCACCGTTGGGAAGCTACACTATCCCCGGGTGACATAGGCTATTTTTTATCCCTGCATTCCCACGGGAACGGGAACTACACGGGTGAAACCGTGAGGCGTCCGCTAGTGTATAATAAGAAAATAATGGTAGGTTCAAAGCTTTGCCGTAAATCTAGACTAGTAGATGTAAGCAGATCAAGGACAAGTATTGAGTCAGTGGTAACGCTCCCAACTTGTGAGACCGATAAAAATGTTCTAGAACTAAAAATAAGTACAAAAACTAAAAACCGACTACTGAAAAATCACGCTCTAAAAATTATGAAACAAGAAAATATTCTCATCTGAAATTGTAAAATGTACAAACTATTCACTTTGTAGAATGTATAGTTTTGTTACGGTAGATATTTTTTATTTAAAGTATTTTGGGGTTTTTGCAGACCACATCAATTTTTTTTCTGTTTAGGGTTTGTTGTTTTACATCTTAGATGAAGAACCTATTTTACATGTATATAAACTCCATTAGCGATAACATTAGACGTTTAAATTAGCCCATTTTACAGCCCGTTCAACCGATTTTGACTTCTATTGCGTTGGTGATACGACAAATGGTAGCTGTAGTAAACAGTTGTTTTTGGTAACAGGTTTATGCTTTTTATGTCATCCTTATGTTTACGGGATATAACTCAAAATCGGTTGAATGGACTATAAAAAGATTTGGAAACATGTCTAATATTATTACAAATGGAGTATAGATAATGCATAAGTTACAAGAGTGTACTTTGCGACGCCATAGTCGGATAAACAAATAGTTTTCATGACTTTGACGGGATATACCTCGCAAACGGTACGCTTGACAAAAATATTATGTACCAAACCCTACCTTCATTTTAAAATCCCTGTTCAATGATACCACACCTGAAGGGGTGGGGTGATTTTGTTTTTATTTTTGACTCCGTGCCCCCTAGAGGGAGCCATATTCAATTAAATGTGACGTCACATACCCTATAACCCAGCGGACAAACAAAACGCTTCCAACGACACCTCATTTGTCAAATTATGATAAGTAGTTTAAAAGTTATGAGCGAATAGATGAACATACATACACACATACCAGTCAAAAACATAACCCTCCTTTTTCACCGTAGTCGGCTAAAATTCGAAAAAATGTCTACCAATCCGTACAGCCTTTACTGCCGTACTTTTACAGCCTTTCTCGGAGTGAGGGCCCGCGTCTTTTTTTTTTGGGTGGTATATCATCCAATGACTTCTCCCGCTCTGGGTAAAGCGGAAGGGCGAATCAGACTTTACTAACTAAAACCCACCCGTGTTCCTTCAGTTGCTTGTGCCAGGGCCGCGGTAACTCTTTTTCAAATTTATCCGCGACCCAGACAGGCATCGGCCTTAGCGGACCCCGTCAGTTTTTACTGACATCTCTTTGAGGCGCGCGTGGAACACTACGCGCCGTCGATTCGGGCTTGGTCCTTACGGTGGCCGGGAATCGGCTTGCGACTCCCGACTACGGGGTTACGGGTTACCCGTGGCTACGGGTATTAGGGCGTCTCTGTTCCGTCTCCCACACGCGTTCCACCTCCTTCTTCGCATGCATTACTGCTTCGCAGAGTTAACAGCTTCCCATGCCCTCTCGCTCCGTACCATGGCCTGAACCAGGGCTGGACGCGAGAGGTCGCCCCCGCTGATCGCCTCCAGAACATTATAGGCATAATAATCTTGTCTTTTGCATAAGCATATTATACAGTAGGCATTAAACAAATCGTTACTATTCGTTTCTGGGTAATGGAAACTATAGTCCGTAAAAACCGGGTTTTCAAAACGGTGTGGAATTTTCTCATGAGAGGTGCTTAAGGTTACACTAGTCGAAAATTCTTCCATACAAACGTAGTCTAGCAATTACTCCACTGTTTGACGATTTACGTTCAAAATATAAAATTACATCGATTTGTCTCATCATTATCTAGCACTGTATGGAAACAAAAAAGAAAAAAATACAATATTTGAAAGTTATGGGCGTCGAATATTCCATATTTCAACACTAATTTTAACGCATCTTTGGGCGGGAATAAATACCATAAGAAGAAGAAAAATTGCAAAACGGCCTCCATGCAGGGATAGATTAGTAATTCATCAGTGCAAATAATTTTATTTTGAAGATATATATTTGGTAGTTTTTTCATGATATCCAGACTCCCAAAGGTCTGTTTATAAAATTTCGTGCGCTCGTTCTCGTTCTAAATCATCATCCATTTCGATACAAATTTGCAAAAGTGCTAATTTGTACGCGAACTATCTTTTTATTGCTCATCACAGCATCTATCTTTTTCGCACGTGTTGTCGGATGAGACAGCATGCATTTTAACCTCGCGCACAAAATAGTTCGTGCCGTTGACTAGGGGAACCTTAAATGCTTAGCTATCTTCGCGCCATTAACAAACGCATAAATACGTGCTTAAATCCAACAATAATTTCCACAGACTAAAACTTAACGTTCTTCTTCTATCCAAGATCAAATCGTTAAGTATTTTTAAAACATCAACACGACTTATCTTTATAAGATATTTACAATGCCATTTTTTAAAATAATCAAACTGTACAGGTTATTTAAATTAGATATTTGCTCTATAAAACGTCTTAGAAATAATAAAAATCGTATAAACGAAAGACAATAATATGTTAATGTTATCACCACTTTTGTTAGGGTTCCGTTCTTAAATAGGAATAAAGGGAACCCCTTCAGATTCACTTCATTGTCTGTTTGCCTTTTGGTTCAGGGATATTGTCCCTTGGAGCTGCGATAAAATTAAACTTTAAGTCAACGCAAAAAAAAAAGGTAGTACCTACCTCAAGGGCCAAAAGTGCAGTCTTACTCTCCCAACAGTGAAATGGCTAGCTTTTGTAGAAGAAGTTAAATTATCCACAACTTATATAATATGTTGTATAGAAATTAAAATATAGATTATACCTAATCGTAAAAAAAAAAATCGTCTGCCTAAAAGTATTGCTTCTGCTGTTTGAGTGTGACTGCACTTTTGACTCTTAAATGACTTTTAGTGTCATATGCGGCATGAACATTCACTCGCAAGGCAATCAAAACCTATAGGGTACTTCCCGTTTACATTGAATCTTGTGGAAAAGGGAAAATCCGAAAACCGTAAATTACATCTTTTGTTTTGCGATTACAAACTTACTCTTTTCGTTAGAACAATGTTTTGTGATTTCATAGTTCTTCAGTAATTTTCCCTTATTATTTTGGTGAATGTAGGTGTTTATACAGAACCCTCTGTGCGCGAGTCAGACTTGAACTTGGCCGGTTTTTTATTTTACTATTACTGAGTATATAATTAGGTATATGATCGTAATCAGTAAACAGCTTGGATGAACGATAAAAGTTTATTAAGCCTTCAAATTAACTTTATCCCACGGTTATGTTTGGCAGGTCAAATTATGGTAATTAAAATAGAGTTATAATAATTTACTGTCAATATTTCAGGGGGTGAAAGTATTCATGATTATGAACAACTTTCATTAAGGGACCGAAACTGCAAAACAAAAGCAGCCGTTCATAATAATACACATATCTTCGCATAATTCGACAAAATATTTAAAGGAACAGCTGATTTTTTTCACCACTTCAAGTTTGGTGCCACAATGAAATTGGTTCATATTCATAAGTACCTTCAGATTTCAACGAAAAATGACACTCTATGAATTTTGCGTTTTCACAGAAATCTCTATCGACTACGCTGTTGTCTACTTGTCTCCTGCCAGAAGGGCTGGTGGAAAAATGAGATGGATGTCTATTGACCCTGGATGTCTCTAACTATTCTCAATCTCAATTTTTTTTTTGTTTTTCTTCTTTTAATTGGACTTTTTACAATAGTTCGCAATCATCTTTATAGCCCTTTGCAAAGAATAGTTACAGCACTGATAACAACATTTGTGCCACATGTTAAATTCAGTCTTGTTATACTATTTTTTTTTCAACTTTGTATAGATTCTTTTATCGATTATTTTGTGAATGTGTGAACATTGTAGGCCTTCTAGATGTTAGTTAACATTGTTATATATTATATAAACTTTTTTTTTTTTTAGTTTCTTACGACTTATTGTCGGGCCTACGTTGTCCCCCCATAGTACTAATGCTGTAACATGGAAATATTGTAAAACCAAACCATTTTTAAAAAGAGTAACCAAGGAGTTTCTTGCCGGTTCTTCTCCATAGGAAACGACAAACACAAACCGTGCACCTTTTGTCGACGTTTTATAAGTGCCCATGTTGGCCTAAGTAAAAAAAAAAAATTGATTTGATTTTATGTCCTGAAGGACGGTCTTAAAGGTCTTTGTCCGGTGGGACACAACCGAATAATTAAATAGATATCTGTAGTTACATTGACTATCTACACTCGAACCCAACCGATATAATTTTATCATCGTCATTACCATTACCGCAATAATTCCCATCTGATTAGCCATATACCTCGTCAACAATCATTCACCGAAGCACGTAAGAGCCAAATAAAAAGTTATGACTCCCAACATGAGATATCATAGCCCCTTAATATATGCTAAGCGTATGCACCTGTTGCATGTATTGACACTAGCATTATCACGCAGCTTCACTCCTACTATCCCGTTATTTTTTCCGGTATAAAGCGCTTCTCAGCAATAATGTAGCTTTAGATTCTCGTTATTAATTAGATCAGTTATCATCATCATCACTTCAGCCGAAACTGCTGGACATAGGCCTCACCCAAATATCACCACAACGACTGGTATTGTCCGTGTTACACCCAGTTGAATCCTGCAGTCTTCATCACGTCATCGGCATTGGTTCGACTTGATCAATACTTTCAGATTACCTGATGGTAAGTGGTCACCATGTGCGTTGCCAACCCTTTTTAACCCCCGACGGAAAAAGAGGGGTTTTATAAGTTTGAGGTGTGTTGCTGTGTATCTGTGTGTCTGTGTATCTGTGTATCTGTCTGTCTGTCTGTGACATCATACATCCCCTCAACGGATGAACCGATTTTGATTTAGTTTTTTTTGTTTGAAAGGTGATTGTATCGAGAGTGTTCTTAGCTAAGTTTGAATATAATCGGTTAAGCCGTTCAAAAGTTATGCGCGTTTTACTGTTTAGATCGTGATGATTTCGCAAGATAAATGTGTCGGGGGTTTTTTAAATTTTGAAATTTTACTTGTTAAAGAAGGCTCTTGAAGAGTCCTCTGTTTTGTTTGAAGCTGTATTTGTCGTAAATCTGAGGAAATATCTCAGAGGGAGCCCAGTCCACATTTATAAATGACGTGGTAGAAAAAATCACGGTATTATAAACAGACATACAAAAAACTATTTTTTACTATATTAAGTTTAGGTGAAAGATTTTCCCACGTGTGAATACTCACAAACTGTCATTAGGTAATAATTATACGTAAATGTTTAACAGTTAAAAGTTATTAGAGAATTCTTTTGGACAATGTTGTACGAGCCTTTTACTAAGAAGACAAGACGATAGGTATATATTGTAGTCATATATTTTGGAAAACATTTGTAGAGAGGCAGTATTTGAATAGACACATGTTTAATTAAGTGATTGAGGGTAACTACTTATATCTTCGTGGATGTTGTAGACTTCAAACAAGAAACGAACGACGTGTTGATGCTGAAGAATTTGATAGATTTTGCGGATTACTTTTTGATTATGCAGTTAGCAAGCTCTCCGTTGTTCTGCATACTGGTATGTTAACTTTTGGGTCACCCCATATGGCTCTAACTGAAATTTCTGTTTGAGATAGCAACATATTTTCTCCTTGTTGTACATTTTTTTCAGCCTTGAATAGTAACCTGTAACAATTTCATTAGGATTTAATATTATAAGATTACAGACACGATCAAAACATGCTCATTTTATGAACAATATTCCCATGTTTTGACAAGCATTTTGCTCTATAATTTAGGTACTGAATAGTCGGTCAATCAGTGAACTTATAGAATGATATGCTATTATGCACCTTTTTATAATATGTAAGAAAGGAAATGCACGGTAGAATCAACTTTTATTACTTGTAAATTTTAAAATATGTTTGACGTTCAAAAGTGCCGCTTTTTTGGCCTAGTTGAATAAATATATTTGACTTTGACTTTGAAATACTGATGTCACTGTTAAGCTCCTTAAGATGTTCTATCGAATTTGCTACATGCTCATGTTTGGTGATTTGCATATTATTATCTTACAACGATTACAATATCGCCTACGAAGCGTAGCACTCAAACGACCAGTAAAAATAACCAGTCGATACCCGTAACATATACACGTTTCGTTTGGGTACTTTGAGGTGACAATAGGTTAACAAGCAACATAAACAAAACCCCCCGGAGTCCTTCATTTGACTATATCAAGTTTCTTTCAAACACCTATCTAATGTTACCTTATACAACCGTCTTATTTGCATCGGAATTGTTTCCAATTTAACAGAATTCTCATACAAACTCCTAAATTGCATTTATAATTAATCTTACACCAGACTTAATCTAATCAGTTGATATGGCAGTACCGTTCTCTAAACATTCTTTGAGGTTTTGTATATGTTTAACATTCTTCAAAGTGTTCATGACAATATTTTTCAAATTGTGTTCTGCTTTCTCTGTAATTACCATTTAAATTAAGAGTATTATTATTTGGAGTTAATTGGAATATACTTAGTATTATACTAACCATTACTGGCTTTGTTTGAGATATTGGAAATTTTGTCGAAGATAAAAAGAAATGGATAAAAGTGTCGATGCTTCAGTTCGATACAAAGGTGTCTTAAACAGATTCCGATTTAAATTTAGATAGTATTTATTATATTAAAGATAGAATCAGTATTGGGTAATACAGATAAAAGATTAGATTTCGAGGTAGCCAGGTGTTGATATAATAATGAATTTTATACACAATGACCTTTCTTTTTCTCCAAGACTTTTTTATGGCGTAATTCTTTCGGGGAGTTTATTTACCGAACTCAAGTTGGTGTGTAGATCTTGATTCTGAAATTCGATATTAATTGTAGCTTTAACACTTTGGAGGTGTTAACAGATCAGATCAGTTTATTTTTCCCTGATAATATTGAAGGTAGAAATGTTGTCTTGTTGGTCCATCAAAGTTTGGACTTTACGAGTAATGAGATTTCCTTTCCGAGAATAAACGAACTCGCACAAGTTCAGTAGAGAGAATAACACTCAAATTAGTATCTAATGATGAACAAGCTATAATATGTATTTTGGTTAGCAGTGTGAGTCACGGATTCCAACAATTATTATTTAAATATACCTGCCAAGTAACCTCTTGAGCTCAAGCCAATTAATAATGAATAAATACAGTCTGTTTCCTAATTCAGTCCTGAAAAGAATGAGTTTTAGCTGACTGCCTTTGGCCATACCTGAGAATCTTATAACAGAACTCAACCAAAGATTGAAAGCTGGAAATCATCAATACCTACCTCGTACTTGCCCATTCAAAGCTAAGCTCGTTAGCACTATTTCAACGAACAATAAGGTGATTGTTATAATACTAGCTGGGGAAGCTGGCTGGATTTTTGAGCAAGCATAATCAGTGGCCCTAGGCAAATGACATTCTATAAACGAAAGCGTGATGTTAGCAAAAATTACAAAACCGTATGGGAATGCCTAATGCCATCAAAATGCCACGTGGTCAATCTCTACATTTGCCATTTCGAACATCGCTGTTACTGACATCGAATGACGCTGGCCTAGTGCCTCAGGGCATCTGACATTGAATTTTGACTTATCTATGATTTGTACTAATATAAAAGAAAATAATTGAGTAATAATAACGTTTAATGTGTGCTTATTTAGGATCATAAGGGCAGGTGGATGATAACTGCAATGCTTATAAAAGGCTGCTAAATCATAAGTACTAGCTTTACATAACACCTACATTGTACAGTTAGTTCGCAATAAACGTTTTGACTTTGACTTATATTCTCGGTGTTTTCTCCGCAAGCCGCACCCTACTCACCCTCCAACTTTTTGCCCTGAATATTCTGAAAATTGCTCAAAATCCCTGCCAGCTCCCCCTCTTCTACATTCCATTACATAAACGGTTATATTCATACTACTTCACAATAAATTCTCGTCCACGACAATCAATCGGCGGCCCTCCTAGATAATGTACCAGGAAAACGCCATCCCGCTAACAATGGACATTTGCAATTATAATGTAAACGTTATTGTACTACATAGAAGTACTTGATGCATCGCATTATAGTCCATCTAACGGAGATGCTTTGACATAGCGCTTTATGGAAACATCGCAATAAACTTCAAACAAACTTACTTCATGCACCTGATAAATCCGTGTAACAAGACCTAACGTCCTTATATTCAAAGATATACGACACAATTTGAATAGAAGACTTATTACGGAAAGGTAAATAAAAAATTGTAGGCAAATCTGAACAGTGCCACCCGTAGACACCCTTTGTCCATTTCTTGATTGAATATCGAATGCATAATCGTAAACTTGAATCGATTCTTACGAATACGAAGAATCGATATTGAAATCGGCAAGCACTGAGGCTTTGTATGAATAAACGCACTTAGTGTATGGAATAGGAAATCATAAAAGCATAGTGCTGTTCTACATACAATATTAAATCCAATAGGAGTTTATGCACCGATTATATTTTTATGTATAAAGTTCTTCTTTATATTATTGCTATAAGCCGCGAATGTTTTCATCAGTTCGCTTCTCATGCTGTTATTAGGTTTTAGTCCTTCAGATGGAAGACTAGTTGCTCTTTTTAGTTGCGTTCTATAAAAGCTTACTCATTAAATAATAAATAATATCATATCCGCAGTTCTTAGTGTAGTATTGAAACTGGCAAGTTTCACAATCTGTTACATGTAACGCCATCTATGACTTTAAGCGGGAACTTCTGTCATCTCGTGGTAACACCCGAATGGGGTTGTTACTACCCTTACACTGATACCACCCCTTAGTGCTTAGTTACGTAAAATATACTTACAGTTAAATGAGAAGATAATTGTATCAAAGAAGTAGAGTTGATGGATTCTCTGGCCATCTGTAATTAAAGCCTAAATTAATGAAAAATGTTGGTAACTGAATCTTCGCTTTCTCGTGATGCAGAACGTAAAACGCTTTGTCATCATAACAAAAGACGAGTTATCTACTTCAAATTATAATTTTGAATTCAAAAAGCAAGTCTTTGTTTTTCACAAGGATCTAAATCGCTCGGGTTACCATATCACACGGCAAGAATTTCCAAGGAATATTGGTACAAATTATGCGACTGCGGATTCTTTCACTCGAGATAATGTATTCGATTCCGGTCCGAGTCGATGGCATCGTTCACGCGAGCTTCGAATGTTAGGCGACGTTTTATTCAATACTACGGAAACTCGATTAAATATCGAATGAGAATCGATTTGTCTAACGCCCAATTCTTGTTTGTTATGCATTCGAATTTGGTTTAAAATTGGAATCATAAATTAGAGCTGAGTAGAGACAAAAGTTCATCGTGGTGTAATAATTCATGTTTATTTTTAATGAATAATCCAAATAAATTGTTTGTAAGGTCAATACATTAACATTATAGAACTTTTACTAGCAATAAATTATATTTTTACTGTTAATTTTCATTTGTGCTACCTCGGCAGCAATTCACAATGTTTATTCTATTTGCTGCTGAGTTTCGATCTCTATAAAAAGTGGTCTTAAGAGGAAATATGGGCAGAGAGCTCCGACTGAATTTACTTAGTAACAAGCCATAATTCGAGGTTTGGCTCTCGCCTATTTCCTCCTCCAATATTGGACCAATTTAAAAGATATTCCATAAACTGGAAAAGAAAGATATTTACTATGCCCCTTATGTTTTTCTTTTTTTATTTATAGTTGTCAAATTTGTACACTAGGCCTCTGTTGACAGCGCATTTTTTTAGGGTTCTAGTCAGGAGGGAGCTAAATCTCGAATTACGACTTTTTACATAGGATATTCAGTCGGATGTCTGCGACCGCATTTCCTCCTAATAATACACTGGGAAATCAATGACAGATCTATTGCACCAGTTACGTAGTCACCAAAGAAGAACATGTCGGAATATATACCTTTGGAAATGGTAGGGTGTTGTGGCAGGTTCATCAAAGTTAAAGGTAGGAAATTTCAGGGTCACAGAGTTACCTATTAAAAGCACCATGCAGTTTGCAGTAAGCGTAATATAGAAGTGACGACCTTAAACAGGCGGCTGCTGATACAGAAGGCGAAGGACCGAGTATTGTTCACCGAGAATTGTTTACCAAATTGACGTTCCAAGTCATATGAATACAAAACCATTATGTAATTACTTCCAAAACATTTTTCTTTTGAGAAAATTGGAGCAAATCTTGTCAGTTCCAATCGAGAAACATCAGTACCGCTAGAGATGTAAGCTCGATATTCAGTGCATTTGCGCGATCATATCGATACACGACGGCGAATATTTTGCGCTTTGAACGAAGACTGTCACTTGCAGACAACGTTGCGATAAAATAACGATTTTGTACCGAACAAAATAAAGGAATTCGGATATTGTGCCATTTGATTACATAATTGGAAATCTGCTTTTGTGTTGTTGTTTCGATTCAGTATTTGTAAAGGTTATTTGAGCTCACATAATTATGTAAGGAATGTTGGGATACTGTTCTAGAAACTTGGAAGTTAATGCTTTCGTTAACAAGATGCTGAGTGAGTATTCAAGCACTTTATTAAATGACTAGCGTTTTGCCCACGGCTACTCTCCCGCGGCCCACCCACCACAGAACTTGTTGATTTTTTCGGGATTATGAGTAGCCTATGTCATTCAGGCATAATGTAGCTTTCCATAGGTGACAGAAAGTTCAAAATCGGTTAAGTAGTTTCTGAGTATAATATTACTAGCTGCTGCCAGCGGCTTCACCCGCGTAAAAAGTGTTTTATCATCCCAAGGGAATAAAAAGTATCATATGTCCTTCCCAGGATCTCAAATTATCTCCATGCCAAATTTCATCTAAATCGGTTCAGTACATCCAGATATTACCCCCTACAACCTCACAAACTTTACCTCTTTATAATATTATATTAGTATAGATTAGTAGGTAATAGTATTTGCAGAGGTTAAGATTTTTTTTTTTATTATTATTGTTAGGCTCGCGCTTGACTTGTTTTTTTTATTATTATTGATGTGGTCGACGATGCAGCACGTTTGCCTGGAAGAAACCTATTAAATCTACCAAGTCATCAGGAAACAGGCTCCGGCAGGGCATTCCACTCCTTACTGCACGCATAATAAAAGTGTTCCCAAATCGTTTACCAGAGAAACGTTTGAGATGCTGCGCATTGAAGGAGAATCTACGAGTATAAGAATAATTTATTAAAAAGTAAGTACGTTCACAAAAATGTACATTAGGTCTAGTAGTATAATTTCTATAGGTAAGTAGGTATAAATATGTATGGCAAAGAATTGATCTATAACTCATGATCTTTAGCAGACATGAACTTCTCCTGAAGTCTTGTTGCATAGGTGGGGCAGTGAATTCGGCAAGGCAAAGGGCAAAAAGTATGAACAATCGACCAATCACATAGACGGAAATCCACATCGCGTCTTTCATCTCCATGTGATTGGTTGATTGTTCATACCCTTTGCCTTTGCCTTGCCGAATTCAGTTACGAGAGTCACAGTACCGGTCGATGTGGTGACGCTTGGAAGAGGCCAAATTCTGGAATCATTTCAGCTAAAAAGATGGTTTAATGTCGTGGTGGCCCAGTGGCTAAGACCTCGCCTCTCGTGCTTCAGGTCGTGCGTTCAAATGTGAGAAAATACCAATGTATCTGTTTCAATTCATATGTACTTTCTAAGTTAATCTTGGACATTGTTGAAAACGGTGAAGGAAAACATCGTGAGGAAACCTGGACTTATAGTGAGTTTATTATAAGTTTGTGCTCCATTGGTGTAATTGCTGCATGGCGTTTAAGTGTGAGGATAAACTAATGAATAAAACAATAAATGATGAACTTTTCGATTAAAGTCGATTACGAAAATTGTACACAATGGGCGAAATTCTAGCAGTAGACACATACAAACTAATATAATACAGATGCACCCTAACAGCAAAATCAGGGGCCTAGTGCGACGCATGTGAAATTAGTGCCGCCGAAGCCGCGGTGGCCACAAATAGTGCCGACGTGATAGCGGTAATGACTTGTTAGTACTGCCGCCAAATACACACATGCGATAAGTAGGGTGGGGAGGTTTGTCGATGATTGTTGCATGTCGATGTTTTTTCGAGACAAGAATTTTTAGGCTCATTTTTGGAAAAAGATACCATTGTAAGTTATTAAGGTATCAAATCGGAACCAAGTTAATGATCAAGCGATTCGATCCGGTTAAAGGGCCTTCAAAAGGAGTTATACTATTCTTAGTTTCTAGTAAGTGAAAGACCAAGTATATTAGCTAATACCAACGCACTCCACTAAAAAAATCAGGGGTCGAGTGTGACGGAGGTGAAATTAAAACAATAAGCCGGCTGCCCAAGCCGTGGTGCCCACAAATATTGCCGACCGTGACGTGATAGCGCTAATGTCTTGTTAATACTGCCGCCAAATACACACATGCGATAAGTAGGGGTGGTGAGGTTTGTCGATATTTGTTGTTTATCGATTTATTTTATTGCATAAAACATGGTATACAAAGGTGTTACATGAGTTAAGGTTGAGTTCATACGTGTTTTGCATTGTAATGACTTGTTAGTACTGACGCCAAATACACACATGCAATAAGTAGGGTGGGGAAGTTTTTCAATAATTGTTGTTTATCGATAGTTATGTGAGACAAGAATATTCAGTTTCAATTTTGGTAAAGAAATCAATGGTGGTTAACGTCATGGTAACGGTAAACAAAATAATGATGAAGCAATTCGATCAAGTAATATAATAGTAAGTAATCTTTAATCTATGCTGATAACAACTTTGTAATAGATAAAAGTTGCAGTTCTTACGAGATGGTATTTATTTAATCAATCAATCACCGAATTCACTAATAACAAAACCTTTAACTTGGTTTTAGTATTTTACCATACATTGTGTCCTGCAAAAATAAAATAAACACACGTACCATCATGCCTGGTTACCCGTAAGAGTTAGACAGATATCTACATATTCTGCACCTATATACATTATCAAAAGTTGGTAATAAAATTAAAATAATTATTTCGATAAAATGGCCCACCGTAATCCCAACACTAGTCGTGAGCGACGACCGACCGCGGCCGCCACCACACCGCCATCTATAATTGGTTTGCTCCGCAGCTGATTTTTATCTCCAATTATTGAGTTTTCACGCCAATTAAATATTATCTAGCTTCCGGTGGAAGCCGCAATGTCGATATAATCATACCGTTTCTAGAAATGGCACAACCCTTAGCTGTAATACGTTTGTTGAATAAATGATTTAATTATAAATCTACTCTCTAATATTTAAATTGAGATAATGATTGTAGTTCTTGATCGTTTCCGTTCTAATCGGTAATAAATAATTGTGATTCGATATAGTTTTGTATTGGTGTAATCCAGTTATTGTCAATAATTACAGGTGGTATATCATCCAATGACTTCTCCCGCTCTGGGTGAAGCGGGAGGGCGTGTCAGACTTTTATTGACTAAACCCACCCGTGTTCCTTCAGTTGCTTGTGCCTGGGCCGCGGTAACTCTCTTTCAAATTTATCTGCGACCCACACAGAACGTTATGGCTACCTACATAGGAATACCCATTACCTATGGAGTGAATGGACGAAAAATAAAACAGAAATTAGAAAAAAAAACCTTCGCGTCAGGGAACCGCTAAGTAAATATAATAAACTGCTGTAAACGTTGGCAGTTCCTCGACGCGAGTACGAGGCTTTTTTTTAGGGACTTTTAAAGTTTTTAATTTAATTTTTATTTCATGCTTTCTAAACTACATATAATATACATAGTAGTAGACAAGCTTAAATCAACAATTTTTGACAATCTTCAATCAAAACACGTTATTATGAAATCATCTTGCGAAAAAACCCAGATACAAAAAGTAAAATGCGGGTAGCTTTTGAACGACAGAACCGATTTTAATCAAACAAAGCTAAAAACACTCTTGACAAAGTTAACTTAAATATTAATAAAACAAAAAAATCTAAATCAATATCGGTTCATCCGTTTAGGAGCTATGATGCCACAGACAGACATACAGATACACAACAATACAAGTCAAACTTATAACACCCCTCTTTTTCCGTCGGAGGTTAAAATAACATAAAAATAAACAAAAACAAAAATCAGAAACACGACTGCACTGCTTAAGAAGCGAACTAAAAAGACGTAAACAAGAAGAAAATCATGCTGTGCTGTCGGAGGATACATCCGCAGGCTTATTACGTATCTTTTGCAAGAGCAAAACGATAGCGATCAAACGCTTTATATCATAAAAGTCGGAATTACCTGCAGTGTAGGTATGGTAGGTCCTACACAAACATTTGCTAATCGCTCGCTGTTTGTCAAATGCACTTATTTAAAAAAACCGTATTGAAGAGCAATTATTGCGCAAAAATCGCTATCGTTTTGCTCTTGCAAAAGATACGTAATAAGCCTGCCGGTTTTGGTCAGCCAGCTCGCGAATATGATGAATAACTTTCTCCAAAAAAGCAAGTAAAAGCAGGCGTTAATTTATCTGTGGGAAATAAGAAGAAAAAGAAAACAAGAACACCCTTTTTCATTAAAAGCAACACCTCAGATTCCATTACGACTAAACACAGTAAACCAAGTACCAGAGTCACCATTTATCTTAGATACGATCTAAATTCTACGCGCACCCATCCGCTATGAACACAAATAACTACTTAAAAGGTCAACTTTCTCACTATTAACTTGTTCGAGGATAGTGGCGTATTGATCAATAGTGATTGCGTATAAATCCTTTGGTAGAAATGAGACTGAATATTTTACGTGGAGTCAAAAAGCAATATGCGTGCAAACTTGGAATAGTATTTCGTTCTAACTAGTAGGACACTTATCTAGACGTGGTGATGGCAAATACAGAAGGACCTTCGCTAAATGATTACTGTATGTCGGTAGAGGGAATATCAGTAGTGCAGTAGTTGAATCTCTAAGGATACAGCCTTGAGAGCAGCGTTGCGGCAGCGACGAAACGCGCGCGAATAGCGACACTAGCGCTCTAAGCTGTGACGGCCGTGAGTTAGAACTAATCAACGTCAAGCAACTCAACAGTTCTTCATCAGAGTTATAGCGAGATGGGTCGAGGAAAATCAGAAGATCGCGAATAAAACCTGGTTGAACAGAAAATTGCCCAAGGGATCGGTAGTTCCAGATTAAAAAGTATCCTTCGTCCTTCTTCAGGGTCCAACCTGGAGTTAGTTCAGCAGTTTGGGAGTGAAAACGTAACATACAGACAGATAGAGTTACTTTCGCATTTATAATATTAGTGAGGATGGTGCTTTTGCGCGGCAACTGGACAATTATACAGGTAGGAATGTAACTAGACCACAATATATCTGCATTATAGATTTTTAATTGAAGTAAGACCTAGACCTATCTTTAATTAAATTGAACTTCTGAAACGAGAAGTGCAAGCTAGTTTGTCAACTTGTCCTGAAAACAAATAATTTATTCTTTTTTTTTTTAAACAAGCATTTTTCGAAGTCTTCTCAGTAAAACCTTTCATTAGATACCCATATCATGGCAGTGCACAAAATGTAACTATTTCACCATCTTGTGCCGTCCGCCATATTGGATTTAGAATGAAGTCACTTAGCTAAGCATGCATTGTCATCCAAACTAAACGTGTATGCAAAATTTCATCTTTAAATTTCAGTTGCAAGATTTAAGCCGAACACACTTACATACATACATTCAATGCAAGTTGCATTCAAAGCTTGTAAAATAGAGTGTGCTGGATTGCGTCGTTAGCAGCCTTAAAAAAATAAAATTATTAAAAAAAAAACAAAGGAATTACTCCAAAAAGCTATAAAACATACCTAGCGTACTTAGCGGGCATTTCAGTGAAAAAAGTTATTTTTGGCAATTTCAATAGGTAATGCAACAGTTACAAGAGTTTCGCTGAAAAATAAAGAGGAATATTTAAACAATCTACCTACTTACAGAAAACATTATTTTAGAACTGAAACCGTCTTGAAATTCTGCTTAAAAATAAAACAGTTTTACCGCAAGGTGTTTACAAAGAAAGACAAATAAAACCTGCTACTGCGGTAAAACATAAAAGAAAAGATGTCATTGTTCTGCTACTGTAAATACACGTGTTCAAAAGAAAGTTGAATTGTACCAGTTTACTTTTGTTAATCGACTTGACTTGCAAAACAGAGGACTTTTTATATTGGGACAATCCCACCGCACTATTCCCAAACCACTGCAACTCCTGAATGCCAGAATCAACAGTGGCGACCACCAGAAAAGCGCCGAGGCAATGAAGCTCGACGAAGACCTGGATAATGAATTTAACTGTCTTGGATCTCGCAACGAAATTAATCAGAATAGAATAACGGAGGAGTAGGAAAAAATACAAACACACAGAGGTTCTTGCTGCAAATTTAAAAACACTTGCTGCATTAAGGCGTATATATAATATTTACCAATGTTAACGCCGTACTGGTCGTGCACCCGCTCGGTGCCAGAATACAAATATTAGATCTCCTTTTGGACATTTTTTTTTCATTTACATATCCTACGTAGGTTAAGAAGATATTTTAACAATCAATTTATCTGTGTAAAAACATTTTTTTAAATCCAAGTCGTTTTGGAGGAGTATGCTAAAGAAGAAAAAAAAATTTGTATTGTTAATTTTTTTTTAAAGCAAAAGTATTAGTCATACAAACAAACCATGTTTCACAAATAATGTACATGAATCAATAACAAATACATATTTTTTCTAACCATTTAACCTAGCCGACGGAGCATGCTTTATAAAAAACCGTTTAGCGGCACTAAAGCGGAGTAAGGGCCTGCATACGCTTTAGTGCCGTAAAACGGTAACTTTCTAAAGCATACTCCTTAGTAACGGCTGGGATAAAAGGGTTGAAAAAATATATATTTATTATTGATTCATGTACATAATTTTGAAAACGAGGTTTTTTCGTGTAAGTAATAGTTTAGGTTTAAAAAAATAAGTAACAACACAATATTTACGCAACTTTTGGAAACTCCTCCAAAACGAGTTGAATGTTTAAAAATATTTTTACACAGAAAAATGATGGCTGGAATTTCTTCATAACTATATGTAAAGCAACAATATTTTGCAAACAAAACTGTTCAAAAGGAGGTTCAATATTGATATTTTGGTATCGAGCGGGCGCACGGCCAGTACTGCGTTTACATTGGGGCGTATATAGCGCCTTAAATGATTTTTTCGGCGAATAAAAAAATCTGAATTCGGAGTTTTTTTTTATTTTTTCTATTTTATGCACAAGTACAAAGGCGAACTTAATGCCATAGGCATTTTCTACCAGTCGACCTTAGGATGGTGCAGAGATGGTGGTGGATTTTTCGTTTTTTTTTTGTTACCCTTCCTCTTGGGTCCTGTGCCTGGTCCTTCTCGGGTGAGCTACCCATTACTCGCCATCCGCAAGCACGCAGAGCACGTAATGTGGCCGGGAATTGGCTTGCGACTCCCTACTCCCAGGGCGTCTCCTGTGATGGCTAGGGGCGTGAGGGCGTCTCCGTTGTGACTCCTCCAGAGTCCTGGATTCAATTCCTGGGTCAGGCAAAGTTTTATTGGGTTTCTCCATCAGGAATTTGTCAGTCAACCCGCAGTCTGGATTTGTGCCCAGTTGATGACAAAAGGTCACCCCTATTACATTGGATTTAAACATAACTGGTGATATGTGGGTTTACTATAAGATGCATCTCTGCCTACTCTTTGACAAATGCAGGCGTGATGGTATGTGTTAAAAATTTCTTGTTGCAAGTAAAACACAGATCAACATACAATGGCCAACTTTGTTGCAAGTAAAACACAGATCAACATACAATGGCCAACTTTGTTGCAAGTAAAACACAGATCAACATACAATGGCAACTATCATCACCAGCCTTTTAATATTCCCACTGCTGGGACACAGGCCTCCTCTCTGTGAGAGGGAATGAGCAGTAATCCACGCGGACCCAGTGCGGGTTGGTGGATGGCACATGTCTTTGAATGTTTGGTTCTAGGACATGCCGGTTTCCTCACGAAGTTTTGAGAACAGTGGTGCTGAAATAATTTACAAAAAGTAAACTATATTTACAACTAGCGGACTACTCGCGGTTTCACCCGTGTAGTTCCCGTCCCCGAGAGAATACAGGGAACAAAAGTAGCCTATGTTACCCGGGGATAATGTAGCTTCCCAATGGTATTTTTTTTTTGAAAATTGTCCAGTAGTTTTTAAGTTTATTCGTTACGTACAAAAATACAAATCTCTCCTCTTTATAATATTGGTAAAGACTAGCGGACGCCTCGCGTAGTTCCTGGTCCCGTGAGATTACAGGGATAAAAAGTAGCCTATGTCACCCAGGGATAGTGTTGCTTCCCAACGTTTAAATAATTTTTGAAATCGGCCCAGTAGTTTTAAGTTTATTCGTTAAATACAAAAATACGAATCTTTCCTCTTTATAATATTAGTATAGATATATTCCTGTTATAACTGACAATGATTGGCCTTGCTACAACATTACTTCTACAAGTATTCATACAACCAAAGGTTACTGTTGGCGACTGTATTTACAACCTGTCACATTTACAAGTGCCTGTACTTGTCTCTACACAACACACGAGCAGTCGTCACATCACAACAGAGCTATGTTGTAGATGTACAACATGACGCGACCGGTGCATTGTTCTCAAGCCTGTTCGTTATAAATAAAGTATTATCTGCAATAATAACTTGCTCGATTGAACTGAACAATACGCTCAGTGGACGTGTGGGCGGCGGATCCTATCGACCTATTGACGGGAGTTATATGGAGCTGTTGATACAGTATTTTGGGTTGTTATTCTAACGAAGATCACCGACCAAAGAAAAGATGGATGGACTGCGTGAGGAGTGATATGAAAGAAAAGGGAGTCAGTGATGGCGTGACGGGGGACAGGACGGTATGGAAGAAGAAAACGTGTTGCGCCGACCCCAAGTAACATGGGACAAGGGCAGAAATATCAATATGATTTTAACGAAGATCCTCCTAGCCAAGTTGCAAACATTTCCTATTGAATCTCTTTCTATAATCGTTAACGCCTTCTATTTGTATGGTCTGACCACGTGACTTAACGTTCAGATGTGTCATTCCCATTCGTTTTCTACTAGCGTTATCCATTGTAGATTGTCAACTTGGATATTGCCTACTATCCTTATATATATGATGTTGAGGGCAACCACGGACTACCAGCAATGGACTGCAACTTTGTGATAGATAAAAAAGGGTGAAATATAAATAACCAAAATTTAAAAATAGAATTGATTTCCAACAGTACACGTCTTTGAACCACCTGATTGAATAAAGTAACAGACTTCTTAAAATATTACTTATTACACTGTGAAAAACCAGTAACTTAATACGAGATAAAAAAACTTTTTTACAATAAAAATCTACCGACTTCTAACTAAAAAAAAAAAAAAAAAAAAAGATTCCGACGAATTGAGAACCTCCTCCTTTTTTTGAAGTCGGTTAAAAATACTACTGGTTTTAGTTGGAAGTCGGTAGATTTTTTTTGTAAAAAAGTTTTGTTATTTTATACTTTTTAGTTGTACCTATTAAGCAATTTGCCTTTAGTAAGGTAGGTACTTATAATGCCAGAATAGATTACTCGAATACCATGAACAAAGCCGGTGAAATGAGAGAGTACCAAGGTGAACTGTACACATCTGCGTACCTATTATAGTGTACTGCCGTGATGTTATGTTACGAAATGGTATGAACAATAAACAGACATGCGATTGCAGCAATCCCGAGAGATTTGCCGTTATTTATTGAAGAGTTCTGTTATATATCTCCGAAGTTCTTCATCAGATCTTCACCAAATTAAAATGGGACCAATTTGGGAACATAATCTTTCAAAAAAAGAAAATCAATTTTCAAAATCGGTTTAAAAAAATAAACTTGAAGTCGAACATAGAATCTCTTCGTTTTTGGAAAGTCGGTTAAAAATGCTTGCTCTCTAGAACAAGGCAGACGAATATTATTGATAAGAAACTAAAAATACGGCAATCATTTACGGCAGCCATTACCAAAAAGAATGAAAACGGTATCATCATCTCCATAAATATCCCATCACCGACTCTTTGTTGAGGTCCACTCTGATTTAATTGCGTACAGCGTTAATTGGCCATTGTCCTTTAATATTGTGCCCTCGCCCTTGGTTAACTATAGGCGATTGTTTTTGTGGCCCGTGGAGCCTTGTGCCCTGTTTGTGCCCCGCTAATGTGCAGTCGTGATGTTTGCTTACCGTTTAGATATCGATTGAGATGTTTCGGGGTTGTTGGATTAATTGTAAGGGGTATTGTTTTAGATTTGAAGGGGTATGGCTACTTACTATTGCATTTATCTTTACATATTGCAAAATATAAAAAATAGCAGCCCAATGGTATCGGGAACAGGGTCCAAGCTTACAGTGGTCAGGGTTCCTGACTATACGTGCCATGCGTACCGCTGGCCGGAGTGTCCAGGAGTACCGCTTTCTGGATCAAGCCCTTGATCCAGCTGCCAAACGAGAGCTTCCTCAGATGTTCGTCGAGACTCTTGGCTATTATGCCATTGGCCATAACGAATATCGGCACAATTACTGCTGTATTCACATCCCACATATCGACAAACTCGCGAGCCAGATCAAGATACTTACTTTTCTTATCTCTCTCAGCCTTCACGAGGCTCTCGTCATGGGGGACCGCTATTTCAACAATCATTGCGCGACGCTATAGTCGGTCTATCACCACTATGTCAGGCTTATTGCCAACAATAGTCCTGTCAGTAATGATAGTTGGATATTCTGGGACGGAAACCTAAAAATATAGGTTTCCGTTATTCAAAGGGGCAAAGTGTTGTTGCGTTTTTCCGTCTGGAATTTCTTAAAAGCAGCCCGGTGCCTGGATTTGTACCCAGTTTGATTTAAATGTTTCATAATAATCATAGGACATCGAATAGTTTGCTGTAGGTAGATAATACTCGCGATGGAGGATATCTTAGGATGCCCTCTGCACATAGCACATTAAGTAAAGTTAGTCAAATAATAATTACTTTGATGAGAAATCATAAAAGGACACTAGCTGACCCCCCTGCTTCACTCCCGTCAACTGGCTATCTATCTACCTACTTATATCTACAAACAAACAAACAAACTCTTCAGCTTTATAACATTAGTATAGATGTTGATAAAACTCCTTCGCAAATGAACAAATTTGTTTACCATAAAAAAGGTTATAGTGAGGCAATCTTAAAAGATAGACATATGCTGTCATGGACTTTTTTTTAGAACTTTTAAAGAGAAATTATTACATTATACATGGTATTTGCGTAACTTAAACCGTTTACGCAGCGCACGCAACGGAAGCTCGAAAAAGAAAAAAAAACCCGCTTTTGCAACATTTTTCATTTTTGCTCCGCTCCTATTTGTCGTAGCGTAATATTATACAGCTTATAACTTTCCTCGATAAATGGACTATCTAACACAAAAAGAATTTTTCAATTCCAACCAGTAGTTCCTGAGATTAGCGCGTTCAAACAAACAAACAAACTCTTCAGCTTTATAATATTTATATAGATTAACAGATTATAAGGACATGAACGGTTTATAACTGCACTGATAAATTTGAAAAGACTGCAATAGCAAGACCAATGAATGGTTCATATACTGAAAACGTTAACACATCTACTCAAGTAAAACAATAGGTTCTATCAACAAGTTAGAAATTAAGCAGAACATCTAACATAAGCTGCTCTTTCAGCAACCAGAAAGCATAATCATCCATCTCAAAATCTACAGATCTCCAGATTACGCACTATCCAACGCACTATTAAACAACAAGGAAAGAATTTACAACACAAAAAAATAACAGCTTCCAACGATGTTACAGGACAAAGGCGTTTAAGAGAACCTGCCTCTTCTGTTCTTTGAATCATATACATAATCATAATAATTAAATGTCGCAATGAGGACCGTGTTATCAGCCGGACGCAGAATGATGCTACTGACCACTTCACGTCATTCTTTTTTACAACGCCCTAAACGTACTTTACAAAAAACGAGACATACATTGCTGTCTTGAAACGTACTTGGGCATTGTCCTTTCGAACGTAAAGAGCAGAGGATGACAGGTGAACATTTTCGGTTGCAGAACCAAAGATGCAACAGTGCAGGAAAGTGTCAGCCCAAGAACCAGTTAGGCAAATTATCTGCGAAGAATCAGTGACTCCACCTGCCGTTCAGGGCTGCGTATATTTATTTATTTATGTGTTCTGTGTTGCAGTTCGCGTGATGTAACGCAATGTATTGTTGTAAATGGCTCGCATGGCCACTTTTATTTTTACTTGTTGACGTCCCTATTGAATAAACTTTGCAATGTATTAGAAATAGATGGCGGGGTTATTATTTATGTGTGGTTGTGGTTACGGATCTTTTTGCAGGGGCATTTATTTGCATTAGTTAAAGAGATATAGCTTTAGTTTTGTCTCTGTTGGTAATTAATTTAAGCAGTGAATTACTATTTCTACTAAACTAATACTCTACAAATCAACATTGTAATTCTGTGGCGCTAGTCAATTGATATGCTATTAATGATAACTTCATCAATCAACAAAAACTTTGCTATAGCGATTGCAATTTATTTTGCATTATTTAAAGAGATAGAGTTGAACTTTTATTTCTATTGGTAATTACTAATTCTACTTATATAACTAATACTCTGCAAATCGAAATTGTAATGTTGAGGCTCTAGACAAGCGATATGCTATTAATGCTATGTTATCAACACAAACTTAGCGATGGCGATCAGTATTTATTTTGCATTAATTAAAAAGATAGAGTTGAACTTTTGTTTCTATTGGTAATTACTAATTCTACTTAACTAATAAATCCTCTATAAATCGACATTGTAATGTTGAGGCGCTAGACAAGTGATACGCTATCAATGATAACTTCATCAATGAACAAAATCTTTGTGATGGCGATTGGTATTCATTCTGCATTAATTAAAGAGATAGAGTTGAACTTTTGTTTCTATTGGTAATTATTCTAGTTAACTAAAACTCTACAAATCAACATTGTAACGTTGGGGCTCAAACTAAGTTATAAGCTATCACCACAAACTTTCCGATGGCGACCGGAATTTATACTGCATTAATTAAAGAGATGATAGGGTTGAAGTTTTGTTTCTAATTTTTTTTTTTACTTTTTCTACCTAATACTGTACAAATCGGTATTGTAATGTTGAGGCTCTAAACAAGTGATATGCTATCAATGATATGGTATCAACAAAAACTTTGCGATGGTACTTTACCGAAAAAATAGTTTTTTGTCCGTCCGTATTTTTCTTTTGACACGTTAACATAAAGTGACGTCGATATAATGCGTTGAAATATCGTGTGACGTCACGCCGATAGTACACTTTATACTGCTTTAGAGACGTCATAAGCCCCCACTCCTGAACTTTTTCTTTTTTTTTTACGTGGCGTCTCACAGTTCGACCAAAGTGGCCGTCTTCTGCTTAACCGGGCTACCCTGTGGAGACTAATCTCTTAGCCTCCGGCCAGGCTTCAAAATACTAAACCTAAAGCGACAGCACTAAGGGCTACCCCGGTTGGGGTCGGACCTCGGCTCAGGGCGTCGCTAAGGCCGGATCTAATAAAGCTACCATCCGTTCGGAAAAGCCTACCTGGAGAAGAACGGACAAGAAACTCCAATGAATATCTAACTGGCATTTAACTATGGCTCAGCATTACGCGGGCTGGCTTATATGAATCGAAAAGGATTACGCGACGAGCCTCTGTGGTGAGGACGGAACGAATTTGTATCTAAGTTTGTATGGACAGAGATTTCGTACTATTTACGAACCCATTGACCGTCCTTGTAGATAAGGCTATCCAGCTCCTTAGTTATCGACTCGTACCTCGAAAAGAGGTGAGCGCATGCAACGGGGGAACTCCTGAACTTTGATGCGCTTTAATTAGTACTTTTTATTGATTTGGTAAAGCAAAAAATAGGTGTCCAATATTATTTGATAATCTCACTAACGGACTAAATAGAATTATCATTTGTTCTACTCGAGAAACATCCCTATTTAAAGCTTTTAGAAATTACAAAAATGTATGGGCATGTCAAACGCTATTGCTTTAGGATATAGGCTAAGTTTTCTTTATTTATGTTTATGCTGTGCGCTCTGGCTTGTGTCAAATAAATGTGTTTTCTTTCTTTCATTTTGACATTTCGATAATCGCCATTGCTGACATCGAATGAAACTTTTCTAGAGCCTTTTGTATGTTTATACATATTAAAACTTGGGCTTTATCAAGACGATCGATACCACATTGAAAAATAAAACACAAATTGTATTATAAATACAATTCCAATCTAACAACAAAAAACACATACAAAACTGACAACTTATTCAACGGAATCACCACTAAACAAACACAATAAATAGTTAGACAATAATAAATAGTTTCAAACCAACAAGGTATTAAAGCTATGCAACATTGAAGATTTTTCAATCAGCCTCTCAGTTGGGTTTCTAATTATAAGTATAATGATCCATCCTATAATAGTATAGAAAAAATAATGTTCCCATAACCGATATTACAATAATGAATAATAATTTGTAATTAGTAATTGTGTAACAAAAAGTATTTAGTGGAACATAAAAAGTTATTTCGGCGCTCATCTTCGTGACCAAATGTTGGTTTTAGTTTTAATTTGAACAATTATTTAGAGAAGAATTATTATAATCGATATTATTTAGGAATGTGATTTCGGAGTGTTATGATGTCCGAATAGCTTCTACTTACCAAATAAATTAAAAAAATCAACAAACTGACTGGAGGATACATCTGGTTTTGGTCAGCCAGGTCGCAAATTTAAATCCTCCGACTGCACAGCATGATTTTCTTCTTGATTACGTATTTTTAGTTCGCTTCCTAAGCAGTCGGGTATTTTGATTTTTTAAATTAACTTTTTTTATTTATAAGTTTTTAGTTAACAATACTTTTTCGAATTACATTTAAACATATAACTACTATACATTTTTAAAATCGCCTCTTAAAATCCTTTAATTTTGATGCTCCACACGATGGGTTTCGGAGAAAAAAAATTGGGTCCCCACAATATCGCGCCCAAAATCCGCCATATTTCTATTTTCCAATTTTAATGTAGCCGGTGACACTCGCAACGTTAAGAAGAATCGATTGCCGTAAGAATCATTAAAATCGGCCTACGCGTTTGGTCTCTAGAACGCCACATAGGAACAAACATACGTACATAGATACGTACATTACCCTCCTTCGGCAGTCGGGTAAAAATGGAACAGAATTTGTGAAATTATCTGCCACGTAAGCAATGTGGAACTTAATTATAGATGGTGAAATACTTATAGTTTTCATACACCATTGCAGAAGATATAATGCGGAATGTATATTTGCAATCTACAAAGTTCTTTTTTTTATTATTGCTAGGTTCGCGCTTGACCACTATCTCGCCTATCACACTTCGGCAACTTTGCGAAGTATGTAGGTACATAGGTAGGATACGCTTTGCTTCTGAATCAGAATCGAAACAAGGTACTCCTTTTGATAAACAACTACCATAATTAGGGTTCCGTACCCAAAGGGTAAAAACGGGACCCTATTACTAAGACTCCGTGGTCCGTCTGTCTGTCTGTCACCAGGCTGTATCTCATGAACCGTGATAGCTAGACAGTTGAAATTTTCACAGATGATGTGTTTCTATTTCCGTTATAACAACAAATACTAAAAACAGAATTAAATAAATATTTAAGTGGGGCTCCCACACAACAAACGCGATTTTTTGCCGTTTTTACAACTCGCACTTGGCTGGTTTTTAAAAAAAACCGCCATAATTACCTTCAGTATTTTGCTATAATAACTGAGGGTACCAAAGCACTCTGGCTTTTTGGGATTTTAAGCAAAAATGTTATAAAAAAAACAAAAACGTGAAAAATAACTTCAATTTCGGAAGTCGGTGTTCTTGTTTTATCTTCTTCGTTTTTTGACACCGACTTCCGAAATAGATTTTTTATTTGGAAGTTTTTAAGTTTTTTTATTTTTCACTTTTTAGTTGTGCTACACAATTTATACAGGCTAGGTACCAATAATGCCCAAAGTGTAACCAGAATAGATTTACCCAATAACGTGAAACTTAAACAAATTCGGTCGAATAAGGGTATACCAAGATGAACTGTTTACACCTGCGTACCCCTTTAGAACGTACTAGTGTGATGTTATGTTATGAAATGGTGTAAACAATAAACATAAATGCGATTGCAGCTATCCCGAGTGATTTGCCGTCATTTATTGAAGAGTTCTGATGTGTATCTCCGCAGTTCTTTATCAGATCTTGATGAAAATTAAATGGGACCACATGACAAACACCAGCTTTCAAATAAAAAAAGAATCATCAAAATCGGTTCACCCAGTAACAAGTTCTGAGGTAACACAAATAAAAATAAAAAAATACAGCCGAATTGAGAACCTCCTCCTTTTTTTGAAGTCGGTTAAAAATAGGCTTAGATTTTTTTAATGTAAATCCCATGGAACCAAGACCATCGACTGGTATACATTTTTTGATACGTGATGTGAGCGTTATCTACTTAAATGTACCTGAATCAAATCCGACCACAGCCTAGCAGTATAAGTCGAACTCACGCACACCCATCACATATCACGCTTCACCTTTCCCTCACGATCTACCCGACGACAGGTTAATTATTAATTAGAATTGCTAATTAAAACCAATTTATTGATTTTCACTATCTTATATTAGTTTCCTTCACTAAGTTAATCGTAAATCAAAATCAATGAAACCGGGTTGAATTGATTATGTGGAGAGATTAATGCACATTATTGTATATTATTAGATATTTATTCATTTATATTCTGTTAATGTATATGGGTATATTTATTGGTTGATTACTGAAGATGAGCTTGCTTGTTTAGGGTCAGCAAATAAGGAAAAAACAGAATAATAATGAACTTATAAAATGTGTCTCAGAATGTTGATACTTAAAAAAAACCATTGAATTTTGATCAAACTCGTTTTATTAACCCCCGACAGAAAAAGAGGGGTGTTATAAGTTTGAGGTGTGTTGCTGTGTATCTGTGTATATGTCTGTCTGTCTGTGGCATCATAGCGCCTCAACGGATGAACCGATTTTGATTTAGTTTTTTTTTTGTTTAAAAGGTGATTGTATCGAGAGTGTTCTTAGCTACGTTAGAATAAAATCGGTTTAGCCGTTCAAAAGTTATGCACCTTTTACTGTTTAGATCATGATGTTTTCGCAAGATAAATGTGTCGGGGGTTTTATAATTTTTAAAATTTTACTTGTTTATCGTTAAATTAAAAACAATAGTTTGTAAATGCACCCTCCACTTCCTGACACTCATTTAGTCTAAAACTAAATTTTCAATCATACGCTGTGGATAGTCTTGGAATAGCTGAATTGCAATTATATTTGATAAGTAGCCTTAAGAGCTGAAAATACGGTGATGATAGTCTCTAGGTTGTCATAAGGAAGCCGGACAGAACAGCCTTAACTAGACTTAAAATACGGTGATGATAGTCTCTAGGTTGTCATAAGGAAGCCGGACAGAACAGCCTTAACTAGACTTAAAATACGGTGATGATAGTCTCTAGGTTGTCATAAGGAAGCCGGACAGAACAGCCTTAACTAGACTTAAAATACGGTGATGATAGTCTCTAGGTTGTCATAAGGAAGCCGGACAGAACAGCCTTAACTAGACTTAAAATACGGTGATGATAGTCTCTAGGTTGTCATAAGGAAGCCGGACAGAACAGCCTTAACTAGACTTAAAATACGGTGATGATAGTCTCTAGGTTGTCATAAGGAAGCCGGACAGAACAGCCTTAACTAGACTTAAAATACGGTGATGATAGTCTCTAGGTTGTCATAAGGAAGCCGGACAGAACAGCCTTAACTAGACTTAAAATACGGTGATGATAGTCTCTAGGTTGTCATAAGGAAGCCGGACAGAACAGCCTTAACTAGACTTAAAATACGGTGATGATAGTCTGTAGGTTGTCATAAGCAAGCCGGACAGAACAGCCTTAACTAGACTTAAAATACGGTGATGATAGTCTGTAGGTTGTCATAAGCAAGCCGGACCGAACAGCCTTAACTAGACTTAAAATACGGTGATGATAGTCTCTAGGTTGTCATAAGGAAGCCGGACAGAACAGCCTTAACTAGACTTAAAATACGGTGATGATAGTCTGTAGGTTGTCATAAGCAAGCCGGACAGAACAGCCTTAACTAGACTTAAAATACGGTGATGATAGTCTCTAGGTTGTCATAAGCAAGCCGGACAGAACAGCCTTAACTAGACTTAAAATACGGTGATGATAGTCTGTAGGTTGTCATAAGCAAGCCGGACAGAACAGCCTTAACTAGACTTAAAATACGGTGATGATAGTCTGTAGGTTGTCATAAGCAAGCCGGACAGAACAGCCTTAACTAGACTTAAAATACGGTGATGATAGTCTCTAGGTTGTCATAAGGAAGCCGGACAGAACAGCCTTAACTAGATTTAAAATTGGGTTACTTATAGCCTTAACCTTATTATTTATGACGTCATTCTTTACTAGTATATTTACAACTCCGTTTTCTAGCTTTCTATCGGATATTCATATAGAATCCTTTTTTTTTCTTATATTGGTAGCAGTCTGTTTCAACCTTCTGTCTTTAATTGAATCAACCGTTGAATTTGCTAACTTTTAAAGTACCTTATATGCCTCCTCTTTCGCCTGCCAGACCTCTCGATCTTGAGTTTTCTCTGGTCATGTTTGCCTCGTAAACTTGATCAGATCGTTATACCACCTTCGCGATTACATTGTTATAAGTGTAATGTTAATAGCTGTTTATGCAACTGTTACGTTATGGACGGTCTTTTAATACGAGTGCCATTTTTCGGTACAAGCGTAGCGCGTACCGAAGTAGGTGGGCACGAGTTATTAAAATACCAATAACGTACAGTTGCATACAAGATTTTATCTACGAAGGAAGGAATAAAACACAGATATAGACAAATAAGTATTTCAGGAAGTGTGTTTATGTATTTCATTTCTCATACATGTCTTGATTTTTCTGGTAGTAAATTATTTGTAGCCGCAACTGCTCTATTTGTTATATCTGGTTGAGTATTTTCAATATCACTTGATGTTGAAGACATTTTTAGTAAAATTTTGAATTAAATTTCACTCAGAATTTTTTTCATGCGTCCACTTTTTTTTATTTAGTCTTTATTAGGTATAAGGCAAAGATCTTGTGGCCGCAACAGCCAAATAGTATACGATACTTTTGTTCTAAACTTGTTCCATTTTTAAAAACATCATTTATTTTGTCTCGATTTCGAAGTAATATTATAGGTACCTGGCTGTATGTTTAGAATGTCTTTGCTTGTGTTTTAGAATTTATGACGATTCGCATAATGCAACCCGATGTCGTTATGGGTATCGTAATGAAACCGCTGTCAATTTTGAAATTCAAATATAACGAAACCGAAGTAGATAAAGATTATTCTGCTAACGCTACCTATAGGTAAGTGACGTCAACATCGTGGTATAATCGCCCCCGATGGATGCCGAAGAGCGTTCGGCAATTATCAGCTGATTATACTTCATTGGGCAAAGATAGAGCACCCATTTCTGATCACCTGCATAAAAACTATGTGTTGGAATTAATAAGCGTGGGTAAGTCCAGTTTATTTTGCCTATACGTTCCATCTATGTCTGGCATTAGTATACCTACTTAGTGGCACATACGTAGGTTAAATCTAAGCTTAGGTAATTTATAGCTGGGTGACTGATAATTTGGTGCGGTTCTTGATTTCGACCCTAATTACATGCGGTCCAAATTGGGTTGTTTTCAAATAATTGAACTGTTTAACTTGAAATACTTACTTGAAATTTATAACTTAAAACTGTTGATTTTGAGAAATCTTCTCCATTTTGGATAAAATATGAATACCGGTCATCGTGCATAAATTAGCTAATTAAAGACTCGTAAACTGCCTACACAAAATAAATCATTAGCAGGTAAAACAAAATAAAAACCCATTATTTCATTAGGATGGTGAAAGTTAAATCTAGATATATTAAATCATGCCGTACCGGTCGTAAAATGAAATTGGTGGAACAGGTTAGCAGACAGCCTGACGACTGTAGCCTGTCTGTCACTGTGCAGTGTACTTTATTTACTTTGCACCTTGAAGTCAAGTCTATAGTTATAATTATATATATTTGTATTGATCATCAAGATGACACAAGACACAAGACGATGATGTTGATTGTCGACTAAAACTCCGCCAACGAAAACTTCTCCAAATTGTGAATTGCGATGTCGTACACCTACCCAGGCGGCTCTAGTATCGAATCAAGGAGATTGCAGAGATGACATCAAGAGACGCTTGGCAATGTCCAGGTCTGCCAAAAAAAAAGAAAATATAGAGGCACCGCAACATCACCAAAGTCCCGAAAATCCGGCTCATACGGGCACTTGTATGCCCCATAGGCCTGTACGCAGCCGAAAGCTGGACGCTGAGAGAGATTGAAAAAGGGAGAAAAAACGCTTTGGAAATGTGGAGAAAAATGCTTGAAATATCGTGGACTTGATTTCGTACCAACATAACCATTCTCCAAGAACTTTGAGTCTTTGAAGAGTCTTTAGAACGCCATACGCCACATAGGAACACGAGTAAAAACACCGACTTCCAAAATTAAAGTTCTTTTTCAATTTCTAGTGTTTTTATTTATTTCACAATAAAAAGTTAGGTACCTGTGAAGCAAAATCTATTCACAAATATACTTGCTTAGTGAGATTTGATAGTTTTATAACAAAATATCATGTACGAGTACCTAAACTATAATAACATCTTCTGTATAAAGTTTATAAAGTGAAATCAATACTTACAGAACAAGAACAAAACCTCAAGAATGGTAGTACCCGTAATGTAAAATGTGCGTGTAGCACTAAAGACGATTAAGATTCTAACAGATAAGCTTGAAGATTGAGATTGTAATGCTCCACATTTCTCTACGCTGATAATCCTGTTTGCTAAAAACAATGAACGTGCGTTTTACTGGTAACCATCTTGATTTTTCTCCAGTTTTTTTGCATTTCGCAGAAATAAAACTGATTATTTTACTAATCTAATTTAATATTATAAATGCGAAAGTTTGGATGGATGTATGTTTGTTACTCAATCACGCCAGCGGCTGGACGGATCTTAATGCAATTCGGCACAGATAGATCTTAGTCTGGAAAAGCACGTAGGCTACTTTTAATCCCGGTATAATGTGCCCTTGGAATAAGAAAACACGATGCACGTGGGTGAAGCCGCTGGCAGTATCAAAAGTTTGGATGTGTAGATAGATATATGTGTATGTTTTACTCATTCACACCAGAACGGCTGAACGGATCTGGATGATATTTGTCACAGAGATAGATTATAGTCTGGAATATCACATAGGATATATTACTATCCCAGGCACGT
Organism: Orthosia cruda; assembly: GCA_964057195.1. Lineage (NCBI taxonomy): Eukaryota > Metazoa > Arthropoda > Insecta > Lepidoptera > Noctuidae > Orthosia > Orthosia cruda. Next base: position 29,976,774 of record OZ059834.1, on the reverse strand, counting down.
GCCCTCGGTATAATTTTCGACCTTCACGTGGGTGAAGCCGCTGGCAGAAGCTAGTATTATTGTAAATAAGTTGACCTTTTTTTGTAGGCAATAATCTCTAAAAGTGCTGATCCAATTCATTTTATGGTAGAAGCTGTACTATTAGTAGTATCGAAGGCTTTTTATCCCGAAAAATTCCCGGAACCTGTAGGGTCGGCCGCAACAGCAAAGCTGTGGGCAAAAGGAAAGGAAGCTATGTAATTGTACTTTAGCTGAAGTTATCATAATCTTCCTGCCCTTGTCCCATGGTGTCCATGTTACTTGGCGTCAGCGCAACACGTTTTCTTCTTCCATACCGTCCTGTCCCCCGTCACGCTATCACTGACTCCATATTAGGGTTCCGTAGTCAACAAGGAACCCTTATAGTTTCGCCATGTCCGTCTGTACGTCCGCAGCTTAGCTCAGAGACTCTTAGTACTAGAAACCTATGATTTGGCATGGTTATACATATTAATCACGCCGACAATGTGGTAAAATAATAAAACGAACATTTTTTTCTATAAAAAATATTGATCTTGGTTTTATTAGTGGATACCCACTAATAAAACCAAGATCAATATTTTTTTTCAGGGTATATCCTATACATAAAGTGGGAATGCTTTTTTGTCGTCCATCCCATGGGGGGAGGGGGGGGTATCGTGGGATAGGCCATTCAAAAATATTACGGGTCATCAAAATCATTTTTGGATTCAGGGATCCGATATGTAAAAAAATCATGGCAGAAGTATGTATAAGGAAATTTAAAAAAAAACACAGCTAAGTAGGCTTTACAAGATTTTTTTATAATCTTGCGCTTGGCTTGCGCTTGGCTTGCGCTTGGCTTGCGCTTGGCTTGCGCTTGGCTTGCGCTTGGCTTGCGCTTGGCTTGCGCTTGGCTTGCGCTTGGCTTGCGCTTGGCTTGCGCTTGGCTTGCGCTTGACCACTATCTCATCTGATGGTAAGCGATGATGTGGTCGACGGTGTGAAGTACGCTTGCCTAGAAAAAGAAACCATTCACTCTTGACTTAAAGACCCCTATATTGTAGGTCAACACAGACCAACGTATAAAATGTACTTGGAAAAGTAAATATTTTGTATATTGATATACCTAATGGAACAACAGTTTTCGAACGGCAAAGTTAATTATGTCACTTCGCTAGAGCAATGTTCGGTGCTTTCATTGTTTATGTACGCTAGTAATGTTACCTATTTATTTAGGTAAATATAGCTGTTTATGCGGTACTCTCTGTGCGCGAGTCAGAGTCGCACTTGGCTGTTTTTTTCTTTCATATTGCTCCTCACACAGTCCATCCATGTTTTCTTTGGCCATCCCCTCCCTCTCTATCCATAATATGATAATATTATGATCCATAATACTTTGGCGAAAGCATCTAACAATTAATCGATGTTTCTGATATAAGCCTTTCTATCTGCCCTAAATTACTGCCTGAATCCTCAAAGTTGGTCAATGCTCCATTCTTGTTAAAAAATGAATTATCTTAACTTGTGCACGGGGTCCCAGCGCTAAGAAAATTTGTTTCGAATAAATCTCACTAGCTGGCGCGATATGCACCGAATTCTTTATTGAATTGTGTGTAAAATTAATACTTTCTGGCAGTGAACATAAAAATTGTATATTTTAGTTTTATCAACTCTCCTAAGCACAATATTATGGAATATTGGACTCATAATTCACATTTCAAAGACTATTTGAAAGGATCTTTTAAAATAGATGCCAGTAGTTGGTTAGGTTTTAAATTTCTCAGGAATTCTACTCGATTGTTTAAATTTGTATCAAAATACATTTTGGTGCATTGAAACTGTAAAAACGTGCACAAAAATACTATAAAACAAATCATCACTGTATTTAAATAGAAAAATATTCACGAACCGAGTGAACCCTTTTACTTGCAAGTCGCTACTAACACCATCTATCGCGATCCGATCGCAATCAATGTACAACAAATAATCAGTTTAATCAGACGAAAAAGCTAGTTACGTCGGCACGGTTTCTTTGTATGAGATGTGGCATCTGTATGCTAGTATTATATTATTATCTGTGACTTGTGTTTCCTGAAAGCTTTCCATTCATTTTTACGAGAAAAACCCGCAAGATTTAACTGATCACCCACCCATTTTTTTTCCTCAGCTATAATAAACACACAAGACCAGCGCCCATCGACATCAGCAAACAACAACGAACTTACTTTACTTGATTGCTGATATAATATAACAAAAAATAAACAAAATAAAATCGTTATTAAAGTAAAAATAACTCGGCAAGTAACATCGGTATGCGTTGCTAAAACAAACACAAAGGATGCGCGGGCGCATTTGAAATGACAATAAAACAGACAAATGAAATCGCACACTTAACCGTATCTTTGTGATGCGCTCGGACAAAGTGGCGGATTAAGGGTCGGGACAGGAGTGAGGCCCGGACTCCGGGAACAGGAAAGTGGAAATGATCAGGCAAAAGCCCACGGTGAAGTCACACAAAAAGTTAGTTGTAAAGTGGTTTTCAAGTTTTCGTTAGAGACACTTATTGGATTTTTTGTGGTTTGAAATAAAAGGTAATTATTATAATAATTGAAAGTAAAAACCAGTGTTTTAAAGGACTTAAAAGTTCGAAATGTAATATCACTATCGCTATTTAATAGATATCCAATGACTCGGAGGATACATCTGGTTCTGGTCAGCCAGCTTGCGAATATATATCCTCCGACTGCACAGCATTATTTTCTTCTTGTTTACGTGTTTTTAGTTCGCTTCTTAAGCAGTCGGGTTTTGGATTTCTTGAATTATTTTTTTATTCTCACCTTTATTATTGAATCACAAACTTATGAAGAAATTAATCTAAGAGTAATTCTCTCATTAAGTAAATACCATGGAAATAATCGAAAATAAATAGAGCATTTTTTTTTGCCACATTTCCTTACAATAATTATTAACTTTTTCATTAGGCACCCAATTGGTGCTCATCGCAATGACCAAACAAAAAAATCATAAATATTGACAGTTACAAAAATCCCCGTAGAAAACTCCGGACCGAGCCCTTGTGTTCGAGCCTAAAGCCTATGAAAACTAAGAACACGACTAGTATCGTAATATTTGCGAATAATCCGCAAACTGGTAATTCTATACGGACACTGGCAACACTGGGAACACTGAGAAGTCTGAGATAAAGAAAATATCAAGACTATTATAGCCCGTCGCATGCACGTCTCTCTCATATACGATTTGTATGGATAAGACGATGAAAGATTGATTTATGAAATAGTTAGCTGTATATGGCTTGAGAATTTTGTGCTGACCCTTTAATAAATAGGAACTCACCCTAAAATAAAATAAATTAAATTCAGATAATTATCTTATCTGTGTACTACCTTGGTACTTGACCATAGCAGGCTTTTTAGATTGCCAGAACAGAAGCTGTTTTATACCTAATTCTCCTGATTGAATTTCAGTCACGACGGAGACTAGCTTAGCGCACAAAAGTGTGCGTAAACACAGGTGCATTCTCTCTTCAACCAGGCCCAATGCGGTGGTGACCCCTCGCTTCCGGCCCTGGTTCAGGCCATGGTACAGAGTGAGTGAGAGTGAGGCAGACGCAACGGAGACGCCCTCAAGCCCCTAGCTTTCGCAGGAGACGCCCTGGGCGTCGGGAGTCGCAAGCAGATTTCCGGCCACCGTAGGCGCGGGCTTGTGAACGGCGAGTAATGGGTAGCTCGCCGTCCGATAAGGACCAGATCTGAGTCGACGGCGCGTAGTGTTCCACGCGCGCCTCAAAGGGATGTCAGCAAAACTGACAGTCTGCTAGGGCCGATGCCTGTCTGGGACGCGGATAAATTTCAACTGAAAGTACACGAGTGGGTTTTATTCAGTTAGAGTCTGACACGCCCTTCCCCTTCACCCAGAGCGGGAGAAGTCATTGGCAAGTGACAATTAACTGCCAGAATGCTCATTAAAGTTCTGCAAGGTCTTAAAAGACTCCGTATCAGAATTTTTCTTTATCCATGATCGTTATTACATTTTTCTACGTCTGCTGCCCCGCCTAATCTGCAAATTACAATTCCTCATCATATCTGCAAAAAGCCATTAAAACTTGTTCTTTTTCGAAAAATAAATCATATTCCACCTTATCCACACATTGCCAACATGTCATTCGACTATATCTTTTGTAGTTTCGCATCCAGCGGGCTGTCATACGGCGGGGCTTAGCGAATTAACACTGGAGTTAAGTTGCATTATGTACTGTGCCTTTTGCAACGCCGCACCTCTTGATACCTGTGCCACAGTCAATGTAGAGCAGTAGATCAAGTTGACACAACGTTGAGATGTATGCTTTATCTATGCACTAAATGCAGAAGGTTCATTTGTGTTAACAGACAGTGAATCATGTAGAAAAAACTGACCGGTTAAAATTATTTCTGATTCAGTGTCTAGAGGAAAATCAATATAAATTGTGTGCGGTGTGCAGTGGTGTACAAAATAATTTGACTTACTGGTTACTCTCAGTATGACTGTATTATCCCATAGCTGGGTAAAATGTTATCTAGCTGCTTAATCCCACTTCAAATTTTATGTTTTAGCATTTAGCTCAAAAAGTACCTAACTAAACGACAATTTTCATGACTGTCGCGGTAATAAAACGCATGATCGAGAAGTCTCAACACTAAAAAATCACCGTCTCACTCACAGATTTCACGACCGCGTCTTCGCGAGCTCTCGCGGCATAAATGACCCTACTCCTATTCACATTTACTGTGTCATCAACATAGCTGGTGTTGTTATCGATGTGTTGTATGTTGTTATGTGTTGTACAACATGTTAAATGTTAATTACAAACACACTGATTTGTTGGTCGCTCGCCTAGCTTTTGATATTAAGTCCTAGCTTTAATTTCCGGCTTTGCATAACTACCTACCGCGTTTTCTTATGTAATGGCTAGATGCTAATTCGCAAGTATTGTTGGTCGCTGGTTTATTGTGGGAGCTGTGAGGACGATGGATTAGGGATATTTGTCGTGGACTAGTTGGAGCCTGAAGTTTCGCCTATCTGTATATTTTCTCACTTTTAATGGCAATGAAAATTTATCATTATCTAATAAGAAGTTTGTTCGTGAAAGCTTTACAAACAGACATAAAAACGTTTTCACATTCATTTTAAAGTATAGTCCGGTGCTACTGGTACACTGGAAGAGACTGCATTAGTTAGGGTGCACGATTGGCGCAGTGGTTGAGCAATTGACTGCTGCGCTAGGTGTCGCGGGTTCGATACCCGCACGGATCAAATATTTTTATGATCTACAGATAGTTGTTCCCGCTCTGGGTGTTTATGTATGTCAGTTTATGTTTGTAAACGCACCCACGATACAGGAAGAAATTCCCAGGGTGGGGCAAAGTTTCTTTAAAAAAAAAGGGCCTATCTTGCCCACATCATCATCATCATTTCAGCCAAAAGACGTAAGACGTGCACTGTTGGACATAGGTCTCCCCCAAGCGTCGCCACATGGTCCTGTGCGTTTCGCATCCACCGGACTCCCGCAGCCCTAACCAGGTCATCGATGCACCTAGTGGGAGGCCTTCCAGCGTTGGGTCTTCCGCTTCGCGGTCGACTCTCCAGAACTTTTCGCCACATCGACCATCCGTTCTGCGAGCAATGTGCCCTGCCCACTGCCACTTCAGTTTAGGAATTCTTCGGGCTATGTCAGTGATCCTGTTTCTCCTACGGATATCCTCATTTCAGATTCGATCACGCAAGGAAACTCCGAGCATAGCCCTCTCCAATGCCCTGTAGGTGACTTTAAGCCTATTGATAACACCCATTGTGAGCGACGACGTCTCAATGCCATACATACCTAGGTCATCACTGGCAACACACACTGGTTGGACGAGAAGATACCGCACAACTTCCCAAACGCTGTCCAGCCGAATCAGAATCGACGGTTGACCTCTTTCTCGAAGTTAGACCTACCTAACTGGACCGTTTGTCCCAGGTAGACATAATCATCCACGACTTCGAGTGTAAAGTATCCGATCTTGATAAGGGTGGGTGTAACATGGGGATTCAACATGACCTTGGTTCTGTCCATTTTAAGACCCACTCTTTTGGAAACTCTACTTAGGTCATCGAGCATTGTACTGAGTTCCTCCATAGTCTCAGTCATAACTACTATATCGTCGGCAAACCAAAGGTGATTGATGTACTCGCCATTAACCCTGCCCCGTATGGGCAGAAATTGCACCTCAATCTCTTCTACCAAAGAGTATCAAGAAAAACTAAATAAATTGGTAGAAACTTAACCTGATTGTGTGTATGTGGCCGCAATTTCTAACGAATCCTTTGTCAGCATACTAGCTTCGATATATATCCTCTCTCCCGCAGTTAAACTTTATGTATAACAGTAAAAACAACTGGTATTCAGTAATTAATTGATCCCGACAATAGTTACCAATTAAGAGTTGCACACTAAAACCTTGACGTCAGTTAAAAGGCCAAGCTAGGCCGAATTAATAGTCTAGATAAGTCTATGCAATTTATCTCACAACTATCTAGATATCTCTTGTTTCACCTTTCTTTCAAAATCGTGAGAAAAAAACATGAACTACAAAGGTTATCAGCTCTCCAAATAATTAAAAATAATTAAACCACACACAGACAGTTCAATTTAATTTAATTTCCTATTTGAATTTCGTAAACACGAAAGCACGTCTTTAATTAAAAACCGAACACAATCAATTTTAAATAAACCAATATTTATAACCAGGTTCTAAGCTTAGTAAGTTAAACATCCAATTAATTGGAAGTCCGGCTTTCAATTTAAATAAAGGGAATCATTAAGGACAGATACAATTCTTCAATCGGATCATTAATTAGTCAATTAAAGGGCAGTGTCTTCCTTATTTTACCTAGTTGAGTATTCCAAGCAAATGAGGATCATAAATAACAGAACAATCGCATTTGACTTAAAGACGTAAGTGCTCACCGGCAAAATGGATTAAGGATGTGGTGGTGGAGTAAGCGATTGGCGGTTTCTTTTTTATTCTAGGTTTTTTGTGCATGAGTTTGTACCCTTTTAAAACGGTGATGGAAATATCGAGAGGAAACCATTATGTCTAAATCAGAAATTCCTTGACATGTATCTCTGTGTCATCCACGAACCGCTCTGGGTGTGCATAGTGGATTAAGGCGTATTCCTTCTATCAAGCGAGAGAAAGAGTGTGCCAAAAAAGATTCCATAATAACTTACGTAGGGTGGGAACTCTTCCTCAGCCTTGTTTACCAGTAGTGGGAACGTTTGAAGCTGATTATGTTATGACATGATAAAGACAAGATGGTATAGTATTGTATGCATGACTTGGTAAGTACGGTTGTATTGCAGCCAATCAGGCAAACCTAAATAAATTATTTTTCAACACACTTGCTCATAAAGTGGCTCTAATTTCACCTCAATTAGGCACATAATGACACCTGTTATCAAACTGTGACTTTTTCATTGCTATTATTCACAAGTGAGTTATAGTTTTTTTTTATGTATTGGTTGAGTTGCTTTGTTCTTAAAAAAAGGTTCGATACAAAAAAGATCGTGCTCAATAGTACAAATGCAACATATTTCATGCAACTTCGTATTTAAATAGATAATTTCAACTTGTACGTGTTTAATAAATAAAACGTTCACTCAAATATAACTTTTATTTTTGTCTGTAATAAAGAAAACTTGAAATTCCCCATTTTGTAACGTGGCTTAAACGCTATCCGTGAAAAGCCAAAAAAAGTAAACTTATTCTTTTTAGTCTATGGCCGATCGCCATTGTTAGATGCGCGCGCATAGGAAAACTGATTAATTTTGCCCGCCATTGCGAAAAAAAATTCACAACTCTTTTTCACTGTTGGAAATGATTTTTTTGTATTATTTTCTTCACAAGTGTGTTGAAAAACGTCGTATGATACACGTGTGTATTGATGATTACCGTCCTCGGCTCTCTTAAGACCCTCACCTAACGGCTCGGGTCTCAATGGCGACTCAGCGGTAATCACCAACATTACACACTTGTACCATAATGTACTAGTATTCTCGTGACTGATCAATATCAAAAAACCGGCCAAGTGCGAGTCGGACTCGCACACGAAGGGTTCCGTACCATTATCACAAAACGGCAAAAAAATCACGTTGCATGGGAGCCCCACCTAAATATTAATTTTATCCTCTTTTTAGTATGTGTTCTTATAGCGGCAACAGAAATACATCATCTGTGAACATTTTAACTGTTTAGCTATCACGGTTCATGAGATACAGCCTGGTGACAGAAGGACAGACAGAAAGACAGACGGATCGTGGGTTCTTAGTAATAGGGTCCCGTTTTTACCCTTTGTGTACGGAACCCTAAAAATCTTATTAAAATCCTTTCAACATAACACATATAAATAATAAATAGCATTTTAACTAAATTCACAACGTAATGCTCCAAATATGAATTAAATAAAAAAAAATGTATAAACATGTCCTTTTTTCGTGGATAGGTAAAATTAAAAAAGAAAACCATTACAGTGCAACATTTTCCTTCGATTTTTTAACAACTGCATCATAAAATTACTTTTTAATTTTTATAGCACACTTTTACTTTTTATTTATTGGCGCGTTGGCACTGACTTTATGTAGAAAAATAGTGTCATTGTCTATGGATGTGTGCGCTGCGCAGTCACGCGCAATGAGAATCTAAATTGCCCGCCATACCACATATTTTTTCCGATTCCAATTTTGTTTTATTTCAACAGTATGGGTGAAGATAAAATAGTGTATACAACAGCAAATAATTTGATAATAAAACACTTGTGTGATACTATTATCACACTCGTGTTTTAATAACCCCTATTATATTACATAAACTACTATTTTAAAAACTAAACAAACTTAACTTCTCAACTGATTGTTCTAATACAAAATTGTTTCCATATCTTTCCCACGCTTTCCATTAATTTTCCTCACAACTTTCAAATCAGTTTTCTCTCCCGCCCACACTCTAACCACGTCTCTACAAGCATTGCGTGTCGAACCAAAACGAATAACTGGAGCCTATTAATACAAACGCATCTGAATGGCCTACATTGTTAATACGAACATTGTATCCTAATGTATCTCATGAGGCTTCTAATAAACGCGAACTGCGAATTAAATGGCTTGGATTGAGGCGATGGCGAATATTATTGAGAAAATGCCACAGAAGTATGTATGTGTCAGAGACTTAACTTTAGATATATTGCGATGTGATTGTGCCCGTGGCCTACCCCGGAGGAGACGACGTTTTACGTTGGCATTGGCGTTCGCGTTCCGATACGCGAAAATTCAGGCCGAATTGTGTGTTGGACGAATTGTATATTTAAAATCATTTTTGTTAGTCAACGATCGGGTTTCGAGTTTTGTTTTAGGATTACAGGAGAATATTGTCCCGATTTAATCGGTGTCGTTGTGTTTTTGGTGGACGGCTTTACTGGAGCCCTGTTAAAGTGAGTGGACTAGAAGCATAACTGGAGTGTCGGGCTCCATGCGGCCGACTGATAAGTTGGGACCGACTGTATAGTTGGTGCTATCAGAGAAGGAGACTGTTAAGTTGGGGCTAACTGTGATGGCGACTGTATAGTCGGGACCGACTGTTCGGCTAAGGCTGAGGCCGTCCGCCCGAGGCAGGGCTACGAGGTGTGGTGTTGGCTGGCTACCGTGTGCCCCTACCGAGTGTCAGGCCTTCTGTTTTTATTCTTTCTTTATTTTATTCTTCCACCCTCAATGTAAAAATATTTAATAAATATTCCATCTATAAATTTGACCAGCCAACTGCAACCAACAACTCTATTTTACTTTTAAATCTTCTATTTATAGTGAAGTGTTTCGGGGAGATTAGCAGAATAAGCCACTTGTATACTGGTATTTCGCGCTTTATTATCCCCGAACCGATCAGAAGTTACATTGGCACCCAGTGATTTTTATCAGTCAAACAATCAATCCCACTATTTCAACGTATCTACTTCCAGTCTTACCCGATACGAATATTAGATTGTACATAAAGCGACTACCTAGAATGCAAAACCAAATTATATATTGAACTTCCCAATTACTTGTGATTATGAAACTACAGAAGAACTACTTAAAATTATTAAGATAAAATTAGATTCATAAACACTTTTAAGACACACACACTCACTCAAACACACTCAACAAAAGCACACAACGCACACTCAACACTCACTCTTCGGTCTTAAAATATTATCTTGTTATAAAGTATATTGTAATATGCAAAAGTAACCATTGTTGTTCTCTTGTCCATAATGTCTGGGCAGTGAACTACGTCCTAAAATACAAGCCTAGCTCAGGCGCAGTTGCCCATCTTTTATGTTGTGCATATGTTTAATAGCTTTAACTACAGGAACGGGCTTTTTTTTCGGGACAAAATTATCTGTTAGTCAAGTTTCTATCAGTTAATCAATCAATCCATCACAAACATTTTTCATTTCCCAACTCTCCATCTTTGCTTTCTGTCTTATCCGATAGGAATATCAATTTTTTACATAGACACCTACCTATTTTCACCTCCACAATCCACTAACTGGGTACCACAATATGACAATACCCCTTGGCAAGAGACTAATATCTGTTTTTCTGGCTTCTTGAAGGTATCCGTAAACAAAATCAATCAAAATTTTTT